>OX439242.1:20636590-22046590 GCA_949319165.1 Sialis lutaria
AAATGATATGAACTGAAATGTCTCAAATAGCTCTAATTCGTCTTAAAACGACTGAATCGATGCAAATTGACTTGATTTTACTGATTTCGAAGCAATCGGATCGATTCACGAAATTCGAATTTTTTGTACTAAATGATATGAACTGAAATGTCTTAGATAGCTCTAATTCGTCTTAAAACGACCGAATTGATGCAAATTGACTCGATTTTACTGATTTCGAAGCAACCGGATCGATTCACGAAATTCAACCTAACCTAACCTAACCAAACCCAGCAAACTCGATTAATGAAATTCGAATTTTTTGTACTAAATGATATCAACTGAAATCTCTCAAATGGCTCTAATTCGTCGTAAAACGACCGAATCGATGCATATTGACTTGATTTTACTGATTTCGAAGCAATCGGATCGATTCACGAAATTCGAATTTTTTGTACTAAATGATATGAACTAAAATGTCTCAAATGGCTCTAATTCGTCGTAAAACAACCGAATCGATGCATATTGACTTGATTTTACTGATTTCGAAGCAATCGGATCGATTTACGAAATTCGAATTTTTTGTACTAAATGATATGAACTGAAATGTCTCAAATGGCTCTAATTCGTCGTAAAACGACCGAATTGATGCAAATTGACTCGATTTTACTGATTTCGAAGCAATCGGATCGATTCACGAAATTCAACCTAACCTAACCTAACCTAACCCAGCAAACTCGATTCACGAAATTCGAATTTTTTGTACTAAATGATATCAACTGAAATCTCTCAAATGGCTCTAATTCGTCGTAAAACGACCGAATCGATGCATATTGAATTGATTTTCATTATTTCGAAGCAATCGGATCGATTCACAAAATTCGAATTTTTTGTACTAAATGATATGAACTAAAATGTCTCAAATGGCTCTAATTCGTCGTAAAACGACCGAATCGATGCATATTGACTTGATTTTACTGATTTCGAAGCAATCGGATCGATTCACGAAATTCGAATTTTTTGTACTAAATGATATGAACTGAAATGTCTTAAATAGCTCTAATTCGTCTTAAAACGACCGAATTGATGTATATTGACTCGATTTTACTGATTTCGAAGCAATCGGATCGATTCACGAAATTCAACCTAACCTAACCTAACCTAACCCAGCAAACTCGATTCACGAAATTCGAATTTTTTGTACTAAATGATATGAACTGAAATGTCTCAAATGGCTCTAATTCGTCGTAAAACGACCGAATTGATGCAAATTGACTCGGTTTTACTGATTTCGAAGCAATCGGATCGATTCACGAAATTCAACCTAACCTAACCTAACCTAACCCAGCAAACTCGATTCACGAAATTCGAATTTTTTGTACTAAATGATATCAACTGAAATCTCTCAAATGGCTCTAATTCGTCGTAAAACGACCGAATCGATGCATATTGAATTGATTTTCATTATTTCGAAGCAATCGGATCGATTCACAAAATTCGAATTTTTTTTACTAAATGATATGAACTAAAATGTCTCAAATGGCTCTAATTCGTCGTAAAACGACCGAATCGATGCATATTGACTTGATTTTACTGATTTCGAAGCAATCGGATCGATTCACGAAATTCGAATTTTTTGTACTAAATGATATGAACTGAAATGTCTTAAATAGCTCTAATTCGTCTTAAAACGACCGAATTGATGTATATTGACTCGATTTTACTGATTTCGAAGCAATCGGATCGATTCACGAAATTCAACCTAACCTAACCTAACCTAACCCAGCAAACTCGATTCACGAAATTCGAATTTTTTGTACTAAATGATATGAACTGAAATGTCTTAAATAGCTCTAATTCGTCTTAAAACGACCGAATTGATGCAAATTGACTCGATTTTACTGATTTCGAAGCAATCGGATCGATTCACGAAATTCAACCTAACCTAACCTAACCTAACCCAGCAAACTCGATTCACGAAATTCGAATTTTTTGTACTAAATGATATCAACTGAAATCTCTCAAATGGCTCAAATTCGTCGTAAAACGACCGAATCGATGCATATTGACTTGATTTTCATTATTTTGAAGCAATCGGATCGATTCACAAAATTAGAATTTTTTGTACTAAATGATATGAACTGAAATGTCTCAAATAGCTCTAATTCGTCTTAAAACGACTGAATCGATGCAAATTGACTTGATTTTACTGATTTCGAAGCAATCGGATCGATTCACGAAATTCGATTTTTTTGTACTAAATGATATGAACTGAAATGTCTTAGATAGCTCTAATTCGTCTTAAAACGACCGAATTGATGCAAATTGACTCGATTTTACTGATTTCGAAGCAACCGGATCGATTCACGAAATTCAACCTAACCTAACCTAACCAAACCCAGCAAACTCGATTAATGAAATTCGAATTTTTTGTACTAAATGATATCAACTGAAATCTCTCAAATGGCTCTAATTCGTCGTAAAACGACCGAATCGATGCATATTGACTTGATTTTACTGATTTCGAAGCAATCGGATCGATTCACGAAATTCGAATTTTTTGTACTAAATGATATGAACTGAAATGTCTCAAATGGCTCTAATTCGTCGTAAAACGACCGAATCGATGCATATTGACTTGATTTTCCTTATTTCGAAGCAATCGGATCGATTCACAAAATTAGAATTTTTTGTACTAAATGATATGAACTGAAATGTCTCAAATGGCTCTAATTCGTCGTAAAACGACCGAATCGATGCATATTGACTTGATTTTACTGATTTCGAAGCAATCGGATCGATTCACGAAATTCGAATTTTTTGTACTAAATGATATCAACTGAAATCTCTCAAATGGCTCTAATTCGTCGTAAAACGACCGAATCGATGCATATTGACTTGATTTTCATTATTTCGAAGCAATCGGATCGATTCACAAAATTCGAATTTTTTGTACTAAATGATATGAACTGAAATGTCTCAAATGGCTCTAATTCGTCGTAAAACGACCGAATCGATGCATATTGACTTGATTTTACTGATTTCGAAGCAATCGGATCGATTCACGAAATTCGAATTTTTTGTACTAAATGATATGAACTGAAATGTCTCAAATGGCTCAAATTCGTCGTAAAACGACCGAATCGATGCATATTGACTTGATTTTCATTATTTTGAAGCAATCGGATCGATTCACAAAATTAGAATTTTTTGTACTAAATGATATGAACTGAAATGTCTCAAATAGCTCTAATTCGTCTTAAAACGACTGAATCGATGCAAATTGACTTGATTTTACTGATTTCGAAGCAATCGGATCGATTCACGAAATTCGAATTTTTTGTACTAAATGATATGAACTGAAATGTCTTAGATAGCTCTAATTCGTCTTAAAACGACCGAATTGATGCAAATTGACTCGATTTTACTGATTTCGAAGCAACCGGATCGATTCACGAAATTCAACCTAACCTAACCTAACCAAACCCAGCAAACTCGATTAATGAAATTCGAATTTTTTGTACTAAATGATATCAACTGAAATCTCTCAAATGGCTCTAATTCGTCGTAAAACGACCGAATCGATGCATATTGACTTGATTTTACTGATTTCGAAGCAATCGGATCGATTCACGAAATTCGAATTTTTTGTACTAAATGATATGAACTGAAATGTCTCAAATGGCTCTAATTCGTCGTAAAACAACCGAATCGATGCATATTGACTTGATTTTCCTTATTTCGAAGCAATCGGATCGATTCACAAAATTAGAATTTTTTGTACTAAATGATATGAACTAAAATGTCTCAAATGGCTCTAATTCGTCGTAAAACAACCGAATCGATGCATATTAACTTGATTTTACTGATTTCGAAGCAATCGGATCGATTCACGAAATTCGAATTTTTTGTACTAAATGATATGATCTGAAATGTCTCAAATGGCTCTAATTCGTCGTAAAACGACCGAATTGATGCAAATTGACTCGATTTTACTGATTTCGAAGCAATCGGATCGATTCACGAAATTCGAATTTTTTGTACTAAATGATATGATCTGAAATGTCTCAAATGGCTCTAATTCGTCTTAAAACGACCGAATCGATGCATATTAACTTGATTTTCCTTATTTCGAAGCAATCGGATCGATTCACGAAATTCGAATTTTTTGTACTAAATGATATGATCTGAAATGTCTCAAATGGCTCTAATTCGTCTTAAAACGACCGAATCGATGCATATTAACTTGATTTTCCTTATTTCGAAGCAATCCGATCGATTCACGAAATTCGAATTTTTTGTACTAAATGATATGAACTGAAATGTCTCAAATGGCTCTAATTCGTCGTAAAACGACCGAATCGATGCATATTGACTTGATTTTACTGATTTCGAAGCAATCGGATCGATTCACGAAATTCGAATTTTTTGTACTAAATGATATGAACTGAAATGTCTCAAATGGCTCTAATTCGTCTTTAAACGACCGAATCGATGCATATTGACTTGATTTTACTGATTTCGAAGCAATCGGATCGATTTACGAAATTCGAATTTTTTGTACTAAATGATATGAACTGAAATGTCTCAAATGGCTCTAATTCGTCGTAAAACAACCGAATCGATGCATATTGACTTGATTTTCCTTATTTCGAAGCAATCGGATCGATTCACAAAATTAGAATTTTTTGTACTAAATGATATGAACTGAAATGTCTCAAATGGCTCTAATTCGTCGTAAAACGACCGAATCGATGCATATTGACTTGATTTTCATTATTTCGAAGCAATCGGATCGATTCACAAAATTCGAATTTTTTGTACTAAATGATATGAACTGAAATGTCTCAAATGGCTCTAATTCGTCGTAAAACGACCGAATCGATGCATATTGACTTGATTTTACTGATTTCGAAGCAATCGGATCGATTCACGAAATTCGAATTTTTTGTACTAAATGATATGAACTGAAATGTCTCAAATGGCTCAAATTCGTCGTAAAACGACCGAATCGATGCATATTGACTTGATTTTCATTATTTTGAAGCAATCGGATCGATTCACAAAATTAGAATTTTTTGTACTAAATGATATGAACTGAAATGTCTCAAATAGCTCTAATTCGTCTTAAAACGACTGAATCGATGCAAATTGACTTGATTTTACTGATTTCGAAGCAATCGGATCGATTCACGAAATTCGAATTTTTTGTACTAAATGATATGAACTGAAATGTCTTAGATAGCTCTAATTCGTCTTAAAACGACCGAATTGATGCAAATTGACTCGATTTTACTGATTTCGAAGCAACCGGATCGATTCACGAAATTCAACCTAACCTAACCTAACCAAACCCAGCAAACTCGATTAATGAAATTCGAATTTTTTGTACTAAATGATATCAACTGAAATCTCTCAAATGGCTCTAATTCGTCGTAAAACGACCGAATCGATGCATATTGACTTGATTTTACTGATTTCGAAGCAATCGGATCGATTCACGAAATTCGAATTTTTTGTACTAAATGATATGAACTGAAATGTCTCAAATGGCTCTAATTCGTCGTAAAACAACCGAATCGATGCATATTGACTTGATTTTCCTTATTTCGAAGCAATCGGATCGATTCACAAAATTAGAATTTTTTGTACTAAATGATATGAACTAAAATGTCTCAAATGGCTCTAATTCGTCGTAAAACAACCGAATCGATGCATATTAACTTGATTTTACTGATTTCGAAGCAATCGGATCGATTCACGAAATTCGAATTTTTTGTACTAAATGATATGATCTGAAATGTCTCAAATGGCTCTAATTCGTCGTAAAACGACCGAATTGATGCAAATTGACTCGATTTTACTGATTTCGAAGCAATCGGATCGATTCACGAAATTCGAATTTTTTGTACTAAATGATATGATCTGAAATGTCTCAAATGGCTCTAATTCGTCTTAAAACGACCGAATCGATGCATATTAACTTGATTTTCCTTATTTCGAAGCAATCGGATCGATTCACGAAATTCGAATTTTTTGTACTAAATGATATGATCTGAAATGTCTCAAATGGCTCTAATTCGTCTTAAAACGACCGAATCGATGCATATTAACTTGATTTTCCTTATTTCGAAGCAATCCGATCGATTCACGAAATTCGAATTTTTTGTACTAAATGATATGAACTGAAATGTCTCAAATGGCTCTAATTCGTCGTAAAACGACCGAATCGATGCATATTGACTTGATTTTACTGATTTCGAAGCAATCGGATCGATTCACGAAATTCGAATTTTTTGTACTAAATGATATGAACTGAAATGTCTCAAATGGCTCTAATTCGTCTTTAAACGACTGAATCGATGCATATTGACTTGATTTTACTGATTTCGAAGCAATCGGATCGATTCACGAAATTCGAATTTTTTGTACTAAATGATAATAATAATAATAATAATGGATTTATTCATAAATAAACATTACAATGTTATTGAATATGTCGAGACAGAGAAGAGAATAACAATATAATATAATACATATAAAAAAATAAAATAAAAATAAAATATGAATACAATATTCTATGTTTTATTACATATTCAATTGAGATTTTGAATTAGGTTGAGGTTGTTTGCCTCAGATTCTATAATTCTGTCAGATTATATATACATTTTCCTATTAGGTACTTTTGTAATTCTTTTTTGAATTTTTTTAAATCTAGATTTTTTATATACTGGGGTACCTTATTGTAGATTGTTATTAAATTGTTTATGGTATTTTTTGTAAGATATGTTGTACCATACGTAGGTACATAAAATTCAGATTTAGATCTGGTATCATGCTCGTGGTCTGTATTGTATTTTTCAAAATACTTAAGGTTACTCTTTACGAAGCATGCAGATTCAAGAATATATATAGCTGGTAGGGTTAGCAACTCATATTTTTTAAATATGTCTTTGCAAGAATCTCTATATCCAATATTCATTATAATTCGTAGGCATTTTTTTTGCAGTCTGAAGAGCCAGATAGAATCATAGCTGTGTCCCCAGAAGATTATCCCATATCGTAGGTTGGATATCACATTACCATAATAAATTTGGAAAAGTAAATTTCTAGTTACTATATGCGATAGCTGGCGCAATAGATAAATATAGGAACTTAATTTTGTTCTAAGTTTAAATATGTGTGTTTTCCATGTTAATTTACTGTCCAAGTATAACCCCAAAAATTTTATTGGTTCATTACTAATTTTGGTAGTATAGTCATTATTGCCTATGGTTTGTGAAATGTTCTGGTTTCTACTAAAATTTATAGCTTGCGATTTATTTAAATTTACTTTTAGTCCATTCTGAGAGAACCATGTATTTATACACTTAAGTAAGTTATTAATTTCGGTATTTAGTGTGTCAGGATTAGAATTAGTGTGCACAATAGAGGTATCATCAGCAAAAAGAATTGTTTTTGAGTTTAGAACTTTTGGTAGGTCATTTATATATATAATAAACAATAAGGGGCCTAAAATAGAACCCTGAGGCACTCCTTTCTGTATGGTGGACTTCCATTTAGATGTGTTTTTATTCAGTGCTACACATTGCTCTCTGTTTGTTACATAAGAAGTAAACCAATCTAAAGCACAGCCCCGAATACCATTTTTTTCCAATTTATGAATGAGTATGTTATGGTCTATAGTCTATACTATCGAATGCTTTCGATATATCTACGAATATTCCAATAATATTTTTATTTTCAATTAAACCTTCATAAATTGTTTCAATGAATTCATATATTGCTTTATTTACATTTTTATTTTTTTGGAAACCAAATTGTGAATTGTTAATTATTTTAAATGAATTTAAGAAACTAACTAGTCTTTTTGCCATAAGTTTTTCTAAAATTTTTGAAATATTTGACAATAGTGCTATAGGGCGATAATTGGAAACTACACATTTGTCACCATTTTTAAATACCGGTTTTATTATAGCTTTACCGAGTTGTTGAGGGAATGACCCACTTTGAAATGATAAGTTGGTTATGTAACATAATGGATCTGATAGGATAGAAACACAATGCTTTAGTAACGATACCGGTATTTGGTCCCATCCTACTGATTTTTTATTTTTTAATGAATTCACTACTTCGGTAATTTCCGACTCTGATACTGGATTTATAAAAATGGAATTAGGATTGTATATCATATTTTGTGGCTGGTTATTAATATTTGCAGGAGGGAGTTTTAGGTTTTCAGCTATGTTTATGAAGTAATTATTAAATATTTCTGTGGTTTCGTATGGATTAGGTGTCAAATGGTCATTTGTTTTAAGTGATATTTCTTTGTTTGGTGAGTACTATTTAGCCAGTGTTCTGAAAAACATATTAGATCTGGAGATTCTTGTTCAAGAAATATTTCAATTTCACCCGACTTATTGAATATTGATTGTATGTTCTGGTGGAGTATTTTCAATTTACGGTTGTGTTTATTATTGTTTTCTTTTTCTTGACTTACTAGATCTAGATCTTCTGTGTTGTTGATACTTATTTCGGTTTCAGGGTAGCTGGTTGTTTCCGAAAATTTCTTTCTCTCCAATATACATATGGAGCTACTATCACATTTATGGGCCATATATTGGGATTGAGCGTTGCTTCATATTCCGACTCTGGTACTGCCACTTTAAATGCTGATACTTCTTTGGATAGTATGTCTAATCTGTCGCATTTTGCTCTCAATATATTGTTTTCTTTAAGATATGCAGTTATGTCGTCTACAGTGGTGCTGGGGTCTAGCCGTGTAATGAATATATGTTTTTGATTTTCAACGGTGTTCAGTTGAGTGGTAGTTCTTGTTCCTGTGACAACTTGTCTTTTTCGTTTTGGTCGAACTGTTGTGAATCCTTCATCGTTTTCTGTAACCACTACTTTATTATTTTCTTTTTCATTGATCGGTGTTTTCATTTCTGACTCTTTGAGATGCTGATAATCTTGATTAATTGGTGAATTAGTTCTCTCTTCATTTCTTGATTTTTGCGACTCTGCATAATTTTTTTCTCTTGGTATATTTTTTGGTGTTGTTTGTTTCGACTGTAAGTTACTTGTTTTTTTCACAATATTAGCATAGTTGGTGCTCATTGTAGTATCATTTTGTTTTTTATTTGTTGTGTTCAATTTTAGTATTTCTTCTTTCAGATCTGCAATTTTTTTGTCCTTAATTGTGTTTTGATTAGCTAAGTCATCGACTTTTACTGCGAGGTCAACGATAAGGTTGTGCATTATTTGTTGATTTTTTAAGATTAAATCTATTTTATATTTTAGATGATTGTCTTCGTGAGGTTCCTCTATTTCAGTGTTTAGGATTTCCATTTCTTTATTTCTATTTACATTGGTAGATGAACATTCATTACATCTCCAATCTGTTATTTGTTTCCCAGTTCTCATTTCTGTAAATTCTTCAATGGTGATTCCGACACATGCTACATGGTAGACTCCTTTACATGATCCACCGCAATATATCGTATCTTCATTGTTTCTTACAATTTTGTTTTTACACCTGTCGCATTTCGACATATTTAACACCACTGGTATCACTTGCGTGTTGTTAATGCGCAGTAGCGCAGTGCATTTAGATGATTGACACTTTATTATAGAATTAGTTATAAAGTATATATTTAAATATCGTTATAAATGTTTAACCAAATTTATTAATTTATGTAGTTTCACATTACGCACACTTAGAATACTATTTGATGATTTGTAGGAGTATGAAAATGTATCATTACAAGTGAAAATAATTTAGAATTATAGGAGCACTGCACGTACGTGTTCAGACTATTCTATATGAACTGAAATGTCTCAAATGGCTCTAATTCGTCTTAAAACGACTGAATCGTTGCAAATTGACTTGATTTTACTGAGTTCGAAGCAATCGGATCGATTCACGAAATTCGAATTTTTTGTACTAAATGATATGAACTGAAATGTCTTAAATAGCTCTAATTCGTCTTAAAACGACTGAATCGTTGCAAATTGACTTGATTTTACTGATTTCGAAGCAATCGGATCGATTCACGAAATTCGAATTTTTTGTACTAAATGATATGAACTGAAATGAAGCGCCGGGCCGCGCCGCTGGGCCGCGCCTGGCCGAGGATGGGGGCCGCTGGGCTGGGAGAGAGAGAGAGAGAGAGAGCCTGGCCGGGCCCCCATCCTCGGCCTCCCCCCCCCTCTCTCTCTCCCCCCTCTCTCTCTCTCTCCCAGCCCAGCGGCCCCCATCCTCGGCCAGGCGCGGCCAGGCGCGGCCCGGCAGCCCCCCCCCCTCTCTCTCTCTCTCTCTCTCTCTCTATTTTCTAAACCATCAATTGATTTAATTGATAAATAAAAAAAACGGGCATGTGCGTGTTGGGCACTACGATTTATAAAAAGTATTTTTCAAAGTTTTCGTGACTGAAGGGTTAAAATCAAAAAGTCATTTGACTTTTATTATTGCATTTTAGGAGACCTACCAAATGACACCCCACTCAATGGGGTAAATGAAAAATATGTGAGTTCACTTTTCAATTTATGAAAAGGGGGTCCAAAATATTATATAAATACTTTTACTATTGCATTTTAGGAGACCTATTAAATGACACCCCATTCAATTGGGTAAGTGGGGAAAAAATGTAAGTTCAATTTTCAGTCTATGAAAGGGGGGTCCAAAATATTTTTGATAATGTTCGTTATAATTTTCAGTGAAAGTACTAACTAAAATCTACGTTCTGGAATTTTTTCAGATTTTTTTAATTGATAGTTTAGAAAATAGAGGGGGGGCGCTTTTTTAATGACTTTGGAGAGAAAATACATTGTGATCGAAGGGTTAAAATTAAAAATTTCTGTTACATTTTTTGTTGCATTTTAGGAGACCTTTCTAACGACACCCCACTCAATGGTGTAGGTGAAATATATTTTTTTAAAACACTTTTCATTTTATCAAAGTGGGGTCTAAAAAATTTTTATTTTCAAAAATCTTATCATTTCTTTTTTTGGGTCATCAATCTACGACCGTATACCAAATTTCATCTTTTTATGACAAAATTTTTCAGGACGGACGGACGGACGGACATGGAGAAACTATAAGGGTTCCTAGTTTTCTACGGAACCCTAAAAAAGAAACAACTTTTGTTTAAGAAGTTTTTTTAAAATCCTCAGTCAGGGGCATTTTTTTAATCTATTATTTTTTTTTTGTTTTTATTAAAAAAATCGAAATTATTATTCATAATTATTAACTATGCATGTTTAAGTAACAATTAAATTTAAAAAATGTTTTTTTTTTAATTTAAGGATTTAAAAAAAATATTTTTTTATATTTTGAATATTTTTACTAAAAAAATATAGGTTAAAATTGAGGATTTTGAAAAAACTTTTCAGACAAAAGATGTTTCTTTTTGCCTGTAAGATACGAATATGTAAAAAAAGAAATATGTTTCCATTTAAAAAAATCAAGTTGACCCCAAAATGACCTTAAAACCTTCACTCAAAATCAAAAATTTTATCTTCATTGGTTTTCCCCCTTTTGATTCAGAAACTTTTGTACCAAAAATTTTCCCTGAAAAACCTAAATTTTCGAGATATTTGCTTGTCTCAATTTAAATAGACCACCCGGTATACCGGGTGTCCCAGATAACTTTTCCAGGATCTCAGTATCTATAAGAGATACAGGTTTGGTTAAATGAGATGAATTATTTGTATGAAAGGGGTGAGTATTATTCCACATAAAAATATTCATAATTCTATGTGGTTTAGGCGGTATACCCAAAAAACTGAAAAATCGGAATTTCTTTAAATGGCTATAACTTTTTTGTTAAAGTAGATAGGTACTTTTTGTTTGCAGTTTCTTTAAGCACTTTTTTGTGTAGAATTGATTGATGTATTTAGATTTTTAATATCACTGTTAGTTTCCGAGATACAAGCCCTAACTTCATTTTTTCTTATGGGCCGCTATTTGAACGTGTTTTTACTCTACTTTACTACGATATGTCACTTGCCATATTTATTATTGAAAAAAAGTCGAAATACTAAATATCAGTGATATTTATGAAGTATTTGATTACAAACTTTTAAGTGAGCCATTAGAAACAAAAATTGTAAACAAAAATCACAATAACAACAATCAAAATAACAAATGAATATTTGAAACAATGAATTATTTGAAAAAATATATTATAATTTTTTTTTTCGATAATAAATATGGCAAGTGACACATCGTTGTAAAGTAGAGTAAAAAACACGTTCAAATATGCCATAGCCAACTTAGCGACCCATAAGAAAAACTAAAGTTAGGGCTCATAACTCGGAAACTAAAAGTGATATAAAAAATCTAAATACACCAATCAATTCTACACAAAAAAGTGCTTTAAGAAACCGTCTTCAAAAAGTACCTATCTACTTTAACAAAAAGTTATAGCCATTTAAAGAAATTCCGGATTTTCAGTTTTTTGGGTATACCGCCTAAACCACATAGAATTATGAATATTTTTTTGGGTAATAATACTAACCTGTATCTCTTATAGATACTGAGATCCCCATGCTGGAAAAGTTATCTGGGACACCCGGTATAACCATTGTTACGTCAGAGGAGATGGGAATACAATTATTCTACCCCAGTTAAGGTTTAGTTTTGATTGTTTCTCCTATAGCTGGATTCACCGTTGGGTGAACTAACAAGATTACAGTACAATCTGTTATTGTTTGTTACAAGCATGGCGCGCGCTCGTCTCTCCGCTGTAAGCCAAATAGAGTTTATAATTGAAAAAACCCACCAGACACATTACTCAATGCCTCTACACTGTTCCCGCTACATTTTATTGCTTACAATTTCAACTCTCATCTTTTACAACAATAGCTACAGGGGATATCGGCTACGTAATCGTTTGACTAGAGTTTTTATAATAAACTAGGTGGGCCCGCACGGCTTCGCTCGCGTGGACTACGGAATTATTGTTTAGGATTTAAAAAATATACAGGGTGAGTCATATCAGGCGGAACAAACTTAAACCGTTGATTGAGAAAAGTATTTCAAGCAAAAAAGTTCATATAAACATGTGTCCGGAAACTCTTCGCGAGGGAGCTACAGACTCCCAAAGATATTGATTAAAATTGGTTTTTATTTAATATCTGGAGAATCCATTGCGATACAGCAATGAAAATTAATAACTGGATTAGTAATAATACGTGTTATCGATTTCCAGGATCAAATAATGGTTATTTAGACCAGGGATGTATGGGGCCTGTGGGCCCTCTGATTTTTATCAGTATTTTTTTATTCTTCACTTTTTTCTTATGTTTGGTATTTCTGTAAGTCATATGATACAAAATACACATAAATATACATTGTTAAGTTGTCATAAGATCAACCGTTTACGAGAAATACGATGGGGAAGATAGTTTTGCAGAATTTAACTTAATATGGATGCTAATAATTACACAAAATAAATAGATATTATTGTTCTAGTACTAAAAATAAGAAAAATAGTTGGTGTAAATATTCCTCTTAATATGAATCCTCATAGAATTATAGCCAGTTTTATTACTTTAATTCGTGCTTTATTAATTGACTAAAAAACTAAACTAAAAACTGTTATCTGTTGTTAAGGATGCATTTATGTAGGTATATTTACATCCACTTTTATTCTTGTTACTTTTTTATACATACATGAAATGTAATGTATAAATAAAGTATAGTGATCACGAAAAAAATCGAACTCGAGATTTTAACGGAATTACACGTTTTGAGGGTCCCTGAATCATATACAACCATTAACTCAATGACGTCTGTGTGTGTGTGTGTGTCTGTGTGTCTGTCTGTCTGTCTGTCTGTCTGTCTGTCTGTCTGTGTGTCTGTGAACGCTCTACAGCCAAAACTGTTAGACTTACGAACATGAAATTTTAAACTTAAGGTTCTTGTATACTCTAGATGTGCACCTCCTATTTTTGAAAACCATCACTAAACCGGAAACGGAAATAAACTTTTTTTTCGAATTATTTTTGAAACGGTGCGCAGCAAAAAAAAATGTTTTAGATCAAAGTTGTAGAAGGTACTTTTATCTATAATTTATGTTCTATCCATTTTCCCCCCCAAAATTTGTTTTTAGGAAATAATCGATTTTCTAAAAAAATTAATTTTTTCGATTTATTTTTTAAACGGTAGGTATTAGAAAAAAATGTTTGAGATACAAGTTGTAGAGAATATTATTGTCTATAATTTTTATTCTAATAATTTTTCCCAAAAAAAAATTGTGGAAGGAAATAATCATTTTTTTTTATTTATATTTCAAACGGTTCATATCAGAAAAAAATGTTTATAAAAAAAGTTGTAGAGAACGTTATTTTCTTTAATTTATGTTCTAATCTTTTTTTTGTATCTTTTATAAATTAACCAAAAAAATAATAATTTTAATTTTAATTTAAAAATAATTTTAATAATCTAGTTATCTATGACAATGGAGGAATTTATTAGTATACAACTGTCAAAATTGAAGTCTAAGAAAATAAAAACATATGTATTCAATAATCAATAATCCCAATTTGTTTTGTTATTAAAATTATATTATTAAAATTATAATGCATCCATTGCATTCACTGAAAATCATTTTGTAAGTAAAATATTTAAAAATCAAATGTTAAAAAATAAAATTAACCATATTATCAATACATCGGTATCATGATGTATAAAAAAGTCTCGTGCCTGCCAAGGCAGTTTATTTTTAATTATAGAACAAGAATATAAATTTATTTTGTGTAAATTTTAGCATCCGTATTAAGTTAAATTCTGCAAAACTATCTTCACCATCGTATTTCTCGTAAACGGTTGATCTTATGACAACTTAACAATATATATTTATGTATTTTGTATCATATGACCTTATAGAAATACCAAACATAAGAAAAAAATGAAGAACAAAAAAATACTGATAAAAATCAGAGGGCCCCCAGGCCCCATACATCCCTGGTCTAAATAACCATTGTTTGTTACTGGAAATCGATACTACGTATTATTACTAATCCAGGTATTTTCATTGTTGTATCACAATGGGTTCTCCAGATATTAAATAAAAACCAATTTTAATCAATATCTTTGGGAGTCTGTAGCTCCCTCACGAAGACTTTCCGGACACATGTTTATATGAACTTTTTTGCTTGAAATTTTTTTCTCAATCAACGGTTTAAGTTTGTTCCACCTGATATGACTCACCCTGTATAGTTGAATTAAGTATAAATACGATTAGTTATTTTTCTAATAAAAATCCAACAACACTTAAATTACCTACCTAATAAAAGCGAATCAGAACAAAAAGTAAAAATAATTTTGTTCTATTTAAATTTAAAAGTTAATTATTGAAAACAAAATAAACAACTGCTGGCCGAGTGCAGTATCTTCCCTCTCTGCCCGTGACACTATATCATAGTTCGCGCGAATTGTCACGAATAATATGTTGTTATATGTATACAGGGCCGGATTTAAAATTTGCCGCCCTTTTCGATTAAAAAATTAAGATTTTGTTATCAAAAAAAAAACTGAAGACCTTTTTTTTAAGCTTTTTTAGTAAAAAAATGTTAGGAATAATTTTTTTAGCTCTTTCAGGTAGAATTCATGTCTATTTTTTTTCATACCAAAATTTGCCGCCCCCAAAAATTTGCCGCTATAGGCAGCTGCCTGCATTGCCTGCATGGTTAATCCGGGCCTGTATGTATATTTCACGTTATTTCCTAAACCAAAAGACCAAATTGGATTCTGTAAAAGGCAAATTATATCTACATTAAGTACTTATGACGATTAAATCATTTATTTTGATAAGGATTAAAGTTTTGCAGGTCATAAGTCCATGTAAACAGAACCCAAATATTTTATGTTTTCTTTGTAACATAAAAGCAGTCATTGTGGCTTAAATATAAAAGTTAGACATATGGTGTCGCGGACTTTATTGTAGCACTTTTGATTATACACAGTTCTTTAATACATTATTTTGTTCTATATTCAACGGTTTAGGCAGCGTATTGCAAAACAGCGCGCCGTCGGTAAATTTTTTTCCGACTTGATTTACTATTATCGTCACTGCTTAGTTGTTATGTTACCTAACGTAACAAAATATAGCCTATAACCTGGCCAGAGAATGTAATTAAAAATTAAAACAAAATAAAATATTCAATTAATTTATAAAAACAAAATAAAAATTAATCACTGTCTGATGAGTCCATAGTGGCTGTTGTCGTAAGTCGGCTTTCTTTCACAAAAAATTGGTCCAATGTTTGCTGAACAGCTTTTTTTTTCAACGTAAAATAAATTTCCTTGTAGCAATTGATATTCGTAGCTACCGCCTGGGATACTTTAAAACTCCTTCCGCTATCATGATCGTTTTTTACAAAAAATCTTATGTAGCTTCGTCAATCAAACACATCGCTTTGGAAATTTGTTTGGAGGTTAAATTAAAAACTCTGTTAAAATACTAAGTTAAAATTAAGACTCGAACCCAAAACAACGCAACTTCGAAAATCTAACGACGCACAGTGAAAATTAGTACTAATTCAGCAGCGACGCAACTTCGAAAAAACGTAAAACGAAACGACGCAAAGCGAGGTATTGGTGTATATGTATTAAGGATGGACCAGTCATCTAGTTTTTAAACTATCAAAAACATTCAATTGAATCGGTGAGTGAAAGAACAATATATCTCCAAAATGACCATTTTGAGAAAAACGAAAAAAACTGTTTTAAAGGAGAACTATGGGTTATTTGGTCTAATTATGTATTGTGACATTATAGAACTTATGTTGACCGATAATAATACGTACATAAATAAATTAAAAAAAATTGCAAAAAAAGATATTTGAAAAAAATGGCCTGCAGTTATACTGTTCTTTCACTCAATTAAAAAAAATGCAATTTTTTTTTATTGCTTTATTTTCGGCTTTATAATTTTATTTTTTATTATTTTACAAAAATTATTTGTAATTTTTACTCAGAATCTTCATTTTTGACTTTCCAAGAAATAATATGGTAGTAAAATTCGAGGATTTCGTCAGATAAGTCAGGTAAAAGTAATTGTAAAAAAAATTGAACTACCTCCCGTCGCACGTACGATGTTGGTCGATGTATTATTATTTTGCTATGTGATAGAGCTATGAATTTTAAACATTTTGCCTATCTCAGTTAAAATTGCCATTTTTGGCACTTGTATTGTTCTTCCACTCACCGATTCAATTACTTTGACAAGCACATGAAATAAAAATAAAAGTGGTCTGTACTTCTATAGGTTCAGGGTCATTTTTTCATATATTTCATAGTTCCTACGTAAGCCGTGACTGGTAAAAAATGATATTTTTAAAACTTTGATCATTGCTTATATATTGTAGGACAAATGTGCAATGTTTGACATATACACAAATTTTTTTTTTATTAACAAATTTGCATCAACAAAATATTTTTAATTTATCTTTAGAATTTATGTAATAGTGATTTTCGTAATTGCGTACAGCCAGAAAAAGATTAAATGGTTACATATTTTTCTGGCTGTACTTTACAATTTTTTTTTTTCAAATAAATATGTTTATATTTCTCTAATTAGTTAATAAAAATAAAAAATAAATAATTGATAACTTAATTTTTTTATTGTTCACAGTCAGCGGCGGGCACACGTAAAACGGTCGGCGGGCATAATGGTGCCCGCGGGCATAAGGTTGGGGACCACTGGGTTAAATGGACAAAGTATCAGTATTTTTTCCGGGATGAATAATGGCGGTGTCAAAAAAACAATTGAATGTCAAATTTCAGAGATATATTGAAATATAACATTTTTTTAAATGGAATACCCTGTATATTATTATTGAATTTTGTAGCTGATGATGTTCTCTTTATAAAAGTGTAATACATGTATGATGGTAAAATTGATAGAAAACAAGTTATAACAAGTATAAAATTAATAGAAAATATCGAAAATCAGTGTGCTATGTAGTTTTAATAAATTGAGAACAAATGATTAAAACATTTAAAACAATAGTTTAAGGTTTTTATGTCATATGTTCGCAAATTTTAAATGTTTTTGATTTTAACTGATAACGAAAAAAATTATTTATTATAATTAATTATATTTTTTTATGAATAATGCTTAAAATGTTAAAAATCCGCGAAATAAGGCACAAATATCTGAAATTATTGTTTAAAATTTTTTTATCATTTGTTTGTATTTTATAAAATCTTCATAGCACACTATTTTTCGATATTTTCTATTAATTTTATACTTGTTATAACTTGTTTTCTATCAACTTTACCATCATACATGTATTTATAAACTTTTATAAAGAGAACATCCTCAGCTACAAAATTCAATAATAATATACAGGCTGTTACATTTAAAAAAATGTTATATTTCAATATATCTTTGAAATTTGACATTCAATTGTTTTTTTGACACCGCCATTATTGATCCCTGTTGTAATACTGATAGTTTGTCCATTTAACCCAAGGTTAGTAAATATACAGGTTGTACCATCAGCTTGTCAAAATCAAGAAAGGAGAGAGGGACTACGTCATTTCGGGTGCCCAATCATAACAAATTTGCAAGCCACTTTATTCTATTACATTTGAATGTCACCCGGTGTGACGTAATCTCGCGCGGGTGCTGATTGGTCAAAAGCGATGGTACAACCTGTTTATTTACTAACCTTGCATTTAACCGATCTTCTAGCTCCAATAATAACAGTTAGCAATGATCACTCGGTTCCCGCGAAAACCCTGTATTGATGTAACTATTTTCAAATTATGCTTTCTTTAACCTGACAACTTTTGTATTTAAAGTTTTGTTCCAATTCTTATAATAAATGAAATATTGAGCTTTGACACATTCCTGGGACACCCTGTATTTGTAGTATTTATTTACATTGCAAATTGGACATCAGGCGTTATATAAACTTGCCTAATTTAATATAGACAATTTGAATAAAAGACGGCAGAATTTAATTCCAGGGACGTACGTATTAATCAGATTCAATTTTATTTATATGCATAAATATGAAATTATATTGTGTCTACTTTGTTAACTATTAATTGAAATATTTCAATCAAATACTCATCGAATTTTCTATTTCTTTTGTGTATACCGGGTGTCCCAGATAATTTTTCCAGCATGGGGATCTCAGTATCTATAAGAGATACAGGTTTAGTTAAATCAGATTAATTATTTGTAAGAACGGGGTGACTATTACTACACAAAAAAATATTTATAATTCTATGTGGTTTAGGCGGTATACACCAATACCTCGCTTTGCGTCGTTTCGTTTTGCGTCGCTGCTGAATTATTAGTAATTTTCACTGTGCGTCGTTAAATTTTCGAAGTTGCGTTGTTTTGGGTTCGAGTCTTTAATTTTTTTTAATTAAAACGAGAGTAACTTAAATAATTCACTTTGCGTCGTTTCAATTTGCGTCGTGTTTTTTTGGAACGTAACCACGACGCAAAGTGAGGTATGGGTGTACCCAAAAAACTGAAAATTCGGAATTTCTTTAAATGGCTATAACTTTTTTGTCAAACTAGATAGGTAATTTTTGTAGACGGTTTCTTAAAGCACTTTTTGTTGTAGAATCGATTGGTGTATTTAGATTTTTTATATCACTTTTAGTTTCCGAGTTATGAGCCCTAACTTTAGTTTTTCTTATGGGCCGCTAAGTTGGCTATGACATATTTGAACGTGTTTTTTACTCTACTTTACAACGATATGTCACTTGCCATACTTATGCCCGGTATTATAAAGAAATTGCATGCAAGCAATTTGTTTCCATGCAAATTTGCGATTTGCAAACGCTATCTACTAGGAGTCAAATTGTCTTGATATTTTAAAGCTACAATCTGTGATTGGTTGTCATTTACATTTGACTCCTAGTAGATAGCGTTTGCAAATCGCAAATTTGCATGGAAACAAATTTGCTTGCATGCATTTCTTTATAATACCGGGCATTATTGTCGAAAAAAAATGTATTTTTTTAAATAGTTCATTGTTTTCAAATAGTTATTTGTTATTTTGATTGTTATTATTGTGATTTTTGTTTACAATTTTTGTTTTTCATGGCTCACTAAAATTTTTGTAATAAAATACTTCATAAATATCACTGGCATTTAGTACATCGACTTATTTTCGATAATAAATATGGCAAGTGACATATCGTTGTAAAGTAGAGTAAAAAACACGTTCAAATATGTCATAGCCAACTTAGCGGCCCCTAAGAAAAACTAAAGTTAGGGCTCATAACTCGGAAACTAAAAGTGATATAAAATATCTAAATACACCAATCGATTTTACACAAAAAAGTGCTTTAAGAAACTGTCTACAAAAAGTACCTATCTAGTTTGACAAAAATGTTAGAGCTATTTTAAAAAATTCCGATTTTTCAGTTTTTTGGGTATACCGCCTAAACCACATAGAATTATAAATATTTTTTTATGTAGTAATATTCACCCCTTTCTTACAAATATTTCATCTCATTTAACCAAACCTGTATCTCTTATAGATACTGAGATCCCCATGCTGGAAAAGTTATCTGGGACACCCGGTAATTCACGTGTAATTTATTCAAAATAATGAATAACTAGCTCTGCCATTACATTATACAAATTAGTACATATTACTATTATATACCGTTATGTCTATTTCAATTTGCAAATTAAATTAATCTTTTTTTTTACTTTTAATAATTAACAAAGTAAAATTAAATGTGTTCTGAATATAAATTAAAACAACATTTTTCGAAACCAAATCTTTGTTTACCTTAAATGTCAATAATTTGTATTAGACTCATCGCTTGATTTACCAACGTTGTTGGTAATTGAACCGTTTGAATTGACAATGTCGAGAAGGGCACCACCGTGCCGACCTTAACGTTAATTGGTGAATTTAAATTTCGCGCAGAGATAGCAATCACGGTAGTATTATGGAGGGGATTGGAGAAGGTTGGCAAATCACGCGTTTGGCCCGTTACTAAATCAAGCGGTGATTAAATCGAAGGTTACTAAATCGAGAGATGAGTGTAGTGTGTCTTGTGTATGCAACCAAATATACAATCACGTTGTCTAGGATTGCATAAGTACAGAAGAGTCGATAATATAAATTCATCGCTATATTTATCGACGTTGTTGGTAATTCAACCGCTTGATTTACTGACCTCGAGAGGGGCCCCCACCACCGTGCCAACCTCAACGTTGATTGGTGAATTTAAATTTCGCGCAGAGATAGCAATCACGGTAGTATTATGGAGGGGATAGGAGAAGGTCGGCAAATCACGCGTTTGGCCCGTTGGTAAATCGCGAGATGAGTGTATACAAATCAACTTTATATGTACATGTTCTAAAAATAATAAAAGGTGTAGTTATTAAGGGAGTATCCTGCTTTATGAGGCCAAAAATAAGCGTTTTTTGGGGAATTTTTTTAGGATAGAAAAAAACTATGGCTAGACCATAAAATGCACACCCCTTAAACTTAAAAAAAAGTATTAACTTATAATATCATATAAATACGGTACAATATATTTGGTGAAACTTAAAAGGATGTTTGAAAAAAATATTGGAGGTAATGAATATTATATAAATTATAATATGAAGTTTATCACTCATTAAGATTTTTTAGAAAATCAACAACGAATCTTGATATCAATCGATTATTACCTTTTTTATTTAAATTTAGGATGTATTGTAATAAAACAACAATCATTTTAATTTACAATTTTTATATAAAATTTTTTTTTTTTGAAAATGTATAAAGTAAATAAATTAATTAATAATAATAATTAAAAAGATAAATACATCCACATATTGCAGCGATAACAGTTGTGTTCACCTGATGTCTAGCATTTAAAATGAAACATACATTGTCTAAAAAAAGTAAAGTTAGGTTATATATTTTTGTTTTAAAAATGCAAACTTACCAGATTTTATCTTGATTAAAAAGATTGATTGGCTTTGAATAAAATAATTAAAATACAGCACGTATCGATGTACATGTATTTATATAATAATTAACACAATATAATAATTATAATACATGTAATTTGCAATGACAGATGAAGAAATAGCACCACTAGCGCCTAATGGATGTTTCTTGAACTTCCACGGACTACTACCTATATTTGTAAAAATAATTCTTGTCAAAATATGAATTTTTGTTTAAATAAACTGCAAATTTCGTTACTTCTAGTTATCCAATTTTGTTGAGTTTTAATAGGGTTCTATTCTGATAATAGATGAAGTGAATTCAAAAGGATTGGTGCAAATTTATTTCGAATTGTGACCTGTAGTTCGGCGTTTCTATCAAAAAAGCGGGTTATATCGACAAATTGAACTTTATTTATATTTTTATAACAGAAAATTAAAACCGATCGATATTAAACTAAGCAAAAATGGAGACTGTAATGTTTTCTATCAGAAAATGTAAAAATGTAAGTGAGATACTGAAGAAATTTAAGATATAATACTCATTTTATCAATTTATATACGAAAAAAAATTTTAGGACGAGAGTAGAACACACTTCCAAGCAGAGCCTGCTTGGGGTGTGCAATAAGCTATAGTCTATTTCATTTAAGTTTGCAGTGGTGGGCGGGGATTAGACGGTACGATTCACACAGGAACTATTTTATAGCTAACAGAAAAGTTTTTTCACTAGAAATTATTAAATCTTAAACCTTTCAGTGATTTTTTTTCAAACATTCACTGTATTTAGATTCATCCTTCATACAAAGTATAGGCTAAAATTTATTTTCAACACATTTATAGTATTTATGCTGTGATTTTTTTGTTTGGCAAAACGGTAATTAACTCGCATTTTAATTTATTACTGATTGTTGTAAATACTCAATAGTGTTTTTTTTTTCTTGACGTCAGACGTGTAATTTTTTTAAAACCACGTAATTTTTGGAATATCTGAACTGTCATATAACTTTTAATGGAATTTACAAGAAATTAAATTCACCTTTGTGTCATAAATATTAGTTTTCTTATATCCTAATGTCAACTGTATATATACATACATTTGTAGAATAACTAATCTGACAGTTTGAATTTAATTGCAATTATTTCCAAGGCAACATGATGTATTGCATTAGTGAAAATTGTGTTATTGTGAATTTATCTGGCGTTTTGACCAATCAGGAGCGCGTATTATACTTCCTATGCTAGCTACCGCTGCAATCTTAAATGAAATAGACTATAGTGAAGCAAACTTTTCAGATTATTTTATTGCATATTTAAACGTTAAAAAAAATTTATTAAGACAAAAATATTCAAACGCAACCAATTTATATGAAATTTTGTACAACGCCTTGCAATCGCAATCTCCAATCGGCGGGAAAGATGAAACTCGTAATTTTTGTCTGAGATAAAAAAACCAAAGTAAGTTTTAATTTTTATATATTTTTCTTCTATATGAACTAAGAAAAACCCAAAAAAAATTAAAATTAAAAAAAAATGTCAGGTTTGAAAAAAAAAGTGCTTTTTGCAAGAAAAAAAATCATTTCAACTTGTTAAAAAAGTTGTTTAGAATTTTTTTTTCATGAATCTTTTTAGTTCATATGGAAGAGAATTTAAAACTGAAGACAACAAGCTTTGGTTCATTTTGATTGGTCGTTTAGTTTTCTTGCAATCACACCCGCCAATTTAGAAAAATGATAAAAATTAAAACTCGAGAAAACACGCTTCAAAGTTTACGGTCAGAAAAAGCAGTTAAACGGAGACGAAATATATCATTATAATTTGTACTATAGCTTGACCCGGCGCTTATACAAATTCAAAGTTTTGTTTAAGACGATAATTGAACCTTTTCAGGTAGGTACATTGTTCGGATTTATTCGACCGAGGGGAAAAGCGAGCGCTCAAAATACCTGAGCGCTTGTATACCTTCTAGACACTCCACTGCGATTAATGCTATATTTGTGAAAATATTTCGAATTTGCCTATAAAACTTTACAGACATATTCTTAGATATATTAGGAAGAGATTTAAGCAATTAAAAAAATTTGATTTTTGAGACACTCCCTTAAATATTGTAAATAGAAGCGTCGACTCTTTATTTTAACTATTTTACAATCACAATGCAAAATGTATGGAGGCGGAGGATAAAAAAATATTAAAAGAATTAATTTTAACCCTTTAACGCCTAAGGTAAAAGAAAAGAATGCAAAAGATTTTTTTAATGAAATTAAATACATATTCAATTTACATAATATGTATATTGAATATTATGGGACGTTCTTTGTCAAACGGAACAGGGCTGCGCCCAAAATATTTTTGCGAATATTTTTCTCCAGTATCTTGATTTTTCGCTGACTTCTGGCCGCCATATTGAGCCGCCATTTTGAAATTTTCCAAAAGGCCACACTAGTACATAAAGAGGGATCAATAACGAACATTTTAAGCCCAAGGTCACTAAAATCCATCAACGTGAATTTTGGGCGCAGCCTTGTTCCGTTTGACAATGACAAACACAGCACAAACTTTTTTTAAAATATTTATACAAAAAATAACAGTGTGTACTTGTGTGAGACTGCTTTTCTGATATCATTTTTATAAAGGACCCCGCAGAATCCTTATGGGAAAGGGGTTTCGGTCAAAATTTTTGAAACTTTGGATTCTGATAGTCCTTGATGAGTAGATCAAAAGTGTCAATGGGCACTAAGTCATAAAAACTAAAACTTTTAAGAGATATAGCCCTCTGAATTTGGGAATTATGCTTGTCTTTAATTTTTAAAACAATTTTTTGTAGAACTTTAATTTTCGCACGTTTATATTTGTACTAGCTTGGCCCGCGCGGCTTCGCTCGCGTGGATTACGAAATTATTGTTTAGAATTTAAAAAATATATACATAGTTGATTATTTAAAAATTAATTATTGAAAACAAATTAAACAATTGACAATCAAAAGAATACCGGCCTGTCCCCTCTACCCAGAGCGGCGCTACATACTGTCATAGTTCGTGCGAATTGTTACGAATTATGTTATTGTAATACTTATTTCACGTTATTTCCTAAACCAAAAGACCAAAGTTGATTCTGTAAAAGGCAAATTATATCTACATTAAGTACATATGACGATGAAATCATTTATTTCGATAAGGATTATAGTTTTGCAGGTCATAAGTCGATGTAAACAGAACCCAAATATTTAATGTTTTCTTTGTAACATAAAAGCAGTCATTGTGGCTTAAATATAAAAGTTAGACATATGGTGTCGCGGACTTTATTGTAGCACTTTTGATTCTACACAATTCTTTACTACATTATTTTGTTCTATATTCAACGGTTTAGGCAGCGTATTGCCTTCGGTAAAATTTTTTACGACTTGATTTACTATTATCGTCTCTGCTTAGTTGTTATGTTACCTAACGTAACAAAATATAGCCTATAACCTGGCCAGAGAATGTACCTATGAATTAAAAAAAATCACGTAAATCGGATAAGTGGTTCTCGAGTGATAAGCACACAAACGGACAGACAGACAGAGAGACGTTGAGCTTTATATATATTAAGGATGTGTTCCCAAAGACGTATTTAATCAATTGGCACCACAAAAAAGTCAATTTTTTAATTCTTTGGCAAATGGTAGCACTTAATCTTAATTTTACGTTTTTTTATTATAAATCAATTCAATTGTTTCATAGAACCAAAAATATTAAACAATAATAATAGCCAAGAACTTGCTCTGAAAAAATTATTTATATACTAGTAAAAACCAAACAAAATCGGCTCAGCAGTTATCGAGATTAATGGTAAAAGATACAAAATAAGCTTCCTTTTATGTAGACGAAGTTAATTAAATAAATAAAAAATGATTTTTGTGAAAATTGTGTAGCATATAATATACCTTAAATAATCAGGATTCTTTTAGTGAAAACCGCACTAAAATCGGTTCAGTAATTTTTGAGTTATTTGTGGTAAATTATATGCACTACACAATTTTAACAAATATTGAATTTTGTACAATTAATTAACTCTAGATATATGATAAAATAAACTTTAAAAAAAAAGTTGAACCGACTTCAAAAATAAAAGCACAAAAAAGTATGAAATAATTTTTTTAAATAAACTATTTGATTTAATAAAAATCAGTAGTTACCATATAAGGAATGTATGAATGTATCTTTAAAATATTAAAATTTAGCTATCTATCCAAATTACGATCAATTTTTTTTGATGTCGGGGCGCAACTTTAATTGGTTTATACCTATATTCATTTTTAGCTTATATGTGTTACTTATGAATAGGTTTAAATTTATCAATTGGTTCTCTTCATAGACGAATATTGCTTTTTCGTCATATCACTAATTTTCACATAAAATAACGTAAGCATTGCTTTCTTTGTAAATTAGTGCATAATATTTGTTTTGTTTATTTAATTAGATCTCTTTTCAAACATATCTATAATTAAAGAATAACGACAGTTATTTGCTTTTTCGCAATATCGAAGATACGAGAAGCTTTGTGATCGTTTTAATTTTTTCAAAAGTATAATTTTATTGTGTTTTATTACGAATATTTCTTGTTTTCGATATATTTTTTTCCGTAATTGCATTGAGTTTTGCGCCCCGACATCAAAAAAATTGATCGTAATTTGGATAGATAGCTAAATTTTAATATTTTATAGATACATTCATACATTCCTTATATGGTAACTACTGATTTTTATTAAATCAAATAGTTTATTTAAAAAAATTATTTCATACTTTTTTGTGCTTTTATTTTTGAAGTCGGTTCAACTTTTTTTTTAAAGTTTATTTTATTTTTTACTTTTTAGTTGTCTCTTCTTGATACATTTTAATTTACACTCAGCACTCTGCTATACGACCATCCACTACACTACCGACAGTTCTAACCAACATCCTTCCCCCATCCCTACCATAATACCACCGTGACTGCTACATTTTTGCGCGTTTAAATTCACCAATCAACGAATTTTTGAATTACCGATGCCGTCGTATAGCAGAGTGCTGAGTGTATGTTAAAAAGCATAATACCGGTATGAAAAAATGCTTTCACAGGAATTGCCCCTACACATTTGTAAAACCAAAAGAAGCGTACATTTTAACCCTTGTTATGTTGTTCACCATTAAGATACATATAAAATTAATATACAATAAACAATAATTATTAGAAAAAATGTTTTATAACGTTATAATTAAGAAACTGTCATTTGCTAAATATATACAACACATCTGTCATAATTTAAGTGTTATTGGTATTTATTATAATAAATACTCAACCGATTTTAATGGTTTATACTTTTATTGAAAGATCTTGCACTCTATATGTTACATCAGTAATAAAAATTCCACATGAGAAAGGTTTATCATTAAAAAATTTCATCGGCCTTTGCTTTTTATTTTTCCATAGATAACTAGAAATGTAAAATTGTGGAATTTTGTAAGCATTTCGTGTACATCTTCTGACTACATTATCAGATCTTGATAAAATTTACAAAAGGACCACCTGGAGAGTATATTCTTTCAAACGAACTAAAAATTATCAAAATCGGTCCACGCAATGTGAAATTATGCGTGAACATCGCTAAATAAAATTATAAACATATAAATAAATAAATATATAAATAAATAAATATACGGGTTGAATTGAGAACCTCCTCCTTTTTTTGAAGTCGGTTAAAAAGAAGCTTATTTGTGTATCATTTATTGCTAATCTCGAAAACTACTGAACCGATTTTAGTGCGGTTTTCACCACTAGATAAATAATTTTCCAGAGCAAGTTCATGGCTGTTATTATTGTTTAATATTGTTGATTCTATGAAACAATTGAATTGGTTCATAATAAAAAATTTGTCAAGACATACACCAGTGTTGCCATAAGGGTTCCGAAGTATATACTACGTGGACTGTTTAGAGCCATTTACAGGTACATATTTGAGTTAAAAATAAATATAAAAATAGGATCATATTCTATTAATTCAGATCTACATTTTGAAACCCCACAAGCCTAGATATGAAAATAAAAAAAATTCCATGATGTCCCTTCCTATTTTTTCAAAATTTGAAATGATATTGTTGATTTTAGTATTTGTCGTTACTAGTTTTATAAAAACCCCATTACCAATTTTTTTTTAGATTTTTTGAGTCAGTAGTTACCGAGCTAGAGAGGGGGTGTACAAATTTTTGTTTTCTTGAAGCCCCTTCAGGCGCCATTGTTAATTTAGAAAAAAAATAAAAAATAGTGGCATACTCTACTTGCTGAGATCTACATTTCGACACCCCACATGCCCAGATAAAAAATAAAAATAAACAAAATTATGACACCCCTCTTTTTTTCTCCAAAATTTGAAATGATATTGGTCACTTTAGTATTTGTCGTTGGTAGTCATCAAAGCCTCATTACCTAATTTTTTTCAGATTTTTCGAGCCAGTAGTTACCGAGTTAGAGGGGGGGGCAGACAAAATTTATGCTTGGAGCCCCCTGTAGGCGCCATTTTTAATTTGGAAAAAAAAATAGTGCCACATTCTACTCACTGAGATCTACATTTTGACACCCGACACGACTTGGAATACATTTTTTTTATTTTTTTTTTTAATTTGCTTTAAAGCCTCCTGTAGGCGCCATTTTTGATTTATAAAAAAATAAGAGTAAGGATCAAATTACACTAGCTTGGTTACACATTTTGATGTGCCACTTGCCTTGATATAAAAAAAAATATTTTTTTGCCTGTCTTTAGCTTCTTAGCACCCCCCCCCCCCTAAAAAATATTTGTACATATTTTACTACAGGGTATCATTTTCAAGGTTCTAGCTTATATAGATTACGAGCTATTGAGCTTTGAGTGAAAAGTACGGACGGACGGACGGACGGACGACAAAGTGAGATTAATAGAGTTTCTTCGGAACCCTAAAAACGTAACATTAAGATTAAGTGCTACCATTTGCCAAAGAATTAAAAAAAATTGACTTTTTTGTGTTGCCATTTGATTAAATACGTCTTTGGGAACACACAAAAATAATCGTGCGAAAATAAAGGTTCTACAAATTTTTTTTTTGTAAATTAAAGACGAGCATGGCCCCAACTTCAGAGGGCTATATCTTAAAAGTTTGAGTTTTTATGACTTAGTAATCTGATAAGTGGTCCTCGAGTGATAAGTGCACTAGCGGATAGACGGACAGAGAGACGTTGAGCTTTATATACCGGGTGGTCTATTTAAATTGAGACAAGCAAATATCTCGAAAATTAAGGTTTTTCAGGGATAATGTTTGGTACAAAAGTTTCAGGGTTCGAAGGGGGAAAACCAATTAAGTTAAAATATTTGACTTTGAGTGGAGGTTTTAAGGTCATTTTGGGGTCAACTTCATTTTTTTGAATGGAAACCTATTTCTTTTTAAAGTGAAACTTTTATTACATCGTCTCAAACTTTTTGGTCTGTGTGTTGCATGTCGCGTGACGCTCGGCCGCGGAGTAGGGATAAATACGTCAGAGCCATAGACATAAAGAAATGGACAGTGCATCTGACTCGAAAAAAGAGCCGTGTCAAATGAAAGAGACAGAAATTGTTTGGTTGGAAATATCATATACAGGATGTCCCAGGACTGTGTCAAAGCTCAATATTTCATTTATTATAAGAATTAGAAGAAAACTTTAAATGCAAAAGTTGTCCGGCTAGAGCATCGGCATAATTAGAAATTAGATACATTTATACAGAGTGACCCATAACTGCGTTACAAATCAAAGTTATGTTTTTTTAAATACAAACTATAGGTATATTTTTATTTGATAATCTAATAGCATTCATTTTTATGAGTATTTTGATATAGCATTATTGAATTATACAGAGGGGTTTAGAAATTATGACCAATTTTGTAAGATAATGGGAACATTTTCAACACCGTGTAATTTTCTAATTACAAAAAAAAAATTGTTTTCTGTTTGAAGTAGTTTTGGCATATTCTCTATTATTGCGATATTATGTCAAACATTTACAAAATTGTATTATTTGTACAGGGTGTATCAAAACACAGAATATATTTTTTTCAAAATTTTCAAATGGAACATCCTTTATATTTTTACATTTTCGAATTGCCTGTTTAATTCTCAACACATTTTACAAACCATGTTCTATACCTAAATCCAGCCGTTAATAAGTCATTAATTTTATATTAAAATCTTAAGATTTTTTTAAAAACAATACAACTTTTTTATATTCCACAAAATAATTAAATTTTTATGTTGTTAAAGTTTGTAAGTTCTATTAGTTTGTTAAGTTATTTTTAAGCGAACTGTTTTATTGATTATAATAAAGTTGTATTTTAGAACTTTTTGCTGGTGCATGTTGTTGTTTATGGATTTATTTCAATTTTGAGTGCTTGAATTTATTATTCCGAAAATTTTTAGTTAAATGTCTATAATGTGAAAAAAAGTTTCACTTTTACCGTGGTTTCATAAAACCACACAATCCTTTTCTTTTACATATTCGTATTTTGCAGAAAAAAAGTAACAACTTTTGTCTAAGAAGTTTTTTCAAAATCCTCAAATTCAGGGGCATTTTTTTAATCTATTTTATTATTTTTTTGTTTGTTTTTATTAAAAAAATTTGAAATTATTATTTATAATCATTAACTATGCATGTTTAACTAACAATTAAATTTAAAAAATGTTTTTTTTTTAATTTTAGGATTTAAAATTTTTTTTTTATATTTTGAATATTTTTACTAAAAAAAAAATTGGTTAAAATTGAGGATTTTGAAAAAGTTCCCAGACAAAAGTTGTTTATTTTTGTCTGCAAAATACGCATATGTAAAAAAAGAAATAGGTTTCCATTTAAAAAAATGAAGTTGACCCCAAAATGACCTTAATACAGGATGAGGCAATAACTATTACCACCTTAAATATCTTCGAATCTATAAGGCCCAGAGAAAATTTAGTGCAACCAAAATTGTACGGTATGAAAGGGGCTATTATATAGCGATAATAATTTTTGTCCAGGGGGAGGCGCTTCGGAGATATCAAGGTCATCTTCATTTTTTTAATGGATTCGATACATTTTTGTTTCAAAATATGATAGAGGAGCAGAAAACAAGTTCAGAACTCATCACATAAGATCATTGAACAAGATTTAAAATTAAAAAAAAACGATTAAAAAATACATTTTTTTATTAAATGAAATTTACATTTAAAGATGTACGAAGTGGTGGCCATCATTATCGATGTAACACTGGTAAATTTCATTTAATAAAAAAATGTATTTTTTAATCGCTTTTTCTTCACTTTAAATCTTGTTCAATCATGTTGTGTGATGAGTTATGAACTTGTTTTCAGCTCCTCTATCATATGTTATTAACACTTCGAACATCTTTAAAGGGTATAGCCGGATAAGCATGTAAAAACTGCCCCCAGCGATTTTTGAAAATCTATATGGCTGATCGATTTCTAGTTAAAAAATAAAATTTTCCTGAAAATTAGAGCTAGCCAAACTAAAGATTTAGGGTATAATATGGAAAAACGTGTTTTCGGTTTTTATTTTATTGTGACCGTTACACTTAATATTTTTTTATGAAATTTTTTTTGAGAAGACTTATCGATAGAACACACGAAAAAAAATTTTTTTCAGAGATTTTCTACTAACTGTTTTTTTACAAAAAAATTTTATATTGATGAAGTATGTGAATCAAAGATTTTAAAACATGTTAGATACCTGCAGTTTGAAAATAAAAATAATAATTATATAACTTGAACAAATAAATTAATGTTTTTTTACATTATTCAATTTGTTTAAAAAGAAGATAAAACATAATTTTAGGTAAAAAACAATAGTGTTCCATACATATCAATATATGTATACTCTATTTGATTTAAGTTTGCAGTGGTTGCCTGGTGATTTGACGGCACGAGTCGTGATCTGTACGGTCAAAGCACTTATATGATATATTAAAAAAATAACTTTTTTTTTTTTTTACTATGTTGCACCAAATAGATCAAATTGAAAATTTTACCACATACATAGGTACAAAAAAGAAGTATTTTAAAAAATTTTAGTGATTGACACTCGAAGGGAACATATTTAAATATGGCGCCAAAAAATTTAAAAAAATTTTGTAAAAAAACAATTAGTAGAAAATCTCTGAAAATATTTTTTTTTCGTGTGTTCTATCGATAAGTCTTCTCAAAAAAAATTTCATTAAAAAATATTAAGTGTAACGGTCACAATAAAATAAAAACCGAAAAACACGTTTTTCCATATTATACCCTAAATCTTTAGGTTGGTAAGCTCTAATTTTCAGGAAAATTTTATTTTTTAACTAGAAATCGATCAGCCATATAGATTTTCAAAAATCGCTGGGGGCAGTTTTTACATGCTTATCCGGCTATACCCTTTAAATGTCATTTAATAAAAAAAATATATTTTTTAATCGTTTTTTCTTAATTTTAAATCTTGTTCAATGATCTAGTTTGATAAGTTCTGAACTTGTTTTCAGTTCCTCTATCATATTTTGGAAAAAAATATACCGAATCAATTTAAAAAAATGAAGAAGACCTTGATATCTCCGAAGCGCCTCCCCCTGGACAAAAATTATTATCGCTATATGATATGCCCCCTTCGTGCCGTACAATTTTGGTTACACTAAATTTTCTCTGGGCCTTATAGATTCGAAGATATTTAAGGTGGTAATAGTTATTGCCTCACCCTGTATATATATTAAGGATAATGTCAATTACACTATTATGATCAAAAAATATAAAAATAATATTGTTAAATTATGACTTATATTTCAAGTGTTGAAACTAATGGAAAAAAATTAATTTTTTTCCATTTTTTTTTCTATTTAATTATTCTAATTCTTATATAGGTGCATCACATTCGCCGTTGTTCCCCTATATTTTATTTTATTTAATAAAAACTACAGTACAATTTCACAGGGGGGAGGGGGGAACTCCATTGTTATCATACCCCCTCTCCCATAGTCAGCGCCTATACAAGTAAAAATAGGCATGACTAATTTAAAAAAAAAAAAAAAAAACTATTGATAAAAAATACTTATTTTTGTAGAAAATAAAGGTTTAATCGCAAAACTTGACTCTTTTAAAACTAATTTTGAATTTGACGCCAAAACGCTCGTGAGAGTTGTGACGTCACACTCCTTGTCAACAATAATCAAACATTCAGAGTTAGACAATAATTTAATTATTTTGTGTGTTAAAAATTAATTTCAGTTCTTAAAGAAGGTAGAACGTATCTAATGATTTGTAATAAAACTAATAAAAGGAATTGATATTTGTCTAAATTGATGCGTGACGTCATTACCTCTGATTGGTGTTCCATTTAAGATTATGGTGCATTACTTTATTTTGCATTTTTATTTTAACAAAAAAATATATTAATCTCGCTTTTGATATAAAAATAAATACATTTTTTAGAATATTTATAAAGTAAATTTATTGTTTGACAAAAATTAATACCATTATATTTAGTGAGTACAATACCGGCATCCCGAAATACCGAAAACCGGGATCTCGGCCGTTTTTCTCCGGTATTACGATACCGGTATTAGTGCATATAATACCGGTATTTCGGTATTTATAAAAGTACTAAAATACGTTAAAATAACTGTTAGGGAGTCAATTTTCATACATAAATCTTCTTATTAGCTAAACTGTTTTGTGGTATCTAATTGTAGTGTCAAATTATAATATTTTCCCGATATGTGATAGATTTTTTGAGGAAATGGGTCAGTCTGCGGTGACGGTCGTGACATTTCAACTCGGATTGGAGTTCATAATTTCTAAATAATACTAGTAAATAACATGGTTTTACCTTTTTTCTGTAGATCTTAATGCAATACATGTATATTGAAAGAATAAAAATATAGTTATTTTACAAAAAATTGTCAGCGTTCAAAGCTCTGTGACGGGTGTGACGCCAACTATTGCAAGTTTTGCAACCTCTATACAAAAACCCAAAAATTAAGCGAAAATATTGAAGTTACTTTATAATAATCATACTTTAATTGTTACGAATAAATTATTTTTTAGTTACACAAGAGCATCAGGTAAATACGTAATCTATTTAACTGGTTATTACCCAATAAACATTGTGACAGAAAATTGTGACGATCGTGACATGTTGAATAAAAGGATACAATAAGAGTACTATTTGTGTGTTTATTTGCTTATTGATATTATGAACTAATACTTATAACAATTATTTATCAAATACATCAATAGACTCATTAAATTTATAATAAATGAGGTTACCCTTAGTCATTATTGTTGGTGAGGGTAATTTTTGTTAATTCGGTCAAACGTCACGTTTGATATGTAATTGTCAAAGACTTTTAATAGTTTGCCACGAGCGTCACTTATTGTCAAGTAAGTTATTGCGATTTCACATTATTTGTTGTCTTTTTCGAAAAAAAATTTAAATTTTTCGTGATATTTTGAAAATTAATTAAAATTTTCTTTTGGTCTATGAAAATTGATGTTAAATAGCCTGTTAATTTTATATTTTAGTATTCATTTTCGTAAAATATTTTGTTAACAATCTGGTATCCATTACCGCGGACTGACCCAAATATTTTATTTTTAGTAAAAAAATAACAACTCTCAATTTTAATAATTATATTAAATTCAAGGTGTGTACGCAGTGTCGGATTTACCCTATGTGGTGCCCTAAGCACAAATTATTTTTTTTAGTCGTTAAAATTCTGAAGACTTTTTTTTTAGCTTTTTTCACAAAAAAAAGTGACTAATAATTTCCCCAATTTTACGATGATGCCCCATCATGGTCAGGGTTGCCAGATTTTTCAAATGCTCCGGCGGGACATCGTCTGGGGGGGGGGGGGGGGGTAGTAATTTTTAGGTTGCAGAAAAATTATTTTTTTTAATGTTTTTAACATATATAAATATCATCAATAACTTTTTAAATTACGTCCGTTTATCTACAAATATTTACTGCACAAACTTTAAAAGTTCATTAACCACAGAAGTACTTTTGTGGACAAATATTCAGGAGACAAAATGTTAGAAAATATTAGTTATATTTATTATTAGATTTAATCGATTTTAAAATATGAAAACCCTCTTTTTTTAAATGTACATTATGCACATACTCCTCAAACAAAAATTAAGAATGATGTTTAAGCGGGACATTTGAATTCTTGAGCGGGACGCGGGACTAACTATCCTGTAGCGGGACAGTCCCGCTCCAGGCGGGACGTCTGGCAACCCTGATCATGGTGCCCCCTATGGTCGGGTGCCCTAAGCAATTGCTTCTTTTGTTTATTGGTAAATCCGGCACTGGTGATCATTGTTAGTCACTACTTTGTCTGGCGGAATATATGTTGAAACGTACCTCCGCGCGCTGTGTGTGTTAGTCCGCACTACACTTGCTTCAGCTATAGTGTAAAGACGTAACAGAACTTTGTATATATTAATATAAATATTTATTGTCTTTAGTATCGTAGTTTGTAGTTTATATGCTTTATAGTATTTTAGTGCATGTTATTATAGTGTTGATTGGTGATTACAAGTATTATTCGAGTGTTTGAGCGTGATTAGTTAAATAGTGCATTGCATGGTTTATGAAGATTTTTTGTTGGATAGTTGCAGATATCCTGTAGATCAGTGGTTCCCAAACTCTTTTGGCCCACGGACCCCTTTTCATAGTTAAAACTTGCTCACGGACCCCTTTTCATAGTCAAAACTTTCCCACGGACCCTGGGTGAAAAACTACTAAATTTTAACACGCGCAGTTGATTTTAGTACCACTTCGCCAATTTTTATTCGATTACGTTGAAATTTTAACACAATGAAGAAGATAGATAAAGCTACTAATTTAGTGAATAACATTAAAATTGGATAAAAATTGTTTGTGTTAATGCGCTTTGAATTTTGAAAATTGCCGAATTTTTGCTAAAAAATAGATTTTTTTTTCGTTTAAAAAATGATTTTCGAAGGGAATAACTTTATGAATGTATATAATTTAAGGCTTTTTAGTTCAATTAGGACCCATAGCTTCATTCTGAATGATCATTGGTTGAAGTAATTGATTCGAAATATATATATACGAATTTGAATGTTTGCATATCGAAAAAAACATATTTTTGCAATAATTACCCTTAAAAAGTTGTTGTATGCCCTGCAGCAAAATGGCTGTCGGCCAGTGTAATTTATTCATTGTTATTTATTTTAACTTCCATATTAATAAAAATGTGCGCGGACCCCCTGACGTTGTTCAGGGACCCCCAAATTGATTTTAATTTTCCACGGACCCCCTCAACGATGCCAGGGACCCCTTGGGGTCCGTAAGGACCACTTTGGGAACCACTGCTGTAGATCCTTCCTGGTTACATACATATCCTTTATTATTTGTATACTTGCTGTATTTGTTTGCTGAGCTGCTCAAAGGTAAGTCTTTGTATTATTCATGCTTTGTTTAGGCAACATTCATTTCATTATTTTATTAACCCTCCGCTAGGCGCGCGTACTACTGTCACGAGTTTAGGCGCGCGGCATACATGTGTAGACCATTTCAATTTGGCATATAATAGCTAAATTTGATTTTTATTTCAAATGAGTTGAACTATTATGTTTATTGTTGTATACTCTTGTATACAACATATAATTTTTATTGAAATTTTTGTATATATTTTTGTGAAAAAATTAACAAACTTAATACCAATTTTAGACGTTTAATTGTCATAAATTCTATATTAACCCAAAAAAGAAAACATAATATACCTAAATAAAAATGTGATCAACAAAATATGTTACTTATGACTAATATACAGGATGATCCGGTTTGGGATACAGATATTTTAGGAGCTGATTCCCTGACTCATTGTGAGTAAGAAATTGTGCGGGAAGTGGGGGTCTATCTTTAACACCCTCTGAGCTACAGGATGTTTAAAAAATTTCCTTCAGAGTAGTTCTTACAACAAAGATTATCTCATAACTTCTAAAGTAACGTATCTAGAGCAACCAAAATGAGTCAGTTTGATAGGTAATTAACTAACATATTTTTCAGTATTACAGTTATTGCTATACGTATTTTTAGTTTTGAGTTATAGCTCATCAAAGTCGAAAAATATCTTTTTTTGTTGAAATTTTTTATGAAAATTACATTTTTCTCCAAAAGTACCTCCCATACAGGTATATGTATTTTTTATCATTATTTTGGTACATCATAATGTTACCTACAAATTCACTATACAAAGTTTGGAAGTGGGTCTTACAGTTTTCCGGTAAATAATTATTTTTATGGTAAATAATAATAAATAATAAAATTATGTATTTATAAACAAATAAATTTATTGATTGTTTCATTTAACCCTTTGACGTACATGGGACATATGTATCCCTCATAGTTTTTCGTAATTTTTCATGTTAACTTATAGTTATAGGTGATATTTCGATGAATAATATGAAAATATACATTTGTTACTATTTTTTTAAAAAGTTTTTTACCTTTGAAGTACATTGGGACAAATATGTCCCGTCTTATATTCCTTTCAAAAAAAAATTAGTTTGCTTGTGTACCTGAAAGGGTTAATAGGACAGGTAGCAAAATAGTAACTTTGGGGATTAATTAATAACTGGAAAACTATAAGACCCACGTCCAAACTTTGTACAGTTAATTTGTAGGTAACATTATGATGTACCAAAATAATGATAAAAAATACAACATGTTAGGGGTACTTTTGGAGAAAAATGTCATTTTCATAAAAAAATTCAACAAAAAAATATATTTTTCGACTTTGATGAGCTATAACTCAAAACTAAAAATACGTATAGCTATAACTGTAATACTGAAAAATATGATAATTAATTACCTATGAAACTGACTCATTTTGGTTGCTCTAGATACGTTACTTTAGAAGTTATGAGATAATCTTTGTTGTAAGAACTACTCTGAAGGAAATTTTTTAAACATCCTGTAGCTCAGAGGGTGTTAAAGATAGACCCCCACTTCCCGCACAATTTCTTACTCACAATGAGTCAGGGAATCAGCTCCTAAAATATCTGTATCCCAAACCGGACCACCCTGTATAGAGATACAAAAAAAATGCAACAAAAATGTTGCAAATGAAAGTTTGAAAATGGCGATCAAATTTGGATATTTTTATTTGGGTAAAAATATAGTACGAATATATCTTATATGGTGTTTTTATACATATTTGCCGAATTATTGCGGTTTTTGCGCTTTTTAGAATAAATATAACGTCCGAAATAATTACTTTATCTATATGCAGGAAAATCGAAAAAAAAATTATAGGGGGTGGGGGTGATAGACTTTATCATATTGAATAAAAAAATAAGGGCACTATAGGTATTTTTTTTACTTTTAGCTATTTTGGGTAGTAGAAAATAGTTAAATATAATACACACCCATAAAGTAAAACTACTATTTCTTACAAAATTGATGAAAATAAAAAATCGAAACACAACAAAAATAGTTACACCGTTAGGCGCGTGGCATACATGCGTAGACCAGCCGTTTTTGATTCGTTATAACTCAAAACACCTAGCTAAAATATTGCAACTAAGTAACTGATAATATGTAAGAATTCATAATCAACAGCTAATCAAAAGGGCACGTCCTCAAATAAAGCGTGATTTAAATTATTACAGTTTTTATAGTAGTGGTCTACGCATGTATGCGTTAACATACAGTCCACTATTTCTATCGAAAATTATTACCGGCGATTTCACAAGGCAATAATAGAAGCTCAAATAGTTGTCTTTTTAGCAATACTAGTAATACTACATATCGAGCCTTTACCTCCAGATTGTCGTAAAGGCTGGTTTACACGTTACGATAAATCGAAAGAGTGTGTACTGTTTACATGCAACGATTTCTTGTCCAATATTCATTGTTGACCGCGGTATACTCAGTCAGCTTTTGTCATGGAAGAAGTACTGTTGTGATCGTTTGTTTAGCAAGAAAAGTGGAAAGGTCACGAAGACCTAGAAGAACGTGGAGCCGCCAGTGGTTACTGAAGAAAATGGTATTTTCTCATCTAAAATTATTGAAATAAAACGGGCAAGTGCGTGTTGGGCACGCACATGATAGGGTTCCGTAGTCATTCTCACTACGATTTATAAAAAGAGTATTTTTCAAAATTTTCGTGACTGAAGGGTTAAAATCAAAAAGTCATTTAACTTTTATTATTGCATTTTAGGAGACCTATGAAATGACACCCCACTCAATGGGGTAAATGAACAAAATGTGAGTTCACTTTTCAATATATGAAAAGGGGGTCAAAAATATTTTTGACAATGTTCGTTATAATTTTCAGTGAAAATACTAATTAAAAGCTACATACTGAATTTTTTTCAGATTTTTTTAATCGATAGCTTAGAAAATAGAGGGGGGGGGGACACTCTGACAGCGACATTAAGAAGCAAATATAACGCGACTGAAGGGTTAAAATCAAAAAGTTATTTGACATTTTGTATTGCATTTTAGGAGACCTATGAAATGACACCCCACTCAATAGGGTAAGTGGGAACAAAATGTGAGTTTATTTTTCAGTCTATAAAAGGGGGGTCCAAAATATTTTTGACAATGTTCGTTATAATTTTCAATGAAAGTACTAATTAAAATCTATGTTCTATAATTTTTTCAGATTTTTTTAATTGATAATTTAGAAAATAGAGGGGGGAGGACACTTTTAATAACTTTGGATGGAAAATACATCGTGATCGAAGGGTTAAAATTAAAAAAATCTGTTACATATTTTGTTGCATTTTAGAAGACCTTTCTAACGACACCCCACTCAATGGGGTAGGTGATATTGTTTTTTGAAAACACTTTTCATTTTATGAAAGGGGGGCCTAAAAAATTTTTGTTTTCAAAAATCTTATCATTTTTGTTTTTGGGTCATCAATCTACGATCGTATACCAAATTTCATCTTATTATGACAAAATTTTTGAAGACGGACGGACGGACGGACATGGAGAAACTATAAGGGTTCCTTGTTTTCTACGGAACCCTAAAAATTGCGAAACGAACCCAATGACTGGTGGAACTATTTAATAATGGATGAGGAGACTTATGTTGAGTTGTTAACAACTTTCCCGTGAACAGCTAATGCAAACTGAATCAAATCGTAGCAATGAATGGCTGCTACTTGTTTACACGTTCCAACTTGTTACGATTTGTAGAAATTGATGCCGACCGGCAACAATCATCCAATCCAATTCCAATAAATCGCTATAATGTCCTGTTTACACGCTACGATAAATCGTAACGGTTCGATCGTTACGATAAATTGTTACGATTTATCGTTGCGTGTAAACTAGCCTTACGCATCATTTTTTTCGAAATTGAGTTTTGTATGGTAAATTTTTACCCTGGGATTTGTTAAAAAAATAATATTTCATTTTTTTTTACTTTGATGTTGATATTCTAGTCAGTAGTTTCAATTTTTAAATACTTATTGTTGACATTTACAAGTCGCGGTATTTCTATGATAACCGTTAAAAATTGCCAAATTTTTTCAATAACCTTAAAGTATTTTTGGTACTTGTCAATTATGGTCCCAATTTTTGAAAAAAAAAAAAAAAACTAAAATCACTAGGAACGAAACAAAATTCGTCAATAGATAGGTAAATGTCATGTATCCTTAATATACAGGGTGTTTAAAAAAGCCCGGTACCCCGGAATAACTTTTTTTCTTTGCCTTGAACCAAAAAATGTTCGAGGAAAAAGTTGCTTGGTTTCGAGAGTAGCATCGTTTGCACACCAAACCACCCCTCAATCATTCGCCCCTTTACGGGGGGTGGGGGTGAGTTAAAATTTTCAAATGAGAACCCTTATTTTTTATTAGCTTATCAAGTTCTACGATCAAAAGTGAATATCTTTTGGCCGAAACTTTTTTTTGTTGGGGCTAACTAATGAGGATTAAACAGCAATTAAAAAATGTTCAAAAATCAACTTTCACTCCCCGGTATAACTCTTTTTCTTTGCCTTGAACCAAAAAATGTTCGGATAAAAGTTGTTTGGTTTCAGGGGGAGGATCGTTTGCACCCCCCCCCCTTCTCTCCCATTCCGGGGGTGTGGGTTAGTTAAAATTTTCAAATGAAAATTCCTATTTTTTATTCTCTCGTGGAATTCTTCGAATGAAAATAAATATTTTTTGTCCCAATTTTTTTCTGGAACAAAAAATATTTATTTTCATTCGAAGAATTCCATGAGCGAATAAAAAATAGGAATTTTCATTTGAAAATTTTAACTAACCCACACCCCCCGGAATGGGAGAGAAGGGGGGGGTGCAAACGATCCTCCCCCTGAAACCAAGCAAGTTTTATCCGAACATTTTTTGGTCCAAGGCAAAGAAAAAGAGTTATTCCGGGGAGTGAAAGTTGATTTTTGAACATTTTTTAATTGCTGTTTCATGCTCATTAGTGGCCAAGGATTAGCCCCAACAAAAAAAAGTTTCGACTAAAAGATATTTACTTTTAATCGTAGAACTTGATAAGCTAATAAAAAATAAGGATTCCCATTTGAAAATTTTGACTCACCCCCACCCCCCGTAAAGAGGCGAGGGATTGAGGGGTGGTTTGGTGTGCAAACGATGCTCCCCACGAAACCAAGCAACTTTTTCCCCAAACATTTTTTGGTTCAAGGCAAAGAAAAAAAGTTATTCCGGGGTACCGGGCTTTTTTAAACACCCTGTATATAAAGCTCAACGTCTGTGTGTCTGTCTGTCTGTCCGCTAGTGCTCTTATCACTCGAGAACCACTTATCCGATTTACGTGATTTTTTTTTAATTAATAGGTACATTCTCTGGCCAGGTTATAGGCTATATTTTGTTACGTTAGGTAACAAAACAACTAAGCAGTGACGATAATAGTAAATCAAGTCGGAAAAAATTTTGCCGACGGCGCGCTGTTTTGCAATACGCTGCCTAAACCGTTGAATATAGAACAAAATAATGTATTAAAGAATTGTGTAGAATCAAAAGTGCTACAATAAAGTCCGCGACACCATATGTCTAACTTTTATATTTAAGCCACAATGACTGCTTTTATGTTACAAAGAAAACAAAATATTTGGGTTATGTTAACATGTACTTATGACCTGCAAAACTTTAATCCTTATTGAAATAAATGATTTCATCGTCATAAGTACTTAATGTAGATATAATTTGCCCTTTACAGCATCCAATTTGGTGGTATAGTTTAGGAAATAACATTAAATAAGTTTTATACGGTAAAATATTATTAATAACGCGCGAACTAAATACGCCGGTATTCGATCTCCCTCGGCTCGGCCGTTGTCATTTGACCGTCAGTTTTGTTTCAATAATTAAATTTAAATTTAAGTGTTGTTTTTATTATTACAATAATAACTAATCGTGTTTGTACTTAATGCGAGCGAAGCCGCGTGGGTACATCTAGTTATATATAAACGTATGATGAAATCAGCGGCAATGTGACTAAAGTTTGTACTATTAATTTCAATATTTTTAAATAGGTAATTAAGGTAATTATAATAATTTTGGGGCGAAATCGTGTTGTTTACTTAGGGTAGGTTATTAATACGTTTAGGGGTTAGGTTAGGTTAGTAGGGTTATATATATATTTCACTTCCTACCTCAATTATTATTTAAATATTTAATTGTCGTATTAAAATTAATAGTGCAAACTTTTGTCACATTGGCGCTAATTTCATCATGACATATGCCTATCTACGCACGAATTCTGGATCGTTCCTAGTGATTTTAGTTTTTTCAAAAATTGGGACCATAATTGACAAGTACCGTATTTTTTTTAAATACTTCTCTCTAACTTTTTGTAGCTTGCGATAATTCGGCGACGGATTTTTTTAATACCGGTATCATAGGTGGACATTAACTCGTTAATCCTTAATCGTTAGTTAACGAAGTTAATAAAATGATTAACGGATTAACTTTTAAGTTAACTCAATTGTTAACTTCCGTTAACTTTAGTCCGTTACATTGGGGTCAGTCCGCGGTAATCGATACCAGATTGTCAAAAAAATATTTTACGAAAATGAATACTAAAATATAAAATTAACAGGCTATTTAACATCAATTTTCATAAACCAAAAGAAAATTAGAAAAATGTTGATTCATTTTCAAAATATTTCAAAAAATTTACAAAAAATTTCCAAAAAGACAACAAATAATGTGAAATCGCAATAACTTAAGTGACGCTCGTGGCAAACTATTAAAAGTCTTTGGCAATTACATAACAAACGTGACGTTTGACCAAATTAACAAAAAATTACCCTCACCAACAATAATGACTAAGGGTGACCGCATTTATTATAAATTTAATGAGTCTATTGATGTATTTGATAAATAATTGTTATAAGTATTAGTTCATAATATCAATAAGCAATTAAACACACAAATAGTACTCTTATTGTATCCTTTTATTCAACGTGTCACGACCATCACAATTTTCTGTCACACCCGTCACAATGTTTGTTGAGAAATAACCAGTTAAATAGATTATGTATTTACTTGATGCTCTATTGTATTACTAAAAAATAATTTATTCGTAACATATTAAAGTATGATTATTATATACCTAGTAACTTCAATATTTTCGCTAAATTTTTGAGATTTTGAATAGAGGTTGCAAAACTTGCAATAGTTGGCGTCACACCCGTCACTGGGCTTTGAAAGCTGGCATTTTAAAAAAAATAATCGTAGACCTTTCATTCTTTCAATATACATGTATTGCATTAAGATCTACAGAAAAATGGTAAAACCATGTTATTTAATAGTATTATTTAGAAATTATGAACTCCAATCCGAGTTGAAATGTCACACCCGTCACCGCGGACTGACCCATTGGTTGTTTGATGACAAGTACATAAGAAAGTTGTCGAAAGAGCAAAAAAAAGTCTTCAAACATTTTAGATGGTTAACTTTTAACGGTTAATTTCGTGAAATTTTCAAAATTTCAGTTAACTTTAACTTCCGTAAAATTTTCTGAATTTTAACGCTTTAAATATTAACGAAGTTAACTTTTTTATTAACGAATTAACGATTAACGAAGCTAACTTTTCGATTAACTGTGCCTAGAGCTGGGCACGGGCCGTGAATTCTTCGGGTCACGGCCGTGACCCACGTGAGCGTGAACGATTTTCAAATATTGGATCGTGAGCGTGCGTGATCGTGAGTAACAATAAAAAAATCGTGCGTGACCGTGCGTGAGTACATTTTTGTCGTGCGTGAGTCCGTGACTGTATATTTTGATAATGATACGTTTGGATTCGTTTCACATATTTAATTGTTAATACGAAATGCTACAATTGGCTACAATAAGAATTTCAAAGAAGAAGCATTGTAAATAAATAGTTAGCGTTGCCAACATGAAATAAATTTAAAATCCCTCTGTCGACGCATTAATAATCCCCCAGATTTTAAAATGTATTGATTGTTACTATTAGGTACATACTATGTTTTATTTCCATTTTTGTGTTATTATTTGCCCTAAAAATGTAGTTTAAAATAAATAATACAAATATAAAGTATACACAAAAATTTAATGAAAAATAAATTAAAATTTTTATCTATTTCATATTATTACATCGTGTCACGACCGTGACCCACCGTGCGTGAGCAAAAAAATACAATTCGTGAGCGTGCGTGATAGTGATTTTTATTTCTGAGACCGTGAGTGAGCGGGCGTGACTAAAAAATTGTTACTCGTGAACGTTCGTGATCGTGAGCAAAAATTACTCACGCGCCCAGCTCGAACTGTGCCCACCTATGACCGGTATCCCGGTTTCGAAAATAAAAAAAATACCGAAATACCGGTATTAGAATTTTGGTCCGGTATTGTACTCACTATTGGCTTAAGGAGTTACATACAGTTAGAATTATGAAATACCATGTCAAAATTGTGATTCTGTATACATCGGGCAAACTAAACAGTATTTATCTAACAGAATTAAATCTCACAAATACGCAAAAGAATCAACTGTTTTAAAATCACATGTTAATGAAACAAATCACGAATTTAATTTTAAAGATACAAAAATTTTAGATATACAAGAAAATTTAAAAAGAATCATTACATATAATTTCAAACAAAAAATCTATAAATTTTAAAACACATACAGAAAATTTACAACAAAATTATAGCAATCTAATTTAAAATTTAAAATTTGTAACCATGAAAATAATTTTTATTTATATAAATAATTGTCAAATGAAATTTATTGAAAAAATGTAAAAAAACTTTGTAATATAATAATAAGGTAAGCTTCATTATTACTTTATATTTTGTTAAAAATACCAATATCATGTATTTGTTATAGCACTGAGGAAGGAACAGTAGTTCCGAAACGTCTGCTACATACTATTAATAAATTTATTTATTTATTAATTTTTGTTTATTATTGACCAATTAACCCATTCATTAATATTAATATAATTAAGTACATACTCAGAAAATTTCAAGTCAATACGGCGATTATATTCGAAGTTACACGCATATTTGTAAAGACGTCTCAGAGCGTTTGAAAGTAGGAGGCCGGAGTTAAGGGGTTATATAATGTTTGAATTTTCAAAAATTCGATTTTTTATTTCATTTTCGTAATGTACATATATTTAAATACACACACAGAAAATTTCAAGTCAATCCTGCGATTATTTTCAAAGTTACACGCATATTTGTAAAGACGTCTCAGAGCGTTTGAATGTAGGAGGTCGGAGCGGTAACGCGTTTTTCTCAAATTTGTGTTTTTATAGTCGGTGACCACTATTCCTTGGAAACGGTTGAACCGATCAATCTCAAATTTTAACACAAGTTTCTTAAGAATATTTTTTAGTAACTAATCGAAGGTTTTATCTCACCGATAAATATTTATTTTTTTATAAACAATTTAAGGTCAAATTTTTGTCGAAAATCGATATTTTTTTTTTGAGAAGCCGCCATTTTGTCAAAAAATTTTATTTTGCTTATTCCTTCGATTAAGTACAAGATTATACACTACTTTAAATAAATCCATTTGGGTTTTTTATTTTAAAAGATGCAGTCCAGAGATATTGTGGTCACGGCAAGGCGCCTTTTTTGAGAGGACCTCCTGGAGAACAGTTGTAGCAGCTTTCGAAATTATTATTTTTAGAAATAAAAAATGTTTAAATACAATTAAAAGTTACCATAATATGTGTACAAATTTTTACATAGTCTTCTCTTAAAAAATTCTTGAAAAAACACTTTTTTGGCCTTCTAACTGTATGTAACCCCTTAAGGGGTTAGGTGTAGTCAGAATTTTCAAGAAATCGATTTTCTTTTTTTTGCATTTTTGGAAGCTGCTACAACGGCAGAAGAACTATTTTATGGCCCAGGAATAGTTGACTCGGTGTAAGTAATTAAATAATACGTATATTACTTTACGTAAATTGAGTGTAAAACTTTAAATGCGTTTTTCTCAAAACTATATTTTTTGAACTGGTGACCACTGTAGCTCGAAAACCGCTCGGTAGATTTTAATGAAATTTATACAGTTTTTTGAAAACATAAAAAACTAGTGCCTGATCGAAGGATTTTTGTTTTGTTTTTAATTTCGATTTGTTATAAACAATTAACTGTTGGTTTTTTTCCCGAAAATCTGGAAACAAATTTCCTGAGGCTGCCATTTTGTTAATTTAAGAAAGAAAAAAAAAGCTTCGATCAGCCACTAAATTATCTATTAATAAAACTAATTTTTTTTGTCCGATTGAATTTGGATGAATCTCCAAGGATAAGTGATGGTCACCGCAAGGAGCTTCGGTTGGAACTGGATCAACACAAAAACAGCCATTACTTTTTAAATTATTAATTTTTACTTTTTTATACATACATGAAATGTAATGTATAAATAAACTGCCTTGGCAGGCACGAGACTTTTTTATACATCATGACACCGAAGTATTTATATGTGATTACTTTTATAATTTAATATTTGATTTTAAAATTTTTTACTTACAAAATGATTTTCAGTGAATGAAATTGATGCATTCTATTTAATATTGACATTAAATATTAAACGAAATCAATTAAGATTAGTGATTATTGTATTAACAAGTATTTATTTTGCTAGATTTCAATTTTGACACTTCTAATAATAAATGCTAAAATTTTCATAGATAACTAGATTATTTGTATTATTCAAATCATTTTTAAATTTAAACCATTAAAACTAAAATTATTATTTTTTTGGTTAATTCATGAGATACAAAAAAAAGAATAGAACATAAATTACAGAAAATAATATTCTCTACAACTTGTATCTCAAACATTTTTTTCTAATACCTACCGTTTAAAAAATAAATCGAAAAAATATTTTTAAAGTGAAACTTTTATTACATCGTCTCAAACTTTTTCGTCTGTGTGTTGCATGTCGCATTACACTCGGCCGCGGAGTAGGGATAAATACGTCATTACTTCATAAAGTACAATTGTATACCTCTAACTTTAATACATATAACGTTTCCCCAAATAGAATAATATAAAAAAGCCGCCCGGCCGGTCACACATCCAACATGTCTTATCATGATGCTGCTTAACTTTGGTGCAATGATAGACAGGTGTATATGAAATATAGGCTGTCTACTGCATTCCTAGAACGTTTAATTTACAGTATAAAATACGTCTCATGTTATACATCGTTATAAAGTCTAGTTTTATATACCTATTAAAATTTTAATTATTTTGTTTCAATAATTTTTAATTTTTAAAGTGAAACTTTTATTACATCGTCTCAAACTTTTTGGTCTGTGTGTTGCATGTCGCGTAACGTTTGGACTGCGCATGCGTGGAACAAGCAGCCATTCATTGTATGACAGTTTATGTACTATTATACATATTTATATGCTATTATACATATTTAGTAACTTTGTATTGTAATTTGTCAGTGTTTAATGTAAATGTTGTTATTTATTTGCTTTTGGTAAACAACGACACAGCTAGTGAGTCCAAAAAACTGGTCAACGAGAAAGAATAGTGCAACAATGAATGACGATGAATTAATTTTACGCACAGATTTTACGCCGTAAAAAAACAGAACGCCGACAGAGCACGTGCTTATAGAAAAAGGAAAAAGATCTTGGTTTTTATATAGAATTTATTAGTATTATTAGAACTTTTTGCTGGTGCATGTTGTTGTTTATGGATTTATTTCAATTTTGAGTGCTTGAATTTATTATTCTGAAATTTTTTAGTTAAATGTCTATAATGTGAAAAAAAGTTTCACTTTTACCGTGGTTTCATAAAACCACACAATCCTTTTTTTTTTTTTTTTTTAGAAAATCGATTATTTCCTAAAAACAAATTTTTGGGGGGAAAATGAATAGAACATGAATTATAGATAAAAGTCCCTCCTACATCTTTAATCTAAAATATTTTTTCTACTGCGCACCGTTTTAAAAATAATTCGAAAAGTTCAAAAATTGACACCAGTAAACATCCGATTTAGTGATGGTTTTCAAAAATAGGAGGTGCACATCTAGAGTATACAAGAACCTTAAGTTTAAAATTTCATGTTCGTAAGTCTTACAGTTTTAGCTGTAGAGCGTTCACAGACACACACACACACACACACACACACACACACACACACACACACACACACACACACACACACACACACACACACACACACACACACACACACACACACACACACACACACACAGACGTCATTGAGTTAATGGTTGTATATGATTCAGGGACCCTCAAAACGTGTAATTCCGTTAAAATCTCGAGTTCGAATTTTTTCGTGATCACTATACAGGATGTCCAAGATAAGCGTGCAATGCATGGGGATATCCTAAACGGTAAGAGATACAGATGTGGTTAAATGGGATGAATTATTTGTAAGAAAGGGGTGAGTATTACAACATCAAAAAATATTAATAATTTTATGTGGTTCAGGCGGTATACCCAAAAAACTGAAAATTCGGAATTTCTTTAAATGACTATAACTTTTTTGGCAAAGTAGATAGGTACTTTTTGTTTGCGGTTTCTTAAGGCACTTTTTTGAGTAGAATTGTTTGGTGTATTTAAAATTTTTATATCACTTTTAAGTTCCGAGTTACAAGCCCTAACTTTAGTTTTTCTTATGGGCCGCCAAGTTGGCTATATCATATTCTAACGTGTTTTTTACTCTACAACGATATATCACATGACATATTTATTATAGAAAATAAGTCGAAGTACTAAATATTGATGATATTTATAAAGTATTTTATTACAAACATTTAAGTAAGTCATGAAAAACAAAAATTGTTAAACAAAAATCACAATAACAACAATGAAAATAACAAATGCATATTTAAAAACAATAAACTATTACAAAAAAAAGGTTTTTACTTTTTTTTAATAATAAGTATGACATGTGACATATCATTGTAAAGTAGAGTAAAAAACACGTTCGAATATGATATAGCCAACTTGGCGGCCCATAAGAAAAACTAAAGTTAGGGCTTGTATCTCGGAAACTAAAAGTGATATAAAAATTCTAAATACACCAAACAATTCTACTCAAAAAGTGCCTTAAGAAACCGCAAACAAAAAGTACCTATCTACTTTGCCAAAAAAGTTATAGTCATTTAAAGAAATTCCGAATTTTCAGTTTTTTGGGTATACCGCCTGAACCACATAAAATTATTAATATTTTTTGATGTTGTAATACTCACCCCTTTCTTACAAATAATTCATCTCATTTAACCACATCTGTATCTCTTACCGTTTAGGATATCCCCATGCATTGCACGCTTATCTTGTATTTATACATTACATTTCATGTATATGTATAATAAACTGCCTTGGCAGGCACGAGACTTTTTTATACATCATGACACCGAAGTATTAATATGTGATTACTTTTATAATTTAATATTTGATTTTAAAATTTTTTACTTACAAAATGATTTTCAATGAATATAAAATTAGAAAAAAATTTTTTTTAAAAACAAGCTTTTACATATGCACTAAAAAGTAAAAAATAAGTTTTTTTTTCACAAAGTCTTCCAGAATTCGTATGACTAAAAAAGCTTGTGGCGTTCATTTAATATTTAATGTAATATTTAGAAATATAAAAAATGTCGAAAATATCAATATAGGAAAAACTACATTTTCTACTATAAATTAATATTTTCAAATCTTCCATTAAATTGCATTAATATTATGTTAAAATGCATATATGTATAATATTGTATAATGTATATACATTATACATATGTATACATTAATATTTGGAAATCTAGATTCAAATAGGACAAAGAACCTTTTGCTAGTTTAATTTAGTATTTTAAATTCCTGGTTAATTTATCGCACATGAAAGAAATATTTATAGTCCAGGAAACGTAGAAATTTTTACTGGTGTAAAATTAGGAAAAATGTATGAGGCGCCAAATTTTAATAGTGGGTAGAACATGCCGAGATGTATATTCCTTGAAAACTCCCTAGCAAAATTTGCTCCGGAACACCCTCAACCAGGGGCCCAAAGTTTTGATTTACAAGGATTTTGTAAACATACTGTATCTAATGAACGGAATGTTCGATCAACCCCGTCTTTCACATTTTAAACAGACAATTAAATTTTCTACAACTTTTTCTATTATTATTTTAACCAAAAATAATTGTATACCTTTCAAAATGGCGGTCAAACTAAAAATTTTACTTTAAAAATTAAAATTTTGAGTTCGGCAGCCTTTTTAATAGGTATACAGTTATGTATGACCAAAAACATGTGATAATTGATTGTAGTGCATTTAATTGTCTTTACAAAAAATTTAAAGTGGGGTTAATCGGACATATAGTTTATTGGCTATAGTAATTTTATAAAACCATTACAATATCTAAATATGTTACGGTAAATATGTTCATACATACTTGGCTTCGAGTCTTGTGTTTGATGATATGGTAAACTTAAATTACTTATCTCATAAACTTAAGAAAGGTCTGAAAATGTTCTTAATAAAGTCTAGTACTAAGATTTATTTTAAATAAAATTAAATTATTGATTTTGTTTGTATTTATTCTTCCAGTACGTAATATAGAAAGATGTTAAATATATTTAGGTTAATTAAAATTACATTTTATCTACACGTTACATTTTTCAATTTTAGGATAATGTATGAGGCGCCAAATTTTAATAGTGGTTAGAACATACCGAGTTATATATTTCTTGAAAACTCCCTAGCAAAGTTTGTCCCGGAACACCCTCAACCAGGGGCCCAAAGTTTTGTTTTGCAATGATTTTGTAAACATACTGTATTTAATTACCAGAATGTTGGATCAACTCTGTCTTTCGCATTTCAAACAGATAATTTAATTTTCTACAACCTTCTTTATTATTGTTTTAACCGAAAATAATTATATACATTTCAAAATGGCGGTCAAACTAAAAATTTTACTTTAAAAATGATTTTTTTTTGTTAGGCAGCCATTTTGAATAGCGTAGAAAACATTTTTGTTAATACAGTTTTATAGTAAATTGTTACACATTTAATTATCTATCCAAAATATGAAGGATAGTGTTGATCTGACATTCAGTTCATTAGTTACAATAATTTTACAAAACCATTATAATTTCTTATATTCTTGTGTTTGTGTCCTGTGTTTGACGATATGGTACACTGAAATTATGAATCTCATAAACTTCGGAAAAGTTTGAAAATGTTCTTCATAAGGTCTAGTATTAAGATTTATTATAAATTAATTCAATAATAGGTTTTTTTGTATTTATTCTTCAAGGACGTAATATAGGAAAATGTTAAATGTGTAGGTACATAAATATTGCTTTTTTACATTACGATATTGTTTTGAAGTTTAAGATAATGTATGAGGTACTAAATTTAGACAATAGTTAAAATATGCCAAGATGTATATTTCTTGAAAACTCCCTATCAAAGTTTGTCCCGGAACACCCTCAATCGTGGGTCTAAAGTTCTTTTTTGCAAGGATTTTGTAAACACCAACTGTATCTAATGAACGGAATGTTCGATCAACTGCGTCTTTCGCATTTTAAACAGATAAATAATTTTTCTATAACCCTTTTTATTAATATTTCAACAAAAAATAATTGTATACCTTTCAAAATGCTGGTGAAACTATAAATTGTACTTTAAAAATAACATTTTTTTGAGTTCGACAGCCTTTTTGGTAGGTATACAGTTATTTATGACCAAAAATATGTTATAATTGATTGTAGTGCATTTGATTGTCTCTCCAAAAAATTAACAATGCGGTTAATCGGACTTTTAGTTTACTAGCTATAGTATTTTTACGAAACCATTATAATATCTTATTTACTTGTGGCTGTATCTTATGTTTGACGATATGGTACACTGAAATTATTAATCTCACAAACTTAGGAAAGGTCTTAAAATGTTCTTCATAATGTCTAGTACCTATCTACTCATTTTTTTTTAAATTAACTCAATAATTTGCTTTAATTTAATTAAAAAAACACCCTATTGTTAACAAATAATAAATGGAAAAATTAAAATTGTACATATATGTATTTATAAGTCTTGTATATTCATAGTTTCCATTTTTGAAAGAATAAATATAATTAAAGCAAATTATTGAGTTAATTTAAAAAAAAAATGAGTAGATAGGTACTAGACATTATGAAGAACATTTTAAGACCTTTCCTAAGTTTGTGAGATTAATAATTTCAGTGTACCATATCGTCAAACATAAGATACAGCCACAAGTAAATAAGATATTATAATGGTTTCGTAAAAATACTATAGCTAGTAAACTAAAAGTCCGATTAACCGCATTGTTAATTTTTTGGAGAGACAATCAAATGCACTACAATCAATTATAACATATTTTTGGTCATAAATAACTGTATACCTACCAAAAAGGCTGTCGAACTCAAAAAAATGTTATTTTTAAAGTACAATTTATAGTTTCACCAGCATTTTGAAAGGTATACAATTATTTTTTGTTGAAATATTAATAAAAAGGGTTATAGAAAAATTATTTATCTGTTTAAAATGCGAAAGACGCAGTTGATCGAACATTCCGTTCATTAGATACAGTTGGTGTTTACAAAATCCTTGCAAAAAAGAACTTTAGACCCACGATTGAGGGTGTTCCGGGACAAACTTTGATAGGGAGTTTTCAAGAAATATACATCTTGGCATATTTTAACTATTGTCTAAATTTAGTACCTCATACATTATCTTAAACTTCAAAACAATATCGTAATGTAAAAAAGCAATATTTATGTACCTACACATTTAACATTTTCCTATATTACGTCCTTGAAGAATAAATACAAAAAAACCTATTATTGAATTAATTTATAATAAATCTTAATACTAGACCTTATGAAGAACATTTTCAAACTTTTCCGAAGTTTATGAGATTCATAATTTCAGTGTACCATATCGTCAAACACAGGACACAAACACAAGAATATAAGAAATTATAATGGTTTTGTAAAATTATTGTAACTAATGAACTGAATGTCAGATCAACACTATCCTTCATATTTTGGATAGATAATTAAATGTGTAACAATTTACTATAAAACTGTATTAACAAAAATGTTTTCTACGCTATTCAAAATGGCTGCCTAACAAAAAAAAATCATTTTTAAAGTAAAATTTTTAGTTTGACCGCCATTTTGAAATGTATATAATTATTTTCGGTTAAAACAATAATAAAGAAGGTTGTAGAAAATTAAATTATCTGTTTGAAATGCGAAAGACAGAGTTGATCCAACATTCTGGTAATTAAATACAGTATGTTTACAAAATCATTGCAAAACAAAACTTTGGACCCCTGGTTGAGGGTGTTCCGGGACAAACTTTGCTAGGGAGTTTTCAAGAAATATATAACTCGGTATGTTATAACCACTATTAAAATTTGGCGCCTCATACATTATCCTAAAATTGAAAAATGTAACGTGTAGATAAAATGTAATTTTAATTAACCTAAATATATTTAACATCTTTCTATATTACGTACTGGAAGAATAAATACAAACAAAATCAATAATTTAATTTTATTTAAAATAAATCTTAGTACTAGACTTTATTAAGAACATTTTCAGACCTTTCTTAAGTTTATGAGATAAGTAATTTAAGTTTACCATATCATCAAACACAAGACTCGAAGCCAAGTATGTATGAACATATTTACCGTAACATATTTAGATATTGTAATGGTTTTATAAAATTACTATAGCCAATAAACTATATGTCCGATTAACCCCATTTTAAATTTTTTGTAAAGACAATTAAATGCACTACAATCAATTATCACATGTTTTTGGTCATACATAACTGTATACCTATTAAAAAGGCTGCCGAACTCAAAATTTTAATTTTTAAAGTAAAATTTTTAGTTTGACCGCCATTTTGAAAGGTATACAATTATTTTTGGTTAAAATAATAATAGAAAAAGTTGTAGAAAATTTAATTGTCTGTTTAAAATGTGAAAGACGGGGTTGATCGAACATTCCGTTCATTAGATACAGTATGTTTACAAAATCCTTGTAAATCAAAACTTTGGGCCCCTGGTTGAGGGTGTTCCGGAGCAAATTTTGCTAGGGAGTTTTCAAGGAATATACATCTCGGCATGTTCTACCCACTATTAAAATTTGGCGCCTCATACATTTTCCTTGTATTTTTTCCTTTATTTCCTGGGCTATTAGTAATCTAGATTCAACATAGGAAAAAAGTCTTAACAGTATTTTATCTACCTTAAATTATTATTTCAAAATATTACATGAAATATTTGTAATTCTAGATTCAAAATAGAATTAAGGGCTAAGAGTTTCTCAATGGAAAAACTACATTAGCTACATTCAATGAATATTTCGAAATATTCCATAAAATTCCATATATGTACATAATTTATATCATATATAATATAAAATATTATATCATGTGAATATTTTGAAATTATATTCAACCTAAATGAATATTTTCAATTAATATTATTTAATTGTACATTAAATTCCTGGATAATTTGATATAAACTACAGGAATATTTTGGCTTCAAGATTTATCATATGAAAAAGGGCTAAGAAATACCGAAAAGAAATACTACCTTATCTATTTTATAAATTCATATTTCAAAACATTAACATACATTGAGTTTCAGGTTTATTTAGTATCAACATTACATTAATATTTGATCTACTATAGATTTTTCCAATATTGATATTTTCGACATTTTTTATATTTCTAAATATTACATTAAATATTAAATGAACGCCACAAGCTTTTTTAGTCATACGAATTCTGGAAGACTTTGTGAAAAAAAAACTTATTTTTTACTTTTTAGTGCATATGTAAAAGCTTGTTTTTAAAAAAAATTTTTTTTCTAATTTTATTTTATCCATTTTTAGTCTAAAGTTATTTTTTTTTACTATATTATATTATATTCATTGCATCATAAGACCAGGCCCAGATAGGGGGGGGGGGCTAGGAGGGCCATATGGCCCGGGTCTTGGTATCAGGGGCCTCGACGTCCCGAAAATTATTTATACTTTACATTTTTACATTTTTTGATACTAATACTATTTTTAATAGAGATTATTTAAAAAACATAAATATACTACAAAAAAACACACCTTTTAGAAAAAGTACTTAAAAAAACCTCACGGTTTTTAATACTAAATAATATCAGGAAGAAACAAGAATTTTACTAGTACGAAAGTTGTTTGGAATGTCCTTACGTTGAAGCTCTCTCAGGGTCTGCATAAGACTAAAAACCCTTTTTACTTCCATGTTCGAAGAAATGGAAGTATTGTTATTACAATACGTCAAAAAATCTTTAGTTTTTATTTTAAAATGAACACTAACGTTTTGATTGTATATTCGCTTCTTTAGAAATGAAGCGCAGATCCAGGGGAGGGGGCATGGTGAAATGACACCCCACACAAACCTAAAAAGTAAAGCAAATTAAATAGAAAAATGCTTATTAAATATACTAAAGTAAATTTTTTTGTCTATTTCACAGACCATGACCCCCTCCTCCATTATAAAGTTAGACTCGCGTCTCTTAGAAAAACAATACCTACCTATTTAAATCTACAAAATTACACTAACATAAATTAATTTATATTTAATATTTTTCAATAATGCCATAACAATATAATACATATACATTACATGTATGCATATAGGATGATATAATAACAATAAAATGAGATACTATAATACATATTTATGTATACATACATTTAAATGAAGAAATAAAGCTAAAACGGCTAAATCTTTTCTATATGTCAATATAATCACTACAAATAAAATTTATAATACATACCTGATATTTATATAAAATTCGATAATTTTTCAATAATTTTCTTCAATTTATAATTTATAATCTTCAATAATAATTATCATTTCTATTATTATGAATTATTTGTATTATGAGTATTATATTGCAAAATATTTTGACAAAACATAATTTAATGTTATTGTCGAAGCAAACCATGGTTACGCAATAATTTGAATTATGAAATAATACTTGATCACGAAGGCAAGTTATTTTATTATATTAGATACATCAAAAAAGACCTTATAATGAAATAACATAGCTATAAAAATGATAAAAAAGTGCATTGTCACGGAGAATACACCATATTTGAAAATTTGATGAAAATCGTACGACGGGAAGTTGGTTAAAAAACGGTTCTAAGATTTTTACCACGAGACATAGTGACATACATAGCATTTGAGTTAAGTAAAAGCTTGTAAAAATTGATACATTCTATTTAATATTGACATTAAATATTAAACGAAATCAATAAAGATTAGTGATTATTGTATTAACAAGTATTTATTTTGCTAGATTTCAATTTTGACACTTCTAATAATAAATGCTAAAATTTTCATAGATAACTAGATTTTTTTGTATTATTCAAATCATTTTTAAATTAAAACCATTAAAACTAAAGTTATTATTTTTTTTGGTTAATTCATAAGATACAAAAAAAAGAATAGAACATAAATTATAGAAAATAATATTCTCTACAACTTGTATTTCAAACATTTTTTTCTAATACCTGCCGTTTAAAAAATAAATCGAAACAATATTTTTTTTTAGAAAATCGAGTATTTCCTAAAAACAAATTTTTGGGGGGAAAATGAATAGAACATAAATTATAGATAAAAGTCCCTTCTACAACTTTAATCTAAAATATTTTTTTCTACTGCGCACCGTTTCAAAAATAATTCGAAAAGTTCAAAAATTGACATCAGTAAACATCCGTTTCCGGTTTAGTGATGGTTTTTAAAAATAGGAGGTGCACATCTAGAGTATACAAGAACCTTAAGTTTAAAATTCCACGTTCGTAAGTATTACAGTTTTGGCTGTAGAGCGTTCACAGACACACACACACACACACACAGACAGACACACACACAGACGTCATTGAGTTAATGGTTGTATATGATTCAGGGACCCTCAAAACGTGTAATTCCGTTAAAATCTCGAGTTCGATTTTTTCGTGATCACTATACTTTATTTATACATTACATTTCATGTATGTATAAAAAAGTAAATAAACTGCCTTGGCAGGCACGAGACTTTTTTATACATCATGATACCGAAGTATTGATAATATGGTTAATTTTATTTTTTAACATTTGATTTTTAAATATTTTATTTACAAAATGATTTTCGGTGAATGCAATGGATATATATAATTTTAATAACAAAACAAATTAGGATTATTGATTATTGAATAGGTACTTGTTTTTAATTGAGACTTGAATTTTGACAGTTGTATAATAAAATTCCTCCATTGGCATAGATAACTAGATTATTAAAATTATTTTTAAATTAAAACTAAAATTATTATTTTTTTGGTCAATTCATAAAAGATACAAAAAAAAGAATAGAACATAAATTAAAAAAAATAACGTTCTCTACAACTTTTCTTAAAAACATTTTTTTCTGATATGAACCGTTTGAAATATAAATTAAAAAAATGATTATTTCCTTCCACAATTTTTTTTTGGAAAAAATTATTAGAATAAAAATTATAGATAATAATATTCTATACAACTTGTATCTCAAACATTTATTTCTAATACCTATAACCGTTTAAAAAATAAATCGAAAAAATTAAAAATTATTTCCTAAAAACAAATTTTAGGGGGGGGGGGGGGGTTAATGGATAGAACATAAATTATAGATAAATACCCTCTACAATTTTGATATAAAACCTTTTTTTTTCTAATGTGCACCGTTTATACATCATGACACCGAGTATTAATATGTGATTACTTTTATAATTTAATATTTGATTTTAAAATTTTTTACTTACAAAATGATTTTCAATGAATGAAATTGATACATTGTATTTAATATTGACATTAAATAATAAACGAAATCAATTAAGATTATTGATTATTGTATTAACAAGTATTTATTTTGCTAGATTTCAATTTTGACACTTCTAATAATAAATGATAAAATTTTCATAGATAACTAGATTTTTTGTATTATTCAAATCATTTTTAAATTAAATCCATTAAAACTAAAATTATTCTTTTTTTGGGTTAATTCATAAGATACAAAAAAAAAGAATAGAACATAAATTATAGAAAATAATATTCTCTACAACTTGTATCTCAAACATTTTTTTCTAATACCTACCGTTTAAAAAATAAATCGAAAAAATTATTTTTTTTAGAAAATCGATTATTTCCTAAAAACAATTTTTGGGGGGGATAATGGATAGAATATAAATTATAGATAAATACCCTCTACAACTTTGATCTAAAACATTTTTTTCTAATGTGCACCGTTTCAAAAATAATTCAAAAATAATTCGAAAAATAATTATACTTCCGTTTCCGGTTTAGTGATGGTTTTTAAAAATAGGAGGTGCACATCTAGAGCATAAAAGAACCTTAAGTTTAAAATTTCACGTTCGTAAGTATTACAGTTTTGGCTGTAGAGCGTTCACACACACACACACACACACACACATACAGACAGACAGACAGACAGACACACAGACGTCATTGAGTTAATGGTGGTATATGATTCAGGGACGCTCAAAACATGTAATTCCGTTAAAATCTCGAGTTCGATTTTTTTCGTGATCACTATACTTTATTTATACATTACATTTGATGTATGTATAAAAAAGTATAAACTGCCTTGGCAGGCACGAGACTTTTTTATACATCATGACACCGAAGTATTAATATGTGATTACTTTTATAATTTAATATTTGATTTTAAAATTTTTTTACTTACAAAATGATTTTCAGTGAATGAAATTGATACATTCTATTTAATATTGACATTAAATATTAAACGAAATCAATAAAGATTAGTGATTATTGTATTAACAAGTATTTATTTTGCTAGATTTCAATTTTGACACTTCTAATAATAAATGCTAAAATTTTCATAGATAACTAGATTTTTTTGTATTATTCAAATCATTTTTAAATTAAAACCATTAAAACAAAAATTATTATTTTTTTTTGGTTAATTCATAAGATAAAAAAAAAGAACAGAACATAAATTATAGAAAATAATATTCTCTACAACTTGTATCTCAAACATTTTTTTCTAATACCTGCCGTTTAAAAAATAAATCGAAACAATATTTTTTGTTAGAAAATCGGTTATTTCCTAAAAACAAATTTTTTGGGGGAAAATGAGTAGAACATAAATTATAGATAAAAGTCCCTTCTACAACTTTAATCTAAAATATTTTTTTCTACTGCGCACCGTTTCAAAAATAATTCGAAAAGTTCAAAAATTAACATCAGTAAACATCCGTTTCCGGTTTAGTGATGGTTTTCAAAAATAGGAGGTGCACATCTAGAGTATACAAGAACCTTAAGTTTAAAATTCCACGTTCGTAAGTATTACAGTTTTGGCTGTAGAGCGTTCACAGACACACACACACACACAGACAGACAGACACACACACAGACGTCATTGAGTTAATGGTTGTATATGATTCAGGGACCCTCAAAACGTGTAATTCCGTTAAAATCTCGAGTTCGAATTTTTTCATGATCACTATACTTTATTTATACAGTACATTTCATGTATGTATAAAAAAGTAAAAAAGTAATAAAGTATAGTGATCACGAAAAAATTCGAACTCGAGATTTTAACGGAATTACACGTTTTGAGGGTCCCTGAATCATATACAACCATTAACTCAATGACATCTGTGTGTGTGTCTGTCTGTCTGTGTGTGTGTGTGTCTGTGAACGCTCTACAGCCAAAACTGTAATACTTACGAACGTGGAATTTTAAACTTAAGGTACAAGTATACTCTAGATGTGCACCTCCTATTTTTAAAAACCATCACTAAACCGGAAACGGATGTTTACTGGTGTCAATTTTTGAACTTTTCGAATTATTTTTGAAACGGTGCGCAGTAGAAAAAAATATTTTAGATTAAAGTTGTAGAAGGGACTTTTATCTATAATTTATGTTCTATTCATTTTCCCCCCAAAAATTTGTTTTTATGAAATAATCGATTTTCTAAAAAAAAATATTGTTTCGATTTATTTTTTAAACGGCAGGTATTAGAAAATAATCTGCCGTGTGCCACAGGACTTTCTTATACATAATAATGACAGTAAACAGTGTACGTGATAAAATTATAGATAATAATATTACCTACAATTTTCAACTTGGCCATTTTTCTCTAATTCGCACTGTTTCAGTGTAATTCGAAAAATTCAAAAATCGATGTAGGTAAACATCCGTTTCCGGTTGAATGATCGTTTTCAAAAATAGGAGGTTTTCTTCCCAGGCAAAAATCAATCTTAAGTATAAAATTTCACCTTTCTACGATGTGTCGTATTTGAGTTACAGCGTCTACAGACAGACCGACAGACACACAGACATCATGGCGAAAATAGTCAGTATGGATTCAGGGAAGGTCAAAATTGATAATTCCATCAAAAACCGGATTTCGAAAAAAATCGCGTTTACTATACTTACTTATACTATATGTATATTTCATATACATTGGTATAAGAAAGTAAAAATACCATAACTCCTAAACGACTGATGATGGAAGGGTGTAATTTTATATTTATAATAATCTTTCATCTGGGAAGACAACCACCTTATTTTTAAAATGATCACTAAACCGGAAACGGATGGTTACTCTTGTAATTTTTTGAAATAAGACAAAAATGTTTTTGATAAATTATGTCGAGTATGTTATTATCTATAATTAATTCCCCATACATTTTTTTCCAACACTTATGATTTAGCCAGAAATAATTTTTTAAAAATCATTATTTAAAATAATCTATACTGGTTGTCTGGTGATTTGACCGTACGGATCACGACTCATACCGTCATGTCACCGGGCGACCACTGCAAACTAAATAAAATAGAGTGTACAGTGTTTATTCTCAATATTATGTATAAGAAAGACCCATGGTACCTATGGCAAACACGTACAGTCTCTGTAATACGTATAAGAAAGTCCCATGACACTCATGGCAGATATTTCTTCTCTGTTATGAACAATTTGAAATGTACTTAAAATCGAATACTTAGTAAAAAAAAAAAAAAAATTAAATTTGTTTTTTCGAAAAAATGAATAGAACATAAATTATAGATAATAATATTACCTACAATTTTCAACTTGGCCATTTTTCTCTAATTCGCACTGTTTCAGTGTAATTCGAAAAATTCAAAAATCGATGTAGGTAAACATCCGTTTCCGGTTGAATGATCGTTTTCAAAAATAGGAGGTTTTCTTCCCAGGCAAAAATCAATCTTAAGTATAAAATTTCACCTTTCTACGATTTGTCGTATTTGAGTTACAGCGTCTACAGACAGACAGACAGACCGACAGACACACAGACATCATGGCGAAAATAGTCAGTATGGATTCAGGGAAGGTCAAAATTGATAATTCCATCAAAAACCGGATTTCGAAAAAAATCGCGTTTACTATACTTACTTATACTATATGTATATTTCATATACATTGGTATAAGAAAGTAAAAAGTTACGAGTGTTTAAGTGCCGTCAGATAGACGCGCGGCGCGCTGCCGCGCGAGGCACACGGGTGCGTTCACGCGCTTAGCTACCTCAAACTGCTTGTTTAATCATTCCCATTAAAGTAGTAAGCTAATTTACATATATGTTATGGTTGTTTATTATAGATTTGGGTTCAGAGAATTCGAGAAAAATAAACCGGACTGGCAAAAGGTGGTGCAACACCCTTAAAAATGGGGTTGAAGTGTGAAACCCCCGTTTCCAAGTGTATTTTCAATTTATCTCAAAATCTAATGCGACAATGGGGTATTTTTATGAATGATATTTGTTAAGGGCACTGAGACGAATCGATTGAGATCACATATACTCAATTTGACCAAAAATTACCCCTTCCAAAATGTTTAATTTAGGTAAAAATGCTTCTTTTTGATGAAAATAGTTTAAAAATTAATAACTTTGGTTATAATCATCCAAATGACTTGAAATCGGTCTCAAATTATTCCTGAAGTTCCAAAGAATAATGAACAACTATAATTTAAAAAAATATTATTTGTTTAACCAATGAAAATTGCTCATTAATACGTATATTAATTTTTATAAAATAAAAATTATATGGAACAAAATTCGGTGCATTTTAGTGTAATTGCATCCGTTCTAGTGACTGAATATTTTTTGGGAGGGGCTCATTTTGTTTATATGTACAAATTAAAGATATCCTCGTTGGTTTTACTTAAAAAAAATTCAATCCTTATGTTTTTATTGAAAATTTTGTAAAAAGGCAGTTTTCCAAAAATTTACGTCGCTTGCTCATAAAAATGAGCAATTTTCATTGGTTAAACAAATAATATTTTTTTAAATTATAGTTGTTCATTATTCTTTGGAACTTCAGGAATAATATGAGACCAATTTCAAGTCATTTGGATGATTATAACTAAAGTTATTAATTTTTAAAATATTTTCATCAAAAAGAAACATTTTTACCTAAATTAAACAGTTTGGAAGGGGTAATTTTTGGTCAAATTCAGTATATGTGATCTCAATCGATTCGTCTCAGTGCCCTTAATAAATATCATTCATAAAAATACCCCATTGTCGCATTAGATTTTGAGATAAATTGAAAATACACTTGGAAACGGGGGTTTCACACTTCAACCCCATTTTTAAGGGTGTTGCACCACCTTTTGCCAGTCCGGTTTATTATTCTCGAATTCTCTGAACCCAAATCTATAATAAACAACCATAACATATATGTAAATTAGCTTACTACTTTAATGGGAATGATTAAACAAGCAGTTTGAGGTAGCTAAGCGCGTGAACGCGCCCGTGTGCCTCGCGCGGCAGCGCGCCGCGCGTCTATCTGACGGCACTTAAACACTCGTATCTTTTTTTTTTATGAAATGTACTAAAATTTTTTTTCGAGATAAAGTTGTGTAGATTTTACAGAACAATACTGTATAAAAATTTTGTTTCTATCTAGTGCAGAAGTTGGTTAAATTTCTATTTGTTTATTAAAATATTTATTATTTATATATTAAAAAAAAAAAATTATAAAAATTTTATTTCATCTAAATTGTGAATTATTTTTAGTCCTACCATAAAAATTTCATTAAATTTTATTCAGTGATTACTGAGAAATCGCAATTTTAAAAAAAACGTATATAAAAATTCATTTGTTCATAACTTTTTAAATTTTGAAAATTTTCAAAAAATATTTTAGAGCATTAATTTTGATCAATAAATCTTCAAAGTTCTACAATAAAAAGTTTAATCTGAACAAGTTGATTTTTTGTGTGCCCACTTCAGAAAACTTGACTCAATATTAAATAGAATGTATCAATTTTATTCACTGAAAATCATTTTGTAAGTAAAAAATTTTAAAATCAAATATTAAATTATAAAAGTAATCACATATTAATACTTCGGTGTCATTATGTATAAAAAAGTCTCGTGCCTGCCAAGGCAGTTTATTTTTTCTAAAATTTCTGTCAAGTCAAGTCGAAACCTTATTTAATGGTGCTATGTTTTTACTTTTATAAAATAAAATAATTTACTGGCAAAAAAAATTATTTAAAATTGTCATTTTTTCATGTCTCTGACTACACCTAACCCCTTACAAAGTAAATCATTTTCTACTGACTATAATTACACTCCATTCAACAAATAAAACAGACACTTAAAACTAGCACCCCCCTTTTTATATAGTAGGTACATACATATACAATATACATATATATATACTGACAACAAAAAAGCACAAATCTGACAAGATAGATGAATTTGTCACGCTAATATCGGCAACGTAATGTTACCAGTAGTAACTTTAACAGATGCACCGTATAAAGAACACACTGGCTAATCCACCCCTCTTCATAGCTATACGACAAATACCATGTTTACACGCTTATTAACACTGCATTTGTTGTACTATGTTTACATACATTAACCCTTAAGGCTGTTCATGCCGATTTTTACGAAACTAAATTCTACGAGATGTCGCCACCGTAGTAAACAATAATAAAAAAAACGGGCAAGTGCATGTTGGGCATGCACATGATAGGGTTTCGTAGTCATTCTCACTACGATTTATAAAAAAAGAGTTATTTAAAAATTTTCGTGACTGAAGGGTTAATATCATAAAGTCATTTGACTTTTATTATTGTATTTTAAGAGACCTATCAAATGACACCCCACTCAATGGGACAAATAAGAAAATTCGTATCGAGTTTTAACTTTGTATATAGTTAGAGGAGGTCAAAGTAAGTAAGAAAAAAATTATCACAGCTGCGGTATAACGGTTTAAGGGGGTGAAACACCCCTATGAAAATGTGCAAAATAATGATATTTTTTCAAATAACTCTGAAACTAATGAAAATTTAAAAAAATCCATAATACAAAATTTTCATGATTTGTTATGCTCTTTCGAATGGCGGTAATCAAAATTCGAAAAAATTAAGTGGGTGGGAGGTGGGGGTTAACGGTTTATTTTTTTTCGAATTTTGACTGTCGCCATTCGAAAGAGCATAAAAAATCATGAAAATTTTGTATTAGAGATTTTTTTTAAATTTTCATTAGTTGCAGAGTTATTTGAAAAAATATGATTATTTTGCACATTTTCATAGGGGTGTTTCACCCCCTTAAACTGTTTTACCGCAGCTGTGATAATTTTTTTCTTATTTACTTTGACCTCCTCTAACTATATACAAACTTTAAACTCGATACGAATTTTCGACTTGAAAAGGTTTCCTTGTAAGGTCAAAGAATACGTCACAACTTGTATACATGTAAACATAGTATACACAACATATTATAACATACTTGTCAATAGAGACTAACAATAACACACAGTACCTACCCTCTTGTATACAGTGAAGGGGTTGTTGGCGCGCGCTATTTCAACCCCTAGCGCACACACCTACCCTTGTTGCAAGAGTACCAGATAATTGCTTGTAATTGAAAATAATTACTCTGGGTCCCGGATGTTGCGGTTCTTGTGATTGTATCTTAAGTTAAACCGTGTCTTCATTACGGGGCGTAAACTGGATTAGTAGGTAGGTATAGGGGAGAACAGTTACATAGTTGTGTATGTACGTATTATGTAAGTATCTATAAGTGATGGGTGATTTTAACTAAAGTACTATAGTCTATTTCATTTAAGATTGCAGCGGTAGGTAGCATAGGAAGTATAATATGCGCTCCTGATTGGTCAAAACGCCAGATAAATTCACAATAACACAATTTTCACTAATGCAATACATCATGTTGCCTTGGAAATAATTGCAATTAAATTCAAACTGTCAGATTAGTTACTCTACAAATATATACAGTTGACGTTAGGATATAAGAAAAGTAATATTTATGACACAAAGGTGAATTTAATTTTATGTAAATTCCATTAAAAGTTATATGACAGTTCAGATATGCCAAAAATCACGTGGTTTTAAAAAAATTACACGTCTGACGTCAAGAAAAAAAACACTATTGAGTATTTACAACAATCAGTAATAAATTAAAATGCGAGTTATTTCCCTTTTTGCCAAACAAAAAAATCACAGCACAAATACTATAAATATGTTGAAAAAAAATTTTAGCCTATACTTTGTATGAAGGATGAATTTAAATACAGTGAAAGTTTGAAAAAAATTCACTGAAAGGTTTAAGATTTAATAAATTTCTAGTGAAAAAACTTTTCTGTTAGCTATAAAATAGTTCCTGTGTGAATCGTACCGTCTAATCCCCGCCCACCACTGCAAACTTAAATGAAATAGACTATAGCATCAGTCTAATGCCCGGTATTATCAACCAATTTAAAGCTCCTTTAGCGCTAAATGCTCCTTTAAAGTAAATTTGGTGTATTTCAAATGTGATTTAAATCAATATTTATGCTCTCAATGAAAAATTTACATAATATACGTTGTAAATAAATACTGTAGAAAATTTTAAATCTATTTAATTAAATATATTATGCTTGGATCTGTTGATAATATGACAGTTAGTTAAAGGAGCATTTAGTTAAACTTGATAATACTGGGCGTAAGAGTAAAGGTATATTAGAAACCGTTTATAACGACGTATAGGTTAGTACAGTGGGTCCCAAAGTGGTCCCTGGCATCGTTCAGGGGGTCCATGGAAAAATTAAAATCGATTTGGGGGTCCCTGAACAACGTCAGGGGGTCCGCGCACATTTTTAGGGTTCCGTACAAACTAGGAACCCTTATAGTTTCTCCATGTCCGTCCGTCCGTCTTCAAAAATTTTGAAATAATAAGATGAAATTTGGTATACTGCCGTAGATTAATGACCCAAAAACAGAAATGATAAGATTTTTGAAAACAAAAATTTTTTAGACCCCCCTTTCATAAAATGAAAAGTGTTTAAAAAAAACAATTTCACCTACCCCATTGAGTGGGGTGTCGTTAGAAAGGTCTTCTAAAATGCAACAAAAAATGTAACAGAACTTTTTAATTTTAACCCTTCGATCACGATGTATTTTCCATCCAAAGTTATTAAAAGTGTCCTCCCCCCCTCTATTTTCTAAATTATCAATTAAAAAAATCTGAAAAAATTACAGAACATAGATTTTAATTAGTACTTTCACTGAAAATTATAACGAACATTGTTAAAAATATTTTGGACCCCCCTTTTATAGACTGAAACGTAAACTCACATTTTTTCCCACTTACCCTATTGAGTGGGGTGTCATTTAATAGGTCTTCTAAAATGCAATAAAAAATGTCAAATAACTTTTTGATTTTAACCCTTCAGTCGCGATATATTTGCTTTTTAATGCCGCTGTCAGAGCGTCCCCCCCTCTATTTTTTAAACTATCGATTCAAAAAAATCTGAAAAAAATTCAGTATGTAGCTTTTAATTAGTATTTTCACTGAAAATTATAACGAACATTGTCAAAAATATTTTTGACCCCCTTTTCATAGATTGAAAAGTGAACTCACATATTTTTCATTTACCCCATTGAGTGGGGTGTCATTTGATAGGTCTCTTAAAATGCAATAATAAAAGCCAACTGACTTTTTGATTTTAACCCTTCGGTCACGAAAATTTTGAAAAAACTTTTTTTTATAAATCGTAGTGAGAATGACTACGGAACCCTATCATGTGTGTGCCCAACAAGCACTTGCCCTTTTGTATTATTAATATGGAAGTTAAAATAAATAACAATGAATAAGTTACACTGGCCGACAGCCAATTTGCTGCAGGGCATACAACAACTTTTTAAGGGTAATTTGGACACGCTGAATCCAAAAATGACCACCATTTTGCTCAATCAGCTCTTGTTTTAGCAATATTGCAAAAAAATGTTTTTTTCGATATGCAAACATTCAATTTTTTTTATTCACAAATCATCAGGTTTAGAGAAAAAGTACAAAATACAAAAAATGTTTATTTTGATAAAACTTAAAGAATTATTCTATTTTTTTAACAATTTTTTTTTTGCTTCAATAAAATAAATTGAAAAAGTTTTAAAATTTTAAAAAATTTTATATAAAAAGTTTTATTAGATCAAAATAAATATTTTTTGTATTTTGTACTTTGTCTCTAAATCTGATGGTTTGTGAGTAAAAAAATATTGAATGTTCAAAATCTCGAATTATTTTGTTAGATATCTTGGAAAAGTTTAAGTTGTTAAAAAAAAGTGTTCAATGAAATATACGTGTTTTTTCACGTAAAATAAAATTACTTGATAAAAACTATAGATTCTTATTTTAAAAAATGAAGTTGACCTTCATATCACCCTGAAAACACCACCTAAAAAAATTTCATTCGAGCACGTCTATGTCCCCCTCCAAACCGTGTAACTTTTATCTGAAAAGTTTTTTGTTAACATTTCACCATAAAAAGTTATTAGAGGTGAGCACTTAAAATGGGACACCCTGTATAAATAACTAGCGGAATCCCGCGACTTCGCACGCGTAAACATCAAAACTAATTAGAACCTCCATACGTGATAGGGGATGACCTATAAAAAAACGTAAATATCTCGGATCTTGGTTAAAAATTGTAAAAACTAATTGAATATCGATTTTTTTATTGCATATTATTTTGCCCGACTCTACCATTATAACTTAAGCAGCTACAGATAAACATATCAAAAACACAGACCTTGTCTACAAAAAAATATTAAAAAAAAAATTTTTACGGGTTAAATTTTGGGAAATTCGGAAATAATTGATTAATTATTTATATTGTAGAGTATGTTTGATAAGTTTCAATTAAATGCACACAAAAAAAAATTATATAAACTTTGACAACCTGTTTGTTAAGGACAAACTTTTATAGATATAGATTTACCAGTGATTAATTAGTATATCTAACGACCTTCTTTAAATTCTATCAGGGAGAGGGGTCCCTGAAAACTAATTGTGCAAAAAAGGGGCCCCTAGACCACATAACGTTAAGAACCACTGGTGTAAAGCATTTATATAAGAAATTTGACTAAATTTTAAATAGTCGAGTCAATGAAGCTCGAAAATGGCTAAAACTTCGGTACCCTCAGAAAAAGCACCGATTTTGATAGAATTTTTTTAAAAATGTTCGTTATACCATACTATTTGAAATCAGAAACATTCTAGTCGTCGGATTTAACTCCTCCCCCCAAATTTTGAAAATTAATATAATTTACTGGTTTCATATATTAAGTCCGAGTTTTGACGAATTTTTTTTACTTGTAGGGGTTTTGAGGGTCGCTGAATAAGAATACGTTGTCAAAATAAGGATTTTCCGGGAATTTTCCCGAAATTTTCCAAAAGTTTTTTTTAGTTTTTGTCTAAATTTATTGAAAATTTTGATGTGTATTCGCAGTGTTTCTTTTCACAAATAAAGTTGAATTATACAAAAAATTTCAGGAATTTTCCAGAAATTTACCAATTTTTGTAAATTTTATGTGTATTTTTTAGCATCCGTATTAAGTTAAATTCTGCAAAACTATCTTCCCCATCGTATTTCTCGTAAACGGTTGATCTTATGACAACTCAATAATGTATATTTATGTGTATTTTGTATCAAATGACCTTATAGAAATACCAAACATAAGAAAAAAGTGAAGAACAAAAAAATACTATATAAAAATCAGAGGGCCCACAGGCCCCATACATCCCTGGTCTAAATAACCATTGGTTGATACTGGAAATCGATAATACGTATTATTACTAATCCAGGTATTAATTTTCATTGCTGTATCGCAATGGGTTCTCCAGATATTAAATAAAAACCAATTTTAGTCAAAATCTTTGGGAGTCTGTAGCTCCCTCACGAAGAGTTTCCGGACACATGTTATATGAACTTTTTTGCTTGAAATATTTTTCTCAATCAACGATTTAAGTTTGTTCCACCTGATATAACTCACCCTGTATACCTACATTTTTTTAAGCAAAAAAAATATTTTTTTGAGTCCGACGGCTGGAATGTTTCTGATTTCAAATAGTATGGTATAACGAACATTTAAAAAAAAATCATCAAAATTGGTGCTGTTTCTGAGGGTTCCGAAGTAAAAACCTTCATTGACTCGACTAAAAATATACAGCATGAGTTTTTTATCTTGAGACTGCTTAATAAGTATCTGGAAAACTATGGATTTTTACGGAAAATGTTTGGTACAAAAGTTTCTGAAATTGGAGGGGTAAAACCAATGGAGGTAACAATTTTGATCTTAAGTGGAGGTTTTAAGGTCATTTTGGGGCCAACTAATTTTTTTGGAAATAATTATACATATAAGATGTTTAAGAAAAAATGCATATTAAAAAATGAATTTTAATGTTTTTCTATCATTTTTTATATTTTTTTAGCGTTGAAAAACACTGAAATTATACAAAATTATTTTTTTAAATCTGTTCTTTAAACATCTTGTATAATTATTTTATAAATTTTGAACGCAAGTTTTTTTTTGCAAAGTAGGTACGAATCTGCAAAAAAATAAATGTTTCCATTTGAAAAAATTTTGTTGACACCAAAGTGACCTTACAACTACAACTTCCACTCAAGATCAAAATTGTTACCTCCATTGGTTTTGCCCCTCCAAATCCTGAAACTTTAGTAACAAACATTTTCCGTAAAAATACATAGTTTTCAGATATTAATTAAGCAGTCTCAAGATAAAAAACTCGGTATAAATGTATTTTATTACAATTTTTCTGATCCACCATGCATGGACTAATATGTTTTCGATATGTCTTGCCCAGGACCGGATTTACCATGCAGGCAGTGTAGGCACGTACCTATAGCGGCAAATTTTGACAAAAAAAGGTTTTCATACTTTCTTTTTAATAATTAATAAACTAAAAAACCTAAAAAAGGTAATCAAAAAAGGTATAAAAAAACTTTACTGTTTTATTTTTATTCAACCAAAAATTTTTCAAAACTTCTCGTACCACACAGAAGGGCCGGTAATTTTCGTAACTGCCTAGGGGCGGCAAATTTTTAAATCCAGCCCTGATCTTGTCTTTAAAGCAGGGAACCGAAACTTCTTCAGTTCCAAAATTTTCACGTGTCCAAAATGATTCTATCATTGTTTCAATCCATTAATTTTCTTTGTAAGAATGTATGTATATACTATATACCTACATAAAAAGAATAAAAACATATAAAAATAATCGATTGTCACACTTATCATGAGCATCACCCCTTATTATCCGTGCGTGCGTGCGTTTTACGCAGTTATTTAACATATGGAAGAAACGCCTACAGCATGGTATCAAGTGTGAAATTTAAAATTTCAATAATAATTAAAAATATGTATGTATATATCATCAGGGGCGCACCAGTAAGTGGCAAAACAGGGGGGGGGGGGGTTACTAAATGTGACATTAATGCTAACAACTGGCACCAGTTTTGGACAACATCCCAGTGTTGAATATTTTTAACTTAAATGTATTGAATTAGAAAATATTTGTTGATATTTGATCACTGCCATTATTGATTTATTAATCTATACTAGAGCTGGACGCGTGCCGTGAATTCTTCGGGTCACGCCGGGTCACGGCCGTGACCCGCGTGAGCGTGAGCGATTTTCAAATATTGGATCGTGAGCGTGCGTGATCGTGAGTAACATTAAAACAATCGTGCGTGAGTAAATTTTTGTCGTGCGTGAGTCCGTGAGCCGTGACTATACATATTTTGAGAATGATACGTTTGGATTCGTTTCACATATTTAATTGTTAATACGAAATGCTACAATTTACTACAATAAGAATTTCAAAGAAGAAGCACTGTAAAATTCAATAGTCAGCGTTGCCAACTTGAAATAAATTTAAAATCCCTCTGTCGACACGTTAATAATCCCCCAGATTTTAAAATGTATTGGTTGTTACTATTACATACTATGTTTTATTTCCATTTTATCCATTTTTTTGTTATTATTTGCACTAAAAATGTAGTTTAAAAGAAATAATACAAATATAAAGTATACACATATTATACTGCACGAAAAAAAAAATTAATAAAATTTTTTATTTATTTCATATTATTCAATCGTGTCACGACCGTGACCCGCCGTGCGTGATCGGGCGTGAGTAAAAAAATACAAATCGTGAGCGTGCGTGATCGTGATTTTTATTTCTGAGAATGTGAGTGAGCGGGCGTGACTAAAAAAATTTTGCTCGTGAACGTTCGTGATCGTGAGCAAAAATTACTCACGTGCCCAGCTCTAATATATACAGAGTGATTCATTACTGTCGTGCCATACTTAATGACCTAGATTAGGAAAAATATTTTAAGTAAAAAACTCCGAATGAACATGTGTCCGGAAATTCGTAAGGGAACTACAGATATTTATTTAATATCTAGTGATCCCTTTATTATGATAAAATTATAAAATTTGGTATTCTATTTAGTAAAAATACGTGTTATCGATTTCTCGTATTAACTAATTATAATTTAGACCAGGGATGTAGCCCCATACATCCCTGCTCTAAATTATAAAGGGCCCATCGATTTTTATTTAATATTTTTTTTTTTTAAATTTTTTATAGAGTTGGGCATTTATTTAAGACTAGCGGCATCCCGCGGCTTCGCTCATGTAATTTTCGAGGGGATGACATTAAAATTTTTATATTGTTTTTTATTCATTACCTATAAAAATCATAAACATCTCGGATCTTAGTTAAAAATAGCAAAAAACCAACCCCTGTCTACTCCCGACCATTAGAGGTTGAATATCGAATTTGTTTTATTGCAAATTATTTTTCCTCTCCACCATGATAACTTAAGCAGTTATGCAGATAAACATATCAAAACCACACACCCTGTCTACTCCCGCCATTATGAGTGGAATGTCGAAATTTTTATTTTAATATATGATTATTTTGCCCGAATTTACCTTTAAGCAGGTATACAGATAAACATATCTAAAACCATCCCCGCCCCCATCCAATGCTGTTAGGGGTTGAATGTCGAGTTTTCGTTTTTAATTGAATATTCATTTGTCCAAATTTACCTTAAAATCATAAACAGTTATGAATATATAAATATAACAAAATTTTACCCCCCCCCCATTCCCATAGGGGTTGAATTTTCGTAAATGCTATCTGTCTTGTAGAGTACCTACATACTTATGCCGTGTTTCATTCGGTGAATACAAAAAAAAATATCTTACAAATTTTTCCACCCCTCTAACACTTTAGGGGTTAAATTTTTGGAAGTGCTGAAATAACTGTTTCATAATTTATATTGTATTGAGTATTAATGTTAAGTTTCAATTATATACGAACAAAATAAATATTTTTTTATACAAACTTTGACACCCCGTTTTAACCCCGTAGAGGTTGAATTTCAAAAAATCCTTTCTTAGTGGGTGCTTACATCATAAAAGGAAGACACCTACGAAATTTCACGTTTCTAGGTCCAGGGGTTTGGGCTGTACGTTGATATATGAGTGAGTGAGTGAGTGGTTAAGGACAAACTCTTTTATAGATATAGATTATCAAAGCGCTGTTATACAAACAATTGTTATCCAATTTTAATCTTATTTACTAAATTTATAGCTTTATATATCTTCTTTCTTGTGTAAAAATTTTAACGCAATCGAATGAAAACTGGCGAAATGATACTAAAATCAACCAAAATTGATAGTTAGGTTATTATCACTCCTGGCGTATACCGGTTGTTTTTTTATGACTTTCCAGCGGATTATTTCCAAAATAACGAATTTTCAGAAAAAAAAAAATTTCAGACAAAAGTTTCATGGCTTTGAGAGAGGCTAAATATTGACAACATGGGTTGACCTTGAAAAGGTCACCATTATGGGTTTTTTAGGTTAAACTTTTCTTTTTCAAATGTAAACCCATATTTTTGATGAAGATTCGTAATTAACTAAGGAAAATAAGTAACTTTTGTCTGAAACATTTTTTTTTAATTTTTATGATATGGAGCAAAACAAATAGTAATTTCTGTATTTTAAATTTATAAATAAGTATATAAAAAAAATACAAGAGAAAAGAAATGTTTAGATTTAGGCAAGGATTTGCAGATTTGTTTTAAAGTTATTATTAATTTAAAACAATAATTGTTTTTTTTTTTATTTTCGAACTTAAAAAAAAAACGAATTACAAATAAATAAAAATTCTACGATAATTCATCTTAAAATCTAATCACTTTTTGCTTCTTGCAATTATTTAAAAAGAAATAATAGTTTTCGAGTAAAAAAATATTTAAAATTACTGTTTGTTTTGCTCCATATCATAAAAATTTACATTTTCAGAAAAAAAATTTTTCAACAAAGTTACTTATTTTTCCTAATTAATAACGAATCTGCAACAAAAAATAAGGGTTTACATTTGAAAAAGAAAAATTGAACCCAGTTATCAAATGTTTATTCCAAAACTGCTGAATAGAAGTGCACATTTACTTTCTTATAAGGATAATTTGTCAATAAAGAAAGACAATATTCAATCATATACTAATATTTATTGTTTTTACAATCAGTCATTACAAAAATAAAAGGAATTTTTCCATACTTTTATAACAAGATTTAGAGTAATTGTTGAAATTTCTGTAATTGCTTATTTTAAACAAAATCTTCTATATTTTCTTACACTACTATAATGAACTTATATGAATTAACAATGAGAGATCAATCATTATTAAAAAAAAATTGGCAAGTGCTTGTTGGGCACACACATGATAGGGTTCCGTAGTCATTCTCACTACGATTTATAAAAAAGAGTTTTTTCAAAATTTTCGTGACCGAAGGGTTAAAATCAAAAAGTCATTTGGCTTTTATTATTGCATTTTAAGAGACCTATCAAATGACACCCCACTCAATGGGGTAAATGAAAAAAATGTGACTTCACTTTTCAATCTATGATAGAGGGGTCCAAAATATTTTTGACAATGTTCGTTATAATTTTCAGTGAAAGTACTAATTAAAAGCTACATTCTGATTTTTTTTCAGATTTTTTGAATCGATAGTTTAGAAAATAGAGGGGGGGACGCTCTGACAGCGACATTAAAAAGCAAATATTTCGTGACTGAAGGGTTGAAATCAGAAAGTTATCTGACTTTTTTTTATTGCATTTTAGGAGACCTATTAAATGACACCCCACTGAATGGGGTAAGTGGGGAAAAAAATGTAAGTTCAATTTTCAGTCTATAGAAGGGGGGTCCAAAATATTTTTGACAATGTTCGTTATAATTTTCAGTGAAAGTACTAATTAAAAGCTACATTCTGGAATTTTTTCAAATTTTTTAAATTGATAGTTTAGAAAATAGAGGGGGGGACGCTTTTTTAACGACTTTGGAGAGCAAATACATCGTGATTAAAGGGTTAAAATCAAAAAGTTCTGATACATTTTTTGTTGCATTTTAGGAGACCTAAGACTCAATGGGGTAGGTGAAATTTTTTTTTTGAAAACACTTTTCATTTTATGGAAAGGGGGCCTAAAAATTTTTTTTTACAAAAATCTTATCATTTCTGTTTTTGGGTCTTTAATCTTCGACCGTATACCAAATTTCATCTTATTATCTCAAAATTTTTGAAGACGGACGGACGGACATGGAGAAACTATAAGGGTTCCTAGTTTTCTACGGAACCCTAAAAAACAACTTTGAATACCTATTAACAAAATTAAAATATCTTCTTTGGGATAAAATCACATCTCAGTCGCTTTCTGTATCAAATTTAGTTATGACAATTTGAACAAACTGACGACTATGACCGTCATCTGCCGTGCTATTCTATCGTTGAAAGATAATAAAAGCGGCAATGTCGCACACTTCAAATTTTAAAAGATTTTAACCAAAATACGAAAGACTAGGTCCGTTAGACCCATTAGCGAGTCCCTAAGTGTTAAGGCGACCTATTCAAGGTAAACCCATGTTGTCAATATTTAGCCCCTCTCAAAGCCATGAAACTTTTGTCTGAAATATGTTCTCTGAAAATTCGTTATTTTGGAAATAATCTGCTGGAAAGTCTTTAATAAAACACCCGGTATACGCCAGTAGTGATAATGACCTAACTATCAATTTTGGTTGATTTTAATACCATTTCGCCAATTTTCATTCGATTGCGTTGAAATTTTAACATAATAAAGAAGATATATAAAGCTATAAATTTAGTAAATAAGATTAAAATTGTAGAAAAATTGTTTGTGTAACAGCACTTTGAATTTTGAAAATTACCGAACTACCAATTTTGGTTGATTTTAGTACCATTTCGCTAATTTTCATTCGATTGCGTTGAAATTTTAACATAATAAAGATGATATATAAAGCTATAAATTTAGTAAATAAGATTAAAATTATAGAAAAATTGTTTGTGTAACAGCACTTTGAATTCTGAAAATTACCGAACTACCAATTTTGGTTGATTTTAGTACCATTTCGCCAATTTTCATTCGATTGCGTTGAAATTTTAACATAATAAAGAAGATATATAAAGCTATAAATATAGTAAATAAGATTAAAATTGGACAAAAATTGTTTGTGTAACAGCACTTTGAATTTTGAAAATTACCGAACTACCAATTTTGGTTGATTTTAGTACCATTTCGCCAATTTTCATTCGATTGCGTTGAAATTTTAACATAATAAAGAAGATATATAAAGCTATAAATTTAGTAAATAAGGTTAAAATTGTAGAAAAATTGTTTGTATAACAGCACTTTGAATTCTGAAAATTACCGAACTACCAATTTTGGTTGATTTTAGTAGCATTTCGCCAATTTTCATTCGATTGCGATAAAATTTTAACACAGTAAAGAAGATATATAAAGCTACAAAATTAGTAAATAAGAATTAGTTAAAATATGTGAACATTATTATGTGAAAACCCTGTATACAGGGTGTCCCAGGTCTGTGTCAAAGCTCAATATTTCATTTATTATAAGAATTGGAAGAAAAATTTAAATACAAAAGTTGTCAGGATGGAGGAGCGGCATAATTTAAAAATAGTTACATTTATACAAAGTGTCCCATAACTGCGTTACAAACCAAAGTTATGTTTTTTTAAATACAAAATATATATTTTTATTTGATAATCTAAAAGCAATCATTTTTCTGAGTATTTTAATATATCATGTATGGGATTATACAGAGGGGTTTAGAAATAATGACCAATTTTGTAAAAAAATAGGAACATTTTCAACACCTTGTAATTTTTTAATTACAAAAAAAAATTGTTTTCTGTTTGAAGTAGTTTTGGCATATTCTCTATTATTGCGATATTATGTCAAACATTTACAAAATTGTATTATTTGTACAGGATGTATCAAAACTCGTGTTTCAAATTGCTTGTTCAATTCTCAACACATTTTACAAACCATGTACTATACCTAAATACAGCCGTTAATAAGTTATTAATTTTATATTAAAATCTTAAGATTTTTTTAGAAACAATACAACTTTATTATATTCCATAAAATAATTAAATTTTTATGTTGTTAAAGTTTGTATGTTCTATTAGTTTGTTAAGTTATTTTTAAGCGAACTGTTTTATTAATTATAATAAAGTTGTATTGTTTTTATAAAACATCTTAAGATTTAAAAATAAAATAATAACTCATTAACGGTTGGATTTATGGTTTGTAAAATGTGTTGATAATTGAATATGCAATTCGAAAATGTAAAAATATATAGGGTGTTCCATTTAATGATAGATTCAGTGTTTTGTTACACCCTGTACAAATAATACAATTTTGTAAATGTTTGAAATAATACATATAAAAGATAATATGCTAAAACTACTTCAAGCAGAGAACACATTATTTTTGTTATAATTAAAAAATTACAAGGTGTTGAAAATGTTCCTATTTTCTTACAAAATTGGTTATTATTGATATACATGATATATCAAAATACTCAGAAAAATTAATGCTTTTAGATTATCAAATAAAAAATGTAGTTTATATTTAAAAAAACTTAACTTTAATTTGTAACGCAGTTATGGGTCAGCCTGTATAAATGTAACTACAGTAGAAATTGGTTATAACGACATCGAAGGGACCGGAATTTTAGGTCGTTATAACCGACTGTCGTAATATCCGATAATTCGATTTTTAATGGTAATTTATCGGAAAAACTAAAAATTTCATGAGTATGTTAAAATTTTGTAAAATTCAAATAACGTTATTTTACGGAATCATAGTTTGACATTAGGAGGTGCGTTCTGATTGGTTACTCTCCACCAATCATGTACGTATACAATTTGAAATCTACATCTGTTTTCTGTTTATTAGAATTGAACCTAACCTACAAAACATTATGTGTTATGTCAAACAATATTTTTTATTGTACAAAAAATTAAATGCACAAATTATGTCAGACACAATAAAACATCACGGATTTTTAAAGGATAAACATAATATTCTCACGTTAAGATTAATGACGTAAAACACAAAATTGTTTTAATTAACGTTAAATAATACATGTGCAAAGAGTATTGCCTATATAAAAATACTATACTTAAAAAAAAATTGAAACAAAAGTCGGTTCATTGTACAAACCGATAAAATTCTCCGAAAATATTATATATATATATATATATATATATATATATATATATATATATATATGGGACGTTCTTTGTCAAACGGAACAAGGCTGTATCCAAAATTTACGTTAATGGATTTTAGTGTTCTTGGGCTTAAAATGTTCGTTATGGATCCTTCTTTATGGAGGAGTGTGGCCTTTTGGAAAATTTCAAAATGGCGGCTCAATATGGCGGCCAGAAGTCAGTGAAAAATCAAGATACTGGAGAAAAATATTCGCAAAAGAAAAAAATTACGACCGATTCGATTGGTTTTGGGTGCAAGTTGTTTGTAATTGACAGCCCTAAAAAGTTGGATAGGTAGGTTGACGAAATCCAACATGGCGGATCCAAGATGGCGGCTGAAACCTGAAAATCGTCGAAAAATGAAAAACTCAAGACTTTGACTAGAGTTTATGACACTTACCCTCATTTTATTGGCCTCAAATGTTGAGTTCCAATCACTCATTACATACACAGGTTATTATGATTCCAAAATATATAATGGCGGCTTCGATTAATCTCAAAAAATAATAAAATCGGTAAAAAACGGTGAAATTTTGGTGGAAACAGTTCCGAACGAGTATATTGATGGTTCATAGATCGTCAAATGATTGCTTTTTTGTATCATGAAATCAAACTTTGTAAATCAAATATAGCGGAGTCAAAATGGCGTAAAGAAATGCCATATATAAGGAAAAACCCACTGTCAAATGAAATCACACAACCCATTTACTTGAAATTCTTAAGCGAAACTTCTTATCTTGTTGTTTTCTTCATTCTGAATACGAATCTGCGCTCAGAATTGGTCAGAATAAAAAAAAAAAAAATTTAATTAAAAAAAAAAAAATTTTTTTTTTTTATTTAAATAATTTTTTTTTTTAATATTAATATAATATAATTAATCAATAGAATAATTCGGGACTATTTCCACCTATATTTCACCGTTTTTTACCGATTTTATTACATTTTGAGATTAATCGAAGCCGCCATTTTATATTTTGAATTCATAATAACCTGTATATGTAATTAATGATTAAAACTCAACATTTGAGACCAATATAATTGGGTTAAATGTCAAAAACTCTAGTCAATGTCTTGATTTTTCATTTTCAGTTTTCAGCCGCCATCTTGGATCCGCCATGTTGGATTTCGCCAACCTACCTATCCAACTTTTTTGGGCTGTCAATTACAAACAACTTGCACCCAAAACCAATGGAATCGGTCGTAATTTTTTTCTTTTACGAATATTTTTCTCCAGTATCTTGATTTTTCGCTGACTTCTGGCCGCCATATTGAGCCGTCATTTTGAAATTTTTCAAAAGGCCACACTCCTCCATAAAGAAGGATCCATAACGAACATTTTAAGCCCAAGATCACTAGAATCCATCAACATGAATTTTGGATACAGTCTTGTTCCGTTTGACAAAGAACGTCCCATATATATATATATATATATATATATATATATATATATATATATATATATATATATATATATATATATATATATATATATATATATATATATATATATATATATATATATATATATATATATATATATATATATAATGAAAATTGTTGAGATAACGACACCGTTCTCGCATTCTCCCCTTTAAATAGCCTGACGATGATTCTGTGAATCGAAAGCTCGCTACGTTTCCTTGCTTATTAAATCTTTGACGTTTAGACAATTAGTTGTTTTATTTATATATATATATATATATATATATATATATATATATATATATATATATATATATATATATATATTATATATATATAAATATAACCGGCATTTCGTTATAAGCGATGTCGTTATAAACGGTATATTATAACAGGCGGGACTTTTATTCTGCGTCGTTATAACCGGTACGTCGTTATAACCGGTTTCTACTGTATTTTCAAATTATGCCGCTCCTCTATCCTGCTCTCTAAACTTGAAATAGTGAAATTTTCACTGTTTTTCCCAGTGATCAACTAATTCACTGGAAAAAAAGTGAATTTTATTTATAAATAGTGAAAATTTTACTTTTTAAACAGTAGATTTTTTTTTCACTTGTTTGACTAATGACTCAAGAGTCAATCCACTCTATGATTAGTGAAAAGTGGTTTCATATCCTACGTCATTTTTCAAGTTCAGTTTTATACAAAACTTAACTCTCGCTAACGGTGTGATTTCACTTTGATTCAGTATATACAGGGTCGTCCAATAGTGCGTCCGGCATTGTTTTACGCCCAAACTATTGAATATAGAGAGTTAGGATAAAAATTTTATTATATATATCGACCCTAAAGAATTTCAGGAAAATATTTTCAACCCCCTAAAACCGCTCCTTGGGGGGTAGTTTGAGGGGTACATGCCCGTTTCTCAGTAAAATCAAATGGAATGGTATATCAAAAAGTACATATTTGTAAAGATCATAAAAAAATAATAAACTTTCGTAAAACAAAAATTTTCATACTTTCAATTGTTTAAAAAATATGGCGACTTGTTATCAAATTTTAGAGTTTTACTCAAAGTGCTCTAATTTCGTTAAATATTAATGGAATTTTATTATTATTTTAAATTTAAAAAGTAGAAATAATGAACTTTGTAAAGATGTATGATTATTTGAGATTTTAATAGTTTAAAGTGTCATACTCGACATACCAAAAATTGAAAAGTTCAATTAGGGATAATTCAAAATTTTTAAATACAATGGTATATCTATTAGTACTTTTTATTAAAGAAGATATGTAAATAAACAACTTTTGATAAAAAAAATTAAAACTATAAATTTTAATTTTCAGTTTTCAATTTTAAAATTATAATTTTAAATTTTAAATTTTCCTAACAAAAGTTGTTTATTTACATATCCTTTTTAAGAAAAAGTACTAATTGATAAACGGTTGTATTTGAAATTTTCGAATTATCCCTAGTTGAACTTTTGAATTTTTGATATATCGCGTATGACACTTTAAACTATCAAAATCACAAATAGTCATACATCTTTACAAAGTTCATTATTTCTACTTTCTAAATTTGAAAAAATAATAAAATTCCATTAATATTAAACGAAATTAGAGCACTTTTAGTAAAACCCTAAATTTTGAAAACAAGTCGCCATATTTCTTAAACAATTGAAAGTATGAAAATTTTTGTTTTACAAAAGTATCTTATTTTTTTATGATCTTTACAAATATGTACTTTTTGATATACCATTCTATTTGATTTAACTGAGAAACGAGTATGTACCCCTCAAACTACCCCCCAAGGAGCGGTTTTAGGGGGTTGAAAATATTTTCCTGAAATTCTTTAGGGTCAATATATATAATAAATTTTTTATCCTAAAACTCTATCTTCAATAGTTTGGGCGTAAAACAATGCCGGACGCACTATTGGAGGACCCTGTATACGGCATTTTAGCTAATATTAATGTAGGTATGGTATAAGTAATAATATTACGGTAAGTAATAAGCTGATATTTAATTGATAATAGATATTATATATGCTCTCTAAACCTGAAATAGTGAATTATCACTAATTCACAGTGTATATTCACTATTTGCCACAGCTAAAAGTCGGCCACTTGTAATTAGTGCATATACACTCAATTTACCCAGTGAAAATGATGCACTTATGAAAACAGTGAAATTCACTGATACATTAGAACTATTTACCACTAATAACTACAGTGAATTTCACTGTTCAAATGAGTGTATATGCACTAATTCCAAGTGGCCGACTTTTAGCTGTGGCAAATAGTGAATATACACTGTGAATTAGTGATAATTCACTATTTCAGGTTTAGAGAGTGACAACTTTTGCATTTAAAGTTTTTTTCCAATTCTTATAATAAATGAAATATTGAGCTTTGACACAGTTCTGGGACACCCTGTATACTGCTGTATAAACCTACAGTGTAATATTTCTCCGCGTATAAAATAAAATATAATGTCTTTGATTGTATGTATCTACACTGAACAGACAGAGTAAAGCTGCTTACATTTTTAAATAAAATTTTTTAATGAGCAGTTACTTGTCTGTTTTCTTTATATAATTCCAATTCGTTTCATAATACCTACAAGTACTTAAAGAAATAAACATATAGCTGTTTGTTATTCTTTTCTTACATTTATAAGTGCTCTTTTTAAATTAAATATTAGTACATGTTATGTCAGAATGTATACTTTGTGATAGGTAGGTACTTATTTATGGGTAATTCTCATCAAATTGAAAAATTCTCGATCATTAGAGCAATGTATACAGGTTGTCTCATTTTAATCTATCACCCCCCTAATTTTTTTTATCTATCAATTAAATAAAAAAATGCTTCAAATAAAAGTTGTTTTTTTTTAAATTAAACAAAAAAAATTTTGATTTTAGAATTTTACTAATTTTTTACTCGAAACCCATTAACTTTAGAGGAAAAATGTAAAAAACAAAAAATGTTTATTTTAATCTGATATAACTAGGAAAATTATATCAGGATTTTTTGTTAACTTTTGCTCTTCAAAATATTAAAGCAAATAAAAAATAAAATAAAAAATCTGAAATAATTTTCCTAGTTATATCATATTAAAATAAACATTTTTTGTTTTTTACACTTTTCCTCTAAAGTTAATGGATTTCGAGTAAAAAATTAGTAAAATTCTAAAATCAAAATTTTTTTTGTTTAATTTAAAAAAAAAATGAAGTCATACAAAAATTTTTTTGAAAGAAAAGCTACTTGTTTTTTTTTCCAAACAATAAGATATTGTAATAAAAAATATAGGTTTCCATTTGAAAAAAAAAGTTGGGCCTATTTGACCATGAAGACATCCAAAAAATAAAAAATTAATAACGCCATTTTGGGTCCCCCTCAAAACCAAACAACTTTTATTTGAAACATTTTTTTATTTAATTGATAGATAAAAAAAATTAGGGGGGTGAAAGATTAAAATGGGACACCCTGTATAGATAAAAGTCGTTATTTATGAATAACTCATATATTTTACATAAAATATATAAGTATGTATACATAGGTGGGCACAGTTAATCGAAAAGTTAACTTCGTTAATCGTTAATCCGTTAATAAAAAAGTTAACTTCGTTAACCGTTAAAGCGTTAAAATTCTGAAAATGTAACGGAAGTTAATGTTAATCCGTTAAAAAGTTAACCATCCAAACTGTTTGTAGACCTTTTTACTTTCTTATACCAATGTATATGAAATATACATATATATATATATAGTATAAGTAAGTATAGTAAACGCGATTTTTTTCGAAATCCGGATTTTGATGGAATTATCAATTTTGACCTTCCCTGAATCCATTCTGACTATTTTCGCCATGGTGTCTATGTGTTTGTCTGTCTGTAGGTCTGTCTATAGACGCTGTAACTCAAATACGTTATACGTAAAACGTAATACAGAGAATAAACACTATACTCTATTTACTATTTCATTTAGTTTGCAGTGGTTGTCGGGTCACTTGACCGTATGAGTCGTGATCTGTACGGTCAAATCACCCGGCAACCAGTATAGATTATTCTAAATAATTATTTTAAAAAATTCTTTCTGGCTAAATCATAAGTGTTAGAAAAAAATGTCAGGGGAATAAATTATAGATAATAACATACTCGATATTTTTTATCTCAAACATTTTTGTCTTATCTAAAAAATAAATCCAAAATTAAAAAAAAATGACAAGAGTAAACATCTGTTTACATTTTATTGTTAGTAATTACGTTAAACATAATTCGTTTGATATCAGTATGTGTAAAATAATATTTCAAATAAAACGATGATTCTGTGAATCGAAAGCTCGCTACGTTTTCCTTGCTTATTAAATTGTTTGACGTTTAGACAATTAGTTGTTTTATTTATTATATTTTAACGTCACTACTAGTATATTATTAAAATAATATTTCTATAGTTTATATCCCATTCATTTTATTCTATCTTTTATTCGTTCGTCAGTAATATCTTAAAAAAAATCACTTACACTATTAATTGTCATTATTATGTATAAGAAAGTCCTGTGGCACACGGCAGATTATTTTTTTAGCTATTTCGACAACTTTGTTATGTACTTTTCATCAAACAACCAATGTAATGGACTAAATTTAACGGAAGTTGAATTAAACGGAAGTTAACAAAAGCGTTAAATTTTTTTTGAGTTAACTTAAAAGTTAATCCGTTAACCATTTTGTTAATTTCGTTAATTAACGATTAACGGATTAACGAGTTAATGCCCACCTATGTATGTATATTGGACGTATATGGTTTTTGAGTAATTGGACAGTTTCTAACCCTTAATTAGTCGCGTGAAATACCGTACACAGTTACTCGCGCGGTGTATTTTATACACCACATAAAAAAGCTACTTTTTGGGAATTTTGAAGGTATTATAGATATTAATTTTTTTGCCCAATTCATATTATGTACTATTTATTTTTGAGGAACTAATAAAAATTTTCATAAAATTAACCCAACTAAAAATTAAAGATTAGAAAGAAAAACTAACCAAAATAAATCTAAAAAAATACACAAAACTGCAATAAATCGGACAACAAAAATTTGATTTTTGTTGATAATTTTTTTAATTTTGCTCTTTTGACAAAATGTCTTCCATCAGCAGCATCACTAATGTCTTCAAAAACTGATTCTTCGCTTAGGATGCTGCTATTTGTGCGTTAATACCACCTACATTTAGTAGTAAGTAAAAAATTAATACAAACTGCTACAATCCTCAAATTTTAAGTGCCGGATTCCTAACATACTCTAGACTCTAGAATGACCAAACAAAGGTTAGATGGGGGTGTACAGTCCCACAAAAATGTTACTGGTGTACAAAATACACCAGCGCGAGTAGTTAAGGGTTAACACACGATAAATGAGAGAACTTACCAAACATTTATTGAAATTCTACACAATCTATATCTATAAAAGAGTTTGTCCTTAACCTCTCACTCACTCACTCATATATCAACGTACAGCCCAAACCCCTGGACCTAGAAACGTGAAATTTCGTAAGTGCCTTCCTTTAATGATGTAAGCACCCACTAAGAAAGGATTTTTCGAAATTCAACCCCTAAGGGGTTAAAACGGGGTGTCAAAGTTTGTATAAAAAAAAAATTTTTTGTTCATATTTAATTGAAATATATCATATATACTCTACAATACAAATAATGAAATAGTTATTTCAGTTCCTCCCCAAATTTAACCCCTAAAGTGTTAGGGAGGTGGAAAAATTTGTAAGATATTTTTTTTTGTATTCACAAGACAAATAAAATTTACGAAAATTCAATCCCTATGGCAATTGGGGGGGGGGAGGGGGGTAAAATTTTGATATATTTATATATTCATAACTGTTTATGATTTTAAGGTAAATTCGGACAAATTAAAGCTCAACATTCAACCCCTAATAGCATTAGAGGGTTGTAATTATTTTCGAAATTTACGCGAACGGAATCCGCTAGTTAGCTATATAGAGATGTTTTAAAAACTAATTATTCCAAACTAAATACTATAATAATTATAAAACAAATATATTCACGTGTATTTTATTAAAAATAATGAAAAACTAGCTCTGCCATTACATTATACAAATTAGTACATGTTACTATTATATACCGTTCTGTCTATTTCAATTTTTAAATTAATTTAAACTTTTTTTTTACTTTTAATAATTAACAAAGTAAAATATTCTATTAAATGTAGGTACATGTGTTCTGAATATAAATTAAAAACAACATTTTTCGAAACCAAATCTTTTTTTACAGTGTGCTAGACGTATAACCTTAAAAAAAATATTATTTCTGTTTATTGTTAAGTACCTATGTTATATGATTTGTTCTTTTGAATTAATGTAGTGGTCCCCATGCTCCATACTGTTTTTAGTGAAAATCAATTAAAGCTTCATATACAGTGTGTTGATAAAGTAAGGAACAAAATTCATAACTGCGTCATTTATTGTTTTCAAGCCAAAACTCTCGGACACGTCGATTAGTATTTTTAGTTGCGGATTTTTTGACATAAGAAAATTGTATACAGGGTGTCTCAAGAAGAACATACACAGTCATAATTGATTTTTTTAAATAGAACACCCTATGTATTATACTATTTTTGAACTATAGGATAAATTCTGAATACTTTCTGTACAGCATACCATATCTCTAAAATTAGCGGTTTATGGAATAATGACATTTGAAATGTGTCTCAAGATGAATATATGCAGTCATCATTGATTTTTTTTAATGGAACATCCTATATATTATATCATTTTTGAATTGTACAGTAAATTCTGAACACTTTTTGTACAACTTACCACAGCTCTAAAATCGGTGGTTTTTGAAATAATTTTATTTCTTTTGTATATTTTATTATTAAAGTTTATTAATTTTTTATTTATTTATAACATTTTTAACGTCATTATTCCAAAAACCACTGATTTTAGAGCTGTGGTATGCTGTACAAAAAGTGTTCAGAATTTATCGTATAATTCAAAAATGGTATAATTTACAGGAAGTTACATTTAAAAAATCAATGATGACTGCATATATTCATCTTGAGACACATTTTTAATGTCATTATTCCATAAACCACTGTTTTAAGAGATATGGTATGCTGTACAAAAAGTGTTCAGAATTTATCGTATAGTTCAAAAATGGTATAATATATAGGGTGTTCCATTTAAAAAAATCAATTATGACTACATATGTTCTTCTTGAGACACTCTGTATACAATTTTCTTATGTCAAAAAATTCGCAACTAAAAATACTAATCGACGTGTCCGAGCGTTTTGCTTGAAAACATTAAATGACGCAGTTATGAATATTGTTCCTTACTTTATCAACACACTGTATAATAACAATTGACTAAACTTTCATCAAATTAAAATAAAATAAAGTGTTGGGCACGCACATGATAGGGTTCCGTAGTCATTCCCACTACGATTTATGAAAAATAGTTGTTTCAAACTATTTTTACAACATTGTTCGTTATAATTTTCAGTACTCATTCTGAATTTCTTACAGATTTTTTGAATCGATAGTTTAGAAAATAGAGGATGGGGGAAGATCTGATAACGACACTGAAAAGTAAATATATCGTGACTGAAGGGTTGAAATCAAAAAGTTACTTGACATTTTTTGTTGCATTTTAGGAGGCCTATTAAATGACATCCCACTCAATGGGGTAACTGGGAAAAATGTGAGTTCACTTTTCAGTCTATAGAAAGGGGTCAAAAATATTTTTGACGGTGTTCGTTATAATTTTTAGTGAAAGTTATATTAAAAGCTATATTCTGGAATTTTTCAGATTTTTTTGAATCAATAGAGAGGGGGAGGACGCTCTTATAATGGCTTTGAAGAGCAAATACATCGTGATTGAAGGATTACACATTTTGTTGCATGTTTCTAAAGACATCTCACTCAAAGGGTTAGGTGAAAATAACACATTTCATTCTATGAAAGAGGTGTCTAAAAAAATTATAAATCATTTCTATTTTTGGGTCATCATATACCAAATTTCATCTTATTATGTCAAAATTTTTCAAGACAGACGGACATGGCGAAACTAAAAGTACGTCAAATTTTCAGAAGGGACAGTCCGCGGTGACGGTCGTGACATTTCAACTCGGATTGGAGCTAATAATTTCTAAATAAAACTAGTAAATAACATGGTTTTACCTTTTTTTCTGTAGATCTTAATGCAATACATGTATATTTAAAGAATAAAAAGTCTACAGTTATTTTACAAAAAATTGTCAGCGTTCAAAGCTCTGTGACGGGTGTGACGCCAACTATTGCAAGTTTTGCAATATTGAAGTTACTTTATAATAATCATACTTTAATTGTTATGAATAAATTATTTGTTAGTTACACAAGAGCATCAGGTAAATACGTAATCTATTTAACTGGTTATTACCCAATAAACATTGTGACGGTTGTGACAGAAAATTGTGACGGTCGTGACACATTGAATAAAAGGATACAAGAGTACTATTTGTGTGTTTAATTGCTTATTGATATTATATATTAATACTTATAGCAATTATTTATCAAATACATCAATAGACTCATTAAATTTATAATAAATGCGGTTACCCTTAGTCATTATTGTTGGTGAGGGTAATTTTTTTTAATTCAGTCAAACGTCACGTTTGATATGTAATTGTCAAAGACTTTTAATAGTTTGCCACGAGCGTCACTTGTTGTCAAGTAAGTTATTGCGATTTCCCATTATTTATTGTCTTTTTCGAAAAAAAAATGTGCAATGAAAATTGATGTTAAATAGCCGGTTAATTTTATATTATAGTATTCATTTTCGTAAAATATCTGGTATCGATTACCGCGGACTGACCCCCATGTAGTTAATGAACATCAGAAATTTAAATACGTCACAATTTGTAATGTATTTCTTAGTTTTCCCACTTTTGAAGAAAAATTATCGTGAAGTTAAAATATTCCATAATAAAACGATTTGTAAATCGTCTGTTAACTAAGAATGATTTACGTGAACCACGGTTAGTTAGTCACGATTAATTATTTTTGTTTTATGCAATCGATCATTGAAATGTAAAAATTATGACTACGTTTTAAAATGTAATTTTCTTTCTTTTACCCATGTGCATATTAACTTAGTATGTATAAATACGCCATCATGTAGTGTTTCCTCCCGGGAATTCCCGCCCGGGAATTCCCGGGAAATTTTGTAGTTTTTTCAGTTCCCGAATCCCGGGAAAAATAAAATTATTTCTCGGGAATTTCGGGAAATAAAAATAATCATTGAAATATATACTTTCAACTGTAGGGGCACTTATATTGTTATTATATTCAATAATGTATGGTATGTACTTTTAGTTAAGAATATGGATTGGAAGTTAAATTTTTGTTTGGTACATCAGGATGTAAATGATCTTACTAGCTTGCAATTCTTGTAAGGGTTGTTTTAGCTGTTTGTGCATTGTATTTTTCTGAGAAAGAATAAAAAATGCATTTTAAAGTTAAAAAGAAAAGGTTTATTATAGTAAAAATTCAAATTGTCAGTTTGCATTCAATGATTGTTTAGAGTTTAGATAGAGTCTAAACTCTAAACTAACAATAAGACTTGGCATATTTGTTTGTTTTTAAAATTCTATTAAAATAGTATTTGCTTTTATAACTTTATATTGTGTTACTACTGCCCATTTGTAGAGGGGGTGCTCACTTTGGGGCGCATTTTGCTAGAGACAGCAAATTAAAAAAAAAATTTATTTCTTATATAAAATAATTCCTGCTTCCACTTATTGTTAGACTATTTTTCTATTTTATATAATATTTTCTTCATCCAAAGCATTATTATATCTATGCCTCATTATTTCTTTCTTTTTTAATTTTCAATTAACAATTTTTCTTTAAATGTAATAGTATTGTTTTTAGATAATCACCGATTAATATAAAAATTCAAAAAATGTTCTTAATTTTTTATTGTTCTTATTATTACTTTTTAAGAGAAGCTATGAAAATGTAATAAAATATGTATATAAATTTCGAGAATTCCCGTTTTTCCCGGGAATTCCCGGGAATTGCGATTTCCTGTTCCCGATTCCCGGCGTTGGAAAATTCCCGGGAATTTGGAAACACTACCATCATGTATGTGTGTCTGTCTGTATACGATATAACTCAAATACGACAAATCGTAGAACGATTATAATTTTCTAGGTACACAGAAAAAAAAACTGTATTGGACCAAGAAAACCTTGTTTTGTATACAGGGTGTCCCATTTTAATCTATCACCCCCCTAATTTTTTTTATCTATCAATTAAATCAAAAAATGTTTCAAATAAAAGTTGTTTAGTTTTGAGGGGGACCCAAAATGGCGTTATTAATTTTTTTATTTTTTGGACGACTTCATGGTCAAATAGGACCAACATTTTTTTTTCAAAAGGAAACCTATATTTTTTATTATGGTATCTTATTGTTTGGGAAAAAACAAGCAGCTTTTGTTTTAAATAATTTTTTGTATGACTTCAATTTTTTTTTAATATTTAACAAAATAATTTTAGATTTTAGTTTTCACTAATTTTTTACTAAGAAAATTATATCAGAATTTTTTGTTAACTTCTGCTCTTCAAAATATTAAAGCAAAAAAAAATTAATTTAAAAAAATCTGAAATCATTTTTCTAGTTATATCACATTAAAATAAACATTTTTTGTTTTTTACACTTTTCCTCTAAAGTTGATGGGTTTCGTGTAAAAAATTAGTGAAAATCTAAAATCTAAAATTATTTTGTTAAATATTAAAAAAAATTGGCATACAAAAAACTATTCGAATCAAAAGCTACTTGTTTTTTCTCAAACAATAAAATACCATAATAAAAAATATAGGTTTCAATTTGGAAAAAAATGTTGGTCCTATTTGACCATGAAGACGTCCAAAAAATAAAAAAATAATAACGCCATTTTGGTTCCCCCTCAAAACCAAACAACTTTTATTAGAAACATTTTTTGATTTAATTGATACATAAAAAAAATTAGGGAGGTGATAGATTATAATGGGACATCCTGTATAACGAAAACAATATTTTCTTAATATAAGAAACATACTCTTAATCCAACTACGTTATTCCTTCGTTCAAGAATACTATATTTGGTTTAAGAGATTATTGCTTATCTTAAGAAAATATTGTTTTCGTTATATACAAAACAAGGTTTTCTTGGTTTGAGAAATCCTTTCTACCAGTGTAGCCTATTATTTTTTAAAAACGATGATTTCCGTTGACAATTTCTTAAATTATTTTTGAAACGGTGCGAATTAGAGAAAAATACATTGATTAAAAGTTGTATAAAATATTATTGTCTACATTTTATGTTCCATGATTTTTTCTAATTCTTTTATTAGTTTGTCATAAAAAATATTATTTTGTTAAAATTAGAAATGCGTATACCGGGTGTCCCAGATAACTTTTCCAGCATGGGGATCTCAGTATTTATAAGAGATACAGATATGGTTAAGTCAGATCAATTATTTGTAAGAAAGAGGTGAGTATTAGTACACCAAAAAATATTCATAATTCTGATAAATAATAAAAACTGAATTTCGGAATTTCTTTAAATGGCTATAACTTAACTTAACAAGTAGATAGGTACTTTTTGTTTATGGTTTATTAAGGCAATTTTTTGTTGTAGAATCGATTGATGTATTTTGATTTTTTATATCACTATTAGTTTCCGAGTTACAAGCCCTAACTTTACTTTTTCTTATGGACGTGTTTTTTACTCTACTTTATAACGATATGTCACTTGCCATATTTATCAAAAAAAATTATAATATTTTTTTTTAATAGTTCATTGTTTTCAAATATTCATTTGTTATTGTGATTTTTGTTTACAATTTTTGTTTTACATGACTCACTTAAATGTTAGTAATAAAATACTTCATAAATATCACTGATATTCGACTTTGACTTTTTTTCGATAGTAAGTATGGCATGTGACATATCGTTGTAAAGTAGAGTAAAAAAACACGTTCAAATATGCTATAGTCAACTTAGTTGTCCATAAAAAAAACTAAAGTTAGGGCTTGTAATTCGGAAACTAAAAGTAATAAAAAAATCTAAATACACCAATCAATTCTACACAAAAGAGTGCCTTAAGAAACCACAAACAAAAAATACCTATCTACTTGTTAAGTTAAGTTATAGCCATTTAAAAAAATCCGAACTTTCAGTTTTTTGGGTACACCACCTGAACCACATAAAATTATGAATATTTTTTGGTGTACTAATACTGACCCCTTTCTTACAAATAATTCATCTGATTTAACCAAACCTATATCTCTTATAGATACTGAGATCCCCATGCTGGAAAAGTTATCTGGGACACCCGGTATATTATTCACCACCAATATTACGTATAAGAAAGTCCCATGCCATAAATTTGTATTAGGTACCTATAATGTTTTACAAATTAACATAAGCGGTTAGTAAATAGGTACTTAGTATATTTTTAACAAGCTGTTAGACTAATTGGGCCGTCCACGTGTCAGACACGTGTCCTTATAGCATGTATCAATCGTGAGTGAAACGCTTCATATAATAATATCACGATTATGTCCATATCGTTATATTTATCAACTTTAGTTGATGATGTGAAAATACTAGTGATAAAAAATGTATTTTAGTGTTATTATGTATATTTCAGTGGTACTCAATATTTTGCTTCTTCGCAATATCGAAGATACGAGCTTTGTTATCGTTTTAAAACGAGAAAACATATTTGTTCTCCGATTTTAAAAATTTTACCGGATCTATCCCTTTCAGGTCAAGACTAACACTTTTTGTTCCGTGTCTGTCTGTCTGTGTGTCTGTCTGTGTGTCTGTCTGTGTGTCTGTCTGTCTGTCTGTCTGTCTGTCTGTGTGTCTGTCTGTCTGTCTGTCTGTCTGTCTGTCTGTCTGTCTGTGTGTCTGTCTGTCTGTCTGTCTGTCTGTCTGTGTGTCTGTGTGTGTGTCTGTCTGTCTGTCTGTCTGTGTGTCTGTGTGTCTGTCTGTCTGTCTGTGTGTCTGTCTGTCTGTCTGTCTGTCTGTGTGTCTGTCTGTCTGTCTGTGTGTCTGTCTGTATGTCTCTGTCTGTATGTCTCTGTCTGTCTGTGTGTCTGTCTGTCTGTCTGTCTGTCTGTCTGTCTGTGTGTCTGTCTGTGTGTGTCTGTCTGTCTGTCTCTCTGTCTGTGTGTCTGTCTGTCTGTCTGTGTGTCTGTCTGTATGTCTCTGTCTGTCTGTGTGTCTGTCTGTGTGTCTGTCTGTCTGTCTGTCTGTCCCCCAATCCTTGTCACACGCATAACTCATGAACCACTGAACCGATATTAATGAAACTTGGTTGATTGGTTGGGTCTGGTTTGAGGACGGTCCCATTTCAAAAGTATTAAAATCGTGTGTAAAAGATTAACAAAATATATATTTTTTTTAATTGAAGATATCTCAAGAAAGATACATGTTATGTGAAAATTTCATAGTATCTTTTTTGTAGAGCATTCAATTTTCTATAATATAGGTTATCTTTGTTTCCCTTACAAAGATTTATCTCAGTTTGCTTTAAGAAAATATCGTCATTTGTTTTTTTAAGATTACTATTTACTTTGGCATGTTAAATGTCATTTTGACATTTGTATAGCAGAAAAATAATAATTTTGATTGCGAAATTGTCAAAAATTCAAAATATGTGGACATAATTAAATAGTTAACCAATAACAGGCAGTTGATCTGAATAATTTATCGGTTTTTATTTAAATTGTTCAATAATTAACTACCTTTGATGAATTTAGCACGAGGTAGCACTATGCATTTACTTGGCAGATGTTTTTCAGTGTAAATTAGGGTGACCATTAATTTTCTTCTTTTCGAATTTCTTTAAGATTATCCCTCGAATTTCTTAAAGGGAAAAAAAATTTGGATATTATTAACACGTGCCACCGAATGATCGAATATTAACACGTAAAATGTTTTTGATTTTTTCAATTATTTTAAACAGCTGTATCTTTATGAAAATTGAATGAATTTTAATGTTCCAAAACGCATTTTAAAGCTGTCACTTTCTAGTTTTTGAACCTATTATTCGATTTTTTATCGTGCCCCACTACTTCTTGTAAGATTTCAGAAAAAGTGAAAGAAGCTTAAAATTTAAGTGAGTGTCCTGCTTTATGAGTCTCAAGAAATCATTTTTTTTATTGCTTAAATCTCTTCCTAGTATATCTAAGAATATGTCTGTAAAGTTTTATAGGCAAATTCGAAATATTGGCAAAAATATAGCATTAATCGCAGTGGAGTGTCCAGAAGGTATACAAGCGCTCGGGCATTTTGAGCGCTCGCTTTTCCCCTCGGTCGAATAAATCCGAACAATGTACCTACTTGAAAAGGTTCAATTATCGTCTAAAACAATATTTTGAATTTGTATAAGCGCCGGGTCAAGCTATAGTACAAAATATAATGATATATTTCCTCTCCGTTTAACTGCTTTTTCTGACCGTAAACTTTGAAGCGTGTTTTCTCGAGTTTTAATTTTTATCATTTTTCTAAATTGGCGGGTGTGATTGCATGAAAACTAAACGACCAATCAAAATGAACCAAAGCTTGTTGTCTTCAGTTTAAAATTCTCTGCCATATGAATTAAAAAGATTCATGAAAAAAAAATTCTAAACAACTTTTTTAGCAAAATGAAATGGTATTTTTTCTTGCAAAAAGTACTTTTTTTTCAAACCTGACATTTTTTTTTAATTTTAAAATTTTTTGAGTTTTTCTTAGTTTATGTAGAAGAAAAATAGGATGTGGCTATTTGCACATACACTATGTGCAAGCAATTGGCTATTCGAACATACACTATGTGCAAGCAATTGGCTATTCGAACATACACTATGTGCAAGCAATTGGCTATTTGCACATACTGAATGATCTGAATGTGAACCGAAACCCCTAAATCTAGAAACGTGAAATTTCAGGGGTGTATTTATTTTATGTCGTTAATACCCACTAAGGAAATATTTTTCGAATTTCAGCCCCTACGGGGGTAAAAGAGGGTGTAAATTTTTGTATGGGAAAAATATTTTTTCGATGGATTTACTTGAAACTTAAAATACACACTCTACATTATCAATAATGAAACATGTATTTCAGCATATCCTAAAATTCAACCCCTGAGTGGTTGCAAGGGGGTGTTAATTTTATGAAATTTTGGAATATTAATCTACATAACTGTTTATGATATTGAGGTAAATACGGACAAAGAAAGTAATCTATACTAATATTATAAATGCGAAAGTGTGTCTGTCTGTCTGTCTGTTTGTTTGTTTGTTTGTTTGTTTGTTACCTTTTCACGGCTAAACCGCTGTACCGATCTTGATGAAATTTGGCAGGGAGATAACTTACATCCTGAGAAAAGACATAGGCTATTTCGAATCTCAAAAATTCATCCCCTAAGAAATTGCAAGGGGGTGAAAATATATGTATGGGAAATATTTCACCCCCTGTCACATATTAAGGGTTGTAATTATTTTCATTCGATCCGGCGGGAAAAATACTACGGGAGTGAGGAGTATTAGGGGGAAAAACAACCCCCTATCTCCCATAGAAACCGAGATATTTACGATTTTATAAAATAAATGAAAACCAAAATAAAATAAAATATATATATTTCACCCCCTTTCACATATAAAGGGTTGTAATGAGTTTCATTCGATCTGGTGGGAAAATACCACGGGGTAGGGGTTATAAGGGAGATACAACAACTCTTCATATGTGGAAGGGGGTGAAATATATATTTTTTCTTTTATTTTGGTTTTCATTCATTTTACAAAATCGTAAATATCTCGGTTCCTATGGGAGATAGGGTAGTATTTTTCCCGCCGGATCGAATGAAAATAATTACAACCCTTAATAAGTGACAGGGGGTGAAATATTTCCCATACAAATATTTCCACCCCCTTGCAATTTCTTAGGGGATGAATTTTTCAGATTCGAAATAGCCTATGTCCTTTCTCAGGATGTAAGCTATCTCCCTGCCAAATTTCATCAAGATCGGTTCAGCGGTTCAACTCTAAATAACTGTTTAATTTAATTTAGTTATATCCGTGAGTAGATCATACGCAGAACGGTTACGAGTGTTATTTATGACGCGACTCATCGATGTTTAAACAGAAACGATTACCTTTTTTGCTGTGATGCTAAAAACATTTCCCTATAGTGTGTCTGACAGTCTCATTGCTGTCACAACCGTAATGCTTGTTTTTTTTACGATAAAAAAACACTACATTGACTAGATTAATGTTCCAAAACAATACTCATTGGTGTTTCGTTTCCCATGCGAGATAGGGGGTTGTTTTCCCCCCCAAAACCCCCACTCCCGTAGTATTTTTCCCGCCGGATCGAATGAAAATAATTACAACTCTTCATATGTGACAGGGGTGAAATATTAATAATCAAATTTAATTTTTTTCCCATACAAACATTTTCACCACCTGCCAATTCCTTAGGGGATGCATTTTTGGAATTTAAAGTAGCCTATGTCCTTACTCAGGATGCAAGGTTTCTTTCTTCCAAATTTCATCAAGATCGGTACAGCGGTTTAGCCGTGAAAAGGTAACAAACAAACAAACAGACAGACAGACACACTTTCGCATTTATAATATTAGTATAGATTACTTTCTTTGACCGTATTTACCTCAATATCATAAACAGTTATGTAGATTAATATTCCAAAATTTCATAAAATTAACACCCCCTTGCAACTCCTCAGGGGTTGAATTTTAGAATATGCTGACATACATGTTTCATTATTGGTAATGTAGAGTGTGTATTTTAAGTTTCAAGTAAATCCATCGAAAAAATATTTTTCCCATACAAAAATTTACACCCTCTTTTACCCCCGTAGGGGCTGAAATTCGAAAAATATTTCCTTAGTGGGTATTTACGACATAAAATAAATACACCCCTGAAATTTCACGTTTCTAGATTTAGGGGTTTCGGTTCACATTCAGATCATTCAGTATGTGCAAATAGCCAATTGCTTGCACATAGTGTATGTTCGAATAGCCAATTGCTTGCACATAGTGTATGTTCGAATAGCCAATTGCTTGCACATAGTGTATGTGCAAATAGCCACATCCAGAAAAATATATAAAAATTAAAACTTACTTTGGTTTTTTTGTCTCAGACAAAAATTACAAGCTTCATCTTTCCCGCCGATTGGAGACTGCGATTGCAAGGCGTTGTACAAAATTTCATATAAATTGATTGTGTTTGAATATTTTTGTCTTAATAAAAATTTTTTTAACATTCAAATATGCAATTAAATAATCTGAAAAGTTTGTTTCACTAGCTTATTTTTTTCTATTCTAAAAAAATTCCTCAAAAAACGCTTATTTTTGGCCTCATAAAGCAGGATACTCCCTTAATGATTCAAAATTGACGTGCCAAACTTCAACAGGAATTATTTTGAGCAAAAAACTTTATTTAAACATATACCCGAAAATTTTTCGTAACAGAGTTATAGCCTCCTGAAGATTTTGACCAAAATTATTATTTTTAGAGGGGGCTGTAATTCTCTTACCAAAAAATTACGGAGACATGTTTAAATAAAGTTTTTTGCTCAAAATAATTTTGTAATTTAAAAAAAAAAAATATATTTTTACCTTTAAGAAATTTGGGGAGGAGTGACCTTAAAGAAATTCGAAAATAAGAAAATTAATGGCCACCCTACTAGAAATGAATGTTAATATTGTGAAACTTTATTAAAGGGTTAGGTGTAGTCAGAATTTTCAAGAAATCGATTTTTGTTTTTTGCATTTTTGGAAGCTGCTACAACGGCAGAAAAACTATTTTATAGCCCAGGAATAGTTGACTCGGTGTAAGTAATTAAATAATACGTATATTACTTTACGTAAATTGAGTGTAAAACTTTAAATGCGTTTTTCTCAAAACTATGTTTTTTGAACTGGTGACCACTGTAGCTCGAAAACCGCTCGGTAGATTTTAATGAAATTTATACAGTTTTTTGAAAACATAAAAAACTAGTGCCTGATCGAAAGATTTTTTATTTTTTTTAAATTCGATTTGTTATAAACAATTAACTGTTGGTTTTTTTCCCGAAAATCTTGAAAAAAAATTCCTGAAGTTGCCATTTTGTTAATTTAAGAAAGAAAAAAAAAGCTTCGATCAGGCACTAGATTATCTATTAAAAAAACTTTTTTTTTTGTCCGATTGAATTTGGATGAATCTCCAAGGATAAGTGATGGTCACCGCAAGGAGCTTCGGTTGGAACTGGATCAACACAAACAGCCATTACTTTTAAAATTATTAATATTTTTTTCTAAAATTTCTATCAAGTCAAGTCGAAACCTTATTTAATGATGCTATGTTTTTACTTTTATAAAATAAAATAATTTACTGGCAAAAAAAAATTATTTAAAATTGTTATTTTTTCATGTCTCTGACTACACCTAACCCCTTAAGTGGGAAACTTCTATAACTAGAATTTATACTGAGTTTCCATCACTTCTACATCTGCACCTCTGTAACTGGGTAAATGAGACACCTTTTTAAGTGGAATAAAATAATTGGTTCCTTGAGATTCCATTTATTGAGGTTTCACGGTTTTTGTATATCAAGAAATTAATATTAAAAGTTACTATGAAATATAATGACAGTTTGATCTTATATTTTATGATTACTTATCAATTTTTATAACTATACTAGCTGACCCGGCCACGCGTTGCTGTGGTTAACCTATACTTTAGCAATATGTGGTGGCTATGCTATTAAATTGTAGGTTATATGAAAAGTTTGGAAGTTTGACATAGCGCCATCTATTGAATACTTACTCAATCCAGTCAACAGATGTCATCATCTGTTAGAATCGTTTGGAGCTAACATATAAAGACAAATAATTTGCATTAAAATAATATTGCGATCATAAATTGAGATGTAAGCTATCCTATCTTTCAAGTTGTATAAAACTGCACACGGTGTACAAATTTGATTAAAATCGGTTAAGTAGTTTATGAGTCCATCGCGGACAAACATGTGACACGTAATTTATATATATTAAGATAAGATAGGGTGGTCTATTTAAATTGAGACAAGCAAATAAATCGAAAAGTTTTTTCACGGATAATGTTTGATATAAAATTATAAAAGTTTCAGGATAAAGGCGGGCCAAAAATAATGAATGCGACAGTTTTGACCTGAAATAGAGATTATTTTGAGGATAACTTTTTTTTTAACTTTAATCTATTTTTTTTGGAGATTCGTATTTTGCAGAAAAATAAGCAATTTTTGTCTTAAGAGTTTAAAAAAACTTAATTTTTAACTTTATTTAACATTAGATAAAAATTTAACATTAGCAATTTATAAATTTTGAAATTATTCTTAGATTTTTAATAATGAAAAAATCAGAAAAAATAAGTTTTTATGATTTCAGAATTTTTTAACAAAAAAATTTTTTTAAATGTTAATAAAAAAAAACGAAGAAACTTTTTTGACCAAAATTTGTTTTTATTTTTCTGTAAAATACAGAACTGCAAAATAAATAAATAGATTTCTATTTGAAAAAATTAAGTTGATCTTAAAATGACCTTCAAACTTCCACTCAAAGTCAAGATTGGTTTAACCCCTCCTAACCCTGAACTTTTGAACCAAACATTTTCTATGAAAATCCTTTTTTCAGTTTTTGAAATATTTGCTTGTCTCAATTTATATAGACCAGCCTGTATAGAGTAAAAATACTCTGCCTTGTAAATGCACAGTGCTTCCTCGTGCTAAATTCATCAAAGGTAGTTAATTATTGAACAATTTAAATAAAAACCGATAAAGTATTCAGATCAACTGCCTGTCATTGGTTAACCTTTTAATTTTCAAAAGATTTTAATAAAAAAAATTAATTTTACATTTTTCTTAATACGCGCCTGGTTATTATGTCGTATATTTTGAATTTTTTGACAATTTCAATCAAAATAAATCATTATTTTTCTGCTATACGAATGTCAAAATGACATTTAAATCGTCAAAGTGACATTTAATAGCAATTTAAAAAAACAAATGAAGATTTTTATAAAGCAAATTGAGATAGATCTTTGTAAGGGAATATTTTACAACAAAAGTAGGTGACCTATATTATAGAGAATTGAATGCTCTACAAAAAAGGTTCTATAAAATTTTCACGTAACATGTCTTTCTTGAGATATCTTAAAAAAAAATCTTTTTGGATGTCACCCCTCCCCCTTACACACAATTTTAATTATTTTAAAATGGGACCGTCCTCAAGCCAGACCAAACCAATCAACCAAGTTTCATCAATATCGGTTCAGTGGTTCATGAGTTATACGTGTGACAAGGATTGGGGGACATACAGACACACACACACACAGACAGACAGACACGGAACAAAAAGTGTTTGTCTTGACCTGAAACGGATAAATAAAGTAAAATTTTTGAAATCGGAGAACAATTTTTTTTTCTCGTTTTAAAACGATAACGAAGCTTCTCGTATCTTCGATATTGCGAGGAAGCAAAAACAACGTTATAGCAGAAATATGTAGGTAGAGCTACTTATACTAAATATTTAGACAACATGAATCGATTTCTGATTGATTAAAATAGTCAAGTTGCACTTAATTTTCAATATTGTTAAATATACTTTATATAAATACATTATGTTCAATTTTAATGGTTTTGCTTCCTCGCAATATCGAAGATACGAGAAGCTTCGTTATCGTTTTAAAACGAGAAAAATAATTTGTTCTCCGATTTCAAAAATTTTACTTTATTTATCCGTTTCAGGTCAAGACAAACACTTTTTGTTCCGTGTCTGTGTGTGTGTGTGTGTGTCTGTGTGTCTATGTGTGTGTGTCTGTGTGTCTGTCCCCCAATCCTTGTCACACGCTTAACTCATGAACCACTGAACCGATATTGATGAAACTTGGTTGGTTGGTTGGGTCTGGCTTGAGGACGGTCCCATTTCAAAATAATTAAAATTGTGTGTAAGGGGGAGGGGTGACATCCAAAAAGATTTATTTTTTGAAGATATCTCAAGAAAGACACATGTTACGTGAAAATTTTATAGAACCTTTTTTGTAGAGCATTCAATTCTCAATAATATAGGTCACCTACTTTTGTTGTAAAATATTCTCTTACAAAGATCTATCTGAATTTGACTTAAGAAAATCGTCATTTGTTTTTTAAAACTGCTATTTACTTTGACATATTAAATGTCATTTTGACATTCGTATAGCAGAAAAATAATGATTTTGATTGAAATTGACAAAAAATTCAAAATATACGACATAATAACCAGGCGCGTATTAAGAAAAATATAAAATTAAAATTTTTTATTAAAATCGTATGAAAATTAAATGGTTAACCAATGACAGGCGGTTCATCTGAATACATTATCGGTTTTTATTTAAATTGTTCAATAATTAACTACCTTTGATGAATTTAGCACGAGGAAGCACCGTGCATTTACAAGGCAGAGTATTTTTTTATATCCGCGGTAATCGATACCAGATAGTTAAAAAAATATTTTACGTAAAATGAATACTAAAATATAAAATAAACAGGCTATTTAACATCAATTTTCATAAACCAAAAGAAAATTAGAAAAATATTGGTAAAATTTCAAAATATTTCAAAAAATTTACAAAAAATTTCAAAAAAATAACAAATAATGTGAAGTCACAATAACTTACTTAAGAATAAGTGATGATCGTGGCAAACTATTAAAAGTCTTTGACAATTACATATCAAACGTGACGTTTGATCAAATTAACAAAAAATTATATACTCACTAATAATAATGACTAAGGGTGACCGCATTTATTATAAATTTAATGAGTCTATTGATGTATTTGATAAATAATTATTATAAGTAATAGTTAATAATATCAATAAGCAAATAAACACACAAATAGTACTCTTATTGTATCCTTTTATTCAACGTGTCACACCCGTCACAATGTTTGTTGAGAAATAACCAGTTAAATAGATTATGTATTTACCTGATGCTCTTGTGTTACTAAAAACTAATTTATTCGTAACATATTAAAGTATGATTATTATAAAGTAACTTCAATATTTTCCCTAAATTTTTGAGTTTTTGAATAGAGGTTGCAAGACTTGCAATAGTTGGCGTCACACCCGTCACAGGGCTTTGAACGCTGGCATTTTTTAGTTAAATAACCGTAGAACTTCCATTCTTTCAATATATGTACATGTGTTACATTAAGATCTACAAAAAAATGGTAAAACCATGTTATTAACTAGAATTATTTAGAAATTATGAACTCCAATCCGAGTTGAAATGTCACACCCGTCACCGCGGACTGACCCTTATGCTAAAATTAATACGGTTTTTGCTATCAAAACTGGTCATTTTCAAAATTTGGCAAATCGCAAAAAAATGTCACATCTCAAAAAATGTAGTTTTGAGGAAATAGGAATAAAAGAAATTATAAGAATTTAGATAAATCAAAATTGTAAAGGTAGTATAGGAAAAGGACTGATACACAATATTTAATTCAAATATTTCAGTATTCCAGTGATGTTTGAAAAATAGTAACTATTAAAACGCTTAGTGATTAAGTATTTAAAATGTGACATTTATTTAGAATATGCTAGTTTTGTTGACAATAGGTACACGAAGTACATTAATGACAATTTTTAGTAGAAACATATGGTATAATTTGGAATCATTCTACATACAGGGTGTCCCGGGTCTGTGTCAAAGCTCAATATTTCATTTATTATAAGAATTGGAAGAAAAATTTAAATACAAAAGTTGTCAGGCTAGCGAAGCGGCATAATTTCAAAATAGTTACATTTATACAGAGTGTCCCATAACTGCGTTACAAACCAAAGTTATGTTTTTTTAAATACAAACTATATATTTTTATTTGATAATCTAAAAGCATTCATTTTTCTGAGTATTTTGATGTATCAAGTATGGAATTATACAGAGGGGTTTAGAAATTATGACCAATTTTGTAAGAAAATAGGAACATTTTCAACACTTTGTAATTTTCTAATTACAACAAAAAAAATTTGTTTTCTGTTTGAAGTAGTTTTGGCATATTCTCTATTATTGCGATATTATGTCAAACATTTACAAAATTGTATTATTTGTACAGAGTGTATCAAAACACTGAACTTAGTTTTTTTCAAAATTTTCAAATGGAACACCCTATATATTTTTACATTTTCGAATTTCCTGTTCAATTCTCAACACATTTTACAAACCATGTTCTATACCTAAATCCAGCCGTTAATATTTTATTAATTTTATATTAAAATCTTAAGATTGTTTTAAAAACAATACAACTTTATTATATTCCATAAAATAATTAAAAAATGTTCCTATTTTCTTACAAAATTGGTCAATATTTCTAAACCCCTCTGTATAATCCCATACTTGATACATCAAAATCCTCAGAAAAATGAATGCTTTTAGATTATCAAATAAAAATATATAGTTTGTATTTAAAAAAAAACATAACTTTGGTTTGTAACGCAGTTATGAGACACTCTGTATAAATGTAACTATTTTTAAATTATGCCGCTCCTCTATCCTGACAACTTTTGTATTTAAAGTTTTCTTCCAATTCTTATAATAAATGAAATATTGAGCTTTGACACAGTCCTGGGACATCCTGTATTTATCTTAATTATGACATTTTTTGAGTTGTGACACTTTTCTGCGGGGTGCGATATCCCTATATTAATTTATTATTTTCAAAAATGATGAATAATTATTTTTTAAGTTTTTGTACAATTTTTTCATTTATATTATTTTAGCATGAAATTTTACTAAAATTTTTTTTTTCTTTCAAACATTAAAAAAATATATACCCCTCTATTTTAGGCAGCTTTATAACAATGAGTGAGTGTTCTTATATGTATATATAGTCTAATACCCTAGAATACATTTAGAGTACATGGATACTTCATTAAAGTGGTTTATCAGTAGAAGAGCTATACATATAAGGTTCTCATAACTTCGAAATTAGTTAATACTAGATGTACCCACGCGGCTTCGCTCGCATTAAGTACAAACACGATTAGTTATTATTGTAATAATAAAAACAACACTTAAATTTAAATTTAATTATTGAAACAAAACTGACGGTCAAATGACAACGGCCGAGCCGAGGGAGAACGAATACCGGCGTATTTAGTTCGCGCGTTATTAATAATATTTTACCGTATAAAACTTATTTAATGTTATTTCCTAAACTATACCACCAAATTGGATGCTGTAAAGGGCAAATTATATCTACATTAAGTACTCATGACGATGAAATCATTTATTTCAATAAGGATTCAAGTTTTGCAGGTCATAAGTCCATGTAAACATAACCCAAATATGTTATGTTTTCTTTGTAACATTAAAAGCAGTCATTGTGGTTTAAATATAAAAGTTAGACATATGGTGTCGCGGACTTTATTGTAGGACTTTTGATTCTACACAGTTCTTTAACACATTATTTTGTTGTATATTCAACGGTTTAGGCAGTGTATTGCAAAACAGCGCGCCAACGGCAAATTTTTTTCCGACTTGATTTACTATTATCGTCGCTGCTTAGTTGTTATGTTACCTAACCTAACAAAATATAGCCTATAACCTGGCCAGAGAATGTACCTATGAATTAAAAAAAAATCACGTAAATCGGATAAGTGGTTCTTGAGTGATAAGCGCACAAACGGACAGACAGACAGACAGACAGACAGACAGAGAGACGTTGAGCTTTATATATATTAAGGATGATGTTAATTTGTAAAAGGCAAACTGCATGAATAGGATAATTTGCATAATAACCAGCTAATATGCATTATATACAAATTGTTGAGATTTTATCGAAGGACCAATAATCAATGGTTAACAAAAATAATTCCTAGAGATTTGAATCGGTGATTTAAAAGTTATTTGTCATACTGACAACGAATTCGTTGTCCAAATGGTTCCATCACGTCAGGTTTTTGAGATATCCGAACCTAAAAGTCCCAAAAATTACGATTTTGGCAATGTTGGGGAATTTATTACTAAGTAGGTAATTTTTCTTTCATGATTTCAAATAATATTATTTTTTCTCTTTAAAATGATTTTTTACATTTTACTGTGCGACTTTTCTTTACCGAAATATCCTACTTTTAATAAAAATATTATATCTTCATACTAATACATCTTGGCTAATAAAAATCGTAAAAACTCATTTTTGACCGAAAACTGTAGAAAAAAATTACCTACTTGATAATAAATTATTTAACATTGCCAAGCTACATTCTGTAATTTTTTCAGATTTTTTGAATTGATAGATAAGAAAATAGAGTAGGGGGACGATTTCATAATGACTTTGAAGAGCAAATCGTGATTGAAGGGTTAAAATCAAAAGGTCCTGATACATTTTTTTGTTGCATTTTAGGAGACCTTTCTAACGACACCCCACTCAATGGGGTAGGTGAATTTTTTTTTTGAAAACACTTCATTTTATGAAAGGGGGGTCTAAAAAAATTTTTTTTCCACTTTTGTTTTTGGGGCATCAATTTACAATCTTATTATGTCAAAATTTTTACAAGACGGACGGACGGACATGGAGAAACTAGAAGGGTTCCTAGTTTTCTACGGAACCCTTTAAATTAAGTTTTATATAGCGATACGGAACCCTTAGGGCGCAAGTCTTACTCGCACTTGTAATGTAAAACCACGTCTATATAAAAAAACATCTGCCAAGTAAATGCACAGTGCTACCTCGTGCTAAATTCATCAAAGGTAGTTAATTATTGAACAATTTAAATAAAAACCGATAAATTTAATTTAATTTTCATACAATTTTAATAATAAATATTAATTCGACATTTTTCTTTATACGTACCTCGTTATTATGCCGTATATTATGAATTTTTTGACAATTTCAATCTAAAATCATTATTTTTCTGCTATACAAACGTCAAAATGGCATTTAATATGTCAAAGTAAATAGCAATCTTAAAAAAACAAATGATGATTTTTTTAAAGCAAATTGAGATAAATCTTTGTAAAGGAATATTTTACAACAAACGTAGGTGATCTATATTATAGGCAATTGAATGCTCTCTACAAAAAAGGTTCTATAAAATTTTCACGTCTTTCTTGAGATATCTTCAAATCAAAAAATAAATATTTTGGGATGTCACCCCTCCCCCTTACACACGATTTTAATACTTTTGAAATGGAACCGTCCTCAAACCAAACCCAACCAACCAACCAAGTTTCATTAATATCGGTTCAGTGGTTCATGAGTTATGCGTGTGACAAGGGTTGGGGGACAGACACACACACAGACAGACAGACACGGAACAAAAAGTTTTTGTCTTGACCTGAAACGGATAGATCCGGTAAAATTTTTAAAATCGGAGAACATTTTTTTTCTCGTTTTAAAACAATAACAAAGCTTCTCGTATCTTCGATATTGCGAGGAAGCAATACAAACTACACCAATACCTCACTTTGCGTCGTGGTTACGTTCCAAAAAAACACGACGCAAAGTGAATTATGATTTTCTATAGCAAACCATGTAAAGATCGAAGATAGGTTCCATGGTTACAAAAATACTACCTTTTAAAAAGAAAATTGAACAAAGTAAACATTTAAAAACAAAAATAATATAATATTTTATTACATACATACAAAAAACAAAAAAAAAATTCAATTGTAACAAAATAAAAATTAATCACTGTCTGATGAGTCCATAGTGGCTGTTGTCGTAAGTCGGCTTTCTTTCACAAAAAATTGGTCCAATGTTTGCTGAAAAGCTTTTTTTTTCAACGTAAAATAAATTTCCTTGTAGCAATTGATATTCGTAGCTACCACCTGGGACACTTTAAAACTATCAGGATCGTTTTTAAAAAAAAATCTCCATAGCTTCGTCAATCAAACACATCGCTTTGGAAATTTGTTTAGAGGTTAAATTAAGAACTCTGTTAAAATATTAAGTTAAAATTAAAGACTCGAACCCAAAACAACGCAACTTCGAAAATCTAACGACGCACAGTGAAAATTAGTACTAATTCAGCAGCAACGCAACTTCGAAAACACGCAAAACGAAACGACGCAAAGCGAGGTATTGGTGTATTATAACTAGAGATTGGGAAAATAGTTTTTCAACTATTACGAAAAATGTAACTATTGTAATTTTTATTACATATTTCCATCGATTTCAGAAAACTGATTTGATTGAACCTAATTTAAAATCAACTATTTGCAACTATTTTACCTTTCCGACTATTTTTAAACTATTTGACTTTTTTATTCAACGTTAAAAATTTTGTATTGAAAAAAAAAAAATCATAGAGACAAACTAATTATTAATATTGATTTTTTGGTAACAATTTATAAGTATAAGTTATAGGCCGTTACAATTTACAAGTATACTTTCAGAAAAATGTAAATTTTATTATTTTTACGTGAGAAAAAAATAAAAACCGAAATATCGATTTTCCGTCATTTTGAGGTTATATTGAAAAATGCTTTGTATGAAGTTTTAGATTTTTTTATTGTCTACAACTTTTGTGCTGTATATTTTTGGTAAGTAGATCACGTTTCGGCGAAAATCGCGAAAATACACTGTCAACTCCTAAAAATCACCCCCATTTCACAATTGCACACCCCAAGCAGGCTCTGCTTGGAAGTGTGTTCTACTCTCGTCCTAAAATTTTTTTTCGTATATAAATTGATAAAATGAGTATTATATCTTAAATTTCTTCAGTATCTCACTTACATTTTTACATTTTCTGATAGAAAACATTACAGTCTCCATTTTTGCTTAGTTTAATATCGATCGGTTTTAATTTTCTGTTATAAAAATATAAATAAAGTTCAATTTGTCGATTTAACCCGCTTTTTAGATAAAAACGCCGAACTACAGGCTACATTTCGAAATAAATTTGCACCAATCCTTTTGAATTCACTTCATCTATTATCAGAATAGAACCCTATTAAAACTCAACAAAATTGGATAACTAGAAGTAACGAAGTTTGCAGTTTATTTAAACAAAAATTCATATTTTGACAAGAAATTTTTTTACAAATAGAGTAGTTGCTATTTATAATTTATTAATAGTAGTAGGCGCTGTTTTTTCATATGTCAATTCAAATTCCATAATTATTATATTGTGTTAATTAATATATAAATACACGTACATCGATACGTGCTGTATTTTATTTATTTTATTCAAAGCCAATCAATCTTTTTAATCAAGATAAAATCTGGTAAGTTTGCATTTTTAAAACAAATATATAATATACGTCATATAACCTATAAACGTTACATTGTAGTTTCATTTTAAATGCTAGATATCAGGTGAACACAGCATGCAGTTATCGCTGCAAAATGTGGATGTATTTATCTTTTTAATTATTATTATTATTTAATTTATTTACTTTATACATTTTACAAAAAAAATATGTTATATAAAAATTGTAAATTAAAATGATTGTTGTTTTATTACAATACATCCTAAATTTAAATAAAAAAAGGTAATAATCGATTGATATCAAGATTCATTGTTGATTTTCTAAAAAATCTTAATGAGTGATAAACTTCATATTATATATTTATATAATATTAATTACCTCCAATCTTTTTTTCAAACATCCTTTTAAGTTTCACCAATTATATTGTACCTGTACCGTATTTATTTGATATTATAAGTTAATACATTTTTTTATGTTTAAGGGGTGTGCATTTTATGGTCTAGCCATAGTATTTTACTTTACTCGAGTATAATTTTGTTTTTTCTATTAACTATAACCTTAACTCAATTTTCCGGTTGGTCTTTGCTTGTTATTAATTTTTTAAGGTATTGGTATTAGCCGGATAGTCGAGTTGTATTTTATACTTGCTTACAGAATGTTTTTTTTTTCTTTTTTAGGGTTCCGTAGAAAACTAGGAACCCTTATAGTTTCTCCATATCCGTCCGTCCGTCCGTCCTGAAAAAATTTGTCATAAAAAGATGAAATTTGGTATACGGTCGTAGATTGATGACCCAAAAACAGAAATGATAAGATTTTTGTAAAAAAAAAAAAAATTCCATAAAATGAAGTGTTTTCAAAAAAAAATTTCACCTACCCCATTAAGTGGGGTATCGTTAGAAAGGTCTCCCAAAATGGAACAAAAAATGTATCAGAACTTTTTGATTTTAACCCTTCATTCACGATGTATTTGCTCTAAAGTCGTTAAAAAAGCGTCACCCCCTCTATTTTCTAAACTATCAATTTAAAAAATCTTAAAAAATTCTAGAATGTAGCTTTTAATTAGTACTTTCACTGAAAATTATAACGAACATTGTCAAAAATATTTTGGACCCCCCTTCTATAGACTGAAAATTGAACTTTCATTTTTTTTCCCACTTACCCTATTTAATAGGTCTCGTAAAATGCAATAAAAAACGTCAAATAACTTTTTGGTTTTAACCCTTCAGTCGCGATATATTTGCTTTTTAATGTCGCTGTCAGAGCGTCCCCCCCCCTCTATTTTCTAAACTATTGATTAAAAAAATCTGAAAAAAATTCAGAATGTAGCTTTTAATTAGTACTTTCACTGAAAATTATAACGAACATTGTCAAAAATATTTTGGACCCCCCTATCATAGATTGAAAAGTGAAATCACATTTTTTTCATTTACCCCATTGAGTGGGGTGTCATTTGATAGGTCTCTTAAAATGCAATAATAAAAGCCAAATGACTTTTTGATTTTAACCCTTCAGTCACGAAAATTTTGAAAAATACTTTTTATAAATCGTAGTGAGAATGACTACGGAACCCTATCATGTGCGTGCCCAACAAGCACTTGCCCGTTTTATTTTAGTTATAGTTATACACTTGTTTGTAGTAATAGTAAATTTCAAAAATTACTACCGTAAAAAATTTTGTAACTATTTCGCTAACTATTTTGATTAAAATCAACTATTTACCAACTATTTTACGAGAAAAAAATCAACTTCGTTTAAAATAACAACTATTTTTCCAATCTCTAATTATAACGTACTCCATAGTTTTATGTATGCATATTCATTGAATGTGTAAAATATTAAGTACCACTGTTTGTTGTAATGTTTTCGCTTAACAGCTGTTTGTGCAACACACTCCAGACAATTTAACCGATTCACTGTTGATTGCAAGGTAAACACTAACCCTCTAGCGGTCACGTGCTGTGTTTAGTACAAACCCCTGTTAGATTTAACAAGGGGCGCGTGTGTTGCAGGAGATTATCGTTATTATTGTCGGAAGATTGATTTATAATGTATTAGATAATATAATGATGTGATTGCTATTGCAAGTATATAGGTACCTACTAACAACGTGTGGTTTGATGTATACATTTTAGTTTAAATAATTAGAAGGAGGGGTGTATTTGTAGGTATTATAATGTGTTCGTTTAGGTTTTTTTAGAGATTCTATAAGATCATTAATATTATTAAAAAATAAAAAAACAGCTGCCAAGTAAATGCACAGTGCTTCTTCGTGTTAAATTCATTAAAGGTAGTTAATTAATGAACAATTTAAATAAAAACCGATAAAGTATTTAGATGTATTGTCTTAATTTAATTTTCATACAATTTTAATACGAGTCTCGTTATTATATATGTCGTACATTTTTATTTTTTTTGGAAATTTCAATTAAATGTCAAAATTGTATTTAATATGTCAAAGTAAATAACAAATTAAATAATCTGCCGTGTGCCACGGGACTTTCTTATACGTAATAATGACAGTGAACAGTGTACGTGATTTTTATTTTATTGAAGGATATTTCTGACAAACTAATAAAAGATAGAGTAAAATGAATAGGACATAAACTATAGAAATATTATTTTATACATTATGTATCGAACGAATTTTGTTTAACATAATTACTAAGATGGAAATGGATGTTTACTCTTGTAATTTTGTTAATTTTTTGAAATAAGACAAAAATGTTTTAGATAAAAAATGTCGAGTATGTAATTATCTATAATTTTAGCCAGAAAGATTTTTTTTAAATAATTATTTAGAATAATCTATACTGGTTGTCGGGTGATTTGACCGTACGGATCACGACTCATACCGTCAAGTCACGCGGCAACCACTGCAAACTAAATGAAATAGAGTATACAGTGTTTATTATCAGTATTACGTATAAGAAAGATTCATATAGTACCTATGGCAAACACGTACACTGTTCATTTTCAGTAATACGTATAAGAAAGTCCCATGACACTCATGGCAGATATTTCTTTTCTGTTATGAACCATTTTATATGTACTAAACCAAACCAACCAACCAACCAACCAACAATAAAACCTATCTTAACCTAACCTAACCAAACCAAACCTAACCAAACCTAACCAAACATAACCAAACATAACCAAACCTAACCTAACCTAACCAAACCTAACCAAACCTAACCTAACCAAACCTAACCTAACCAAATCAAACCAAACTAAACCAAACTTAACTAACCAACCAACCAACCAACAATAAAACCTATCTTAACCTAACCTAACCTAACCAAACCTAACCTAACCAAACATAACCAAACCTAACCTAACCAAACCAAATCAAACCAAACCTAACCTAACCTAACCAACCCAAACCAACCCAAACCTAACCTAACCAAACCAAACCAAACCTAACCTAACCTAACCAAACTAAACCAAACCAAACCAAACCAACCAACAATAAAAGCTTGTAAAAATAATTAATTGTAGAAAGTTATTTGAATTTTAAATGATCTTGTGTCTTTTGGGCCACTCTGTACTATATAGATTTAAATCCAGTCAGCTGAAATACCGTCTCTCCGGAGTTTTATCTGAAACACTTATAACCGGAGCGTATAACAGATTTAAGAAAAAAAGTTTCGTGTTAAAAAATTTATTGAAATTGGGTGTACTTTAAACGCATTTAATTTCAATGAAATGTAAAGAAATCTTTTAATTTGAAGTCTGCATTAGCATACACACACATAAATAGATTTAATCAACTGTTTTATTATATCAAGGTTTAAAAAGAAATCTACAGAAAAATAACTAAATAACATCTTAAGATTATTATTTGTATGGTTGTACACATTATCGATTTTTTTTATGTTATGTATACTTGGGTACTATTTAAGGTAGTTGGTCCATCATAATGTGATCACATTAGGCCATGAGTACATATTTTTAATTTAGAGAAATGATCATGGCAACGCTGTACATTATCTACTATTAACTACTTGTCAAATGATTATATTTTATCATCTAAGCTACCACAGAATATATTAATAATTAATGAAATCGATTATAATTCCCTTCAATCCACTTATCATATTTTGTAAAAAATTATTTCATTATTTCGTGTATTTTTTTACTATAATCAAATGAATACGTTGTTGCCACATTGTCAACAATACTGTAATTTATGTGATGGTTTGGTAGTTAAATCTGGTTAGATTTTAATAACGGGATGGTCAATAATTCCAATTTTTTGTATACTGTTTTCTTTCATATAAATATACAACATGTCAGTTTTTTATGAAAAACTGACGCTACGTTTAAATTTTATCTAATAAAACGTTACATTAGTGTACGGTTAGTCCATATAAGCTGTGTTAAAAATATAAACTTTGAGATCGTTTTTCATGACTTTGAGATGGTAAATTTTAATAAAAATGGGCTATTTTTCAGATATTAATCTAGGGAATATTCTTGTGCAATTTAAACAAAATCTGACGAAAACATGTTTACGGACCAACTACCTTAAGTTTAAATTATTTTCTACAAGCCGTTTTAATATTTTAATATTTGAAAAATACTGTTTTCGTGAACTTTGACCCCACAAAATGACACTTGTACACGTCAAATCGATGAGGAACTTTCACACATTATTATGTATTATTAAGTACCTTTATACAAAGATGTATGCAAAAATTTTGCCGATCTTCTGTAATTTTATGTCTATTTTTCCTGGATTATTTATATTTATTATTTTGTGCAAAAAACTACAGTAGAAACCGGTTATAATGACCTCGAAGGGACTAAGGTCGTAAAAGTCGATAGTCGTAATAACCAGCTAAAATACAATCTATATCTATAAAAGAGTTTGTCCTTAACCACTCACTCACTCACTCACTCACTCATATATCAACGTACAGCCCAAACCCCTGGACCTAGAAACGCGAAATTTCGTAGGTGTCTTCCTTTTATGATGTAAACACCCACTAAGAAAGGATTTTTCGATATTCAACCCCGTCGGGGTTAAAACGGTGTCAAAATTTATATAAAAAAAATTTTTTTTTCGCATTTAATTGAAACTTATCGAAAATACTCTACAATACAATTATTTCAGCATTTCCCAAAATTTAACCCCTAAGTTGTTGGGGGATGGAAAAATTTGTAAAATATTTTTTTTTGTATTTACCAAATGAAACATGGCACAAGTAGGTACTCTACAAGACAAATATCAGTTACGAAAATTCCGGTACGTTGTATTAACCGGAGTCATAATAACCGGTTTCTACTGTATTACTTTTTTAAGGTTCCGTACCTTAAAATGAACCGCCAATACCAATTTTCTCAGAAACAGTTACGAGTTATCAAGTTAAAATTTAAATTAATATCAAATACTAAGGTCTATAGTAGGGATTCCAAACGTGGTTTAGATGGACCCCCTGGGGTCTAAGGAAGTTTAAAAGGAGTCTATAGTATTCCAAGGGCCTATTGGGGGGGGGGGGGGGTCAATGGAAAATTTAATTTTTTTTAATACGATGATTTTTTTGTTTTTGTATTTTAATAATATACAGAGTGTCCCATTTTAACCTAGCACGTGTACCCCCCTATTATTTCATCTATCGTATTTTGATATGTTTTGAAATATACATACATTGTTTACCATGTAAGAAGCACACACCACTGAATTAAAGTAAAAGCCTTGTTCACTGTAATGTGTGATAAAACGTTGGCCGATAACACGACCAAATCGACGCAGGTTATACCCAGAAATCAAGATCCATTCCGAGATCACCGCGGAAGCCTCAAGACTTGTATAAAATGGATAATATCAGAATACAAGTAATAAGAGAAATAATTTTCCTCGAAATAAGCATTTATTATTATTCGATCATTAGAGCCAGGCCCGGATTTGCCATGCAGGCAGTGTAGGCACGTGCCTATAGCGGCAAAAATTTAGGGGCGGCAGATTTTAGCGGGAAAAAAATAATGGTAACATTTATATTCAGATTTTTGAATTAATAAAATTTCAACTTGACAACTAAATAAAACGGGCAAGTGCGTGTTGGGCACGCACATGATAGGGTTCCGTAGTCATTCTTACTACGATTTATAAAAAGTATTTTTCAAAATTTTCGTGACTGAAGGGTTAAAATCAAAAATTCATTTGACTTTTATTATTGCATTTTAGGAGACCTATCAAATGACACCCCACTCAATGGGGTAAATGAAAAAAATGTGAGTTCACTTTTCAATCTATGAAAAGGGGATCCAAAATATTTTTGACAATGTTCGTTATAATTTTCAGTGAAAGTACTAATTAAAAGCTACATTCTGAATTTTTTTCAGATTTTTTGAATCGATAGTTTAGAAAATAGAGGGGGGAGGACACTCTGACAGCGACATTAAAAAAGCAAATATATCGCGACTGAAGGGTTAAAATCAAAAAGTTATTTGACGTTTTTTATTGCATTTTACGAGACCATTAAATGACACCCCACTCAATAGAGTAAGTGGGGAAAAAAATGTAAGTTTAATTTTCAGTCTATGAAAGGGGGGTCCAAAATATTTTTGACAATGTTCGTTATAATTTTCAGTGAAAGTACTAATTAAAATCTACATTCTTGAATTTTTTCAGATTTTTCGAATTGATAGTTTAGAAAATAGAGAGGGGGACGCGTTTCTAACGACTTTGGAGGGAAAATACATCGTGATTGAAGGGTTCAAATCAAAAGGTTCTGTTACATTTTTTGTTAAATTTTAGGAGCCCCTTCTAACGACACCTCGCTGAATGGGGTACGTGAAAATTTTTTTTTGAAAACACTTTTCATTTTATGAAAGGGGGTCCAAAAATTTTTTGTTTTCAAAAATCTTATCATTTCTATTTTTGGGTCATTAATCTACGACTGTGTACCAAATTTCATCTTATTATCTCAAAATTTTTGAAGACGGACGGACGGACATGGAGAAACTATAAGGGTTCCTAGTTTTCTACGGAACCCTAAAAAAAGGTCATTAAAATAAACAAACTTCACTTTTTTTATTTTTATTCAATGAAAAAGGGCGGAAATTTTCGCAACTGCCTAGGAGCGGCAAATTTCTAAATCTGGCCTGGATTAGTGCAATGTATAGATAAAAGTCGTTATTTATGGATAACTCATATATTTTACATAAAATATTGAACGTATGATTTTTGAGTAATTGGACAGTTTTTAACACACGGCAAATTAGAGAACTTATCAAACCTCTACACAATTGGCTACATAGTGACATTTTAAAAACTAAGTATTCCAAACTAAATACTATAATAATTATAAAACAAATATATTCACGTGTAATTTATTGAAAATAATGAAAAAATAGCTCTGCCATTACATTGTATACAAATTAGTACATGTTACTATTATATACCGTTCTGTCTATTTAAATTTTCAAATTAAATTAAACTTTTTTTACTTTTAATAATTAACAAAGTAAAATATTCCATTAAATCTAGGTGCATGTGTTCTGAATATAAATTAAAAACAACGTTTTTCGAAACCAAATCTTTTTTTACAGTGTGCTAGACGTATAACCTAAAACCCTCTGGAAAGAGCTATTTTTGGTTAAATTCAGTATCGAAGTGTCCCCAAGAAATATCAACCTTAAAAATACCCCGTTATTGATTTCGATTTTGAGATAAATTGAACAAAAAATTTAGAAACGGGGTTTTCACACTTCAAACCCCTTAAAAATGGGTTGCACCATTTTTCGTCAGTGCGGGTTATTTTTTTTCGAATTCTATGCCCCAAAATTTATAATAAATAACCTTAAGGTAGTTGGTCCATCATAATGTGATCACATTAGGCCATGAGTACATATTTTTAATTTAGAGAAATGATCATGGCAACGCTGTACATTATCTACTATTAACTACTTGTCAAATGATTATATTTTATCATCTAAACTACCACAGAATATATTAATAATTAATGAAATCGATTATAATTCCCTTCAATCCACTTATCATATTTTGTAAAAAATTATTTCATTATTTCGTGTATTTTTTACTATAACACAATGAATACGTTGTTGCCACATTGTCAACAATACTGTAATTTATGTGATGGTTTGGTAGTTAAATCTGGTTAAATCTTAAAAACGGGATGGTCAATAATTCCAATTTTTTGTATACTGTTTTCTTTCATATAAATATACAGCATGTCAGTTTTTGATGAAAATCTGACGCTACATTTATATTTTATCTAATAAAACGTTACGTTTAAGCTGTGTTAAAAATATAAACTTTGAGATCATTTTTCATGACTTTGAGATGGTCAATTTTAATAAAAATGGGCTATTTTTCAGATATTAATCTAGGGAATATTCCTGTGCAATTTAAACAAAATCTGGCGAAAACATGTTTACGGACCAACTACCTTAAAATAAAAGTATAAAATTTATTTTTCTATGTATCATTTTATTTTTTCATTTAAATAAATATAGGATGTGGCACTTTGCACATACAGTATGTGCAAGCGATTGGCTATTAGAACATACTATATGTGCAAGCAATTGGCTATTTGCACATACTGAATGATCTGAATGTGAGCCGAAACCCCTGAACCTAGAAACGTGAAATTTCAGGGGTGTATTTCTTTTATTAAGTAAATACCCACTAAGGAAATATTTTTCGAATTTAAACCCCTACGGGGGTAAAAGGGGGTGTAAATTTTTGTATGAGAAAAATATTTTTTGGATGGAATTACTTGAAACTTAAAAAACACACTCTACATTACCAATAATGAAACATGTATTCAGCATATCCTAAAATTCAACCCCTGAGGGGTTGCAAGGGGGTGTTAATTTTATAAAATTTTGGAATATTAATCTACATAACTGTTTATGATATTGAGGTAAATACGGACAAAGAAAGTAATCCATACTAATATAATATAACGCGAAAGTGTGTCTGTCTGTCTGTTTGTTACCTTTTCACGGCTAAAACGCTGTACCGATCTCCCCCTCAGGGGTTGAATTTTAGGATAAGCTGAAATACGTGTTTCATTATTGGTAATGTAGTGTTTTTTTAAGTTTCAAGTAAATCCATCCAAAAAATATTTTTCTCATACAAAAATTTACACCCCCTTTTACCCCCGTAGGGGTTGAAATTCGAAAAATATTTCCTTAGTGGGTATTTACGTCATAAAAGAATACACCCCTGAAATTTCACGTTTCTAGGTTCAGGGGTTTCGGCTCACATTCAGATCATTCAGTATGTGCAAATAGCCAATTGCTTACACATACTGTATGTTCTAATAGCCAATTGCTTGCACATACTGTATGTCTAATACCAATTGCTTGGACATACTGTATGTGCAAATAGTTAATTGCTTGCACATACTGTATGTGCAAATAGCCACATCCATAAATATGTTGATTAGTTGCTAGTTTTTATTAACTATTGCAAAAATAATATAAAATAATGTTGTTAACTTTGAGAAATGGTAAAATATATTTTTTTGAGAGCTTAAATATTTTCCCTTCAATTAAAATAGTGTGCGTCTAAATTGTACATACTGTAAATATGTAGAATAGGGTGTGCCAAAAAAAGGCGATATTTTTTTTCTATCGCTCTCAGCCCAAAATATCTCAGAAAATGCCCAAACAAAGCTCCTGTTAAAAGCGGAGCTCAAAATTCCAATTTTAAGAGGTCCTCCACGGAAGTTGAAGTTTTCCCATCTAAATAACATGGGAAACGGGGTTTTTTAACAGTTTTTTGTCCTGCAAACTGTGAAAAAATTATTTTTGAAAAAAATGAATGAATGGATCTTTTTGAGTATTAAATTTAGTACAAAAAGTCCCGTTGAGTCAAATTTCTATATTCAATATTTGATTTTTGACAGAGCTTTGAAGTTCAAATTTTCGCATTTTTTCGCGTTTTTTGCAATTTTTAAGTTAAACTATCCGAGTTAGGGCAAAATGTTAACTAGCAAAATTGTAGTATGGTTGACATTCTATAAAAAAGTCTCCATCGACTTTTTTGTATTATGAATAACAACAAAGTTATAGACCCATAAACATTTATTTTTTTAAATTTTCGCTTTTATGAACTAAAATATCGATAATTGAACAAAGAATTTTATGCAAATTTGTTAGTACACATCAAATTTGGAACAAAATTGGATAAGATTTTTTGTATTATCAGTAGTTAAAAGTTACAGACTTATTTAATCATATTTTTATGATTTTTCCACAAAATTATGAAATATATTAACAATAAACATGACATATTATTAAAATATAAAAAGCACAATGTCGTAGCCTTTATCCCTTTTAGGCTGGTTCCAATAATTTATATAACTTTATTGTTATTCATAATACAAAAAAGTCGATGGAGACTTTTTTATAGAATGTCAACCGTACTACAATTTTGCTAGTTAACATTTTGCCCTAACTCGGATAGTTTAGCTGAAAAATGCAAAAAACGCGAAAAAATGCGAAAATTTGAACTTCAAAGCTCTGTCAAAAATCAAATATTGAATATAGAAATTTGACTCAACGGGACTTTTTGTACTAAATTTAATACTCAAAAAGATCCATTCATTCATTTTTTTCAAAAATAATTTTTTCACAGTTTGCAGGACAAAAAACTGTTTAAAAACCCCGTTTCCCATGTTATTTAGATGGGAAAACTTCAACTTCCGTGGAGGACCTCTTAAAATTGGAATTTTGAGCTCCGCTTTTAACAGGAGCTTTGTTTGGGCATTTCCTGAGATATTTTGGGCTGAAAGCGATAAAAAAAAATATCGCCTTTTTTTGGCACACCCTAAATTGTAGATATCTAGAAAAATCTTTGTAACAATTGTTTGTTGGTTGTATCTTTCATACGTTCAGACTTCTACACACAGATACCTAAGGAATCGTGTTCGTTATCTACGTAGCTAACTATGTCAATAATTAATGTTTTATACCGGGTGTTAAAAAAAGAGTGTAAAATATTTAAAGCGGTAATAGTATGGACCAAAATAAGCAAAAAACTTCTAATAAACATGTGTCCGACAATTTTCCTGAGGGAACTACAGCCCTCCAAAGATTTGGCTCAAAATTAGTTTTTATTTAATATCTTTACCCAAGTTGTACCATTTTAAAATATGAAATCAATGATGTAGTAAAATTTGTAATATAACATTTACTTTAAAAGATACAAGTGAAAAACTGTAAAAATATCAGTTAATATACTTGTGAAATAAAATAATCCATGGCAATCTTTCTTTTCATATTACTTTAAACTTGCAAAATGCATAATTTTGTGTTTATTTAAATATTGTGGGCAAACGGTTATACTTACAACTCAATATCAAGAGATTCAATTTGTATAGAATAAAATCACATATAAAATGCATTGCATTGTATTATTCTACGTTTGATAGTTTCTTAAAATACGTAATACCAAAAAAGGCAAAAATTTACAAAAAAAAAATTCTTGATGTTGCCCCTATGAATACAATTCAAGGTGAAAACCATTTTTGAATGCATAAATAGCTTCCTTATAGTATCTAGTTAAACAGTGAATTTTTAAAAAAAAATTATTAGTCGTTAAAACCCAATATTCCTTCTTACAGCTGATCGGGGCATATAGCGACATATTTCAAAAATTACATTTAAGTCATGTGATTTTCGACGACCATCACACAAAAACTATTAACTTAAGAAATATTAATTTTGTTGGTTTTTATTGGGCATTTCATTCTCTATCAAACGGGTTCAGTTCATTTTTGCTCTAACTCACATCGTTTTCGCTGCATCGATGATTTAAACATAAGCGGAGGTCAAGTTTTTTTGTTTTTATTTTTTTTTTGTGTATTTCCCGGGGGCCACAACCTTGCAAATTCAATTTTTTATTAAGGACATCATTACTCATCGATCGGCACTAAAATTATCCTGGCGAATATTTATTCTATTTGTCATACATAAATTTTTTTTAACTTGACTGGACTATTAAGGCTGTTCATGCCGATTTTTTTAACTAAATTCTACGATATGTCGCGATATGTACAGAGATGAAGCTACAAAGGATAGAACTAGTTCTTATGTTTTTAGGCTTAAATTCAAAATTTTCAAATGAAAATTGCAGAATAATTATAAAATTAGAAAGCTTAAACAAATATCTATGTCGTGGTATATTTTTTTTTCCGTATTTTTCAAGAATTTTTGTTAAACAGGGTGTCATATCAGGTGGAACATACTTAAACCGTTGATTGAGAAAAATATTTCAAACAAAAAAGTTCATATAAACATGTGTCCGGAAACTCTTCGTGAGGGAGCTACAGACTCCCAAAGATTTTGACTAAAATTGGTTTTTATTTAATATCTGGAGAACCCATTATGTTACAGTAATGAAAATTAATACCTGGATTAGTAATAATACGTGTTATCGATTTCCCGTATCAATGGTTATTTAGACCAGGGATGTATGGGGCCTGTGGGCCCTCTGATTTTTATCTAGTATTTTTTTGTTTTTCACTTTTTTCTTCTGTTTGGTATTTCTATAAGGTCATATGATACAAAATACACATAAATATACATTGTTAAGTTGTCATAAGATCAACCGAGAAATACGAAGGGGAAGATAGTTTTGCAGAATTTATTTTAATACGGATACTAAAAATTATACAAAATAAATTTATATTCTTGTTCTATAATTAAAAACAAAAATAAATCTGTATGTAAATATATCTACAAAAATACATCCTTAACAACAGATAACAGTTTTTAGTTTAGTTTTTTAGTCAATTAATAAAGCACGAATTAAAGTAATAAAACTGGCTATAATTCTATGAGGAGTCATATTAAGAGGAATATTTACACCAACTATTTTTCTTATTTTTAGTACTAGAACAAGAATATAAATTTATTTTGTGTAATTTTTAGCATCCGTATTATGTTAAATTCTGCAAAATTATCTTTCCCATCGTATTTCTCGTAAACGGTTGATCTTATGACAACATAACAATGTATATTTACGTGTGTTTTGTATCATATGACCTTACAGAAATACCAAACATAAGAAAAAAGTGAAGAACAAAAAAATACTAGATAAAAATCAGAGGGCCCACAGGCCCATACATCCCTGGTCTAAATAATCATTGTTTGATACTGGAAATAGATAACACGAAATAATAATAATCCAGATATCAATTTTCATTACTGTAACATAATGGGGTCTCCAGATATTAAATAAAAACCGATTTTAGTCAAAATCTTTGGAGGTATGTAGCTCCCTCACGAAGACTTTCCGGACACATGTTTATATTAACTTTTTTGCTTGAAATATTTTTCTCAATCAACGATTTAAGTTTGTCCCACCTGATATGACTCACCCTGTATATTGAATTTTATCATATCAAGAAAAATACACACATTTTCAGATTTTTTTAAATTAATATATAAAAAAATTAAGTATGTCATAACATAGAAAAATTAATCTAGTTTATCACCGTATTTTTTCCTAAACGATTTATATAATACTGGTCGGAGCTGAACATAAAATACAAAACCGTAATTTCTCTATAGTAATTCTTATGGCAATTCAAATAGCATGTTCAACCTTAACAGAATAATAGTCAATAATGTCAAGACCATTTTAAATCTACTGTCCTCAGAAAAACAAATTAATCACAAACCTGGTAAGCAATATTACAGTAAGTTGTTGCAAGACTTGTTGTATACGTTATATGTATTATAGTTTATATGTGAATACCCCAGAATCTTTACAGATTTATCTCTTTATATACGTTTAGAAAATCCGGATTAGAGCCCCTACAATAATTGTATAACGATTGTACTGACCGTATACTTCCCAAATTGGTTTTCTCTCTCAATGGATTTGCTTTAAATCTAAATATTGAATAATTTTATTTAGACTTTTACACAAACATATATTCAATTAAATGTTATTTTGTTGTATTTATTTGTTAAACTATTCTATGAAGATCTTTCGTGTCTCCTATTTCCAAAAAAATATTTATTTCTGCAGAAAATAAAGGTTTAATTGCAAAAATTGACTAATTTGGAATTTTACGCCAAAATGCTGGCAGGTGACATTTGAGAGTTGTGACGTCACACTCCTTGTCAACAATAATTAAATACTCTGCCTTGTAAATGCACGGTGCTTCCTCGTGCTAAATTCATCAAAGGTAGTTAATTATTCAACAATTTAAATAAAACCCGATAAAGTATTCAGATGAACTGCCTGTCATTGGTTAACCATTTAATTTTCATACGATTTTAATAAAAAAATTTAATTTTACATTTTTCTTAATACGCGCCTGGTTATTATGTCGTATATTTTGAATTTTTTGACAATTTCAATCAAAATCATTATTTTTCTGCTATACGAATGTCAAAATGACATTTAAAACGTCAAAGTGACATTTAATGTCAAAGTAAATAGCAGTTTAAAAAAAAAGGATTGTGTGGTTTTATGAAACCGCGGTAAAAGTGAAACTTTTTTTTCACATTATACGCTAGGAAACCATCTGTCAAAAACGACACGTCGCCACCTAGTGTGCGCCGTTAGCAACTTTGGGTATATTACTTTTCAAAAAGGACAGCCGAAAGTAATGTTCCCAAGTTCCGATTTCGTTAATTTTTTTTCTTATCTATAAACCTATATATGAAGAAGTACTTGACCAAGTTTTAATTAATTTTAATAATTATTTTAGCTGTAATTAATTATAATTTGAAAATCGAAAACCTTTTTTTTCTACTTAATGGTTTGATATAATTGGATGATATTTTCAGTAAAACTTAAGGGTAATATAAGGTCTTGAAAAACATTAATTTTTTATTTTTACTAAATTTTTTTCATAGCAAATTTTTATTTTTTATTTTCAAATGTCCGATATTACCCAATGAGTAAATTACGGGGTTAAAACACAAAGTTATGTGTGTTATATTAAAATATGTATTGAAGAGTATCAATCTTTGCGGATTATAAGGATTCGACCCGCGAAATTTGTCTATTTTCGATCAACTCTATTACGATTTTTTCTTTTTTTCTTTTGAGTGGCGTATCTTTGAAAGCATATATTTGATTATAATGAAATTTATATGGTATCAGCTCGATAGTATACTCTTTCAAACAAAGAAAAATCAACCGAATAGGTGCATATTTGTCGTAGTTATACCCGAAAATACATAAAAAAATATATAAAAAAGTAGAAAACTCTCTCCTTTTTTGAAGTCCATGGTCAGATTCTGATAAAATTTATATGAGACCACCTCGGGAGTATACTCTTTCAAACAAACAAAAATCAACCGAATAGGCGCATATTTGTCGAAGTTATGCTCGAACATACATAACAAAATATATTGATTGAATTGATAACCTCCTCTTTTTTAGAAGTCGGTTTAAAATAAGAAAATTCCGGGGTCAAATTCTAATAATATACAAAGGTTGATACTTATCAATACAAATTTTAATATAACATACATAATATAACGGCAATTATCCATTTTTTCCTTTCAACTATATGACAGATTGGTTTGACAGAAACCCAAAATTATTTATTTTTGCCAGGATCGATGGTTTCCTAGCGTATAGACATTTAACTAAAAATTTTCGGAATAATAAATTCAAGCACTCAAAATTGAAATAAATCCATAAACAACAACATGCACCAGCAAAAAGTTCTAATAATACTAATAAATTCTATATAAAAACCAAGATCTTTTTTCCTTTTTCTATAAGCACGTGCTCTGTCGGCGTTCTGTTTTTTTTACGGCGTAAAATCTGTGCGTAAAATTAATTCATCGTCATTCATTTTTGCACTATTCTTTCTCGTTGATCAGTTTTTTGGACTCACTAGCTGTGTCGTTGTTTACCAAAAGCAAATAAATAACAACATTTACATTAAACACTGACAAATTACAATACAAACTTACTAAATATGTATAATAGCACACAGTACATAAACTGTCATACAATGAATGGCTGCTTGTTTCAGCTTGTCAGCGACATGCAACACACAGACCAAAAAGTTTGAGACGATGTAATAAAAGTTTCACTTTAAAAATTAAAAATTATTGAAACAAAATAATTAAAATTTTAATAGGTATATAAAACTAGACTTTATAACGATGTATAACTTATGTTATATGCCTCCAAACATGAGACGTATTTTATACTGTAAATTAAACATTCTAGGAATTCAGTAGACAGCCTATATTTCATATACACCTGTCTATCATTGCACCAAAGTTAAGCAGCATCATGATAAGAAATATGTTGGATGGGTGACCGGCAGGGCGGCTTTTTTATATTATTCTATTTGGGGAAACGTTATATGTATTAAAGTTAGAGGTACCTACAATTGTACTTTATGAAGTAATGACGTATTTATCCCTACTCCGCGGCCGAGCGTAATGCGACATGCAACACACAGACGGAAAAGTTTGAGACGATGTAATAAAAGTTTCACTTTAAAAACAAATGACGATTTTCATAAGTCAAATTGAGATAGATCTTTGTAAGGGAATATTTTACAACAAAAGTAGGTGATATATATTATAGAGAATTGAATGCTCTACAAAAAAGGTTCTATAAAATTTTCACGTAACATGTGTCTTTCTTGAGATATCTTCAAATCAAAAAATAAATATTTTGGGATGTCACCCTTCCCCCTTACACACGTCCTCAAACCAGACCCAACCAATCAACCAAGTTTCATCAATATCGGTTCAGTGGTGCATGAGTTAAGCGTGTGACAAGGATTGGGGGACAGACACACAGACAGACAGACATACACGAAACCAAAAGTGTTTGTCTTGACCTGAAACGGATAGATCCGGTAAAATTTTTAAAATCGGAGAACAATTTTTTTTTCTCGTTTTAAAACGATAACGAAGCTTCTCGTATCTTCGATATTGCGAGGAAGCAACATTCAGAGTTAGACAATATTTTAATTATTTTATGTGTTAAAAATGAACTCCAAAGTATATAAGTTCTTAAGGTTGTTGTTCACTGAAAGTCGTGGTATCTAGCGGAATTTAGCATGAACTACAGGGTTTTGACATGTCGGTAAAAAAGAACAAATAGATCTGGCAACAATTTACAATATTAGACAAGAATAGAAGATTTATTTTTAACAATATTATAATTAGTACTATTGCTGACAATGGTAATAATTATAATAACAATAGTATCTATTATTATTATAAATAAAAACATTAAATGTTAATAATAATAACTTGCTATTTACAACGCGTGTCAGTTGTCAATACCACGTTTTTACATTTCGAAAAGCGCGCTGAATATCGTATATTTACGTCATGTGCTCGGGAATTTATCAAAGTTAAAAATTAATAATTATTTAAGTAGATGGTAAATCATTCTAGAATTTTATATATACATTCTTTAATTACCAATCTATAACATATCCGTTTTTGGTTAAAATTCGACGTTTAGTTTTAATACACGAATTAAACGAATATCAAATTCAAAGTGGATCCCTATGCTTGCAATGTATAAGAGGCCAACTTTGCACATTTATAATTAATAAACGAAATGGTAAACTGACCTGAAATTTTTTTACAAATGTGAACTAGCTTATTTAACACAAAATTAAAATTTTAACAAATTCTGTAGTGATCGATTTTAGTGAACAACAACCTTAAATAAGGTATGTACTTAAAAATCTTGTAAGAAGAATTGATATTTGTCTAAAATAAAAGACGTTTACTTATGCGTGATAGCATTCGCTCTGATTTGAGTTCTATTTAACATGGCGGCGGATTGCTGTATTTTGTATTTTTATTTTAACAAAAATTATATTAATATCGCTTTTAATATAAAAATAAATATATTTTATAGAATCTTTTTAACCTATTTCATTATTTATAACCATAATTTCAGTGATATATTATATGTAAAGATTAACATCATTTATTAATTTAACAAATATCAAAATAAAGATATGTTTTTGAAATAACTTTACACGAAAAGGCCAAAATTACAATTTTGGCAATATTTTAAGAATTTATTATCAAGTAGGTATTTTTCAGATTCAGGATTCGTTCAGAGTTATAAATAGTACTTACTACGTACCTTCTTTTTTAGGGTTACGTAGAAAACTAGAAACCCTTATAATTTATTCATGTCCGACCGTCCGTCCGTCTTTTTGACATAATAAGATGAAATTTGGTATACGGTCGTAAATTAATGCCCCGAAAACAGAAATGATATAAAACAACATTTTTTAGACCTCCCTTCCATAAAATGAAAAGTGTTTTCAAAATTTTTTTACATACCCCATTAGAAAATGCAACAAAAAACGTATCAGGACATTTTGATTTTAACCTTTCAATCAAGATGTATTTGTTCTTTAGTCATTCTAAAATCGCCCCCCCCCCTATATTTTCTAAACTTTCAATTAAAAAAATCTGAAAAAAATTCAGAATGTAGCTTTTAATTAGTACTTTCACCTAAAATTATAACGAACATTGTCAAAAATATTTTGGACCCCCCTTTCATAGACTGAAAAGATAACTCATATTTTTTTTAATTTACCCCATTGAGTGGAGTGTCATTTGATAGATCTCCTAAAATGCAATAATACAAGTCAAATGACTTTTTGATTTTAACCTTTCAGTCACGATATACAATCAGCGTTCTGTAGTACGACCATCCATAAGACGACCGTTCCGTAAGACAATGTTCTAACAGTTCTATAGAACGTCTTTCCCCAACTCCCACCATAATACCAACACTGTGACTGCTATATTTCAGCGCCAAATTTAAATTAACAAATTGACGTTAAAGTCTTCTATTGTCCGGTATTATAAAGAAATTTGCGAATCGCAAATTTGTGATTTAGTAAGAGAAAGATATACAGGATTCACTCAATACAAAAAGAAACGGGTATCAGTTTATAAAACTATTATACAGGGTGGGGCAATAGTGCTCGGTTGTTCGATAGCTCGTAGACCGTAACAGATAAAAAAAAATTTTTAATGCAAATGTAAACTGTTGGTAAATGCGCATACAGAGAAATTATTTTCAAATATATAGGGTGTTCGATAAAAGTGTGGCACACTTCAAGTTCATTTTTTTAAATGGAATGCCCCAAATATTTTTGCATATTTAACACTTCTCTTGGGATGTTTATTCATATCTAAAATATTAGCCCCATCTAATGTCCGATTTAGAAGTAATAATATATTTTTCAAAAAAAATGGTGTTTATATTACTCCACATAACAATTCACCACTACCGCGGCCGCAGCTTTGAAGACGAAATTAAGTGAGAACCTTATTGTAGGAGGTTGTAGGGTGCTCTTGTTTAAATATCGTAAAGCCACCATGTACAGGATGTTCAAAATTAATTTTCAAATTTTGATAACTTCAAAGTTATTTTTCTCAACTTTTTCAAATGGAACACCCTATATATTTTTTAACGATGATATGTAGAATTAAATAGTGAACATTTTTTATACGGACATTCTCATGGCTTTTTTAACCCCTCTTGATTTATTGAGATAAATGTACAAAATTCGACAATATTTACTAGAAAAATATTGTTTTTTCTTAAATAAAACAAAACACCATCCGCAGGGTGTTAATGTTGCTCATAAAAACATCATGAATTTTTTTCAGCTTGCAAACAGATGCCTTATTATTTTGTCGAACACAAACAACCAAAATAATTTACAATCAAATGAATTAATGAATGTACTGTTTGAGATCAAGATACAAACATAATATTCTGATTTTATGGACAACATTAACACCTTGCGGATGGTGTTTTGTTTTATTTAAGAAAAAACAATATTTTTCTAGTAAATATTGTCGAATTTTGTACATTTTTCTCAATAAATCAAGAGGGGTTAAAAAAGCCATGAGAATGTCCGTATAAAAAATGTTCACTATTTAATTCTACATATCATCGTTAAAAAATATATAGGGTGTTCCATTTGAAAAAGTTGAGAAAAATAACTTTGAAGTTATCAAAATTTGAAAATTAATTTTGAACATCCTGTACATGGTGGCTTTACGATATTTAAACAAGAGCACCCTACAACCTCCTACAATAAGGTCCTCACTTAATTTCGTCTTCAAAGCTGCGGCCGCGGTAGTGGTGAATTGTTATGTGGAGTAATATAAACACCATTTTTTTTGAAAAATATATTATTACTTCTAAATCGGACATTAGATGGGGCTAATATTTTAGATATGAATAAACATCCCAAGAGAAGTGTTAAATATGCAAAAATATTTGGGGCATTCCATTTAAAAAAATGAACTTGAAGTGTGCCACACTTTTATCGAACACCCTATATATTTGAAAATAATTTCTCTGTATGCGCATTTACCAACAGTTTACATTTGCATTAAAATTTTTTTTTTATCTGTTACGGTCTACGAGCTATCGAACAACCGAGCACTATTGCCCCACCCTGTATAATAGTTTTATAAACTGATACCCGTTTCTTTTTGTATTGAGTGAATCCTGTATATCTTTCTCTTACTAAATCACAAATTTGCGATTCGCAAATTTCTTTATAATACCGGGCATATGTAGATTTTACACACAAAACTTGTGTTTTGGTTTGACTCAATGTGGAAAAAAATGAAATTCAATACAAATTGTCGTTGAAATTGAAATATAATAAATAGTATAAAAAAAATGTGTAAGAAACCTACATTTTATTTAAAATTTGATAATTTGAAAACGATTAAAAAAGGAAATAACAAAAATAAATTATTGGCATATGATTGTATAGAAATCTATACATTTTTCATCCAGTATTAAAGCAACGAGTAACAATTGTCTAGTCTAAAGTTCAATTCTAAAAAGTCAACAAACCAGGATCTCGTTCACCAACAGCGCCATTTTTATTATTACCTGTCAACTTTTAGGCGTGGTGGTGGGGGCTCCTCTAGCCGACGTCTTGTGGAATTATTGAATTACCGACGGCGACGTTTTATAGAACGCTGAGTGTATTTACTTTTCATAGTTTATGAAAATTTTTGATATCTCTCTTTAATAAATCGTAGTGAGAATGACTACAGAACCCTATCAAGTGCGTGCCCAACACGCACTTGTCCGTTTTATTTATTTTATTTTTTGAATACTTAATCACTAGCGTCTTAATAGTTACTATTTTTCAAACCTCAGGGTCAGTCCGCGGTGACGGTCGTGACATTTCAACTCGGATTGGAGTTCATAATTTCTAAATAATACTAGTAAATAACATGGTTTTACTTTTTTTCTGTAGATCTTAATGTAATACATGTATATTGAAAGAATAAAAAGTAAACAGTTATTTTACAAAAAATTGTCAGCGTTCAAAGCCCTGTGACGGTTGTGACGCCAACTATTGCAAGTTTTGCAACCTCTATTCAAAAACCCGAAAGTTTAACGAAAATATTGAAGTTACTTTATAATAATCATACTTTAACATGTTACGAATAAATTATTTTTTAGTTACACAAGAGCATCAGGTAAACACGTAATCTATTTAACTGGTTATTACTCAATAAACATTGTGACGGTTGTGACAGAAAATTGTGACGGTCGTGACACGTTGAATAAAAGGATACAATAAGAGTACTATTTGTGTGTTTAATTACTAATTGATATTATAAACTAATACTTATAACAATTATTTATCAAATACATCAATAGACTCATTAAATTTATAATAAATGCGGTTACTCTTAGTCATTATTGTTGGTGAGAGTAATTTTTTGTTAATTCGGTCAAACGTCACGTTTGATATGTAATTGTCAAAGACTTTTAATAGTTCGCCACGAGCGTCACGTAAGTTATTGCGATTTTACATTATTTGTCGTTTTTTTCGAAAAAAAAATTAATTTTTTTGTAATATTTTGAATATTAATTAAAATTTTTTTAATTTTCTTTTGGTTTATGAAAATTGATGTTAATTAAATAGCCTGTTAATTTTATATTTTAGTATTCATTTTCGTAAAATATTTTTTTAACTATCTGGTATCGATTACCGCGGACTGACCCCTCACTGGAATACTGAAATATTTAAATTAAATACATTGTATCAGTTCTTTTCCTAAAATACCTTCACAATTTTGATTTACCTAAATTATAATTTAATTTATTAATTTCCTCAAAACTACATTTATTTAGTTTTTACACTTTTATGCGATATGTACATGAAAGGAACCAATTAGTTTAAAACTCAGGGAACTATTTTGTGGAAAAAATCAAGTCGATTAGTATTTTTAGTTGCGGATTTTTTGGCACAAGAAAATTGTATACTGGGTGTCTCAAGTCTCAAGAGGAACATATGCAATGATGAATTTTAAACGAATTTGTTCCTTTCATCATAATATATACAACGTGTCCCATTTTAATCTATCACCCCCCTAATTTTTTTTATCTATAAATTAAATCAAAAAATGTTTTAAATAAAAGTTGTTCGGTTATAAGGGGGACTCAAAATGGCGTTATTAATTTTTAATTTTTTGGACGTCTTCATGGTCAACTATGGCCAACATTTTCTTTTCAATTGGTAACCTATATTTTTCAATACGGTATCTTATTGTTTGGAAAAAACAAACAGCTTTTGTTTTAAATAATTTTTTGTATGACTTTAACAAAATAATTTTAGATTTTAGATTTTCACTAATTTTCTACTCGAAACCCATTAACTTTAGAGGAAAAGTGTAAAAAACAAAAAATGTTTATTTTAATCGGATATAACTAGGAAAATTACATCGGGATTTTTTTTAACTTTAGCTCTTCAAAGTATTAAAGCAAAAAAAAAAATAAAAAAAAAATGGATGTTACATCAGATAAAAATAAACATTTTTTGTTTTTTACACTTTTCCTCTAAAGTTAATGGCCCGAATTCAGATCTCGCTTAAATCACTTTTAAATCAATTTTAACTAAAAGTGGCATGTATTTGTTTTAGTGTATTGCTATTCATATGTCATTTTTTCAGTGCTTTTACTAAAAACCGATTTTATTTTAATGTGTGTATGGCAACGTCGGAATACGTTACCATAGACTCAAAAGATGTAAGAATATCATTGAAATCGCAACGATTTTTAGCTTTATTGTTCATTCATTTGGTTTTTCTTGCATTTTTTTTACATATAGTTTTTTCACATTTAAAATAAAAGGGTTAGTTAAAAAAGGGCAGTTATTATTATTATTATATTATTTATTATTAACCACTTATGCTACGGTTTTTCTATAAAATAAGCGAGAGGGTCTTATTTAAGATGCTCAAGTGGTTAATGAGTGCCAAATTTTTGTATAGGGTCAACTGGGGTAAAAGTGAAACAAAATACAAATCTTTCATTTTTTTTGGCAGTTAACGATACAAATTCATATTTTAATTTTTTCTACTAGATGTGCCTATGAATAACCCTTTCAAATACCTACGTCATTTGAACTGTACCATACAACACAGATTTAAAAAATGAAAAATGTGTGTTTCATTTTTAACCTCTAGTTTGGGAAAAAGTGAAACAGGTAAGGGTAAAAATGAAACAGGCTTCTAACTTTCATAATATGCGTTATATTTATATTTGCTATGTAAAAATGAAAGAAGTGGGAAAAACTGCAAAGGAAACATGTGTCGCATCTTGTTAGGTTATAAATGTCTAACCAGTAGGTAATGAAATATATTTAAAGGTTATGGAAATTACAATAAAACTACAATATGCTTGTGAATAATGTATTTTTTCAAAAGAATATTCGTTCTTGCTAATATATCACATACAATGTGTACTCTTAATATCATCCTAAATACATCTGCAATGTTTGAAAAATATGAGATAAATATTTAAACCGAAAATGAATTTTTTAAAAATAATGGGGTAAAAGTGAAACATTTTTTTGTGCTCTTTTAACTGTTTTTAAACTCTTGCATTGCATAAAAAACATCGATTTTCAAAACATACAAATTGTTCCATAGATCCCTGATGTACTATTGACTATTGACCCCTTTCAAACTTCCATAGGACCGGAATTCCGGTACAGCCTTATTTAGGACCTTTTGAACGTAATTTCGTGGCATTTTGAAGACTGCAACCAAAATGATGCGTCCACTCTGAAATCTGCACTCAAACTGACTTTAACTGTAACATGTGTGACTTGTCCAGACTTGCAAAAACTGGTTCAGATTACCCCCGACTGTGTTTCATATTTTCCCATATTTCTGTTTCACTTTTTCCCGAATTTTTAAATCTTAATTAGATGGAAAATACTTATCGAAAAATTAAAAAAAAAACTACAAAGACAACTTTGATTTATTTTCTTTGTGGCATATCAATGTGAAATTTGTAACTTTAAATTATACCTGAGTTATGCAGAAAGTTATGTGCAAAGAATTAAAATTTAATTCACACGTTTTGCCATCGTCTAACAGAAAAGTCTGTAGGGGGGACATATCACTTACTAGAGGATTTATATTTTCAGATCGCTTTAACAAATCTTTAAAGATCATGTCAGTTTTTATAATTCTTCTGTAAAGAAATTAGTTTTTTAGTTAGAAGCTTGTTTCACTTTTACCCCATTTTTTTCGTGTTTCATATTTACCCCAGTTGACCCTAAATGTTTATTATTTTTTCCATTTTAAGTTAACAGCTATGCTTTGTTTTATGCAGAATTATTTGAAACCAAATAAATAAAAATAATTTAACGAAAAAAGTATATTTATTAATACAGATTCACATACAGTTAATAAAGTAGTATAAAAAATGTTAAAGTAAATATAAATGGCAGTTTTTAGTTTTTATTATAACGAAGGTATCCAGTATTGCACACGTATCTAATATTTGGTGCATGTACTCTACTATTTATATATGATGCTGTAAAATGCATTTGGAAAATTTGTAATATTGTAAAATTTTTAAGTATTTGTCCTATCTGTAAATCCTTAACTGCAAGCACATCATCTATAAAATCAACTTTAACCTAAAAAAACGTAGGTACATACTCAATTAAATTGTGTTAGAAAATATTAATGACTTCAAATTATTTTAAATTAGTAATTAATAGGTTAAAAATACTATGGCTAGGCCATAAAATGCACACCCCTTAAACATAAAAAAATGTATTAATTTATAATATCAAATAAATACGATACAATATAATTGGTGAAACTTAAAAGGATGTTTGAAAAAAATATTGGAGGTAATTAATATTATATAAATATATAATATGAAGTTTATCACTCATTAAGATTTTTTAGAAAATCAACAATGAATCTTGATATCAATTGATTATTACCGTTTTTATTTAAATTTAGGATGTATAGTAATAAAACAACAATCATTTTAATTTACAATTTTTATATAAAATATTTTTTTTGTAAAATGTATAAAGTAAATTAATTAATTAATAATAATAATTAGAAAGATAAATACATCCACATATTGCAGCGATAACAGCTGTGTTCATCTGATGTCTAGCAGAGCATTTAAAATGAAACAACAATGTAACGTTTATAGGTTAGGTATATGTATATGTACATTATATATTTGTTTTAAAAATGCAAACTTACCAGACTTTATCTTGATTAAAAAGATTGATTGGCTTTGAATAAAATAATTAAAATACAGCACGTATCGATGTACATGTATTTATATATTAATTAACACAATATAATAATTGTAATACTTGGAATTTGAAGTGACGTATGAAGAAATAGCGCCTTACGGTAATCTTATGAACTACCGAGTAACTACTCTATTTGTAAAAATAATTCTTGTCAAAATATGAATTTTTGTTTAAATAAACTGCAAATTTCGTTACTTCTAGTTATCCAATTTTGTTGAGTTTTAATAGGGTTCTATTCTGATAATAGATGAAGTGAATTCAAAAGGATTGGTGCAAATTTATTTCGAAATATAGCCTACAGTTCGGCGTTTTTATCAAAAAAGGGGGTTAAATCAACAAATTGAACTTTATTTATATTTTTATAACAGAAAATTAAAACCGATCGATATTAAACTAAGTATAAATGCAGACTGTAATGTTTTCTATCAGAAAATGTAAAAATGTAAGTGGAATACTGAAGAAATTTAAGATATAATGCTCATTTTATCAATTTATATACGAAAAAAAATTTTAGCACGATAATAGAACACACTTCCAAGCAGAGCCTGCTTGGGTGTGCAATACTGTAATTGTACATATGTATTAAGAATTACTAACCTGATTATGAAATATAAACATTTTATTTATATAACACGATACAAATTTAAAGCTACCAGAAGGCTACTTTAAAATAATAATAATTTCTAGATACAAAAATCGCTTTTAATCAGCCTAATAGCGCATATGAATGAAACAATTCTTGAAACGTCACTTTTAACAATTGAATGTAAAAATTAAAACGATTTTAAGTTAAAAGTGGTCTAAAACATGATATGAATGTAACTAATTTTAAAACCACTTTTAAATTTGTTTTAAAATCGCTATTAACGTTAAAATCGAGATCTGAATACGGGCCAATGGGTTTCGAGTAAAAAATTAGCGAACATCTAAAATTATTTTGTTATTTGTTAAATACGAAATAAAAAATGAAGTCACAAAAAATTATTTAAAACAAAAGCTGTTTGTTTATTTTCCAAACAATAAGATACCGTAATAAAAAATATAGGTTTCCATTTTAAAAAAAATGTTGGCCCTATTTGACCATGAACTCGTCCAAAAAATTAAAAATTAATAACGTCATTTTGGGTCCCCCTTAAAACCGAACCACTTTTATTTGAAACATTTTTTGATTTAATTGATAGATAAAAAAAATTGGGGGTGATAGATTAAAATGGGACACCCTGTAGTATAAGTGGCTATTACACTATCAAATAAATATGTCAAAGATTTTAGACAAAGAATTTATCAAATATTGAGACTGTCATTACATATGGTCAGAGAAATATTATGAATATTGTAAAAGATGACTTATTACACTGTCATATTTCTTTAAATAAAGAAATTTTCTCACATTTAACATAGGGATCAGTTTGCGGTAATCGATACCAGATAGTTAAAAAAATATTTTACGAAAATGAATACTAAAATATAAAATTAACAGGCTATTTAACATCAATTTTCTTAAACCAAAAGAAAATTAAAAAAATTTTAATTAATTTTCAAAATATTACAAAAAATTTTAAAATTTTTTCGAAAAAGACAACAAATAATGTGAAATCGTAATAACTTACTTGACAATAAGTGACGCCCGTGACAAACTATTAAAAGTCTTTGACAATTACATATCAAACGTGACGTTTGACCGAATTAAAAAAAAATTACCCTCACCAACAATAATGACTAAGGGTGACCACATTTATTATAAATTTAATGTATTTGATAAATAATTGTTATAAGTATTAGTTCATAATATCAATAAGCAATTAAACACACAAATAGTACTCTTATTGTATCATTTTATTCAACGTGTCACGACCGTCACATTGTTTATTGGGTAATAACCAGTTAAATAGATTACGTATTTACCTGATATGCTCTTGTGTAACTAAAAAATAATTTATTCGTAACATATTAAAATATGATTATTATAAAGTAACTTCAATATTTTCGCTAAACTTTCGAGTTTTTGGATAGAGGTTGCAAAACTTGCAATACTGCCGCGCTAAGCACAAAAGCGGTATCTCAGTAAAGGCGAGTTTCGAGAAAATCAACGTTTTGTTAAAATAGTTTTATTTTTACTTTACAGATTGTTTTTTTGATTTATTAAATGGAATTTATTCATTATATTGGTAATTTTGGCGGTATCAAAATATACAGTTATTCGTCTACGTATTATTGATATACATCTAATTCTCTTAGTAATTTAAGGTAAACCTGAGATAAGAAAAACTTTTTTAAGGGTTTTTTCATATGTTTTAAATAAGATATTGCTATTTGGCTTAGTTCATTGGATTCGTATTTGTTTAAGCTATTCGATGCCATAAAAATCAACCTCATGATTTTTTTTGAGATTCTGCCTTTGTACTTAGTACGGCAGAATAGTTGGCGTCACAACCGTCACAGGGCTTTGAACGCTGACAATTTTTTGTAAAATAACTGTAGACTTGTTATTCTTTCAATATACATGTATTGCATTAAGATCTACAGAAAAAAAGTAAAACCATGTTATTTACTAATATTATTTAGAAATTATGAACTCCAATCCGAGTTGAAATGTCACACCCGTCACCGCGAACTGACCCACAGGCGGATATTACACTATCAAAGAAATGTGATAAAATTTCTTTGATCAAAGAAATATGATATTTATTTAATAGTTTAAAAGCCGCCTAAGAAAAAGATTGAGAACTACTGGTAATAGAAATAAGATTTCACCAAAACTTCGGTCAATTTTCAAACCAGAAATATTTAATCCTTTTCGTAAAATAACCTACATTTTCAAACCACTATCTAAATTATGTAAATCTCATAAGACGTAGCGACGCCAAGCACCTTTAAGAGGGGGTGCCCCATAATAGCACCCCGTGGTGCATTAGAGGGTATATAACCACTTTACTTTTAACTTAAACACATTTACTTACTCCACAAACAACTTAACATTCAAAATGGAAACGAAAAATATTATCGAAGCAAAAAAAAATAAAAAAATTATTTATCCAAAACTTGGCTGCAGGAAACGGAATTCATCTGAAGTGTATTATGGGGAAACAAGTGATGAAGAAATTGAAGATATTGTTGAAGAATCTAAGTGCTTAAGGTAATTCGATCAGTGCCATAGAATATACTACGCTAATGGAAAAGACAACTATTTTTATGCAACATATACCGGGTGTCCCAGATAACTTTTCCAGCATGGGGATCTCAGTATCTATAAGAGATACAGGTTTGGTTAAATCAGATGAATTATTTGTATGAAAGGGGTGAGTATTATTACAAAAAAAAATATTCATAATTCTATGTGGTTTAGGCGGTATACCCAAAAAACTGAAAATTCGGAATTTCTTTAAATGGCTATAACTTTTTTGTCAAGATAGATAGGTACTTTTTGTATACGGTTTCTTAAAGCACTTTTTTGTGTAGAATCGATTGGTGCATTTAGATTTTTTATATCACTTTTAGTTTCCGAGTTACAAGCCCTAACTTTAGTTTTTCTTATGGGTCGCTAAGTTGGCTATAGCATATATGAACGTGTTTTTTACTCTACTTTACAACGATATGTCGCACGTCACATTTATTTTCGAAAATAAGGAGATGTACTAAATACCAGTTATATTTATTAAGTATTTTATTACAGTTTTATTAAGTGAGCCATGAAAAACAAAAATTGAAAACAAAAATCACAATAACAACAATCAAAATAACAAATGACTATTTGAAAACAATTAACTATTTAAAAAAATACGTTATATTTTTTTTCAATAATAAGTATGGCAAGTGACACATCGTTGTAAAGTAGAGTAAAAAACACGTTCAAATATGCTATAGTCAACTTAGTGGCCCATAAGAAAAACTAAAGTTAGGGCTCATAATTCGAAAACTAAAAGTGATATAAAAAATCTAAATACACCAATCGATTCTAAACAAAAAAGTGCTTTAAGAAACCGTCTACAAAAAGTACCTATTTACTTTGATAAAAAAGTTATAGCCATTTAAAGAAATTCCAAATTTTCAGTTTTTTGGGTATACCGCCTAAACCACATAGAATTATACATATTTTTTTGTGTAATAATACTCACCCCTTTCTTACAAATAATTAATCTGATTTAACTGCACCTGTATCTCTTATAGATACTGAGATCCCCATGCTGGAAAAGTTATCTGGGACACCCAGTATAGAAAATATATGGACATCTAAAAATGTCTTTTTACTTCCATGTTCGAAGAAATGGAAGTATTGTAATACCGTCAAAAAATCATGTCCGAAAAAAAAGCAGATTCTGATTGTACTAACTTCAAAACGTAAAGAAAAGTTAATTTCCGCATGGCGGCTGTGCGTGTGTCTGTGTGTCTGTGTGTCTGTGTGTGTGTCTGTGTGTGTGTCTGTGTGTGTGTCTGGATGTAGAATTTTCTTCCGTGTACGATAACTACTGTAGATATACACCGATTTGAATTATTTTTGGGGAAAATGTTTGCCTTAGCGAGTACTCCAGACCTATTGATTTTGGTGCTAATCGGATTAGGGGTTTCCGAAATATTCGAAATTTTGTACCTATTATCGTCTGAAAAGTGATTAGTATCTCACCAATTTTGATAAGAGTTGGTACACTTGTAGTTCAATCCAATCTATGGGGCACTTATTTCATAAACGTGCTTAGATTACCACTGAAGGGGTGAAAACCATCCTCAAAATTTTAATTTTAAATACTAATAAATTCATGTTGCTATGGAAACAAGCGCAGTTAAATTCAAATATCAGATAATTATTATTTTACAAAAATGTCTATTCTACAACTGACATTAGAATATTAGAAAACTATTATTTATAACACAAAGGTGAGTTTTATATTAAAAATTATTGTAAAAGATATTATAGAACATGGAAGTCATGTATGGTTCTCCATACCGATATTTTATTTACTCGTATTATAACATTATTTGTCATTTGGTTTTTAAACAATTATAGGTACTGTTAAATATTTAAAAAGTTCATTATTTGACTCTACTTGTTTTCAACTCAAAATAAATCTGGCAACATTGTACCGTTAGTTGTGAAAACAATAAACAAACGCTGTCAGTTTAATTTGTGTTTTATACAGGGTGGGGCATTTAAAATGTTACAGAATTTTATCTCAGAGCCATTGCATATTTGAAAAAAATGTGTAAACCAAAAAATGTTTGGTTGTTAGGGGGTAATCGAATATTAATAATATTTTTTATTTTATTATGGCCTTCAAGGTTATTTGAAGACCAACATCATTTTTTTCAAATAGGAACCTATAGTTTTAATTTAATTATCTTATTCTATGTGAAAAAACACGAATCTTTCATTGAAACATTTTTTTTGAACAACTTAAGCTTTACATGATATCTAACAAAATAAATTCGAGATTTTGGACATTCAAGAATTTTTTCCTCAGAAACCATAAACTTTAGAAAAAAAGTATAAATAAAAAAAAATTTTATTTCGTTCCGATAAAACTTGGAGAATTTTTCTAGTTTTTTTTAACATTTTTTTTTTGCTGATATAAAATAAATAGAAAAAGTTTTAGTTTTTAAAACAATTTTTCAAGATTTATTAGATCAAAATAAACATTTTTTTTATACTTTTTTTCTAAAGTTTATGGTTTCTGAGTAAAAAATTCTTGAAAGTCCAAAATATCGAAATTATTTTGTTAGATATCTTGGAAATCTTAGATTGTTCAAAAAATTTTTTTGAATGGAAGATTCGTGTTTGTTCACGTAGAATGTGATTATTAAATAAAAACAATAGGTTCCTATTTAAAAAAGTGACGATGACCTTCAAATATCCTTGATGGCCACGCTAAAATAATAAATAAATACAGTAGAAACCGGTTATAACGACATCGAAGGGACCGGAATTTTAGGTCGTTATAACCGATTGTCGTAATATCCGATAATTCGATTTTTTAAGGTAATTTATCGGTAAAACTAAAATTTTCATGAGTAACTATGCTGAAATTTTGTAATATTCACCATCTGTGAGTGAGAAATCGTCAAAATAAAACAAGAGAATAATAAAATATAAAACATTTACGTATACCCGAATACTATTACTAGATTAGAATAGAGACACATTAATAACGTTATTTTACGGAATCATCATAGACATAAAGAAATGGATCTGACTCGAAAAAAGAGCCGTGTCAAATGAAAGAGACAGAAATTGTTTGGTTGGAAATATCATATATGTAATACTGTATTACATATATGTTCCAAACAACTTGCATCTCTCTTTCACTTACAGAACAAATGTTACACCATTATGTTAAATACGAATGCGCTGTCCATTTCTCTACGTCTATGGGAATCATATGAATCATAGTTTGACATTACGAGGTGCGTTCTGATTGGTTACTCTCCACCAATCATGTACGTATACGATTTGAAATCTACATCTGTTTTCTGTTTATTAGAATTAAACCTAACCTACAAAACATTATGTATTATGTCAAACAATATTTTTTATTGTACAAAAAATTAAATGCACAAATTATGTCAGACACAATAAAACATCACGGATTATTAAAGGATAAACATAATATTCTTACGTTAAGATTAATGACATAAAAACACAAAATTGTTTTAATTAACGTTAAATAATACATGTGCAAAGAGTATTGCCTATATATAAATACTATATATGTACGGTCCGTCGTACAAACTGATAAAATTCTCCGAAAATATTGTAAACAGATAGTCGTTAAAACCGTTATTTCGTTATAAGTGATGTCGTTATATACGGTATATTATAACAGGCAATCATATGGGATTCAGCCGGGACTTTTATTCTGTGTCGTTATATCCGGTACGTCGTTATAACCGATGTCGTTATAACCGGTTTCTACTATATTACTATTCGTTTACTCCTCAAAACCATACATTTTTTTCAAATATGCGGTGGTTCTGAGATAAAAATCTGTAACACTTTAAAAAAAGGTGTAAATATTCAAATACTTGTCACTTGAGTAAAAAGCTTACAATTAGTTAGATCAACAGCTTTAAAAAAAACGTTTCTACACTTTACTATATTTTCAGCTAAAATCGTCGTTTACGTTTCATGAGCCTCTGTAAATGAAATATAAATGTCCACTTTTTAATTATTTCAAATAATTAAAGTTTGATCGATTTTTTATCGTAAACTACAATAATTTGATGAAATATTTTTTTTTGTCACATTATTAGTTGTATTTCTGAAATTTTTGTCGTTATTACGAAAGTTGGATATTACACATTTTTTTGCACCCCCCACCCCCCCAAAAATATGAAAATCTCGCCCCCTCAGGTTAAATGAAAAGTCGGCGCCTATGGTTGCCGGTATGATTCGCCATATCTCCAATGTTAAAAATACTAACTTTGATAATTTCTTTTAAACTGTACGATAGATCTTTTTCAAATTGCAAATATTGTGTTATGACATACTTTAAATTCACATTTTTATCTGATAACTCGTCTAGTGATCGAATGACCTTAAAACCGAAGAAGAAGGTATATTTGGATGCCCTTCATGCTGTGCCATATCCTACATCGAATAATGATAGTTTGGAAGAAAGGGATATTACAACTATTAGTGAAGAAGATAGAAGTAGAGGTAATGAAAGTTTTATAGATCAAGATCATAGATTCGACTTTAAATATGTATACGATAGCGACGATGACCGTTTTGACGAAGACAGTTATTATAATAGACAGCAGTATAGATTTGGAAATAGATGTGTCGATGAAAACAATGAGGAGTATTCTAATTTGGAGAAAGAGTTGAAAGAAGAAATTATTAATGGTACATTTTTTAAACAGTGATTACGTATTTGTGTGAAGAAACTTATACAGGGTGTCCCATTTTAATCTATCACCCCCCTAATTTTTTATCTATCAATTAAATCGAAAAATACTTCAAATAAAAGTTGTTTGGTTTTGAGGGGGACCCAAAATGGCGTTATAAGTTTTTTATTTTTTGGACGTCTTCATGGTCAAATAGGCCCAACTTTTTTTTTTTTCAAATGGAAACCTATATTTTTTTATTACGGTATCTTATTGTTTGGAAAAAAACAAGTAGCTTTTGTTTAAAAAAAATTTTTTTTATGACTTTATGTATTTTTTTTTTAATATTCAACAAAATAATTTTAGATTTTAGATTTTTACTAAATTTTTACTCGAAACCCATTAACTTTAGAGGAAAAGTGTACAAAACAAAAAAAGTTTATTTTAATATGATATAACTAGGAAAATTATTTCAGATTTTTTGTTTCATTTTTTATTTGCTTTAATATTTTGAAGAGCAAAAGTTAACAAAAAATCCTGATATAATTTTCCCTAGTTATATCAGATTAAAATAAACTTTTTTTTGTTTTTTACATTTTTCCTCTAAAGTTAATGGGTTTTGAGTAAAAAATTAGTAAAAATCTAAAATTATTTTGTTTAATATTAAAAAAAAAAAATGAATGCCATACAATTTTTTTTTTTGAAACAAAAGCTACTTGTTTTTTTCCAAACAATAAGATACCGTAATAAAAAATATAGGTTTCCATTTGAAAAAAAAAAGTTGGGCCTATTTGACTATGAAGACGTCCAAAAAATAAAAAACTAATAACGCCATTTTGGGTCCCCTTCCAAACCAAACAACTTTTATTTGAAGCATTTTTTGATTTCATTGATAGATAAAAAAATTAGGGGGGGTGATAGATTAAAATGGGACATCCTGTGTATGGTATTATTGTAAATATATAATATAAGAAAAATCTATGTGCATAAAAATAATAAAAATGAATTGTATATAATTTTAAATATTGTTTTTTATCCCTTACTAGCTGACCCGACAGACGTTGTCCTGTCTTAACTATGAATATTGAATTCGAATTGGTATAATTAATTTAAAAAATATTAAAAAATGTGTTTATTATTCTAAAAGTTTACATTGTCCAAAGCGCTAAGGTTAGATTAGAAATAATTATTATATGGTGGTTAAGTATTCTTAAATTTTCTAATTTTCCGCGCATTTTTTAAAATTTTGTCTTTCATAAGAACCTTTTCCTGACAATAACAAACACAAAAAAAAATAGTGTAATCGGTCCAGCCGTTCATGCTTGATGGTGTGACCAAGGGAAATAAGGTGGTCTATTTAAATTGAGACCAGCAAATATCTCGAAAATTAAGGTTTTTCAGGGAAAATGTTTGGTACAAAAGTTTCAGGGTTCGAAGGGGGAAAACCAACGGATGTAAAAATTTTGACTTTGAGTGGAGGTTTTAGGGTCATTTTGGGGTCAACTTAATTTTTTTAAATGGAAACCTATATCTTTTTATACATATTCGTATTTTGCAGAAAAAAAGAAACAACTTTTGTTAAAGAAGTTTTTTCAAAATCCTCAAATTGAGGGGCATTTTTTCAATCTATTTTTTAATTTTTTTGTTTGTTTTTATTAAAAAAAATCGAAAATATTATTTATAATTATTAACTATGCATGTTTAAGTAACAATTAAATTTAAAAAATGATTTTTTTTTATTTTCGGATTTAAAAAAATATTTTTTAAAATTTTGAATATTTTTACTAAAAAAGGTAGGTTAAAATTGAGGATTTTGAAAAAACTTCTCAGACAAAAGTTGTTTTTATTTTTCTGCAAAATACGAATATGTAAAAAAAGAAATAGGTTTCCATTTAAAAAAATAAAGTTGACCCCAAAATGATCCTAAAACCTCCACTCAAAGTCAAAATGTTTACCTCCGTTGGTTTTCCCCCTTCGAACCCTGAAACTTTTGTACCAAACATTTTTCCTGAAAAACCTTAATTTTCGAGATATTTGCTTGTCTCAATTTAAATAGACCACCCAGTATATACCGGGTGGACCATTATAACCTTTAATGGAGAATAACTCGACCGGTAAGTGAAATAATAAAAAAAAATTAGATAAAAGTTGTACGGTTTGGAGGGGGACATTAGACGTACTTGGATGAAATTTTTTTAGGTGGTGTTTTCAAGGTGGTATGAAGGTTAACAGTATTTTTTTAAATAGGAACCTATAGTTTTTATCAAGTAATATTATTTAACGTGAAAAGACACGAATCTTTCATTAAAAACTTTTTTTTAACAACTTAACCTTTCCAAGATATCTAACAAAATAATTTGAGATTTTGAACATTCAATATTTTTTTACTCAGAAACTATCAGGTTTAGGGAAAAAGCATAAAATACAAAAAAATGTTTATTTTGGTCTAATAAAACTTGAAGAATTATTTTTAAAATTTGAAAACTTATTCTAAAATTTTTTTAACTGTTTTTTTTTCCTTAAATAAAATAATTTAAAGAAGTTTTAAAATTTTATAAATAATTCTTTAGTTTTATTAGATCAAAATAAGTATTTTTCGTTCCTTGTACTTTTTCTCTAAAATTTATGGTTTCTAAATAAAAAAATATTGAAAGTTCAAAATCTCGAATTATTTTGTTAGATATCTTGGAAAAGTTAAGTTGTTAAAAAAAAGTTCAGTTCATCTGATTACTTTATCATTTTTTTTAAATGAATTTAGCACGAGGAAGCACTGTGCATTCACTTGGCAGATGTTTTTATATACGTAATGTGAATTATTGTGAAAAAGTTTTGCTGGTTTGTCTTGAATAAATAATACAAAAACGACAATAAAATTGTTCATTACATATATGCACAGTAAAACACGTTATACTAACAAAGATATAATATATTTGAATAACGCCTACTTTATGTTAAATTAGGGAACATGTATATTAACTATTTCGGGGAAAATCATTATTTGGTAAAGATATAATTAATGTAAGCACTAACACCCCAATTTCGACCTTTACTGAGTTACTATTGTAGCTTGTTAAATCATTTTTGATAAATGCTGTTCTAGCTTTAGAGAGGGGGAGCATAGTTATCGTCTTGGGTACCATGAGGGGCGGTGTACAGACTACAATTTTTGGGCCAACTTAATATTTTTTTTATTATCTTTGTAATCAGTTTTTGCTTCCTCTCAATATCGAAAATACGAGAAGCTTTGTGATCGTTTTAAAATGAGAAAAAAATTGTTCTCCGATTTAAAAAAAAATAACTTGATCTATATCCGTTTCAGGTCAAAACAAACACTTTTTGTTCCGTGTCTGTCTGTCTGTCTGTGTGTGTGTCTGTCTGTCACACGCATAACTCATATGAACCACTGAACCGATATTGATGAAACTTGGTTGGTTGGTTGGGTCTGGTTTGAGGACGGTCCCATTTCAAAATTATTAATATCGTGTGTAAGGGGGAGGGGTGACATCCCAAAATATTTATTTTTTTATTTGAAGATATCTTAAGAAAGACACATGTTACGTGAAAATGTTATAGAATCTTTTTTGTAAAACAATTAATTTACTATAATATAGGTAACCTACGTTTGTTGTAAAATATTCCCTTACAAAGATTTATTTGCTTTAAAAAGTTTTAAATTGATATTTACTTTGTGCATCTTAAATGTCATTTTGACTTTTTAAGGTAGTAGACCGGTGTGACGGCCGAAATTTCGACTTTTTTTCGTGACCTTATTTTAACAAGTAAATAATATACGATCGTTTTGTAACTTTTACATATTTATTTTAGTACTTTAAATGATACAAAAAAAAAAAAAAATTTATTTAATTTTCCATTTATTTATTTACAATATGTAATGTCAAAGTGGAGTCCTCTAAAGAATGATGAGCTGTTTCGGGGAAGCACACAGCCTTCCGTAGTCATTTGAAATGAAAAAATCAAAAATATTATTATTGTGTAGACCTTATTTTAATGAACTAACCAATAATATACATTAAAAAAAAAAAAATAGCGGACTTATGAAAAAAAAGTTCTCAAAATGTATTTTTTTTTGTTGATAAAATGGTTAAAAAAATTAATTTATTATTAAAAAATTAAATGTTTTAAAGGTTAGGTATTTAGATATGTGTATGTAGAATAACTAGTTTTTGAGCCAAATCGGTTGAATAGTTTTGAGTCAGTGCTTCCCCGAAATTTCAAAAACATGGTTTCGAGAAAAACGCTAAAACGTTTGTTTCCCATCTTATAGCAATATGCACTCGTCGAACGATAAATGCCTGTAACTTTGGAAATATTCTAAATTTTGGTCTGAAAATTTAAGAGCATATTGCACACCCCAAGCAGGCTCTGCTTGGAAGTGTGTTCTACTCTCGTCCTAAAATCGTTTTTCGTATATAAATTGATAAAATGAGTATTATATCTTAAATTTCTTCAGTATCTCACTTACATTTTTACATTTTCTGATAGAAAACATTACAGTCTCCATTTTTGCTTAGTTTAATATCGATCGGTTTTAATTTTCTGTTATAAAAATATAAATAAAGTTCAATTTGTCGATTTAACCCGCTTTAAAACGCCGAACTACAGGCTACAATTCGAAATAAATCTGCACCAATCCTTTTGAATTCACTTCATCTATTATCAGAATAGAACCCTATTAAAACTCAACAAAATTGGATAACTAGAAGTAACGAAATTTGCAGTTTATTTAAACAAAAATTCATATTTTGACAAGAAATTTTTTTACAAATAGAGTAGTTGCTATTTATAATTTATTAATAGTAGTAGGCGCTATTTCTTCATATGTCACTTCAAATTCCATAATTATTATATTGTGTTAATTAATACCTATATAAATACATGTACAATGTACATCGATACGTGCTGTATTTTAATTATTTTATTCAAAGCCAATCAATCTTTTTAATCAAGATAAAATCTGGTAAGTTTGCATTTTTAAAACAAATATATTATATACGTCATATAACCTATAAACGTTACATTGTTGTTTCATTTTAAATGCTAGACATCAGGTGAACACAGCTGTTATCGCTGCAATATGTGGATGTATTTATCTTTTTAATTATTATTAGATATTAATTAATTTATTTACTTTATACATTTTACAAAAAAAATATGTTATATAAAAATTGTAAATTAAAATGATTGTTGTTTTATTACAATACATCCTAAATTTAAATAAAAAAAGGTAATAATCGATTGATATCAAGATTCATTGTTGATTTTCTAAAAAATCTTAATGAGTGATAAACTTCATATTATATATTTATATAATATTAATTACCTCCAATCTTTTTTTCAAACATCCTTTTAAGTTTCACCAATTATATTGTACCTGTACCGTATTTATTTGCTATTATAAGTTAATACATTTTTTTATGTTTAAGGGGTGTGCATTTTATGGCCTAGCCATAGTATTTTTAAAATGTGGTTCTTCCGAAAAATGTAAAAAAAAATAATCGATTTTTTTGACCCATCACACCGGTCTACTACCTTAAATGTTATTTTGACATTTGTATAGCAGAAAAATTTAATTTTAGCTTGAAATTATCAAAAAATTAAAAATATACGACACAATAATGAGGTGCGCATTAAGAAAAATATCGAATTAATATTTTTGATTAAAATTGTATGAAACTTAAATGATTAACCGGTTAACCAATGAGGTAGTTTATCTGAACTGAACACTTCGGTTTTCATATTGTTCAATAATTAACTACCCTGTTACCTCTACACGATCCAAGGTAAGCATGAAATGCATGGGGATATCCTAAACGGTAAGAGATACAGATGTGGTTAAATGTGACATATCGTTGTAAAAAACACGTTCAAATATGCTATAACCAATTTAGTGACCCATAAGAAAAACTAAAGTTATGACCTGTAACTCGAAAACTAAAAGTGATATAAAAATTCTGAATACACCAAAAAATTCTAAATAAAAAAATGCTTTAAGAAACCGCAAACAAAAAGTACCTATCTACTTTGACAAAAAAGTTATAGCCATTTAAAGAAATTCCGAATTTTCAATTTTTTTAGTATACCGCCTACATCACATACGATTATGAATATTTTTTGATGTAGTAATAATCACCCCTTTCTTACAAATAATTAATCTAATTTAACCACATCCGTATCTCTTACCGTTTAGGATATCCCCATGCATTTCACCCTTTTCTTGGACACCCTGTATATTAAACGCAGTGCCGGAAATACCCAATGTGATTCCCTAAGCACTAATCATCTAAAGGCCCCCTTTTTGTAATTTTGACGACTTTTTTTTTAGTCATCACCAAAATTTCAGTTAACTCCAAATTTACGCTGATGCCCCCAATATGGTGCCCCCAAAGATCGGGTGCCCTAAGCAGTTGCTTCTTTTGCTTATTGGTAAATCCGGCACTGATTAAACGTTATTATAGTCTATTTCATTTAAGATTGCAGCGGTAGCTAGCATAGGAAGTATAATACGCGCTCCTGATTGGTCAAAACGCCAGATAAATTCACAATAACACAATTTTCACTAATGCAATACATCATGTTTCCTTGGAAATAATTGCAATTAAATTCAAACTGTCAGATTAGTTATTCTACAAATATATGTATATATACAGTTAACATTAGGATATAAGAAAAGTAATATTTATGACACAAAGGTGAATTTAATTTCTTGTAAATTCCATTAAAAGTTATATGACAGTTCAGATATGCCAAAAATTAAGTGGTTTTAAAAAAATTACACGTCTGACGTCAAGAAAAAAAACTATTGAGTATTTACAACAATCAGTAATAAATTAAAATGTGAGTTATTTCCCGTTTTGCCAAACAAAAAAATCACAGCATAAAAACTATATATGTGTTGAAAATAAATTTTAGCCTATACTTTGTATGAAGAATTAATCTAAATACAGTGAAAGTTTGAAAAAAATTCACTGAAAGGTTTAAGATTTAATAAATTTCTAGTGAAAAAACTTTTCTGTTAGCTATAAAATAGTTCCTGTGTGAATCGTACCGTCTAATCCCCGCCCACCACTGCAAACTTAAATGAAATAGACTTTAGTTATGTATATTTTCTTCATGTTCCAGTTAAACTCGAAAACCACTAACCATAAAATTAATTATTTAAAAAATATATTTAACTAAATAGTTAAATAATTTTTCTAACAAGGGAACCTTTTCAAGTCGAAAATTTGTATCGAGTTTAAACTTTGTATATAGTTAGAGGAGGCCAAGATAAGTAAAAAAAAATTATCTTAGCTGCGGTAAAACGGTTTAAGGGGGTGAAACACCTCTCCTATGAAAATGTGCAAAATAATCATATTTTTTCAAATAACTCTGAAACTAATGAAAATTTAAGAAAATCTCCAATACATAATTTTCATGATTTTTTATGCTCTTTTGAATGGCGATAGTCAAAATTCGAAAAAATTAAACTGTTAACCCCCACATTCCATAGGTTCAATTTTTTATAATTTTGACTATCACCATTCGAAAGAGCATAAAAAATCATGAAAATTTTGTACTGTAGATTTTTTTAAATTTTCATTAGTTTCAGAGTTATTTGAAAAAATATGATTATTTTGCACATTTTCATAGGGGTGTTTCACCCCCTTCAACCGTTTGACCGCAGCTGTGGTGTTTTTTTCTTACTTACTTTAACCTCCTCTAACTATATACAAAGTTTAAACTCGATACGAATTTTCGACCTGAAAAGGTTTCCTTGTAAGTAATTAAACTGATGCTATTAATCTACTGGAAAAAATTAAAGGAACACAAAAATTTCCTAAATTTTTTAGTGATTTTTGAAAGGTTGTAACTCAGTCAAAAATAATCGTATGAGGATTTAAAAAAAATGATTTTGAAGCTTTAAGTTTCTAGTTTTGAGATCTTTTTGGCATTTTTTTTTGCGGGTTACGGTTATTACACAATCATAATAAATAACGCAAGACAAAAATTAAAAAAAAAAAAATTATTTTTGTTTGGGTCCATTTTTTGGGAAAATTTTTTCTCGGTTAAACCAATACATTGATCAGTTAGCTAGTTTAATTAGCTTTAATTTGCTTTTTTAAAATTCACTCTACGTCGATTTATCGCTAAGATATCTGACGTTAAATGAAAAAGGATCCTTTTGTCTTTGATCATCAATATTTCAACAAATAATGATCCCTCAGTAAATCTAAGGATGGTTTTGAAAACAAGAATAAATTATCTACAAGGACATACCATGATTTTTAAAGAAAATTTTTTTTTGTATCATCCACATTAATTTGAAAAACACTAAAAAAAAATGACTTTTTACGGTTTTTTAGAAAATCTACGGCGTATTTACTAATTTTGATGAAACGACTAATGGTGAGCGTAATTTTTACTGCTCAATATATCCACAATAACTCTTTAAATTTATTAGTTGATCCATCGAACCGTTTTTATGTTCCAAATGATCAAAGTTTTGAAAAGAATTAAAGGAACACGTTTATTGCTCCTAAAAATTCTGTAATCATTATCAAAATGAAATGAAGATTTTTTTTCGATTGTTCCCACAATTTTACACTACATATTGTTTTTTTTTTTAGGAAAATAAAAAAAAAAAATTTTAAACAATTTTTTTAAAGTTACAACCTTTCAAAAATCACTAAAAAATTTAGGAAATTTTTGTGTTCCTTTAATTTTTTCCAGTAGTGTATTTTATGAAAACCTAAGATTTTACACCATATTGGTTGGGCATGTTGGGTGGGCATGGTTACTTTATGTTTAATTAAATTTATATCCCCGAGTAATACCGGGTCCAACGGTTATTTTTTAATAAAAGCTTGATATAAAAAAAATATTTTTTTGTCATAATTTTTTTATATTATTTGAGATAATATTAAAATTTTATTTTGATTTTAATCTCTTTCACAATAAAAGATACATAAAATGATAACTAAATAAATACATTCAATTGTATTTTAGAAAATAAATTCCGAAAGTAATAAAGGTGTCAATAATTTGTAGAAAACTCCCCTCTCGACAGAAACGACAATAAATCATGTTGATCGCTGTAGTGAAAGAAACAATAATGCTGTATGGGGCATGGGGTGTATGTGTGTGGTTGTGAACTAGGGTGTGAGTCGTCCGGCTGGTAAAACAGATTTCGCACTGCGGTGTACCGACCGGCCGCCTACACTAAATAACTGCGCAGATAACAAGAGAGATCAAGCCACCGCGACCGGCGATTATTTTTGTCAAATTGCGTCCTTAAAACTGACGTTTGTTTTATTGAACATTCTGGGATTTCCGGGACACAGTGGTAACCAATATGTTTTATTTTATTATTATTTTAAATTTAACCCTGGACGGGTAGACGTTCGTAATAATTACGACTACATTTACACAACGCCCTCTACAGGGAAATCAAGACGGGGTGGGGAGCCGAGCGGAAAGATATGCCTCGTTTAATAGTTCGTCTTCAACCTCTGCCAAGGACAGGTGTCAGTGTTTGCTATTTTTCTAAAGAGAGCCATAGATCGACAAGTCACATCGTATCTTTCACGAAGGTCTACTCTTTTACGTAAATTTTAGTCTGTGAATGTGAAAAAGATCTCATTCGTCTCAATGCTTGATCCAATGATACTTTCTTTCGTTTGTCGATTCACTGTAAACTTATATTATTAAGCTTATATTTTAATCTTTCGTATTTCGGTATTTTTGTAAATACATAAATCAAAAGATTTTAAAAGCAAAACTTTTTTTTGCCATCAATTTATTAGAAAACCAAAAATTATATAGTAGTAGTCAATTTTACGAACGTCTACTCTTTTTGGCTTAAATTTGACGTCTACCCGTCCAGGGTTAATGAGATATTGGTTTTATACCTTTACAACTTCAAATTGAAACTAAACAAATTCAAATTGGGAATAATCAATTTCAAATTGAGACTAAACAATTTCAAATTAGGAATAATCAATTTCAAATTGGTAATTATCAATTTTATATTGGTTAAGTTTAATAACTTGTGTTAAAATTGATTTAGGAATTGAAATACCACATATTCAGTGGTGAAGACAGTAAATATGATTCAAACTGACAATGAGTTTCGAATACAACGGCTAAAAAATATTGAACGAAAAAATATCTCGAAAATTATTTATGTTAATTATATCCGACATGTCGCTCATATTCAAAGACTCATAAATATATGATGTATTAAATATATCTTATTAATTTGGGTAGTTGTAAATTATAGAGGGCCCGATATTAAATAAAATAAAACGGGCAAGTGCTTGTTGGGCACGCACATGATAGGGTTCCGTAGTCATTATCACTACGATTTATAAAAAAATAGTTTTTTTACAAAATTTTCGTGACCGAAGGGTTAAAATCAAAAAGTCATTTGGCTTTTATTATTTCATTTTACAAGACCTATCAAATGACACCCCACTCAATGGAGTAAATGAAAAAAATGTGACTTCACTTTTCAATCTATGATAGGGGGGCCCAAAATATTTTTGACAATGTTCGTTATAATTTTCAGTGGAAGTACTAATTAAAAGCTACATTCTGATTTTTTTTCAGATTTTTTGAATCGATAGTTTAGAAAATAGAGGGGGGGGACGCTCTGACAGCGACATTAAAAAGCAAATATTTCGTGACCGAAGGGTTAAAATCAAAAAGTCATTAAGCTTTTAATATTGCATTTTAAGAGACCTATCAAATGACACCCCACTCAATGGGGTAATTAGGGAAAAAAATGAGAGTTCACTTTTCAGTCTATAGAAGGGGGGTCCAAAATATTTTTGACAATGTTCGTTATAATTTTCAGTGGAAGTACTAATTAAAAGCTACATTCTGAATTTTTTTCAGATTTTTTGAATCGATAGTTTAGAAAATAGAGGGGGGGGGGACGCTCTGACAGCGACATTAAAAAGCAAATATTTCGTGACCGAAGGGTTAAAATCAAAAAGTCATTAAGCTTTTAATATTGCATTTTAAGAGACCTATCAAATGACACCCCACTCAATGGGGTAATTAGGGAAAAAAAATGAGAGTTCACTTTTCAGTCTATAGAAGGGGGGTCCAAAATATTTTTGACAATGTTCGTTATAATTTTCAGTGAAAGTACTAATTAAAAGCTACATTCTGGAATTTTTTCAGATTTTTTAAATTGATAGTTTAGAAAATAAAGGGGGGGGGGACGCTTTTTTAACGACTTTGGAGAGCAAATACATCGTGATTAAAGGGTTAAAATCAAAAAGTTCTGATACATTTTTTATTGCATTTTAGGAGACCTTTCTAACGACACCCCACTCAATGGTGTAGGTGAATTTTTTTTTTTAAAACACTTTTCATTTTATGAAAAGGGGGTCTAAAAAATTTGTATTTTCAAAAATCTTATTATTTCTGTTTTTGGGTCATCAATCTACGACCGTATACCAAATTTCATGTTATTATCTCAAAATTTTTGAAGACGGACGGACGGACGGACATGGAAAAACTATAAGGGTTCCTAGTTTTCTACGGAACCCTAAAAAATTGCAAAAATCGTGTTCTTTTATCGTTGAAAATCGAAATCTTTCTAGAAAAAAAATAACACTGTGTACTCAATTGGGCAGATATGAAGTCTATTTTGTGTGAGACTGCATTTCTGATATCACTTTTATTTAGATAAATTTCATTTCAAAGTCATGTTATAACTATGTATATTTAAGTTATTTCATATGATTTGAACAAAATTCTAGTTGGATAAAATATATTAGCATACCACGTACCTCTTTTCATATAAAAACTATTGAGAACAATTAAAACACGTTTAAACACTTATAAAACTAATAACGTTAAGAGCTTTTATTTGTTGCACTTCTACCGACTGAAATATTGTGAATTAATATCCATAGACAGCAACACTAATTATAAAATGAGGTAGGTATACAAATTTGCACGACGGCCGTTAATGGGTTAAGTTAAAACCTGATGTTAGAGCAATTTTGGTTTCAGTAGGTATGCTGAAAAATTTCGAAATAAACTATTAGAATTTCTAAAGCTATTACACTATCAAATAAATATGTCAAAGATCTTTGACAAAGATTTGATCATATATTAAGGTAGTTGGTCCATCATATTGTGATCACATTAGACCATTAGTACATATTTTTAATTTAGAGAAATGATCATGGCAACGCTGTACATTATCTACTATTAACTACTTGTCAAATGATTATATTTTATCATCTAAACTACCACAGAATATATTAATAATTAATGAAATCGATTATAATTCCCTTCAATCCACTTATCATATTTTGTAAAAAATTATTTCATTATTTCGTGTATTTTTTACTAAAATCAAATGAATACGTTGTTGCCACATTGGCAACAATACTGTAATTTATGTGAAGGTTTGGTACTTAATAACAGGACGGTCAATAATTCCAATTTTTTGTATACTGTTTACGGACCAACTACCTTAAATTATAAGTAATTTCGTAGCCGAAACCATCCACGAACACTTTTCAGTCGCCATTTTGATTTATACGTCAAAAAACTTTGATCAAACATAAGAAACTGTGAAATATTATGAAGGTAAATATCAAGGTTAGTAAATGTACAGGTTTGCTGACTTGTGAGTTGTGACGTCACCACGAAGTTTTTTTCTACCTACTTGATTTTTTTATTTATCTATGATTTTAACTGCCATAATATAGTCCAAGTAAATTAGATATTTAAGAAGAAGAAAATCATAAAGTTTTGATATTTTGTACACGTACTGTCAGAAGAATTTGGAATAAGAGCCCGAAAAGTTCCCACCTAAATCGTGGATGGAACATCCCCTTTCATGTGAAAAACTACCCCTGGAGTGAATTTTATTCCAGTTTTTCCCATTTTTCATCCGAACTACCGCTCGGAGAAAAAAATATTATAGGAATTAAAGATTAAACATTAAATTTTACGTAAAAAATATCATATGCACTATTCAGCTAATCATCAGCCTACTCTCGCATTCAATGCTCAAAGTGAAGGGTAGTTTTTGGAGCGCAAGGAAAAATCGTAATGACATGATTTTTCACCGTAAATATTTCCATAACGGTTAATTTTACCAAAAAGTTGATAAGAGTAAAAATTGTAGAACTGAATCTCCTCTATAAGATCTAATTATCAGAATTTTGTTTCAAACGTTTTTTTATTGATTTTTTACCTTTTTACACAAACGTAAAATACATTATTTTCAGATATTTTCCATAGAACCTATTGAGTTAAGCTTTTCGTGCATTTTTCAATTAGTGGCTGACCTTCGTAAGTCTATTCCACATAAGTCTTTTTTATTTTTATTGGTCAGTGGTGGTTTCTTGAATTAATTTCTCTTCAGTTGGTGAATTAAGGCAACCTTCTCTATAATATTAAACACAGCGTTGGCGACCATTTGAAATCTAGAGTGTTAAAAAGAACTTCGTGGTGACGTCATTTCGTCCGCGCTGATTGGTCAAGGCAAGTCAACAAACCTGTACTTTTACTAACCTTGGGTAAATATTACGTAAATATTATAAAAGTTGACATATTACACTGTCATATTTCTTTGATCAAAGAAATTTTATCACATTTCTCTGATAGTGTAATAACCGCCTAAGACAGAATAAAAGTATTTTTTTGTTGACCACAGTTTGAGTGCCAATGCTCTTATAAAAATGAAACCCCAAGATATTACTGGCCGAGATTCTGCAGCACTTTTTATTATTTGTTTTGGTCCCATGGGATCCATTCCAGTATAACTATCACAGTTTTACCGCAGGATTCTCGTTTTAAGTACCATCTAATTCTATATGGACTTCATTTTGGACATAAAAATATTCTTAATATAAAATTTTTTTATAAAAAATACTTTTTTATTAAAAATGCACTAAAAAGTAAAAATGATTGTGTGGTTTTATGAAACCACGGTAAAAGTGAAACTTTTTTTCACATTATAGACATTTAACTAAAAATTTTCGGAATAATAAATTCAAGCACTCAAAATTGAAATAAATCCATAAACAACAACATGCACCAGCAAAAAGTTCTAATAATTCTAATAAATTCTATATAAAAACCAAGATCCTTTTTCCTTTTTCTATAAGCACGTGCTCTGTCGGCGTTCTGTTTTTTACGGCGTAAAATTAATTGATCGTCATTCATTTTTGCACTATTCATTCTCGTTGAACAGTTTTTTGGACTCACTAGCTGTGTCGTTGTTTACCAAAAGCAAATAAATAACAACATTTACATTAAACACTGACAAATTACAATATATACAAACTTACTAAATATGTATAATAGCACACAGTACATAAACTGTCATACAATGAATGGCTGCTTGTTCCAGCTTGTCAGCGACATGCAACACACAGACCAAAAAGTTTGAGACGATGTAATAAAAGTTTCACTTTAATAAATAAATTTTCAATTAAAACCAATTTAAGGCAAATGTATAATGTTTAATTAATTAATTATTTCATATACATCTTCCTTTATAGCGTCCCGCGCTTTTATTGGTTATAGTCATAATAAAAACCTGAAAATTTTGAGATAGCTGATTTTTTTTTTTACTTTTTAGTGCATTTTTAATAAAAACTTGTTTAAGGTAGTTTGTCCGTAAACATGTTTTCGTCAGATTTTGTTTAAATTGCACAGGAATATTCCCTAGATTAATATCTGAAAAATAGCCCGTTTTTATTAAAGTTGACCATCTCAAAGTCATGAAAAACGATCTCAAAGTTTATATTTTTAACACGGCTTATATGGACTAACCGTACGTTTTATTAGATAAAATTTAAACGCATCGTCAGTTTTTCATAAAAAACTGACATGTTGTATATTTATATGAAAGAAAACAGTATACAAAAAAATGGAATTATTGACCATCTCGTTATTAAGATTTAACCAGATTTACCTACCAAACCATCACATAAATGGCAATTTGATTATAGTAAAAAATACACGAAATAATGAAATAATTTTTTACAAAATATGATAAGTGAAATTATAATCGATTTCATTAATTATTAATATATTCTGTGGTAGTTTAGATGATAAAATATAATCATTTGACAAGTAGTTAATAGTAGATAATGTACAGCGTTGCCATGATCATTTCTCTAAATTAAAAATATGTACTCATGGCCTAATGTGATCACATTATGATGGACCAACTACCTTAAGTATTTTTATATAATTTTATTTAAAAATTTTTAGTTACTGATTCACTAACAAACTAACTAACATACTAACAAGTAAAGCTGAACAAACTCTTTCAATTGATACCCATATCAAGAGGGTTGTGATGAAAAAGGTAATCTACCATCTTATTAAGTTTAGAATGACGTTATATAACTTATCGTATTCTACTCATCAAATTCTTTCATTTGATAACTATATCAAAGGGGTTTTGAAGAAAAAGGTAATCCGTCACTTTGGGGCGCCCACCATATAGGATTTAGAATGACGTCACATAACTAATGTATTCTACTCATCAAACTCTTTCATTTGTTATGCATATTAAGATGGTTGTAAAGAAAAAGGTAATCCGCCATCTTGTGGTATCAGCTATATTGGATTTAGAACAATATTAGATATATTATAGTGCACTGTCACCGGACTCATACACGTAACTAGTTTCTACTGTATACAGGGTGTTCCAGACCACCCGTCCACTATGTTTTACGCCCAAACTATTGGAGATAGATTTTTTTGAAAAAAGTTTTACTATGTATATCGACCCTAAAGAATTTCAGGAAAATATTTTCAACCCTCTAAAACTGCGCGTTAAGAGGTAGTTTAGGGAGGGGGGAGTACATGCCCGTTTCTCAGTAAAATCAAATGGAACGGTATATTCAAAAGTACATAATTGTAAAGACCATAAAAAAGTAAGAAACTTTTGTAAAACAAAAATTTTCATACTTTCAATTGTTTAGAAAATATGACGATTTGATCTCAAATTTTAGGGTTTTACTAAAAGTGCTCTAACTTCGTTAAATATTAATGGAATTTTATTCGTTTTCTAAATTTAGAAAGTAGAAATTGTAAAGATATTTAGGATTTTGATATTTGATCAAAAAAATATTTTACGAAAATGAATACTAAAATATAAAATTAACAGGCTATTTAACATCAATTTTCATAAACCAAGAGAAAATTAGAAAAATTTTGGTTAATTTTCAAAATATTTCAAAAAATTTACAAAAAATTTCCAAGAAGACAACAAATAAGGTGAAATCACAATAACTTACTTAAGAATAAGTGATGATCGTGACAAACTATTAAAAGTCTTTGACAATTACATATCAAACGTGACGTTTGACCAAATTAACAAAAAAATTACCTTCACCAACAATTATGACTAAGGGTGACCGCATTTATTATAAATTTAATGAGTCTATTGATGTATTTGATAAATAATTGTTATAAGTATTAGTTCATAATATCAATAAGCAAATAAACACACAAAAAGTACTCTTATTGTATCCTTTTATTCAACGTATCACGACCGTCACAATTTTCTGTCACACCCGTCACAATGTTTGTTGAGAAATAACCAGTTAAATATGTATTTACCTGATGCTATTGTGTTATTAAAAAAAAATTATTCGTAACATATTAAAGTATGATTATTATAAAGTAACTTCAATATTTTCGCTAATCTTTCGGGTTTTTGGATAGAGTTTGAAAAACTTGCAATAGTTGGCGTCACAACCGTCACAGAGCTTTGAACGCTGACAATTTTTTGTAAAATAACTGTAGGCTTTTTATTCTTTCAATATACACGTATTGCATTAAGATCTACAGAAAAAAGGTAAAACCATATTATTAAATAGTATTATTTAGAAATTATGAACTCCAATCCGAGTTGAAATGTCACGACCGTCACCACGGACTGACCCATATGCGACATATCAAAAATGCAAAATTTTGATTAGGGATAATTCCAAAAATTTAAATACAATGGTATATCAATTAATACTTTATCTTAAAAAAAGACATGTAAATAAACAACTTTTGTTAAGAAAATTAAAAATTAAAAATTAAAATTGAAAATTATAATTTTTAATTTAAAACTCTATTTCAAATAGTTAAAACATAGTGGATGGGTGGTCTAGAACAGTTCTTCTTAAACTTTTTGACGTCACGGCCCCCTATTTTTTAACTCCAGATGGGTTAAAAAAAATTTTTTTGTTTCATTTATATAATTTAAGGTAGTTGGTCCATCATAATGTGATCACATTAGGCCATGAGTACATATTTTTAATTTAGAGAAATGATCATGGCAACGCTGTACATTATCTACTATTAACTACTTGTCAAATGATTATATTTTATCATCTAAACTACCACAGAATATATTAATAACTAGCGGGATCCCGCGGCTTCCCTCGCGTAAACATCGAAACTAATTAGAATCCTCTATAAGTAATAGGGGATGACATATTATAGTTTTTTATATTGATTTTTATTCATTACTTATAAAAAAACGTAAATATCCCGGATGTTAGTTAAAAAAAAATTTAAAAACTAACCCCCGTCTACTCTCGCCATTAAGGTTTAATATCAAATTCTTTTATTGCAGATTAAATCCATCCTAGTCCCCGTCGAACTTTAATTGAATATTAATTTGTCTGAATTTACTTTAATATCATGAACAGTTATTATTATTATTCCCATAGGGGTTGAATTTTCGTAACTGATGTTTCTCTTGTAGAGTACCTACTTGTGCCATGTTTCATTCGGTGAAAACAAAAAAAAATATTTTTCAAATTTTTCCACACCTTAGGGGTTAAATTTTGAGAAATGCTGAAATAATCGTTTCACTATTTATATTTTAGAGTATGTTCGATAAGTTTCAATTAAATGCGAACAAAAAAAATATTTTTTTATATACTTTGACACCCTGTTTTAACCCCGTAGGGGTTGAATTTCGAAAAATCCTTTCTTAGTGGGTGCTTACACCATAAAAGGAAGGCACCTACGAAATTTTACGTTTCTAGGTCAAGGGGTTTGGGCTGTACGTTGATATATGAGTGAGTGAGTGAGTGAGTGGTTAAGGACAAACTCTTTTATAGATATAGATTAATGAAATCGATTATAATTCCCTTCAATCCACTTATCATATTTTGTAAAAAATTATTTCATTATTTCGTGTATTTTTTACTATAATCAAATGAATACGTTGTTGCCACATTGTCAACAATACTGTAATTTATGTGATGGTTTGGTAGTTAAATCTGGTTAAAACTTAATAACGGGATGGTCAATAATTCCAATTTTTTGTATACTGTTTTCTTTCATATAAATATACAACATGTCAGTTTTTTATGAAAAACTGACGCTACGTTTAAATGTTATCTAATAAAACGTTACGTTAGTGTACGGTTAGTCCATATAAGCTGTGTTAAAAATATAAACATTGAGATCGTTTTTCATGACTTTGAGATGGTCAATTTTGATAAAAATGGGCTATTTTTCAGATATTAATGTAAGGAACATTTCTGTGCAATTTAAACAAAATCTGACGAAAACATGTTTACGGACCAAGGTAGTTGGTCCGTAAACAGTGCATAATTTTTATAATTAAACTTATTTAACGATTAAGTAAATTTATTTGTTATATTCGCAGTTGTTCGCGACCACCACTTTAAGAAGCCCTGGTCTAGAGCATCCTCAGTGGCGTAACTACCGCCGGTCTGGCCGGTTAGATTGTCCGGGGCCCCGAGCATCTAGGGGGCCCCCAAAAGTGGTGAAATATTTTTTTTAATTGCTGTTTTTTAAACCGAAACGATCAATAAAGTTTTTGGTGAAAAAGCTGATTTTCTCAGTTATTTTATTTTAAAATTCTAAAATTAAATATCAAAATTTCAAAAACTTGAAAATTTGACGTGTTATTGACTGTTTTTCATTTTAGTATTGATTTTTTTTTACATAAATCAATTTTTTTTAAAACCGTGTTAAAAAGTAGGCTTTTTCATTGTCATTTCAGTGTGTAAAGTAGTACTTTTACGCTCGCTGTGCGACAAAGTTACTTTTACGCACGGCGAGCGTAAAAGTGTTTCTATAGTAACAGTAACACATACATTTTCATATATTAATTTGGATTTTGTCGGTAGTAGATTTGAAATTACCGATTTTGCAGCTTCCGATATTTCTGGCGGCGTGCAATTTTCACTATCACTTTCCATATTATTATAAAATTACAATAATAAAATCACAGAATAAAATACGTGAGTGAAAATAATCTGAATATAAATGTCGAATAATAACAAGTTTCATTTTTTTTCAAAATGTAAGTACTTGATTTAAATTTCAATATTAATAATTAATATGACAAGTTATTATTATTTAATTAAAAAATCATATTACATTATTATTAATATTATAATAAGGTTTTAGAAAAAAATGTTGTGTGCACCTCGGGTGTAAAGTGCGTTTTTAAAACAGCTCTTTTACGCCCTAGATACACAAATAACTATTTCTCGAACGTTTCCGTATCCATACCTCAAATATTTACATCCCTTCACAATTCTAAACAATAATAATTATTGTGGGGGGGGATAATGTAAAAAAAATCCTGTCAAGGGCCCCCTACTGAAAAATTGTCTGGGGCCCCCATTTCTATAGTTACGCCACTGAGCATCCTGTATAATACGATTATGAGAAATAAAATTACCACGGAATTTATTCAACGATCCTCATATTGTAATCCTGTATATGAATTGAATAGAATAATGCGGGGAAATCCCACGGGAGCATATTACTCCACCAATTGATCCGGAACATTGCGCCCGGAACTGCCGTCGTTGGACGGTATCTAATCAAAACTTCACACTTCAAATGTAACCGCATTTATATTCGGATATAATCGTCAATGCTCGCGTATTATCGTCGCTATGTCCAACCAAACCCATAGACATAGATACATGGACCGCGTTCAAGGTATACAGTGCGTTCACGATGAAAGGAGCAAATTCGTTTAAAATTCAGGTCATTATTTTGTGGAAAAACGCTCGGACCCGTCGATTAGTATTTTTAGTTGCGGATTTTTTAACATAAGAAAATTGTATATAGGGTGTCTCAGGAAGAAGATACGCAGACATCAATGATTTTTTTAAATGGAACAACCTATATATTATGCCATTTTTGAATTATACGATAATTTCTGAACACTTTTTGTACACATACCATAGCTCTAAAATCAGCGGTTTTTGAAATAATGACGTATGAATTATATCTTAAGATGAATATAATGCAGTAATCATTGATTTTAATAATGGCACAGCCTATATTTTATGCCATTTTTGAATTGTACGGTAAATTCTGAACACTTTTTATACAACATACCATAGCTCTAAAATCAGCAGTTTTTGGAATAATGACGTTTGTAATGTGATAAATAAATAAAAAATTAAAAAACTTTAATAATAAAATATTCAAAAGAAATAAAATTATTCCAAAAGCCACTGATGTTAGAGCTACGGTATGTTGTACAAAAAGTGTTCAGAATTACCGTACAATACAAAAATGGCATAAAATATAGGCTGTTCCATTAAAAAAAATCAATGATGACTGCATATATTCATCTTGAGACACATTTCAAACGTCATTATTCCAAAAACCGCTGATTCTAGAGCTATGGTATGTGTACAAAAAGTGCTCAGAAATTATCGTACAATTCAAAAATGGCATAATATATAGGGTGTCCCGTTTAAAAAAATCAATGATGTCTGCATATCTTCTTCTTGAGACACTCTGTATACAATTTTTTTATGTCAAAAAATCCGCAACTAAAAATACTAATCGACGGGTCCGAGCGTTTTTCCACAAAATAATTACCTGAATTTTAAACGAATTTGTTCCTTTCATCATTCTAATATGTAAATATAGAGGTATGACAATGCGGTGGTTGACCAATCAGCGTTGTTGACGTCACTGGCGGATGTATTCAAATGTTATAAAAGTATAATTGCAAAAACATTATTTAATTTATTATTGTGATACGATGATCGGGTGGTGTTGTTGTGGTGTGAGAGAGATAGAATGAATGATGTTGGTTTTGTCTTTTTATTTTCAACAATAATAGTGTAAATATACAATATTATAATATATGTATATTATAATGAGATGAGTTGGCTACGTCTTGGTGTGGAGTAGGTCTCGGCGTTGTTGGCGTCCGGGGTGCGGATGACCGTGGAAGCCTCAGCGAGATGGTGACGGTGGGCGTCGTGTGGTGGGACCACGATGTAGGTGACCGCGAAGCGTGGGCGGCGTGGATGACAGCGGATGCGTCGTAGTAGCGGGCCACGATGTAGGTGACCGCGAAGTCTGGGCGGCGTGGAGGACGGCGGATGCGTCGTAGTAGCGGGCCACGATGTAGGTGACCGCGAAGCCTGGGCGGCGTGGATGACAGCGGATGCGTCGTAGTAGCGGGCCACGATGTAGGTGACCGCGAAGTCTGGGCGGCGTGGAGGACGGCGGATGCGTCGTAGTAGCGGGCCACGATGTAGGTGACCGCGAAGCCTGGGCGGCGTGGATGACAGCGGATGCGTCGTAGTAGCGGGCAACGATGTAGGTGACCGCGAAGCCTGAGCGGCGTGTGCGACAGCGAGGGTGTCAGCGTTGTGGGCGACGTCGTGAGCGGGCTCTGGAGGCAATGTCCGTGGGCGGACTTGGAGTTGGCGTCCGTGGGCGGCAGCGCGAGCGTCGGCGTCGTAGGAGACGGTGATGGTTGATCTGGTGGTGACTTCCGTCGGCGGCGTAGCCTGGTGTCGGAAACCCACCAGGAAAGTTTTTTTTGCGAATACGGCAGCGATACGTCGTCGAGACCTCCCGAGGGAGTTCTGATTTAGACAGAGATATTCGGTGTTTATATACCCATTTTTGGGTGTATTTTGTCGAGGGTGGTGGTACTTAGCTAGCGTGCGAACTTGGGTTTTTCCCGGCCGGTTGTGCAGGCGAGCCGTGTCTGGCGCCATAAACGACCCTTCGGCCGGCAAGGGTGTTTATTACCTTGGCGGCATCCGACAAGCAACTCGAGCGGCATTGTCCTTTTAAAAGATTATGTACAAAAATGCACTTTGTTTACATTATTAAATAATGCATACGTCAGCGGCGTATCAATTGTTTTCGTATTTTTAGACATTTTAACAATACATACAATCACAGAAGGACAAATTTAATATTACAAAATCATAAAAAGCTGTTAATACGATATAGCCCAGTTTTTGTATTGCCAACTTAAGAACAGTAAAAGTAATACTTCTCGAATACACCAAATTGTCTGTGACAGCTTTTTATGATTTTGTAATATTGAATTTGTACTTATGTGATTGTATGTATTGTTAAAATCTCAAAAAATACGAAAACAATAATAAATTAAAGAATATTTTTGCAATTATACTTTTATAACATTTGAATACATCCGCCAGTGACGTCAATTCCCGCACTACCGCTGATTGGTCAACGACCACATGGCACTACCTCCATATTTATATACCTTGGCAAGGTATGTAAAGTATAAGGTAGCCTCATGGCTCAGCTCGAGAGAGGGAAATACATCATCTGGGGTGCCAAAATGAGGAGAGAGGGAATAATGTGTCCAATTATAACACGTGTACCCTCGGATGACGTCATTTGGGGTGCCCAAGCTGATTGGTCAAAAGCGCATGAGGCAACCTGTGTATTTACTAACCTTGATACCTTGGGTAGTGTCATGCGGTCGTTCTCCAATCAACGTTGGCTCGGGAATTGACGTCACCTGGTGGATGTTTTCAAATGTTATAAATGTATTATTGCAAAAACATTCTTTAATTTATTACACTATTCAACAAAAAAATACTTTTATAATATAACAGAGATCTGAATCAAAAATTTAGGAGGTTTTTGGCATGCCGAAACCAGATTTGTTGCCAAATTGATTCATTACGTCAGCGTTTTGATATATTCTAACCTAAATGTCCCAAAAATGACTATAGTACTATATTAGCAATGTTAAAGAATTTATTATCAAGTAGGTAATTTTTAGGGTTCCGTAGAAAACTAAGAACCCTTATAGTTTCTCCATGTCCGTCCGTCTGTCTTCAAAAATTTTGAGATAATAAGATGAAATTTGGCATACGGTCGTAGATTAATGACCCAAAAACAGAAATGATAAGATTTTTGTAAAAAAAAATAATTTTAGGCCCCCTTTCTATAAAATGAAAAATGTTTTTAAAAAAAAAATTTCACCTTCGCCATTGAGTGGGGTGTCAATAGAAAGGTCTCTTAAAATTAAACAAAAAATGTATCAGAACTTTTTGATTTTAACCCTTTAATCACGATGTATTTGCTCTCCAAAGTCGTTAAAAGAGCGTCCCCCCCCCCTCTATTTTCTATACTATCGATTCAAAAAATCTGAAAAAAACAGAATGTAGCTTTTAATTAGTAATTTCATTGAAAATTATAACGAACATTGTCAAAAATATTTTGGACCCCCCTTCTATAAACTGAAAAGTGAACTCTCATTTTTTTTCCCCACTTACCCCATTGAGTGAGATGTCATTTAATAGATCTCCTAAAATGCAATAAAAAATGTCAGATAACTTTTTGATTTCAACCCTTCAGTCACGAAATATTTGCTTTTTAATGTCGCTGTCAGAGCGTCCCCACCCCCCTCTATTTTCTAAACTATCGATTCAAAAAATCTGAAAAAATTCAGAATGTAGCTTTTAATTAGTACTTTCACTGAAAATTATAACGAACATTGTCAAAAATATTTTGGACCCCCCTTCCATAGATTGAAAAGTGAAGTATCATTTTTTTCATTTACCCCATTGAGTGGGGTGTCATTTGATAGGTCTCTTAAAATGCAATAATAAAAGCTAAATGACTTTTTAATTTTAACCCTTCGGTCACGAAAATTTTGAAAAAAACTCTTTTTTTATAAATCGTAGTGAGAATGACTACGGAACCCTATCATGTGCGTGCCCAACAAGCACTTGCCCGTTTTATTTTCTAAAGTTTTTGGTCACGGTAACAAATAGTATTATCTTTCCTCTTTAAAATGAGTTTTAACTTTTTACTGTACGATTTTTTTTAGCCGAGATGTATTAGTTTGAAGATATGATATTTTTGTTAATAGAGTAATTCACTGCATATATCTTCAAAGTAGTATATTTCGGTAAAGAAAAATCACATAGTAAAATGTAAAAAATCATTTTAAAGAGAAAAGATAGTACTATTCGAAATCATGAAAGAAAACTTAAAAAAAATTACCTACTTAGTAATATATTCCCCATTGCCAAAATCGTCATTTTTGTGACTTTAGGTTCGTATATCTAAAAAACCTGACGTGATGGAATCATTTGGGCAACGAATTCGATTTCGGCATGACAAATACTTTCTAAATCACTTATTCAAATTTCTGTGAATTTTTTTTGTTGCATAGTGTTATTGTTTTCGCATTTTTTGACATTTTAACAATACCTACAATCGCAGGAGTACAAATTCGATATTGCATAGTCATAAAAAACTGTAACAGACAATTTGGTGTATTCAAGAAACATTTAGTTTTACTGTTCTTAAGTTGGCAATACAAAAACCGGGAAATGTAGTGTTAACTGCTTTTTATGATTTTGTAATATTGACTTTGTACTTCTGTGAATGCATGTATTGTTAAAACTCATTTTTAGTAAAAACATTGCAGACCTGTAACCTGTAACTCTCTCCCGAAAAATTTCCAGACACATGTTTATTAGAAGTTTTTTACTTAAAATATTTTTCTTAATCTATTGTTTAAGTTTGGCACGACAGTAATGAATCATCCTTAATATATATAAAGCTCAACGTCTCTCTGTCTGTCTGTCCGTTAGTGCGCTTATCACTCGAGAACCACTTATCCGATTTACGTGATTTTTTTTTTATTCATAGGTACATTCTCTGGTCAGGTTATAGGCTATATTTTGTTACGTTAGGTAACATAACAACTAAGCAGTGACGATAATAGTAAATCAAGTCGGAAAAAATTTTGCCGTTGGCGCGCTGTTTTGCAATACGCTGCCTAAACCGTTGAATATACAACAAAATAATGTGTTAAAGAACTGTGTAGAATCAAAAGTCCTACAATAAAGTCCGCGACACCATATGTCTAACTTTTATATTTAAGCCACAATGACTGCTTTTATGTTACAAAGAAAACATAAAATATTTGGGTTATGTTTATATGGACTTATGACCTGCAAAACTTTAATCCTTATTGAAATAAATGATTTCATCGTCATAAGTACTTAATGTAGATATAATTTGCCCTTTACAGCATCCAATTTGGTGGTATAGTTTAGGAAATAACATTAAATAAGTTTTATACGGTAAAATATTATTAATAACGCGCGAACTAAATACGCCGGTATTCGATCTCCCTCGGCTCGGCCGTTGTCATTTGACCGTCAGTTTTGTTTCAATAATTAAATTTAAATTTAAGTGTTGTTTTTATTATTACAATAATAACTAATCGTGTTTGTACTTAATGCGAGCGAAGCCGCGTGGGTACATCTAGTCCTGTATACATGAATAATAGCGGGACAGGTCAACTCGGTGCATCCAACTCGGCGATGGTCAACTCGGCGCAAGCCAACTCGGCGATAATAATTATTATGAGTAAATATATATTTTAACTAGAATTTGCCCACGGCTTCACCCGCATGTATTATGTATAAAATAGTTTTATCGGTTCGTATTTTAACAGAGGGAATGGGGGTATGAATGGAAAAAATGAATATTTATTTTTTAAATTAAAAAAATTTGAAACAGCAACTCTGCTAAAAAATAGAAATAGGTACTTATTTTGGAAGATTTATCAATTTTTATACTGTTTGTTATATATGAATGTCATTTTTTTTACTGATGAGTTATAAACAATTAAACATTAAGGCTGAACATGCTATTTGAATAGCCATAAGAATTACTATAGAGAAATTACGGTTTTGTATTTTAAGTTCAGCTCTGACCAGTATTAATAAATCTTTTAGGAAAAAATACACTGATAAACTAGATTAATTAATCTATGTTATGACATAATTAATTATTCAATTTAATTTTTTTATATATTAATAAAAAAAATCTGAAAATGTGTGTATTTTTCTTGATATGATAGAACTCAATAGGTATATAACAAAAATTCTTGAAAAATACGGAGAAAAAAAATATACCACGACAAAAATATTTGTTTAAGTTTTCTAATTTTATAATAATTCTGCAATTTTCATTTGAAAATATTGAATTTAAGCCTAAAAATATAAGAACTAGTTCTATCCTTTGTAGCTTCATCTCTGTTTAATTTCGAGAATATCCCATTTTTCATTCGATCGTCAATTGTCACTGAATTACTTGTATCTGTCATTTCCCCTCAGGGCTAGACTTGTACAAATAATTTTTGTTTTCTACGGTGACGACATCTCGTAGAATTTAGTTTCGGAAAAATCGGCATGAACAGCCTTAAGCAGCTGAAATAGTTTATTGTTCGATTTGAATTAAATACAACGGATAATTCATTTTGTTATTTGTTATTTACAGACGCGGATCCAGCCCTCAAGAAAGGTTGTGGTCACGGCCACCCGAAAATCGGCCAATGTCCAGTGCATTTAGTAACTGCTAATTGACCCAATTATTCGGGTACATTTTTTCCTTTGTGCATAGCTCATTTCCAGCGCATCTGAGACCCCCCCCTCGACAGTTTACTATTTGAAGTAAACTCAATTTCCAATATTAAAAAAAAATTATCCCGATTGGTTGATTTTTCGCCCGCCAAACCACGCTCGAAGTTGCTAATACTCGCGTGGCACGCTCTGGCGCGTTCGCGGTTCGCGCTGTATTTCTCACTTTTGCAACTAATAAAACAATAATGAAAATTTATCGAGCCCCCAAAACAGAAAATAGAAAATACATTTTTTACCGGCCACCCGAGCGAATTTTTTGTTTTATTAGTGTAGTTTTTGTTTGATGGGTGTAATATTTTGGGTCATTGTTAAAAACAACTAGCACAATTTAGCACAACAGTCAAAAATTTGAAATTCAACGAAAGGAGGGCTACTGAAAAAAATGTTTTTTGGTTTTTTCTAGTGTTGTTTTTAATTTAGGGGGGCAATATTTTGAAAATTTAGCACAAATATAGCACCATTTGGCAGAACTTTCAAAAATTTTAATTTCAACAAAAAGGGGGCTAATATCAAACATAGGAGGTTCATTTAAAATAACTTTTTTCAAATTTTAATAAACCTGTTCTAATAAAATGAGAGAGACTTATACAATCCAGTACATCTATCGCTTCTTATGCTTATTTCTATTACATTGTGTTGCTAAAAGGAACGGTGTCCTCAATTAGGTTGTGGGCATGCCCACCGTGCCCATATGGGTGGATCCGCCACTGGTTATTTATTATTTTATGATAATGAGAAAATTTGCCACCAAACTTAAAACCTAAATATGTTTTTAAAACTACTATTAAATTATTTTTCCATTATTTATCAGAATTTTGTATAATCTGAAATATGAATTTAATTTTTAAAAATGATTGTTGCAAATTATATTTAGATTTTATAAATTTTAAAAAATCGTCACAAATTGTTTTTTATCCATACCCCATCCCGTCCGTTCAAATACGGACCGATTAAAAATTGTATACATAATACACGCGGGTGCAGCCGCGGGTAAATTCTAGTTAAAATATATATTTACTTATAATTATTATTATCGCCGAGTTGACGCGTACCCTAAGTACAGCTTCCCACAGATCGACGCGAATTATTCGCAGCGACAGCGAATAAAGGCTCCAACAGACCGTCATATATACATGGTGTTCTATACCACCCGTCCACTATGTTTTACGCCCAAACTATTGAAGATAGAGTTTTATAAAAAACAAATTACTACGTATATCGACTTCAGGAAAATATTTTCAACCCCCTAAAACCGCTCCTTGGGGGGTAGTTGTTTCTTAGTAATATCAAATGGAACGGTATATTCAAAATTACATAATTGTAAAGACTATAAAAAAGTAAGAAACTTTTGTAAAACAAAAATTTTCATACTTTCAATTGTTTACAAAATATGGCGACTTGATCTCAAATTTTGGGGGTTTATAAAAAAATGCTCTAATTTCGTTAAATATTAATGGCATTTTATCATTTTTTTAAATTTAGAAAGTAGAAGTCAGAAATAACGACCTTTGTAATTATCTATGAATATTTAAGATTTGGATAGTTTAAAGTGTCATACGCGACATATCAAAAATACAAAAGTTCAATTAGAGATAATTCAAAAATTTTAAATACAATGGTATATCAATTAGTACTTTATCCAAAAAAAGATACGTAAATAAACAACTTTTGTTAAGAAAATTTTAAATTAAAAATTATAATTTCCAATTTTCCATTTTAAAATTTTGATTTTTAATTTTCTTGACAAAAGTTGTTTATTTAGATGTCTTTTTTAAGATAAAGTACTAATAGATATATCATTATATTTAAAATTTTTGAATTATCCCTAATTGAACTTTTGTATTTTTGATATGTCGCGTATGACACTTTAATCTATCCAAATCTTAAATATTCATAGATCATTATAAATATCGTTATTTCTACTTTCTAAATTTAAAAAAAATGATAAAATTCCATTAATATTTAACGAAATTAGAGTACTTTTAGTAAAACACCAAAATTTGAGATCAAGTCGCCATATTTTCTAAACAATTGAAAGTATGAAAATTTTTGTTTTACAAAAGTTTCTTACTTTTTTATAGTCTTTACAATTATGTAATTTTGAATATACCGTTCCATTTGATATTACTAAGAAACGAGTAAGTACCCCTCAAACTACCCCCCAAGGAGCGGTTTTAAGGGGTTGAAAATATTTTCCTGAAATTCTTTAGAGTCGATATACGTAGTAATTTTTTTTTCATAAAACTCTATCTTCAATAGTTTGGGCGTAAAACATAGTGGACGGGTGGTCTGGAACACCCTGTATATATTTTCAAATGAAAAAAAAAGACGATGGTGAAATAAATTTCGCGTTTTTTCAGAAATTTTTCGTTTCTTTTCGGGTAAAAAAAATCATAACTCGAAAACTATTCATGATTAAGAAATCGTATATAACTATTGTGTTAACTCCAGAAAGAAAGAATCTACAAAATGGCGAAAGCTACAGAAAAATCGGTTCGGTAGATATTTAAATATATAATATATAAAAATAAAAAATAAAAAAAAAATAAAAAAATTTCACCGCGTTTTTATTCGCGCCGCAGTCGCTGCGAATGTTTCGCGTCAGTCTGTCGGAGCCTTTATTCGCTGCCGCTGCGAATAATTCGGTCTTAAATAGAAAGTAAAAATTAAGTTTAGCAATCACTGTTTTACTTTGTACACTCTAGGATTAACCCATCAACGAACACATAAATAATTTCATTAATGAATTGAAAGAACACGTCAACATTTATTATTAAACACATTACTACGCGTTGTTTCACTTAACCACGTGACCGGCACGTGTCACAGAAAGCACCTACCATTGCTAATGTCTAATATATGTAAATAATATTTGTTGAGCAATTTACATTAACTCGCTGTACAAATATTGATTGATAGCTAATACAATTAACAGTAATGAATATTGATTGTTAACTCTTTAAGGTACGGAAATTTCATTATAAAAGAGATCTTTGAGGTACAAGACAAAAATAAAACGTGCAAGTGCTTGTTGGGCACGCACATGATAGGGTTCCGTAGTCATTCTCACTACGATTTATAAAAAAAGAGTTTTTTTCAAAATTTTCGTGACCGAAGGGTTAAAATTAAAAAGTCATTTAGCTTTTATTAATAGCATTTTAAGAGACCTATCAAATGACACCCCACTCAATGTGGTAAATGAAAAAAATGTGACTTCACTTTTCAATCTATGGAAGGGGGGTCCAAAATATTTTTGACAATGTTCGTTATAATTTTCAGTGAAAGTACTAATTAAAAGCTACATTCTGAATTTTTTTCAGATTTTTTGAATCGATAGTTTAGAAAATAGAGGGGGGGGAGCGCTCTGACAGTGACATTAAAAAGCAAATATTTCGTGACTGAAGGGTTGAAATCAAAAAGTTATCTGACATTTTTTATTGCATTTAGGAGATCTATTAAGTGACATCCCACTCAATGGGGAAAGTGGGGAAAAAATGAGTGTTCACTTATCAGTCTATAGAAGGGGGGTCCAAAATATTTTTGACAATGTTCGTTATAATTTTCAATGAAAGTACTAATTAAAAGCTACATTCTGATTTTTTTTTAGATTTTTTGAATCGATAGAAAATAGAGGGGGGGGGGGCGGTTTTTTAACGACTTTGGAGAGCAAATACATCGTGATTAAAGGGTTAAAATCAAAAAGTTCTGATACATTTTTTGTTTCATTTTAGGAGACCTTTCTAATGACACCCCACTCAATGGGGTAGGTGAATTTTTTTTTTTTAAAACTTCATTTTACAAAAATCTTATCATTTCTGTTTTTGGGTCATTAATCTACGGCCGTATGCCAAATTTCATCTTATTATCTCAAAATTTTTGAAGACGGACGGACGGACATGGAGAAACTATAAGGGTTCCTAGTTTTCTACGGAACCCTAAAAAGATATTTGAGGTACAAGACAAAAAAAAAATCAAAAATATTTTTTTTGGTGGGGACTAATTTAAATCGGTGTACTTTAGAGCTATAACGTCAAATCTGAGTGGGTTGAATTTTACCACAAAGGTTTATTTTTCAGTGGTTCAAATTTTGTCCCATGGTACTTCAAAGAGTTAAGGGGTTATATACAGTCAGACGGTCCCAAAAAAGGTTTGTTTTTTTTTCAAGAATTTTTTGAAGAGAAGACTTTTAAATTTATTAATGTAAAAATTTGTACACATATTATGGCATTTATAACTTTTAATTGTATTTTAACATTTTTTATTTGTAAAAATAATAATTTCGATTATACAGGAGATCCTTTCAAAAAACACGATATCTCTGGACTGGGTCATCTAAAATAAAAAAATGAAACGGATTTCGTTAAAGTAATGTATAATCTTGTACATAATCGAAGAAATAAGTAAAATACATTTTTTTGTGAAAATGGCGGCTTCTCAAAAATAAATCGATTTTTGACAAAAATTTTGACCTTAAATTGTTTATAAAAAAATATATTTATCGGTGAAAAAAAACCTTCGATTAATTACTAAAAAATATAGTGGTGTTAAAATTTGAGACTGATCGGTTCAGCCGTTTCCGAGAAATCTTGATCACCGACTTTAAAAACACAGATTTGAGAAAAATGCGCTGCCGCTCCGGCCTCCTACTTTCAAACGCTCTTTACGAATATGTGTTTACTTCGAAAAAAATCACCGAATTGACTTGAAATTTTCTGTGTGTGTAAATTACGAAAATGAAATTAAAAAAAATCGATTTTTTGAAAATTCTAACTGTATATAACCCGTGCAAAAGTCTTTAGACACTCATTTTTTTGCGTATTGTAAAAATATAAAAACTGCAAAAATAAGAATACTTAATTACAACTTTTGTAATAATCCTAGTAGGTATATATAAAATACAGCATTTACAATTTTCCATGTTAAGGAAAATTTTTGAATTATATGAATAAAAGGTCAGGTTAACTGAAGTTGAAAGTATTGACGCACAGTGTCTTTCAAGCTAACGAGAAATTGTTTTTTTTTTTACTATTTTGACTGCGAGTAAACATATTCTTTTCGCTATTTTGGACATTTTTATTGATTGAAATCTGTATATTTACATTCAAAATCACAGGTGTCCATAGACTTTTACACGGTACTGTATGTGAATAATATACAGTGTGTTGATAAAGTAAGGAACAAAATTCATAACTGCGTCATTTAATGTTTTCAAGCAAAACGCTCAGATACGTCGATTAGTATTTTTAGTTGGATTTTTTGACATATGAAAATTGTATACATGGTGTCTCAAGAAGAACATACGCAGTAATGAATGATTTTTTAAATAGAACACCCTATATATTATACCATTTTTGAATTAAACGATAAATTCTGAACATTTTTTGTACAGCATACCATATCTTTAAAATCAACGGTTTATGGGATAATGACGTTTGAAATGTGTCTCAAGATGAATATAATTATGCAGTCATCATTGATTTTTTTAAATGGAACTTCTGTATATTATGCCATTTTTGAATTATACGATAAATTCTGAACACTTTTTGTAAAGCATACCACAACTCTAAAATCAGTGGTTTTTGGAATAATGACGTTAAAAATGTTATAAATAAATAAATATTGAACTTTAATAATAAAATATACAAAAGAAATAAAATTATTTCAAAAACCACTGATTTTAGAGCTGTGGTAAGTTGTACAAAAAGTGTTCAGAATTTATTGTACAATTCAAAAATGGTATAATATACAGAATGTTCCATTAAAAAAAAACTAATGATGACTGGTATAATATATAGGGTGTTCCATTTAAAAAAATCATTTCTGACTGCGTATGTTCTTCTTGAGACACCCTGTATACAATTTTCTTATGTCAAAAAATCCGCAACTAAAAATACTAATCCAAGCGTTTTGCTTAAAAACATTAAATGACGCAGTTATGAATTTTGTTCCTTACTTTATCAACATACTGTATACGCATATACAGGGTCATCGAAAAGTATCGGACCCCCCTGATAACTTGAGTTAGAATGCATTTTGGAGAAAATGTCCAATAACAAAGTTGTATGGTTTCAAGCGGAGAGTAAGATGATGACCTTGACTTTGAATTTGACAATGTCCCTCAAGGTCATTTCAAGGTCAACCTTATTTTTTTAAATGGAACCCTGTACATTTTATTGCATATTCTTATAGCTTATCTTGAGAGCTTTTCAAAACACTATAATAAAATTTTTTTTTTATTAAGTACTTTTTGAGTTATAAAGGTTTGAAGTTAACAACTTTTTGATACACATATAAAATATCTTGTCAAAAATGACATTAAATATGGATGAAATTTAATGAGGTGGAGCTCATACCGTTGGAAATAAATTTCATCCATATTTAAGGTTTGATTACTAAAAACTTAATAATATTTGACAAAATATTTTATATTTGTATCAAAAAAATTGTTAACTTCAAACCTTTAAAACTCAAAAAGTACTTAATGAAAAAATGTTTTATTATAGTGTTTTGGAAAGCCCTCAAGATAAGCTATAAGAGTATGCAATAAAATGTATAGGGTTCCATTTGAAAAAAATATGGTTGACCTTGAAATGACCTTGAGGGACATTGTCAAATTCAAAGTCAAGGTCATCATCTTACTCTCCGCTTGAAACCATACAACTTTGTTATTGGACATTTTCTCCAAAATGCATTCTAACTCAAGATATCAGGGGGGTCCGATACTTTTCGATGACCCTGTATGTATACAGTTAACTATTTTATAAATCATCACAATATGTAAAGCGGAATTTTCATGGGGCTACTTTTGTTGAACAACTAAACTTGTTCAACTCAAGTTCAACTAATAACGGGACGCCGCAATTAATGCATGGTGGATTTTAGTTGATTTTTTGCAAGGTGAAACTAGATAATAAATAATGAGAAACGTGTTCGAGCATTTATTCGAATACTCATTATTAATTAACTATGATAGGTATTTAATTATGAACATTGTTATATGTCATATTTACTTATCTATATCTATAAAAGAGTTTGTCCTTAACTCACTCACTCACTCATATATACAGGATGTCCCAGGACTGTGTCAAAGCTCAATATTTCATTTATTATAAGAATTGAAGAAAACTTTAAATGCAAAAGTTGTCAGGGTAAAGGAGCGGCATAGTTTGAAAATAGTTTTATACAGGATGACCCATAACTGCGTTACAAATCAAACTTATGTTTTTTTTAAATACAAACTATATATTTTTATTTGATAATCTAATAGCATTCATTTTTCTGAGTATTTTGATATATCATGTATGGGATTATACAGAGGGGTTTAGAAATAATGACCAATTTTGTAAGAAAATAGGAACATTTTTAACACCTTGTAATTTTCTAATTGCAACAAAAAAATTTGTTTTCTGTTTGAAGTATGTTTGGCATATTCTCTATTATTGCGATATTATGTCAAACATTTACAAAATTGTATTGTTTTTACAGAGTGTATCAAAACACTGAACCTAGTTTTTTTCAAAATTTTCAAATGGAACACCCTATATATTTTTACATTTTCAAATTGCCTGTTCAATTCTCAATATATTTTACAAACCATGTTCTGTACCTAAATCCAGCCGTTAATAAGTTATTAATTTTATATTAAAATCTTAAGATTTTTTTTAAAACAATAGGTACAACTTTATTATATTCCATAAAATAATTAAATTTTTATGTTGTTAAAGTTTGTAAGTTCTATTAGTTTGTTAAGTTATTTTTAAGCGAACTGTTTTTTTGATTATAATAAAGTTGTATTGTTTTTATAAAACATCTTAAGATTTTAAAATAAAATAAATAACTCTTTAACGGTTGGATTTAGGTATAGGACATGGTTTGTAAAATGTGTTGAGAACTGAACAGGCAATTCGAAAATGTATAAATATATAGGGTGTTCCATTTGAAAATTTTGAAAAAAAAATTAGGTTCTGTGTTTTGATACAGCCTGTACAAATAATACAATTTTGTAAATGTATGACATTATATCGCAATAATAGAGAATATGCCAAAACTACTTCAAACCGAAAACAAATTAGAAAATTACAAGGTGTTGAAAATGTTCCTATTTTCATACAAAATTGGTCATTATTTCTAAACCCCTCTGTATAATCCCATACATGATATATCAAATTACTCAGAAAAATGAATGCTTTTAGATTATCAAATAAAAATATATAGTTTGTATTTAAAAAAAACATTAGTTTGATTTGTAACACAGTTATGGGTCATCCTGTATAAATGTAACTATTTTCAAACTATTACTTTGTTCCAATTCTTATAATAAATGACACATTGAGCTTTGACACAGTCCTGGGACACCCTGTATAAACGTAACGTTTTGTCTATTGCCTGGGCTATATCAAGTTGAAAGCTAGTTTACACGGTCAACTACGATCATTCAAATTACATTCAACTGATAATATTTTTTGATACAAAATTGAAATATTTAATCGGCAACTGTATTTTTAGGGTTCCGTAGAAAACTAGGAACCCTTATAGTTTCTCCATGTCCGTCCGTCCGTCTTCAAAAATTTTGAGATAATAAGATGAAATTTGGTATACGGTCGTAGATTGATGACCCAAAAACAGAAATAATAAGATTTTTGAAAATAAAAATTTTTTAGACCCCCCTTTCATAAAATGAAAAGTGTTTTCAAAAAAAAATTTGCACCTACACCATTGAGTTGGGTGTCGTTAGAAAGGTCTCCTAAAATGCAACAAAAAATGTATCAGAACTTTTTGATTTTAATCCTTTAATCAAGATGTATTTGCTCTCCAAAGTCGTTAAAAAAGCGTCCCCCCCTCTATTTTCTAAACTATCAATTTAAAAAATCTGAAAAAATTCCAGAATGTGTCTTTTCATTAGTACTTTCACTGAAAATTATAACGAACATTATCAAAAATATTTTGGACCCCCCTTCTATAGACTGAAAAGTGAACTCTCATTTTTTTCTCCACTTACCCCATTGAGTGGGGTGTCATTTAATAGGTCTCGTAAAATGCAATAAAAAACGTCAAATAACTTTTTGATTTTAACCCTTCAATCGCGATATATTTGCTTTTTAATGTCGCTGTCAGAGCGTCCCCCCTCCTCTATTTTCTAAACTATCGATTCAAAAAATCTGAAAAAAATTCAGAATGTAGCTTTTAATTAGTACTTTCACTGAAAATTATAACGAACATGGTCAAAAATATTTTGGGCCCCCCTATCATAGATTGAAAAGTGAAGTCACATTTTTTTCATTTACCCCATTGAGTGGGGTGTCATTTGATAGGTCTCGTAAAATGAAATAATAAAAGTCAAATGACTTTTTGATTTTAACCCTTCGGTCACGAAAATTTTGTAAAAAAACTATTTTTTTATAAATCGTAGTGAGAATGACTACGGAACCCTATCATGTGCGTGTCCAACAAGCACTTGCCCGTTTTATTTATTAAAAAAATCCACTTCATTTTTCTCCATATACAAATTATTTCATTAAATGTGAATTACAAGGCCTCTAAATTAATTTATGTGTGTTTATTTTAATTTTCATAAAAAAAACCAACTTCAATTAATTCGTTTTTGAAAATACTGCATTCATCATTGTATTAACCCATTAATGCCTACCGTACACATTTGTGTTCACCTCATTTTATAATTAGTGCAGCTGTCTATGGATATTAATTCACACTATTTCAGTTGGTAGAAGTGCAACAAACAAAATCTGTTAACGTTATTAGTTTCATAAGTGTTTAAACGTGTTTTAATTGTTCTCAATTATGTTTATATGAATAAGGTAACGTGGTATGCTAATATATTTTATCTAACTAACTAGAATTTTGTTCAAATCATATATGAAATAACTTAAATATACCTACATAGTTATAACTTTACTTTTAAGTTAAATTTATTTAAATAAAAAAAGCAGTCTCACACAAAATAGACTTCATATCTGCCCAATTGAGTACACACTGTTTTTTTTTATAAATCTGTATCTATAAAAGAGTTTGTCCTTAACCACTCACTCACTCATATATCAACGTACAGCACAAACACCTGGACCTAGAAACGTGAAATTTCGTAGGTGCCTTTCTTTTATGATGTAAGCACCCACTAAGAAAGGATTTTTCGAAATTCAACCCCTACGGGGTTAAAACAGGGTGTCAAAGTTTATATAAAAAAAATTTTTTTTTGTTCGCATTAAATATAAATAATAAAACAATTATTTCAGCATTTCCCAAAATTTAACCCCTAAAGTGTTTAACAAATTAATATTCAATTAAAAATTAAAGTTCGATATTCAAGCCCTAATAGAATGGGGCGGGGACGAGGATGGATTTAGATATGTTTATCTGCATACTTGCTTTACTATAAAGGTAAATTCAGGCAAAATAATCATCTATTAAAAATAAAAATTTCGACATTCAACCCTTAATGTCGGGGGTAGACAGAGTCTGTGTTTTTAATATGTTTATCTGCATAGTTGCTTAAGTTACAAAGGAGGATTCGGGCAAAATTTTGCGATAAAAGAATTTTATATTTAGCACCTAATGGTGAGAGTAGACAGGGGGTTAGTTTTAACAATTTTTAACGAAAATCCGAGATATTTATGTTTTTTTAAAGGTAATGAATAAAAATCAATCTAAAAAAATGTAATTTTCATTATCACGTATGGAGGGTTTAAATTAGTTTCGAAGTTTACGCGAGCGAAGCCGCGGGATTCCGCTAGTATTGTATATTTAGTTAAATATATTTAATATGAACTTAATTTCATTAAACATAATCTGCCGTGTGCCACAGGACTTTCTTATACGTAATAATGACAGTGAACAGTGTACGTGATTTTTATTTTATTGAAGGATATTTCTGACAAACTAATAAAAGATAGAGTAAAATGAATGAGACATAAACTATAGAAACATTATTTTATACATTATGTATTGAACGAATTTTTTAAACAATAAATATTACTAACAATAAGATGGAAACCGATGTTTACTCATGTAATTTTTTAAATTTTTTGAAATAAGACAAAAATGTTATAGATAAAAAATGTCGAGGATGTTACTATCTATAATATATTCCCCATACATTTTTTTCCAACGCTTATGATTTAGCCAGAAAGATTTTTTTAAAATACAAGTCTTCAGGCTTCCGCGGTGATCTTGAAATGGATCTTGGCTTCTGGGTGTAAGCCGCGTCGATTTGGTCATTTTACTGGCCAACGTTTCGTCACACATTGCAGTGGACATCTTCAGGGCTCTTGTTACAGTGCAACTGGAGGTGAGCGTCCGTGGATCTTAAGTACCAGTGCGGGCAGCGGTGGGCGGGGGCTCGAACGCACCTGATTGGTGCGCGCTGAACCCTGTTCCCTCGTGCCGTACACTAGACTCTGTGGACGGGGGTGGTGTTGTGAACAGGTGTCGCCAGGCGCTGCTCAGCTGGTAGCCGTCATCTCTGTTGATGTTGTTGTTATTTTTGAGAATCTCTATAGATTCTCGGATGATGCGGGGGTAGTATCTGGGTGTTCTCGCCAGGACCTCGGTCTCGTCGAAACGGATACTGTGGTTCTGCGAATGCGCATGCTCTGCCAACGCAGACTTGTCTAATTGTTTTAGACGTGTCTGTCTAGCGTGCTCTTGCACTCGTGTCCCTATAGTCCGTCCGGTTTGGCCGATATACACAACCCCACAGCTGCAAGGAATCGAGTACACTCCTTCAGTGTGTAGTGGTATGTGGTCCTTGGGGTTCCTAAGTTTCTGAGATACTTTGTTGGGTGGCGTGAAAATAGGTTTTATGTCGTGTCTTCTCAGTAATTTGCCTAAACGGTCTGTAGTACCGCGTACATACGGAAGTATGGCCGTGGATACGTATTCAGGATCCGGTTTCGGCTCGTCAGTCTTGGGGGTAATTTTGTCTTGTATGGCCCCCGCGATGTCCCGGGTTCTGTAACCGTTCAGCTTGAGAGCTGCGGTGACATTATCCAGTTCACTTTGGAGGTTGGACGGATGGGAAATAGAGAACGCTCTGTGGACCAGAGAATTTACTACTGAACGCAACTGGGAGGGGTGGTGGTGTGACGCCGCATTGAGGTAGCGGTTAGTGTGCGTGGGTTTGCGATACACACTGTGTATTAACGAACCTTCAGGGGTGCGTTCCACCAGGACATCTAGGAAGGGCAATTTGCCTTCAACTTCTGTTTCCATGGTGAAACGGATGTTAGGGTGCTGGCTGTTCAGGGAGTCGAGAAAAGAGGGGAGGGTGTCCCGTCCATGAGGCCAGATGACGAAAGTATCGTCGACATATCTGTACCAACATGTCGGTTTGAGCGGGGTGTGCTCTAGGGTTTCGGTTTCAAATGCCTCCATAAATATGTTAGCAATAACCGGAGACAGAGGGGATCCCATGGCGGTACCTGACACTTGTTCATAGTATTCACCTTGGTAGAGGAAATATGTCGAAGAAAGACACGCTTGTATGAGGTCTGGGAGGTCGGCTGCCTGATCGTGGGGGCCCAAGATTTGATTAATGATATTAATCGTGTCCTGGACTGGCACCTTGGTGAACAAAGATTCCACGTCAAAACTCACTAAAATGTCACCTGGGTTAGTTTTGAGAGTTTCTAGGATCGACACGAAATGTGACGAGTTCCTGATGTGGTGTGGGGACTTGCCCACAAAGGGTTGTAGCGTGTTTGACAAAAATTTGGCCAACTTATAGGTGGGTGAACCTATAGCGCTGACAATTGGGCGGAGGGGGGTGTTGGGTTTGTGGATTTTCGGTAACCCGTAAATCCGTGGAACCCGAGAGTCCTGGGGGAGGATGGTTTTCTGGGTGGCGACGGGGATGGTGCTGGAGGACTTAATCAAAGATTTGATATGAGTCTCGGTTTTGGTGGTGGGGTTGCGTTTTAATTTCTTGTACGTCGTCTCGTCGGCGAGTAATGCGTCCATTTTCTTTTGATAGTCGGAAGTGTCGAGGACCACAGTGGCGTTACCTTTGTCTGCGGCGAGAATAATAATATCCTCGTCGTTCTTAAGGTTTTTAAGGGCTTCCCTTTCGCCTCGTGTAATGTTGGGTTTAGGAGGTTTCGCATTTTTCAGGATCCTACTTGTTTCATGGCGGATATTCTCCGCCACGTCCCGGGGGACCTTACTTAATGCTGATTCCACACTACACACGATCTCCTCCGTGGGAATCCTCTTCGGAGCGATAGCGTAGTTAGGCCCTTTTGCCAAAATGTCTGTGGCGTCCTGGGGGAGGGGTTTGCTCGATAGGTTGACAACCGTGTGAGCGGAACTGGTCGGTGGTCTGGGTTTCTGTGTTTTGTGAAGTCTGTCGTATTTCTGTATGTGTTTTTGTGTTATAGTGTGTGCGGTTTTGTCGGTTTGTTTGTGTGTGATGTCGTCTATTTTGTCAAAGTGTGTTGTCGTCAAAGTATTACTCAACTTCAAGTGCAGGTTATATAACTCTTTGTTGATTTGGTCGAGTTTACGACGCGTGTCCGTGATGCGCTCTCTGGTTAGAGCCATACTGGTACGTGTGTAGATCTTGTTCGCCTGCTGCGTATGAAATTGAGGTTTTATCCTCAGGAACGCTGGGATAACCCCGTTGTCCCGGCATCTTTGTAAAAATGCCAGGGAACAGAGAAGCTTGGACCGGCTAGTACGTAACTGTTCAAACGTTTTTAACTCTTTTGCAATAACCTCCCCATAGAGGTGTGTTATACAAGTCTTCAGGCTTCCGCGGTGATCTTGAAATGGATCTTGGCTTCTGGGTGTAAGCCGCGTCGATTTGGTCATTTTACTGGCCAACGTTTCGTCACACATTGCAGTGGACATCTTCAGGGCTCTTGTTACAGTGCAACTGGAGGTGAGCGTCCGTGGATCTTAAGTACCAGTACTCATACAAGCGTGTCTTTCTTCGACATATTTCCTCTACCAAGGTGAATACTATGAACAAGTGTCAGGTACCGCCATGGGATCCCCTCTGTCTCCGGTTATTGCTAACATATTTATGGAGGCATTTGAAACCGAAACCCTAGAGCACACCCCGCTCAAACCGACATGTTGGTACAGATATGTCGACGATACTTTCGTCATCTGGCCTCATGGACGGGACACCCTCCCCTCTTTTCTCGACTCCCTGAACAGCCAGCACCCTAACATCCGTTTCACCATGGAAACAGAAGTTGAAGGCAAATTGCCCTTCCTAGATGTCCTGGTGGAACGCACCCCTGAAGGTTCGTTAATACACAGTGTGTATCGCAAACCCACGCACACTAACCGCTACCTCAATGCGGCGTCACACCACCACCCCTCCCAGTTGCGTTCAGTAGTAAATTCTCTGGTCCACAGAGCGTTCTCTATTTCCCATCCGTCCAACCTCCAAAGTGAACTGGATAATGTCACCGCAGCTCTCAAGCTGAACGGTTACAGAACCCGGGACATCGCGGGGGCCATACAAGACAAAATTACCCCCAAGACTGACGAGCCGAAACCGGATCCTGAATACGTATCCACGGCCATACTTCCGTATGTACGCGGTACTACAGACCGTTTAGGCAAATTACTGAGAAGACACGACATAAAACCTATTTTCACGCCACCCAACAAAGTATCTCAGAAACTTAGGAACCCCAAGGACCACATACCACTACACACTGAAGGAGTGTACTCGATTCCTTGCAGCTGTGGGGTTGTGTATATCGGCCAAACCGGACGGACTATAGGGACACGAGTGCAAGAGCACGCTAGACAGACACGTCTAAAACAATTAGACAAGTCTGCGTTGGCAGAGCATGCGCATTCGCAGAACCACAGTATCCGTTTCGACGAGACCGAGGTCCTGGCGAGAACACCCAGATACTACCCCCGCATCATCCGAGAATCTATAGAGATTCTCAAAAATAACAACAACATCAACAGAGATGACGGCTACCAGCTGAGCAGCGCCTGGCGACACCTGTTCACAACACCACCCCCGTCCACAGAGTCTAGTGTACGGCACGAGGGAACAGGGTTCAGCGCGCACCAATCAGGTGCGTTCGAGCCCCCGCCCACCGCTGCCCGCACTGGTACTTAAGATCCACGGACGCTCACCTCCAGTTGCACTGTAACAAGAGCCCTGAAGATGTCCACTGCAATGTGTGACGAAACGTTGGCCAGTAAAATGACCAAATCGACGCGGCTTACACCCAGAAGCCAAGATCCATTTTTTTAAAATAATTATTTAAAATAATCTATACTGGTTGTTGGGTGATTTGACCGTACGTATCACGACTCATACCGTCAAGTCACCCGGCGACCACTGCAAACTAAATGAAATAGAGTTTACAGTGTTTATTCTCAATATTACGTATAAGAAAGACCCATGATACCTATGGTAAACACGTACTGTTCAGTCTCTGTAATACGTATAAGAAAGTCCCATGACACTCATGGCAGATATTCTTCTCTGTTATGAACCATTTGAAATGTACTTAAAAACGAATACTTGGTAAAAAAAAAATTATTTGTTTTTTTCGAAAAAATTAATAGAACATAAATTATAGATAATGATATTACCTACAATTTTCAACTTTGTCATTTTTCTCTAATTCGCACTGTTTCAATGTAATTCGAAAAATTCAAAAATCGATGTAGGTAAACATCCGTTTCCGGTTGAATGATCGTTTTCAAAAATAGGAGGTTTTCATCCCAGGAAAAAATTAATCTTAAGTATAAAATTCCACCTTTCTATGATTTGTCGTATTTGAGTTACAGCGTCTACAGACAGACAGACAGACCGACACACAGACATCATGGCGAAGTCAGAATGGATTCAGGGAAGGTCAAAATTAATAATTCCATCAAAATCCGGATTTCGAAAAAAATCGTGTTTACTATACTTACTTATACTATATGTATATTTCATATAAATTGGTATAAGAAAGTAAAAATCCTTTGCATGTTTTTGTTTTCTTTTGGGCGTTAATGGGTTAACCAGTAAAATTCATCAACTAATTTAATTTGATTTCTAATTTCCTCGTTCGTATTTGAAATGGTAATAAGTTATTAGGACAGTTGGCTTTGGACGTTCACAAGCTGTCTTTGATGAAGCAACTGTATTATATTTAAGCGGTTTAAATGTCATAACACCAAACCATACAGACAAACAGAGGCTCTGCTACTCCCTTTGATTATTTAAGTCTTAAATGACATATTTAATATTTTCTATTTTAGTCATTATGTAATACATCAATCAGCACTTCTCAAAATGTTATGCGGTTCATAATACAAATGTTTATAAATCAATAATTTTACTATATGTATATGTTCCACATTTGCGATAAATTTACATTTTATTCTGAAATTTGAAAGTCGATTTAATGTAGTTTATGCCGTTACTGAGGTAACACATGTTTAAAATAAAAATTTGTTATGAAAAAATACAGTAAAAATAAAAAATTAATGTTTTTCAAGGCCTTATATTACCCTTAAGTTTTACTGAAAATTTCATCCAATTATATGAAACCATAAAGTAGAAAAAAAATATTTTCGATTTTCAAATTTTAATTAATTACAGCTAAAATAATTTTCAAAATTAATTAAAACTTGGTAAACACTTCCTCAGATAGAGGTTGATTGATACAATTTTTTTTTGCGAAATCGGAACTTAGGCACATTGCTTTTAGCTACCCGACCATATATTTTTCGAAAATACTAATGAACCCAATGTTGCCAGCGACGCTCACTAGGTGGCGACGTGTCGTTTTTGACAGATGGTTTCCTAGCGTATGTTTTATCAAAATGAGACATAAGTACTATTTAAAATAGTTCATAACAAAGAAGAAATATCTGATATGAGTGTCATTAGACTTTCTTATACATAAAACTGAGAGTAAACACTAGTAAACAGTAATGAGCGATTTTATATAATTATTCAAATTTGTTTTTGACTACGTAGAAAACTAGGAAGTTTCTATGTAGTTTCTCCATGTCTGTCCGTCCGTCTTGTAAAAATTTTGAAATAATAAGATGAAATTTGGTATACATTCGTAGATTGATGACCCAAAAAAAAATTTTTTTTAGACCCCACTTTCATAAAATGAAAAATGTTTTTTGAAAACATTTTTCACCTACCCCATTGAGTGCAGTATCGTTGGAAAGGTCTCCTAAAATGCAACAAAAAATTTAAAAGAACCTTTTGATTTTTACCCTTCAATCACGATGTATTTTCTCTCCGAAGTCATTATAAAAGCGCCCCCCCCCCCCATTTTCTAAACTATCGATTCAGAAAATCTGAAAAAAATTAGAATGTAGGTTTTAATTAGTACTTTCACTGAAAATTATAACGAACATTGTCAAAAAAATTTTGTCATTTAAATGACTTTTTGATTTTTTAACCATTCAGTCACAAAAATTTTGAAATAACTTTTTTATAAATCGTAGTGATAATGACTACGGAACCCTATCATGTGCGTGCCCAACATGCACTTGTCCGTTTTGTTTAAGTATTAGATTAAGGTTATACATACGTGTAGCACAATGTAAAAAAAATGGTTTCTTCATGGCAGCTTTTTAAAAAAAAAACATTTTAAACTAGATGATAATATTGAATAAACTATAAACGTGGTAAGTAGTAGAACAAAAACATTTAATTAATTTTATTTCTATATGCATACCTATATACAGTGCAACCTCGATATAACAAAACCGAAGGGAAGTAGAAAATATTCGTTATACCAAGTAATTTGTTACAATGAGGTTTGTTATATAAAGGTTAGCTTGGTCTACAATTCGTTATAAGAAGGTAAGAAAATTTGTTTATTAACCTCAACATTACGTAGGTATTCATCTGCTTACCCTGTTATAGCGAACGATTTCCACTAATAAATAAAACACATTTGAAAGAAAAAACTGTTGTTTTTTTTATTTAAAAACAGTTTACAGTTTTCTGTCACAAAATAATCAAAATTAAATGCAATGAAACCCGTACAAAATAAGTAGGTAGGTAGTTTAATTTCAATGGGTAATATTCGCATAAACATAAAAAAATCAACAATGTGGCTATGGTAGCTAAGTCCTCATTTTATTTGTCTTGATTAGAAATACTCTGCCTTGTAAATGCACGGTGCTTCCTCGTGTTAATTCATCAAAGGTAGTTAATTATGGAACAATTTAAATAAAAACCGATAAAGTATTCAGATGAACTGCCTGTCATTGGTTAACCATTTAATTTACATACGATTTTAATAAAAAAATTTAATTTGACATTTTTCTTAATACACGCCTGGTTATCATGTCGTATATTTTGAATTTTTTGACAATTTCAATCAAAACCATTATTTTTCTGCTATACGAATGTCAAAATGACATTTAAAACGTCAAAGTGACATTTAATATGTCAAAGTAAATAGCAGTTTTAAAAAAACAAATGACGATTTTCTTAAGTCAAAAGTAGGTGATTTATATTATAGAGAATTGAATGCTCTACAAAAAAGGTTCTATAAAATGTTCACGTAACATGTGTCTTTCTTGAGATATCTTCAAAAAATAAATCTTTTGTGATGTCACCCCTCCCCCTTACACACAAATTTAATTATTTTGAAATGGGACCGTCCTCAAGCCAGACCCAACCAACCAACCAAGTTTCATCAATATCGGTTCAGTGGTTCATGAGTTAAGCGTGTGACAAGGATTGGGGGACAGACACACACACACACACATACAGACAGACACGGAACAAAAAGTGTTTGCCTTTGACCTGAAACGAATAAATCCGGGAAAATTATTAAAATCGGAGAACAAATTTTTTTTCTCGTTTTAAAACGATAACGAAGCTTCTCGTATCTTCGATATTGCGAGGAAGCAAAAAGTCATAAGGTTATGTAAAGGTTATCAGTTGAGAAAATAGAGTTCGTTAAATAGAGGTAAATAATACTTTCTATTTATATTCTACAATGATTAAAAATTCGTTATAAAGAGGTTGTTGACAAAAGTATTGGTAATATAAAGGTATATTTTGCATTAGCTCTTACGGGCAGTTCTAGGGGATTTAGAAAAATTTATTAAATCGAGGAAATCGTTATATTGAGGCTAGTTATATTAAGGTTACACTGTAGTTAAGTAATTTACAAACAAGTGCATATTAGATTATACAAATAATATATACGTACCTACCTCTTAAATATAACGATATATAAAAGTACGCCCATAAAACTTAATTCCTTATTTGACACGATTTTCAGAAAAAAAATCACATCAACAAGAATAATATGTTATTTCGTTCCCTAGTTGTTTTTTACTGTACATTAAATACATAGCAATTATGTTTACAGTAATTATCGTGAACGGAAAAATATTTTACATCCAGACACACACTCGGACACACAGACACACGCACAGCCGCCATTTGGAAATCAACTTTTCTTTACGTTTTGAAGTTAGTACAATCTGAACCTGTTCTTATCTGGGACACGATTTTTCGATGGTATTACAATACTTCCATTTCTTTGAACATGGAAGTAAAAATTAATTATATTTCAAATAGTTCATAACAAAGAAGAAATATCTGCTATGAGTGTCATGAGACTTTCTTATACATAATACTGAGAGTAAACAGTAATGGGCGGATGTATATAATTATTATTAAAAAAATCTCTTTGGCTAAATCATAAATGCTGGAAAAAATGTATCATACTAAAAATAAATAAAAACAACTAAATTGTCTAAACGTCAAAAATTTAAAAAGTAATTATAGTAGCGAGCTTTCGATTTACTAAATCATCGTTCTCGCATTATCCCTTTTAATAGCCTGAAGATGATTTTGTAAATCAAAAGCTCGCTACATATAACTGCTTATTAAATTTTCGATGTTTAGACAATTTAGTTGTTTTTATTTATTACATTTAAACGTTACTACTAGTATATTATTATACAAATAATATATGGGTCAGTTCGCGGTAGTCGATACCAGATAGTTAAAAAAATATTTTACGAAAATGAATATTAAAATATAAAATTAACAGGCTATTTAACATCAATTTTCATAAACCAAAAGAAAATTACAAAAATGTTAGTTAATTTTCAAAATATTTCAAAAAATTTAAAAAAAGACAATAAATAAGGTGAAATCACAATAACTTACTTATGAATAAGTGACGATCGTGGCAAACTATTAAAAGTCTTTGACAATTACATATCAAACGTGACGTTTGACCAAATTAACAAAAATTACCCTCACCAATAATAATGACTAAGGGTGACCGCATTTACTATAAATTTAATGAGTCTATTGATGTATTTGATAAATAATTGTTATAAGTATTAGTTAATAATATCAATAAGCAATTAAACACACAAATAGTACTCTTTCTTATTGTATCCTTTTATTCAACGTGTCACACCCGTCACAATGTTTGTTGAGTAAAAATCAGTTAAATAAATAGATTACGTATTTACCTGATGCTCTTGTGTTACTAAAAATAATTTATTCGTAACATATTAAAGTATGATTATTATAAAGTAACTTCAATATCTTCCTTAAAATTTTGAGATTTTGAATAGAGGTTGCAAGACTTGCAATAGTTGGCGTCACACCCGTCACAGGGCTTTGAACGCTGGCATTTTTTAGTAAAATAACCGTAGACCTTTTATTCTTTCAATATACATGTATTACATTAAGATCTACAGAAAAATGGTAAAACCATGTTATTAAATATAGTCCAATCAATTTGTATTTTTGGTCTGCATTGTTCTACAGAGTCATTTTTTTTATTTTAAAATGTTGAGGGGTGTATTATGAGTACTACATTAAGTTGGCGTGGTCTATGACCTTGAGCGTTGTCCGCCATAAGCACGAAAACTTTAAACGTAATTATCTCGTAAACTGTTCATTCTACGATAAAATTTGTCATAACCTTTCTTATTCACCAGGATTGAATCTACAATTTTATTCACAGGCTCAATTCTCTATTGTCAGTTGGTGACGAGATATATTGTAAAAAAGTTCACAAAAAATGATTTTTTGCATTTATTTCGTAAAAAAGTGATTGTATTGAAAAAATTTAAATCACAATCTTTTAGAACTCTCAATTTGCAATATTTTTGTTAATATATGCCATTTTGCAAAATCGATAGTTTGCGTGTTATAGCCCGCAAAGCATTGCAAAAACACATTTTTTCATTATATTTCAAAAACTATAATAAAACCTACAAAATGTAGTACAATCTGAGTTGAAATGTCACACCCGTCACTGCGGACTGACCCTTAATCATAAATGTTGGAAAAAATGTATCATACAATTACAAATAATATATACCTCTTAAAAATAACGATATAAAAGTACATTCATAAAAACTTCATTTCTTATTTGACACGATTTTCAGAAAAAAAAAATCACATCAACAAGAATAATATGTTATTTCGTTCCCTTGTTTCCTTGTTTTTTACTGTACATTAAATACATGGCACGTTGCATCTAAGTGAGCAATTGTAAAAGTTATTTCTGTAGCTATACACGTTTTGATTGGAAGTCTGGATGAAGCGTATTCCCGTCGTCCTTGGTCCCGAGGGACTCGCGAGATTTTTCTATTACACAGGGGCAGACGCGACGTATAAAAAGGGGATAAATTAAACAACCTAACAACAGTATAGTAGCTATTCGTTGTGCTTACTGATTTAACAGATGTTATGTCGATTATTTTTTGTACCAGATTATCTATAGTAGGGTATATTATGTTATATGTTAGCATGCATATTAATTTTCATATGCAAATAAAATGGGGTTTATGATTTGTCATTATGTTTAATGTTTTTTTATTATTAAAAGCTTTTATTTAACTTCACTTGTTAGTTAGTCGGTCATTCCATAAATAACTGCACACATTTTTAGAAATTGTCACCGATTTGTTTTATTTTTATATATGGGTCAGTCCGCGGTAATCGATACCAGATAGTTAAACAAATATTTTACGAAAATGAATACTAAAATATAAAATTAACAGGCTATTTAACATCAATTTTCATAAACCGAAAGAAAATTAGAAAAATTTTAATTAATTTTCAAAATATTACAAAAAACTTAATTTTTTTTCGAAAAAGACAACAAATAATGTGAAATCGCAATAACTTACTTGACAATAAGTGACGCTCGTGGCAAACTATTTATTAAAAGTCTTTGACAATTACATATCAAACGTCACGTTTGACCGAATTAAAAAAAAAATTTCCCTCACCAACAATAATGACTAAGGGTGACCGCATTTATTATAAATTTAATGAGTCTATTGATGTATTTGATAAATAATTGTTATAAGTATTAGTTCATAATATCAATAAGCAATTAAACACACAAATAGTACTCTTATTGTATCCTTTTATTTAACGTGTCACGCCCGTCACAATTTTTTGTCACAACCGTCACAATGTTTATTGGGTAATAACTAGTTAAATAGATTACGTATTTACCTGATGCTCTTGTGTAACTAAAAAATAATTTATTCGTAACATATTAAAGTATGATTATTATAAAGTAACTTCAATATTTTCGGTAAACTTTCGGGTTTTTGGATAGAGGTTGCAAAACTTGCAATAGTTGGCGTCACAACCGTGACAGAGCTTTGAACGCTGACATTTTTTTGTAAAATAACTGTAGACTTTTTATTCTTTCAATATACATGTATTGCATTAAGATCTACAGAAAAAATGTAAAACCATGTTATTTACTAATATTATTTAGAAGTTATGAACTCCAATCCGAGTTGAAATGTCACGACCGTCACCGCGGACTGAGTCATATGTTTTAGTACTAGCTTAGAGAAAATTTTTAACGGTACTTAAAGTTAAAAATGAAGTATAAATTGATACCTGTAAGTGGGCTCTCACATCGGAGCAATATAGCAATATAGCAACACAGCAATAAAGTAACTACCAATTAGCTTATTGCTTTGATGTGAGACAATATGTCCGATTCAATGTATATTGACAGATAGCAATAATATCGCTAGTTATAAGTTGCTATAGTTGCTATAGTTGTTATATTGCTATATTGCTCCGGAATGACAGCCCACTTAGAGAAGAAAATTTGTACATTAAATCAAATAAATATATAAAACTTACTTAATTTATTTAAAAAATTAATTAATTAAAAGTTATACATTTACCTTCGTGAGCGCCCCGCACTTTTATTGGTTTTAGTCATAAAAACCTGAATTTTTTGTGACAGCTGAAAATTTATTTTTTACTTTTTAGTGCATTTTTAATAAAAGTTTGTTTTTAAAAAGTATTTTTTTTAATAATTTTGTTATTTTGAGGTTGAATAATTAGTTACATATCACACCTCCGCAAAAAAGTGTCACAACTTAAAAGATGTTATATTCAGGTAGATAAATACGTAGAATGATTCCAAATTACTATACACCCATTTCTGTATTTTTTACACGGTTTTGATTTAACTCGGTCTAGAAAAAAAAATTATTCCGTTTTTACACGATTTCATTCGATTTACCACGATTAAAAAAGCTATTTGATTTAAGGTAGTAGACCGGTGTGATGGGTCAAAAAAATCGATTTTTTTTTTACATTTTTCGGAAGAACCACATTTTAAAAATATGCTCTTAAATTTTCAGACCAAAATTTAGAATATTTCCAAAGTTACAGGCATTTATCGTTCGACGAGTGCACATTGCTATAAGATGGGAAACAAACGTTTTAGCGTTTTTCTCGAAACCATGTTTTTGAAATTTCGGGGAAGCACTGACTCAAAACTATTCAACCGATTTGGCTCAAAATTTAACTAGTTATTCTACGTACACATATCTAAATACCTAACCTTTAAAACATTTAATTTTTTAATAATAAATTAATTTTTTTAAGCATTTTATCAACAAAAAAAATTACATTTTGAGATTTTTTTTTCATAAGTCCGCTATTTATTTTTTTTTATTATGTATATTATTGGTTAGTTCATTAAAATAAGGTCTACACAATAATAATATTTTTGATTTTTTCATTTCAAATGACTACGGAAGGCTGTGTGCTTCCCCGAAACAGCTCATCATTCTTTAGAGGACTCCACTTTGACATTACATATTGTAAATAAATAAATGGAAAATGAAATAAAAAAAAAATTTTTTGTATCATTTAAAGTACTAAAATAAATATGTAAAAGTTAAAAAACGATCGTATATTATTTACTTGTTAAAATAAGGTCACGAAAAAAAGTCGAAATTTCGGCCGTCACACCGGTCTACTACCTTAAATTTTAAATAAAAATAATTTTATTAACCGTAATTATTTTGTTGGTAAAGTGTCGGATGAATTCGAAAAATGATTCCTTCTCTGTTTTCGAAAAATCCTGCCATGACTTTGCGTGAAGATATCGAAAAATTAAGCAAAAAATGTGTAAAAATATTTATTGAAACAATTCGTAGGCATTTATGCGATAATAACCTCAAATATCGGAGCACATTGCTAAAACCATTACTAAGCGAAAAACATGGAAATAGCAGAAAGGTGTCGTCACTTTGGATTGGCTGTCTGTCACCCGATGCAAATCTTATTGAACATGTTTGGGCTTTAATCAAGCTTATGCTTCGTAGAATCCGCTCCTGTAATATGAATCAGCTCTCTCGACGAATCCGAAAAATTTTGAGGTCTTTCCCGAAGAATATGCCAAAAATCTTGTCGAAATCATGCCGGATATGTCAGGCAATTATCGATACTGGGGGAAGCTGAACGTCTTATTGATAGGATTGCGAAAACGGTAAAGGTATCCTCTATCTTTGAAAAAAAAGATACATGCTTACGATTTATCTCCTGCGAGTAATCGCTGCTACTTTCTTACTTGACATACTGTATATATTTTAGTCTTGTACGAGTTTTCAGTTCTTAAGGCTGAACATGCTATTTGAATTGCCATAAGGATTACTATAGAGAAATTACGGTTTTTTATTCTATGCTCAGTTCTGACCAGTATTAATAAATCATTTAGGAAAAAATACAGTGATAAACTAGATTAATTTTTCTATGTCATGACATACATCATTTTTCAATTTAATTTTTTTATATATTAATAAAAAAAATCTGAAAATTTTTTGTATTTTTTTTTTTGATATGATAAAACTCAATATAGTATAACAAAAATTCTTGAAAAATACGGGAAAAAAATATACCACGACATAGATATTTGTTTAAGCTTTCTAATTTTATAATAATTCAGCAATTTGCATTTGAAAATATTGAATGTAAGACTTAAAACATAAGAACTATTTCTATCCTTTGAAGCTTCATCTTTGTTTAATTTCGAGAAAATCCCATTCCAATATCTGACAGTTTGAATTTGTATTTGTTTCTAAGGTAATATTTTCCCCTCAGGGCTAGACTTGTGCAAATGATTTTTGTTTTCTACGGTGGCAACATCTCGTGGAATTTAGTTTCAGAAAAATCGGCATGAAGAGCCTTAAACGTGCGATAATTTTATATTTATTATATTATTACTTTTACTTTAAGAATTGAATTGCCTTTTATTTTTATGAAATAAACTGTGTATGAATGCACATAAATATTTAATTTATAGTTTTTTTTTGTATGAATCGACTCATTTTACCTATTTTTTACAGGATTGAAGAATATGGAACTAATCCCCTTTTTTTCTATGTACTTCATGTTTTTTTGTACACGTTTTTTTCTGGAATGTATCTACCGCGTAAAAACAGAATTAGGTGTATATATATTTCTACTAAAAATTGTCATTAATGTAGTTCGTGTACCTACTGTCAATAAAACTAGCATATTCTAAATAAATGTAATTTTAAATACTTAATCACTAAGCGTTTTAATAGTTACTATTTTTCAAACATCATAGGAATACTGAAATATTTAAATTAAATACTGTATATCAGTTATTTTCCTAAACTACCTTTACAATTTTGATTTACCTAAATTGTTATAATTTCATTTATTCCCATTTCCTCAAAACTACATTTTTTGAGTTGTGTTGTCACTTTTTTTGCTAGGGTGCGATATGATAATGTTTTTTAACACTGGAAGTGAATTGAATAATAAATAAAATTATATAAAAAAAATACTTTTTAAAAACAAGCTTTTATTAAAAATTCACTAAAAATTTAAAAAATAATTTTCAGCTATCACAAAAATGTCAGGTCTGTACTGTATCACCAAAACCAATAAAAGTGCAAATGTATAACTTTTAATTAATTAATTATTAACTTCCCAATAGGAAGTTATTGTAATTGGTCCGAAAATCGAAATCAAAAATTTTAACATATTTTCATGTTTCAAGGGCATTAGAGTATATTTACACTATTTTCAGAAAAATGTCTGTGTGTGTGTGTGTAAATGACACGTACGTACGTGTCATTTTTTTCCGGGACGAAATCTCGCGAACAAAAATGCTATTGACTTCGTTGGGGTGCTAATCGAAGCGTCTTGACGTGAATATGATCTGAAAGGATTTTTCGAAATTCAACCCCTACGGGGGTAAAAATGGTGTTTTTTTCATTTTTATTTTTTTTCTTGGTCGAATTTAGTCGGAACTTAGAATAAATACTATACAATACAAATAATGAAACGTGTATTTCAGTATTTATTTTTTATATGGGTCCAAACAGCCATTAAAGGGATGAAAACCACCATCAAAATTTGAATTTCATACTAATAAATACAGTGTGTTGATAAAGTAGGGAACAAAATTCATAACTGCGTCATTTAATGTTTTCAAGCAAAACGCTCGGACACGTCGATTAGTATTTTTAGTTGCGGATTTTTTGACATAAAAAAATTGTATACAGAGTGTCTCAAGAAGAACATACGCAGTCATAATTGATTTTTTTAAATAGAACACCCTGTATATTATACCATTTTTGAATTATACGATAAATTCTGAATACTTTTTGTACAGCATACCATATCTCTAAAATCAGCGGTTTATGGAATAATGACGTTTTAAATGTGTCTCAAGATGAATATATGCAGTCATCATTGATTTTTTTTAATGGAACTTTCTGTATATTATACCATTTTTGAATTGTACAGTAAATTCTGAACACTTTTTGTACAGCATACCATAGCTCTAAAATCAGTGGTTTTTGAAATAATAATTATTAAAGTTCATTAATTTTTTATTTATTTATAATTTTTTTAACCTCATTTTTCAAAAAACCACTGATTTTAGAGCTAAGGTATGCTGTACAAAAAGTGTTCAGAATTTATCGTATAATTCAAAAATATACAGGAAATTCCATTTTAAAAAATCAATGATGACTGCATATATTCATCTTGAGACACATTTCAAACGTCATTATTCCATAAACCGCTAGTTTTAGAGATATAGTATGCTGTACAAAAAGTATTCAGAATTTATTGTATAATTCAAAAATGGTACAATATATAGGGTGTTCCATTTAAAAAAATCAATTGTGACTGCGTATGTTCTTCTTGAGACACCCTGTATACAATTTTCTTATGTCAAAAAATCCGCAACTAAAAATACTAATCGACTTGTCCGAGCGTTTTGCATGAAAACATTAAATGACGTAGTTATGAATTTTGTTCCTTACTTTATCAACACACTGTACATCTAATAATTCATGTTGCCTTGGAAACAACACAATTCAAAATTCAAACTGTCAGATTAGTTTTTCTAAAAATGTGCATTATATTATTGACATTATTAGGATATTAGAAAACTAATATTCATAATACAAAGGGTGAGTTTTATTTCTGATAAATTCCATTAAAATTTTTCATATACATATTAAAAAAAATATTTACAAACTATAACATAGTAATATTAATTATGGAAACAATAAGTAATCAGTATTCAAGTATTGTTAGTCATACCATGTTGGGAAGTTGATTGTGTGGACCTAAAGGATCGCACCCCACAGCATTATACGTTATATAGTTTAATTTTATATCCCCGGGTAAAATTGGATCCGACAGCTAGTTTTTAATTTGTTATCAAAAATACCCTTATCTTATATCAATTAATTATACCTCATTACTTATTTTACATACGCATTTTTATTTATATATTTTCCTTTATAGCTCCCTGCGCTATTTTGATAGCCGAAAATTTATTATTTACTTTTTAGTGCATTTTTTTAATAAATGCTTGTTTTTAAAAAGTATTTTTTATATAATTTTATTTTAAAATGTTTAGTTAATACTTATTGACTAACTAACTAACATATTAACAGGTAAAGCTCGACAAACTCTTTCATTTAATACCCATATAAAGGGGGTTGCGATGAAAAAGGTAATCCGCCATCTTGAAGTGTCCATCATATTAAATTTAGAAAGACGTTATATAGTTCATCGTATTCGACTCATCAAACCCTTTCATTTTATACCCATATCAAGATGGTTATAAAGAAAAAGGTAATCCGTCATTTTGAGGAAGATTTTTTTTATAACTAATAGTTGAAAAATTAGGTTAACTCAAAAACTTTGGCAAACGGATTCGGTTTCAGCACGTCATAAACTTCCAAAATCACTTATTGAAATAGAAACAACAAAATGCTGTCAGTCAGTGATATTAATGTAAAATTATACATGAATATTTTACCTTTTCCCGGAGGAAGTGAAGCCAACGTCTATTGAGAGGGGAAACATAAGTATTTCTTGATGATAGCCTAAAGAAGATGATACTTCAAAATACCTGCCTCCTGCCCTAATACATTACTATAGATTGGAAAAATAGTTTTTCAACTAGTGCGAAAAATGCAACTATTGTAATTTGTATTACATATCTCTATCGATTTAAGAAAACTGGTTTGATTAAACCCAATTTGAAATCAACTATTTGCAACTATTGCACACCCCAAGCAGGCTCTGCTTGGAAGTGTGTTCTACTCTCGTCCTAAAAATTTTTTTCGTATATAAATTGATAAAATGAGTATTATATCTTAAATTTCTTCAGTATCTCACTTACATTTTTACATTTTCTGATAGAAAACATTACAGTCTCCATTTTTGCTTAGTTTAATATCGATCGGTTTTAATTTTCTGTTATAAAAATATAAATAAAGTTCAATTTGTCGATTTAACCCGCTTTTTTGATAGAAATGCTGAACTACAGGCTACAATTCGAAATAAATTTGCACCAATCCTTTTGAATTCACTTCATCTATTATCAGAATAGAACCCTATTAAAACTCAACAAAATTGGATAACTAGAAGTAACGAAATTTGCAGTTTATTTAAACAAAAATTCATATTTTGACAAGAATTTTTTTTACAAATAGAGTAGTTGCTATTTATAATTTATTAATAGTAGTAGGCGCTGTTTTTTCATATGTCAATTCAAATTCCATAATTATAGTCCAATCAAATTATCAAAAAAATGTAGTTCGTAAGACATTGTTCTACAGAGTCATTTTTTTTAATTCAAATTGTTAAGGGGTGTATTCTGAGTACTACATTAAGTTGGCGTGGTCTATGACCTTGAGCGTTGTCCGCCATAAGCACGAAAACTTTAAACGTAATTATCTCGTAAACCGCTCATTCTACGATAAAATTTGTCATAACCTTTCTTCTTCACTAGGGTTGAATCAACAATTTTATTCACAGGCTCAATTCTCTATTGTCAGTTGGTGACGAGATATATTGTAAAAAAGTTCACAAAAAATGATTTTTTGCATTTATTTCGTAAAGAAGCGATTGTATTGAAAAAATTTAAATCACAATCTTTTAGAACTCTCAATTTGCAATATTTTTGTTATTAGATACCATTTTGCAAAATCGATAGTTTGCGTGTTATAGTCCGCAAAGCATTGCAAAAACACATTTTTTCATTATATTTCAAAAACTATAATAAAACCTACAAAATGTGTAATGACAAAAGTGTAGATAATAAAATTTTACACTTTCTTTGTCAAAAGAAAAAAAAAACTTTTTTTCGTTAAAATTTTTTTTTTGTTTATTTACAAAAAAAAAATATTTTTTTCTCTGAACAAAAAAAGTGTAGAATTTTGTGATCTTGACTTTTGTTATTACACATTTTGTAGGTTTTATTATAGTTTTTGAAATATAATGAAAAAATGTGTTTTTGCAATGCTTTGCGGGCTATAACACGCAAACTATCGATTTTGCAAAATGGCATCTAATAACAAAAATATTGCAAATTGAGAGTTCTAAAAGATTGTGATTTAAATTTTTTCAATACAATCGCCTCTTTACGAAATAAATGCAAAAAATCATTTTTTGTGAACTTTTTTACAATATATCTCGTCACCAACTGACAATAGAGAATTGAGCCTGTGAATAAAATTGTTGATTCAATCCTGGTGAATAAGAAAGGTTATGAAAAATTTTATCGTAGAATGAGCGGTTTACGAGATAATTACGTTTAAAGTTTTCGTGCTTATGGCGGACAACGCTCAAGGTCATAGACCACGCCAACTTAATGTAGTACTCAGAATACACCCCTTAACATTTTAAAACAAAAAAAATGACTCTGTAGAACAATGCAGACCAAAAATACAAATTGATTGGACTATTATTATATTGTGTTAATTAATATATAAATACACGTACATCGATACGTGCTGTATTTTATTTATTTTATTCAAAGCCAATCAATCTTTTTAATCAAGATAAAATCTGGTAAGTTTGCATTTTTAAAACAAATATATAATATACGTCATATAACCTATAAACGTTACATTGTTGTTTCATTTTAAATGCTAGATAATAGATATCAGGTGAACACAGCTGTTATCGCTGCAAAATGTGGATGTATTTATCTTTTTAATTATTATTATTAATTAATTTATTTACTTTATACATTTTACAAAAAACATATGTTTTATAAAAATTGTAAATTAAAATGATTGTTGTTTTATTACAATACATCCTAAATTTAAATAAAAATAGGTAATAATCGATTGATATCAAGATTCATTGTTGATTTTCTAAAAAATCTTAATGAGTGATAAACTTCATATTTTATATTTATATAATATTAATTACCTCCAATATTATTAAGTTTCACCAATTATATTGTACCTGTACCGTATTTATTTGATATTATAAGTTAATACATTTTTTTATGTTTAAGGGTTGTGCATTTTATGGCCTAGCCATAGTATTTGATTTTTTTTATCCAACGTTAAAAAATTTTTATTGAAAAAAAATAATAGAGACAAACTTTGAAATAATTCTAATTATTAATATTGATTTTTTGGTAACAATTTATAAGTATACTTTCACAAATTTTAATGTAAATTGTATTATTTTTACAAGAGAAAAATATAAAAAACCAGAATATCGATTTTCTCGGAAAAATTTGAGGTTATATTTAAAAATGCTGTGTATGAAAATTTTAATTTTTTATTATCTGCAACTTTTGTGCTATACATTTTTTGCTAGATCACGTTTCGCCGAAAATTGCGAAAACCCAATTTCAACCCCTAAAAATCACCCCCAATTCACAATTTTACTTTATCTCGAATATAATTTTTTTTCCGGCTGGTCTTTGCGTGTTATTAATTATTATTTTTTTCAAAAAGGTATTGGCACTAGCCTGATAGTCGAGTTGTATATTATACTTGCTTATAGAATGTTTTTTCTTTTTTTTAGTAAAAGTAATACGCTTGTTTGTAATAATAGTAAATAAAAAAATTACTATCGGAAAAAATTTGGTAACTATTTCGCAACTATTTTGATAAAAATCAACTATTTACCAACTATTTTACGAGAAAAAAAATCGACTATACAGGGTGTCCAAGATAAGCGTGCAATGCATGGGGATATCCTAAACGGTAAGAGATACAGATGTGGTTAAATGAGATGAATTATTTGTAATCAAAAAATATTAATAATTTTATGTAGTTCAGGCGGTATACCCAAAAAACTGAAAATTCGGAATTTCTTTAAATGACTATAACTTTTTTGGCAAAGTAGATAGGTACTTTTTCTTTGCGGTTTCTTAAAGCACTTTTTTGAGTAGAATTGTTTGGTGTATTTAGAATTTTTATATCACTTTTAGTTTCCGAGTTACAAGCCCTAACTTTAGTTTTTCTTATGGGCCGCCAAGTTGACTATAGCATATTTGAACGTGTTTTTTACTCTACTTTACAATGATATGTCACATGTCATACTTATTATTAAAAAAAAGTAAAAACCTTTTTAAAGTGAAATTTTTATTACATCGTCTCAAACTTTTTGGTCTGTGTGTTGCATGTCGCGTGGACTGCGCATGCGTGGAACAAGCAGCAATTCATTGTATGACAGTTTATGTACTGTGTGCATATTTAGTAAGTTTGTATTGTAATTTGTCAGTGTTTAATGTAAATGTTGTTATTTATTTGCTTTTGGTAAACAACGACACAGCTAGTGAGTCCAAAAAACTGATCAACGAGAAAGAATAGTGCAAAAATGAATGACGATCAATTAATTTTACGCCGTAAAAAACAGAACGCCGACAGAGCACGTGCTTATAGAAAAAGGAAAACAGATCTTGGTTTTTATATAGAATTTATTAGAATTATTAGAACTTTTTGCTGGTGCATGTTGTTGTTTATGGATTTATTTCAATTTTGAGTGCTTGAATTTATTATTCCGAAAATTTTTAGTTAAATGTCTATAATGTGAAAAAAAGTTTCACTTTTTCCGTGGTTTCGTAAAACCACACAATCCTTTTTTTTGTAATAGTTTATTGTTTTTAAATATGCATTTGTTATTTTCATTGTTGTTATTGAGATTTTTGTTTAACATTTTTTGTTTTTCATAGCTTACATAAATGTTTGTAATAAAATACTTTATAAATATCACCAATATTTAGTACATCGACTTATTTTCTATAATAAGTATGTCATGTGATATATCGTTGTAAAGAACAGTAAAAAACACGTTCAAATATTCCATAGCCAACTTAGTGGCCCATAAGAAAAACTAAAGTTAGGGCTCATAACTCGGAAACTAAAAGTAATATAAAAAATCTAAATACACCAATCGATTCTACACAAAAAAGTGCTTTAAGAAACCGCCTACAAAAAGTACTTATCTACTTTAACAAAAAAGTTATAGCCATTTAAAGAAATTCCGAATTTTCAGTTTTTTGGGTATACCGCCTAAGCCATATAGAATTATGAATATTTTTTGTGTACTCGCCCCTAAATTACAAATAATTCATCTCATTTAACCAAACACGTATCTCTTATAGATACTGAGATCCCCATGCTGGAAAAGTTATCTGGGACACCCGGTATAGTAACTACCTGTATTTCGTTTAAAATAACAACTATTTTTCCAATCTCTATACATTACATAACATTAAGATGTAGATCGTGATAGAGATTAAACGTTACAAAGATCTTTAGCATAGGCGCTGACTTTTCATTTAACCTGGGGGGGGCGAGATTTTCATATTCAAGTATTTGAATATTTACACCTTTTTTAAAGTAAAAATCGTTAATTTAAAAGAAACTAGAGTTCAGCTGCACAGGGGGGGCGAAGCCCCCCTGGTATAATATTTGGGGGGACGATCGTCCCCCTCGCCCCCCCGTAGTCGGCGCCGGTGATCTTCAGAGATCTTTGTAGATTGTTTTAGATCTTTGCAAGTCTTCACAGATCAAAAACAAGTGAAAAATATTATGTTATCTCAAAATGAAGATCTATTGAAATCTGTATGTCTACAATTTTTTCCTGGGATGTCATTTAAATAAAAACATAGTAGTCATGGAATAATGAATTCTATAATTGAAGGGTTTTCAGCAACATGGAGTTATCTCCAGTTTTTATAGTTTGTGGGAAAATACAAAAAATCTGTCTAAAAAAATTGAGAATGTATTTAAATCGCCTTTGTCTTCGTCCAATTATTATTTGTCACCGACCACATGTTTTGACCAAATTTCATTGAGAAATTCGTCAAATTCGCAATTCTAGAGTTAATTTTATTCTGGAGATAACTCCTTTTTGCCTCAAATAGTAGAAAATTATTTTGTTTTTAAAGTAAGGAAGCATTGAATAAGAACAATTTTCAAGAAAATTAGTTTATTTTAAGAAAGAACACAGTAACGAGTGTACTAACTAAATTCTAAACCCAAAAACAAAGAGTCAGCTCCTGGAGTTAACTCCATTTTGATCCAAGCAGCTAACTCATTCTAGCGGATACCTTGAGAACTATCAACGGTAGGTAATTCTTAGTTGAACCAAACGAAAGAATGATTTTTTTCCCCCAAAAAAGGTTGTTAACTCAGTTTGGCCTAAAAATGGAGTTAACCCCTCAATTACGGTTAGAATCATGGGTTTTTCAATATTTTATTAATTTAGGTAACTCAGATTTGTGGAAATTAACCCGGGTAACACCGAGATCAATGCGTTAGTCAGATATAAAACATTAACTTTTCTTAAGGGGTTAGACCCAGTTAAAATTTTGAAAAAAATCTATTTTTTTGCATTTTCTCAAAGTAGAGTATTTCAAAAGTATTCTCTGAAAATTTCAGACAAATCGGACCGTTATTTATGGAGATAGGGGAAGGTGGGGTAAGACGGGGTAGCGAGGTAAGATGGGGACCGTAACAAAACTGATGATACAATGTAGCTAGAAATGTTCTTCTATCGCCATGTGACGGTATTTAGCAGAAGTTATTAATGTCACAAATAGTTTGGTCGAAGGTGTGCACGTTGTGATTTTGTAAGTATTTTTTTATATTTTTAGTGGTTAGATTCATTAGATCTAATTTTTGAGGTATATAAAGTACGTGACTGTTCAAAATGTATGGTGTACAAGATGTATGTCATATTTTTTTATTGATATTTGTTTATTTTACTATTATAATGACATTAACTCGTTCCGGTTTGCTTCGATTTATAACCTCAAAAAAAAAATACAACTTGGGAATCCAGTTTGGGAAAGATGGGGTACCTACTTGCGGGTAAGATGGGGTAGGTATGATTCTTTGGATAAAACAACATTCGATCTGGCTAGCCCGAAACAGTTAATGCCGTATCCACGAATTTCCGAAAAAAGGCCAAGACAAGTTCGAAGAAGAGGAAAAACAGCTATTATTACTGCGTCTCCGTATAAAACAGAGTTAGAGGAAAGACAAAGCAGTAAGAAACCAAAACCAAAGGTAACAAATAAAAAGAAACTGAAAAAAACAAATAAAAGATCTAAAAGAACCAAGAAAGCTGATGAGTTCTGAGGACGAAGATACATAATGTCTGTACTGCCACAGCTTGTATTATGAGTCTGTACCCCATCTTACCCCAGGGGTTACCCCATCTTCCCCTATAGGTGGGGCAAGATGGGGCAAATTAGTTATTTTTTTCAAGTTGATATTTCTATAAGAAGAATTATATTTTTTTTATTTTCACTGGTTAGAATTTAAGGAAGAAAGGCTGATTATTTTCTTAATAAAAGTTCCCACAATGTGCAATCAAAAACAAAGGGTTTTATTTATGAAATACTTTAAGGTCTCCGTCTTACCCCACCTTCCCCTATATAACTTTGAACGGAGCCATCTCTAATGTATTCAAGTACGCAGGTAGCGGCAACTGTGCACTTTTTCTCGAAACCATGTTTTCGAAGTCGGTGATCACTGTAACTTAAGAACGGCTTTGCCGATCGGTTTGAAATTTTTCTCACTTATTCTATACATAATTGTCCTCCGGATGGACGGAAGATTTTTTTTGACGATTATTCCGTTTATAGCCGAAAATGCGAGTGAAATTTTAGTCGAATAAAGAACTTTGACTTTCAACATCCGCCAATTTGTGAAAATTCAAAATTTTTCAAATCCCTTCGTCCATCCGGAGCATTATGTCATTAACTAATAATCCCTTTTTCTGATGATCCAGTGACGAGCAGCAGTGATCACAGCAAAAAAAAAATTTTGCCCCCCCCCCCCCCCAAATTTGCTGTATCCCACTTATTTTTTAATATTTTACCATAAAAAATTATAACATTTTCTGTAAATACATGGAAAATTTTTTTTTATTAATTATTTTTATGCGCGGCCAAAAAAATCCTAAAAAGACCTTTTTTTAAGAAGTCCTAATTGAGTCTGCCCCCTTAAAAAATAATTTTCTCCAATATTTCTTAAGCTCCTCCAAATCGACTAGACTGAAAAATTGAACAAAGGAAAAATAAAAGGTGTTTCGCTATTTCATTACATTTTATTAAAAACAAATTCACTAGAAATTAAATAACATTATAAATATATTTACAAAACAATATTTTAAAATTATTTTTTGGTTATATGTTACTAAAGCAGCATTTCTCAATCATTTTACTCTATAATAATATTCATGTTTGATTAAACATTTGTATACCTACAAATTTTATACATAAAGTTTATAAAAAAAAAAAAAATATATTTTTTTTCTAATCACATAAAAAATCAATTTAATATCTGTATACACAAAATAAATCAACAAAAATAATTTAAAAAATATTGACAATAACTACTTCAGTGGCGTAGTAACGGGGGGGGGGGGCAAATCCCCCCCCCCTCCGAAATGTTCAATGTTCTAAAAAACATCAGTTCAAAATATATCTTCCGAAAAACACCTTACCCCCCGATTTTTTTTCTTACTACGCCACTGAATTACTTCAATATTTCGTGGAACCTTGGTTGAGAAACACCGCCATTGTGGTGAGGATTAGGGGCTATAATCCCCCTCCTCTCCAAATATGTCAATATACATTATTTAATTTAACAACTATGAAAAAAATTATTTGTTATTATTAAAGAAATACCCCCCCCCCTCTAATTTGATGAATTCGTCACAACAGATTAAATATTGACTAACATTAGAAGACTACACGGAAAAAATATTGTAATAAAAATTACTATGTATTATGGTACTGGAAGGACGGTTCAGTAATTATGGTATAATATAATAAAAATTACAATGTTCATTGAAATTGTTATTAGAATATTAGTATAATTACTGAACCGTCCTTCCAGTACCATAATACATAGTAATTTTTATTACAATATTTTTTCGGTGTATCGTTTTGAGTTTGAAAATTATCAACAATATGTGTTATTATTTATTTACAAAAAATCTGTTCAAAAGAATTAAAAGAAAATATGTAACTTTTAGATTATGTAGATACCAGTGGCGTATCCATGTGGGATTAGAAATCATCCCACTCTCCTGAATTTGTAAATATACACTATTTAATTTAACAATTATAGATAAAAATAAAAATTATATACGCTTTAAACCCCCCCCCCCCCCATGAATTTGTTTCTGGGTGCACCACTGGTAGGTACCTATATATTTTTTTAGAGTGCGTTTTCATAGAATATTTTCAGCATATAAAGTTTACACATATTTCAGAAATATTTTTTTATACATATTTAGTTTGTTAATAGTTGAGCTTTTTTATGATTTGTTATAAAAAAATGTTTATTAATTACAAAAACATGTTCTGTTCAGGGCCGTAACTAGAAGCTTAGAGACCCCGGGGCAGCAAATGACTGAGGGGCCTTCGTTATATGTAAAATATAAATTGAAGACCTTTTTTTCGATGCTACAATTCTAATAACCTGTTGTTTTTTTTTACTCAATCTTGCTGCTGTGGGGATCCCTATGCATTTTCCCGGCTGCCCTTGTGGTAATTATGACCCTAGTTATGTTTCTATTCACTGTTAATATAAAGTTAAAGATAATTCTTAATTCTTCAATTCAATTTTATAATCTTATTTATTTCATAATTTACATAAGTATATATGATAAACTGTAATGCCGGTAGTACACACTCGCCGAGCTCGCTCGCCGAACATCTCGCCGAGACATTTGGTAAGGCGAATGTGTACAAGCGCATGGATGTACACACTCGGCGAAACTACTCAGTTCAATTTATATTCAAGCGAGAGTGAACGCGAGAGGTATACTGAATGCGCTCGCTCTAGCCACTCGCTTCCTTTGACTCGTGGTCAAAAACCGACTTTATGTGGAGCGAACACGAGGCGAGGCGAGCGTTGCCAGTACACACTCGCGTTCGGGTAGTCTCGCCTAGGCTCGGCGATTGTGTACTGCCGGCATTATATATTTATATGTACTTCTATTATGTAGATAATTAAATATACCTAGGTATATACAAAACTGATTTATTTTTATTATTTTTTATTCAGTATTTAATAATATGAGTATTAAGTGAATATTTTAAAGAAATCACATATAATATACAGACAGATTTATATATTTAATACATTTTTACATTAATTGATATAGTATTATTATACATACTGTAATAAATAAATTATTGCACATAAAAACTAATATAAATAATATTAAATAATAACTACTTGTTTAAAATACAAATAAACTTTAAGAAGGGGAGATATGCACACAATCAAACAATATATGTACGACCAAAACTATCTGAACGAAATAATTTTTTAAAATGCCCTCGAAATAAAGGACCCCGCAGAATCCTTATGGGAAAGGGGTTTCGGTCAAACTCTTTGAAACTTTGGATTCTGATAGTCCTTGATGAGTAGATTAAAAGTGTCAATGGGCACTAAGTCCTAAAAACACAAACTTTTAAGATATAGCCTTCTAAAGTTGAGGATGATGCTCGCCTTTAATTTGCAATAAAAAAATTTGTAGAACCTTAATTTTCGCACAACTATTTGTATGTGTTCCCAAAGACTTATATAATCGATTGTCACCATAAAAAAGTACCTAAACTTTTTAAAAAAGTCAACTTTTTAATTCTTTGGCCAATAACAGCACTTAAATCTTATTATTACGTTTTTTTATTATAAACCAATTGGATTTGTTTATAATTAAAAAAAAACGTAACAATAAGATTTAAGTGTTGTCATTTCTCAATGAATTGAAAAGTTGACTTTTTATGGTGGCAATCGATTATAGATGTCTTTGGGAACACATACAAAAAGTTGTGCGAAAATTAAGATTCTACAAATTTTTTTATTGCACATTAAAGACAATCATGATCCCCAACTTCAGAGGGCTATATCTTAAAAGTTTGAGTTTTTAAGACTAAGTGCACATTGACACTTTTGATCTACTCATCAAGGACTATCAGAATCCAAAATTTCAAAGAGTTTGACCGAAACCCCTTTCCCATAAGGATTCTGCGGGGTCCTTTATTTTTATAAAATTATGAATTTTAGTTTTCTTCTAATTTTATAGAGAAAGACGTGAAAAATTGAAATTTTTAAACCGAAATTCATTATCTCAAAACGTTATCGAGATATGGCCTTTCAAAGTTTTCGATTTTTGAAAAAAATCCCAAAAATGTGGATTTTTGACTAATTTTTTGTTTCGAATTTTAATGTATTATACATGTCAGATAGATTACGTTGATATCAAGTTCGTCATCAAAAATGAAATCCGATTAAACGTTTAAAAGCTACGATCATTTTTCTCCGAAATTTAAAAAAATCGAAAACTTTGAAAATCAATATCTCGAGAACGTTTTGAGATACTGAATTCCGGTTTGAAAATTTCTACTTTTCACGTCAGGTATTCTTTTAAAATGAGTCTTTATAGGAAAAATGTTGGTCTATGACTATACCATAAAGCAGGCCAGGATTTAGAAATTTGCCGCCCCTAGGCAGTTGCAAAAATTTCCACCCTCTTTTTCAAAATAAATATTTTATTTGAATAAAAATAAAAAAGTATATTATGTCGGATAAAATTTTAGATACCGGTGACCTTTTTTAGTTTCTACCAAAATTTGCCGCTCTAGGCAAGTGCCTACATTGCCTGCATGGTAAATCCGGGCCTGCCATAAAGATATTTTTTTTGTACTTTTTATAAAAAACTTCTTCAATTATAAAGCATATCTCCCATACTTAATATTTACATTATGGGGGATAGCCACTATGACGGGTTAAAAAATTGTCAATGTTTGGGAATTTTTTTCACAGAATAGCTAATTATTTTTGAATCAGGTAAATGACGTTTTATTAAGTATATATTCAACTTATTTAATATCAATTTTTATTAAAAAATATTAAATATTTACAAAGTAAAAATGTGACGACCAAAAAAAAAAAATTTCTCTATGGTCGACTCGAAATTTCGAAAAGGGTTATATGAAAAAAAAAATCAATATCTATATGAAGGTAGCTATCGTTGCACGTAGCCGTTTTTTTTTATTTATTTTTTTCACAAAATGGTGATCGTTTGAATTTTTTTTTCATTTTTAAGACCTATTTTTTTATTTGAGTGGTTTTAAAAATAGTAATTATCAAATTTTCAAAAATCGGCTACGTGCAATTACCTACGAAAATTATAAAAAAAAAAAATGAAATCGGTTCATTAGTCTTTGAAGAATCGTGTCGACCTGGTCGAAAAATGTCATTCCGAGATAAACGTGTTTAATGTTTTTGTTATATCATAACCGGCCCTGCTACATCGTCTCACTAAATTGACTGTAACTCCGTCATTTTTCAAAATTTAAACACATTTTTTTGTATACATATTTATGAATACTAGGGGCTGTGCCCCTGGGCGCTTCGCGCCCCAACCCCCTTTCACGCCATATTTTTTACACAAATTTACTCGGGTCTGCGACCCTCGTATGTGTATATATCATACTCGTTCCACTATTTTTTGATAGTTAATTTTTTAATTTAGCGGAGATAATCAATATTAAAATTTTCAGTAATATTACATGTATAAATTACCCAACCTAAAATGTACTGTTATTTATTAAATGATTAACTTTTTATTTTTATATATTCCTGAAGTTTTTAATTTTTGTTCAATTCTAATCAAAATTAATTTGTTTACGTCACTTTTAAAAAATATCAATTTTAATTATTTTCATGCGACGCCCCTGACTTAATTATAATTTAAAAAAAAATGATTAATATATCAATCTCAACTTTCAAAAAAATAATAATTCATAAATAATTTGTTTTGAGGCGCTACTGATCTATATTATAATTTTCATATTTTTCTGAAATTTCTAATTTTTGAACAATTAAAAAAAAGTTTTGAGACGCTACTGACTTATTTATTTTTAAATGTGAACTTTTGGGTAAATTGCATCAATCTCCTACAACAAAACTATTAAAAATTATATTTTTATACAATTTCATTAAAAAAAAAACACAAATATAAAAATATTTGAAACGCCGTCCCTGATTTAAATGAATAATTTCAACAATTAAAAAAAATTCAACAATTTCACTGAAAATATTTTTTTTACAAACAAAAAATATGTCACATGTTAAAAATCACGTAATTTTGGAACTATCAAAACTAACTTTCAAAAAAATAATAATTCATAAATAATTTTTTTTGAGGCGCTACTGATCTATATTATAATTTTCATATTTTTCTGAAATTTCTAATTTTTGAACAATTTTTAAAAAATCTAATATTTTTATAAACGTTAAGAAATGTGACAGTTCCCAAAAATTTCATATATTTAAAACGTCACCAGCCCCTGACTTAATCCCCCTTCAACAAAACGATTAAAAATTATATTTAATTCACTTTATTAAAAAATGCAAATTTAAATACTTTTAAAACGCCGTCCCTGGCTTAATTAGTATTAATTATAAATTTTCAGATAAACTGCATCAATTCTACAACTTTTTTTAACAAATTTGAACAAAATGAACAATTTCAATAAAAATTTAATATTTTTATAAACGTCAAAAACTATGACATATCAAAATGTCAAAAAGCACGTGGTTTTAAGAAAAATGACAGGTCTAACGTCATTTTTAATCAACCAGAGCACGCCGAAATGCTAGAAATTTCGAAACAAAACACTATGGTTCTAAATCGTAAAATCAGTTTTACGGATAAATTTTAGTGAATTTTTTCGTTTCGTCACACGAAAAAAATCATATCCCAAAAACTATTAAAATTTTGAATAAAATAATTAGCCTAAGCACTGTATCAAAGATGAATCTAACTATTGTGAAAAAATGAAAAAAATCTAGTGAAACGTTTATAAATCCATAAATTTATAGTCATCGGTCAGACCCAAATATATATATATATATATATATATATATATATATATATATATATATATATATATATATATATATATATATATATATATATATATATATATATATATATATATATATATATATATATATACGCTGGGTTTATATTATAGTGTGATGTAAATTTTAAAAAAATCTAAAAAATATATAATTTTTTTCCGTCACAGTGGCTATCCCTCTTATAATATAGTTACTACAAATAATTTGTTCATAACAATTTTAATCATTAAAATATGTACAAAAGAATATAATATCCTATATTAAATGACTTCAAATATTAAAGCTTTAGTAAATTGTCGACTAGATTAAATTGTACAGTTATTTAAGAATTGTTTATATTAGAGTTGTGCATTTTAATTGAAACAAGCAAATTCTTGAAAATCAAGGATTTTTAGGTAAATTTTTAGGAGGGGGAAAATCAACGGCATAAACTTTTTTGAAGAGTCGTGCTCTACAGAAAAATTAGACAGAATTTTTAAATATTTTTTCTAATCAATATTTTTATCATTATTAATATTTTTATTATTAAAAAATGTTCATTTTAAAATTTTGGAAAAAATGGTAAAATAATTTTTAATTGTGAATTTTTCTGTAGAATACGAATCTACATAAATGTATATTTCCATTAAAAAAATTAAGTTGACCTCAAAATGACAATCGCTCAAGATTTTCCCCCTTTTTACCTTGAAACTTTTATACCAATCATTTATGAAAATCTTAAGTTTTTCATATATTTGCTTGTCTCCATGAAATGGACCACCCAGTATACTTGACACCTATCATAAATTATGTATTTTAAATATTTACTAGTACGTTAACAGAATTTTCATAGATATTTTACAAAATATTAGAAATTATACCTTTCGCATTATAGAAACTTTGGATACTTATTTTTTTGTGAAAATTGTTTAATAATAGAAACAGGGTACTAAAAAATAGTGACGAGCAAAAAAATGTATGTAAAATTCAACAGGAAATTGCATCGCACTTTTTAGTACATTTTTTTTATAGCTATTCAATTCAAAATTAAAAAAAATTTGTATCTTTTAATGGAAAAAATGTTAATTTTTAATAAAGAAAAGTGTTTTAAAAAACACATTTCAACAAAAAGTTTTCTTTTTTTCTAAAAAATACGAATATGTAAAAAAAAAAGATTTCAATTAAAAAAATAAGTTGACCTCAAAAAGACATTCATTATATCCATTGATTTCCCCCCTTTCAACCGTAAAACTTCTGTACCAAAACATTTTCCGTGAAAAACTGTAATTTTCGAGATATCTGCTTGTCTCAATTTAAATAGACCACACTCGATTTCTTTACTATCCTGCAACAAATCTATTTACAAAGATAGAGTACCATAAAAGTTTCATCTATAAGGCCTATTTCACACATATACGGTTCCATTCGGTTCGGTTTGTTTTCGGTTCGTTTTCGGTCGCTGGCGACAAGTGTGAAACGGTGATTCAGTTTGTATTCGGTACCTAATAGAAACCGTACAGAACTAAATACTCTCTCCACACGAACAGGTTTCATCAGGTTTCTATTCGTGTGCAGGGAACAGAAAGCAATCAACGCGTTCAAACACACTCGATTTAGTTTCGGTTTTAATCTGATAGCCCAGGAAATAAATGTTTTTACTAAGAAAAAATTCCGACCAAGCTGGATTTTGGTGGAGACTTTTATTTTGATGTCCTAAATATACCCTAAAAAGTCCCCTTAATTTGGATGGCGGGATTTTATTTTTAGGGGGTAAAGGGGGACAAATTCTAGTTTTTTGTAAATATCTAAAAAATTATTAATTTTTCGAGAAAAATTGTTATGAAGGAAATTGTAGCTTATAAAATTCTACACAAAAAAGGTATTTATATTTTTTCGTATAATCAAAACTTTTTAAGTAAACTGTTAATCCAGTCAAGGGTGCAGTGAAGAGTGCCAAAATCCGAACTTTTAGGGGCAAGCAATTTTATGGTTGATTATTATCAACCATAAAAACACCCTGTTATCGATTTAGATTTTGAGAAAAATTGAAAAAAATCTTGAAAACGGGGTTTTCACCCTTCAACCCCTTTTTAAGGGTGTTGCACTACTTTTCGTTAGTTCGGGTTATTTTTTTGGAATTCTACGCCCCAAAATCTATAATAATCAACCATAAAATTGCTTCGGATTTGGCACTCTTCACTGCACCCTTGACTAGGTACTTAACAGTTTACTTAAAAAGTATTAATTATACGAAAAAAGTATAAATACCTATTTTGTGTAGAATTTTATAAGCTATAATTTTCTTCATAACAATTTTTCTCGAAAAATTAATAATTTTTGAAATATTTGCAAAAAAATAGAATTTGCCCACTTTTACCCCCTAAAAATAAAAACCCGCCGTCCAAATTAAGGGGACTTTTTAGGGTATATTTAGGACATCAAAATAAGTCTCCACCAAAATCCAGCTTGGTCGGAATTTTTTCTTAGTTTGACCGTTTTTTTGAGTCTATTGCCTAGGCTATGATAGCGGGTGTTATTTCTTTTAAGTTTTGTCGCGGTTTTTCTAATAAAATGAGCGGTTTTCCAGATGTTGATGTGGATCGTCTTCATGCTCTTTAGCTTCGGGAAAATAGTGTAGAATGCTCCAAATTCCAGCTGTAAAGGTGCTCGCAATGAATTCTAGTATTCCTCCTTCGTTTTTTAATTTTTTTATAGAGAAACAACATGGCAACAACTTGCTTTCTCTCCATGATAACTACTGAGTATACGGAAATAAATAAAACCTAATATGAACCGTATGAGAACCGTGTATGTGTGAAAGGGTTTGATTCGTTTTCGACTGAAACCGAAAACAAACCGAACCGAATAGAACCGCGTATGTGTGAAACAAGGCTAATGCGCTGGTAAGTACATCACTGATTTGCAAAAACAACAGAAATAGAATGTTACAATTGATTAAATACAAATCTATATAATCAGCTACGACCAAATTCATTAAATTTAAGATGACGATTTATTATTATTTTCAATAGGTGTAGTGCTGTACCCACCGTTGTTGTGGTGTCCCTGGCATGCTGTACAGTCCAGTGGTTTCATCAGTAATGGTGGACTGTGTCTGGCTATTGGGGGAACATCTGGAATTAAATATTTCAATTAAAAATGTATATAAACCTATATAAGAAGATTTGTGAAAATTGTATCTATAGAAAAAAAACAGGGCTAGCGAAAGTCACTCAGAATATAATAGAATTGAATAATTAGTAATAGGAGATGATTGAAGATTTGTAAAATGGAGTTATTTATATTAGGGTAAACTCATAGACTTATAGATGATGATTGCATGAACATTCCCTATTCAACTGTGTAGTAAATACTGGGGCGAAGAGACAAAGCGATAAAGTAACCAATACCTGTCTCTTCCGTTATATCTTTCTTATCTTAATCTATATCTATAAAAGAGTTTGTCCTTAACCACTTACTCACTCACTCACTCACTCACTCATATATCAACGTACAGCTCAAACCCCTGGACCTAGAAACGTGAAATTTCGTAGGTGCCTTCCTTTTATGATGTAAGCACCCACTAAGAAAGGATTGTTCGAAATTCAACCCCTACGGGGTTAAAACAGGGTGTCAAAGTTTATATAAAAAATATTTTTTTTGTTCGCATTTAATTGAAACTTATCGAACATATTCTACAATATAAATAATGAAACAATTATTTCAGCATTTCCCAAAATTTAACCCCTAATGTGTTAGGGGGGTGGAAAAATTTGTAAAATATTTTTTTTGTATTCACCGAATGAAACATGGCACAAGTAGGTACTCTAGAAGACAAATATCATTTACGAAAATTCAACCCCTATGGGAAAGGGTGGGGGAGTAAAATTTTGATATAAATCTTTGTTCATGATAATAAAATAAATTCGGACAAATTAATATTCAATTAAAAATGAAAGGATAGATTTAGATATGTTTATCTGCATAGCTGCTTACGTTATAATGTCGGGGGTAGACATGAGGTTAATTTTTACAATTATTAACTAAGATCCGAGATATTTACGTTTTTTTATAGATAATGAATGAAAATCAATATAAAAAAATGTAATATTTCATCCTCTATCACGTATGGAGGGTTCTTATTAGTTTCAAAGTTTACGCGAGCGAAGCCGCGGGTATCCGCTAGTAACTATATATATATAAATTACGTGTCACGTTGCTTGTCCACGATGGACTCCTAAACTACTTAACCGATTTTAATCAAAATTGTACACCGTTTGCAGTTCGATCCAACTTGAAAGATAGGATAGCTTACATCTCAATTTATGATCGCAATATTATTTTATTGCAAACTATCTGTCTATTATTTGACGGTCTCAATTATCTGTTAGCTCCAAACGATTCTAACAGATGGTGACATCTGTTGACTGGATTGAGTAAGTATTCAATAGATGGCGCTATGTCAAACTTCCAAACGTTTCATATAACCTACAATTTAACTAACAGATGGTGACATCTGTTGACTGGATTGAGTAAGTATATGACAAAAACGTTAGCCACAGCAACGCGTGGCCGGGTCAGCTAGTATGTATAAAAAGCTCAACGTCTGTCTGTCTGTTTGTCCGTTAGTGCGCTTATCACTCGAGAACCACTTATCTGATTTACGTGGTTTCTTTTTTAATTCATAGGTACATTCTCTGGCCAGGTTATAGGCTATATTTTGTTACGTTAGGTAACATAACAACTAAGCAGTGACGATATTAGTAAATCAAGTCGGAAAAAATTTTACCGACGGCAAGCTGTTTTGCGATACGCTGCCTAAACCGTTCAATATAGAACAAAATAATGTATTAAAGAATTGTGTAGAATCAAAAGTGCTACAATAAAGTCCGCGACACCATATGTCTAACTTTTATATTTAAGCCACAATGACTGCTTTTATGTTACAAAGGGCGTTTGGCCCGTCGTTAAATCCAGCGGTCGTTAAATCGTGAGCTGAGTGTAACTAACAAACAAGTGAAGTTGAATAAAAGCTTGTAAAAACATTTGCCAAGTAAATGCACAGTGCTACCTCGTGCTAAATTCATCCAAGGTAGTTAATTATTGAACAATTTAAATAAAAACCGATTAAGTATTCAGATCAACTGACTGTCATTGGTTAACCATTTAATTTTCATACAATTTTAATAAAAAATATTAATTCGACATTTTTCTTTATACGCACCTCGTTATTATGTCTTATATTTTGAATTTTTTAACAATTTCAACCAAAATCATTATTTTTCTGCTATACATATAAATGACATGTCAAAATGACATTTAAAACGTCAAAATGACATTTTATATGCCAAAGTAAATAGCAATTTAAAAAAAAAACAAATGACGATTTTCTTAAAGCAAATTGAGATAAATCTTTGTAAAAGAATATTTTACAACAAACGTAGGTGATCTATATTACAGGAATTTGAATGCTCTACAAAAAAGGTTCTATAAAATTTTCACGTAACATGTGCCTTTCTTGAGATATCTTCAAATCAAAAAAATAATATTTTGGGATGTCACCCCTCCCTCTTACACACGATTTTAATACTTTTGAAATGGGACCGTCCTCAAACTAGACCCAACTAACCAACCAAGTTTCATTAATATCGGTTCAGTGGTTCATGAGTTAAGCGTGTGACAAGAATTGGGGGACAGACAGACACACAGACAGACAGACAGACACGGAACAAAAAGTGTTTGTCTTGACCTGAAACGGATAGATCCGGTAAAATTTTTAAAATCGGAGATTTTTTTCAAACAAAGCTTCTAATGAGGAAGCAAAATAACAATTGAAGGGGTTAGAATAGAAAGGGTATAAGTGCAATTTTATAGTTTTCGAGATAAGTGAATTTTATGAAAGACTAGCTTGGCCCGCGCGGCTTCGCTCGCGTGGACTACGGAATTATTGTTTAGGATTTAAAAAATATATAGTTGATTATTTAAAAGTTAATTATTGAAAACAATTTAAACAATTGACAATCAAAAGAATACCGGCCTGTCCCCTCTGCCCAGCGCGGCGACTACATAGTTGTAGTTCGCGCGAATTGTTACGAATAATGTTATTGTATATACTTATTTCACGTTATTTCCTAAACCAAAAAACCAAATTGAATTCTGTAAAAGGCAAATCATATCTACATTAAGTACTTATGACGATGAAATCATTTATTTCGATAAGGATTGACGTTTTGCAGGTCATAAGTCCATGTAAACATAACCCAAATATTTTATGTTTTCTTTGTTACATAAAAGCAGTCATTGTGGCTTAAATATAAAAGTTAGACATATGGTGTCGCGGACTTTATTGTAGCACTTTTGATTCTACACAATTCTTTAATACATTATTTTTTTCTATATTCAACGATTTAGACAGCGTATTGCAAAACAGCGCGCCGTCGGTAAATTTTTTTCCGACTTGATTTACTATTATCGTCACTGCTTAGTTGTTATGTTACCTAACGTAACAAAATATAGCCTATAACCTGGCCAGAGAATGTACCTATGAATTAAAGAAAAAATCACGTAAATCGGATAAGTGGTTATCGAGTGATAAGCGCACTAACGGACAGACAGACAGAGAGACGTTGAGCTTTATATATATTAAGGATAAGGTTCCTATGTATTGGAATAAAAATGATCCAAGCGACTTTTAATACTCCTAGTGACATTTATCACCCAGTAGAAAAATCATGCAAATTAACTTTCTGTATTGGGATCCGTCAAATGAGCGTACACCATCTGATGGCAGAACTTGTAACTAGACTGGGGGTTCAGTTTCTATGGTAATAGAATTTAATAATGAAAAAATAAATAATCTCAAGCATAACACTGACAGATATAGTAAAACTTACGATTAAATCACAATATTACGTTTTAAATCATCCAAAAATAAAATGAATGAAAGGGCAGTAAGTACCAAGAAAGAATTTTAAAATTTTTCTTATATGTAATTGATTTATTATAATATAAATATGTATTTAAAAGATTTGTTTGTTGAAAAATTGTAAACAATAATTAATAAATAACGTATGCGTATTGTATTTGATGTTATTGCGTGATATTATCTGTAATTATAATGACTGAATTTAAAATATGTGTACATTATAATACTTATATTTTAATTATTGACGCTGTCTTGTATTTTTTTTTTTATTCACCCTTAGCTGCGCCATGTTTTTTTAGGCTCCTCCCATCTGACGGATCCCAATAGACACTTAAGGTAATTGGTCCATAAACATGTTTTCGTCAAATTTTGTTTAAATTGCACAGGAATATTCCCTAGATTAATATCTGAAAAATAGCCCATTTTTATTAAAATTGACCATCTCAAAGTCATGAAAAACGATCTCAAAGTTTATATTTTTAACACAGCTTATATGGACTAACCGTACACTGACGTAACGTTTTATTAGATAAAATTTAACCGTAGCGTCAGATTTTCATAAAAAACTGACATGTTGTATATTTATATGAAAGAAAACAGTATACAAAAAATTGGAATTATTGACCATCCCGTTATTAAGATTTAACCAGATTTAACTACCAAACCATCACATAAATTACAGTATTGTTGACAATGTGGCAACAACGTATTCATTTGATGATAGTAAAAAATACACGAAATAATGAAATAATTTTTTACAAAATATGATAAGTGGATTGAATGGAATTATAATCGATTTTATTAATTATTAATATATTCTGTGGTAGTTTAGATGATAAAATATAATAATTTGACAAGTAGTTAATAGTAGATAATGTACAGCGTTGCCATGATCATTTCTCTAAATTAAAAATATGTACTCATGGCCTAATGTGATCACATTATGATGGACCAACTACCTTAACTTTAAACACTCATAGCTTGAAACTATGGAAATGTTACATATACCCTTTCTATTCTAACCCCTTCAATTTATAGAGGTATACAGGGTGAGTCATATCAGGTGGAACAAACATAAACCGTTGATTGAGAAAAATATTTCAAGCAAAAAAGTTCATATAAACATGTGTCCGGAAACTCTTCGTGAGGGAGCTACAGACTCCCAAAGATTTTGAGTAAAATTGGTTTTTATTTAATATCTGGAGAACCCATTGTGATACAGCAATGAAAATTAATACATGGATTAGTAAAATTACATGTTATCGATTTCCAGTATCAAACAATGGTTATTTAGACCAGGGATGTATGGGGCCTGTGGGCCCTCTGATTTTTATTTAATATTTTTTTGTTCTTCACATTTTTCTTATGTCCGGTACTTTTATAAGGTCATATGATACAAAATACACATAAATATACATTGTTAAGTTGTCATAAGATCAACTGTTTCCGAGAAATTCGATGCGGAATATAGTTTTGCAGAATTTAACTTAATACGGATGCTAAAAATCACACAAAATAAAGTTATATTCTTGTTCTAGTACTAAAAATAAGAAAACTAGTTGGTGTAAATATTCCTCTTAATATGACTCCTCATAGAATTATAGCCAGTTTTATTACTTTAATTCGTGCTTTATTAATTGACTGAAAACGAAACTAAAAATTGTTATCTGTTGTTAGGGATGCATTTTTAAGGTATATTTACTTACACATTTATTCTTGTTTTTAATTATAGAACAAGAATATAAATTTATTTTGTGTAATTTTTAGCATCCGTATTATGTTAAATTCTGCAAAACTATCTTCCGCATCGTATTTCTCGTAAACAGTTGATCTTATGACAACTTGACAATGTATATTTATGTGTATTTTGTATCATATGACCTAATAGAAATACCAAACATAAGAAAAAAGTGAAGAACAAAAAAATACTAGATAAAAATCAGAGGGCCCACAGGTCCCATACATCCCTGGTCTAAATAACCATTATTTGATACTGGAAATCGATAACACGTACTATTACTAATCCAGGTATTAATTTTCATTGCTGTATTACAATGGGTTCTCCAGATATTAAATAAAAACCAATTTTAGTCAAAATCTTTGGGAGTCTGTAGCTCCCTCACGAAGAGTTTCCGGACACATGTTTGTATGAACTTTTTTGCTTGAAATATTTTTCTCAATCAACGGTTTAAGTTTGTTCCACCTGATATGACTCATCCTGTATAATATATCTTGGTATGTACGCCACTGGATGTAAATGATTCATTTGTGAAAACATTAATTATTTTGTATGAAATAGCCGGTGCTGATAGTAAGTATTGACCATTGAACGAACTCTCTGAATAGACAACCATAGAATGGTGACATGCGTTAGTAGATGTGATTAGAGAGTTAGTAATTAAAGTGTAATTTAAACTGGACAAATAGCGAACAACACAAAACTAACAGTTTTCACTCAATAATTATTACTATTTGTGAATCAAACATGGCATGTTCATATTTAATATGATATATAACATTCGCAATCATTCGTGCTGTTTGGTGTGTTATGAAATTATATGAAAATTACACAGGTAGAAAGGTTTACATGAGCCAAGTAAACCTTGTTTTGTATACCGGGTGTTAAAAAAAGAGTGTAAAATATTTAAAGAGGTAATAGTATGGACTAAAATAAGCAAAAAACTTCTAATGAATATGTGTCCGGAAATTTTTCGTGAGGGAACTACAGCCCTCCAAAGATATGGCTCAAAATGAGTTTTTATTTAATATCTAGATAACCCTTTCTGATAAAATTTGGTATTTGGTTTAGTGTTATCGATTTCTCGTATTAACCAATTATAATTTAGACCATGGATATATGGGGCCAGTGGGCCCATCGATTTTTATATAGTATTTTTTTATTCTTTAATTTTTTCTTGAATAAGGGACTTATATAAGATTACATAACACAATATACACAAAAATATATTTTGCTTATTTGTCATAGGATTAACCGTTTTCGAGAAATATCGATGGTAAAGAAAGCATGCAGAATTTAACTTAATACGGATGCTTCAAATTACAAATAATAAATTTATATTCTTGTTCTATGATAAAAATTAAGACAAAAAGTTAACATAAGTATACTACAAAAAATGCATCCTTATCAACAAATAACCATTATTAATCGTTTTTTAGTCATGTTAATAAAGTAAGTGTAACAGTAATAGAACTGGCTATAGATTTTAGGGGATTATTTTAGGAGGTTTCTTTATATGAACTATTTTTCTTAATCATAGAAAAAGAATATAAATTTAATATTTGTAATTTGAAGCACCCGTATTAAGTTAAATTCTGCATGCTTTTTTTTCTATCGATATTACTCGAAAACGGTTTACCCTATGACAAATAAACTATAAGTATATTTGTACGTATTTTGTGTCATATAACCTTAAATAAGTACCCAACTTTATAAAAAAATTAAGGAACAAAAAATACTAGATAAAAATTGATGGGCCCACTGGCCTCATACATCCCCGGTCTAAATTATAATTGTTTAATACGAGAAATCGATAACACTTATTATTACTAAACAGAATAGCAAATTTCATTATTTTATCACAAAGGGTTCTCAAGATATTAAATAAAAACTCATTTTTAGTAAAATCTTTGGAGGCCTGTAGTTCCCTCACGAAAAATTTCTGGACACATGTTTATGAAAACTTTTTTGCTGTAAATATTTTTCTCAATCTACTGTTTAAGTTTGGCACGACAGTAATGAATCATCCTGTATAGTGAAATAATACAAGAACGCAGACGTTTAAATACTCAAAATAGTCAAAATACACAAAATAACCCTATAGCAAATTTAATACCATAACTATGAATACAAACACGAAAAATAGCATGCAAATTATTTTTGGCAAAACAACGTTTACCGGGGCAGTTAGTTATTTATATAAAAATAAATAAATGTTATTTGTAATGAATAATAAGAAGAAATCTATTTTGCAAAATCAGTAATAGTAAACAAGCATCTAATGCTCGGTCTCACCGCTCAAACTTATTTCTGTTCCTTAGCAAAGTGTTCCTTAGTCTTAAGTTGCACTTAAATTTTACTTCGATCTCACAGGTTAATCTTATCATATAATTAGCCAAGTGTCACTTAAGAACAAAATTCTGGGGAATTTTGAATTTTTATGTACGTTGCTATGGTATTTTGTATCAAAATATAATTATCAATATAAATTATTTGTAAATCAGCAATGCTTTGTAAATGACTGTTGGTGGAATAAAATCGAAGACATTTTAAAAGTTGGTTCATGGGTGATACTGAATTGTTCCTGTACAATAATTTCAAATATTTTATTTTTTGTTATTTATAAGGTTGGAAACGCATACCATAAATTATTATATCCATGATATATTCATTGTTTTCGTCCATAATTTCATGAAAGATGGTTGCAATATTTATTTTTTAGCGATGATACCAGTTTTTAACATTTTCTGATAATGAACGTATGACGTATGTCATATATCTGTACAATTTTAAGTTTAAGTGAAACTAAAGTATCACTTTGACTACCACCTAAATTTGGGTGATACTTAACGACTTAAGGAACACTTAAAACGTTGGTGCAACAATTTTAAATTTTTATGTGTTCCACAATCACTAAGTATAAGCGGTGAGATCGGCCATAACTAATCCGAACTAATTTAGACCAGTTGGTTTAGGCCAGGCGATGTTTTCGAGTAGGTAACACTAACACAGTGTGAACATTATGGGATTATACATAATTTCAAACAGGTAAGCGGTAAGGTTCAAATTAGTGGAATTCTATTATTCATATATGTTTAAAGTTAAACAGTATACCCCCCTCTGTGATTCTCAAAAGTTTTTAGGAGATAGAATATAATATAATTGGAGACAACCTATAAAACTTTCTTGTGTTTTTTATATTAATGTAGGTACGCCCAAATCTGTTTTTTTACACGGTTTTGATTTAACACGATTAAAAAAGCTATTTGATTTAAATTTTAAAGAAAAATATTTTTATTAACCGTAATCTTCTAGGAATTATTATTAGTTAGTGAATTCCCCTTTCTAATTTACTTTCATAGCATATTTAGTACAGTCCCTGGCCATATTATTAGACCAAAGCTAAGAAATACTATGGCTAGGCCATAAAATGCACACCCCTTAAACATAAAAAAATGTATTAACTTATAATATCAAATAAATACGGTACAGGTACAATATAATTGGTGAAACTTAAAAGGATGTTTGAAAAAAAGATTGGAGGTAATTAATATTATATAAATATACTAGCTGACTCGGCCACGCGTTGCTGTGGCTAACGTTTTTGTCATATTACATTGTTGTAAACTATTTAAAAGGGGGGGGGGGGTCGCCCCCCCCATTTCCCAAAGGAGGCTTTACAGTCCCCCACCACCATCACCGTAAAAAAGTGAGAACTCTATTTTAAAAAGGGGGGGCGAAAAAAAGGGGGGGACCCCCTCCTTTTCCCATAGGAAGCTTTACAGCCCCCCACCACCACCAACGTAAAAAAATGGGAACTCTCTTTAAAAAGGGGGGGGGGGCAAAGCCCCCTCCCATTTCCCATAGTAGGCGTCCTATGTTTCAAGTTGGATCAAACTGCACACGGTGTACAAATTTGATTAAAATCGGTTAAGTAGTTTAGGAGTCCATATCGGAGGAACATGTGACACGTAATTTATATATATTAAGAAGACTAGGGGCTGCGCCCCTGGGCGCTTCGCGCCCCAACCCCCTTTCACGCCATATTTTTTACACAAATTTACTCGGGTCTGTGACCCTCGTATATGTATACCGGGTGTCCCAGATAACTTTTCCAGCATGGGGATCTCAGTATCTATAAGAGATACAGGTTTGGTTAAATGAGATCAATTATTTGTATGGAAGGGGTGAGTATTATTACACAAAAAAATATTCATAATTCTATGTGGTTTAGGCGGTATACCCAAAAAACTGAAAATTCGGAATTTTTTTAAATAGCTAAAACTTTTTTGTTAAAGTAGATAGGTACTTTTTGTTTGTGATTTCTTAAAGCACTTTTTTATGTAGAATTGATTGATGTATTTAGATTTTTAATATCACTTTTAGTTTCCGAGATACAAGCCCTAACTTTAGTTTTTCTTATGGGCCGCTAAGTTGGCTATGACATATTTGAACGTGTTTTTTACTCTACTTTACAACGATATGTCACTTGCCATATTTATTATCGAAAATAAAATTATAATATATTTTTTCAAATAGTTCATTGTTTCAAATATTCATTTGTTATTTTGATTGTTGTTATTGTGATTTTTGTTTACAATTTTTGTTTTTCATGGCTCACTTAAAAGTTTGTAATAAAATACTTTGTAAATATCACTGATATTTAGTATTTCGACTTTTTTTTAATAATAAATATGGCAAGTGACACATCGTTGTAAAGTAGAGTAAAAAACACGTTCAAATATGCCATAGCCAACTTAGCGGCCCATAAGAAAAACTGAAGTTAGGGCTTGTATCTCGGAAACTAAAAGTGATATAAAAATTCTAAATACACCAATCAATTCTACACAAAAAAGTACTTAAAGAAACCGCAAACAAAAAGTACCTATCTACTTTAACAAAAAAGTTATAGCCATTTAAAGAAATTCCGAATTTTCAGTTTTTTGGGTATACCGCCTAAACCACGTAGAATTATGAATATTTTTTTGTGTAGTAATACTCACCCCTTTCATACATATAATTCATCTCATTTAACCAAACCTGTATCTCTTATAGATACTGAGATCCCCATGCTGGAAAAGTTATCTGGGACACCCGGTATATCATACTTATTCCACTATTTTTTGATAGTTAATTTTTTAATTTGGCAGAGATAATCAATTTTTAAATTTTCAGTAATCTTACATGTAAAAAATACCTAATCACAAATTTACTCGGGTCTCAGCTGCGACCCTCGAATGTGTATATTATAATAATTTTCCATTCTTTTTGCTGATACTCATTTTTTTCTTAAATTGGCGGTGATAATCACTTATCATTATTACAATTTTCAGTAATATTACATGTATAAATTACCCAACATAAAATGTACTGTTATTTATTAAATGGAAAACTTTTTATTTTTACATACATATTCCTGAAGTTTTTAATTTTTGTTCAATTTTAATCAAAAATAATTTGTCTACGTCACTTTTAAAAAATAGAAATTTTAATTATTGTCATGCGACGCCCCTGACTTAATTATAATTTAAAAAAAATTATTATTATATGCAATCTGAACTTTCAAAAAAATAATAATTCATAAATATTTTTTTTGATGCGCTACTGATCTATATTATAATTTTCATATTTTTCTGAAATTTCTAATTTTTGAACAATTTTAAAAAAATTTAATATTTTTATAAACGTTAAGAAATGTGACAGTTCCCAAAAATTTCATATATTTAAAACGACACCAGCACCTGACTTAATCCCCCTACCTACAACAAAACGATTAAAAATTATATTTAATTCATTTTATTAAAAAATGCAAATTTAAATACTTTTAAAACGCCGTCCCTGGCTTAATTAGTATTAAATATAAATTTTTAGAAAAACTGCATCAATTCTACAACTTTTTTGAACAAATCTGAAACAATAACATTAAAAATTTAATATTTCACAACAGCCGAATGATTAAAAACTACCTATTGTATAAGAAAATGGTTAATGTAAACTTTTCGAATTTAAATTTTTATATATTCCTGAACTTTAATTTTTAATCAATTTCAATCAAAATTAATTTACGTCACTTTTAAAAAATATCAATTTTAATTTTTTTTATGCGACGCTCCTGACATCATTATTATAAATTTTTTTAAATAAATTTATATCAATCTCAAAACTAAAAAAAAAAAATCATTCAATAATTTTTTTTCAGACGCTACTGATCTATATTATAATTTTCATGTTTTTCTGAAATTTATAATTTTTGAATAATTAAAAAAAAATCTAATATTTTTACAAACGTTACGAAATGTGACAGTTTCCAAAAATTTCATATATTTCAAACGACACCAGCCCCTGACTTAATCCCCCTACAGTAAAACAATTAAAAATTATATTTAATACAATTTTATTAGAAAATGCAAATTTAAATACTTTTAAAACGCCGTCCCTGGCTTAATTATTATTAATTATAAATTTTTAGATGGACTTACATCAATTCTACAACTTTTTTTGAACAAATTTGAAACTTTGTGAACAATTACATTAAAAATTTAATATTTTTATAAACGTCACAAAAAATATGACAACTGAGACGTCAAAAAGCACGTGGTTTTACGAAAAATGACAGCTCTGACGTCATTTTAATCAACCAGAGCACGCCGAAATGCATGAAATTCTGAAACAAAAGCCTAGTGTCGAACCTCCTAAATTCAGTCTGACAGATAAATTTTAGTAAATTTTTCACGTAGTGTCTCGGGGAAAAAATCATATCACAGAAACGATCATCATTTTGTAAAAAAAATATAGCCTATAAACTGTATCAAGGACGAATCTAGATATTGTGAAGAAATGAAAAAAATCCAGTGAAACGTTTATGAATCCATAAATTTATAGTGACCGGACAGACATATAAATATATAAACAAACTAGGGGCTATGCCCCTGGGCGCTTCGCGCCCCAACCCCCTTTGACGCCATATTTTTTACACAAATTTACTCGGGTCTGCGACCCTCGTATGTGTATATATCATACTCGTTCCACAATTTTTTGATAGTTAATTTTTTCATTTGGCGGAGATAATCAATATTACAATTTTCAGTAATTTTACATGTACAAATTACCTAATCACAAATTTACTCGGGTCTGCGACCCTCGTATGTGTATAATATAATAATTTTCCAATCTTTTTGCTGATACTCATTTTATTTCTTAAATTGGCGGTGATAATCACATATCAATATTACAATTTTCAATAATATTACATGTATAAACTACCCAACCTAAAATGTACTGTTATTTATTAAATGGTTAACTTTTTATTTTTATATATTCCTGAAGTTTTTAATTTTTGTTCAATTTTAATCAAAATTAATTTGTCTACATCACTTTAAAAAAATAGCAATTTTAATTATTTTCATGCGCGCCCCTGACTTAATTATAATTAAAAAAAAAAGATTAATATGTCAATCTCAACTTTAAAAAAAATAATAATTCATAAATAATTTTTTTGGGGCGCTACTGATCTATATTATAATTTTCATATTTTTTTGAAATTTCTAATTTTTGAACAATTAAAAAAAATTTTTGAGACGCTACTGACTTATTTATTTTTGAATGTGAACTTTTGGATAAATTGCATCAATCACCTACAACAAAACTATTTAAAATTATATTTATATACAATTTCATTAAAAAAACACATTTAAAATTATTTGAAACGCCGTCCCTGATTTAAATGAAACATGTATAAATTACACAACCTAAAATGTACTGTTATTTATTAAATAATTTTAAAAACATTGCACTTTTAAAAAATAACAAATTGAACTATTTTCATGCAACGCCCCTGACTAAATTATAATTAAAAAAAAAATTAATATATCAATCTCAAAACTTTCAAAAAAATAATAATTCATAAACAATTTTTTGTAGGCGCTACTGATCTATATTATAATTTTCATATTTTTATTAAATTTATATTTTTGAACTATAAAAAATGTTTTTTTAAGTTTTTACAAACGTTACGAAATGTGACAGTTCCCAAAAATTTCATATATTTAAAACGACACCAGCCCCTGACTTAATTATTATTTTTAAATGTGAAATTTTGAATAAATTACATCAACAAAACTATTAAAAATTATATTTTTATACAATTTCATTAAAAAAACACAAATTTAAAAATATTTGAAACACCGTTCCTGATTTAAATGAATAATTTCAACAATTTCACTCAAAATAATTTTTTTACAAACATAAAAAATATGTCACATGTAAAAAACCACGTAATTTTGGAACTATCAAATTTAACGTCATCAAAAATTTTCTCACTCCTAATAGAAAAGGATAGAAAACCTTCTAGAACAGCGGTTCTTAAACTTATGTGGTCTGGGGACCCCTTTTTTGAACAATTATTTTTCAGGGACCCCCATCCCTGATAGAAAAACAAAAAAGGTCGTTAGATACTAATTAATCACTGATAAATTGAAATATAAAAGTACTTATGTAAATTATTTTTGTGCCAAAAATGTTTCACGGCCCCCCCGTAAAAGTTTGGCGGCCCCCCGGTGGTCCGCGGACCCTAGTTTAAGAACCGCTGTTCTAGAACATTCCCTGTTATTTGTCATCTGTCAAATTTAAACTAATTAGAAAAAAAGATTTTAAATATTTTTTAATTCGCCGCTCCTGACATTATACTTTTTAATATTATCTATAGATTATTATAATAATTGCATCAAATTACCAATCAATTTTGGTTAAAATTTAATTTTATAACAATTTAATCAAAATCTACAAAATAACATTTCTTTACACGCTCCTGACGTATATAAGATAAAAAACAGCCGTTTATAATTTCATCGTTTAACAATTTCAATCAAAATCTATTTTACGTAGAAATTATAATTGATTCACAAATCTAACATTTTAAAATTAATCAAGTAATTTATCAGTGTGTTTTTTATGAAAATGTCAATAAAAATCCATGTGTTTTCTTCTTTATAAATGTCATATTTTGACAGATATAAACAAAATACAACAGTGATATCTTGTAATTTAGCAAATTATCGTAAAAATAGTATTTTTCAAACGACAATCACACTGTCTGAAAAACAAAAGCCGACACTCGAACCAGCTAATTCAACGTTTTTTTAGTAAAATTCGATGTACTTTTTCGGAAAAAAATCACAGCTCAGAGACCTTTCATAGCTAAGAAATGAAATTTAGCCTATTGACTGGAAAAAGAGTCAAGCTAAACGACGAAAAAAAAATTATTAAAATCGGCCGGGTAATTCCAGAGTCTATAAAGCTATAGTTTCGTGCGGACATATAAATCACACTATAATATAAACGTGCAATATATATATATATATGTATATATGTATGTCCGGACGAAACTATAGCTTTATAGACTCTGGATCCACCGGGCCGATTTTGATAATTTTTTTTTCGTCATGTAGCTTGACTCTTTTTCCAGTCAATAGGCTAGATTTCATTTCTTAGTTATGAAAGGTCTCTGAGTTGTGATTTTTTTCCGAAAAAGTACATCGAAATTTTACTGAAAAAACGATGAATTAGCTGGTTCGAGCATCGGCTTTTGTTTTTCAGACAGTGTGACGGTCGTTTGAAAAATACTATTTTTACGATAATTTGCTAAATTACAAGATATCACTGTTGTATTTTGTTTATATCTGTCAAAATATGACATTTATAAAGAAGAAAACACATGGATTTTTATTGACATTTTCATAAAAAACACACTGATAAATTACTTGATTAATTTTAAAATGTTGGATTTGTGAATCAATTTTAATTTCTACGTAAAATAGATTTTGATTGAAATTGTTAAACGATGAAATTATAAACAGCTGTTTTTTATCTTATTAACGTCAGGAGCGTGTAAAGAAATGTTATTTTGTACATTTTGATTAAATTGCTTTTAAATTAAATTTTAACCAAAATTGATTGGTAATTTGATGTAATTAGTATAATTCTCTATAGATAATATTAAAAAGTTTTTGTTAACTATAATGTCAGGAGCGGCGAATTAAAAAATATTTAAAATCTTTTTTTCTAATTAGTTTAAATTTGACAGATGACAGATGACAGAGAATGTTCTAGAAGGTTTTCTATCCATTTCTTTTAGGAGTGAAAAATTTTTTGATGACATTAGATTTGATTGTTCCACAATTACGTGGTTTTTGAGTGAAATTGTTGAATTTTTTTTAATTGTTGAAATTATTCATTTAAATCAGGGACGGCGTTTTAAATATTTTTAAATTTGTGTTTTTTTAATGAAATTGTATAAAAATATAATTTTTAATAGTTTTGTTGATGCAATTTATTCAAAATTTCACATTTAAAAATAATAATTAAGTCAGGGGCTGGTGTCGTTTTAAATATATGAAATTTTTGGGAACTGTCACATTTCGTAACGTTTGTAAAAACTTAAAAAAAACATTTTTTATTGTTCAAAAATAGAAATTTCAGAAAAATATGAAAATTATAATATAGATCAGTGGCGCCTCAAAAAAAATTGTTTATGAATTATTATTTTTTTGAAAGTTTTGAGATTGATATATTAATAATTTTTTTTAAATTATAATTTAGTCAGGGGCGTCGCATGAAAATAGTTAAACTTGCTATTTTTTAAAAGTTATTTAATAAATAACAGTATATTTTGAGTTGGGTAATTTATACATGTTTCATTTAAATCAGGGACGGCGTTTCAAATATTTTTAAATTTGTGTTTTTTTTAATGAAATTGTATAAAAATATAATTTTTAATAGTTTTGTTGTAGGGGATTGATGCAATTTATCTAAAAGTTCACATTTAAAAATAAATAAGTCAGTAGCGCCTCAAAACAAATTTTAATTGTTCAAAAATTAGAAATTAAAAAAAAATATGAAAATTATAATATAGATCAGTAGCGCCTCAAAAAAAATTATTTATGAATTATTATTTTTTTGAAAGTTTTGAGACTGATATATTAATTTTTTTTTAATTATAATTAAGTCAGGGGCGCGCATGAAAATAATTAAAATTGCTATTTTTTAAAAGTGACGTAGACAAATTAATTTTGTTTAAAATTGAACAAAAATTAAAAACTTCAGGAATATATAAAAATAAAAAGTTAACCATTTAATAAATAACAGTACATTTTAGGTTGGGTAATTTATACATGTAATATTACTGAAAATTGTAATATTGATAAGTGATTATCACCGCCAATTTAAGAAAAAAATGAGTATCAGCAAAAAGAATGGAAAATTATTATAATATACACATACGAGGGTCGCAGCCGAAGGCTGAGACCCGAGTAAATTTATGATTAGGTAATTAGTACATGTAAGATTACTGAAAATTGTAATATTGATTATCTCCGCCAAATTAAAAAATTTAACTATCAAAAAATAGTGGAACGAGTATGATATATACACATACGAGGGTCGCAGACCCGAGTAAATTTGTGTAAAAAATATGGCGTCAAAGGGGGTTGGGGCGCGAAGCGCCCAGGGGCACAGCCCCTAGTATATATATATATATTTATATGTCCGCACGAAACTATAGCTTTATAGACTCTGGAATTACCCGGCCGATTTTAATAATTTTTTTTCGTCGTTTAGCTTGACTCTTTTTCCAGTCAATAGGCTAAATTTCATTTCTTAGCTATGAAAGGTCTCTGAGCTGTGATTTTTTTCCGAAAAAGTACATCGAATTTTACTAAAAAAACGTTGAATTAGCTGGTTCGAGTGTCGGCTTTTGTTTTTCAGACAGTGTGATTGTCGTTTGAAAAATACTATTTTTACGATAATTTGCTAAATTACAAGATATCACTGTTGTATTTTGTTTATATCTGTTAAAATATGACATTTATAAAGAAGAAAACACATGGATTTTTATTGACATTTTCATAAAAAACACACTGATAAATTACTTGATTAATTTTAAAATGTTAGATTTGTGAATCAATTATAATTTCTACGTAAAATAGATTTTGATTGAAATTGTTAAACGATGAAATTATAAACGGCTGTTTTTTATCTTATATACGTCAGGAGCGTGTAAAGAAATGTTATTTTGTAGATTTTGATTAAATTGTTATAAAATTAAATTTTAACCAAAATTGATTGGTAATTTGATGCAATTATTATAATAATCTATAGATAATATTAAAAAGTATAATGTCAGGAGCGGCGAATTAAAAAATATTTAAAATCTTTTTTTCTAATTAGTTTAAATTTGACAGATGACAAATAACAGGGAATGTTCTAGAACAGCGGTTCTTAAACTAGGGTCCGCGGACCACCGGGGGGCCGCCAAACTTTTACGGGGGGGCCGTGAAACATTTTTGGCACAAAAATAATTTACATAAGTACTTTTATATTTCAATTTATCAGTGATTAATTAGTATCTAACGACCTTTTTTGTTTTTCTATCAGGGATGGGGGTCCCTGAAAAATAATTGTTCAAAAAAGGGGTCCCCAGACCACATAAGTTTAAGAACCGCTGTTCTAGAAGGTTTTCTATCCTTTTCTATTAGGAGTGAGAAAATTTTTGATGACGTTAAATTTGATAGTTCCAAAATTACGTGGTTTTTTACATGTGACATATTTTTTATGTTTGTAAAAAAATTATTTTGAGTGAAATTGTTGAAATTATTCATTTAAATCAGGAACGGTGTTTCAAATATTTTTAAATTTGTGTTTTTTTAATGAAATTGTATAAAAATATAATTTTTAATAGTTTTGTTGATGTAATTTATTCAAAATTTCACATTTAAAAATAATAATTAAGTCAGGGGCTGGTGTCGTTTTAAATATATGAAATTTTTGGGAACTGTCACATTTCGTAACGTTTGTAAAAACTTAAAAAAACATTTTTTATAGTTCAAAAATATAAATTTAATAAAAATATGAAAATTATAATATAGATCAGTAGCGCCTACAAAAAATTGTTTATGAATTATTATTTTTTTGAAAGTTTTGAGATTGATATATTAATTTTTTTTTTAATTATAATTTAGTCAGGGGCGTTGCATGAAAATAGTTCAATTTGTTATTTTTTAAAAGTGCAATGTTTTTAAAATTATTTAATAAATAACAGTACATTTTAGGTTGTGTAATTTATACATGTTTCATTTAAATCAGGGACGGCGTTTCAAATAATTTTAAATGTGTTTTTTTAATGAAATTGTATATAAATATAATTTTAAATAGTTTTGTTGTAGGTGATTGATGCAATTTATCCAAAAGTTCACATTCAAAAATAAATAAGTCAGTAGCGTCTCAAAAATTTTTTTTAATTGTTCAAAAATTAGAAATTTCAAAAAAATATGAAAATTATAATATAGATCAGTAGCGCCCCAAAAAAATTATTTATGAATTATTATTTTTTTTAAAGTTGAGATTGACATATTAATCTTTTTTTTTTAATTATAATTAAGTCAGGGGCGCGCATGAAAATAATTAAAATTGCTATTTTTTTAAAGTGATGTAGACAAATTAATTTTGATTAAAATTGAACAAAAATTAAAAACTTCAGGAATATATAAAAATAAAAAGTTAACCATTTAATAAATAACAGTACATTTTAGGTTGGGTAATTTATACATGTAATATTATTGAAAATTGTAATATTGATATGTGATTATCACCGCCAATTTAAGAAATAAAATGAGTATCAGCAAAAAGATTGGAAAATTATTATATTATACACATACGAGGGTCGCAGACCCGAGTAAATTTGTGATTAGGTAATTTGTACATGTAAAATTACTGAAAATTGTAATATTGATTATCTCCGCCAAATGAAAAAATTAACTATCAAAAAATTGTGGAACGAGTATGATATATACACATACGAGGGTCGCAGACCCGAGTAAATTTGTGTAAAAAATATGGCGTCAAAGGGGGTTGGGGCGCGAAGCGCCCAGGGGCATAGCCCCTAGTATATATATATATATATATTCATACACGTTTATATTATAGTGTGATAAATAAATATACGCTAGGTTTATATTATAGTGTGATAATATGAAGTTTATCACTCATTAAAATTTTTTAGAAAATCAACAATGAATCTTGATATCAATCGATTATTACCTTTTTTTATTTAAATTTAGGATGTATTGTAATAAAACAACAATCATTTTAATTTACAATTTTTGTATAACATTTTTTTTTTGTACAATGTATAAAGTAAATAAATTAATTAATATCTAATAATAATTAAAAAGATAAATACATCCACATATTGCAGCGATAACAGCTGTGTTCACCTGATGTCTAGCATTTAAAATGAAACAACAATGTAACGTTTATAGGTTATATGACGTATATAATATATTTGTTTTAAAAATGCAAACTTACCAGATTTTATCTTGATTAAAAAGATTGATTGGCTTTGAATAAAATAATTAAAATACAGCACGTATCGATGTACATTGTACATGTCTTTATATATTAATTAACACAATATAATAATTATGGAATTTGAAGTGACATATGAAGAAATAGCGCCTACTACTATTAATAAATTATAAATAGCAACTACTCTATTTGTAAAAAAATTTCTTGTCAAAATATGAATTTTTGTTTAAATAAACTGCAAATTTCGTTACTTCTAGTTATCCAATTTTGTTGAGTTTTAATAGGGTTCTATTCTGATAATAGATGAAGTGAATTCAAAAGGATTGGTGCAAATTTATTTCGAATTGTAACCTGTAGTTCGGCGTTTCTATCAAAAAAGCGGGTTAAATCGACAAATTGAACTTTATTTATATTTTTATAACAGAAAATTAAAACCGATCGATATTAAACTAAGCAAAAATGGAGACTGTAATGTTTTCTATCAGAAAATGTAAAAATGTAAGTGAGATACTGAAGAAATTTAAGATATAATACTCATTTTATCAATTTATATACGAAAAAAATTTTTAGGACGAGAGTAGAACACACTTCCAAGCAGAGCCTGCTTGGGGTGTGCAATAAGTGTTTCATATTATTTTTGTTGTTTTATTGTAACACTGTTACCATTCCTTAACAGAACTCGTAGTTTCATACTTATGGTAACATTTAATCTAATTTTTGAAAGACTTACCACTTTCAAACTTGATGGTAGCAGTGTTTACACGAAAACGTCAAATAATCAAATAACCGTCAGAGTGTATCGTTTCAATTGTGTACAATACATAGTTCATCTTAATTAAACAAGTGATAGTGCTTCAAAAACGTGTAAAGTAAGTTCTTTGTTGATGCTTTAACATTTTTTGATATAAATTTTATACAATTTTTGAGATTTGTGACAACAATAATAATAATAGTATATTATACCACGAGTCAATAATGATAGCTATTATTACCGAGGAATAATTTTCGAACCGAGCCGCGTAGCGGCGAGGGAGAAAAAAAAATTCCGAGGTTATAATAGCCATTATTGCGAGTAGTATACTGTACTTTATCTACGACTATTTTATTTACTTTCATAAACACAACTGAATACAAGGAATGCAAGCTTCAATACAAACATTTTTGTTCTAATCTCAAATTAATAAAAATTAAATAATACCATGGAAACAAAATACAAACTCAGTTATTATAAATTATGCATTTTGATTTTTCCAGTAGCTGCAGCTTGTAGTACAATTTCGGGAGGTGTACAAGTAATAGACTCTTCATTTTTATCCATCTCAATACAAATACACAAACACTAGGTGTTTTATTTGACAGTCGCAAATAAATTTTTTAGACTTTAGAATTTGTGTATTTTGTTTCCATGGTATTATTTAATTTGAGAAATTTTGTGATTTGTGCATTTAGAGGGAATAATGACCATTATTCCCTCTGATGCACCAATCAGAAAAGTTCTTTTTTCATTATTCCCTCTGAGAGATATAAGTCGTGGATAAAACTTATTATATTATACAGGATTCAGCACTGTCGTGCCAAACTTGAACAGTAGATTGATAAAATTATTTTAAGCAAAAAACTTCCAATAAACATGTGTCCGGAAATTGTTCCTTAGGGAACTACAGGTTTCCAAAGATTTTAATAAAAAATAGTTTTAATTTAATATCTAGAGAACCCTTTCTGATAGAATTATGAAATTAAGTATTTGGTTTAGTAATAATATGTGTTATCGATTTCTAATATTAACCAATTATATTTTAGGCCAGGGTTGTATGGGGCCAGTGGGCCCATCGATTTTGATCTTGTAATTGTTTGTTCCTTATTTTTTTTCCTGAGTTGATAATTTTATAAGATTATATGACACACAATACACAAAAACATACTTTGCTTGTTTATCATAGGATAAACCGTTTTCGAGAAATATCGATGGTAAAGAAAGCATGCAGAATTTAACTTAATACGGATGCTTGAAATTATAAAAAAAATATTTATATTCATTTTCTATGATTAAATGTAAGAACAAAGTTCATTTAAATAAACCTCCTAATATGAATCCTGTAAGATCTATAGCCAGTTCTAGTTTCTAGTTCTGTTACATAAACTTTATTAACATGACTAAAAAAACAAACTAAAAATGGCTATTTGTTGATATGGATGCATTTTCGGAGGTGTATTTATATTAACTTTTTGTCTTATTTGTTATTATGAAATAAGAATATAATTTTATTTTTTATAATTTCAAGCATCCGTATTAAGTTAAATTCTGCATGATTTCTTTACCATCGATATTTCTCGAAAACGGTTTATCCTATGATAAACAAGCAAAGTATGTTTTTGTGTATTGTGTGTCATATAATCTTATAAAATTATCAACTCAGGAAAAAAAATAAGGAACAAACAATTACAAGATCAAAATCGATGGGCCCACTGGCCCCATACAACCCTGGCCTAAAATATAATTGGTTAATATTAGAAATCGATAACACATATTATTACTAAACCAAATACTTAATTTCATAATTCTATCAGAAAGGGTTCTCTAGATATTAAATTAAAACTATTTTTTATTAAAATCTTTGGAAACCTGTAGTTCCCTAAGGAACAATTTCCGGACACATGTTTATTGGAAGTTTTTTGCTTAAAATAATTTTATCAATCTACTGTTCAAGTTTGGCACGACAGTGCTGAATCACCCTGTATATGCTATTTCATAATTTAACGAAAACTGTCAAAAATTAAGGTGTATTGTAGTTAAAATGGCGAAAATGTGATTTTTCAGCTTTGGTCTAATAATATGGCCAGGGACTGTATATATTTTAGTATTGTACGAGTTTTCAGTTCCTAAACTTGCGATAATTATATATTTATGTTACTTTTACTTTAAGAATTTAATCAAGGTACTAATTAAAACCTACATTCTGAATTTTTTTCAGATTTTTGAATCGATAGTTAAGAAAATAGAGGGGGGGGGACGCTCTGACAACGACATTAAAAAGCAAATATATCGTGATTGAAGGGTTGAAATCAAAAAGTTATTTGACATTTTTGATTGCATTTTAGGAGACCTATGAAATGACATTCCACTTAATGGAGTAAGTGGGAAAAAAATGAGAGTTCACTTTTCAGTCTATGAAAGGCGGGTCCATAATATTTTTGACAATATTTGTTATAATTTTCAGTGAAAGTACTAATTAAAATCTAGATTCTGGAATTTTTCCAGATTTTTTGAATTGATAGTTTAGAAAATAGAGGGGGGGGACGCTTTTTTAACGACTTTGGAGAGCAAATACATCGTGATTAAAGGGTTAAAATCAAAAAGTTCTGATACATTTTTTGTTGCATTTTAGGAGACCTTTCTAACGACACCCCACTCAATGGGATAGGTGAATTTTTTTTTGAAAACACTTTTAATTTTATGTAAGAGGGGTCTAAAACAATTTTTTTTTTTTTTCAAAAATCTTATCATTTCTGTTTTTGAGTCATCAATCTACAACTGTATACCAAATATTATGTCAAAATTTTTACAAGGCGGACGAACGGACATGGAGAAACTATAAGGGTTTCTAGTTTTCTGCGGAACCCTAAAAAGCTGCCCTTAATTCATGTGTTGTACATTATAGGAAAAAAGTCCCAACCTCGACACCGTGGATAAAGGGGTTTAATTTCTTAGTGATCATGTAAAGAAAAAGTGTATTTTTGACCTATGAGAGCACAAATAATATGATCTCAGGGAATTCGTTTATGAAAAGTTAGATATTGAAAGGGCAATGGGCAGACCGTGTAGTGGGGATAAGGGGTGGGCACTCGCAATTGAAAATGCAAAATTAGATCCAGACTATTTTTTTTACTTAATATGTCAATTTTTTTCAAGGCGGACGGATGAAAATGAAGAAACTATTCGCAGCGTGCGCGATGACAGCGCAAACTAACGGGTGGACTTTAGTAGCAACTTCGGTGGACTTTGACGTACTAACAAACAAATAATTTCAATAAAATATCGTAATATATACATTTTAGACGATTATTTATGACTATTAGCTATGTGCACGAAGTCTATTAGCGCCGTTAGCGGGTAATAGAGAAGGATTGAATGGATTCAACTCTTTTTATCATTGTTTAATATGTTTAATACCGTGAAATTTTTTATTAAATAAATATCATTTAATTTAGCTGTTTGCATATAATATAAATAGTATAGCATAAAAGGTACGTGAAAATTATTTATTTTGGGTATCTTTTTCTCTTTAATTATGACGTATAATAGAGAAATAATTAATTCGTTTACATTGACAGCATAACCTCAAATTTTGGCGCTGATAATTTTACAATATTGCTCACCACGAACACTCGCATCGACATTATTTCTAACTCCACCCCCTTGCACATAGTCTATAGTGGGATTAACCATGTTGACCTTTCTATTTTCAGTTAAAAACGAGCCTATTAAAAATGACAGTTAGTCCACCCAAAGTGTTATTTTTTGCCACGTTGTGCGCTGTGATCGATTTCGTTTCCCCCACTACCTACTTTGCACCCAGCGAATAAGGGTTCCTAGTTTTCTACGGAACCCTAAAAAGAGTGGTCAATTTTGTGAGGCTATTGCTCAGTCGATTCTATAATTCTATTAGAATAACAAATTAAACTTACCACGAATAACTTGAAAATGCCTCGCAAGTACGTCATGCCTGTACAACAACGGCTGCTGATGATTATGAGATATTTGACCGGAAACAGGAAGTGCCCTATCTTGTCTTTGTGAATCCTGCATTGTCATTCTTGGAATGCTCCATAACCTGTCTACAGGTATTCCTACATCAAGTTTTGGACTTGCAGGTTCAGAAATATGATGTCTTTCGACGCTTACTAAATCAAGTGTATTAGGTGATGGGGCATCTTCTAATGGGGGTCGTGAAATCTGAAATCAAAAATCAAATTGTTTTTCTATTAAAATAATGATTAGGTAAATGATTTAGGGGAAAGGTGGGTAATGTGACGCACTTACAAGGGAACCTTTTCAAGTCGAAAATTCGTATCGAGTTTAAACTTGGTATATAGTTAGAGGAGGTCAAGGTAAGTAAGAAAAAAATTATCACAGCTGCGGTAAAACAGTTTAAGGGGGTGAAACACCCCTATAAAAATGTGCAAAATAATCATATTTTTTCAAATAACTCTGAAACTAATGAAAATTTAAAAAAATCTACGATACAAAATGTCCATGATTTATTATGCTCTTTCGAATGACGACAGTCAAAATTCGAAAAAAATAAACCGTTACCCCCCACCTTCCATAGGTTTAATTTTTTCGAATTTTGACTATCGCCATTCGAAAGAACATAAAAAAGCATGAAAATTTTGTATTGTAGATTTTTTTTAATTTTCATTAGTTTCAGAGTTATTTGAAAAAAGATGATTATTTTACACATTTTCATAGGGGTGTTTCACCCCCTTAAACCGTTTTACCGTAGCTGTGATAATTTTTTTGTTACTTATCTTGACCTCCTCTAACTATATACAAAGTTAAAACTCGATACGAATTTTCGACTTGAAAAGGTTCCCTTGTTAGAAAAACACTATACAGGGTGTCAGGGTGTCACATTTTAAGTGCACACCTCTAATAACTTTTTATGGTGAAATGTTGTCAAAAAAAATTTCAGATAAAAGTTACACGGTTTGGAGGGGGACATAGACGTACTTGGATGAATTTTTTTTAGGTGGTGTTTTCAAGGTGGTATGAAGGTCAATATCCTTTTTTTAAAATAGGAACCTATAGTTTTTATCAAGTTATTTTATTTTACGTGAAAAAATACGAATCTTTTATTGACATTTTTTTTTAACAACTTAAACCTTATTTAAGATATCTAAAATAATTCGAGATTTTGAACTTTCAATATTTTTTTACTCAGAAACCATTAATTTTAGAGAAAAAGTATAAGAGACAAAAAATGTTTATTTTAATCTAATAAACTTACTTGAAAAACGGAGAAACTGTGGTTTCTTAGTCACTAAAACTAAAAATACACCTTAACCACAAAATTTATGTCACTCGACACATGTTTCGACTTCACAAGAAGTCCTCATCAGGAGCCTAACGATTCCAGACTCCAGTATTTTGTGGTTAAGGTGTATTTTTAGTTAAAGTGATCTAATAAAACTAAAGAATTATTTTAAAATTTTTAAAACTTCTTTAATTAAAACGGTTTTAACGACTCAAAATAAAAGTCCAACTGAATCTCATATAATTGTATTTTTATCGGTTATTACAACCAGGCCCCGATAGAGGGGGGGCTAGGAGGGCCATATGACCCAGGCCCCTGTGTCTCAGGGGCCCCGGCGCCCTGAAAATTATTTATATTTTACATATTTTTTTGATACTTATACTATTTTTAATAGAGATTTCCTATTTAAAAAACATAAATATACTACAAAAAAGACAAACCTTGTAGAAAAAGTACAAGTAGAAAGCAAAAAAAAGGAAAATTTTCTTTAAAAACCCCTTGGTTTTTAATACTAAAAAATTATCAGGAAGTTATAAGAATTTTACTAATACGAAATTTGTTTGGAATGTCCTTACACTCGGGTGGGGTGGGGGTTATGGGGCCCCCAAAATGTGGATTAGCCCGAACCCCGTTGAAGCTTTCTCAGGGACTGATTACAACTATCCGCTTTTTACTTTTTTATACATACATGAAATGTAATGTATAAATAAAGTATAGTGATCATGAAAAAATTCGAACTCGAGATTTTAACGGAATTAAATTTTTTTTGAGCGTCCCTGAATCGTATACCTACCACCATTAACTCAATGACGTCTGTGTGTCTGTCTGTCTGTCTGTGAACGCTCTACAGCCAAAACTGTAAGACTTACGGACATGGAATTTTAAACTTAAGGTCTTTTATACTCTAGATGTGCACCTCCTATTTTTGAAAACCATCACTAAACCGGAAACGGATGTTTACTAGATAAGTTTTGGAACTTTTCGAATTATTTTTGAAACGGTGCACAGTAGAAAAAAATGTTTTAGATCAAAGTTGTAGAAGGTACTTTTATCTATAATTTATGTTCTATCCATTTTCCCCCCCAAAATTTGTTTTTAGGAAAAAATCGATTTTCTAAAAAAATTAATTTTTTTGATTTATTTTTTAAACGGTAGGTATTAGAAAAAAAAGTTTGAGATACAAGTTATAGAGAATATAATTATCTATAATTTTTATTCTAATAATTTTTCCCAAAAAAAAAATGTGGAAGGAAATAATCATTTTTTTTTATTTATATTTCAAACGGTTCATATCAGATAAAAATGTTTACAAGAAAAGTTGTAGAGAACGTTTTTTTTTAATTTATGTTCTATTCTTTTTTTTGTATCTTTTATGAATTAACCAAAATAATAATAATTTTAGTTTTAATTTAAAAATAATTTTAATAATCTAGTTATCTATGACAATGGAGGAATTTATACAACTGTCAAAATTGAAGTTTAAGAAATTAAAAACATAAATATTCAATAATCAATAATCCTAATTTGTTTTGTTATTAAAATTATAATGTATCCATTGCATTCACTGAAAATCATTTTGTAAGTAAAATATTTAAAAATCAAATGTTAAAAAATAAAATTAACCATATTATCAATACTGCAGTACCTATCATGATGTATAAAAAAGTCTCGTGCCTGCCAAGGCAGTTTATTACGACCAATATGACCGGTCCCTTCGATATCGTTATAACCGGTTTCTACTGTATATACACTTTTTAGGAATAAACGCGACACAGTCGTATTCAAAGCGTTAAATAAAAAACACACAGCATGTAAATATAATAATAACCCTCAAGTACACATACATCATAAAAATCAAATTAAATAACAATAATTATTACTAGTATTTGTTATCACCATAACTGATCTGTTGTCACACGAGAGCGTGTATTGTGTGTCAGTCAGTCATTCGGCATATGCGTGTTAACTTAGATAATATATTTATTAATAATTAAAATGTACCAGAGCATTATTATTTTTTTTAAGTGTAATCAGTACTGTTGTAATATTACCTATCACCCCCCCCCCCCCCTCCTATACCGTTCTGTTGAATAGCGTGTATATCAGATAGTTGATTGGTGATAAAAACATTCTATGAAATAACATTTGTGTTGTATGTACACGTAAAACTATAATAATAATGTTAACTTTTATATGACAGTATTAAAATGTAAAAAAATATTTTTTTTAAATTAAAAATATTATATTCATGTCCGAGCAAATTTGCAAGTAAAGTAGAAACCGGTTACAACGAGATCGGTTAATACGACGTATTGGTTTTAACTCTTTTAACGACTCAAAATAAAAAGTCCAACTGAATCCCATATAATTATTGTATTTTTACCGGTTATTACGACTATCCGCTTTTTACGACCAATATGAGCGGTCCCTTCGATGTCGTTATAACCGGTTTCTACTGTACTTTCAAAAGGGGTATTAATAGGCATGATCCAGTAACAATGCACTATGATTTTAAATAATGAAATAGGTTAAAACATTCTAAACTAGCTGTCGGATCCAATTTTACCCGGGGATATAAAATTAAACTATAATACGTATAATGCTGTGGGGTGCGATCCTTTAGGTCCACACAATCAACTTCCCAACATGGTATGACTAACAATACTTGAATACTGATTACTTATTGTTTCCATAATTAATATTACTATGTTATAGTTTGTAAATATATTTTTTAATATGTATATGAAAAATTTTAATGGAATTGATCAGAAATAAAACTCACCCTTTGTATTATGAATATTAGTTTTCTAATATCCTAATAATGTTAATAATATAATGCACATTTTTAGAAAAACTAATCTGACAGTTTGAATTTTGAATTGTGTTGTTTCCAAGGCAACATGAATTATTAGATGTATTTATTAGTATGAAATTCAAATTTTGATGGTAGTTTTCATCCCTTTAATGGCTGTTTGGACCCATATAAAAAATAAATACTGAAATACACGTTTCATTATTTGTATTGTATAGTATTTATTCTAAGTTCCGACTAAATTCGACCAAGAAAAAAAATAAAAATGAAAAAAAACACCATTTTTACCCCCGTAGGGGTTGAATTTCGAAAAATCCTTTCTTTCAGATCATATTCACGTCAAGACGCTTCGATTAGCACCCCAACGAAGCCAATAGCATTTTTTGTTCGCGAGATTTCGTCCCGGAAAAAAATGACACGTACGTACGTACACACACACACACACACACACACACACACACACACACACACACACACACACACACACACACACACACACACACACACACACACAGACATTTTTCTAAAAATAGTGTCAATATACTCTAATGCCCTTGAAACATGAAAATATGTTAAAATTTTTGATTTCGATTTTCGGACCAATTACAATAACTTCCTATTGGGAAGTTAAAAATGTATTTATTTTTATATTAAATGCGAGATTAATATAATTTTTGTTAAAATAAAAAATACAAAACACAGCAATTCGCCGCCATGTTAAATGGAACAACAATCAGAGCGAATGATGTTACGCATCAATTTAGACAATTATCAATTCCTCTTACAAGATTATTAGGTACATTCCTTATTTAATAACTTATATAGGTACCTACTTTGGAATTAATTTTTAACACACATTATTGTCTAACTTTGAATGTTTGATTATTGTTGACAAGGAGTGTGACGTCACAACTCTGAAATATCACCTGCGAGCGTTTTGGCGTCAAATTCATAAAGAGTAAATTTTTGCGATTAAACCTTTATTTTCTGCAGAAATAAATATTTTTTGGAAATAGGAGACACGTAAGATCAACATAGAACAGTTTTTTTTTTTTAATGAGAAAAAAGTGGACTGTCCGCTCAAATAGTGGACACCTGGCAACCCTAGTCATGTCAAACAATATTTTTTATTGTACAAAAAATTATATGCACAAATTATGTCAGACACAATAAAACATCACGGATTATTAAAGGATAAACATAATATTCTTACGTTAAGATTATTGACATAAAAACACAAAAATGTTTTAATAATGTTAAATAGCACATGTGCAAAGAGTATTGCCTATATAAAAATACTACACTCGGCGTTCTACATAACGTCGCCATCGGTAATTCAATAATTCCACAAGACGTCGGCTAGAGGAGCCTCCACCACCACGCCTAAAAGTTGACAGATACATAATAATAATAATAATAAAAATGGCGCTGTTGGTGAACGAGATCCTATGTATGTAGTTTGTTGGCTTTTTCAATTACATATGTATATACAAATACCATGCGGTGGACTCAGTCAACTATATACATTATGTATTCTTTTTTATAATAAAATGTTAAAATAATTGGTATTTACTCTAGAACTCTAGACAATTGTTATTCGTTGCGTTAATACTGGATGAAAAATGTATAGATTTCTATACAATCATATGCCAATAATTTACTTTTGTTATTTCCGTTTTTAATCGCTTTCAAATTATCAAATTTTAAATAAAATGTACCTTACATATTTTTTATACTATTTACTAGCTGACCCGGCCACGCGTTGCTGTGGCTAACGTTTTTGTCATATTACATTGTTGTAAACTATTTACAAACTATTTTAAAAGGGGGGGGGGGGCGAAAAAAAGGGGGGGCACCCCCCCCCCTTTCCTATAGGAAGCTTTACAGCCCCCCACCACCACCACCGTAAAAAAATGGGAACTCTCTTTAAAAAAGGGGGGGGGAAGCCCCCCCCCCCCATTTCCCATAGGAGGCATCCTATGTTTCAAGTTGGATCAAACTGCACACGGTGTACAAATTTGATTAAAATCGGTTAAGTAGTTTAGGAGTCCATAGCGGAGGAACATGTGACACGTAATTTATATATATTAAGATTATATTTCAATTTCAACGAAAATTTGTATTGAATTTCATTTTTTTTCCACATTGAGTCACACCAAAACACAAGTTTTGTGTGTAAGATCTACATACAGGGTGTCCCAGGACTGTGTCAAAGCTCAATATTTCATTTAATATAAGAATTGGAAGAAAACTTTAAATGCAAAAGTTGCCAGGCTAGAGGAGCAGCATAATTTAAAAATAGTTACATTTATACAGAGTGTCCCATAACTGCGTTACAAACCAAAGTTATGTTTTTTTAAATACAAACTATATATTTTTATTTGATAATCTAAAAGCATTCATTTTTCTGGGTATTTTGATGTATCAAGTATGGAATTATACAGAGGGGTTTAGAAATAATGACCAATTTTGTAAGAAAAAAGGAACATTTTCAACACCTTGTAATTTTCTAATTACAACAAAAAAAATGTATTCTCTGCTGAAAGTAGTTTTGGTATATTCTCTATTATTGCGATATTACGTTAAACACTTACAACATTGTATTATTTGTACAGGATGTGTCAAAACACTGAACTTAGTTTTTTTCAAAATTTTCAAATGGAACACCCTATATATTTTTATAATTTCGAATTGCCATTTCAATTTTCAACACATTTTACAAACCATGTTCTACACCTAAATCCAGCCGTTAATAAGGTATTAATTTTATATTAAAATCTAAAGATTTTTTTAAAAACAATACAACTTTATTATATTCCATAAAATAATTAAATTTTTATATTGTTAAAGTTTGTACGTTCTATTAGTTTGTTAAATTATTTTTAAGCGAACTGTTTTATTGATTATAATAAAGTTGTATTGTTTTTATAAAACATCTTAAGATTTTAAAATAAAATGAATAACTTATTAACAGCTGGATTTAGGTATAGAACATGGGTTGTAAAATGTGTTGAGAATTGAACAGGCAATTCGAAAATGTAAAAATATATAGGATGTTCCATTTGAAAATTCTGAATAAAACTAGGTTCAGTGTTTTGACACACCCTGTACAAATAATACAATGTTGTAAGTGTTTAACGTAATATCGCAATAATAGAGAATATACCAAAACTACTTTCAGCAGAGAATACATTTTTTTTGTTGTAATTAGAAAATTACAAGGTGTTGAAAATGTTCCTATTTTCTTACAAAATTGGTCATTATGTCTAAACCCCTCTGTATAATCCCATACTTGATACATCAAAATACTCAGAAAAATGAATGCTTTTAGATTATCAAATAAAAATATATAGTTTGTATTTAAAAAAACATAACTTTGGTTTGTAACGCAGTTATGGGACACTCTATATAAATGTAACTATTTTTAAATTATGCCGCTACTCTAGCCTGACAACTTTTGCATTTAAAGTTTTCTTCCAATTCATTATATTAAATGAAATATTGAGCTTTGACACAGTCCTGGGACACCCTGTAGAAGACTTTAACGTCAATTTGTTAATTTAAATTTGGCGCTGAAATATAGCAGTCACAATGCTGGTATTATGGTGGGGGTTGGAGAAAGACGTTCTATAGAACTGTTAGAACATTGTACTATGGAACGGTCGTACTGTGGATGGACGTTTTATAGAACGCTGAGTGTATATTTAAAAAAAATTTAAACAAAAGTCGGTCCGTCGTACAAACCGATAAATTCTTTGAAAATATTGTAAACAGAAAGTCGTTAAAAGCGATATTTCGTTGTAAGCGATGTCGTAATAAACGGTATATTATAACAGGCAATTATATGGGATTTAGTCGGGACATTTTTTCTGAGTCGTTATAACCGGTACGTCGTGTTAACCGATGTCGGTTTCTACTGTATTTCATATACATGTGAATAAGAAAGTAAAAATCATAGGTGGGCACAGTTAATCGAAAAGTTAACTTCGTTAATCGTTAATCCGTAAATAAAAAAGTTAACTTCGTTAACCGTTAAAGCGTTAAAATTCCGAAAAAGTAACGGAAGTTACAATTAACCGAAAATTCGAAAATTTAACGAAAGTTAAAGTTAATCGTTAAAAAGTTAACCATTCAAAATGTTTGAAGACCTTTTTTTTCTTTTTCGACAACTTTGTTATGTATTTTTCATATCAAACAACCAATGTAACGGACTAAGTTAACGGAAGCTGAATTTAACGGAAGTTAACAAAAGCGTTAACATTTTTTTGAGTTAACTTAAAAGTTAATCCGTTAACCATTTTGTTAAATTCGTTAATTAACGATTAACGAATTAATGCCCACCTATGGTAAAAATGTATAACACTAATAAAATGTCTCGACATTAATAAGAAAGTTAACTCACTCTTTTTTTAGCGTGTATAATAAACAAATTAAATTATACTTGAAATCAAATTACTGAAATGAATTGTACAGCTAAATAAAAAAATCAGTAAACACAGGTACAAGTGTGATACATTTTTTATGAGTTTCATGTAAAACAACACTCTGAACAAAATTGAATAATACTTGCTAGAAACAGAATTAATCACTCTAAAAGGTTCCGGTTGTTGACAATGGCAGTGCTATGTTTCACTATTACGTATTACGTTAGCTGTCAACTTACGTAAACATTTACTTTAATGTTGGTACTACTGCCTATATGCTATATTATAGTTAATATGTTGTTATTGATTTTTTATCGATATTTTTATATATCTATGTAACTATCTACAATAGACGTAAAAATATATTTAATACAAGAATTACATTTGGGTCAGTCCGCGGTAATCGATACCAGATAGTCAAAAAAATATTTTACGAAAATGAATACTAAAATATAAAATTAACAGGCTATTTAACATCAATTTTCATAAACCAAAAAAAAATTTGAAAAATGTTGGTTAGTTTTCAAAATATTTCAGAAAATTTACAAAAAATTTCCAAAAAGACAACAAATAAGGTGAAATCACAATAACTAACTTAAGAATAAGTGATGATCGTGACAAACTATTAAAAGTCTTTGACAATTACATATCAAACGTGACGTTTGACCAAATTAACAAAAAATTACCCTCACCAACAATAATGACTAAGGGTGACCGCATTTATTATAAATTTACTGAGTCTATTGATGTATTTGATAAATAATTGTTATAAGTATTAATTAATAATATCAAAAAGCAAATAAACACAAATAGTACTCTTATTGTATCATTTTATTCAACGTTTCTGTCACAACCGTCATATTAAATAGATTATGTATTTAACTGATGCTCTTGTGTAACTAAAAAAATTTATTCGTAACATATTAAAGTATGATTATTATAAAGTAACTTCAATATTTTCGCAAAATTTTTGGGTTTTTGGATAGAGGTTGCAAAAATTGCAATAGTTGGCGTCACAACCGTCACAGAGCTTTGAACGCTGACAATTTTTTGTAAAATAACTGTAGAGTTTTCATGCTTTCAATATACATTATACATGTATTTGCATTAAGATCTACAGAAAAATGGTAAAACCATGTTATTAACTAGTATTATTTAGAAATTATGAACTCCAATCCGAGTTGAAATGTCACACCCGTCACCGCGGACTGACCCATTTACGAAATAACAGTTTTTTTGCTGTTTATAATTTTTAGGGTTCCGTAGAAAACTAGGAACCCTTATAGTTTTTCCATGTCCGTCCGTCCGTCATATTATTGACAAAATAAGATGAAATTTGGTATACATGACCCAAAAGCAGAAATGATAAGGTTTTTGAAAAAAATATTTTTTTTACCCTCCTTTCATAAAATGGAAAATTTCACGTATTGAGTGGGGTGTCGTTAGAAAGGTCTCCTAAAATGCAACAAAAAATGTAACAGAATCTTTTGAGTAAACCCTTCAATCACGATGTATTTTCTCTCCAAAGTCATTTAAAAGCATCCCCCCCCCCTCTATTTTCAAAACTATCAATTTAAAATTTAAATGTAGCTTTTAATTAATACTTTCACTAAAAATTATATCGAATATTGTCAAAAATATTTTGGACCCCCCTTTCATGGACTGAAAAGTGAACTAACATTTTTTTTATCTGCCCCATTGAGTGGGGTGTCATTTGATAGGTCTCCTAAAATGCAATAATAAAAGTCAAATGACTTTTTGATTTTAACCCTTCAGTCTCGAAAATTTTGGAAAGCTATTTATTTATAAATATTTTTAAATTATAAAAGTGATTATGATATGGTTCCGTAGTCATTTTCACTACGATTTATGAAAAAAGTTATTTCAAAAATTTTCATAAACTATTTTTGCTACTGTGTTCGTTATAATTTTCAGTAAATGTACTAATTAAAAGCTATATTATGATTTTTTCAGATTTTTAAAATTGATAGTTTAGAAAATAGAGAGGGACGCTCTGATAACGACATTGAAAAGCAAATATATCGTAACTGAAGGGTTGAAATCAAATAGTCATTTAACATTTTTTGTTGCATTTTATGAGACCTAACAAATGACACCCCAATCAATGGGGTAAGTGAAAAAAATGGGAGTTCACTTTTCAGTATGGGGGGTCCAAAATATTGTTGACAGTGTTCGTTATAATTTTCAGTGAAATTACTAATTAAAAGCTATATTCTGGAATTTTTTCAGATTTTTTGAATTGATAGTTTAGAAAATATAGAAGGGGGGACGCTCTTATAATGAGTTTGAAGAGCAAATACTTCGTGATTGAAGGGTTAAAATCAAAAGGTCCTGTTGTATTTTTCTAAAGACAACCCACTCAATGGGGTAGGTAAGAACATTTTTACTTTCTTATACTATATGTATATGAAATATACATATAGTATAAGTAAGTATAGTAAACGCGATTTTTTTCGAAATCCGGTTTTTGATGGAATTATCAATTTTGACCTTCCCTGAATCCATACTGACTATTTTCGCCATGATGTCTGTGTGTCTGTCTGTCGGTCTGTCTGTCGGTCTGTCTGTCTGTCGGTCTGTCTGTCTGTCTGTCTGTCGGTCTGTCTGTCTGTAGACGCTGTAACTCAAATACGACAAATCGTAGAAAGGTGGAATTTTATACTTAAGATTGATTTTTGCCTGGGAAGAAAACCTCCTATTTTTGAAAACGATCATTCAACCGGAAACGGATGTTTACCTACATCGATTTTTGAATTTTTCGAATTACACTGAAACAGTGCGAATTAGAGAAAAATGGCCAAGTTGAAAATTGTAGGTAATATTATTATCTATAATTTATGTTCTATTCATTTTTTCGAAAAAACAAATTTAATTTTTTTTTTTTTTACTAAGTATTCGATTTTAAGTACATTTCAAATGGTTCATAACAGAGAAGAAATATCTGCCATGATTGTCATGGGACTTTCTTATACGTATTACAGAGACTGTACGTGTTTGCTATAGGTACCATGGGTCTTTCTTATACATAATATTGAGAATAAACACTGTACACTCTATTTTATTTAGTTTGCAGTGGTCGCCCGGTGACATGACGGTATGAGTCGTGATCCGTACGGTCAAATCACCAGACAACCAGTATAGATTATTTTAAATAATGATTTTAAAAAAATGATTTCTGGCTAAATCATAAGTGTTGGAAAAAAATGTATGGGGAATTAATTATAGATAATAACATACTCGACATTTTTTATCTAAAACATTTTTGTCTTATTTCAAAAAATTCAAAAAATTACAAGAGTAACCACCCGTTTCCGGTTTAGTGATCATTTTAAAAATAAGGTGGTTGTCTTCCCAGATGAAAGATTATTATAAATATAAAATTACACCCTTCCATCATCAGTCGTTTAGGAGTTATGGTATTTTTACTTTCTTATACCAATGTATATGAAATATACATATAGTATAAGTAAGTATAGTAAACGCGATTTTTTTCGAAATCCGGTTTTTGATGGAATTATCAATTTTGACCTTCCCTGAATCCATACTGACTATTTTCGCCATGATGTCTGTGTGTCTGTCTGTCGGTCTGTCTGTCTGTCTGTAGACGCTGTAACTCAAATACGACAAATCGTAGAAAGGTGGAATTTTATACTTAAGATTGATTTTTGCCTGGGAAGAAAACCTCCTATTTTTGAAAACGATCATTCAACCAGAAACGGATGTTTACCTACATCGATTTTTGAATTTTTCGAATTACACTGAAACAGTGCGAATTAGAGAAAAATGACCAAGTTGAAAATTGTAGGTAATATTATTATCTATAATTTTATCACGTACACTGTTTACTGTCATTATTATGTATAAGAAAGTCCTGTGGCACACGGCAGATTATTTTGAATACACTTTCATATGGAAATTATATTAAATAATTATTATTTTTTTTAAAACTCTTATAATTTCTGTTTTTGGGTCATCAATCTACGACCATATACCAAATTTCATCTTTATATGTCAATATTTTTCAAGATGGATGGAAGGACGGACAATTATAACGGTTTCTAGTTTTGTACGGAAAAAATAACATTCGCGTGTAATTTATTCAAAATAATGAAAAACTAGCTCTGCCATTACATTATACAAATTAGTAGGTACATGTTACTATTATACACCGTACTGTCTATTTCAATTTTCAAAATTAAATAAAACTTTTGTTTACTTCTAATAATTAACAAAGTAAAATATTCCATTAAATGTAGGTTCTGAATATAAATTAAAAACAACATTTTTCGAAACTAAACAGTGTGCTAGACGTATAATTTTAAGAACGCATCACTGTCGTAATATGAGATACAAATACAGTAAAACCCGGTTATAACGACATCGAAGGGACCGGTCATATTGGTCGTAAAAAGTGGATAGTCGTAATAACCGGTCAAAGTACAATTATATGGGATTCAGTTAGAGTTTTATTTTGAGTCGTTAAAACCGATATTATTTTATTTAATAATTTATAACCGTAGAAGCCTGAATTGTGAAAATGGCCTAACCCTGATATACAGGGTGATTCAGCACTGTCGTGCCAAACTTAAACCATAGATTGATAAAAATATTTTAAGCAAAAAACTTCCAATAAACATGTGTCCGGAAATTTTTGGTTAGGGAACTACAGCCCACCAAAGATTTTCATCAAAATGAGTTTTTATTTAATATCTAGATAACCCTTTGTGATAAAATTATGAAATTTGGTATTCTGTTTAGTAATAATAAGTGTTATCGATTTCTCATATTAAACAATTGTAATTTATACCGGGGATGTATGGGGCCTGTGGGCCCATCAATTTTTATCTAGTATTTTTTGTTCTTTAATTTTTTTATAAAGTTGGGTACTTATTTAAGGTTATATGACACAAAATACGTAAAAATATACTTTGCTTATTTGTCATAGGATAAACCGTTTTCGAGTAATATCGATAGAAAAGAAAGCAAGCAGAATTTAACTTAATACGGATGCTCCAAATTACAAAAAATAAATTTATATTCTTGTTCTATGATTAAAGGTAGGAAAAAAAGTTCATATAAAGAAACCTCCTAATGTGAATCCTCTAAGATCTATAGCCAGTTGTAATACTGTATTATGTACTTTAATAATTTGACTAAAAAACAAAACTAAAAATGGCTATTTGAAGGATGCATTTTTTTAGGTATATATACTTATGTTAACTTTTTGTCTTAATTTTTATCATAGAACAAGAATATAAATTTATTATTTGTAATTTGAAGCATCCGTATTAAGTTAAATTCTGCATGCTTTCTTTTCCATCGATATTCTTCGAAAACGGTTTATCCTATGACAAATAAGTAAAGTATGTTTTTGTGTATTTTATATCATATAACCTTAAATAAGTGCCCAACTTTATAAAAATATTAAAGAACAAAAAATACTGGATTAAAATCGATGGGCCCACTGACCCCATACATCTCTAGTCTAAATTATAACTAGTTAATATGAGTAATCGATAACACTTATTAATACTAAACAGAATACCAAATTTAATAATTTTATCACAAAGGGTTCTCTAGATATTAAATAAAAACTCATGTTTAGTAAAATCTTTGGAGGCCTGTAGTTCCCTCACAAAACATTTCCGGACACATGTTCATTAGAAGTTTTTTGCTTAAAATATTTTTCTTAATCTACGGTTTAAGTTTGGCACGACAGTGCTGAATCACCCTGTATAGAGTACCCCAATCTTTCCCTAGAGGCGCCGCACTGGTCATGCAAGCGCGCCTGTCTCAAGTTACACTTGATTAAAAATTGTTATTTACAAAAGACTTCGCTCGATGGTTTATGAAATGTCATTCACAGAAATAATTAATGGATTAGAGTAATTACGTTATATTAATTAGTCTGATTGGCGATGTAATTATGTAGGTATCTATATTTTCTATGTATTAGGTATTATTGTCTATATGTATTAATGTTATAAGCAACGGTAGGTACTAATAAATAATCTCTGTTTATAGTTGAAATTGGAATTGGCTGTTATGAGTGCATGTAGTTAAATTTGATTCTAAATTATAATAATATAGTTTAATTTATATTTGTTGTCATTGTTGGAAATTAAATATTACACAAATGTGATAGTTCTAATTATTAATTACTATAAAATCTCGTATTATTTATATATTATATATCATTATAATATTTTGAAAAAAGTTAATTAGAGCCCATTATCGGATTTTAATTTACCGGGCGCCAATTTATATCTTTTAATTGCGCATATTTTGCTGGAGCTTTACTTTTCTCTAAAACCCATAATTTTCCCGCTATATCGGAAAAACCGATTTTTCGACCAAATTGTTTGGATATATTTATATTCATAACTGTTCATGATATTAAGGTAAATTCGGTCAAATTAACATTCAATTAAAAATAAAAGTTCGACATTCAACCCCTAATAGCATGGGACGGGGTTGAGGATGGATTTTAGATTTGTTTATCGGCAAACCTGCTTTAGTTATAAAGGTAAATTCGGGCAAAATAGTCATCTATTAAAATAAAAATTGCGACATTCAACTCTTAATGGCGAGGGTAGACAGGGTCTGTGTTTTGGATATGTTTATCTGCATAGCTGCTTAAGTAATAATGGTGATGACGCGTCGGGTAAAATAATCTTCAATAAAAAAACGATATTAATCCCCTAATGGTGAGGGTAGACAGGGGTGAGTTTTTGCAATTTTTAACTCAAATCCGAGATATTTACGTTTTTTTATAGGTAATGAATAAAAATCAATATAAAAAAATGTAATATATCATCCCCTATAACGTATGGAGGGTTCTAATTAGTTTCGAAATTCACGCGAGCGAAGCGGCGGGAATAAGCTAGTAGAATACTTAAACTAAAAATACACCTTAACCACAAAATTTATGTGACTCGACACGTGTTTCGACTTCACTAGAAGTCCTCATCAGGAGCCTAACGATTCCAGACTAGTAGAATACATCTAATTTTAATCAAAACTAACTCTGATTGGTAACTAAGCGGACAGTCCACGCCTCTTACACTCAAATTCTGCTTTACTACCAAAAATACTTTCCAATATAAAAAAAAAAACATCTGCCAAGTAAATGCACAGTGCTTCCTCGTGCTAAATTCATCAAAGGTAGTTAATTATTGAACAATTTAAATAAAAACCGATAAAGTATTCAGACGAACTGCCTGTCATTGGTTAACCATTTAATTTTCATATAATTTTAATAAAACATATCAATTCGACATTTTTCTTTATATGCACCTCGTTATTATCTCCTATATTTTGAATTTTTTGACAATTTCAATCAAAATCATAATTTTTCTGCCATACAAATGTCAAAATGACATTTAATATGTCAAAGTAAATAGCAATTTAAAAAAAAAAACAAATGACGATTTTTTTAAAGCAAATTGAGATAAATCTTTGTAAGGGAATATTTGACAACAAACATAGGTGACCTGTGTTATAGAGAATTGAATTTTCTACAAAAAAGGTTCTATACAATTTTCACGTAACATGTGTCTTTCTTGAGATATCTTCAAATCAAAAAATAAATATTTTGGGATATCACCCCTCCTCCTTACACACGATTTTAATACTTTTGAAATGGGACCGTCCTCAAACCAGACCCAACTAACCAACCAAGTTTCATTAATATCGGTTCAGTGGTTCATGAGTTATGCGTGAGACAAGGATTGGGGGACAGACACACTCACACACAGACAGACAGACAGACACACAGACACGAAACATAAAGTGTTTGTCTTGACCTGAAACGGATAGATCCGGTAAAATTTTTAAAATCGGAGAACACATTTTTTTCTCGTTTTAAAACGATAACAAAGCTTCTCGGATCTTCGATATTGCGAGGAAGCAATAAATTAAATGAAAAACTAATAAAACCCGATGACTTTTCATTACGAACAAGCCACTGAATCGAGATATTATATAAAATACAATATAAATGCATATTAATGTATTTGTTTGATTAAATACTAATACCTACCATTCGGGGCTGTATTTTAAATTGATTAAATTCAGAATATGTGCAATCATTTAGAAACATGTAAGCTGATTGAAATGTATCCATATATGTAACAATATTATAACATAAGCCTCTGTATTGTTCAGTCTTATGTTTTATAAACCGGCAGCAACCAGCGGTATCAAATATGTCAATAGGCATGTGGCCAGTAACAAAGTACAGTGGTGCCTCGCATAACGAACTTAATTCGTTCCGGGAACAAGTTCGTTATGTGAAACGCGTTTCCCCATAACAATACATGTTAAAAATTTTAATTCGTTCTGTAGCATAAAATATGGTACTGTAACATAAAAAAGATTGTACACACGTTTTTTATTTTTTTAGTCAGAATCAGATTTAGGAGAGTCTACCGAGGCTTGCAGGGTCAAATCCTCTTTCTAATTATTTCTTGTTTCATTTCAACAGAAATCACCTTCCTGCTTTTTTTAGAACTCATAATATATAGATATAGACACACACAAAATTACATTTATTAAAACAAACAGGTGTGTGAGTTAAGCACAGAAAAGAACGACTGACGCGCGTTGATGCATGTTCATGTAAGTTTGAGCATCGACTGCGTGCGATCTTGGAAGTTCGGGCGACTTTGTGATACGTAGGAGCGTTCGGGTGGCAAAATTAAACACGATGCAGTTCGTTTTGCGAAGCGAGGTTCGTTGTGTGAGTCGCGCAATGAACGAACAGAAAGTTCGTTGTGCGCAGCGTTCGTTATGCGAGGCGTTCGTTATGCGAGGCACCACTGTATCATTGAAATTATGGTTTTAAATAATGAAATAGGTTAAAAAGATTCTAAAAAAATGTTTTTATTTTTATATTAAAAGCGAAATTATTTAATTTATTTCATTTGCTAAATAAAAATACAAAATAAAACAATCCACCGCCATGTTAAATGGAACACCAAGCGAATGACGTCACGTATCAATATAGACAAATATCAATTCCTCTTAAAAGAGTATTAGGTACATACGGTATTTAAGAACTTTTATACTTTGGACATCATTTTCAACACACAAAATAATTTAATTATTGTCTAACTCTGAATGTTTGATTATTGTTGAGAAGGAGTGTGACGTCACAACTCTAAAATATCATCTGCGAGCATTTTGGCGTCAAATTCAAAATTAGTTTTAAAAGAGTCAATTTTTGCGATTAAACCTTTATTTTCTGCAGAAATATTTTTTTTTTGGAAATAGGAGATACGTAAGACCATCATGGAATAGTTTTTTTTTTAAATTAGTCACTAGCCTATTTTTAGTTCATAGATGCGATAAGTATTATTCAATTTTTTAAATAAAGTTACTTTTCATTTTGATTTTGCCAAATCTATATAAGAACACGTGATCATCGAAAATTGCCGTACCTATTTTTAGTATTTATTCTAACGGGGGGGGGGGGGGGGGGGGGAGTGAGAGTTATCATTCAAAAGGTACTGTACCTTAGATGTGCACACAAAAAATCACGTGTGTATCTTAAGAATCGGCCGCCCCCCATGATACCAGTTGATTTTTTTAATAGTTATTAACATTAAGATATATAATATTAATTAAATATTTGCTGGTATTATGGTGGGGGTTGGGGAAAGACGTTCTATAGAACTGTTAGAACATTGTACTATGGAATGGTCGTACTGTGGATGGACGTTTTATAGAACGCTGAGTGTAGTTGCAAATTGTGGCGCTCACCTCCCCGACTAATACTCTCAACCTCAAAAACCTGCATTATGTAATACTTTACCCCCCCCCCCCTGTACCAATTAACATTAATTTTCAAATACATATTTACCAAAATTCCTCATATGAAACAGAATTCCAAGATTCAATTAAACATTAATTCTCATTGTAAATTGAAAAGTAAATCTGAATAGTTACATATCGTCGTTGTCATTTTAATATCTCCTATGTGACAATATTTTCAAAAATGATATTTTTTAATATTACGGTTGGTCTTTTTTTTCTCTATCTGTTCAATAATATATCAATAGTATAACAATCTCCGTTTCTTTCTAATAAGTAAATTTAATTTATCCTATGTGATATGCTCGTATAGCTGATCCTTAATTTCTCCTATGTGTTATCTACAGCACATAGGAGAAATTAAAAAAAGTCAACTTCACTTTCAATTTATACACATAAGGGGGTTGTTTTCTAGATAATTTACATCGTTTGCATATAACTGTGGCAATTAATTAATTAATAAAAATTAGTTTTGCTATCTAACTATATCTATTATGTGAAAACAATTAACTTTTAATACCTCCTATGTACAGTTGAAAATACAAAAAAAAATTTTGTTTTTCAATTACGAAATAAAAGGTGAGCCATATTAAATAACAAAAATAGATTAATAGAATATTTATGCTATGATAAAAGAATATTATAACGGATAAAATTGGTAAAAAAATTTTAAATAGTTTTTGTTAGTTTATTCAAAACTTTGTAATTTGCACATAGGAGATATTAAAATGACAACGACGATATTATGTACCCAGTCCTATCTTGTATATATGAAACAATCGTTTACATTTCTATAGAGCACATTTAATATGTAATGTTTAATTTAATTTATAATAATAATAATAAGGTCTTTAAACAAACTCAGATACATTGAAACCCTAAATACATTTCATAAATGTTAAATGCCGGAGATACGAGATGCTTGAATTTAAAATTCCATCTATTTAATTTGTTTGATTAGTAATTATATGAAATACAAGCACACCAGGGTTGGTGTATTGTTGTTGTAGTAAAATAGTCTTTACAGACCCTATTCCTAAAGGCTGTAGTATTTATGTTTAACAAAGATGTTGTAGGCACCCTTGTTTAACCTTTATCTATCCTAGGGGGAGGGAAAGATACAAGTTGAATATTCGTTTGGGATTAGGAGTTGGTAAATTTGATCTGTATGATGACAAGCTGCTTATACTAGCAGTACTCAAAATTTCAATATATCATTTTACGAATCTAAAAAAGTTAGACACATTTTTTAATTAGAGTAATGTCGGTGTACCGGGTGTTCCAGATAACTTTTCCAACATGGGGATCTCAGTATCTATAAGAGATACAGGTTTGGTTAAATGAGATCAATTATTTGTAAGGAAGGGGCGACTATTACTACATAAAAAAATTTTCATAATCCTCGGTGGTTAAGGAGGTAACCCAAAAAAATTGAAAATTTGGAATTTCTTTAAATGGCTATAACTTTTTTGTCAAAGTAGATAAGTTCTTTTTGTAGGCGGTTTCTTAAAGCATTTTTTGTGCAGAATTGATTGGTGTATTTAGATTTTTTATATCACTTTTAGTTTCCGAGTTACAAGCCCTAACTTTAGTTTTTCTTATGGGCCGCTAAGTTGGCTATAGCATATTTGAACGTGTTTTTTACTCTACTTTACAACGATATGTTACATGACATACTTATTTATAGAAAATAAGGTTGGCTATGACATATTTGTTATACGTGTTTTTCACTCTACTTTACAACGATGTGTCCACTTGCCATACTTAATATCGAAAAAAAATTATAGTATTTTTTTTTTTAAATAGTTCATTGTTTTCAAATATTCATTTGTTATTTTGATTGTTGTTATTGTGATGTTTGTTTACAATTTTTGTTTTTCATGGCTCACTTAAATGTTTGTAATAAAATACTTAATAAATATCACTGGCATTTAGTACATCGATTTATTTTCAAAAATAAATGTGACATGTGACATATCGTTGTAAAGTAGAGTAAAAAACACGTTCAAATATGCCATAGCCAATTTAGTGGCCCATAAGAAAAACTAAAATTAGGGCTCATAACTCGGAAACTAAAGGTGATATATAACAAATCTAAATACACCAATCAATTCTACTCAAAAAAGTGCTTTGAGAAACCGTCTACAAAAAATACCTATCTACGTTGACAAAAAAGTTTCAAAGAAATTCTGAATTTTCAGTTTTTTGAATATACCGCCTAAACCACATAGAATTATGAATATTTTTTTGTGTAGTAATACTCACCCCTTTCTTACAAATAATTAATCTGATTTAACCAAACCTGTATCTCTTATAGATACTGAGATCCCCATGCTGGAAAAGTTATCTGGGACACCCGGTATATGGAACACCATTCATGTTTTCGGTAAGAAAACTATGGATAATATTATTTAAAATCTCCAAAATAGAATTTTTAAATTTAAACAAAATAAAAAAATTTAAAACAATCGAAAATCATCCTCTTAAAAAACGTTGCGTGTAATATGGCCCACAGTGGTCCATATTACACGCTTGATACCTTAATATATTAGGTGGTTAAAAAAAAAATTAATTAATTTTGTTGTTTTGATTTAAAACATATGTTGTCACTATAAAAAAAAACAGTGGCGTAGCAAGGAGTACGCGGGCAGAACTTCCGTAATAGGCACACCATTTAGTGGGTACCATCATGAAGATTTGTACTAAAAAAGGATTTTTGCGGAAACGAATAGTTGTGAAGTACTTAATGATTTAAATACTTTTCATCACGATTCTGGTTAATTATTACACTTCATAGCCATATAATACCTCATAGTCCATAATACCCGCAACCACGTGTATTTAAAAAAAATTATCGCCGAGGCAATAATTATTACGTGAATTAAAAGCACTGTTCATGCGGCCAACTCTTGTACGTATTTAAACAGCAATATAATTAATTTAAACAATTTAATACAATAAAAATTTAAACTAACTTAACAAAAATAATCAAAAATGACAAATTTCAATGACATACCGTTACTCCAAACACTGTCATGTCAACTGACGCAGTTATTTAGAAGTGTAAGCTTAGATACATATTAATTTTGTGTTTATAAAATGTAAAATGGAGTAACAAAATGAGGTCCATATTACCCGCCTGGTCCATATATACCGACTTTACTCTACAGTAGAAACCGGTTATAACGATATTGGTTGGTAATACGACGTATAGGTTTTAATGACTCGAAATAAAAGTTCAACTGAATCCCATATAATTGTATTTTTACCGGTTATTACGACTATCCGTTTTTTACGACCAATATGATCGGTTCCTTCGATGTCGTTATAACCAGTTTCTACTGTATTTCTTTTCTGTTCTTGTGACTGAAGGGTTCAAATCAAAAGTTCCTATAATATTTTTTGTTGCATTTAAGGAGACCTTTCTAAAGACACCCCACTCAATGGGGTAAGTGAAAAAAAATTTGAGTAAACTTTTCAGTTTATGGTAAGGGGGTAATTTTTTTTTTAATTTCATAATTTCTGCTTTGGGGTCATCAATCTGCGTCTTTTTATCCAATTTTACATTGAAAAGGTACATCGGTTATTTTTTCTAAGGCGGATAACATTTTAATCTCTCACTTTCAATTTTTTTATCTATGAATTAAATCAAAAAATGTTTCAAATAAAAGCTGTTTGGTTTTGAGGGGGAACCAAAATGATGTTATTTTATTTTTATTTTTGAACGTCTCAAGGTCAAATAGGGCCAAAATTTTGTTTATCAAATGGAAACCTATATTTTTTATAACGGTATCTTATTGTTTTGAAAAAGACAAACAGCCCTTTTTTTAATTAATTTTTTGTATGATTTCATTTTCTTCAATATTTAACAAAATAATTTTAGATTTTAGATTTTCACTAATTTTTTACCCGAAAACCATTAACTTTAGAGGAAAAGTGTAAAAAAAAACTATCGAAATCAAAAAATTGTTAATTAAATTAATTTAAATTTATTATTTTCTAAATGTAGGTTAAATTAACTTTTCATGAACAAATCGGCTAAGAAATAAAATAAAGTTATTAAATATTATACCAAGTGGTACAGCGATCGTCTCTTGATATTTATAATAGTAATTGTAATTATATTATAATTCTGCCGTGCTAAGCACAAAAGCGGTATCTCAGTAAAAGCGAGTTTCGAGAAAATCAAGGTTTTGTTAAAATAGTTTTATTTTTATTTTACAGATTGTTTTTTTTATTTATTGAATGGAATTTATACATTATATTGGGAATTTTGGCGGTATCAAAATATACAGTTATTCGCCTACGTATTATTGATATTCCTCTAATTCTCTTAGTTATTTAAGGTACCTAAACCTGCGATAGGGAAAACTTTTTTAAGGGTTTTTTCATATGTTTTAAATAAAATACCGCTATTTGGCTTAGTTCATTGGATTCGTATTTTTAAAGCTATTTGATGCCATAAAAATCAACTTTTCGATTTTTTTTGAGATACCGCTTTTGTGCTTAGCACGGCAGAATTGTAATTGTAAGGGTTGTGCTCATAGCGCTGAGGGTTGAAAAGATACTTACAAAAATTTTATAGCAAAAGATGGTCCCCCTTGAAAGCAAAATCGACGCGTTCGAACTTTTTTTCAAAATCTTATTTTAAATGACCAAAAGCGCACACCCTATATGTATTTTAAGGTTGTTATATGGAGAATTATTATTTTGTGATTCTTGAAAGTCTAATGGCCTTATTTTATGCCAATCGATAAAAAACTAACTGTGGCAAATTTTGAAGTCAATCGGATAACTTTTACCCGGCGCGCAAGACACTCGAAATATAAATAAAACGGGCAAGTAGGTACGTGTTGGGCACGCACATGATAGGGTTCCGTAGTCATTCTCACTACGATTTATAAAAAAAAGAGTTTTTTCAAAATTTTCGTGACCAACGGGTTAAAATCAAAAAGTCATTTGGCTTTTATTATTGCATTTTAAGAGACCTATCAAATGACACCCCACTCAATGGGGTAAATGAAAAAAATGTGACTTCACTTTTCAATCTATGATAGAGGGGTCCAAAATATTTTTGACAATGTTCGTTATAATTTTCAGTGAAAGTACTAATTAAAAGCTACATTCTGAATTTTTTTCAGATTTTTTGAATTGATAGTTTAGAAAATAGAGGGGGGGGGACGCTCTGACAACGACATTAAAAAGCAAATATTTCGTGACTGAAGGGTTGAAATCAAAAAGTTATCTGACATTTTTGATTGCATTTTAGGAGACCTATTAAATGACACCCCACTCAATGGGGTAAGTGGGGAAAAAATGAGAGTTCACTTTTTAGTCTTTAGAAGGGGGGTCCAAAATATTTTTGACAATGTTCGTTATAATTTTCAGTGAAAGTACTAATTAAAAGCTACATTCTGGAATTTTTTTCAGATTTTTTTAATTCATAGTTTAGAAAATAGAGGGGGGGGACGCTTTTTAAACGACTTTAGAGAGAAAATACATCGTGATTAAAGGGTTAAAAGTTCTGTTACATTTTTTGTTGCATTTTAGGAGACCTTTCTAACGACACCCCAATCACCATTAAAAATTTTTAGATAATAAGATGAAATTTGGCATACGGTCGTAGATTAATGGCCCAAAAACAGAAATGATAAGATTTTTGAAAAAAAATTTTTTTTAGGCCCCCTTTCCAAAAAATGAAAAGTGTTTTAAAAAAAAAAATCACCTACCATGGGGTAGGTGATTTTTTTGGAAAGGGGGCCTAAAAAATTTTTTTTTTCAAAAATCTTATCATTTCTGTTTTTGGGCCATTAATCTACGACCGTATGCCAAATTTCATCTTATTATCTAAAAATTTTTGAAAACGGACGGACGGACATGGAGAAACTATAAGGGTTCCTAGTTTTCTACGGAACCCTAAAAAATGCCAATATTTGATACCTTCACATTTTTTATGGAGTTAAATGCATTAATGCTTTATTAAATTTATTATTATTTATTATTTTCTAAAAGTAAATTAAATTAACTTTTCAGCAAGTGCAAATTCAAACAAATCAGCTAAAACGAAGTTATTATATATTATACCAAGTGGTACAGCGATCGTCTCTTGATATTTGAGCATATAGGTATATATACAATTATACAGTGCATATGTTACTGTAAAAGACCGAACTGAGGTAAATCCTAGAATTTACCGGTAAAACCTAGGTTACAACTGTTAATGGTAAAAGTCCGAACTGGTCTGTGATTATCGTTTATTTCGGACTTTTACCATCATACACTCGATAAAACCTAGGTATTACCAAGAGACACGGTAAATGTTGAAAAATAGAGTAGGTATCAAAAATATGTTAAAAAAATATTGATTTTGCTAACAAAATATTGGGGCGAATGGGGATTAATCTAGTATAAAATACGGGGATTCAATCTCCGCTTTTGTTAGGTTATAACCAAACCGGAGATTGAATCCCCGTTTTTTATACTAGATTAATCTCATTTCGCGCCAATAGATTGCCCTAACCAAGGCGAAGATTGAATCCCCGTTTCTTATACTAGATTAATCCCCTTTCGCCCCAATATTTTGTTAGCAAAATTTAATATTTTTTTAACATATTTTTGATACCTACTCTATTTTTCAACATTTACCGTGTCTCTTGGTAAAACCTAGGTTTTACCGAGTGTATGATGGTAAAAGTTCGAAATTCGGACTTTTACCATTAACAATTGGTAAAACCTAGGTTTTACCTCAGTTCGGGCTTTTACAGTAACACATACAACAAAGCAAACGAGTTAATAATTTAATTATCAACGAAATCATTTTAAAAAGTGTTTAAATATAACGGCTGCTGAAAAGGTAATTAAATGTACTTTTAGAAAATAATAAATTAAAATTAATTAAATTAAGAATTAATGCAATTATTATCATAAAAATACGTGGAAGTATCAAATATTGGCATTTCTTATAGGGTTCCGTAGAAAACTAGGAACCCTTATAGTTTCTCCATTTCCGTCCGTCCTGAAAAATTTTGTCATAAAAAGATGAAATTTGGTATACGGTCGTAGATTGATAACCCAAAAACAGAAATGATAAGATTTTTGGAAATAAAAATTTTTTAGACCCCCCTTTCATAAAATGAAATTTGTTTTCAAAAAAAAATTTCACCTACACCATTGAGTGGGGTGTCGATAGAAAGGTATCCTAAAATGCAACAAAAAATGTAACAGAAATTTTTAATTTTAACCCTTTGATCACGATGTATTTTCTCTCCAAAGTCATTAAAAAAGCGCCCCCCCCCTCTATTTTCTAAACTCTCAATTAAAAAAATCTGAAAAAATTCCAAAACGTAGATTTTAATTAATACTTTCACTGAAAATTATAACGAACATTGTAAAAAATATTTTGGACCCCCCTTTCATAGACTGAAAATTGAACTTACATTTTTTCCCCACTTACCCCATTAAGTGGGGTGTCATTTAATAGGTCTCGTAAAATGCAATAAAAAACGTCAAATAACTTTTTGTTTTTAACCCTTCAGTCGCGATATATTTGCTTTTTAATGTCGCTGTCAGAGCGTCCCCCCCTCTATTTTCTAAACTATCGATTCAAAAAATCTGAAAAAAATTCAGAATGTAGCTTTTAATTAGTACTTTCACTGAAAATTATAACGAACATTGTCAAAAATATTTTGGACCCCCTTTTCATAGATTGAAAAGTGAACTCACATTTTTTTCATTTACCCCATTGAGTGGGGTGTCGTTTGATAGGTCTCCTAAAATGCAATAATAAAAGTCAAATGACTTTTTGATTTTAACCCTTCAGACACGAAAATTTTAAAAAATACTTTTTATAAATCGCAGTGAGAATGACTACGCACTTGCCCGTTTTATTTTATTTCGAGTGGGTAAACGTTATCCGGTTGACTTCAAAATTGGCCACAGTTCGTTTTTTATCCATTGGCATAAAATGAGACCATAAGAACTTCGAGAATCGCATTTTTGAAAAATGAGGGCCACCCTAGTGTACCTATGTCAATTTTAAATTAAACTATGCAGTCTATTTTTAATATTCCATAGAGAAAAATGTAATGTAGTTATTCTTAAAAAGTAATTATCAATACCTTTTCATATTTAATAATGACTCGGACAATGAAAAACAATTAAATGAAAATTAGAACAGCAAACTGATAACAAATAACTTATCTAAAATAGATCTACACGCAACGAAAAATCGATGCAAAATGACATTATTCAAAAGGGAAATATGGTTTTAAATAATATAAAATGTAGGTAAATTATGTTTTTATGTAGCGGTGAGTTTGAGACTGTAAAATATCTGGAAAAAATAACGAAATTTCATTATTAGGACCTAATAATTTTGACCTTATGGTGAATTTTTAGGTCATTTTATTTATTTTTTCCAACGGAAGTACAGTAGAAGTACAGTAGACCGGTCATATTAGGTCGTAAAAAACGGATAGTCGTAATAACCGGTAAAAATGCAATAATATGGGATTCAGTTTGTAATATCTATAATTTTGAGTGCTTATAACTCAAACATTTTTCGAGATATCGACATTGGGTACAGATCACTAATTAGGGCACTCTTTTCTCTATTATAACATAAAATATCATTTTGAAATTCAATTAAATACATATTGAAAATAGCAGCCGACTGGAACTCTGCAATTTAGGCGTAATCTCTAAACTCGACGTCACTAAATGATTTTTTCGTGTGCTCTATTTCAATAAGTATTTAAGTTACATAATTTTTAAAAACACTGTTTTGTTCGTAATTTTATCAGCTTTAAGATTTATTAGACTTATTTTATCATAAAACTGACAGCCCCAGTGTTATTTTCAAAGAACTGATTTTAGACAGCTCTGTAAGCCCCTAGAAAGTTATGCAAGACCAAGATCAAGACTAAGAGTGCAAGACCAAGACCAAAACCAAGAGTCTTGATTTTGAACTAAAAGAATAAATTTTAAGATTTGACTGGGTAGATTGAATCTCAACAATAATAAAATAAGTTGCAGCGAAAACAAACCAATACGTGTACAAAGCTCTACGTTGACTAAATTCTTCAAATCGACCACCGCATAAACAAAACAGACATATAGTCAGTATCTATTTTTATTTATTACATAAACATCCCCATTATCATGTGTCGTAAATTTCGATAAGTTTTATAAATTGTAAATAAACACAGGAACACTTGAAAAGGTTGGGCGGTTAATTGTGCCGCTGAATGTAGATTGAACAATAAAGACCTGTTGTGAAATAACTAAAAATCAAATGAGATTCATGTCAAATTGCAGTACATGCAGTATAGATATTTAAAAAGCTACGGGTGTTTATAAATTTATTAAATAATTTTGGATACAGGGATTTCATCTCAATCAAGTGTTAGTGAGTGTAAAGGTTTTGAAAATGAACGCAATAAAATAAAAATTTGATTTGTTAACTCGTCAAATGATGGTTATCTAATACAGGCTTGTCCAACCCGCGGCCCGCGGGCCGCATGCGGCCCCCGAGCACTGTTCGTGCGGCCCGCATCAGATTTAAAAAAAATAAAATATGAAAATAATTAATGATATTAGGTAAAAAAACAAAGGTCTTCAGTTTTTTTGTCATATAAAGTATAAATAGGTACATAGGATATTAATTAATTAAGCCAACGAAAAAAATAAAGGTCTTAAAATTTTTGTGCGGCCCTTAACAAAATTTTGCGTTATTTTTTTGCTCTCTGCGGCCCGCAAAGGTCAAAAGGTTGGACACCTATGATCTAATATATAAAATTCTCGTGTCACGGTGTGTGTAATTGAACTACTCCGAAACGGCTCGACCGATTTTCGTGAATCTTGGCGTGCATATCGGCTAGGGTGGAGAATCGGACAACATCTATTTTTCATCCCCCTAAATGTTAAGGGTGGTCCACCCTTAAATTTTATTTTTATTTTTTTGGATAAAATTTTTTGTTTTTATTTTTTTATGATACATCATACAAAAATACATACAACCCTAAATTTTCACCCCTCTACGATCAACCCCTATTTTTTATTTATTAATTAGAAACTTTAACTTTTTTGGCAAGATTTTTATTTTGTCATGACCTTAGAATAAAAAAAATTCATATTACTCTTAATTTTCACCCTTTTACGATCAACTCCTATTAATTTTTAATTTTATAGTAAAGTATTACCAATTCGAATTCAATAGTCATAGTTAACACAGGACAACGTCTGTCGGGTCAGCTAGTACATTATAATATTCGGTTATTTTTTTATTTCTAATAAAAAATAGAACGTATTGTAAGACCAAGACATTAAAACCAAGACCAAGACCCAATGTGCAAGACCAAGACTAAGACCAAGACTGATGTGGTCTAGGTCTTGATCTTGTGTTTGCTCATGAGTACTGTCAAGTAAATGCACGGTGCTTCCTCGTGCTAAATTCATCAAAGGTAGTTAATTATTGAACAATTTAAATAAAAACCGATAAATTACTCAGATGAACTGCCTGTCATTGGTTAACCATTTAATTTTCATACGATTTTAATAAAAAATATTAATTTGACATTTTTCTTAATACGCGCCTGGTTATTATGTCGTATATTTTTAATTTTTTGACAATTTCAATCAAAATCATTATTTTTCTGCTATACAAATGTCAAAATGACATTTAAAACGTCAAAGTGACATTAATATGCCAAAGTAAATAGAAATTTAAAAAAAATTAAAGCAAATTGAGATAAATCTTTGTAAGGGAATATTTTACAACAAACGTAGGTGACCTATATTATAGAAAATTGAATGCTCTACAAAAAAAGTTCAATAAAATTTTCACGTAACATGTGTCTTTCTTGAGATATCTTCAAAAAATAAATCTTTTGTGATGTCACCCCTCCCCCTTACACACAAATTTAATTATTTTGAAATGGGACCGTCCTCAAGCCAGACCCAACCAACCAACCAAGTTTCATCAATATCGGTTCAGTGGTTCATGAGTTAAGCGTGTGACAAGGATTGGGGGACAGACACACACACACACACACACAGACAGACAGACACACACAGACAGACAGACACGGAACAAAAAGTGTTTGTCTTGACCTGAAACGGATAGATCCGGTAAAATTTTTAAAATCGGAGAACAATTTTGCTTCCTCGCAATATCGAAGATACGAGAAGCTTCGTTATCGTTTTTAAACGAGAAAAAAAAATTGTTCTCCGATTTCAAAAATTTTACTTTATTTATCCGTTTCAGATCAAGACAAACACTTTTTGTTCCGTGTCTGTCTGTCTGTGTGTGTGTGTGTGTGTGTGTGTGTGTGTGTGTGTGTGTGTGTGTGTGTGTGTGTGTGTGTGTGTGTGTGTGTGTGTGTGTGTGTGTGTGTGTCTGTCTGTCTGTCTGTCTGTGTGTCTGTCCCCCAATCCTTGTCACACGCTTAACTCATGAACCACTGAACCGATATTGATGAAACTTGGTTGGTTGGTTTAGTCTGGCTTGAGGACAGTCCCATTTCAAAATAATTAAATTTGTGTCTAAGGGGGAGGGGTGACATCCCAAAAGATTTATATTTTGAAGATATCTCAAGAAAGATACATGTTGCGTGAAAATTTTATAGAACCTTTTTTGTAGAGCATTCAATTTTCTATAATATAGGTCACCTACGTTTGTTGTAAAATATTCCCTTACAAAGATTTATCTCAATTTGCTTTATAAAAATCGTCATTTGTTTTTTTTTAAATTGCTATTTACTTTGACATATTTTAAATGTCATTTTGACATTCGTATAGCAGAAAAATAATCATTTTGATTGAAATTGTCAAAAAATTCAAAATATACAACATAATAACCAGTAATAAAATGTAAAATTAAAATTTTTTATTAAAATAGTATGAAAATTAAATGGTTAACCAATGACAGGCAGTTCATCTGAATACTTTATCGGTTTTTATTTAAATTGTTCAATAATTAACTACTGAATTTAGCACGAGGAAGCACCGTGCATTTACAAGGCAGAGTATTTTTTCTCGTTTTAAAACGATAACGAAGCTTCTCGTATCTTCGATATTGCGAGGAAGCAAAAGTGTTTGTCTTCACCTGACACGGATAAATAAAGTAAAATTTTTGAAATCGGAGAAAAAATTTTTTTCTCATTTTAAAACGAACACAAAGCTTCTCATATCTTCGATATTGCGAGGAAGCAAAATTAAATAAAAATTCAATAACCCGTAAAACATGAACGTCGCCCACCACATTTAAAATTCAATTTAAAAAAAGCATAAAATCTCGTATAGGTACTCGGTAAAAATGCTGCATAAAACTGCACTGCAAACAGAAAATATAATTTAACAATATTGATACTATAATAGAGCCAGTATACGATGTCTAATACCTAGGGTAGGTAGAGGTACAGGGGGCACTTTAACGTCTTTTAAGCACACACAGTTTAAAACAAAAGCCGTCACGATACAATAGACCTCTCTTGTTTATGAATTAAAACTCATTAAACCTGCCATCGCTAGATGGAGTCACGGAGGCGCGGCGGAATGATAATAGATGGCACCACTGTTGACACAGTAGAACAATAGGGGAAATGTGTGCAGTTTTTATCAAGCTTATGACGTTATTCTATTACACAACTGTTTCGAATATTTTTACTGTTTTATTTAACGCTTTTGTATTTTTTTAAATTATTTCGTACGTAGGTACGAATAATATTTGTAAAATTCAGTTTTTATAATTAATTTTACATTCAATTATGACTAATATTAAATACTATTTCCAAAAAAATACTTATTTCTGCAGAAAATAAAGATTTTATCGCAAAAATTTACACTTTTTAAATTTGACACCAAAACGCTCGCAGGTGACATTTGAGAGTTATGACGTCACATTCCTTGTCAACAATAATCAAACATTCAAAGTAAGACAATTATTTAATTATTTTGTGTGTTAAAAATGAATTCCAAAGTATATACGTTTTTAACACTTAGGGACTCGCTATACTGGGTCTAACGGACCCAGTCCTTCGTATTTTGGTTAAAATCTTTTAAAGTTTGAAGTGTGCAACATTGCCGCTTTTAGTATCTTTCAACGATAGAATAGCACGTCAGATGACGGTCGTAGTCGTCAGTTTGTTCAAATTGTCATAACTAAATTTGATACAGAAAGCGACTGAGATGTGATTTTATCCCAAATAAGATATTTTAATTTTGTTAATTTTCAAAGTTTTTTTTTTTTTTTGTTTTTATAATGATTGATCTCTCATTGTTAATTCATATAAGTACATTATAGTAGTGTAAGAAAATAAAGAAGATTTTGTTTAAAATAAGTAATTACAGAAATTTCAACAATTACTCTAAATCTTGTCATAAAAGTATGGAAAAATTCCTTTTATTTTTGTAATGACTGTTTGATTAAGTAAAAACAATAAATATTAGTATATGATTGAATATTGTCTTTCTTTATTGACAAATTATCCTTATAAGAAAGTAAATGTGCATTTCTATTCAGCAGTTTTAGAATAAACATTTGATATTAAACTGGGTCCAGCGCACCCGGTAGCGAGTAATTATGTTACCTACATATCAAGGCGCGAGCCCCTAAGTGTTAAATAAGGTATGTACCTAATAATCTTGTAAGAGGAATATTATTTTCAGCGTTTATTTCGGAAAAAACATACTAATTGTAAGGAAGTATCTATTATATACATACGCACAATTACAACAATACCTAGTCAAATACTATTACCACATACACTGTTAAAAATTTCTTTGGTAATTTTACTAAAAATGTATGGGAAGTTTTTACGCAAAACAAAAAAAATCAGTTTAGTAAATTTACTACACGGATTGATTAAACTCAATTTGGGAAAATTACAAAACATTTTATGGAATTCACTAAGCGGTAATAGAAAATTTGGTTACTAATTTTATATACTATACAAGTTTTGTAATTTTATTAAATAAATTTTACTAAAATTGCTTTGTAGGATTTACCCCCCCCCCCCCCCAAAGTAAAACCTACTAAGCATTTTTAGTAAAATTTATTTAATAAAATTACAAAACTTGTATAGTAAAATTACTAACCAAATTTTCTATTACCGCTTAGTGAATTCCATAAAATGTTTTGTAATTTTCCCAAATTGAGTTTAATCAATCCGTGTAGTAAATTTACTAAACTGATTTTTTTTATTATTAAATTGTTTTGCGTAAAAACTTCCCATACATTTTTAGTAAAATTACCAAAGAAATTTTTAACAGTGTGGTATAAGAAGGTTGATTTGACAAACAATGTTTGTGAAATCACAAACATTGTTTGTAAATTGACGAATGGTTTTGTAAAATCACAATGTGTTTAAGGTTTATAACATAAAGATTGTAAAATTACAACTCATCTTAGTAGGTTTACTCACATGTCTTGGAAAATTACACAAATTGTATTATAATTTCGTATTACCATACACTGATTTGTAATTTTACTCATTTTTGTTTTGTAATATAATAGTAATTTTACAATATTTTTTTTTACAGTGTACAATCAAACTGTGCTGATCTAAATTCCATAACAAATCAATAGATACTAACACAGAATAGGCAGGATAACTAATTTAAAAAAAACTGTTCTGTTTTTGTCTTACGTGTCTCCTATTTCAAAATAAATACATATTTCTGCAGAAAATAAAGGTTGAATTTGGCGCTAAAACGCTCGCTGGTGACATTTGGGAGTTGTGACGTCACACTCTTGTCAACAATAATTAAACATTCAGAGTTAGACAATAATTTAATTATTTTGTGTGTTAAAAATGAATTCCAAAGTATATAAGTTCTTAAATAAGGTACGTACATAATAATCTTGTAAGAAGAATTGATATTTGTCTAAATTACTCTAACTCTAAATGATGCGTGACGTCATTAGCTCTGATTGGTGTTCCATTTAACATGGCGGTGGATTGCTGTATTTTGCATTTTTTATTTTAACAGTAATTATATTAATCTCGCTTTCAATATAAAAATAAATATATTTTTTAGAATTGCTATATTTTGTATATTTATTTTAGCAAAAATTATAATAATCTCGCATTTAATATAAAAATAAATATATTTTTTAGAATCTTTTAAACCTATTTCATTATTAGCGAATTTTTCGAAGAAAAATATAGCTATTGCTATCACCATCATGACGCAACTTCGGAAAAAAAACTATATATCTTTATCAAACTTGATCTCGAGATCACGAAAATGAGGTCCGTTCAAAACTGTATGTATATACCGGGTGTCCAAGATAAGCGTGCAATGCATGGGGATATCCTAAACGGTAAGAGATACAGATGTGGTTAAATGAGATGAATTATTTGTAAGAAAGGGGTGAGTATTACAACATCAAAAAATATTAATAATTTTATGTGATTCAGGCGGTATACCCAAAAAACTGAAAATTCGGAATTTCTTTAAATGACTATAACTTTTTTGGCAAAGTAGATAGGTACTTTTTATTTGCGGTTTCTTAAAGCACTTTTTTGAGTAGAATTGATTGGTGTATTTAGAATTTTTATATCACTTTTAGTTTCCGAGTTACAAGCCCTAACTTTAGTTTTTCTTATGGGCCGCCAAGTTGGCTATATCATATTTGAACGTGTTTTTTACTCTACTTTACAACGATATGTCACATGACATACTTATTATAGAAAATAAGTCGAAGTACTAAATACTGGTGATATTTATAAAGTATTTTATTAAAAACATTTAAGTAAGCCATGAAAAACAAAAATTGTTAAACAAAAATTGCAATAACAACAATGAAAATAACAAATGCATATTTAAAAACAATAAACTATTACAAAAAAAGGTTTTTACTTTTTTTTAATAATAAGTATGACATGTGACATATCATTGTAAAGTAGAGTAAAAAACACGTTCGAATATGATATAGCCAACTTGGCGGCCCATAAGAAAAACTAAAGTTAGGGCTTGTAACTCGGAAACTAAAAGTGATATAAAAATTCTGAATACACCAAACAATTCTAAACAAAAAAGTGCTTTAAGAAACCGCAAATAAAAAGTACCTATCTACTTTGCCAAAAAAGTTATAGTCATTTAAAGAAATTCTGAATTTTTAGTTTTTTGGGTATACCGCCTGAACCACATAAAATTATTAATATTTTTTGATGTTGTAATACTCACCCCTTTCTTACAAACAATTCATCTCATTTAACCACATCTGTATCTCTTACCGTTTAGGATATCCCCATGCATTGCACGCTTATCTTGGACACCCTGTATATATATATATATATATATATATATATATATATATATATATATATATATATATATATATATATATATATATATATATATATATATATATATATATATGTATATCTGCCGTTTCGAGTGGACTCTCTAGCCTTCCAGGATTACTTCCGATCTTTTTGAAACTTGGTTAAAAAATCGATCTCACGAATACCTCGGTTAAGTTCGTTAGTCAGCGAAATTCCTTTATGGGTTTCAAAATGGCGGCCGTTCAAAACCGAAAAAATTCATATCTCGGGTATTAAATATCGGATTGTTAATATCAAATATGTTTTGGAATCCTCTCAATAAAACAAAATTATTATGTCTTTTGTGATTTCTCGATATAAAGTACCGTTTGTTTGATATTTTAAAAACAAAAAAAATATTGCAGAGATTGTAAACTAAGAATCCCGAGTTCGAGTCCCGATGTGGAAATTTTTTTTTACAAGCTTTTTATTTTATTTTTTTGTTTATTATGTAGAGTAAAAAGTTAATAATCAATAAAAAATAAAAAAAATATCAGAGCCAACTTATTTTTACACATTTAATTATTTTTTTATTTTTTTTTTATCAAATAAAATTCGCTTACCGCGGTGGTTGCGCGGACAGAATATTTAAAATCATAATTTCAGTAATACTTTGTTACTGGCATCATGCCTATTGTGTAGGATTTCAATAAATAGAGCATTTTTGGTAAGTTCTCTCATTTATCGTGTGTTAAAAACTATCTAATTACTCAAAAACCATACGTCCAATATTTTAAGTTATCCATAAATAATATATTTAGACTTTTATCTATACACTAGCGGAATCCCGCGGCTTCGCTCGCGTAAACTTCGAAACTAATTAGAACCCTCTATAAGTAATAGGGGATGACATATTAGATTTTTTTATATTGATTTTTATTCATTACTTATAAAAAAAAACTAACCCCCGTTTACTCTCGCCATTAGGGGTTGAATATCAAATTCTTTTATTGCAGATTAAATCCATCCTAGTCCCCGTCGAATTTTCATTTTTAATTGAATATTAATTTGTCCGAATTTATTTTAATATCATGAACAATTATTATTATTATTCCCATAGGGGTTGAATTATCGTAACTGATATTTCTCTTGTAGAGTAGGTACCTACTTATGCCATGTTTCATTCGGTGAATACAAAAAAAAATATTTTATAAATTTTTCCACCCCCCCCTAGCACCTTAGGGGTTAAATTTTGGGAAATGCTGAAATAATCGTTTCACTATTTATATTTTAGAGTATGTTCGATAAGTTTCAACTAAATGCGAACAAAAAAAATATTTTTTTATATAAACTTTGACACCCTGTTTTAACCCCGTATGGGTTGAATTTCGAAAAATCCTTTCTTAGTGGGTGCTTACATCATAAAAGGAAGGCACCTACGAAATTTCACGTTTCTAGGTCCAGGGGTTTGGGCTGTACGTTGATATATGAGTGAGTGAGTGGTTAAGGACAAACTCTTTTATAGATATAGATTGTTCTAATGATGGAATAACCTAACTTTTATAATGTAAATTACACAAGAACTATTCTGTGATTTCATTTCAATAGGATATTACCGATAACGACTCAAATATTTCACTTGTGTTCAAAACAAATAACATACATAAGATATCGAGCAATAAATAACATGCACTGCACACACCCGAGTACAGTGGCGCTCCGTTGTAAATCTGTAGGGGACAATTTTATTTAACGAAATTTAAATTTAGGTTATTTCGAAACGAATTCAAATGGAACACCATATGTAGTAAAGATTTTATAAATGTTTTTTAAGGGTTCCAAATAAACCCTTTTAATCTCACTTTGTCGTTCGTCCGTCCGTCTGTCCGATCTTTTCATTCAAAGCACAATAGCTCATAAAAATCCCCGCAATAATCTTATGGAAATTGGGTTTCGGTCAAAATGTCTGGATTTTTGATATGTTCTAGATATCGGTGTTCTAAGTAAAACTCCTAATGGGCACAAAGCTCAGAATTTAATTCTTTGGCCGCTACGGAGCTTTAAAGTTTTAAAGCTCCATCACAGATTAACTTATTCGCAAAGTCTTTAGAGAGCTTTAAATGGTTTATATTGTTATTTTTAATGTCTGGGTTTATGTTTTCGAGGTCGCTAAATACAAATCCGATGTATGATTTTAAGAATTGACAGTTGACAGCTGTCAAAAATCGATAAAATCTTAAAAATCTTACTTTTATCTTACTTTATGTTTTCGAGGTCGCTGAATTCAAATCTGATGTCAGATTTTAAAAATTGACAGTTGACAACTGTCAAATAGCTGTCAATTTTAAAAATCTGACATCGGATTTGAATTGAGCGACCTCGAAAACATAAACCCAGACATTAAAAATAACAATATAAACCATTTAAAGCTCTCTAAAGACTTTGCGAATACGTTAATCTGTGATGGAGCTTTAAAACTTTAAAGCTCCGTAGCGGCCAAAGAATTGAATTCTGAGTTTTGTGCCCATTAGGACTTTTGCTTAGAACACCGATATCTAGAACATATAAAAAATCCAGACATTTTGACCGAAACCCAATTTCCATAAGATTATTGCGGGGTTATATTTTGAAAAATAATGATTTTGATTGAAATTGTCAAAAAATTCAAAATATACGACATAATAACCAGGCGCGTATTAAAAAAAATGCCGAATTAATATTTTTTATTAAAATTGTATGAAAATTAAATGGTTAACCAATGACAGGCGGTTGATCTGAATACTTAATCGGTCTTTATTTAAATAGTTCAATAATTAACTACCTTTGACGAATTTAGCACGAGGAAGCACTGTGCATTTACTAGGCAGAGTATTTTCAATTGTGTAGGATGACCCCCTTATAAATAGCGCCACTGGTATAGAGAGACACGACGAAGCGGTCTGCACAGCACGGCGGCATGCTAGTACGACAAATGTGTCCCCGGTGGCACACGCGGCGTTCAATCGCCAATAACGACATCTGATCCAAGAGATTGCCTTGTTATATGCCCGTTAGTGTTTCGAGACACGTAAAAGAAAGGCCATTCAGTGGAGCACACACGGAGCAATGGCCCATGACAGATCACTCGCAGCCAATATAACTTTGTCAGAATGTACCCCGCCCGTGTACCGGTGAAAACTAAAACCCGGTGCACCAAAACGCTCTCAAATAGTCTCCATTCAAGAAGTAATATTGTATCAATAAGTTTTAGTGTAAGATATTGTTAGCTAATTGTCTTTCGATTATTATTGGACAGAATTTGTCGGTTACAAAGAAAAAAACTGTATTGGATCAAGAAAACCTTGTTTTGTATATAACGAAAACAATATCTTGTTAATATAAGAAACATACTCTTAATCCTACTACGTTATTCCTTCGTTCAAGAATACTATAGTTGGTTTAAGAGATTATTGCTTATCTTAACAAAATATTGTTTTCGTTATACAGGGTGATTAAGCACTGTCGTGCCAAACTTGAACAGTAGATTGAGAAAAATATTTTAAACAAAAAACTTCCAATAAACATGTGTTCGAAAATTTTTCGTAAGGGAGCTACATGCCTCCAAAGATTTGATTAAAAATGAATTTTAATTTAATATCTAGAGAACCCTTTGTGATAAAATTATGAAATTTGGTATTTGGTTTAGTAATAATAAGTGTTATCGATTTCTCATATTAACTAGTTATAATTTAGACTAGGGCTGTATGGGGCCAGTGGGCCCATCGATTTTGATCTTGTAATTGTTTGTTCCTTAATATTTTTCCTGAATTGATACTTTTATAAGATTATATGACACAAAATACACAAAAACATACTTTGCTTGTTTATCATAGGATAAACCGTTTTCGAGTAATATCGATTGAAAAGAAAGCATGCAGAATTTAACTTATACGGATGTTTGAAATTACAAAAAATAAATTTATATTCTTATTGTATGATTAAAGATAAGAATAAAGTTCATTTAAATAAACCTCCGAAAATGCATCCATATCAACAAATAGCCATTTTAAGTTTGTTTTTTTAGTCATGTTAATAATGTACATGTAACAGTAAAAGAACTGGCTATATATCTTACAGGATTCATATTAGGAAGTTTATTTAAATGAACTTTATTCTTATCTTTAATCATAGAATATGAATATCAATTTATTTTTTGTAATTTCAAACATCCGTATTATTTAAATTCTGCATGCTTTCATTTCCATCGATATTACTCGAAAACGGTTTATCCTATGATAAACAAGCAAAGTATGTTTTTGTGTATTTTGTGTCATATAATCTTATAAAAGTATCAACTCAGGAAAAAATTTAAGGAACAAACAATTACAAGATCAAAATCGATGGGCCCACTGGCCCCATACAGCCCTGACCTAAAATATAATTGGTTAATATTAGAAATCGGTAACAGATATTATTACTAAACCAAATACTAAATTTCATAATTCTATCACAAAGGGTTCTCTATAGATATTAAATTAAAACTAATTTTTAGTAATATCTTTGGAGTCCTGTAGTTCCCCAAGGAAAAATTTCCGGACACATGTTTATTGGAAGTTTTTTGCTTAAAATATTTTTCTCAATCTACTGTTCAAGTCTGGCACAACAGTGCTGAATCACCCTGTATACAGGATGTCACAGGACTGTGCAAAGCTCAATATTTCATATTATTATAAGAATTAGAAGAAAACTTTAAATGCAAAAGTTGTCAGGCTAGAGCATCGACATAGTTTGAAAATAGTTACATTTATACAGGTTGACCCATAACTGCGTTACAAATCAAACTTATGTTTTTTTTAAATACAAACTATATATTTTTATTTGATAATCTAATAGCATTCACTTTTCTGAGTATTTTGATATATTATTATTAGATTATACAGAGGGGCTTAGAAATTATGACCAATTTTGTAAGAAAATGGGAACATTTTCAACACCTTGTAATTTTCTAATTACAATAAAAAAAAAATGTTTTCTGTTTTAAGTAGTTTTGGCATATTCTCTTTAATTGCGATATTATGTCAAACATTTACAAAATTGTATTATTTGTACAGGATGTATCAAAACACTAAACCTAGTTTTTTTCAAAATTTTCAAATGGAAATATTTAAAAAAACATAAGTTTGATTTGTAACGCAGTTATGGGTCATCCTGTATAAATGTAACTAATTTCAAACTATGCCGCTGCTCTAGCCTGACAACTTTTGCATTTAAAGTTTTGTTCCAATTCTTATAATTAATGAAATATTAAGCTTTGACACAGTCCTGGGACATTCTGTATACCGGGTGTCCCAGATAACTTTTCCAACATGGGGATCTCAGTATCTAAAAGAGATACAGGTTTGATTAAATGGGATGAATTATTTATAAGAAAGGGGTGAGTATTACTACATCAAAAAATATTCATAATTCTATATGGTTTAGGCGGTATACCCAAAAATCTGAAAATTCGGAATTTCTTTAAATGGCTATAACTTTTTTGTTCAAGTAGATAGGTACTTTTTGTTTGCGGTTTCTTAAAGCACTTTTTGTGTAGAATTGATTGGTGTAGATAGAATTTTTATATCAGTTTTAGTTTCCGAGTTACAAGCTCTAACTTTAGTTTTTCTTATGGGCCACTAAGTTGACTATAGCATATTTGAACGTGTTTTTAACTCTACTTTACAACGATGTGTCACTTGCCATATTTATTATAAAAAAAAAATTATAATATATTTTTTCAAATAGTTCATTGTTTTCAAATATTCATTTGTTATTTTGATTGTTGTTATTGTGATGTTTGTTTACAATTTTTGTTTTTCATGGCTCACTTATAAGTTTGCAATAAAATACTTCATAAATATCGCTTATATTTGGTATTTTGACTTTTTTTCGTTAATAAATATGGCAAGTGACATATCGTTGTAAAGTAGAGTAAAAAGCACGTTCAAATATGCTATAGTCAACTTAGCGGCCCATAAGAAAAACTAAAGTTAGAGCTTGTAACTCGGAAAATAAAAGTGATATAAAAATTCTAAATACACCAATCAATCCTACACAAAAAAGTGCTTTAAGAAACCGTAAACAAAAAGTACCTATCTACTTGAACAAAAAAGTTATAACCATTTAACGAAATTCCGAATTTTTAATGTTTTGGGTATGCCGCCTAAACCACATAGAAATATGAATATTTTTTGATGTAATAATACTCACCCCTTTCTAACAAATAATTCATCTGATTTAACCAAACCTGTATCTCTTATAGATACTGAGATCCCCATGCTGGAAAAGTTATCTGGGACACCCGGTATATCGACTTTACATTTCTGTTGTTGTTTGCTATATTGTATATGTATATTTATTTTAGCGAATAACGCGTCCCCGTTATTTCGATGACGTCCCGTGGGAAGACGGGGGGCTATATGTGCGGTTAGTAACCAAGGTAGCGCAAATGTCAAGCCGCAGGTACACACCTCAAATACCATCTTCTAAGGAAAAACCACGCCGTCACGTATGTGAGGGTCTAATTATTATTCAAAACACCCCCAATTGTCGATGTGATTAAGTTAATTTAATAAGTTTGTTACTAGAACAGCCGTTTTGTATTCTTTTTAAAAAAAGCTACCACGGGACTTTCTTATACATAATAATGACAGTGAACAGTGACTTTTATTTTATTGAAGAATATTTCTGACAAACTAATAAAAGATATAATAAAATGAATGGGACATAAACTATACATAATGTATCGAACGAATTTTGTTTAATTTAATTACTAAGACAGAAACAGATGTTTACGATTGTCATTTTTTTTTAAATTTTGGATTTATTTTTCAATGAGACAAAAATGTTTCAGATAAAAAATGTCGAGTAGGTATATTATTATCTATAATTTATTCCTCAAACATTAAAAAAAATGTTTTTTCGAAAATATGAATAGAACATAAATTATAGATAATAAAATTACCTACAATTTCCAATCTGGCCATTATTCTCTAATTCGCACTGTTTCAATGTAATTCGAAAAATTCAAAAATCGATGTAGGTAAACATCCGTTTCCGGTTGAATGATCGTTTTCAAAAACAGGAGGATTTCTTCCCAGGCAAAAATTAGACAAGTATAAAATTTCACCTTTCTACGATTTGTCGTATTTGAGTTACAGCGCCCACAGACAGACAGACAGATACACAGACATCATGGCGGAAATAGTCAGAATGGATTTAGGGAAGGTCAAAATTAATAATTCCATCAAAATTCGGATTTCGAAAAAAATCGGCTTTACAATACTGACTTATACTATATGTTTATCTTAATCTTAATATATATAAATTACGTGTCGCATGTTCCTCCGCGATGGACTCCTAAACTACTTAACCGATTTTAATCAAATTTGTACACCGTGTGCAGTTTGATCCAACTTGAAAGATAGGATAGCTTACATCTCAATTTATGATCGCAATATTATTTTATTGCAAATTATTGTCTTTATCTGTTAGCTCCAAACGATTCTAACAGATGGTGGCATCTGTTGACTGGATTGAGTAAGTATTCAATAGATGGCGCTATGTCAAACTTCCAAACGTTTCATATAACCTACAATTTAATAGCATAACCACCACATGTTGCTAAAGTATAGATTAACCACAGCAACGCGTGGCCGGGTCAGCTATTTCATATAAAAATATACTAGTAGTGACGTTGAAATTTGAAATATAATAAATAAAAACAACTAGATTGTCTAAACGTCAAAAAAATTAATAAGCAAATCTTCATGAAGCAAATGTATAAAGCAAGCTTTCGATTCACAGAATCATCTTCATATACATACATAGTTAGGTATAAGAATGTAATAAATAAAATAAAAACATCGAAACATATTTTTCTGTTTTCTGTTCGATTTGTAATAATTTCGGCTTTTGGGTATTTTGCTTCCTCGCAATATCGTAGATGCGAGAAGCTTTGTGATCGTTTTAAAATGAGAACAAAAATTTGTTTTCCGATTTAAAAATTTTATCTTGATCTTATCGTTTCAGGTTAAGACAAACACTTTTTGTTCGTGTCTGTCTGTGTGTGTGTCTGTGTGTGTGTGTCTGTGTCCCCTGAATCCTTGTCACACGCATAATTCATGAACTAGTGAACCTGGTTTGAGGACAGTCCCATTTCATAATTATTAAAATCGTGTGTAAGGGGGAGGGGTGACATTCTAAAAATTTTATTTAGAAGATATCTCAAGAAAGACACATGTTACGTGAATATTTTATTTTATTTTATTAGGTCGTCTTTTTTATTGAATTGATTTTTTTTATCAATATACCTATATTTGATATTAATTTCAACTTACATTAGTCGTTCCTGAGTAATAGGGTCTTAAAGGACAAACAGACAGACGGAAATTTTTATAAACATTTTTAATTGTAGTTTATTTTTTATTTTTTATAAACAGTTCTGTAGTGTAAAATTTCATGTTACCTCAACCCCCAACACTTTCTTAATTTTTTGTTACGCTTTTGTTAACTTCCGTTAACTTTAGTCCGTTACTTTGGTTGTTTGATGAAAAGTACATAACAAAGTTGTCGAAATAGCAAAAAAAAGGTCTTCAAACATTTTGGTTGATTAACTTTTTAACGATTAACTTTAACTTTCGTTAAATTTTCAAATTTTCGGTTAACTTTAACGTCCGTTACATTTTCGGAATTTTAACGGTTTAACAGTTAACGAAGTTAACTTTTTTATTAACGGATTAACGAAGTTAACTTTTCGATTAACTGTGCCGACCTATGGAAATATACATATGATGGAATTATACATTTTGACCTTCCCTGAAACCATTCTGACTATTTTTACCATGATGTCTGTGTGTCTGTCTGTCTGTAGACGCTGTAATTCAAATACGACAAATCGTAGAAGGGTGAAATTTTATATTTAAAATTAATTTTTGTCTGGGAAGAAAACCTCCTATTTTTGAAAACGATCTTTCAACCGGAAACGGATGTTTACTGATGTCAATTTTTGATTTTTTCGAATTATTTTTGAAACAGTGCAAATTAAAAAAATATCTACCATGAGTATCATGGGACTTTCTTATACGTATTACAGAGATTGAACAGTTAGCAGTGTACGTGTTTACCATAGCTACCATGAATCTTTCTTATACATAATACTGAGAGTAATCAGTGTCGGACCTATACTGTAGGTTATTCTAAATAATTATTTAAAACAATTATTTCTGGCTAAATCATTAATGTTGGAAAAAATGTATGAACATACTCGACATTTCTGATCTAAATCATTTTTGTCTTATAACAAATTTTTTTTAAAGAGTAAACATCCATTTCCGGTTTAGTAATTACGTTTCACAAAATTCATTAGATACATAATGTACCATTCACTTTATTCTGTCTAATTATTTTGCCATAAATTTATTTCAATAAAATAAAAATCACGTACACTGTTCACTGTCAGTATTACGTATAAGAAAGTCCCGTGGCACCAATGATAGCTTTTTTAAGTAATGCATTATGATTTAACCCTTAATTACTCGCGTGAAATACCGTAACACAGTTACTCGCGCGGTGTATTTTATACACCACGTAAAAAAGCTAGTTTTTGGGAATTTTGAAGGTATTATATTAATTTTTTTGCCCAATTTATATTATGTAGGGGAGAGGGGGGCATAGTGGGGTACTTAAGGTTCAAGCATACATACAAGATAAAATATTATGATTAAACAATAAATTTTAACTCAATATCATGGTTTAACTCATTGCGAATGACTATGGATATATATTTCTCGATTACGATAAGAACTCTACGATATGGGAATACATAAATATAAAATGCCATTTGCCCCGCTATGCCCCGTATATGGGGGTAAAGTGGGGTACCTTATTATTAGTAAAAATTCGAAAAGAAAAATAGCTTCCAAACATAATAGTCTTTATTATCAACAATATAATCTTTTAGAACAACATTTGGCATCAATAATATCAATAATAAGATATTTATTTGACTTTAAATAATTTACTTTAGTTGTATAAAGGGCATAGCGGGGAACCTTTTAAACGATACCTCACTATGCCCCACTGTTACTTTTACAACAAAACACAAACTGATGCCAACTTACCTTTTTCTCAAACAATGTTGTATGTTTAATTATGTAATCCAGAAAGCAGTGCTATAAAACGAAATAATAACCACCACAATATACAATAGGACTCGAAAAACAATTGCTGTTTAGTTTCACGTATTTTTTTACCGAAAACAGTGTTTTTAACACTTTTGTTTATATAGCATAAACGGCTGTCGAAATGGCGTGTCTCACTTATGAAGGTCACGCACCGACTGACGACCAATCAAAACGAGACATTTAAATTTTTGCACGACAATTGATTCGACCTGTATGAGAGATTTCCGCTATGCCCCGCTACCCCACTATGCCCCCCTCTCCCCTAGATACTATTTATTTTTGAGAAACTAAGAAAATTTTTCTTAAAATTAACCCAACTAAAAATTAAAGATTAGAAAGAAAAACTAACCAAAATAAATCTAAAAATTACACAAAACTGTTTTTGTTTGTAATTTTTTTAATTTTGCTCTTTTGACAAGATGTCTTCCATCAGCAGCATCGCTAATGTCTTCAAAAACGCGGTGCTTCGCTTAGGATGCTGCTATTTGTGCGTTAATACCACCTACATGTAGTAAGTAAAAAATTAATACAAATTGCTACAATCCTCAAATTTTGACAGCCGGATTCCTATCACACTCTATATAGAATGACTAAAAAAAGTTAGATGGGGGTGTACAGTCCCACAAAAAATGTATCCATTTAGTAATCGCTTAAAATGCATTACTGGTGTACAAAATACACCAGCGCGAGTAACTAAGGGTTAAACACGAAAAAAAATCTAATATCAGTCTGCATCCTTAATCCAAATTGAAGTGAATATTTAACATCTCTTATTTAAATAACATTGAATAACGAGTTATATAACATTAAATTTCGACCTTGACTCTGTGTACATAAAAAGCGTAGTTAATATTCTAAAGTTAGTTTGTCGATCGAGAATTAAGTGTCTTAATTACCTCACTTCACCGTGGACTTTTCCTTCAAATTCCCGTGATGGTCGTTTAGAATTTTTACGAGAAATTCGTTTAAAACTTTTGTAATATAACTAACCCTTAGATAAGTTGTTTGTCCTCCTTCCTAACCTTTTAAATAATAATTCGTTTTTTTTTTGTAACATGATTCTGAATTAATGTTCCGTATACGAATAGGTCAACGGTTGTATGAATCATGTCACACACACACACACACACACACAAGTGCAATCTCTAAATAACGTACTAGAAAAATGCCTACATATAGAGATTTGAAAATGATTTCTTATTTTAATGTAAATTACAAAATATTTATTAAAAAAATATTTTTTCGCAGGTAACATTTGAGAGCGTTGCGACGTCACACTCCTTGTCGACAATAATAAAACATTCAGAGTTAGACAATAATTTAATTAGTTTGTGTGTTAAAAATGAATTCTAAAGTATATAAGTTCCTTAAATAAAGTCAGGGAGGTGAACGCCAAAATTTGCAATTACTTTCTAAAAGTTGACACATTTGTGGTATAAATATACAGCCTGCCGTCAGTCAGCTAGTTTCGTTAGCGTTTGGCGCGGGGGCGGTAAATCAGCTGCTGACGGCATTTGTTAAGATAAAATTCGGACTGACTTTTTTTTTTAAATAATAAAAATATTCCTAACTCTTATACCGAATTTCATATTTTAGAAATTACTTTCTTTTTAGATTTTTACGAGTTAAACGCGCTGCTGACGCGCCCGGTTGCAAGATTTTGATGACTGGCTATGATAAAAGGGGTTCTTACTTAGTATACCTACTGCTTACAATTAAATTTTAAGATTTTAGAAAGTAGTTGCAACGTGTATAGTTTTTTTTACAAAGTTTAAACCACCCCCGAGCCAAACGCTAACGAAACTAGCTGACAATGTGACATAATATCAAAAAATCAGTTTTTAGAAAGTAGTTGCAAATTTTGGCGCTCTTGGACTATAACAATTGTAAGAGGAATTGATATTTTTTAAACCTATTTCATTGATACTTTGTTAGTGCCTTAGAATCCCACTAAACATATTTTCAAGTTACATTATCACTAAATATTAGTCTCATAGACTCACCTAAGGAAATGAAATATTAATATTGCGTTTACTATCATATTTATTAGTAATAAAACAGCTAAGTGCGTGTTGGGCACGCCCATTAAAGGGTTCTCACTGTGATTTATAAAAAATAGTTATTTCAAAAATTTACAATAACTATTTTTGTTATAGTTTTCGTTATAATTTTCACTGAAAATACTAATTAAAAGCAACATTCTGGATTTTTTTCTCCAGATTTTTTGATTGATAGTTTAAAAATAGAGGGGGGAGGGGCTTTGATAATGACCTTGAATGTGGTATATACAACACATTTTCCATTATAAGTTAAATGATCTTTAGTCCATAGAGAGAAAAACACTTATTTACTAGCCAACAAACGCTTTTAACCCAGGAAATAAAGGTTTTTCATAACAATAAGAAAAAATTCCGACCAAGCTGGATTTTGTTGGAGACTTTTATTTTGATGTCCTAAAAAGTACCTACCCTTAATTTGTATGACGGGTTTTTGTTTTTTAAATATCAATATTTTTTTTAATAATGGTTGATCAGTATTCCTTAGAACTTCAGGAACAATTTGAGACCGATTTTGATTTGAACAAAAATTATTAATTTTTAAATTATTTTCCTCGAAATAAACATTTTTACGTTTTTTTAAACCCTCTAGAAAGAGTATTATTCTGTCAAATTCAATATATGTGGTCCCAATCGATTTGTCTAAGTGTCTCCAACAAATATCAACAATAAAAACACCCCGTCATCGATTTAGATTTTGAAAAAAATCTTGAAAACGGGGTTTTCACCCTTCAACCCCTTTTTTAAGGGTGTTGCACTACTTTTCGCTAGTCCGGGTTATTTTTTTCGAATTCTATGCCCCAAAATCTATAATAATCAACCATAAAATTGCTTGCCTCTAAAAGTTCGGATTTTGGCACTCTTCACTGCACCCTTGACTGGGTTAAAATTTTACTTAAAAAGTATTGATTATACGAGAAAAAAATAAATAACTTTTTAATGTAGAATTTTATAAGCTACAATTTTCTTCATAACTATTTTTCTCGAAAAATTAATAATTTTTTAGATATTTGCAAAAAACTACAATTTACCCCCCTTAACCCCCTAAAAATTAAAAACCCACCACCCAAATTAAAGGTACTTTTTAGGGTATGTTTAAGACATAAAAATATCCAGCTTGGTCGGAATTTTTTCTTAGTTTGAAAGTTTTTTTGAGTATATTGCCTGGGTTATTTGTATTGTCGCTAGGAATGAAAATTAGAGGTACCTACACAATAAATAAATAAAGTATATTAGAAAAAAAAATACGAAAATTATATTAAAATAAAAAATGAAAATGTGGTCCGTGTAAAACAACCCTATATCCGCATAGTAATCAAAAGAGCAATAAAACCGTGTTTAACAGTTTTTGTATTGCTTTTTACTCGACTGAGTTAATATAATTTTTGCGAGCGCTTTTATAAAAATTAAAGGTCACTTTGACATTTAAAAAAAAAGTATTCATCCAATTACAACACCAACGCCATTTTTATACAATTGTGATTTATAGAATCATTAATTATATTATATACCATCTTTATAATTTCAGCGCATTATTTTTACAACGCTGACTTTAAATCAAATGTTCCCGATACAAATTAGATTTATTTTTTAATTTATTTTATTTTTATTGAACTTTTATTAAGGTTAATATACCGGGTGTCCCAGATAACTTTTCCAGCATGGGGATCTTAGTATCTATAAGAGATACAGGTTTGATTAAATGAGATGAATTATTTGTAAGAAAGGGGTGAGTATTACTACACAAAAAAGTATTCATAATTCTATGTGGTTTAGGCGGTATACTCAAAAAATTCAAAATTCGGAATTTCTTTAAATGGCTATAACTTTTTTGTCAAAGTAGATAGGGGAAACGGTATAATTATTGGCCACTTAACAAAAAAACTCGAAAGAAAAAAACGTTATTCCTTTAATATTAGTGATAAATGGAATATAAATACACTATATGTTCATTATTTAGTCCTTTATTATTGGTATATGTATTACAACTATAAGTTTAAGGAAAAACGAAAACCAGCATAATATAGAAAATATCTCAAAAAAGCATAATGATTGGCCATTTTTTTTAATGATTGGCATAGTATTTTTTACAATTATTGGCCATAGAAATAGATGGTAAATTTTATAAAACTTCTACAAAGGTAATAATGAATCAGCAAATTTTGCATTTATTTGTAATTGCCAATTTCTGTTACGTAAGAGATTCGGGTTTTTACCTAAATCTGTTACTCAAAAGAGAGGCAGATCGTTTATTTGATTTTATTTCAGTTATTTTTCAATAAATCATTTTTTTTATTTTATAAAAAAGCTGATTTTCGGTAATTCATATTCGTTTATCCAGCTTTCATATTTTTACGTTTTTATTTTGTTTTAAAATTCTAAAATTGAATATCAAAATCTCGAAAACTTGAAAATTTGTCATGTTATTAACTGTTTTAGCGAATTTTTCGAAGAAAAATATAGCTATTGCTATCACCATCATGACGCAACTTCGGAAAAAAAACTATATATCTTTATCAAACTTGATCTCGAGATCACGAAAATGAGGTCCGTTCAAAACAGTATGTATATATATATACATATATATATATATATATATATATATATATATATATATATATATATATATATATATATATATATATATATATATATATATATATATATTTATATTGGAATAAATGACCATTTTGTAAATTATAATAATAAAATGGGATATAATGGTCTATTAATAATATTCTTTATTTAATCTTTACGTTTCGATCAATATGATCTTCATCAGATATTAGTTCTACAATTTTTTATAAAAAACAAACACATTAGTATAGGTAAAATAACAAACAATCTTATAACATACTTACAATTAATTTTTATATTAACATTTATATTAATATATGTAAAATAAAAATTCTTTATATATTTTATGACAGATATTTATAAAATTTTTATAAAAAAATATTTTAATAAAGTGACTCGATCAATTTTGAAACATTAGAAAATTTTTTGGATAATTAAATTTATAATATTAAATTAATATTCTAATATTATTTCAGCAATATATAAAAACAGTTTAATCATATTTAATAAAAAAAAAAAATAATATAATCAAAAAAGGGGGATGGAAGAAAGAAAAGAAAAAAAAAAAAGAAAAATAAAAAGAAAAATAAAAAGATAAATAAATAAATAAATAGAAAAATAAAAATATTATTATGGAATAATACTGTTATACGTCTGCTGAATGTATTCAATATTAGTTCTATTATTAATAGAATTTTTGTTAGTTAGTATATGAATAGCTTCTGAAATTAATCTCTTTTTTAAACTTTCTTGAATATCACAAATTTTGGGGTTTTTAAAATCAAATTGATGGCCTGTGTTATTGCAATGGGAACGTAGAGCTGTTTGTTCTTTAGCATATTTGTGTGAATTAATGCGGTTTTTTAGCATCTGCTTAGACTGTCCAATATACACAGAGGGGCATTGTTGACAAGAAAGAGCGTAAACAGTATTAGAAATTTTTTCGGTATCCATTTTATTTTTTAATTTAGAATAAAACATTTTTGAAGTATTATAATTTTTATCTACTTGATGAATGTTAAATTTTTTAGCAAGATATCTAGTTTTTTCGGATAAATTGGGAACATACGGCATTGTAAAGTAATGTTTATTATTAAGTGAAGGATCAGATATATTAAAATTGTTGTCTTCATAGGTAACATTATTATTATTTTTATTATTATAAAATCTATAAATACGTCTATTAAAATGTTTTCGTATAAAATCCGAGGGATAGTTATTGAGTAAAAAAGTATTATAAATTTTCTCAATAATAAGATTATGATATTGAGGAGAAGTAAAAGATATATATATATATATATGTATATCTGCCGTTTCGAGTGGACTCTCTAGCCTTCCAGGATTACTTCCGATCTTTTTGAAACTTGGTTGAAAAATCGATCTCACGAATACCTCGGTTAAGTTCGTTAGCGAAATTCCTTTATTGATTTCAAAATGGCGGCCGTTCAAAACCGAAAAAAATCATATCTCGGGTATTAAATATCGGATTGATAATATCAAATATGTTTTGGAATCCTCTCAATAAAACAAAATTATTGTGTCTCTTGTGATTTTTCGATATAAAGTACCGTTTGGTTGATATTTTAAAAACAAAAAATTTTTTGTAGAGATTGTAAACTAAGAATCTCGAGTTCGAGTCCCGATGTGGAAATTTTTTTTTTACAAGCTTTTTATTTTATTTTTTGGTTTATTATGTAGAGTAAAAAGTTAATAATCAATAAAAAATTTAAAAAATTTCAGAGCCAACTTATTTTTACACATTTAATTTTTTTTTTATTTTTTTTTATCAAATAAAATTCGCTTACCGCGGTGGTTGCGCGGACAGAATATTTTATTTTAGTATTGTATCATCAAAAAAAAATTATTTTTCATAAAACAGTATTAAAATTCTAAGCAATAAATATTATTCTGGGTGGGCAAGGGGCTGAAATAATGTAAAAAATTGTCTGGGGCGCTCATTTCATAAATTTTATCAATCTTCTCTTCTGATTTTTTTTCTATATCTAAATTTGTTTGTTCATGAGCTACGTTTTCATCATTTATGTTTTTAGTAACATTATTTTTATTATTTTTGTTTTTTAGGCATATTATTTACCTATAAATAATAACTAACCACCAGTGGCCAATCATTAGAAAAACTTGTATGTGTTAACACAATGATTGGCCAGTAGAGTTTAAAAATAATATTTGAAAAATAATTAACAATTACTATCTGAAACATTTACATTTAATAATTAGCTTCAATATAAACTAACAGCTGTTTTTATATATTACAAATTATTAACACAAATTTTATTTTTATTTTCTCATTCATTCTTATGTATGTCTTTATCAAAATGTCAAAATTACAATACGTTAAAATTTAAAATCAAAGTTATGTAATTATTATTGAAAATATTAAGCGTATACTCAAAAATATGCTCTTAAAACAATCACAATAAAGAAGGCTACCATTTTAGTAAGCATTTCGATTTTATTAAGTTACTATGTTTCTTATTTAAAAAAAAATCTGAAAAGTGGCCAATCATTATCAGTGGCCAATCATTGTACCGTTTCCCCTAGGTACTTTTTGTTTGCGGTTTCTTAAAGCACTTTTTTGTGTAGAATCGATTGGTGTATTTAGATTTTTTATATCACTTGCCATATGTCACTTGCCATTATTATTATCGAAAAAAAAATTATAATGTATTTTTTAAATAGTTCATAGTTTTCAAATATTCGTTTGTTTTATTTTGATTGTTATTATTGTGATTTTTGTTTTTCATGGCTCACTTAAATGTTTGTAATAAAATACTTAATAAATATCACTGGCATTTAGTACATCGACTTATTTTCAAAAATAAATGTGAGAAGTGACATATTGTTGTAAAGTAGAGTAAAAAACACGTTTAAATATGCTATATAGTCAACTTAAATTCCCATAAGAAAAACTAAAGTTAGGGCTTGTAACTTGGAAACTAAAAGTGATATAAAAAATCTAAATACACCAATCGATTCTACACAAAAAAGTGCTTTGAGAAACTGTCTACAAAAAGTACCTATCTACTTTAACAAAAAAGTTATACTCATTTAAAGAAATTCCGAATTTTCAGTTTTTTGGGTATACCGCCTAAACCACATAGAATTATGAATATTTTTTTGTGTAGTAATACTCACCCCTTTCATACATATAATTAATCTGATTTAACCAAACCTGTATCTCTTATAGATACTGAGATCCCCATACTGGAAAAGTTATCTGGGACACCCGGTATGATACAATTTCAATTAGAAATTTCAATTTTTTCAAATAATATTCTGGGGTGAGTACACGAAATAGAAAATAATGAAGTATTCCTTAACATTAGATTTAATTTTTTTGCGGTAATTAGCCATGGGACGGAATAAACACTGTTCTGTAGAAAAAAGCAAAATAATTTTACAAAAGAAATCAAATTGACTCAATATATCGAAAATTTCACATAAAATCCAGGAAAATAGTTCAAAATTGGGTTAAACATGTTGAAAAATTTAAATCCGTTGATCTGAATCGTCAAATTATTAGAATGTCTAAACGTTAACCATACCGCGTGGTCTGTGAAATGTATGCTTCTAATCATTGTCGTGCATTAAAATCCATTTAACGGATAGATTGTCATCTGCATATGGTTACATAACATTGTCTAAAATATCCTTGTATTTATATTGGCCCATAATACCATCAATCTTGACAATATTCTTTTTCTATGATTAAAGGTAAGAATAAAGTTCATTTAAATAAACCTCCTAATATGAATTCTGTAAGATCTATAGCCAGTTCTGTTACTGTTACATGAACTTTATAACATGACTAAAAAACAAACTAAAAATGGCTATTTGTTGATATGGATGCATTTTCGGAGGTATATTTATATTAACTTTTCGTCTTATTTGTTATCATGAAATAAGAATATAAATTTAATTTTTATAATTTCAAGCATCCGTATTAAGGTTAATTCTGCATGCTTTCTTTTCCATCGATATTTCTCGAAAACGGTTTATCCTATGATAAGCAAGCAAAGTATGTTTTTGTGTATTTTGTGTCATATAATCTTATAAAAGTACCAACTCAGGAAAAAAATTAAGGAACAAACAATTACAAGATCAAAATCGATGGGCCCATTGGCCCCATACAGCCCTGGCCTAAAATATAATTGGTTAATATTAGAAATCGATAACACATATTATTACTAAACCAAATACTAAATTTCATAATTCTATCACAAAGGGTTCTCTAGATATTAAATTAAAACTCATTTTTAGTAAAATATTTGGAAGCCTGTAGTTCCCTAAGGAAAAATTTCCGGATACATGTTTATTGGAACTTTTTTGCTTAAAATATTTTTCTCAATCTACTGTTTAAGTTTGGCACGACAGTGCTGAATCACCCTGTATGTATCTATAAAAAAAAATCAATTTAACAGTAACAGGGTTTTACCATACACATGTGTGTTTCGCGACGAGTGTGACACACATTAGGGGCGTGTAATTAATCAGTGTTAGTAACACTCGAGCTAGTAACTGTACAATACCGTATGTTCGCATATGTACTGTATGTACTACATATGAAGTGTAACAAAACAACCATAACACTAGGGTAGGGACTCCACAGTAGTGACACGTACCATACCACACTATAATTAACTACTATGTATGTAGTTATATGCTAGTGCTCATATATAGGTATCTACATGTGCTATCAGTGGTGCAACTAAGGTGGAGGGTGAGTGGTTAACCCCCGTATCCGAATTTGTCAATATGCATTGTTTAATTTAATAATTGTGATACATAAAAAATACTCTGCCTAGTAAATGCACAGTGCTTCCTCGTGCTAAATTAATCAAAGGTGGTTAATTATTGAACAATTTAAATAAATACCGATAAATTATTCAGATGAACTGCCTGTCATTGGTTAACCATTTAATTTTCATACAATTTTAATAAAAAATATTAATTTGACATTTTTCTTAATATGCGCCTGGTTATTATGTCGTATATTTTGAATTTTTTGACAGTTTCAATCAAAATCATTATTTTTCTGTTATACAATTGTCAAAATGACATTTAAAACGTCAAAGTGACATTTAATATGTCAAAGTAAATAGCAATTTAAAAAAAAACAAATGACGATTTTCTTAAAGTAAATTTAAATAGATCTTTGAAAGGAATATATTATTATAGAGAATTGAATGCTCTACAAAAAAGGTTATATAAAATTTTCACGTAACGTGTGTCTTTCTTGAGATATCTTCAAAAAAATCTTTACACACAATTTTAACTATTTTGAAATTGGACCGTTCGTAAGCCAGACCCAACCAACCAACCAAGTTTCATCAATATCGGTTCAGTGGTTCATGAGTTAAGCGAGTGACAAGAATTGGAGGACAGACATACAGACAGACAGACACGGAACAAAAAGTGTTTGTCTTGACCTCAAACGGATAAATCATGTAAAATTTTTAAAATCAGAGAACAATTTTTTTTCTCATTTTAAAACGATCACAAAGCTCGTATCTTCAATATTGCGAGGAAGCAATATTACAAAAATAAACTATTTTTTTCTCTGGATGCGCCACTGTGTGCTCTTGTTAATAAATAGTATAGTGTTTATGTATTTAATGCAGAATAATAGTATTTCTAACATAAACTAAAAATATGTACACTTTAACCACAATAAAAATGTGTTTCGACTTCACAAGAATTCCTCATCAGGAACCTAACCTAACCTAACCTAACAGATTCTCTGTTTTTGTGGTAATGAATATTATTATAAAGATTCGATTAAATTTCATCAAAATAAATTTAAATCAATAGTCAGGCCAACAAAAAAAAGGTATTTTGCCAAAACTAGTGGTGTTCCCATGAGGGTTAGGGGTTGCCCCCCCCCCTCCCCCGGATTTGTCAATATAGTAAATTATTTTATTTAACAATTACGACAGATAAAATAATAAAAATGGTATATAATAACAAAAAAAAACAAAAAAATTACCCCCCACCCTATTTTTTTCTGGGTTTGCCACTGTACCGGACAACCTGACCCGAATTTTTTGGGTTATGTTCAAAATTTGCAAAGAAATAAATTTTATAAAAACTTTTTTGAACTCAATATGATAAATTGTTTTTGATCTATTCTGTAGTGTTATACACAGGGTGTCCCAGATAACTTTTCCAGCATGGGGATCTCAGTATCTATAAGAGATACAGGTTTGGTTAAATCAGATGAATTATATGTATGAAAGGGGTGAGTATTATTTCACAAAAAAATATTCATAATTCTATGTGGTTTAGGCGGTATACCCAAAAAACTGAAAATTCGGAATTTCTTTAAATGGCTATAACTTTTTTGTTAAAGTAGATAGGTACTTTTTGTTTGCGGTTTCTTAAGCACTTTTTTGTGGAGAATTGATTGGTGTATTTAGATTTTTTATATCACTTTTAGTTTCCGAGTTACAAGCTCTAACTTTAGTTTTTCTTATGGGCCACTTAGTTGAATATATCATATTTGGACGTGTTTTTTACTCTACTTTACAACGATATGTCACTTGCCATTGGAAAATTTGTTCGATTATTTTATGTGTGGTTTTTGATTTGATCAAATACCTTTTTTCGCAAAAAAAATATCGTACAGTGATACAGAAAAAAAGCAATTGGAAGAGCAAAGTCTAATGTAGAAAAGGAATTGATATGATTTGGTCATAAAAAATTAGACTTTCAAAATTAATAAATATTTTATATTTTTTTGTAATTTATTGACGATATGACAAATAAGCAAAATATATTTTTACATAATTTGTGTCATATAACCTTATATAAGTGCTCAACTCTATAAAAAAAATAAGGAACAAAAAAATACTAGATAAAAATCGATTGGCCCACTAGCCCCATACAGCCCTGGTCTAAAATATAATTGTTTAATACGAGAAATATATATCACTTATTATTACTAAACCGAATACCGATTTTCATAATTTTATCACAAAGGGTTCTCTAGATATTAAATAAAAACTCATTTTGAGCTAAATATTTAGTGGGCTGTAACTCCCTCACGAAAATGTTTATTGGAAGTTTTTTACTTCAAATATTTGTCTCAAACTAATTTTGGTACGACAGTCCTGAATCAGCCTGTATTATACAGGGTGTCCCATTTTAATCTATCACCCCCCTAAATTTTTTATCTTTCAATTAAATCAAAAAATGTTTCAAATAATAGTTGTTTGGTTTTGAAAGGAACCCAAAATAGCGTTATTAATTTTTGATTTTTTGGACGTCTTCATGGTCAAATAGGGCCAATATTTTTTTTTCAAATGGAAACCTATATTTTTTATTACGGTATCTTATTGCTTGAAAAAAAACAAGCAGATTTTGTTTTAAATAATTTTTTGTATGACTTCATTTTTTTTATATTTAACAAAATAATTTTAGATTTTTACTAATTTTTTACTCGAAACCCATTAACTTTAGAGGAAAAGTGGTAAAAACTAAAAATATTTATTATTTGAAACATTTTTTGATTTAATTGAAAGATCAAAAAAATTAGGGGGATGATAGATTAAAATGGGGCACCCTGTATAGATATTTAATAAATTAAATATCACTGCCATCGGTCATGTAAGTCTCAAGAAAGAAATGAAATGATTATATTGATGTCGGATAAAAGGCAATACATCAAAATAGTTTAATGTGTTTACATAAAAATAATATCAATATGTTTAGTATAGGTATGTGTATTGTATTGGGCACATGACATATACACTACCATTAACTAATTAAATATTAAATAATATATCGATTTATAATGCATATAAAGTGACCAGACGTCCCAGATTGTGCGGGACAGTCCCGGATTTGAGTAGTCTGTCCCGCATCACAAATTGTCCCGGAAATCGTCCCGGATTAGACATGAACAACATTATATTATGATTAGTGTTTGTTGAAGGGAAAAAATCCAAAAATTGTTCGTGAGGAGCTAAAAAAAAAGGTCTTCAGAATTTGGACGACTAAAAAAAAAAAGTCTTCAGAACTTGAACGACTAAAAAAAAAAAAATCCTCAAATTATTTTTATTATAAAAAAATTATTTCATTTTTTTTTATGAATTTTTTTTTCTACAAACCTGGATGTGGGGGGGGGGGTGTCCCGCAACAAGGTTTTAGAACTCTGGTCACTTTAAATGCATATAATAAATAACCTTGTACATTGTATGTATGTATGTATGTATGTTGCACAATTTGGTACCATTTTAGTCATCATATGTTTATACAGAATGTTTGCGGGAACCGAGTGATCATTGCTAACTTTGTTATTATTGGAGCAAGAAGATCGGTTAAATGGGCAAACTATCAGTATTTTTACCGGGATGAATAATGGCAGTGTCAAAAAAACAATTGAATGTCGAATTTCTGAGATATATTGAAATATAACATTTTTTTAAATGGAAACCCCTGTATATTATTATTGGATTTTATAGCTGATTTTATAAAAGTGTTATACAAGTATGATGGTAAAATTGATACAAAACAAGTTATAACAAGTATAAAATTAATAGAAAATATCTAAAAATAGTGTGCTATGAAGATTTAATAAAATGCAAATAAAACAATAATTTCAGGTATTTGTGCCTTATTTCACAGATTTCTAACATTTAAGAGCATTATTCATAAGAAAAACAATAAATTATAATAAATATCTTGTTTTTCTTTGAAATTTATCATTTACTCGGCAAATCTTGCATGATTTCTTTTGTTTTGCTGCTGTTTGGCTAGTGGTCGGTTGTGGAATTTTAAGTTGTAACGGTGTCCCATTTTAAAGGTAATTAAAGCTATGAAGGTCTGGCCAGACCTATAAGGTAGACAAGAGGTATACAAATAGAAATATCATTTTTTTTCGCACTCCCATTATTATTTTTTTGCACTGAATCATAGAAAAGAGGTAGATTAAGGAATTCAAGGAATTTGCTAAAGATACATAAAATATTTCTATCAAAAAAACTTATGGAAAGATCAAAAAGGTCTGGCCAGACCTAATGGTTGACAGAAGGGTTAAAAAAAACCATAATGAAAAAATTTTAAATACGAAAGTTATATGCATTTTAAATCAGTCAGTCCAAGTTGGCCCAACCTGTATTTACACATGCACCATTTTCATAAAAAAAAAACAACTCACCGTCTCCTGCTTCGGACTCCACCGCGGCAAAGGACTACCTCCAGGGGACGACAATTCACCTCCAATAACACCAACTCCATCCTTATCATCCGTAGTTTCAATATCAACCTCATCATCACTAAGAACATCAACTTTACTAGCAGTAATCACCTGATCACTACTCATATCCCTTGCAATAGAAACTGGCTGCGCAACTGGTCTAAACGCAGACTGGTACATCTGACCCTTATCAATCCCTCCATGAAATCCTAACAGTGAAGCATCTGGACTAGGAGGAAACAGATTCCTTTTCAACCAAGGGAACGTCCCAGGGAATGGGGCAAATGGGAACTTATTAACCTGATGATTATGCCATACGTAATCCATGACCAAACTTCTCGAAATGGGTAGAGGTAGTTCAGGAAAAGGAGGGACTCTTGGTGAAGGAATTATAGGAGTTTGAGGGGGAGAAGTATACGCATTATTAGAAGAAGGTGCAGGAGATGAGGATATCACTTTAACTTGTTTATTCGGTCTTGAAGTTGTAGGAGATGCTGAGGAACTACTAGAAAGTAATCGCTTTCTTGTACCTCCATTAAACATAGCTTTCACGTCTTCCCAGGCGTGAATGATTTCTTCCGGAGGGTTTCCGCTTAGTTTCATGTGGCGACGCCAGGAGTTGAAGTTGGCTGCATCGGGTTGGACGTATTTGTCTCCGGTGCGATGGGAGTGGAAGATGAATTTGTTTGGTGAGAAGAATAAGCCGCATAAGGAACATTTGATGCATTTGGCTCGGGATGAGTTGTAGCGGGATGGTAGGAATGCCCCGCGACATCCCCAGCCGCATTCGTGGTGGACGGAGAAGGCGAAGTCTTCGGGGAGTCTGGAAAAAATATGGGTTCTGATTTGATTATACAAATATGTATTTTATCTGTTTTTTTATATGTATATGTTCATTATACAAAATATATCTTTCAAAAATTGGTAGATTGTATTGTAAGTAATATTTTGAAACATTTGTTATCAATTTTGTATACATACCGGGTGTTTTTTTTTTAAGATTTTCTAGCGGATTATTTCCAAAATAACGAATTTTTAGAGAATATTTTTCAGACAAAAGACAACAATTTTGAGAATTGACAAATGATAACATAATTTAATAGTTTCAAGTTTTTTTAAGGACTTTCCAGTGGATTATTTCCAAAATAACGAATTTTCAGAGAACATTTTTCAGGTAAATGTTTCATGGCTTTGAAGGGGCTAAATATTGATATTAAGAGTTTACCTTGAAAAGGTCACCATAATAGGTTTTCAGGTTCAAATTTTTTTTTTTCAAATCTAAGCCCAAATTTTTTGTTGCAGATTTATAATTAACGAGGAAAAATAAGTAACTTTTGTCTGAAACATTTTTCTGAAAATGCCCTTTTTGTGATATGGAGCGAAACAAACAGTAATAAATTTTTACTCGAAAACTATTTTTTTTAATAATCACAAGGAGCAAAATGTGCTTAGATTTTGACAAGAATTATCGGAGAATTTTATTTGTAATTGTTTTTTTTCTTAATTTAAAAAAATTTCTTTAAAAATATTTTTTTTTTAATTTTCTGAGAATCCTGGTCGAAATCTAAACACTTCTTTCCTCTTGTACCTAATTTTTCTTATAAATTGGTAGTTTCTGAGCAAAAAATAATTAGATATCCAGAAATTAGTTTATGTTTTGCTCTATATCATAAAAAATAGCCATTTTCTGAAAAAACTAATCCTAGTAAAAGTTACCTAGTTTTCCTAGTAAATTACGAATCTACATAAAAAAAATATGAGTTTGGATTTGAAAAATAAAAGTTCAACCTAACAACCCATCATGGTGACCTTTTCAAACTCAACCAATAAACAATATTTAACCCCTTCAAATATTCAAATCTAGAACATTTTCTCTGAAAATTCGTTATTTTGACAATATTCCGCTGGGAAGTCCTTAAAAAAACACCCGGTATGTAGACACATATTTTTTAACAAACTTGTTATTAAATTAGCGTTATAAAATAGGATTAAAGCTTGCATGTTATTATTTGTCAATTCACACATACGCGGTTCCATCCGGTTCGGTTTGTTTTCGGTTTCAGCCGAAAACGAATCAAACCCTTTCACACATACACGGTTCTCATACGGTTCATGTTAGGTTTTATTTTTTTCCGTAAACTCAGTAGTTATCATTGAGAGAAAGCAAGTTGTTGCCATGTTGTTTCTCTATAAAAAAATTAAAAAACGAAGGAAGAATACTAGAATTCATTGCGAGCACCCTCTCATCACTTTACAGCAGGAATTTGGAGCATTCTACACTATTTTCCCGAAGCTAAAGAGCATGAAGGCGATCCACATCAACATCTAGAAAACCGCTCCTTTTATTAGAAAATCCGCGACAAAACTTAAAAAAAATATCAGGTTAAAACCGAAACTAAACCGAGTATGTGTGAACGCGTTGATTGCTTTGTGTTCCCTGGACACGAATTGAAACCTGATGAAATCTGTCCGTGTGGAGGGAGTATTCAGTTCTGTACGGTTTCTATTAGGTACCGAATACAAACTGAATCATCGTTTCACACTTGTCGGCAGCGACCGAAAACGAACCGAAAACGAACCGAACCGAATGAAACCGTATATGTGTGAAATAGGCCTAACTGAAAATATAATACCTGGGTGGCGAATTATCCCCCAAGAAACTCTTGCACAGCCTCTCTGCCTCCCTGCGTGTGATCATACCGCACCTCCTGGACGAAACAGGCATAGCACCGGCACGTCGCAGTATCTCTAACTGTACAGGAGTACATTGTACGCATGTAATTCCAAGTGCAACTCTTCGATTGTGAATTTCGTTGTAGCTAAACTGCTTCAGTAAGGTGTTGGAGATCTGGGCTAGACATAGCCGTTCTTGGCACTCAATCACCAAAGATACGATTGGTATTCCGTATAGTATCACTGTGCTTACCTGTGTGTGAAAAACATTGAGTTAATACAGTAGAAACTGGTTATAACGACATCGAAGGTACCGGTCATATTGGTCGTAAAAAGCGGATAGTCGTAATAACCGGTAAAAATACAATTATATGGGTTTCAGTTGGACTTTTATTTTGAGTCGTTTAAACCGATACGTTGTATTAACCGATGTCGTTATAACCGGTTTCTACTGTATTTATTCATTATTTACTTTACAATATTTATACAGTAGAAACTTGTTATAACGACACCGCAGGGACCGGTCATATTGGTCGTAAAAGCGGATAGTCGTAATAACCGGTAAAAATACAATTAGATGGGATTCAGTTGGAGTTTTATTTTGAGTCGTTAAAACCGATACGTTGTATTAACCGATCTTAACCCCACGTGCCATTTAAGATTTCTTTGCTCCCCCCTCTCCCCGCCTCCCGGTGATATGTAGGTGATTGCTTTAGTGGTCAAATAATAGATTTGGCGATCTCATTGTATCTTAATAAATTTCAATCCTATATTTAAAAGAAACAGAAAAGATTTTGCATACTCCAGAAAGTGCCTTCACTCTATGCTTATCCACAATCGTTCACCCACACCCTTCCCCGCATTATCAGCCCCGCACCCCATACTATCAACCTCCCTAATCTGGTTCATAGACTTATAGAATAGACTGAGCAATAATAGCCTCACAAAATCGAGCACTCTTTTTAAAGAAACAAAGCGAATATGTAGCCAATACATGTCCCTTTTCTGTAGGCCTGTAATGACCACCGGCGCCGACTACGGGGGGGCGAGGGGGCGATCGCCCCCCCAGATATTATACCAGGAGGACTTCGCCCCCCCCCCCCCCCCCTGTGCAGCTGAACTCTAGTTTCTTTTAAATTAAAGATACTTTTGTTAATAAGTTTTTTACTTTAAAAAAAAGTGTGAATATTCAAATACTTGTCACTTGAGTAAAAAATGATCACTAAAAATTTCTTCAAAAAGCAAATTAATACTAAAACATCTTTTATTTCCTTCACAATGCTTAGTTAGATCAACAGTTTTAAAAAAATTCTATGACTTTTCTACACTTTACTATATTTTCAGCTAAAATCGTCGTTTACGTTTCATGAGCCTGTGTAAATTAAATATAAATGTCCACTTTTCAATTATTTCAAATAATTAAAGTTTGATCGATTTTTATCGAAACTACAATAATTTGATGAAAAAAACATATTTTTTTCACATTATTAATTGCGTTTCTGAAATTTTTGTCGTTATTACGAAAGTTGGATATTGCACATTTTTTAAGGAAATTTTTTGCAACCCCCCCCCCCTCAAAAATTATGAAAATCTCGCCCCCCCCCAGGTTAAATAAAAAGTCGGCGCCTATGATAATGACTGCAAACAAACCTAAAGTGACGTGACCAATTAGAATTCTATAGAAAGAGACAGGTATTGGCTACTTTATCGCATTGTCTCTTCGCTAGTATTTACTACACAGTAGAGCTGGGCGCGTCAGTACTTTTTTGCTCACGAGCAAAATTATTTAGTCACGCCCGCTCACTCACGGTCTCGGAAATAAAAATCACGATCACGCACGCTCACTAATTGTATTTTTTTACTCACGCCGGCGGGTCATGGTCGTGTCACGATTTTAATATGAAATAAATAAAATTTTGCATTAGTTTTTTAATTAATTTTTTTTCGTGCAATATAATATTTGTATACTTTATACCGGGTGTCCCAGATAACTTTTCCAACATGGGGATCTCAGTATCTATAAGAGATACAGGTTTGGTTAAATCAGATCAATTATTTGTATGAAAGGGGTGAGTATTATTACACAAAAAAAGATTCATAATTATATGTGGTTTAGGCGGTATACCCAAAAAACCGAAAAATCGGAATTTCTTTAAATGGCTATAACTTTTTTGTTAAAGTAGATAGGTAATTTTTGTTTGCGGATTCTTAGAGCACTTTTTTGTGGAGAATTGATTGGTGTATTTAGATTTTTTATATCACTTTTAGTTTCCGAGTTACAAGCTCTAACTTTTGTTTTTCTTATGGGCCACTTAGTTGAATATATCATATTTGAACGTGTTTTTTATTCTACTTTACAACGATATGTCACTTGCCATATTTATTATCGAAAAAAAGTCGAAATACTAAATATCAGTGATATTTATGAAGTATTTTATTACCAACTTTTAAGTGAGCCATGAAAAACAAAAATTGTAAACAAAAATCACAATAACAACAATCAAAATAACAAATGAATATTTGAAACAATGAACTATTTGAAAAAATATATTGTAATTTTTTTTTCGATAATAAATATGGCGACACATCGTTGTAAAGTAGAGTAAAAAACACGTTCAAATATGCCATAGCCAACTTAGCGGTCCATAAGAAAAACTGAGTTAGGGCTTGTATCTCGGAAACTAAAAGTGATATAAAAAATCTAAATACACCAATCAATTTTACACAAAAAAGTGCTCTAAGAAACCGCAAACAAAAAGTACCTATCGATTTTAACAAAAAAGTTATAGCCATTTAAAGAAATTCCGAATTTTCAGTTTTTTGGGTGTACCGCCTAAACCACATAGAATTATGAATATTTTTTGTGTAGTAATACTCACCCCTTTCATACATATAATTCATCTGATTTAACCAAACCTGTATCTCTTATAGATACTGAGATCCCCATGCTGGAAAAGTTATCTGGGACACCCGGTATATATTTGTATTATTTCTTTTAAACTACATTTTTAGTGCAAATAATAACAAAAAAATGGATAAAATATAATAGTATATAATAGTAACAATTAATACATTTGAAAATCTGGGGAATTATTAACATGTCGACAGAGTGATTTTAAATTTCTTTTAAGTTGGTAACACTGACTATGTATTTTATAGTGCTTCTTCTTTGAAATTCTAATTGTAGTCAATTGTAGCATTTCGTATTACCTAACAATTAAATATGTGAAACGAATCCAAACGTATCATTCTCAAAATATACCTAGTCACGGGTCACGGACTCACGCACGACAAAAATGTACTCACGCACGGTCACGCACGATTGTTTTAATGTTACTCACGATCACGCACGCTCACGATCCAATATTTGAAAATCGCTCACGCTCACGTCGTGTCACGGCCGTGACCCCGGCGTGACACGAAGAATTCACGGCCCGCGCCCAGCTCTACTACACAGTCCATTCTATAAGTCTATGGTTATAATATTTGTGAATGGTACTCACTTGATTAGGTTTACCGTGACTCACTGGTGGAGATAGTTTTGGTTCCTGTGCTGCCCTCTGCTTTGGAATATGCACAGCATCCATTCTAAACAAATAATTAATAATTAAACATTCTGATTAACGATGTTATGGACGTATAATCTGAGGCAAAAATAATATAAATCTAAATTAAATGAAATATCAAAATTATATTATGCATTAGCCTTGTTTCACACATACGCGGTTCCATTCGGAACATATTAGGTTTTATTTTTTTCCGTACATTCAGTAGTGATCATGGAGAGAAAGCAAGTTGTTGCCATGTTGTTTTTCTATAAAATTTTTTTTTAAAATGAAGTAGGAATACTAGAATTCATTGGGAGCACCCTCTCATCACTTTACGGTAGGAATTTGGAGCATTCTACATTATTTTCCCGTAGCTAAAGAGCAGGAAGACGATCCACATCAACATCTGGAAAACTGCTCATTTTATTAGAAAAACCGCGAAAAACTTTTAAAAAAATAACACTCGCTATCAGGTTAAACCCGAAACTGAACCGAGTGTGTATGAACGCGTTGATTGCTTTCTGTTCCCTGCACACTAATAGAAACCTGATGAAAACTGTTCGTGTGGAGGGAGTATTCGGTTCTCTACGGTTTCTATTAGGTACCGAATATAAATTGAATCACCGTTTCACACTTGTCGCCAGCGACCGAAAACGAACCGAACCGAATGGAACCGTATATGTATAAAATAGGCCTTATTGTAGAAAAAAAAATGTTATTAAATTCATCTGTCAGAAATAAAAAACACAAATATTTTATTATAATAAAAGACTTGATAAGTGAAAATACTATTAAATAACACAAGAAATATTATTAAGTAATACTCTTTAGAACATAAATGTAATGAAAATGATAATAGATATAAATCGTTTACACGCATAGATATATGAAAATAAGTACCTACAAGACGTGGCAACCTAATTGCAATCTGATTGGTCCAATTCGAACTGTCATAATTTTTGAGCATGCATTTAGTATTCAGTGAAGTGTTGCCAATTCATCACTTTTACTTTACTTTACGTTTTCTTACACAATAATTTTTTTTCTCTGAAATGAGTTAGTAAAAACTAATAAGTTTTGTACAGAAGTAAACCAGATAATTTTTACTATACAGGGTGAATCATATCAGGTGGAACAAACTTAAACCGTTGATTGAGGAAAATATTTCAAACAAAAAAGTTCATACAAACATGTGTCTGGAAACTCTTCGTGAGGGAGCTACAGACTCCCAAAGATTTTGACTATAGTTGGTTTTTATTTAATATCTGGAGAACCCATTGTGATACAGCAATGAAAATGAATACCTGGATTAGTAATAATACGTGTTATCGATTTCCAGTATCAAACAAAAGTTATTTAGACCAGGGATGTATGGGGCCTGTGGGCCCTCTGATTTTTATCTAGTATTTTTTTGTTCTTCACTTTTTTCTTATGTTTGGTATTTTTATAAGTTCGTATGTTACACAATACACATAAATATACATTGTTTAGTTGTCATAAGATTAACCGTTTACGAGAAATACGATGGGGAAGATAGTTTTGCAGAATTTAACTTAATACGGATGCTAAAAATTACACAAAATAAATTGATATTCTTGTTCTGGTACTAAAAATAAGAAAACTAGTTGGTGTAAATATTCCTCTTAATATGACTCCTCATAGAATTATAGCCAGTTTTATAAGTTGCTAAAAATTACACAAAATAAATTTATATTCTTGTTCTATAATTAAAAACAAGAATAAATGTGTATGTAAATATACCTACAAAAATGCATCCTTAACAACAAATAACAGTTTTTAGTTTCGTTTTTAGTCAATTAATAAAGCACGAATTAAAGTTATAAAACTGGCTATAATTCTATGAGGAGTCATATTAAGAGGAATATTTACACCAACTAGTTTTCTTATTTTTAGTACCAGAACAAGAATATCAATTTATTTTGTGTAATTTTTAGCATCCGTATTAAGTTAAATTCTGCAAAACTATCTTCCCCATCGTATTTCTCGTAAACGGTTAATCTTATGACAACTAAACAATGTATATTTATGTGTATTGTGTAACATACGAACTTATAAAAATACCAAACATAAGAAAAAAGTGAAGAACAAAAAAATACTAGATAAAAATCAGAGGGCCCACAGGCCCCATACATCCCTGGTCTAAATAACTTTTGTTTGATACTGGAAATCGATAACACGTATTATTACTAATCCAGGTATTAATTTTCATTGCTGTATCACAATGGGTTCTCCAGATATTAAATAAAAACCAATTATAGTAAAAATCTTTGGGAGTCTGTAGCTCCCTCACGAAGAGTTTCCGGACACATGTTTATATGAATTTTTTTGCTTGAAATATTTTTCTCAATCAACGGTTTAAGTTTGTTCCACCTGATAGGACTCACCCTGTATAAATAGAAAAAAATATATTTTTAACTACGTTTTTTCGGTGTTTAAATAAGATTTGAATTAGAATTTTTTCAATTCTCCATAAGAAGACGTGTTTAAATGTTGAAACTTTAAACTGCTATAACTTTTAAACGGTGTTGTAAATCGCATTATTGCGTTATTAGTCTTATCATACTTAAAATTACATTCTGTCAAATTTTTAATATCTTGTATATGTTTTTAATTACATCCTTAATGTAAAATGTGTTAGAAATATTTTATCCTTAATATATATAAAGCTCAACGTCTGTCTGTCTGTCTGTCCGTTTGTGCGCTTATCACTCGAGAACCACTTATCCGATTTACGTGATTTTTTTAATTCATAGGTACATTCTCTGGCCAGGTTATAGGCTATATTTTGTTACGTTAGGTAACATAACAACTAAGCAGTGACGATAATAGTAAATCAAGTCGGAAAAAATTTTACCGTCGGGGCACTGTTTTGCAATACGCTGCCTAAACCGTTGAATATACAACAAAATATTGTATTAAAGAATTATGTAAAGTCAAAAGTCCTACAATAAAGTCCGCGACACCATATGTCTAACTTTTATATTTAAGCCACAATGACTGCTTTTATGTTACAAAGAAAACATAAAATATTTGGGTTCTGTTTACATGGACTTATGACTTGCAAAACTTTAATCCTTATCGAAATAAATGTTTTCATCGTCATAAGTACTTAATGTAGATATAATTTGCCTTTTACAGAATCCAATTTGGTCTTTTGGTTTAGGAAATAACGTGAAATATACATATAATAACATATATTATCCGTAACAATTCGCGCGAACTTTGATAGTGTCGCGGGGAGAGGGGAGATACTGCACTCGGCCAGCAGTTATTTATTTTGTTTTCATTTTTTCAATAATTAACTTTTAAATTTAAATAGAAGAAATATTATTTTGACTTTTTGTTCTGATTCGCTTTTGTTAGGTAAGTTTAAGTGTTGTTTGATTTTTATTAGAAAAATAACTAATCATGTTTATTTGCTGGGTGCAAAGTAGGTAGTGGGGGAAACGAAATCGATCACAGCGCACAACGTGGCAAAAAATAACACTTTGGATGGACTAACTGTCATTTTTAATAGACTCGTTTTTAACTGAAAATAGAAAGGTCAACATGGTTAATCCCACTATAGACTATGTGCAAGGGGGTGGAGTTAGAAATAATGTCGATGCGAGTGTTCGTGGTGAGCAATATTGTAAAATTATCAGCGCCAAAATTTGAGGTTATGCTGTCAATGTAAACGAATTAATTATTTCTCTATTATACGTCATAATTAAAGAGAAAAAGATACCCAAAATTATTAATTTTCACGTACCTTTTATGCTATACTATTTATATTATATGCAAGCAGCTAAATTAAATTATATTTGTTTAATAAAAAATTTCACGGTATTGTTTAATACCGTGAAATGATTAAAGGTTAAACAATGATAAAAAGAGAGTTGAATCCATTCAATCCTTCTCTATTACCCGCTGCTAGCGGCGCTAATAGACTTCGTGCATATAGCTAATAGTCATAAATAATCGTCTAAAATGTATATATTACGATATTTTATTGAAATTATTTGTTTGTTAGTACGTCAAAGTCTACCCAAGTTGTTACTAAAGTCCACCCGTTAGTTGGCGCTGTCATCGCGCACGCTGCGAATACTTAATTCAACTATATATTTTTTAAATCCTAAACAAATAATTCAGTAGTCCACGCGAGCGAAGCCGCGCGGGCCCACCTAGTTATTGTTATTATATAAATAACTAAATATACCTACAAATATTTACAGTGAATATAATTAATATGTAAGTATTAGTGATGTAACGAATGTGTGATTTTAAACATTCGCGAATGCGAATGCGAATATTAACTGTCAATATTCGCGAATGCGAATGCGAATGCGAATATTGACTTTTTGTAAAAAAAAGTAAAAAAAAAAATAAAAAAGGTCTTCTGAATAAGATAGACTAAAAAACGATATTTTTATACACTAAAATGCAAAATTAACGGATCAATCAATTTTTCAAATATTTTTAGGTGTTTTCAAATAGCTGGATCTCTGCAAAAAATGGTCGTAGAAGAGTTTTAAAAAAACATTTCTAAAGCTTGAACATTCTAGTTTTTTAATCATTTATCGAACATTTTATTATCATTCAGGATAACCTTTTTTTAAGTTGAAACGCCAAAACAAATTTTCAAAAAATTATATTTTGAAAAATATGTGATTTTTTAGGTTACTTTCAAACGAATTTTACAATATTAAAATAATTTATTATCAAATAAACAACTAAAGGGCATTAACGAAAATATTTTCAGCTTTCAAAATCTGCCCTTCAATTTTTTTTATGATTATTTGTTCCCTAGTTATAAGCACTTAATGTTAAACATATGATTTTTGCTTCGATTGCACATAACTTGGTCAAAAAAAATCGTACAGCAATATAAAAAAAGTAAATTGAAGAAAAATGTCCGACCTACAGCAGTCATTTATTTGGTTTGACCAAAAAAAATTTGCATGTCCTGTAGAGCCTCTCAAAATTAATATCATTTTTTGAAAAAAAATTTTTTGGCGTTTCAACTTAAAAAGGAGGTTATCCTGAAAGATAATAAAATTTTCAATAAATGATTCAAAAACTAGAACGTTCAAGCTTTACGAATGTTTATTTAAAACTCTTCTACGACCATTTTTCGCAGAGATCCAGCTATTTAAAAACAACTAAAAATATTTGAAAAATTTATTGATCCGTTAATTTTGTATTTTAGTGTATATTAATACATCATAATATATTCGCAAAAATATTCGCAGCTTTACCTGCGAATGCGAATACGAATGTTTAAAAATGTGCGAATATTCGCGAATGCGAATGCGAATATTCGTTACATCACTAGTAAGTATATAGAATACAGATACATATGTATGTACATACTACAGTAACTCATTGATGGCTATTGAGAAAACGCTTTTGATGCTACGACGACGCGATGTATTCATATTATAATGAAGGTAATGATACATTACCTACAGAATCTTTTGAAGTTTAAATACCTTAAGGTATCTATATACATAATTATTAAATATGAAATAGGTCAAAAGTCTAAAGTAACATTTAACATTGAATATTTATATACAGCCATATCAGTGGCGCACCCAATGGGGGGTAAGATTTACCCCCCTCCCTTCTAATTTGTCTATATGTATTGTTTAATTGATTATAGTAGTTAAATAAATAAATTACATTAAATAATTAGGCCAAGGCCGTATTAGGGAGATTATAGGAAATAAAGTATTTTTAAATTTAAATATTAACAAATCTAAAATTTATGTTGACACGTTAATTATCATTGGTTAGGGCAATATATTGGGTTGAAAGAAATTTGGTTAGTCTTGATTAGGTTGAGGTTAACATGAATTCAATCTCTACCACAACGAACTGTATGATTTATTACATGTGTATTATTTAAAAACAGTTAAATTATATTTTAAAAATTCGAACAAAAGATCCCGCAGAATCCTTATGGGAAAGGGATTTCGGTCAAACTCTTTGAAACTTTGGATTCTGATAGTCCTTGATGAGTAGATCAAAAGTGTCAATGGGCACTAAGTCCTAAAAACTCAAACTTTTAAAATATAGCCCGCTGAAGTTGGGGATCATGATTGTCTTTAATTTGCAATAAAAATTTGTTTAGAACCTTAATTTTCGCACAACTTTTTGTATATTTTCCCAAAGACATCTATAATCGATTGCCACCATAAAAAAGTCAACTTTTCAATTCTTATTGTTACGTTTTTTTAATTATAAACAAATCCAATTGGTTTATAATAAAAAAAACGTAATAATAAGATTTAAGTACTGCCATTGGTCTAAGAATTAAAAAGTTTAGGTACTTTTTTATGGTGACAATCGATTATATAAGTCTTTGGGAACACATACAAATAGTTGTGCGAAAATTAAGGTTCTACAAATTTTTTTATTGCAAATTAAAGGCGAACATGATTCCCAACTTTAGAGGGCTATATCTTAAAATTTTGAGTTTTTAGGACTTAGTGCCCATTGACACTTTTAATCTACTCATCAAGGACTATCAGAATCCAAAGTTTCAAAGAGTTTGACCGAAACCCCTTTCCCATAAGGATTCTGCGGGGTCATTTCCATTCGAACAAAATTCCTTCGAAGAAAGTTCCTTCGAACAAATTACCTAGAACCTTAATAAACAACTAAGTTGTGATAAGTCAATTTCAATACAAACTGAACGACCACTTATGGATGGCACTGTACATACATTATAAAAAATTGACAACTTATAAAGGTGGGATATCTGATAGGTAGGTACTAGGTACTCTGTTACCCCCTTTTCAGTATGAAACTGACTATACAGGGTGTCCCATTTTAATCTATACCTCCCCCCCTAATTTTTTTATCTATCAATTAAATAAAAAAATGTTTCAAGTAAAAGTTGTTTGGTTTTGAGGGGGACCCAAAATGGCGTTATTAATATTTGATTTTTTGGACGTCTTCATGGTCAAATAGAGCCCACATTTTTTTTTTCATGGAAACCTATATTTTTTATTATGGTATCTTATTGTTTGAAAAAAAAACAAGTAGAGGAGAGGGGGGCATAGTGGGGTACTTAAGGTTCAAGCATACATGCAAGATAAAATATTATGATTAAACAACAAATTTTAACTCAATATCATGGTTTAACTCATTGCGAATGACTATGGATATATATTTCTCGATTACGATAAGAACTCTACGATATGGGGATACATAAATATAAAATGCCATTTGCCCCGCTATGCCCCGTATATGGGGGTAAAGTGGGGTACCTTATTATTTGTAAAAATTCGAAAAGAAAAATAGCTTCCAAACATAATAGTCTTTATTATCAACAATATAATCTTTTAGAACAACATTTGGCATCAATAATATCAATAATAAGATATTTGTTTGACTTTAAATAATGTACTTTAGTTGCATAAGGGGCATAGCGGGGAACCTTTTAAACTATACCCCACTATGCCCCACTGTTACTTTTACAACAAAACACAAACTGATGCCAACTTACCTTTTTCACAAACAATGTTGTATGTTTAATTATGTAATCCAGAAAGCAGTGCTACAAAACGAAATAATAACCATCACAATATACAATAAGACTCGAAAAACAATTGCTGTTTAATTTCACGTATTTTTTTACCGAAAACACTGTTTTTAACACTTTTGTTTATATAGCATAAACGGCTGTCGAAATGGCGTGTCTCACTTATGAAGGTCACGCACCGACTGACGACCAATCAAAACGAGACATTTGAATTTTTGCACGACAATTGATTCGACCTGTATGAGAGATTTCCGCTATGCCCCGCTACCCCACTATGCCCCCATCTCCCCTAGCTTTTGTTTTAAGGGGTTATATTATACAGTTAGAATTTTCAAAAAATCGATTTATTTTAATTTCATTTTCGTAATGTACATACCGTATTAGCCCGAATATAACGCGTCATTTTTCGACCATTTATTTTCCGTTAAAAAATCGACTCGCGCTAAATTTGGAGTTTATCTAACCTGTGTTATTACCTATAATTACCTAAATAAATGGTTACCTGATTGAATTTTACTTTCTTTGAGTTCTTTTATGAGTATTATTTTTTTTCTAAATATCTTTATGAAAATTTCGGAGTCGCGTTATATTGGGGCTAATACGGTATATTTAAATACACACACACAGAAAATTTCAAGTCAATCCGGCGATTATTTTCGAAGTTACACGCATATTTGTAAAAACGTCTCAGAGCGTTTGAATGTAGGAAGTCGGAGCGGCAGCGTGTTTTTCTCAAATCTGTGTTATTAAAGTCGGTGACCGCGATTCCTCGGAAACGAATAAACCGATCAGTCTCAAATTTTAATACAAGTTTCTTAAGTATATTTTTTAGTAATTAATATTTTGGTTCTTGTTATAAATAATTTAAGGTCAAAATTTTTGTCAAAAATCAATTTTTTTTTGAGAAGCCGCCATTTTGACAAAAAAATTTATTTTGCTTATTCTTTCGATTAAGTACAAGATTATACATTACTTTAACGAAATCCGTTTGGGTTTTTTATTTTAAATGACCCAGTCCAGAGATATCGTGGTCACCGCAAGACACCTTTTTTGAGAGCACCTCCTGGAGAACAGCTGTAGCAGCTTTCGAAATTATTATTTTTAGAAATAAAAAATGTTAAAATACAATTAAAAGTTACCATAATGTACAAATTTTTACATTAATAAATTATGTACTTATAAGTCTTCTCTTAAAAAACCTTTTTTGGCCTTCTGACTTTATGTAACCCCTTAAATAATTTTTTGTATGACTTCATTTTTGTAAATATTTAACAAAACAATTTTTTATTCGAAGCCAACAATTAACTTTAGAGGAAAAGTGTAAAAAATAAACATTTTTTGTTTTTTTACACTTTTCCTCTAAAGTTAATTGGTTTCGAGTAAAAAATTAGTGAAAATCTAAAATTATTTTGTTACTTAAATATTTAAAAAAATGAAGTCATACAAAAAATTATTTAAAACAAATCCTTCTATTTTCCAAACAATAAGATACTATAAAAAAAATATAGATTTTCATTTGAAAAAAAAAAATGTTGGCCCTATTTGACCATGAAGACGTCCAAAAAATAAAAAATAAATAACACCATTTTGGGTCCCCCTCAAAACCAAACAACTTTTACTCGAAACATTTTTTTATTTAATTGATAGATAAATAAAAATAGAGGGGTGATAGATTAAAATGGGACACCCTGTATATATTAGTGTGTGTGTGTGTTACAATTAGAGATTAGCCGGTAGATTCGGCCACAATGTGATTACAAATAGCTCGACAAACTATTGCACTGTGAAATTGAATCAACTCTAGCGGTAAGGTAGGTCCCAAGGGACGCAAGGCTCAACCGCACGCGTCTCGACTGTAATGTAATGTTCACAAATCTAAACATAAGTTAATATGTAGATAGCAAGTGATATTTTAACTTTTAATCACTTTTTTCTAACAATAAAGATGTAGTTTTAATAATATGTGTATAATGTATATAATCAGTACCGGATTTACCCAATGTAGTGCCCTAAGCACTAACCATTTGAAGGCCCCCATTTTAATTTTGACGATCTTTTTTTTGTTTTCTAAGCAACCAGTGGCGGATTTGCCATAAGGCCCAGTAGACCCGGGCCTAGGGCGGCCAGATATTAAGGGCGGCAAATCGTGCCAAAAAAATCACTGATGATAACAAGATTAACAAAGAAATAACTCAAATGCAAAGTATCTTAATATTTTAAAGGCTCGCGTACCGTATGATTATAATCTTCCTAAATCACTATTTTTGCGTATCAAAATATAAATAATTTCGTACATCGTAGGTACATATAAAATATGTACACCCGCCAGTAACTGTACAGGAGAAAGATCGTTTTCTTGTTTGCGCAGAGTTAAAAACTATTTACGCACAACAATGACGGAGCAAAGGTTAAACGATCTTACTTTGCTTAACATAGAAGCTGATTTTTTAAGCAAATTGGATTGCGAAGATTTAATTAATGATTTTGCTACGCTTAAGTGCAAACGAGTTTTGTAACACATTGTAAAACATTTATTTTATTAAAAACAAAACCTAAAACCGTTTTAAATGTTTTATTTAAATGTCCAATCATCTCTGAAACCTCGGAAAATTTTATAAACTAGCTTTATAAGCTAGCTTTTAGTTAAACAATTTTCTGAATCAATTAAAAGTGGGAATAAAGTAAATTCATTAATTATGTATCTAGTCTATAATGATGGGTGCTGAGAAAGGGGCGGCACATGGCCTGGGGCCTAGAGCGGCTAGGACTGCAAATCCGCCACTGCCGTCGGGACAATAGGGTTATTACCACAGTGTTATGCACGCGGCGGCAATTTGCTAACTAATAATGGTCGGTTCTCTGGGTAATTTGATTCCTCAATGGTCTACTTTACTATAAGAATATGCTGTAGATCAGTGGTCCCCAACCTTTTTGTACCTAAGAGCACATTTTAGAATACCGGCTAGGCGGCGGGCACCATTTATTTTTTCAAGGTGCCTACATCAAAATCGCGATTTTGATTCAGGCACTCAGGCGTTTTTCACGCCTAAACTAAAAAAGTCAGACATATGCTCTTGCTGACTTTTTGATGGAAAATTTTGTAATCTACGAAAAGGTTCAGAGGCATTTTTTTCATATCTTTCTTAGTTCCTACGTAAGCCGTGACTGTATGGTAAAAAATGCTATTAATAAAATTATGATCGTTGTTTATAATATTGTTGAACGAATTTGTGCAATGTTTGATATATGCTCAAATGTTTTTTTATTAACAAATCTACATCAACAAAATATTTTTAATTTATCTTTAGAATTAATGTATATATACCTAAGTGATTTTTGTGATTGCGTACATCCAGAAAAAGATTAAATGGTTACATATTTTTCTGGCTGCAATTTACGGTATACGTTAAATTTGAGAGAATAAATGTAAAATGATATAATATATTTATAAACAAATATTTTTTTCAAATAAATACGTTTATATTTCTCTAATTAGTTACTAGAAATTAAAAATAAATTACATGTAATTGAAAACTTTTTTTTTTATCGTTTACAGTCAATGGCGGGCACACGTAAAACAGTCGGCGGGCACAATGGTGCCCGCGGGCATAGAGTTGGGGACCACTGCTGTAGATAGTGAAAACATATAAGTTTGTTTTAGTTTTCCGTTTTTGTTGATTTTATGTAGGTTTAGCCAAATATGTTCCCAAAAAAATGACAATTCTATAACCAAAGATGATTCAAAGCCAAAGTGAATTAAGGGGTTATACGCGGTTAGAATTTTCAAAAAATCAATTATTTTTTTGCATTTTCGGAATATACATATATCTGACTATATTTCCTGAAAATTTTAAATCGATCCGGTGAGCATTTTTCGAGATATACGCATATTCGTAGGGACGTTGCGGATGTTAGAAAATAGGCGGAGTCAAAAGAATGACTCGTAGACAACATCAACTCGAAGTATTAGAGGCTGTTGATGCTACAGAGGGCCCATCTTATGGCCCTGGAATAGATGACTCCATGTAAAGAAAAAAAAATTATCTATGTGTAAACTTCTTCCGAAACTTTAACTGCGTTTTTCTCAAGACTATGTTGTCCAAGATTTCTAAAAAATCGGCTCAACCGATCGGTCTGAAATTTTAACACAACCTTCTCAGATATATTCTTCAGGTATAAATCGAAGGAATAAGATTTTGAATAATTATTTCTACTTTTTTAAACAATTTTACGAATTTTTTTTTACGAAGCCGTAATTTTGTCAAAAATCAAAATTTCGATTATTCCTTCGATCAGTAGGTACCTAGTTTGATCTATCCCCTAAAAGAATCTTTTCGGTTTTTTAATTTCACATGAACCGGAGAAATCGTGGCCACCGCCGAACACCTTTTTTTGGAGGACCTTCAGGAGAACGTCTGCAGGAGCACACCAGATCAATATTTTTACAAATCATTAGTGTCATTATAAACTTAAATGTTGCCACTAAATGTACCGATATTTTTTGTTTTTGTAAAATAAAATACCTTTTCGTAAAACATTCATTAAATAAATAACGGGCAAGTGCGTGTTGGGCACATGATAGGGTTCTGTAGTCATTCTCACTACGGTTTATAAAAAAGAGTTTTTTCAAAATTTTCGTAACCAAAGGGTTAAAATCAAAAAGTCATTTGGCTTTTATTATTGCATTTTAGGAGACCTATCAAATGACACCCCACTCAATGGGGTAAATGAAAAAAATGTGAGTTATCTTTTCAATCTATGATAGAGGGGTCCAAAATATTTATGACAATGTTCGTTATAATTTTCAATGAAAGTACTAATTAAGAGCTACATTCTGAATTTTTTTCAGATTTTTTGAATCGATAGTTTAGAAAATAGAGGGGGGGGGGACGCTCTGACAGCGACATTAAAAAGCAAATATATCGCGACTGAAGGGTTAAAATCAAAAAGTTATCTGACATTTTTTATTGCATTTAACGAGACCTATTAAATGACAATAGGGTGAGTGGGGAAAAAAATGTAAGTCCAATTTTCAGTCTATGAAACGGGGGTCCAAATATGTTCGTTATAATTTTCAGTGAAAGTACTTATTAAAATCTACGTTCTGGAATTTTTTCAGATTTTTTTAATTGATAGTTTAGAAAATAGAGGGGGGGGGGGCGCTTTTTAAATGACTTTGGAGAGAAAATACATCGTGATCGAAGGGTTAAAATTAAAAATTTCTGTTACATTTTTTGTTGCATTTTATAAGACCTTTCTAACGACACCCCACTCAATGGTGTAGGTGAAATTTTTTTTTTGAAAACACTTCATATTTAATGAAAGGGGGGTCTAAAAAAATTTTATTTTCAAAAATCTTATCATTTCTGTTTTTGGATCATCAATCTACGGCCGTATACCAAATTTCATCTTATTATCTGAAAATTTTTGAAGACGGACGGACGATCATGGAGAAACTATAAGGGTTCCTAGTTTTCTACGGAACCCTAAAAACGCCTTTTTTCGGCCTTGCAACTACGTATAACCCCTTAAAATTTAATACATTTAATTAATAAATATCACTTTTTCCAACAGTATATGCTAGCTTTATTATGATCCTTTAATAAACTTTTATTAATATATTTTGTAGTATTTGAAAAAAAAAATACATTTTAGTATAGGCGGCAAAATGCTCGCAGCACGCACCTACTCACGTTTTATGGACTCTAGGGTTATTTATAAAAAAAAATTGGTTGATGCAGATTTGTTCATCTATATTAATTTATAAAAAAGTTTGTCCTTAACCACTCACTCACTCACTCACTCACTCATATATCAACGTACAACCCAAACCCCTGGACCTAGAAACGTGAAATTTCGTAGGTGTCTTCCTTTTATGATGTAAGCACCCACTAAGAAAGGATTTTTCGAAATTCAACCCCTACGGGGTTAAAACAGGGTGTCAAAGTTTAAATTAAAAAATATTTTTTGTTCGCATTAAATTGAAACTTAACGAGCAAACTCTACAATATAAATAATGAAACAATCATTTCAGCATTCCCCAAAATTTAACCCCTAAGGTGTTAGAGGGGTGGAAAAATTTGTAATTTTTTTTTTGTATTCACCGAATGAAACATGGCACAGTAGGTAATATACAAAACAAATATCAGTTACGAAAATTCAACCCCTATGGGAATGGGGGGAGGGTAAAATTTTGATTTATTTATCTTCATAATTGTTGATGATATTAAATTAAATTCGGACAAATTAATACTTATTCAATTAAAAATGAAAGTTTGATATTCGATGACGAGGATGAATTTAGATGTTTATCTGTATCTATGCTGTATGTATCTTTTACCGTTGATTTCGATAACTGCTGAATGAACCGATTTTTGTTTGGTTTTCACCAGTAGATACTAAATAATTTTTCAGAACAAGTTCTTGGCTATTATTATTGTTTAATATTGCTGATTCTATGAAACAATTGAATTGGTTTATAATAAAAATTTTTGCCAAAGAATTGAAAAATTGATTTTTTTGTGGTACAAATTAATTAAATACGTCTTTGGGAACACATACAAATAATCGTGCGAAAATTAAGGTTCTACAAAAAAAAAATTATTTTAAATTAAAGACGAGCATGGCCCCAACTTCAGAGGGCTATAACATAAAAGTTTGAGTTTTTAGGACTTAGTGCCCATTGATACTTTTGATCTACTCATCAAGGATTATCAGAATCCAACGTTTCAAAGAGTTTGACCGAAACCCCTTTCCCATAAGGATTCTGCGGGGTCCTTTAGGAAAATAACTATACACAAGTTAAAACTGATATCTTATCATTTATCATGTAGAACAGATAAAAATTTATAAATAAAAAAATTAACAAAATTTTAATATCAATAGTAGGACAACTCGTGAACGTTTATAAAAAAATATAACATTACAATTTTTGCATTTTCGTTCATAACAAATCGAAAAATGTATAAAATTGCTTCTAATTAACGTTAAAAATATCAGTAAAACTACGGTTTCCTAGAAAAACGGTACTGTTATCTAACGGCCGTGATATGACGGGCGTTTTTGACGGCCGTCTTAACGGTGACAAAGTCATGGTTTCCTAGAAAATATTACCTATTTAACTGAAAAGTTATAATTGTAGAATTAACGTATAATAAATGTCATATAAATATTATTTGTGCAATACTTTTTCAGTTTTTGTATTTATTTATTCTTTTGTGACATATTCATTTAAGAAAATAATATTTTAAGTTAAGTATATTATATATACTTACTACTTTAATCTAACATTAAAATATGTTATACAAGTCTTCATAAAATATGTTTTGGGGACTTTTGAATTAACCCTTTAGTCACGATATATTTTCTTTCAAAGTCATTATCAGAGCGTCTTCTCTCTATTTTCTAAACAATCAATGTAAAAAATCTGAAAAATATTCAGAACGTAGCTTTCAATTAGTTATTTCAATGAAAATTATAACGAACACTGTAAAAAAAATTTTGCACCTCCCATTGGCCGTTTTATTGATGTACAGTTCCGATATTGTTTCATAGATTTTGTTTTAACTATACTATACTTGATGAAAAATCAATTTTTTGTCATTTTCGTAAGTCCAAATCATGTTTCCACTCATTTTTTGTAATGGAACGTTCACCGCTACACGTGAAAAAACGTTCGACAAATGTTCGTCACCACTATGGCGACCGTCATATAAATAACGGCAACGCTATTTAACGTTACGTTTACATTCAACGCTTTTTAGGAAACCAACACCATTGGTTTTCCTAGACAACGTTTTGGTGACGTCACTCACCGCTACATTACGGCCGCTAGATAACGACGCCGCTTTTCTAGAAAACCGTAGCTTAAGTATTCATTTCTGATGATACGTGATTTTTTCAGAATTTTTGGAAAATATTTAAATTGTTAATTTCAATTGTTTATTAAGGTAGTTGGTCCATCAAAATGTGATCACATTAGGCCATGAGTACATATTTTTAATTTAGAGAAATGATCATGGCAACACTGTACATTATCTACTATTAACTACTTGTCGAACGATTATATTTTATCATCTAAACTACCACAAAATATATTAATAATAAATAAAATCGATTATAATTCCCTTCAATCCACTTATCATATTTTGTAAAAAATTATTTCATTATTTCGTGAATTTTTTACTATAATCAAATGAATACGTTGTTGCCACATTGTCAACAATACTGTAATTTATGTGATGGTTTGGTAGTTAAATCTGGTTAAATCTTAATAACGGGATGGTCAATAATTCAAATTTTTTGTATACTGTTTTCTTTCATATAAATATACAACATGTCAGTTTTTTTATGAAAATCTGACGCTACGTTTAAATTTTATCTAATAAAACGTTACGTTAGTGTACGGTTAGTCCATATAAGCTGTGTTAAAAATATAAACTTTGAGATCGTTTTTCATGACTTTGAGATGGTCAATTTTAATAAAAATGGGCTATTTTTCAGATATTAATCTAGGGAATATTCCTGTGCAATTTAAACAAAATCTGACGAAAACATGTTTACGGACCAACTACCTTAAGCCAGCGCTCGCGGTTGATTTCTCGAGTCGCGATAAAAACACGTCATTTTGATGCGAAAACCCGAATATTTAAACTAAAAAAGTTAGACATATGCTTTCACTGGTTTTTTGATAGGAAATTTTGAGATCCACAAGAAAAGTCCTGGGTAATTTTTCCGTAAATTGCTTAGTTCACCCAAAAAAGAAATTAGTAAGTATTACAGTGCGGCATGTTGCAAAATCGCTTCGAACCGTCAAATTGTAAAATTTACAAACTATTACTAATGAATCCGGCCAAGTGCTAGGAAAATGAGCTAAAATTACAATGTTTACAGTATCTACTACTTATTTTCCTTGTATTTAAATACTTGATTTACAAGACGAAGTTGTAATTTTTGCTTAAGTTCTTGTAAATTTTACAATTTGATGGTTCGAAGCGATTTTGCAACATGCCGCACTGTAATACTTACTAATTTCTTTTTTGGGTGTTCTCACTACACCAATACCTCGCTTTGCGTCGTTTCGTTTTGCGTTTTTTTCGCTGCTGAATTAGTACTAATTTTCACTGTGCGTCGTTAAATTTTCGAAGTTGCGTTGTTTTGGGTTCGAGTCTTTAATTTTTTTTTAATTAAAACGAGAGTAACTTAAATAATTCACTTTGCGTCGTTTCAATTTGCGTCGTGTTTTTTTGGAACGTAACCACGACGCAAAGTAAGGTATGGGTGTATACGTAAATACATCAATAGTGTTATGTATGCAATGTATTATATTATATTTCAATATCAGTATATAAACTCATGTTTCAATAAATTCAATACACAACAAATAGACTCATTTTTATAATAAATGCGGTCACCCTTAGTCATTATTGTTGGTGAGGGTAATTTTTTTTAATTCGATCAAACGTCACGTTTGATATGTAATTGTCAAAGACTTTTAATAGTTTGCCACGAGCGTCACTTATTGTCAAGTAAGTTATTGCGATTTCACATTATTTGTTGTCTTTTTCGAAAAAAAAAATTAAATTTTTTGTACCTAATCTTTTGAAAATGAATTAATTTTTTTTAAATTTTCTTTTGGTTTATGAAAATTGATGTTAAATAGCCTGTTAATTTTATATTTTAGTATTCATTGTCGTAAAAGATTTTTTTAACTATCTCGTATCGATTACCGCGGACTGACCCTTTAGCTAAAGTAAACAATAGCAGCCAAAAAAAAACGAGGTTATTATTCATTTATTTATTCATTATTTATTCATTATTCATTACTTATCTGAAAAATTTCAAAAGCGAGTGAAATTTAAAAATTATGAAAATTCAATGAAAACTTTTTTAAAAATCTATAAATAAAAATCAAAATACCGCATGTATGAAAGACCATCACTTCAGAACGACTCAACCGATTTATATTCGTAATTGTCAGAACAAGGTTATGTATGAAAAAATTTTTTTGGAAAAATTGGAAATTTTGATGTTTTTTTCTTCTTCGAATTTTAAAGTATAGTATACACGTCATTTGACACGCAGATTTCAAATCCGTCGACAAAAATCAAATCCGGCAACACGTTTAAAAGTTACAGCCATTTTTCTTCAAAATTTTGAAAAAAACTGAAACTTTTGATACAGACCTTCGGTTTGAAAATTTCCAAATTTCACGTCATTTTCTATACAGGGTGTCCCATTTTAATCTAAGTATCAATTGACCCAGTTATATCAGATTAAAAAAAAGATTTTTTGTTTTTTTACACTTTTCCTCTAAAGTTAATGGGTTTCGAGGAAAAAAATAGTGAAAATCAAAAATTGTTTTGTTAAAAATAAAAAAAAGTCATACAAAAAATTATTCAAAACAAAAGCTGTTTGTTTTTTTCCAAACAATAAGATACCGAAATGAAAAATATAGGTTTTCATTTGAAAAAAAATGTTGGCCTTAGTTGACCATGAAGACGTCCAAAAAATCAAAAATTAATAACGCCATTTTGGGTCCCTCTCAAAACCGAACAACTTTTATTTGAAACATTTTTTGATTTAATTGATACATAAAAAATATATATTAAAATGGGACACCCTGTATAAATAACATATATAGGTAGATACTTTCAACGAAATCGAAAACAAAAATTTTCATGCATCAATTTTCGTTTCTATTAATATTTTATTAATTAAACAACACGCTAATATAAAATAAAAAACTTACTTTTCTTTTTAATTTTTTGCACACAAAATTTTCATTATATTTTTTTCAAATACGTAAAAAAAATATCTTTCACTTCACTTAATTTCAATTCCACAATAATTAATTTTTCAAAATGAGCACATTTTTATTTAAAAATACATCATGACCGAAAATCTGTTAGACACAATTGCCGCAACTACACAGTTAACATCAAACCCTGATATTGAATTACTTAACCAAAACATCCCTTGAATAAAATTGGTTTCACTCATCAACAGTAACTATAATTTGATTTGAGCACACTCCATCTCTTTCCACCACCAACCATCCAATACGAGTAACAGAAACAAAACATAATTTTAAATATACGTGTCAGTTCTAGTCAACTCAGATCTAGGTTGTAATTTAATTCACCTATCTTTGTTTAACACGTATAAAAAGTACTATACCTATCTTTCACGACAGTTAAGAAACACATTATTAAACCACGCCCACATGGGGTTGGTGTTAAATAACGCAACCAATAAGAAACGTTTGTTATACAATATTCCCGGAAATAGGCGTGTATTTTGATGTTATTTAAACGAATAAGATTTGTAATTTGAAATACACATGCGTTGATCCGACATATTAGTTAAATAAAGACATAATCGTTATGTTTGAAGTTTATTCTAAATAACTTCGTTAAGCAATTAACGGGTGTATTTATTTAAAGAGGTTATGTTTTAATTAATATTTTGTTTACCTGTTTATACTTCTATATAATTAAAATTGAAAATACTAAAGGTGTATTGTTTATATTTAGTAAGGGTGTAATTAATAAATGAATTATTAACTAAGCCATTTTGTTTTAATGCTTTACTTTATACGTTTTTAAATTGAATATGTAGGTACTTTCTTAATTTATTAATTAGCTTTAAATTACTGACTAATATAGGCAGTGTAGGCACGTGCCTAGTGCGGCAAAATTGATCACATTAAAATATACAGGGTGTTCGCGGGAACCGAGTGATCATTGCTAACTTTGTTATTATTGAAGCTAGAAGATCGGTTAAATGGACAAAGTATCAGTATTTTTTCCGGGATGAATAATGGTGGTGTCAAAAAAAACAATTGAATGTCAAATTTCAGAGATATATTGAAATATAACATTTTTTTAAATGGAATACCCTGTATATTATTATTGAATTTTGTAGCTGAGGATGTTCTCTTTATAAAAGTGTAATACATGTATGATGGTAAAATTGATAGAAAATAAGTTATAACAAGTATAAAATTAATAGAAAATATCGAAAAATAGTGTGCTATGAAGATTTAATAAAATACAAACAAATGATAAAAATATTTAAAACAATTATTTCAGATATTTGTGCCTTATTTCGCAGATTTTTATCACTTTTGAGCATTATTCATAAAAAAATATAATTAATTATAATAAATAATTTTTTTCGTTATCAGTTAAAATCAAAAACATTTAAAATTTGCGAACAAATGACAAAAAACTTTAAACTATTGTTTTAAATGTTTTAATCATTTGTTATCAATTTATTAAAACTTCATAGCACACTGATTTTCGATATTTTCTATTAATTTTATACTTGTTATAACTTGTTTTGTATCAATTTTACCATCATACATGTATTACACTTTTATAAAGAGAACATTCTCAGCTATAAAATTCAATAATAATATACAGGTTATTCAATTTAAAAAAAATTATATTTCAATATATCTCTGAAATTTGACATTCAATTGTTTTTTTGACACCGCCATTATTGATCCCTGTTGTAATACTGATAGTTTGCCCATTTAACCGATCTTCTAGCTCCAATAATAACAAAGTTAGCAATGATCACTCGGTTCCCGCGAACACCCTGTATAATATTAACGTTTTTCTGAAATTTTTTAAACTAGGATTTTTGAGTCAAGTTTCCTAATTCGTACCTGGGGTTCTATATAAATCGTACTTGATAAAATAATATAGGTAGGTAGGTATACCGGGTGTCCCAGATAACTTTTCCAGCATGGGGATCTCAGTATCTATAAGAGATACAGGTTTGGTTAAATCAGATGAATTATTTGTATGAAAGGGGTGAGTATTATTACATAAAAAAATATTCATAATTCTATGTGGTTTAGGCGGTATACTCAAAAAACTGAAAATTCGGAATTTCTTTAAATGGCTATAACTTTTTTGGTAAAATAGATAGGTACTTTTTGTTTGCGGTTTCTTAAAGCACTTTTTTGTGTAGAATTGATTGGTGTATTTAGAATTTTTATATCACTTTTAGTTTCCGAGTTACAAGCAGGCCCGGATTTACCATGCAGTCAATGTAGGCACGTGCCTATAGCGGCAAAAATTTAGGGGCGGCATATTTGGGAAAAATAACCTAAAATTTGACAACGAAAAAAAAAAAAAAAAAGGTAATTCGTATGAAAAATATGCACTTTTTTATTTTTATTCAATGAAAAGGGCGGCAACTTTCGTAACTGCCTACGGGCGGCAAATTTGTAAATCCGGCCCTGGTTACAAGCTCTAACTTTTGTTTTTCTTATGGGCCACTTAGTTGAATATATCATATTTGAACGTGTTTTTTACTCTACTTTACAACGATATGTCACTTGCCATATTTATTATCGAAAAAAAGTCAAAATACTAAATATCAGTGATATTTATGAAGTATTTTATTACAAACTTTTAAGTGAGCTATGAAAAACAAAAATTGTAAACAAAAATCACAATAACAACAATCAAAATAACAAATGAATATTTGAAACAATGAACTATTTGAAAAAATATATTATAATTTTTTTTTCGATAATGAATATGGCAAGTGACACATCGTTGTAAAGTAGAGTAAAAAACACGTTCAAATATGCCATAGCCAACTTAGCGGCCCATAAGAAAAACTGAAGTTAGGGCTTGTATCTCGGAAACTAAAAGTGATATTAAAAATCTAAATACACCAATCAATTCTACACAAAAAAGTGCTTTAAAAAACCGCAAACAAAAAGTACCTATCTATTTTACCAAAAAAGTTATAGCCATTTAAAGAAATTCCGAATTTTCAGTTTTTTGAGTATACCGCCTAAACCACATAGAATTATGAATATTTTTTTGGGTAATAATACTCACCCCTTTCATACAAATTATTCATCTGATTTAACCAAACCTGTATCTCTTATAGATACTGAGATCCCCATGCTGGAAAAGTTATCTGGGACACCCGGTATAATTTGTAGCCAATGTCAGTGGCGTAGATATGCAGCGGATTAAGGGGATCAATCCCCGCCCTATGCCAGTGCCGGATGCTTAGGGCATATCTGTAAAAAAGATCTTCAGAATTAATTATTGCTAAAAGGGTGACTTGGACAAATATAACTTTACGAAATTTAATACTGTCATATCCCCCCCCATTTGCAAAAACATATCTACGCCACTGGCCAATGTCAATCATTTGAATATAAATACACCCGATTCTGTTTTACACGCTAGATACGTTCCAGAAAAAACCGTGTAAAAAAAGACATGAAGTATGTAAATAGAAAAAAGGGGATTATAGTTCCATTCCATATCCTTCAACCCAGTAAAAAATAGGTAAAATGAAATGATTCATACAAAAAATTAAATTTTGATGTGCATTCATGCACAATTTATTTCATAAAAATAAAAGGCAATTCAATTCTTATAAGGGCAGACTAACGTTAATTCGTACAAAAAAAGGCACATTTTTATGAATTTTTTCCGACAACACAGTTAATATTTATTTATTTAAACTAATGGTACATCAAAGTATAACATTCGAAGAATATTTTGTAAAATTTTCATAAATTTTTTTTTAAAAATACAGCAATGGCGGCAATTATTTGGAGGCGTCTCGGAAAAAAGTTGAATTGCGGTGCCCCTCATAACTCGGTCCTGGATCATCTGAAATAAAAAAATAAAAAAATGTTCGTTAGCTAATCGTTTTCCCCAGGTAACGCTGAGGGGGTTTTTCGAAATTTCAATTTTTCAATTTTTGGGAACACTTTGAAGTGAAAATCGCGATTTTTGCCCAAAAAAATCGGGTAATTTTTTATTATAAAATAAAAAATATTGACAAATTTGAAAAAAAACTCTCCAGCGTTACCTCGTAAATTATGCACAGAAATAGTGTTCAAAATTTCAAAAGAATCGGTGCAATAGTTTTGAAATTATGAGGGGCACCGACTTTGAAAACGTGAGTTGTGGGAAAAACGCTTTAAAGTTTTAAACACTAAAAAATTTAGAATAAAACGTTCATAAGTTTTTTCGGCTTACCTCACACTGAATCATCGATGCCAGGTCCATAAAGGATGTTGCTATTGTCTATAATGTCTAATGCATCTTTTTGCTCCTGTCTCCGACGAATTCTGCCTTCTTTAGTTTTTTTTCGGCTTTACTTATACGCATGGAGTCAGTTGATCGCGCCCATTCACGAGCGCTCGGTTCACTTTAAACTGCTGTAACTTCGTTAGTTTTGCTCCGATCCGTGTAAAATTTTCACACAATATTCATGAAAAGTTTTTCATTCAGAAAATCGAATAAAAAAAAATTGGAAAAAAAATAATTTAAATACGTTAGTAAAAGTAACAATAATATAAATTTATCTCAAGTTTAGGAACTCAAAACTCATGCAAGACTAAAAATGCTATGAAAATAAATTTCCTTAAATACATATTTTATAAATAACAGATAGAAAAAATAATTACGGTTAATAAAAATATTTTTCTTTAAATTAAAGGTAATAACATACTCGACATTTTTTATCTAAAATATTTTTTTCTTATTTCAAAAATAATTCGAAAATTAAAAAATTGTCAAGAGTAAACATCCGTTTCCGATATAGTGATCGTTTTAAAAATAAGGTGGTTAAAATCAGAGAGAGAGATGCACTGTAGTTTGGAAAATATTTATATCTTTTTCTAAGCATCTGATTGGTAGTTTACTAAAGTTCAGCATAGTATTTATGTCGTATATTTATTTATTTACGTACAGTCAATATTTGTAATGATGAAAATATAGGTAACGAAAATCATCGCGTAATTATTTCATATAAACAGGAATACAATCATCTTTTTTTACTAAATATAAAAAATTGAGGCAATTTACAAAAACCGTCAACTGATCCCATAGAAAGGCTCTAGCCCATTAAGATGGTAAAAATCCCCCCTCAACGGATTTGGCTGAAATTAGGTACACTTATTTGTCATTATAAAAAAATAATTTCTCCCGAGTTACAAGACCTGAAACGCCCTCTGTCGTCCATAACCTCAAAAAATGTGTTTTTTCTTTAATATTTTTTTTCTCTGCGAGTTTTTAACCGAATTACTTGAAATTTGGACTGGTAATAGATTTTATAAATATGAATGACCAGGCTACCAGGTGACGCTCAAGAATAAAATAAAAAATGGATGTCTAATTTGGAATCCTCGTACCCAAGAACCATTGGGTTGCTGTTTTGCTAAAAAAATGCAAAATTGTAACTTTTCATGTATATTAACAATGAATACATATTGAATTCAAGGGAATCAAACATAAAATTTTCAATCAAAAATGCGGCGAACTAAAGTTAAGTTTTTAGAATTGAGAGTACTTTAGGGGGGGTAGTCGAGGTCAGTTAGAAAATTAGCCCAACCTTTACAAATAAAAACAGTACTTTAAACTGGACGATTAACTCATATTTATTTAAATGCTTATTTAATTGATGAAAACCTTTTTTGAGATTTTTGAAATTTTTTTGAGGCAATAATTTTTTTTGGTCATTTTATGAGCAAGCCATTCTTGAGAAAATATTATTATACAGATTTTATTTATAATTTCATCACATTAATTAAAAACTAAAAAATCAGAAAAATACGGTTTTTTGAATTTTTGAGGACGGCGCACCAAATCAAAAATTATGAAAAAAATCAGGATGTTAGTTTTTGATAAGATACACATGTAATTGCAGTATCTAGCCTACATGGGCCCTGAGAGCCGAGATATGGCCCTTTTAAATTTTATTATTGCTATAAAAATTTAAATTTCGCGCCAAAAATAATTTTAAAAATATGTGGTCATTCATATTTATAAAATCTATTACCAGTCCAAATTTCAAGTAATTCGGTTAAAAACTCGCAGAGAAAAAAAATATTAAAGAAAAAACACATTTTTGAGGTTATGGACGACAGAGGGCGTTTCAGGTCTTGTAACTCGGGAGAAATTATTTTTTTATAATGACAAATAAGTGTACCTAATTTCAGCCAAATCCGTTGAGGGGGGATTTTTACCATCTTAATGGGCTAGAGCCTTTGTAAAATTAGCGAACGGATTTTCCGAGAAATTAATATTATTGGTAGTGTAAATACATTAAATGTTTATTAATAAAAAATAGTTTTAAAGCAATTTCCATGTGTTTATTAAAAAATGATGAGGTGAATTACACAAACAATCACAGACAAGATTTAATTAATAAGATTTAAAAAAAAAATTGATATTAAGTTACACTATGAAGCAACAAAAAATTAGAATTAGGTCAAAAAATTCATTCATTTTTTGTCATTCAAGCCAAAAATGAAACAGTTACAATCCAGTATAAGTAAAGACAAGTATATTTCCAAACCACTTTCTATCTCTTTCTTTTGACACGGCTCTTTTTTCGAGTCCATGTCTATATGTCTATGGTTAAAATATTCAATATTATATTACTTTAAATATTTGCCATTTGTGCCAGAAAAAAAACTGTATTGGACCAAGAAAACCTTTCACATAAACTAAAAATACACCTTAACCACAAAATTTATGTCACTCGACACGTGTTTCGACTTCACAAGAAGTCCTCATCAGGAGCCTAACGATTCCAGACTGATACAGTCTTGGTCAGAACCTATACATACAGGGTGTCCCAGGACTGTGTCAAAGATCAATATTTCATTTATTATAATAATTAGAAGAAAACTTTAAATGGGTCAGTCCGCGGTGACGGTCGTGATATTTCAACTCGGATTGGAGTTCATAATTTCTAAATAATACTAGTAAATAACATGGTTTTACCTTTTTCTGTAGATCTTAATGCAATACATGTATATTGAAAGAATAAAAGGTTATTTTACAAAAAAAATGTCAGCGTTCAAAGCTCTGTGACGGTTGTGACGCCAACTATTGCAAGTCTTGCATCCTCTATTCAAAAATTCAAAATATTAGCGAAAATATTGAAGTTACTTTATAATAATCATACTTTAATATATTACGAATAAATTATTTTTTAGTTACACAAGAGCATCAGGTAAATACGTAATCTATTTAACTGGTTATTACTCAACAAACATTGTGACGGTCGTGACAGAAAATTGTGACGGTCGTGACACGTTGAATGAAAGGATACAATAAGAGTACTTTTTGTGTGTTTATTTGCTTTTTGATATTATTAACTAATACTTATAACAATTATTTATCAAATACATCAATAAACTCATTAAATTTATAATAAATGCGGTCACCCTTAGTCATTATTGTTGGTGAGGGTAATTTTTTGTTAATTTGGTCAAACGTCACGTTTGATATGTAATTGTCAAAGACTTTTAATCACTTATTCTTAAGTAAGTTATTGTGATTTCACCTTATTTGTTTTCTTTTTGGAATTTTTTTGTAAATTTTTTTGTAAAATATTTTGAAAACTAGCTGTCGGATCCAATTTTACCCGGGGATATAAAATTAAACTATATAACTATAATGCTGTGGGGTGCGATCCTTTAGGTCCACACAATCAACTTCCCAACATGGTATGACTTACAATACTTGAATACTGATTACTTATTGTTTCCATAATTAATATTACTATGTTATAGTTTGTAATTTTTTTTTAATATGTATATATGAAAAATTTTAATGGAATTTATCAGAAATAAAACTCATCCTTTGTATTATGAATATTAGTTTTCTAATATCCTAATAATGTCAATAATATAATGCACATTTTTAGAAAAACTAATCTGACAGTTTGAATTTTGAATTGTGTTGTTTCCAAGGCAACATGAATTATTAGATGTATTTATTAGTATGAAATTCAAATTTTGATGGTGGTTTTCATCCCTTTCATGGCTGTTTGGACCCATATAAAAAATAAATACTGAAATACACGTTTTATTATTTGTATTGTATAATATTTATTCTAAGTTTCGACTAAATGCGATCAAGAAAAAAAAATAAAAAATAAAAAACACCCTTTCTTACCCCCGTAGGGATTGAATTTCGAAAAATCCTTTCTTTCAGATCATATTCACGTCAAGACGCGTCGATTAGCACCCCAACGAAGTCAATAGCATTTTTTGTTCGCGAGATTTCGTCCCGGAAAAAAATGACACGTACGTACGTACGTACATACGTACATACACACACACACACATACATTTTTCTGAAAATAGTGTATATATACTCTAATGCCCTTGAAACGTGAAAATATGTTAAAATTTTTGATTTCGATTTTCGGACCAATTACAATAACTTCCTATTGGGAAGTTAATAACCATAATTTTTCTAATTTTCTTTTGGTTTATGAAAATTGATGTTAAATAGCTTGTTAATTTTATATTTTAGTATTCATTTTCGTAAAATATTTTTTTGACTATCTGGTATCGATTACCGCGGACTGACCCAAATGCAAAAGTTGTCCGGCTAGAGCATCGGCATAGTTTGAAATTAGTTACATTTATACAGAGTGCCCCATAACTGCGTTACAAATCAAAGTTATGTTTTTTTAAATACAAACTATATATTTTTATTTGATAATCTAATAATAATAGCATTCATTTTTCTGAGTATTTTGATATATCATTATTGGATTATACAAAGGGGTTTAGAAATTATGACCAATTTTGTATGAAAATGGGAACATTTTCAACACCTTGTAATTTTCTAATTACAACAAAACAAATTGTTTTCTGAAGGAGTTTTGGCATATTCTCTATTATTGCGATATTATGTCAAACATTTACAAAATTTTATTATTTGTACAGGCTGTATCAAAACACTAAACCTAGTTTTTTTTTAATTTTCAAATAGAAAACCCTATATATTTTAACATTTTTGAATTGCCTGTTCAATTCTCAACACATTTTACAAACCATGTTCTATACCTAAATCCAGCCGTTAATAAGTTATTAATTTTATATTAAAATCTTAAGATTTTTTTAAAAACAATACAACTTTATTATATTCCACAAAATAATTAAATTTTTATGTTGTTAAAGTTTTAAGTTCTATTAATTTGTTAAGTTATTTTAAAGCGAACTATTTTATTGATTATAATAAAGTTGTATTTTTTTATAGAACATCTTAAGATTTTAAAATAAAATAAATAACTCTTCAACGGCTGGATTTAGGTATAAAACATAGTTTGTAAAATGTGTTGAGAATCAAACAGGCAATTCGAAAATGTAAAAAATATATAGGGTGTACCATTTGAAAATTTTGAAAAAACTAGGTTTAGTGTTTTGATACAGCCTGTACAAATAATACAATTTTGTAAATGTTTGACATAATATCGCAATAATAGAGAATATGCCAAAACTACTTCAAACAGAAAACAATTTTTTTTGTTGTAATTAGAAAATTGCAAGGTGTTGAAGATGTTCCCATTTTCTTACAAAATTGGTCATAATTTCTAAACCCCTCTGTCTAATCCAATAATGATATATCAAAATACTCAGAAAAATGAATGCTTTTAGAATATCAAATAAAAATATATAGTTTGTATTTAAAAAAACATAACTTTGATTTGTAACGCAGTTATAGGTCATCCTGTATAAATGTAACTAATTTCATACTATGCCGATGCTCTACCCGGACAACTTTTGCATTTAAAGTTTTCTTCTAATTATTATAATAAATGAAATATTGAGCTTTGACACAGTCCTGGGACACCCTGTATATAGCGATTCCTAGGAAAATCGCTATATATATATAGGTTCTGACCAAGACTGTATCAGTCTGGAATCGTTAGGCTCCTGATGAGGACTTCTTGTGAAGTCAAAACACGTGTCGAGTGACATAAATATTGTGGTTAAGGTGTATTTTTAGTTTAAGCGACTAAGAAACCACAGTTTCTCCGTTTTTCAAGTAAGAATACCTTGTTTTGTATATAACGAAAACAATATTTTCTTAATATAAGAAGCATACTCTTAATCCAACAACGTTATTGCTTCGTTCAAGAATACTATAGTTGGTTTAAGAGATTATTGCTTATCTTAACAAAATATTGTTTTCGTTATATACAAAACAAGGTTAACTTGGTTTGAGAAATCCTTTCTACCAGTGTACATATATACGTCATACGACAGTAATTTGTTTATGCGTTTCTAATATTATTAAAGAATAATTCTGTCAAAATAATAAAAGAATTAGAATAAAATAAATGGGGCAAGAAAATTTAGATAAAATTATTTTCAATTTTTATCTAATGATTTTTTAGAGACGTTACCGAAATTATCGGTGTAACGAATTTATAGAGCCCTGTTCAACACAGTCTGGTCAGAATAACACGTTGAGCAAATCTCTATGAGATGGCAGCACATCAGATTAAGCAGCTAGATTATAGGGGTTCATATCTTGGTTAAAATATTGAACAGGCCACATGTGCTACCATAACACGTTGAGCAAATCTCTATGAGATGGCAGCACATCAGATTAAGCAGCTAGATCATGGGAGGTTCATATCTTGATTAAAATATTGAACAGGCCACATGTGCTGCCATAACACGTTGAGCAAATCTCTATGAGATGGCAGCACATCAGATTAAGCAGCTAGATTATAGGGGTTCATATTTTGGTTAAAATATTGAACAGACCACATGTGCTGCAATAACACGTTGAGCAAATCTCTATGAGATGGCAGCACATCAGATTAAGCTAGATCATTGTGGGTTCATATCTTGGTTAAAATATTGAACATATGCTACCATAACACGTTGAGAAAATCTCTATGAGATGGCAGCACATCAGATTAAGCTAGATCATTGTGGGTTCATATCTTGGTTAAAATATTGAACATATGCTACCATAATACGTTGAGCAAATCTCTATGAGATGGCAGCACATCAGATTAAGATAGATCATTGTGGGTTCATATCTTGGTTAAAATATTGAACATGTGCTGCCATAACACGTTGAGAAAATCTCTATGAGATGGCAGCACATCATATTAAGCTAGATCATTGTGGGTTCATATCTTGGTTGAAATATTGAACAGGCCACGGGTGTTCAACTCAACGTTAAAAAATTTTGATCGCTATATGTGCTGCCGCCTGGCGACTGTTGAACTAACTATACCATTCCGTAGCGCGAAATTCAAATCCCTTTTCATTCCAATATATATTTTGTATTATACTCAACAGTTTAGATGCAAAATATTGCAACTACAATAAAATATATCACCAAATATGATATAATTTATTGTAATTACAATATTTTGCATTTAAACTGTAAATCTGTAATGCAAATAATTGAAATAAAACAAAATATTTTTACAAATATTTATTATCATTTTTTTCTAGAAAGCATGCAAACATAAATATATTATATAAATTGGAAAAACAAAAAAAATTGTTAAATTAATTAAAAGATTAACTATAATTAATACAATATCTATCATATTTAATTAAGGTATTTCTCTGGAAGCAACAAGGTTTGATAAATGATAGAAAAAGATAAATATTGCATGATTTGTAAAATTTCTCAGAAAATTGAAAAAAATCAACAGTGAGCTCAGATTTTATAAATAAATAACAGAGTAAAAGAAGTTCCATTAAAAATTCTGAAAACATTGCGAGTACAATTTCTATAGTTGCATTGTTAAATACATTTATTTTATTTTGATATCTTTTGCTCGTAGGTATTATATCATTTGAGGATTTTATTTGGAGCTTCTTTTACTCTTCTGTTATTTATTTACAAAATTTGGACTTACTCTTCAATTTAAAGCTCCTTTAGCACTAAATGCTCCTTTAAAGTAAATTTGGTGTATTACAAACGTGATTTAAATCAATATTTAAGCTCTCAATGAAAAATAGACATAATATACGTTGTAAAGAAATACTGCAGATAATTTAAAATCTATTTAATTAAATGTGTTATGCTTCAATCTGTTGATAATATGACAGTTAGTTAAAGGAGCATTTAGTTAAAGCTGATAATACTGGGTGTAAGGCCACAAAAAGATTTAATGGAAATCAGATTTAATCAAAACTGGATATTGTTCAGATTTTAATCAACATTGAAAGCGAAATATGAGATAATAAAATATGCTTAATCTTGGTAACAAGCATTGTGTACAAAATGTACACATACAATGTCTGTCATTACTAATAACACTGGTCCAGATATTATAGTTTTCTCAGAATTATTGTTGTCCGGTACATCATTCTGATGATGGGTCCTGATTAAAGCGTTTTCATTATCCTGACACCTGACGATTTAATCTCTTGCCAAACGTTCTTCACAGCTTGAATCGTTGCCCCACCATCCTTTGAGTGAAAGTGATCGATAGGAACTGTCATTCCAGTTAAAACTCCAATTTAGAAGATTCTGTTCTATCTGTGTCCAGAATCTGTTCATATAAAATAAAATTTAAAATTAGTGAACCATAAATATTGTTGTTTTAAAATGTTTTTATAAGAAATATCTATTATTTCGATATATTATTTTATGTTAACATACCTTCAATGTTCGGATTCTTCTGTAACAAAACAAGATAGAACATTCTGCCACTTTGGAGTCTTTTCTCTGCAGTTTATACTGTCGAACAGATCATTCATCATCTTCACAAATTCAGCGGGTGGCACTGTAATCATACAATGAATAGGTATATATGATTATATATTTATATTATAAATAAAACACATCATTAACATTTAAGTATAATGTGTAAATACAAAAAAATATATTTCAAAATGAAATTGTATTTCATAATTTTTATTAGTACTTATACTTTTTTTTATGATTATATGTAGGTATATTCAAAATAATGGTAAAAATCATATTAATTTTAATTTGTGGAATTTATTTGCACCATAAACTATCTTATTTGTTTTATTTCCTTTACTTTTTTGTTTCGTGCCCCTAAATCTTTATGCTTCATACATAAGAAACAATCATATTAAATTAAATATAAAACTATTTCAATGAAATTCAGTTATTTTCAACTTATGTTTTTTTTTTATTTCAATATACATAATCAATTAAAATTCAAAATAAAGTTTTACTTACTGATATCCAAATTACGACGTAATGTATGACATTTTACTCCAATTTGTTCTTGATTAATTATACACACTTATTGTTAGCATAAATGTTTATTTTTATTAGCACTAAACTGATCAGACATACTTATTCAATTTAAAGTCGAAACCACAGAAAATACTGTCGAAACACAGTTAAAATAGTTTTTAGCACAAAAATACATTTGCAATTTGCAAATGGCGACAATAATTCTGAAATGTTCCTCTTACCGCTCGCCCTCCTCATCATAATGCTATGACTTTTTAATACTAGTGCTGCCATCTAGCACCTGTTGAACCTTACTAAAAACGACGTTTACATAAAGAAAAATTTCCTCATTCTCAGTCGGTAACAGTTGGACCCCCGTGGAACAGGCCACATGTGCTGCCATCTAGTGACTGCGTCAAGAAGTTCAAATAATTGAAACGTGAAAGTTATATATCTTTTCATTCAACAGTTTATATAATAAAATAAACTGCCTTGGCAGGCACGAGACATTTTTAATAAAAAACTAATCACATATTAATACTCATCATGTGTCATCATGTATAAAAAAATTGTTTATACATGATGATACCGAATTTATTATAAATTTAATGAGTCTATTGATGTATTTGATAAATAATTGTTATAAGTATTAGTTCTGTAGTTAATAATATCAATAAGCAATTAAACACACGAATAGTACTCTTATTGTATTCTTTTATTCAACGTGTTACAACCGTCACAATGTTTATTGGGTAATAACCAGTTAAATAGATTACGTATTTACTTGATGCTCTTGTGTAACTAAAAAATAATTTATTCGTAACATATTAAAGTATGATTATTATAAAGTAACTTCAATATTTTCGTTTAATTTTTGGGTTTTTGGATAGAGGTTGCAAAACTTGCAATAGTTGGCGTCACAACCGTCACAGAGCTTTGAACGCTGACAATTTTTTGTAAAATAACTGTAGACTTTTTATTCTTTCAATATACATGTATTGCATTAAGATCTACAGAATAAAACGGGCAAGTGCTTGTTGGGCACGCACATGATAGGGTTCCGTAGTCATTCTCACTACGATTTATAAAAAAATAGTTTTTTTACAAAATTTTCGTGACCGAAGGGTTAAAATCAAAAAGTCATTTGGCTTTTATTATTTCATTTTACGAAACCTATCAAATGACACCCCACTTAATGGGGTAAATGAAAAAAATGTTACTTCACTTTTCAATCCATAGATTGAAAAGTGAAGTAACATATCATAATAGGGGGGCCCAAAATATTTTTGACAATGTTCGTTATAACTTTCAGTGAAAGTACTAATTAAAAGCTACATTCTGAATTTTTTTCAGATTTTTTGAATCGATAGTTTAGAAAATAGAGGGGGGGGGACGCTCTGACAGAGACATTAAAAAGCAAATATTTCGTGACTGAAGGGTTGAAATCAAAAAGTTACCTGACATTTTTTATTGCATTTTAGGAGACCTATGAAATGACGCCCCACTCAATGGGGTAAGTGGGGAAAAAAATGAGAGTTCACTTTTCAGTCTATAGAAGGGGGGTCCAAAATATTTTTGACAATGTTCGTTATAATTTTCAGTGAAAATACTAATGAAAAGCTACATTCTGGAATTTTTTCAGATTTTTTAAATTGATAGTTTAGAAAATAGAGGGGGGGGACGCTTTTTTAACGACTTTGGAGAGCAAATACATCGTGATTAAAGGGTTAAAATAAAAAAGTTCTAATACATTTTTTGTTGCATTTTAGGAGACCTTTCTAACGATACCCCACTCAATGGTGTAGGTGCAAATTTTTTTTTGAAAACACTTTTCATTTTATGAAAGGGGGGTCTAAAAAATTTTTATTTTCAAAAATCATATTAGTTCTGTTTTTGGGTCATCAATCTACGACCGTATACCAAATTACATCTTATTATCTCAAAATTTTTGAAGACGGACGGACGGACGGACATGGAGAAACTATAAGGGTTCCTAGTTTTCTACGGAACCCTAAAAAAGGTAAAACCATATTATTTACTAGTATTATTTAGAAATAATGAACTCCAATCCGAGTTGAAATATCAGAATCGTCACCGCGGATTGACCCATAGGCTACTTCGAATTTCAAAAATTCATCCCTTAAGAAATTGCAAGGGGATGGAAATGTTTGTATGGGAAAAATTTCACCCCCTGTCACATATTAAGGGTTGTAATTCGATCCGGCGGGAAAAATACTACGGGAGTGGGGGTTTTAGGGGGAAAAACAACCTATCTTCCATGCTAAGGTAGGTGCCCGCACGGAAATTTTTATACTTGAAATATATTTTTAAAATATACGGCGTATATTTTTTTATAAATTTTGTATACGGCAAGTATAAAAAATAAATTTTACATAATTCTCGTATACGACAATTATAAATAAAGTATACGGCGTATACGTAGAATGTACGGAGCGTATATCTCATTTATATTTGGCACATATAATTGAAATACTTTCCAAGTATACATTTTAAATATATTTAACAAATATATTTAAAATATACTTTGAATATATCTCAATATGAAATTTGTATATACGCTTGGAAATTATATTTTTATGTGCGAAAAAAATATGTTTTCTGTATATTTAGCATATACTTTAGGGCACTTTTTTTATACTTGTTGAGTATATTTTTTAATTGTTTTTCTACACATATTTGATGTATACATCAAATATCATACCTATATACTTTTCAAGTATAATTTTTTTATACTTTCTGTAACAATATTCCTCGTATATTTAATAAACATTTTTATGTTCATACAGGGTGGGCCAAGTCAAACGAAACGGGCGCGGTTTTGGTCATTTAAAATAAGATTTTAAGAAAAAGCTCGAACACGTCGATTTTGCTTTCAAGGGGGACATCTTTTGCTATGAAATTTTTGCAAAAATCTTTTCAACCCTAAGCGCTACGAGCGCAACCCTTAAAATTTTAAATAGCATGATAGGGCAAGTGATACCTCATTTGAAAGGTTTTTTCATTCTGAATACGGTGCTGTTTGATTTTTTCAAATCTGTTTAGTTTTAGTTAAGTTATTGACATTTTGAATTCCATAAATGCAATGATTTTCTAATCAAAAAACAAAAATTTACAACTAAAATTCAAAACAAAGTAGGTTTATATTCTTATCAAATAATTCAAAAACATCCAATTTGGACATTTATTGAATTAATTAAAAAATAAAAATAAAAATTATTAAAAAAAATTTATCTATATCCAAAATTTTAATTAATTCAATAAATGTCCAAACTGGATGTTTTTGAACTATTTGATAATAAAATAAACCTATTTTGTTTTAAATTTTAGTTGTAAATATTTGTTTTTTGATCAGAAAATCACTACATTTATGGAATTCAAAATGTCAATAACTTGACTAAAACTAAACAGATTTGAAAAAATCAAAAAGCACCGTATTCAGAATGAAAAAACCTTTCAAATGAGGTATCACTTACCCTATCATGCTATTTAAAATTTTAAGGGTTGCGCTCATAGCGCTGAGGGTTGAAAAGATTCTTGCAAAAATTTTATACCAAAAGATGTCCCCCTTGAAAGCAAAATCGACGTGTTCGAGCTTTTTTTCAAAATCTTATTTTAAATGACCAAAACCGCGCCCGTTTCGTTTTACTTGGCCCACCCTGTATATCTACTTATTTTTATTCCGTCCGGAAAAATATACTGAAATAAAGTTTTAAATATACCGCCAAAAAAGTACATATAAAAGAAAAAGAATAAGAACTTATGTGTAGGAAGACGTCAGCTGACGTACTAATGCTTTGATTATGTATGCCGAATTAAGGCGTAAATTGTTAGTATTTGTAAGAAATAAAGTTAATTAAGTGAAAATAAAGATATTTGGTGTGTTTTTATATTAAAATTCAGAATTGGGATACATTTAAATCAAAGAAAAAGAGACATAAATGTGAATAGTGCAGCTACACGGAGAAAACGAAACACCAATGAGTTGTGTTTTGGAGCATTAATCTAGTCAATGTAGTGTTTTTTTATCGTAAAAAAACCAAGCATTACGTTTGTGACAGCAATGAGACTGTCAGACACACTAAGTACTAAGTATAGGGAAATGTTTTGAGCATCACAGCAAAAGCAGGTACTTAATTGTTTCTGCGTATGATCTACTCACGGATATAACTCAATTAAATTAAACAGTTATTTAGAGTTGAACCACTGAACCGATCTTGATGAAATTTGGCAGGAAGATAGCTTACATCCTGAGAAAGGGCATAGGTTACTTCGAATCTAAAAAATTCATCCCCTAAGAAATTGCAAGGGGGTGGAAATATTTGTATGAGAAATATTTCACCCCCTGTCACATATTAAGGGTTGTAATTATTTTCATTCGATCCGGCGGGAAAAATACTACGGGAGTGGAGGCTTTTAGGGGGAAAAACAACCCCCTATCTCCCATAGGAACCGAGATATTTACGATTTTGTAAAATGAATGAAAACCAAAACAAAAAAATATATATATTTCACCCCCTTGCACATATAAAAGGTTGTGTAATGAGTTTTATTCGATCTGGCGGGTAAATACCACGGGGTAGGGTTTATAGGGGAGAAACAACAACCTCATATGTGGAAGGGGGTGAAATATATTTATATTTTTTTTGTTTTGGTTTTCATTCATTTTACAAAATCGTAAATATCTCGGTTCCTATGGGAGATAGAAGGTTGTTTTTCCCCCTAAAACCTCTCACTCCCGTAGTATTTTTCCCGCCGGATCGAATGAAAATAATTACAACCCTTAATATGTGACAGGGGGTGAAATATTTCTCATACAAATATTTCCACCCCCTTGCAATTTCTTAGGGGATGAATTTTTTAGATTCGAAGTAACATATGCCCTTTCTCAGGATGTAAGCTATCTTCCTGCCAAATTTCATCAAGATCGGTTCAGTGGTTCAACTCTAAATAACTGTTTAATTTAATTTAGTTATATCCGTGAGTAGATCATACGCAGAAACAATTACCTGTTTTTGCTGTGATGCTCAAAACATTTCCCTATAGTGTGTCTGACAGTCTCATTGCTGTCACAAACGTAATGCTTGGTTTTTTACGATAAAAAAACACTACATTGATTAGATTAATGTTCCAAAACAATACTCATTGGTGTTTCGTTTTCTCCGTGTACATAAAATATTTTGAGTTGGACGAGGACAATATAACGTAATGCGAAAGAGTGTGATAGATAAACGCTATAATACAATTGTGAAATTTTGGGCTTTAAAAACTGTAAATTTCTATTCAATTGCACTGAGAAATTGCAATCGAGTAAAAACTGAAATTGAAGTAAGTAAAAATATCTGTTTACTTAAAACTTAAAACAACAAAGTTCTTTTGATAGTCGAATTTATCAATTACTTTTTTTAGGGCCCACAAAAAGACAATAATACAGAAAGAGCAGCAATTCAGAAAATGAACAAGATTCTTCATAAATTATTTCTTATTTTCAACACATTTTGTTTTTAGTAAAAAATATTCATTTATATATTCTCAATAAATATTTAATGATCTGAACTCTGGTAATTATTTATAACTATATTTTCGTATCCTACGATAATATCACGTATGAAAATCTAAATTTATTATATTCGATATTACACGCAGGTCCTGAGAGAGCTGCCACGGGGCCCGGGCCATATGGCTTTCCTAGCCTCCCTCTATCAGGGCCTGACTAAAAGGTTATATGTCGAATGTACGTTAAATATATGATTAATATATTTAAAAGTATAATTTTTATATACGTAAATATGTATATAAAAACTATACGTATAAATATATTTTACGTATATTTAAAATATATATATGATAGATATACGTACAGCGGCAAAATCCATACATTTGCGTATACGCCAAATGCATGGATTGTACGTATATGCTGTACGTATAGCCATCAGATATATTTTAAATATACGTAAAATATATTTATACGTATACTTTTTATATACGTAAGTATCAAATATGTATATAAATATTATACGTACAAATATATTTTACGTATATTTAAAGTATATATAACGGATACGTACAGCGGCAAAATCCATACATTTCCATATACGAAAATATATAATCGGCTTATACTTTGACGTATGATTTGACATATATTCCACGTATAAATATTTCCGTGCGGGTGTACATACTTTTTATAATAATATACTAGATAATAAATTGTGATTGAGATTATTTAATTATACATGTATTACATCTTGTTTGTAACAATTTTCAAAGATATTTACAAATTAAAACTTACCAATAATCCAGTAACATCAAATGTATGGAGACTGAAACTACTTTATGAGTAAAACGAATTATTTCACTAAACATTTAATTTTTTTATTTTTATTCAAGAACAAAATTACAAAAATTTATACACATTGTCAAAGAAAATATTACTTAATCTATATACTTGTATATATGTTACACCGAATCCGTAAAATTACTTACAATTAGGTAGGTATTACATGGAATAGGCAAATAATTGTCTAATTTATGAAAATTGCAAACCCTTGGCCTTTGCTTCATTCATGAATTAGGTAAATTATTTGTCGAGTGCGTGAATTGGACACTGTATAGAATTCTTAAATTGTCATCATTACAATTGAAAAAATAATTTGATATGGATATCAAATTTACCGTATTAGACCGAATATAACGCGACATTTTTCGACCATTTATTTTCCGTTAAAAAATCGACTCGCGCTAAATTCGGGGTTTAATGTAATATAAACATAATTATTATGTAATATAATTACCTAAATAAATGCTTATCTGATTGAATTTTACTTTCTTTGAATTCTTTTATGAGTATTATTTTTTTTATAAATATCTTTATGAAAATTTCGGAGTCGCGTTAAATTCGGGTTAATACGGTAGTTTCATTATATGTACAGGGTGGCCCGGTTTGGGATACAGATATTTTAGAAGTTGATTCCCTGGCTCATTGTGAGTTAAAAATTCACACCCACTGACCTCTGAGCTACATTGACTATTTTGCTAAATGATACAGTCGTACATTTTTTTATAATTTTACAATTTTATTCTAATTGGAAATTTACATAATTTTAAAACTAATTATAAGTATAATCTATATCTATAAAAGAGTTTGTCCTTAACCACTCACTCACTCACTCACTCACTCATATATCAACGTACAGCCCAAACCCCGGGACCTAGAAACGTGAAATTTCGTAGGTGCCTTCCTTTTATGATGCAAGCACCCACTAAGAAATGATTTTTCGAAATTCAACCCCTACAGGGTTAAAACGGGGTGTCAAAGTGTGTATATAAAAATATTTTATTTGTTCGTATTTAATTGGAACTTATCATAAATACTCTACAATACAAATAATGAAACAGTTATTTCAGCACTTCCCAAAATTTAACCCCTAAGGTGTTAGGGGAGGGGAAAAATGTGTAAAAGAATTTTTTTTGTATTCACCGAATAAAACAGCACAAGTAGGTACTCTACAAGACAAATATCATTTATAAAAATTCAACCCCTATGGAAATGGGGGGGGGGGTAAAATTTTGGTATATTTATATATTCATATATTCATAACTGTTTATGATTTTAAGGTAAATTCGGACAAATTAATATTCAATTAAAAATTAAAACTCGACATTCAACCCTTAATGGCGGGGTTAGACAGGGTCTGTATTTTTGATATGTTTATCTGTATAGCTGCTTACGTTATAATGGTGGAATCGGGCAAAATAATCTGCAATAAAAAAATTCGATATTCAACCCTTAATGGCGGGGGTAGACGGGGGGTTAGTTTTTACAATTTTTAACTAAAATCCGAGATATTTAGTTTTTTTTTATAGGTAATGAATAAAAAATATGTCACCCCTATCGCGTATGGAGGGTTCTAGTTAGTTTCGAAGTTTACGCGAGCGAAGCCGCGGGATTCCGCTAGTTATACATAAACTAAAAAATTGCATGATTGTTTCGTTTAATAGGGTTGGTAGCATAATAGTAACTTTGGGGATTAATTTATAACTGAAAAACTGTAAGACTCAGGTTCAACGTATAGTGAATTTGTAGTTAACATTATGACGTATCTAAATAATGATAAAAAATACTACATATTTTAGGTAGATACTTTTGGAGAAAAATGTAATTTTCATTAAAAAATTAAAAAAAAAAAAATTATTCTTTTTGACTTTGATGAACAATAACTCTGAACTGGAAACACAGATAGCAATAACTGTAATACTTAAAAAAATGTTAGTTAATTATCTCTGAAACTGACACATTGTGGTTACTCTAGTTACTTTACTTTGGAAGTTATGAGATGATCTTTGTTTCAAGTTCTATCCTGAAGGAACTTTTTTAAATACCTTGTAGCTCAAAGAATGTAGAAGATAGACCCTCCCTTCCTGTATATTTTTTTATTCACAATGAGCCAGGGAATCAGCTCCTAAAATATATGTATTCCAAACCAGACCATCCTGTATATTACATATTAAAATACGGGACAATCCCGGATTTTGGAAAAAAATAAAACCTACTGATTTTTATTTTATTTTTAATAAGTATTTTATTTAAAAAAAAAAACATTAACGAATTTGAATGTTTGCATATTGTAAAAAAATATTTTTACAATATCGCAAAAACAAGAGCTGATTTAGTAAAATGGTGGTCATTTTTGGATTCAGCGTGTCTACATCACGTTTACCCTGCAGCAAACAAATATTTATTTTGTCGGCCAGTGTTATCAATTACATATTTTAAATCTTAAAAACTATTTAATGTTTTTTTACATTTTTTTAATTTAATTTTCATTACAAATAATTGTAAATAATAGTTTAATATTAAAAATAATTTTCATAATAAATGCAGTTGTAATAAATATACAGGAAACTTTAAGGAATTGTTTTGTTTTTGTGTTCAGTATAACTTTCATTAAATGAACTAATTAGAAGCTACATTCTGAAATTTTTCCAGATTTTTTGAATCGATAGTTTAGAAATTAACCACATTGAAAAGCAAAAATATCGTGATTGTAGGGTTAAATCCAAAGACCATGTAACATGTTTTGTTGCATTTTGGGAGACCTGTCCAAAGACGCCTTAATGGGTTAAGTAAAAAGAAAAACGTTAGTACATTTTTCAGTGTATGAGAGGGGGATCCAAAATAATCTTGACAGTGTTAGTTATAATTTTCGTTGAAAGTAATAACTACAAGCTACATTCTGAATTTTTTTCAGATTTTTTGAACTGTTAGTTTAGAAATTAGAGTGGGTGTGGTGATCTGATAGTGACTTTGAAGAGCAAATACATCGTGACTAAAGGGCTTAAAACAAAAGGTCCTAATAATTTTTTTTGCATTTTAGGAAACATTTCTAAAGACTCCCACTCAATGAGATTTAAGTGGAAAATTTTTTTATAGATGAGTCTAAAAAAAATTTTTGTTCAAAAATCTTATTATTTCTATTTTTGGGTCACCAATCTACGTCCTTATACCAAATTTCATCTTATCTTTAAATTTTTCAGACTAATTAAAAAAAAAAACAATGGGTTCCTAGTTTTCTACGAACCCCTAAAAATGTGATCAAATGTTTAAATAAAAATATTTGTATTCATTTTCCAACTCGAAGTACTATTTATAAATAAAAGGGTCTACTTCAGGAGATAAAAATAAATATAAAAATAAACATAAATTTTTCCGATATCCTCTGGAGCAGAAATTATTGATTTTCGTAGGTTGTGACTTTCACAAAATTTGATTAGCACAATTTGAGCTATCATTTCCATACAAAAATTTAATCAAAAAGTAAAATCCATTGCATTCTTGTGAGGTTATTTCTTTTGTTCTACTGTTAAAACGGCTTGTTTACAAACATGGGTTTATTAACAAAAAGCAATTGTTTTAATGTTATCGACAACTCCTGTAAGTTTGTCAGTATAGACCGGGAGGCAGCTACCAAAATGTGGTCATCATAGCAATCCGCAAAGTTATAATATTTGTTAATTTAGTATAGTTGTATATGAAAAGTAGATTGTCAGTCATAAAATATACTGTTTTTACCCTTGATAGGCTGTCAGAGTTGTTAAGTTTTTGGCCTAGGATGACATATAGCAATTTGACAGACAAATGCTTTTTGATAAATACATGTTCTTCAGATCAAGGAAATATAGTTCTGTGACGCCTACGACACTGTTTAATATACTGGGTGGTCTATTTAAATTGAGACAAGCAAATATCTCAAAAATTAAGGTTTCTCAGGAAAAATGTTTGCTATAAAAGTTTCAGGGTTAGAAGGGGTAAAATGAATCGAGATATTTTTTTTACATTGAGTGGAGGTTTTAAGGTCATTTTTTTACATATTCGTATTTTACAAATACGAATATGTAAAAAAAGAAATAGGTTTCCATTAAAAAAAATATAGCTGACCCCAAAGTTACCTTAAAATCTCCACTCAAAGCCAAAAATTTGACCTCCATTCGTTTTCCCCCTTCTAACCCTGAAACTTTTGTACCAAATAATTTCCCTTAAAAACCTTAGTCTTCGAGATATTTGCTTGTCTCAATTAAATAACCCGGTATTAGAGCGAAAAAAGAACTACCCAAAAAAAAAAAAAAAAATTTTTTATCAAACCGTCCGATATTTAAGATTTAGGTTGATTTGAATATTACAAAAACAGAAAAATGTATATCTGACGTGCTCACCGCTGCGTTTTTAATTTATAGCGGAACAAAGATGTAAAAAAATAATGAGTCAATTTTTTAGCAGCCTGTCAGATATGCATACTCTGTATTGTAGAATAATGTCCCCTTATGCAAAAAATATATAAATCTGACACATTTAATTAGAAGAACCCGTCAGGCAATACCGTATATTAACAAATACCTAGCCCAGGCAATGTAGAATTAGGAAAAATGTATAGTGACAATTTTTTAAACTTTTTATTTTTTTTGGAAAAAAATATAGTAAATAAATAAATAAATACATTCATAAATTGGTTATTTTTGTACATGTTTAAATTGTTATACATAAATAAAGCAACTACTGACTACCATAGGTGGGCACCGTTAATCGTAAAGTTAACTTCGTTAATCGTTAATCCGTTAATAAAAAAGTTAACTTCGTTAACCGTTAAACCGTTAAAATTCCGAAAATGTAACGGAAGTTACAGTTAACCGAAAATTTTAAATTTTAACGAATGTTAACCGTTAACAGTTAACCATTCAAAATGTTTGAAAACCTTTTTTTTTTAGATATTTCGACAACTTTCTTAAACAACCATGTTAACGGAAGTTAAATTTAACGGAAGTTAACAAAAGCGTTAACATTTTTTTGAGTTAACTTAAAAGTTAATCCGTTAACGATTTTGTTAACTTCGTTAATTAACGATTAACGGATTAACGAAATAATGCCCACCTATGCTGACTACTGAGGCGTCAGATACAATTATTTTCTTGTTCAGAAAACATAAATCTATTGAATAAAAAAGATTTTGAAAGGGCGGCTATAAATATGTCGGTCTTTATTTTTTTACATGTTTAAATTATTATAAAAAAATAAAGCAACAACTGAGGTGTCAGATGTTTATATGGCAGTTTATAAAAAATCAAAATTAACAAATTTTATAAATATCTGACGGGTTGCTATGAATTTTTCGCCAATTTTTTTTACATATCTGACGGGCAGCCCTATCTAAAGGCAGCGTTCTTTGATCTTAGGACCTATCTAGCTGAATTGCCTATATCCCAGTTAACAAATTTGGCGGGCTGCTATGATGACCACATTTGGTTGTTGCCTCCCCATCTATTATTCTGTTAATGCTTGAACATGACTGTGTTTAATTCTAAACTATACATGTTATAAAACTATTTACATTTCTTAAATCTATAAAACAAAAGACTCGTATTATTAGTATTTTTATAATTATATTATGACAATATTAACTCGTAGTATTAGTCTTTAATTATTATACTATTACAATACATTACAATGCCCTATTTAAAGGCAGCGTCCTTTGATCTTAGGACCCATCTAGCTGAGTTCTCTATATCCCAGTTAACAAATTTCAAAACAACTATTGCGGGCTGCTATGATGACCAATATTGGCCTCCTTGAGTTGCACAAAGAATAATTAACCACGATTAGTTAATCAGTTGTTTTCAATCCATGACTAATGTTAATTCTAAACTTTAGTTCAATTCTATTCACGAAATATGATAATTGTTTACTTTATGGAATATATTATAATATAACATGGTTGTTTTTTAGAATTGTCGTAATAATGCTTTTAAGACAACTGATTAACTAATCGTAATTAATTTTGCTTTATGCAACCCAAGGTCTGTATTTTACAGATATAATTAAATATCTTGAAGATACATACAGTGTGTTGATAAAGTAAGGAACAATATTCATAACTGCGTCATTTAATATTTTCATGCAAAACGCTCGGACACGTCGATTAGTATTTTTTGTTGCGGATTTTTTGACATAAGAAAATTGTATACAGAGAGTCTCAAGAAGAAGATACGCAGTCATAATTGATTTTTTTAAATAGAACACCCTATATATTATACCATTTTTGACTTATACGATAAATTCTGAATACTTTTTGTACAGCATACCGTATCTCTAAAATCAGTGGTCTATGGAATAATGACGTTAAAAATGTGTCTCAAGATGAATATATGCAGTCATTATTGATTTTTTTAAATGGAACTTCCTGTAAATTATGCCATTTTTGAATTATACGATAAATTCTGAACACTTTTTGTACAGCATACCACAGCTCTAAAATCAGTGGTTTTTGGAATAATGACGTTAAAAATGTTATAAATAAATAAAAAATTAATAAACTTTAATAATAAAATATACAAAAGAAATAAAATTATTTCAAAAACCACTGATTTTAGAACTATGGTATGCTATACAAAAGGTGTTCAGAATTTACTGTACAATTCAAAAATGACATAATTTACAGGAAGTTCCATTTAAAAAAATCAATGATGACTGCATATATTCATCTTGAGACACATTTCAAACGTCATTATTCCATAAACTGCTAATTTTAGAGATATGGTATGCTGTACAAAAAGTATTCAAAATTTATCCTATAATTCAAAAATAGTATAATATATAGGGTGTTCCATTTAAAAAAATCAATTATGACTGCGTATGTTCTTCTTGAGACATCTTGTATACAATTTTCTTATGTCAAAAAATCCGCAACTAAAAATACTAATCGACGTGTCCGAGCGTTTTGCTTGAAAACATTAAATGACGCAGTTATGAATTTTGTTTCTTACTTTATCAACACACTGTATTTAAAACTAATTAAAACAGGGCTTGTATTTAAATGCATTTTTTTTAAATTATATACACTTCTTATTTGATTGTTTTCATTTATAACAAGTATACTGCACGAAAAAATTATTTATTCAACATTAAACAAATATAATTAAAACAAATTATATCACTTTAAATATATAGTTTCCAATAAAATAATAATTTTATTAATTAATTATTATTTATAAATAAATATTTTCACTAAAAAAAATAATACTTTGCATTTGATCTCAATTTGGACCTGTCAGATTTAAAAATTACATACTTATGATGTATATTATATCATATATCATATTGCGATTTTTGTGATTTTCTATATTTTAAAACGATTAAATATTCCCTTAATGCAATAAAAATAAAATAAATAAAACGGGCAAGTGTGTGTTGAGCATACACATGATAGGGTTCTGTAGCCATTCTCACTACGATTTATAAAAAAAGAGTTATTTCAAAATTTTCGTGACCGAAGGGTTAAAATCAAAATGTCATTTGACTTTTATTATTGCATTTTAATGCTCGTTATAATTTTCAGTGAAAGTACCAATTAAAAGTTATATTCTGGAATTTTTTCAGATTTTTTGAATTGATAATTTAGAAAATAGAGGGGGGGGGGGCTCTTTTATAATGACTTGGTTCTGATACATTTTTTTTGTTGAATTTTAGGTAACCTTTCTAACGACATCCCACTCAATGGAGTAGGTGAATTTTTTTTAAAACACTTTTCATTTTATGGAAGAGGGGTCTAAAAAATGTTTTTTTCAAAAATCTTATCATTTCTGTTTTTGGGTCATCAATCTACGACCGTATGCTAAATTTTATCTTATTATGTCAATATTTTTACAAGACTGACGGACGGACATGGAGAAACTATAAGGGATTCATAGTTTTCTACAGAACCCTAAAAAGTATTAAAATGTTCACGTGTATAAAGTGTTTACAATAAAGTTTTAAGTGCAAAGTATTGATGTACAAGGTAAATACTATCTAATTAATACAGTACAATTAAATATAAACCTTAAAACATACAATAATTTTCAATCGAGTGGTTAAAATAAACACCTCAATACTTAATTAACATAACATGTTATTAAATGTCGTATTACAAGTATTGGAATTATTATTTACCTGTATTTTCATTAATTTATTTTTTTTTTTTTTTGTAATGCTAAATTTTATAGCATAGGTTACTATTTTCTTTAGTAGAGTGCTGTTAGAAGTAAATATGTTAAGAAGTTTTTAAATATTAGAAATAAGTTTTTAAATGTAAAGAATTTTTAATACATAGGTACATATACACATATGTGTATTTGGTTATATTCAATAAGATAAGACGTAGTTTGTTTAGTTTATTCACCCAACCCCGGTGTCAATATTTATGTTACTCAAGTGGATCTGAGATGCAGAGGCATCAAGAGACTGAGGCATTATGAGATTATCTCTATACAAGATTGCTTGTGTCTTAAATATTGAACAATAAAATATTATTATATTAAAATTATAAAGGTATTTTATTTGAATTATTTGCGTAATAAATATTTAAAAACCTCGAACGAGATAAACAGTGAATAAATGTTTATTCAATTTTTTGCATTGTATTGCTAAGACCCAATACTCAAATGTTTATTCATTAGAATTTATCGATCTTTGTTTTTATAAATGTTTAGGATTAAGTGATCTTGCACTGGTTTTTCGATCATTTAAATAATATGTATATTTTTGTGTGCATTTAAAGGATTTGTGGAAACTAAAATATCTCAGCATCTACTCGTATTTATCCTACCAACATTGTGCTAAAAGAAAATTGTTAAACAAAACGGGCTACAAGATTACTTTTATACATTTTATTCTTAATGCAATCCTAAAGTGTTTCAGTCTAAATTCTTAGCTCTCTTTTTTAAATAAATCTCATTTCCAAGGAGATGATTTTGTAAGGATTGGTAAAGTTAGCAAGTCATTTTTTTACACCATTGTTCAAACCTGAGACTGACCCCCCTCTGTTTCAAAAAATTCTCAAAGTTTGTAAATTTGAGGACACAACTTTTTTAAAGGTAAATAACTCTGGTGGAGGACCAGATTAGAATATGAAATTTAAGCCCATAATAGTACTTAATAATATATTGTACCAATAATAATATAGTTTGAGATTTAACTAGAAATAGTAATATTCCCGCACGGAAATTTTTATACTTGAAATATATTTTTAAAGTATACGGCGTATATTTTTTTATAAATTTTGTATACGGCAAGTATAAAAAATAAATTTTACATAATTCTCGTATACGACAATTATAAATAAAGTATACGGCGTATACGTAGAATGTACGGAGCGTATATCTCATTTATATTTGGCACATATAATTGAAATACTTTTCAAGTATACATTTTAAATGTATTTAACAAATATATTTAAAATATACTTTGAATATATCTCAATATGAAATTTGTATATACGCTTGGAAATTATATTTTTATGTGCGAAAAAAATATGTTTTCTGTATATTTAGCATATACTTTAGGGCACTTTTTTTATACTTGTTGAGTATATTTTTTAATTGTTTTTCTACACATATTTGATGTATACATCAAATATCATACCTATATACTTTTCAAGTATATTTTTTTTATACTTTCTGTATAGGGTGGGCCAAGTAAAACGAAACGGGCGCGGTTTTGGTCATTTAAAATAAGATTTTGAGAAAAAGCTCGAACACGTCGATTTTGCTTTCAAGGGGGACATCTTTTGCTATGAAATTTTTGCAAAAATCTTTTCAACCCTAAGCGCTACGAGCGCAACCCTTAAAATTTTAAATAGCATGATAGGGCAAGTGATACCTCATTTGAAGGGTTTTTTCATTCTGAATACGGTGCTGTTTGATTTTTTCAAATCTGTTTAGTTTTAGTTAAGTTATTGACATTTTGAATTCCATAAATGCAATGATTTTCTAATCAAAAAACAAAAATTTACAACTAAAATTCAAAACAAAGTAGGTTTATTTTCTTATCAAATAATTCAAAAACATCCAATTTGGACATTTATTGAATTAATTAAAAAATAAAAATAAAAATTATTAAAAAAAATTTATCTATATCCAAAATTTTAATTAATTCAATAAATGTCCAAACTGGATGTTTTTGAACTATTTGATAATAAAATAAACCTATTTTGTTTTAAATTTTAGTTGTAAATATTTGTTTTTTGATCAGAAAATCATTGCATTTATGGAATTCAAAATGTCAATAACTTGACTAAAACTAAACAGATTCGAAAAAATCAAATAGCACCGTATTCAGAATGAAAAAACCTTTCAAATGAGGTATCACTTACCCTATCATGCTATTTAAAATTTTAAGGGTTGCGCTCATAGCGCTGAGGGTTGAAAAGATTCTTGCAAAAATTTTATACCAAAAGATGTCCCCCTTGAAAGCAAAATCGACGTATTCGAGCTTTTTTTCAAAATCTTATTTTAAATGACCAAAACCGCGCCCGTTTCGTTTTACTTGGCCCACCCTGTATATCTACTTATTTTTATTCCGTCCGTCGAAAAATATACTGAAATAAAGTTTTAAATATACCGCCAAAAAAGTACATATAAAAGAAAAAGAATAAGAACTTATGTGTAGGAAGACGTCAGCTGACGTACTAATGCTTTGATTATGTATGCCGAATTAAGGCGTAAATTGTTAGTATTTGTAAGAAATAAAGTTAATTAAGTGAAAATAAAGATATTTGGTGTGTTTTTATATTAAAATTCAGAATTGGGATACATTTAAATCAACGAAAAAGAGACATAAATAGTGAATAGTGCAGCTACACGGAGAAAACGAAACACCAATGAGTTGTGTTTTGGAGCATTAATCTAGTCAATGTAGTGTTTTTTTATCGTAAAAAAACCAAGCATTACGGTTGTGACAGCAATGAGACTGTCAGACACACTATAGGGAAATGTTTTGAGCATCACAGCAAAAGCAGGTAATTGTTTCTGCGTATGATCTACTCACGGATATAACCAAATTAAATTAAACAGTTATTTATAGTTGAACCACTGAACCGATCTCGATGAAATTTGGCAGGAAGATAGCTTACATCCTGAGAAAGGGCGTAGGCTACTTCGAATCTAAAAAATTCATCCCCTAAGAAATTGCAAGGGGGTGGAAATATTTGTATGAGAAATATTTCACCCCCTGTCACATATTAAGGGTTGTAATTATTTTCATTCGATCCGGCGGGAAAAATACTACGGGAGTGAGAGGTTTTAGGGGGAAAAACAACCCCCTATCTCCCATAGGAACCGAGATATTTACGATTTTGTAAAATGAATGAAAACCAAAACAAAAAAATATATAATATATTTCACCCTTTGCACATATAAAAGGTTGTGTAATGAGTTTTATTCGATCTGGCGGGAAAATACCACGGGGTAGGGTTTATAGGGGAGAAACAACAACCTCATATGTGGAAGGGGGTGAAATATATTAAAATTTTTCGTTTTGGTTTTCATTCATTTTACAAAATCGTAAATATCTCGGTTCCTATGGGAGATAGGGGGTTGTTTTTCCCCCTAAAACTCCTCACTCCCGTAGTATTTTTTCCGGATCGAATGAAAATAATTACAACCCTTAATATGTGACAGGGGGTGAAATATTTCTCATACAAATATTTCCACCCCCTTGCAATTTCTTAGGGGATGAATTTTTTAGATTCGAAGTAGCCTACGCCCTTTCTCAGGATGTAAGCTATCTTCCTGCCAAATTTCATCGAGATCGGTTCAGTGGTTCAACTATAAATAACTGTTTAATTTAATTTGGTTATATCCGTGAGTAGATCATACGCAGAAACAATTACCTGCTTTTGCTGTGATGCTCAAAACATTTCCCTATAGTGTGTCTGACAGTCTCATTGCTGTCACAAACGTAATGCTTGGTTTTTTACGATAAAAAAACACTACATTGACTAGATTAATGTTCCAAAACAATACTCATTGGTGTTTCGTTTTCTCCGTGTACATAAAATATTTTGAGTTGGACGAGGACAATATAACGTAAAGCGAAAGAGTGTGATAGATAAACGCTATAATACAATTGTGAAATTTTGGGCTTTAAAAACTGTAAATTTCTATTCAATTGCACTGAGAAATTGCAATCGAGTAAAAACTGAAATTGAAGTAAGTAAAAATATCTGTTTACTTAAAACTTAAAACAACAAAGTTCTTTTGATAGTCGAATTTATCAATTACTTTTTTTTAGGACCCACAAAAAGACAATAATACAAAAAGAGCAGCAATTCAGAAAATAAACAAGATTCTTCATAAATTATTTCTTATTTTAAACACATTTTGTTTTTAGTAAAAAATATTCATTTATATATTCTCAATAAATATTTAATGATCTCAACTCTGGTAATTATTTCTAACTATATTTTCGTATCCTACGATAATATCACGTATGAAAATCTAAATTTAATATATTCGATATTATACGCAGGTCCTGAGAGAGCTGCCACGGGGCCCGGGCCATATGGCTTTCCTAGCCTCCCTCTATCAGGGCCTGACTAAAAGGTTATATGTCGAATGTACGTTAAATATATGATTAATATATTTAAAAGTATAATTTTTATATACGTAAATATGTATATAAAAAGTATACGTATAAATATATTTTACGTATATTTAAAATATATATATGATAGATATACGTACAGCGGCAAAATCCATACATTTGCCTATACGCCAAATGCATGGATTGTACGTATATGCTGTACGTATAGCCATCAGATATATTTTAAATATACGTAAAATATATTTATACGTATACTTTTTATATACGTAAGTATCAAATATGTATATAAATATTATACGTACAAATATATTTTACGTATATTTAAAGTATATATAACGGATACGTACAGCGGCAAAATCCATACATTTGCGATATACGAAAATATATAATCGGCTTATACTTTGACGTATGATTTGACGTATATTCCACGTATAAATATTTCCGTGCGGGTTGCAACACGTTATTTTTGTACATAAATAACACTTTTTGCTGCAGGGTACACAATAAGTTTTCTTGGGTAATTTGAACACTCTGAATTCAAAAATGACTCATTTTTTTGCTCAACCAGCTGTATTTGCGATGTTGTAAAAAAACACGTTTTTTTCGATATGAAAACATTAAAATTCGTATACGAATTATCCCATGTTAATCTATCACCACTCTACATTTTTTTCTAGTCATTAAATAAAAAAATGTTTCAAATAAAAGTTGTTTGGTTTTGAGAAGAAACTAAAATAACATTATTTATTTTGGATTTTTTGGACGTCTTCAAGGTAAAATAGGGTCAACATTTTTTTTTAAACGGAAACATATTTTTTATTGCGGTATATTTTTGTCTGGAAAAAACTGCTTTCGTTTTGAAAAAAATTGTATGGCTTCATTTTTCTTTAATATTTAACAAAATAATTTAAGATGTTTTGATTTTCATTAATTTTTTACTTCAAACCATTAACTTTAGAGGAAAATTGTAAAAAAAAAAATTAATTAGACATAACTAGGAATATTATAAGGTTTTTTACGGAGAAATGGGAGCTACAATCGGAGACAAAAGTAGCTAAATTTTAAAATTCTCAAATATCTGCGCTATTAATTTTTTAATAGAAGTTATAAATAACAAACATTATAGCTAAAGGTGTTTACTTACATATTTGAAGCTAATTTTCCCTCCCCTATGATTATTTTGGTTAAATTCAAAGTAATGTTACACAAACAGTTTCTTTCCAATTTTTAATGCAATTTACTAAAGTAGATTTATTACGTGTTAAAAATTTAACGTAATTGAATGAAAGTTGGCGAAATAGTACTAAAATCATCCGCGCGTGTCCAAATTGGTAGTTATGGTCATTTACGCTTCTGACGTATGTATGACTATGTATTAATAAATTCTGTGAACAAAATGAAAAAAAGTTGTTGCGTAATCTGCAGCAAACAGAAAATAATTGTCGGCCAGTTTTATAAATGACTCGTTTTTTTGTAGAAAAAAACAAAAAGCTGAAGAATAGAAATATTTTAAATTCTACAAATTCAGATATTTGAATTTTCCATAAAAAATAAGTCGGTTATTCGAATTTATTGAACCAGTCAGATTTTTCTCATCTACACTCGTGAAAAAAAATAAAGGACCACTTGATTTTATTGAAAAAATTGCTTTATTTTCAAAGTAGTGCCAATGGGTCATATATGATTGTTTTTTAGGATGTGAATTTTTTTTTCTCTTCGAATTTAGGGGTATTTTTGTGTTATTAAACGTTTTTTTTCTGTGTAAAATTGACTGGTGTATTTAGAATTTTTTTTATCAATTTTATTTTATGAGTTATAAGCCGTAAGTTTAGTTTTTCTTATGGGCCACTAAGTTGGCTATAATATATTTGAACGCGTTATTTTATTCTACTTTACAACGATATGTCACTTGTCAAATATATTATCGAAATTATTTATGATTTTTTTTAAAAGCAAAACTTTTTCCGACCAGCAATTTTTCTCAAAAGTTGATTGTTTTACGAAAAAAATCAAAGAAAAATGTGTTATAAAAAGTACGGCTATGTTTTAAACGTAGGTATATACCGGATGTTTTTTTAAGGACTTTCCAGCGGAATATTTCCAAAATAACGACTTTTCAGAGAAAATATTCTGGACAAAAATTTCATGGCTTTGAGGGGGCTAAATATTAACAACTTGGGTTGACCTTGAAAAGGTCACCATGATGGGTCAGGTTCAACTTTCCAAATCTAAACCCATACTTTTTGTTGTAGATTCGTAATTTACGAGGAAAATTGGTCATCTTTTACTTGGATTATTTTTTCAGAAAATGTCCATTTTTATGTTATGGAGAAAAACAAAAACTTTCTGGATATTCAATTATTTTTTGCTCAGAAACTACCAATTTATAAGACAAATTACAAGAGGAAAGAAGTACTTATATCTAGGCAAGGATTCTCAAAAAAAAAAAAAATTATTATTAATTAAAAAAAATGTTTTTCAAGTAATCTTTTGAAAAAAAAAATACAAATAAAAAAATTCTCCAATAATTCTTTTTAAAATCTAAGCATTTTTGCCTGTTGCGATTATTTAAAAAAATTAATAGTTTTCTAGTAAAATTTATTCAAATTCAGAAATTACTGTTTGTTTGCTCCATATCATAAAAATTGACATTTTCTGAAAAAATTACGAATCTGTAACAAAAAATATGGGTTTGGATTTGAAAAAGAAAAGTTGAACCTGAAAACCTATAATGGCGACCTTTTCAAAATAAACCCTATTAATGTCAATATTTAGCCCCTTCAAAGCCATGATACTTTTGTCTGAAAAATTTTCTCTGAAAATTTTTTATTTTGGAAATAATCCGCTGGCCTGGAAAGTCTTAAAAAACAGCCGGTATATTAAAAATTCAATTTCTCAGTCAAATTAGAACATTTTACTGAAACCTTTGTTTACATTGAAGTTAATATGTTTAATTTGTATGTTCTTTGAGAGAATTGAATTTCTGGATATATTTTTAACATTAGTACTAACATTAAAACAGGTTTCTTTTTGAATTATTATTTATAGAACACGAACATTGTTTTGTTTTTCGTATTTAAATGATAAATGCTACTAGACAACATGTGACTTTTTTAACATTTTTTTTGCTGTATGACCAAAATTATGCCGTTTATGACCGTTTAAAACACTTCAATACTTTTTTTTTCATTCAAACTCGAATATCGCGGCACCATAAAATGATGAGAAAAAAAAAAACGTTTTAAAGTCAATAACTAAGAACTCTTATAATTTGGAAAAAAAACTAAACATCTCCCGAGGGTAACATTCAAAGCTGCAAAAACCCTTAAATTTAGTAAAAAAACAATTATATTTGACCTATTGTCACTACATTTCCTTTATTGTTTTCCATGAGTGAAGATTGCGCGTGAAAGATAAAATGTATAACAAATATGTGTTGATCCATTGTTATTTAGAATTTCATTATTTACAATTTTGATCATTATAATTTTTTTTGTCCGATGTACCGTTTATCAGAAAACTTTGAAATATTAAAAATTGTCTACTGTTTGGGAGTGTTTTTTGATTTTAAGGGAGGAAGCTACCTTTGTATGGAGTACAACATTTAAACTTTTTTTGTAGTATTTACGAGTATGTATACCTACTAAATATCAATATTTTATAAAATATTTATATTAAATGTCATTTTTCGAGTTAACTTTATGTCCGAAATTTTGAAATTTGAATTTTTTGACCATAAATTGACAATGAGCAACTCAAACAAATATATATTTTATTTTATTGCTATAGGATTTTAAATAATGAAGTTATTTAAAACTGAAATATTTTTTTAAATTATTTTTTGAATTTAAAAATAAATCGAATTTTCGAAAAGTGAAAAATTTTAATGAATAATTTTAGTATTTAGTCATTGTCAACACATTGCAGAAAGTTTCACAAAAATCTGTTCACTGTAACTGAGTTCTGAGATTAAAACCTTATTGCACTCTACTAATTTATTCGATTTTTTAAATTAATATTTATTATTTTTCTATTTAATAAATAAATATATAATAAATATTTTTAAAAAAGAAATATCTAATAAATATTTACACATTGAATAAAAATATGTAAATAGTATTTTCTATAACTTTTGTATAAGACATTTGTCTCTATTAACAGTTTTAATAGCTCAAAAATCCATTTAATCAATTTTTTTTGATTAAACGTACTGAATTTTCGGATAAACGAAGACTTTTTAGTAAGTTAGGTAAACACATTGGAATAAATTTCAAAATATTGTTGTAAAGCAAACATGTTTTGTAAATTTTGATATAAGGCACGTCTCCGTATTTTTATTTGTCTTGAAGTTATTCAATAATAACTAAATTAAATTTCAAATGGCTGGGAAAATTTTCCACAAGTCCTATGGATGGGGATTTTTGTGTACAGATGTTTTATAATGAGTACTACATGGGTACCAAATTTCATTGACTCCGAACTTATTAAAAAAAACAGGGCAATCTCTCCTTTTATTGCAAAAATAATAGCAAGATGCAGAAAGTGCTTAGATTTAAATAAAGATTCTCAGATTTCCTTTATTTAATTTGTAATTAATTTGTTTTTCAAAATTTCAGTAGTTCTTGTTTAAAAAAAGTTGAATTAAAAAATTGATAATAAATTTGAAAAACAATTATCCGAGAATCCTTGCTAAATTTTAAGTACTTTTTTTAATTTTGTAATTTATCTTAAAAACTGATAGTTTTTGAATTAAAAATGAATGAAAATCTAGAAATTTCCATTTAATTTACTCCATTTGATAAAAAATAACAGAAAAAAGAAAAAAAAAATGTTTCAGATAAAAGTAGTTTAATTTTTCTTGTAAATTACGAATCTGCAACAAAAAATTATTGAAAAAGAAAAGTTTAACTTGAAAACCCATCAAAGGTCACCCCATAGTATCAATATATAACGCCCTCTAAATCATGAAACTTTTGTCTGAAACATTTTCTCTTAAAATTCCTTATTTTGGAAATAATCAGCTGGAGAGTATTTTAAAAAACACCCGGTATAAATACATTATATTGATTGAATTGAGAACCTCCTCCTTTTTTAAGTTACAAAAATACGCATTAAAATAGACTCGACTGTTTAACTAATTTTATTTATTTCTCTGTACTTCTACTGTCCAATGATCACTCAACAGGTGGCAGCACTAGCTTAAGAGTGAATTATTAGCTAAGATACGAATCAAATAACTCAAAAACATAATAAGTCAATGTATTGTTTGTTATATTCTATGAACAATAATAGATGGCAGCACTGACTTCAACAATTAAAGTAATTGTAATTATAACAAACACTATTTATGTAACAATAGCCATTGTAACATTATTGTGTTACACGTAGGTGTAAGTAATATTAATATAAATAAGTAATTTGAAAAAGAATTTAACTCTTTCACTAAGGATTAATGTTTTATCAGATATTATTCTGTAATAATATTTAAAATAAATAATTAAATAAAATACGGGGGTTGTAAACACTAGCATCAATTAAATAATATAAAGTGGAAGTAAAAATACAAATAAAATATTCATAGAAATTAATTAAAATAAAATGAAATTTAAAATAAATATTTCAATTACTTAGATTATATTATAATTGGTTTGTTCTCTACCACTGCCAGGGTGCTATGCGTTTGTTATAAAAGTATCCCTCTAACAGCACGAGTGGTACATACAGTATGTAGAGTAACACAGGTACTGCAGGCAGGGCCGCGCCGACCCTCGGCAGCGCCTGTGTGCGAAACCTATGAAGCGCCTTTTTGTTACAATTCTGAAAAAAATTATAAGAACACGTTTAGTTTTGCTCTGTCCATCTGTCTGTATTTAAAAAATATATACATAAGATGAAATTTGGTATACGGACAGAGTTTAATGACCCAAAAACAAAAATGTTTAAAATTTTAACAAATTAATCAAGATGAATTTGCTCTTCAAAGTAACTATCAGAGCGTCTCCTTCCTCTAATTTCTATCAATTCAAAAAATCTGAAAAAATTCCAGAATGTACCTTTTAATCAGTACTTTCAATGAAAATTATAACGAACACTATCAAAACTATTTAGGACCCCCTTCCCAAAGTGTGAAAAGTACACTCACATTTTTTGTTCACTTACCCCATTGAGTGGGGTAAGTGAACAAAAAGATAGGCTCCTAAAATGTGACAAAAAATCTCAATTGACTTTTTTACAACAAAAAATGTGAAAGGACATTTTGATTTTAACCCTTCAGTCACGATATATTTGCTTTTCAATGTCACTATCAAAAAGTTTATCAAAAGTTTATGAAAATTTTTGAAATAACTCTTTTTTGAATCGTAGTGAGAATGACTACAGAACCCTATCATGTGCGAAGAGAAATTACGTTTCACTTCCAGAAAATGAAAACACGAATTCAATTATTTAAATTTTTAAAATAGTAATACAAATAAAATGAGACGCTCAGCGCCAAAACAGCCTAACTCAAAAATTCTCAAACTGAGAAAAACAGGTTTTAATAAATTAAAAAAAATTATCGAAAAATTACTTGCGTAATTTTTGCTGTAGATTTATTGCATTCGATAGGACTTTTTTGTTCACTTTTGGTGAGCAATAGCTGGACACTATAAACCACGCAGCTTTTAAATTTCTAAAACTACTTAATTGTGAACTGCTGCCTAGACAATTTTGGCATAAAAGTTTTTGTGAGTATCTTGTAAGGAAAACATGTTTTTGGTTCTCATAGCGAAATGGAAGCTTGAAACGCTTAAGACATTTTAGTTTCATAAAAATTGTAAATTTTCGGTTAGAACGGTATGTAGAGCTGGGCGCGGGCCGTGAATTCTTGGGGGCCACGGCCGTGACCCGCGTGAACGTGAGCGATTTTCAAATATTGGATTGTGAGCGTGCGTGATCGTGAGTAACAATAAAACAATCGTGCGTGAGTAACAATAAAACAATCGTGCGTGAGTAAATTTTTGTCGTGCGTGAGTCCGTGAGTCGTGACTATGCATATTTTGAGAATGATACGTTTAGATTCGTTTCACATATTTAATTGTTAATACGAAATGCTACAATTGACTACAATAAGAATTTCAAAGAAGAAGCACTGTAAAATTCAATAGTCAGCGTTGCCAACTTGAAATTAATTTAAAATCCCTCTGTCGACACGTTAATAATCCCCCAGATTTTAAAATGTATTGGTTGTTACTATTACATACTATGTTTTATTTCCATTTTATCCATTTTTTTGTTATTATTTGCACTAAAAATGTAGTTTAAAAGAAATAATAATAAAAGAAGTATACAAATATTATATTGCACGAAAAAAAAATCTGTTTCAGCGCTGAGCGCCTGATATGCTAGTTACATTTTGCAAAAGAAAGCAAAAATAGTAAAAAATAATAGTTTTGTTAACCTTTTCTAGCTCATAGTTGAGCGTAGGTAATTTTGTATCAGTTTTAATTTAGAAAACGACCTTTCTGTACTTGCTACTGCAACTTTTCACCACACCATTGTTTAATTTAAAAATCGATACGATATAATTTTTTCTTCTATTTATTTCGATTAATTTTTAATTTTAATGATTGTCACTGGTATTTCATTAAACCCAAAAGGCGCCTCGTGGCGCCCCTGATTCCCTGGCGCCTGTGTGCGCCGCACACTTCGCACATATGGGCGGCGCGGCCCTGACTGCAGGTACCACGTAGTACCAGACAACAGTACCGTGTGTGTTACTCTCTAATATACACCACAGTGTTGTAAACAAAACACACTGTAATGTGTACATTGTGTACATAAACATGCGGCAAGATAACTTACAACAGATAACAGGGCCAGTGACATACCAATTATAATAGAAAATAAATACTATAGCGTTCGCTGCACTGAATAGGATACTTCGAGTTACAGTGCGTTGTTTCTCTCTGAGTTCGCGATACCAGGTCACAGCTGCAACACTCGAGTGCAGTAACAGACACACACCCGTCACTGTTGGTGTAACTGTCAACCCCATCGATAGAACAAACACACGTGAAACTGTAACAAATACAACAACAACACTGTACAAATGTATAACTATCTCTCTCTCTCACACACACACACACTAGCTCTGTGTGTCCCACAAACAGACACACTCTGTCACACGCCACTGTTGTACATTCACACTAATGAGTACTTACCAATAAGGAACAACGTGCTAGTAAACTGTATGGCTGCTACTTTAACTTCAATGTTGTCTGAGTCATTTGTTACATATGAATACGTGACTCTTGCGACAGTAAACGCAGACATAGCCATTGAACACCACCGCAACATGTCTGTAATGTTAACAATGTATGTATGTTCATGGGCGTAGCCAGGGTGGGGCAGGGGGGGCGCTTGCCCCCCCTAGCTCGTGGACAAAAAGTAATAAGTAAATCAGTACATTGTGTAAACAGGGATATTTCTAGATTTCTATGATGTCCATTGGATTTTTGAACGTAATTATATATTTTGGATCCAGAAAATCTTATATCATAGTTTTTTTTAATCACAATCTTTTTGTTAAAATTTCAGGGAAAATTAAAAATAAAATAAAAACATCTAATAAAGACCATACCGGGTGTTTTTTAAAGACTTTCCAGCGGATTATTTCCAAAATAACGAATTTTCAGAGAAAATTTGTCAGACAAAAGTTTCATGGATTTGAGGGGGCTAAATATTGACAACATGTGTTGACCTTGAAAAGGTCACTATTATGGGTTTTTTAGGTTCAACTTTTCTTTTTCAAATGTAAACCCATATTTTTGTTACAGATTCGTAATTAACTAGAAAAAATAAGTAACTTTTTTCTGAAAATGCCAATTTTGTATGATATGAAGCAAAACAAACAGTAATTTCTGGATTTTAAATAATTTTTTACTCGAAAACTATTGTTTTTTTAAATAATCGCAAGAAGCAAAAAGTGCTTAGTTTTCAACAAGAATTATCGGAGAATTTTTACTTATTTTTAATTCGTTTTTTTTTTTATTTCGAAAAATTTCTTTAAAAACAATTTTTTTTAATTAATAATTACTTTAAAAAAATTCTGAAAATCCTTGCCGAAATCTAAACATTTCTTTTCTCTTGTAATATTTTTTTATAAATTGGTAGTTTTCGAGTAAAAAAATATTTAAAATCCAGAAATTACTGTTTGTTTTGCTCCATATCATACAAAATTGACATTTTCAGAAAAAATATTTCAGACAAAAGTTACTTATTTTCCCTAGTTAATTACGAATCTGTAACAAAAAATATGGGTTTACATTTGAAAAAGAACCTAAAAAAACCCATAATGGTGACCTTTTCAAGGTCAACACATGTCAATATATAGCCCCCTCAAAGCCATGAAACTTTTGTCTGACAAATTTTCTCTGAAAATTCGTTATTTTGGAAATAATCCGCCGGAAAGTCTTTAAAAAATTGTTTTGTTAAAGTACTGTGAATATCAAAAGATCCACGGAAATTAATTTTGACCTGATTTTTTTAAACTAAAATATGTTACATAAAAAAAATTTGCCCCCCCCTAAATACAATTCTGGTTACGCCCATGTGTATGTTATATTCTACAACACAGTGTCTCGCTAATGTCTAGTAGTGTAGTAGACAATGTTGTAGATACAACAAGAGTGCACTAAACTAGTGCACTTTAATGTAATGTCACACTCACTTGTGTCTCTATACTTACTTATAAAGCTCGTGTCCTGTGTTTCTTGCTCTACATTATTCAATATAATGAACAGCTGTAGCGTCAACTGTGGTAACGCCTCCAAATAACTATCCCACAACTGCAAATCTAATAAATGCTCTGTTTTATTTCGACAATCTCCTTTGTCCATCTTCTTTTTCCACAACAGAAACAAGTTATTAAGCGCTACCACAACTGACGCTACAGGAACAATGTACAGAACAATCAGGCACCATTTCTTTTTTCCAAGCTGGTATAACCATGTGTTCTTGTTTAGACCACATCTGTAAACAAATAATAATACATCGTTATCTTCATTATTATCATAATTTATTCTCGAACTATAGAAATTTCCCGAGGTTTGTTTTCTAAATCAAATCATTATCATTTAGTTAATTATAAATATCAAGTATCAATTTTCCTGAATACGTACCTGCCTTAAATGAATTATCTCATAGCCTCAATTAATTCTATAATGTAAGGTTTTCTAATAGTGAACATATTTCGTATTAAATCTGAACAAATCAACGACATTATTGTCTGTAAAACTACATATAGACTCACAAATACAGAGAATAGGGGGTACATTACGTCACAAATATCAGAACATGCTATTCAAAACCATATAATAATAATTTAATAAACTATTAGAACCCAGAACATAAAATACAATGTTATGTACAGATAAAATGTTAAATAAAATAAAACATACCCCAGTGTTTTCCATTGAATATTTATTGCACACCCCAAGCAGGCTCTGCTTGGAAGTGTGTTCTACTCTCGTCCTAAATTTTTTTTTCGTATATAAATTGATAAAATGAGTATTATATCTTAAATTTCTTCAGTAACCCACTTAAATTTTTACATTTTCTGATAGAAAACATTACAGTCTTCATTTTTACTTAGTTTAATATCGATCGGTTTTAATTTTCTGTTATAAAAATATAAATAAAGTTCAATTTGTCGATTTAACCCGCTTTTTTTATTGAAACGCCGAACTACAGGCTACAATTCGAAATAAATTTGCACCAATCCTTTTGAATTCACTTCATCTATTATCAGAATAGAACCCTATTAAAACTCAACAGAATTGGATAACTAAAAGTAACGAAATTTGCAGTTTATTTAAACAAAAATTCATATTTTGACAAGAATTATTTTTACAAATAGAGTATTAGTCCGTAGAAGTTCCAAAAATTTCCGTAAGGCGCTATTTCTTCATACGTCATATATACGTCACTGCAAATGACATCTATTACAACTATTATATTGTGTTAATTAATATATAAATACATGTACATCGATACGTGCTGTATTTTAATTATTTTATTCAAAGCCAATCAATCTTTTTAATCAAGATAAAATCTGGTAAGTTTGCATTTTTAAAACAAATATATAATATACATATAACCTATAAACGTTACATTGTTGTTTCATTTTAAATGCTAGACATCAGGTGAACACAGCTGTTATCGCTGCAATATGTGGATGTATTTATCTTTTTAATTATTATTAATTTATTTATTTACTTATTTATACATTTTACAAAAAAAAAAATTATATAAAAATTGTAAATTAAAATGATTGTTGTTTTATTACAATACATCCTAAATTTAAATAAAAAAGGTAATAATCGATTGATAACAAGATTCATTGTTGATTTTCTAAAAAATCTTAATAAGTGATAAACTTCATATTTTATATTTATATAATATTAATTACCTCCAATATTTTTTTCAAACATCCTTTTAAGTTTCACCAATTATATTGTACCGCATTTATTTGATATTATAAATTAATACATTTTTTTATGTTTAAGGGGTGTGCATTTTATGGCCTAGCCATAGTATTTTACCTTTATTATTGTTCATAATATCATACTATTTCCGTGTTCCAAGCATTATTTGATATGTTTTATGTAAATCTTTAATGAAATATACGTTAAGTTAAATTACAAACTAGGGCTTGCAAAAAACCGACTAAATTTCAAAAATCGGTTTTCGGTTTTTTCGTAAAATGAAAACCGGTTAACCGGTATTTTTCGTTTTTTTTTTTTTTTTTAATTTATTAAAATAAAACAATAAATTGATATTTAAAAATAAAAACGTTTTTTTGGTCTATATTTTTTCAAGTTCAATTTGAGACATCTATTGCAAATTGGGAATAATCAATTTCAAATTGGGAATTATCATTTTAAATTGGTTAAGTTTAAAAGCTAGTGTTAAAAGTGATTTAGGTATTGAAGTACCACATACCCAATGATAAAGACAGAAAAATGCCTGGAACTGAGTTTCGATTACAGTAGCTATAAAAATACGCGAAAATATTATTGTTGCTAATTGTAGCTGATATGTCACTCATATTTAAAGAATCAAAACTGATGCATTGATTATGCTTTGTTAATTTGAGTAGGTAATAGTAAACCATTGGGAGCTTGATTTTAAATAAATTTAAAAATAGTTAATATATCTTATCTTTACTAATTAATATTCGTAATAATAAGTTAAATAATAATTGAAACAGCGGCTCCTACATGAGCGGTAAGGGGGGGGGGGGGGGTAACAAGACTCAAACCTGGGGTCGAGGATTAAGGAGGACTCGGCGCGGCGAGCAAAAATAAAAATCGGAGAATGGTATATTTACGTATTTGAATTTTTAATTGAATGATCGAAAAAAAGATCATACAGATTTGAAATTTCTGTTATTGAAAGACCAAAAAATAACCTGGTCAAGAAAAAAGTTTGTATTATATTTTGTATTATAATACAGGGGCGTAGATAGGGGGGGGGATTAAGGGGATCAATCCCCCCCCATGAGTCCAATTTTTATACTTTTCACCATATAAAAGATGATTTAATACTGTCATATCCCCCCCCATGACTCTGATATCCCCCCCATCGCAAAAAGCTATCTACGCCACTGTTATAATACATTATATTATAATAAAATAAATTATTTATTTATTTCCATCTCAAATGTGGAATTTACAATTCTCAATTTGGAATTGATTAGTCTCTATTTGAACTCAAAATAGTAGATATAGATTCAATTTGGATCTCCTTTATTATTATTATAGACTTGAATGAAACTTAAATTCCATTTACTCCACTATAATATTTTTATATGTACATTGCGCGTTCTTTCATAGATGTCACCCTTTTCCTTTTTATTTGGATTTAAATAATTTTACAACATAAACACTTCATGAATGACAGTAAAAACATAAAATTATTTTTCAGTTGAAGAAAAAAAGAAGATATAAATGATTTTCGGTTTTAAAAGCGGGTTTTTCATGAAAAAACCGGTTTTTCGGTTTTGGTAAATTTTAACAAAAAACCGGTATACCGGTTTCGGTTTTAACCGGTTTGCAAGCCCTATTACAAACGTCAGAATAAGTAAAACAACAAAACAATCCAGAGGTAACTGCGATGTGTACACGTTTATTAGCTACATTCAAATTGTTTCAAAATGATATTCGATTGTTTTCCGTACGTAGCGCCTGTTTATGTATTTGATAATTAATTTATGATATTTTACAAAAGGAAAAGCATTCACACAGTAACAATTATTAATATGAATTACTTAGAAGATAAAAAAAAATGAAATTAACATTATTTTAAAATAATAATAATTTTATAGGTACATCTCAAAAACTAATTGATTTGTAACATTCTTATTTCGATATTTGTTTTTTTACTGTAAAAGAAACTAAGTATAAGAATCAATTATTATTCGCTGGGTGCAAAGTAGGTAGTGGGGAAACAAAATCGATCACGCGCACAACGTGGCAAAAAATAACACTTTGGGTAGACTAACTGTAATTTTTAATAAGCTCGTTTTTAACTGAAAATAGAAAGGTCAACATGGTTAATCCCACTATAGACTATGTGCAAGAGGTTGGAGTTAGAAATAATGTCGATGCGAGTGTTCGTGGTGAGCAATATTGTAAAATTATCGGCGCCAAAATTTGAGGTTATGCTGTCAATGTAAACGAATTAATTATTTCTCTTTTCTACGTCATAATTAAACAGAAAAAGATACCCAAAATAAATAATTTTCAAGTACCTTTTATGCTATACTATTTATATTATATGCAAACAGCTAAATTAAATGATATTCGTTTAATAAAAAATTTCACGGTATTAAACATATTAAACAATGATAAAAAGAGAGTTGAATCCATTCAATCCTTCTGTATTACCCGCTGCTAGCGGCGCTAATAGACTTCGTGCACATAGCCAATAGTAATAAATAATCGTCTAAAATGTATATATTACGATATTTTATTGAAATTATTTGTTTGTTAGTACGCCAAAGTCCACCCAAGTTGCTACTAAAGTCCACCCGTTAGTTGGCGCTGTCATCGCGCACGCTGCGAATGTTTTAACATCACGAATATTCTAAATAATAATACTCGAGATCAAATATTTTTCAGTTATCTCATACTTTAATTATATAAAAGTCAATAAATTAGATATTAAACTGTGGATAAAACAACAAATTTAACTAAACATACCATATTTTCCAGTGTATAATTAATATTTTTCCATCAATATTATTCTTCGTTGCCATTTTTTGGGTAAATTTATATAATTTTTAACGAATTATAAGCAAATATACAGGGTGTCTAAATACCAGGGGACACCATGGGGATCTCGGAAACTATAAGAGATTGAGATTCGGTTAAATGAGAGAAAAGTTACCTTTAAGAGGGAACAGTTCAATAGTGTATTTACATTTAAAAAAAATTTCATAGCTCACTAGATATTAGCCAAAAACCATTTTACTCCGAAATCTTTCATCGTGAATATTTCTTAAGCGACTTGAAATTTAAAAAAATATTTCAAATAAATACTGTAGGGTTTAGTATTGTCTATTTAAAAATATTTTTTTAATTTCCAGAAATCTCATTGTTTTTGAGATATGACACTAACTTATGTTTTCTTAAATAGAAGCAATATGAAATTTTGTACTTTTTGAATAGAAGATTTTATTACCTTTTCAATGATGTGCAGCTCGATATACTTATTTTTCAAAATATCTCAAAAAATGATGAAAAAGTACTTTTTATTTATTTAATACACTGGATCATCCTAAGATGGCTATGACAAGATTAAAAAACAACTGAAAATTTACTTATAAGCTTACATAGCATGAATTAACTACCTACTTTATTTATAAAAAGAAAACATATTTCTATTTATTTAATACAAAATACCAGCCAAAGATGGCTATGGCTATTGACAACAATATAAAAAAAACAATAAGCTATTTTATTTAAAAAATAAAACACATTGTTTTTATTTCCAGTCAAAAATGGCTGTGGCTGTCAACAATGAGATTTTTAAATCAATTGAGAAATTGTTATTTTGCCTATTTGTAAGAATACTAAAAAGTAACATCATTATTTGTGATACGTATTTGTTGATAATTTTTTTTAACATTTTAAAAATGCAATATTATTCACCAGACATAACTTCGTTGGATTTTTTTCATATGGGGTACCTATTGTTAGAGTTTTTTCTTTAATTTTCCACTAACGATAAGACTGGTATTCTGTATTTAAAAAAAAAAAAAACAGTTTTTTTTTTGTTAATAACCATAGCCATATTTGGTTGATATTTTGTATTAAATAAATAGAAATATGTTTTCTTTTTATAAATAAAGTAGTTAATTCATGCTATGTAAGCTTATAAGTAAATTTTCAGTTATTTTTTAATCTTATTGTTAATTGTCATAGCCATCTTAGGATGATCCAGTGTATTAAATAAATAAAAAGTACTTTTTCATCATTTTTTGAGATATTTTGAAAAATAAGTATATCGAGCTGCATATCATTGAAAAGGTAATAAAATCTTCTATTCAAAAAGTACAAAATTTCATATTGCTTCTATTTAAGAAAACATAAGTTAGTGTCATATCTCAAAAACAATGAGATTTCTGGAAATTAAAAAAATATTTTTTAATAGACAATACTAAACCCTACAGTATTTATTTGAAATATTTTTTACTTTCTTATACCAATGTATATGAAATATACATATAGTATAAGTAAGTATTGTATTTAAATTTCAAGTCGCTTAAGAAATATTCACGATGAAAGATTTCGGAGTAAAATGGTTTTTGGCTAATATCTAGTGAGCTATAAAATTTTTTTTAAATGTAAATGCACTATTGAACTGTTCCCTCTTAAAGGTAACTTTTCTCTCATTTAACCGAATCTCTATCTCTTATAGTTTCCGAGATCCCCATGGTGTCCCCTGGTATTCAGACACCCTGTATTTACTTAAATTTAAAAACATAATTTTAAACGTCAATCGAAACAAAACAATAAGCATTTCAGAGGTAACTGTGATACGTGTATTATTTACTTGTTAAATTGTAATTGTTTAAATCGTCACTCGATTGTTTTTATTAAAAATGTGTAACTCAGTTGTCAATGTGACTAACTCCACTAATATTATGATGATATTAGACCAGTGTTTCTCAACCGGGAGTCCATAAGTCGCGTGAAATGGGACCGTGAGTTCTAAAGAGACTGATAGGATATTCAATATATTGGTAATTTAATAAAATAATTAACATTTTCATTTATTTGAAAGTTGTTTAATAGTGAAGTATTCAATAACTAGTTTTAGAAACAGAACCTCTTTAATTATTTACATTAGTTTTTGAATGTACTAAAATTAAAATTCAAAGATATTTTTTACAGTTTGTATACTTTAGAAAAAAATTAACTTTTTATAGTATGTCAAGTTGTATATGTCGCAGCCGAATGGTAAATTTAGCCGCTTTACAAAGTGGCTAGCCGCTTTACAAAATGGCGCCGTTTTATAAAACGGCTAACTAACATCAGCCGGATTGTAAATCATACGCATTTTATAAAGCGGCTGGCCACGTTTAGCTGTTTAATAAAGAGGCTGGTCTCGTTCCGGTGTTTTACAAAACGGCTGACCTCGTTCAGCCGTTTTATAAAACGGCGCATGTGTCAGTCTTTTTATATAGGTAAAGCGGACTTTGTTTTAAGATGTTGTGTTTAAAAAATATTTATTATTTGAATAATTACATATGTAGAATGTGTTAACGCCACCTATCGGCAGCGTTGTGAGTTCTGTAAAGCAGTCAAACAACTTAAGTCATTTTACAGTTACAGTTGGTTCATAACTCTGGCGGCGGTTCCCCTGATCCGCGGTAGATGGCGCCAGACATAACAGTTTGGATATCATTTAATTTGTGAAGATATATTTGAACTTATATAATGTTAAAAGCCAATTAAAACTTCTGACTAATTAATTGCCAATGTATTCCAGTCAGATTTGGAACTTTGGAGTTACAAGTAGACAGTAATAGTTTAGTAGTTGCAAGTAGAAAAATTGCAAGTTTGAATTGCAAGAATTAGTTTTGTATAACTACAACGGCGATATCAAAATCACATTGTTAGTTGAGTAGCTTAAATTTGTTAAGCTTGAATGACGGCAGCAACGCCTCATTGTAAAATTAGTTAGCCAGTAAACTCGGCGTGCGACAGTGAATCCGCGATCTCATTTGTTCATGTTCGTGTAAAAGTCAATTCGTTTGTTAATAAAGTTAGTGTGTCTGTGTACGTTTTAAGTTAAGTTTTTAGTCAACATTTAAACTGGTGCAGTAACATCAGAAGGGTGTAGTTGTTGGAGATCGACGCAAAAGACGTCCCTATTATCCCCTTTTTATCCTGAATCTAGCCTACGTCTCGAACTACGAGCGAGAACAGCTGCATTTTATGGTAAGTACCAATTTAAATGTACTTAAGACAACCACAGCACTGGTCCTTTGAGTTAGAAATTAGTTTAGTTTCGAATTTTACAAATCTCCGTAGCACGTCCGTCAGAGACGCGCATCCAGAATGCATAATATTTAATATTTTGGAACAGGTCAAATGAATACTATAGGTATTTACGTGTTTATTTATTATATAAAAATAAAAATAAAAAAAGGTCATCAGAATAAAAAAGTTATTGGTATAATGACTAAAAAAAGGTCTCCAAAATAAATGTTGCAAATTTTGTTGGGAATAATATTAATATTGGTTTAAAAATAAAGATCACAGATGTCATGGGGGGTTCTGACCCCCCCTCAGTGGCGTAGATAGGGGGGGATGAAGGGGATCAATCTCCCCCATGAGTCCAAATTATATACTTTTTACCCCCCCCCCCATGAGAGTGATACAAGGGGATCTGCGTTGAAAAAAATAGAAATGAACGACTAAAAAAAAGTCTTCAAAATAATTAATGACTAAATTGAACAGTGACAAAATTTTTTTCAAAATTGGTAATATCTAAAAAAATATTTTCTGTACTCTACATCCCCCCCCCTCCATCGCAAAAAGCTATCTACGCCACTGCCCCCCTAATACCCCCCTGCGTACGCCACTGGACTATCATTTAAGTATATCATGTTGTTGTACAAGTAAACATAGTAATTTTATAAAAAATAGTTAACACATTTTAATCATGAAAGGTAATTAAAATAACAATTATTTATTAATGCACGTTAAACTATTATGGCATTTGGTCCCGCAAATTATTTTGATCAATTACTGTTTTATCTACTGTTTGTGACAGACCATTGTCACTGGATGACGCCATTTTCTCGTAATGGTACTCAGTGCATCTAGCGGTAGATATTCAGTAGATAACAACACTAAATTTTTCAATCGAGCGGTTCGATTGTTACCATTTTATAAACCGGCTAAGCGTTGGGCTAGCCGTATTGTAGAACGAATGATATCATTTAATATGGCGGATGATAATTCAGCCATTTTGTAAAGTGGCTAGACATTTGTTAGCCGCTTTATAAAACGGCGCCATTTCGTAAAGCGGCTAGCCGCTTTGTAAAGCGGCTAAATTTACCATTCGGCTGCGACATATACATAACATGTCGAATATTAACTTAAGCAACTTCTAAAATTATTAATGAAAATTAGTTAAAATGACTTTATTTTTCATTCTATTACATGTAATTACAGGGTCTACTGATTTCATGGAGGTTCAAATTAGTAAAAATAAAAGAGTTTTGTATATTGTATTAAACCACAGGTGTGTCCTGGCATTGTTGGTAATAAGGCTGTATTAACCCCGGCAGTCCCTTGTTCTACACTTTCATAACAAACTCAAATCTACATATTAGACACCGCTTTAACTAAATCTCAATATAGTATCTAATGTAGAATGTTGTATTGATAACAATTTAAAACAAATACGTATTTCATTCTCCGCAATATTACATGTATTTGAAAATAAATTCATTTATTATTTGTGTAAATGTGTTATTATTGTTTGTACTTACATGTCATATAACTCGTATATGTTGACTAACGCCGGCACCCACACAAACACCATTGTCAATGACCCGTACAGATACTGTCCACTCTGGAAATACTTAAACATTAGCCACACATCTGTTCCTACGTCAGCAACACCGAACACAATAGCAATTACTAATGTTAAGTACTTCCACACACGATCTAACACAGAGAACCCATCAGCTTGTTCCTTAGTTACTTTTGCTTTAAACCTTACTAAACTACCACAACACTTGGTATCATGTTCACTAGCCACTGTCTCTTCACCATTGTTAAACAATGTTAAATGTTCTTCACTTACATTGTCGTTGCTCGTTGAAGATTGCACTGTAATGTTCTCTCCTTGTTCCTCGCATGCGTTGTCTCTCTCAACACAAACATTGTTAACATGAGCAATGTCACCACATTTGTTAGATAATTCAATGTTAGTTGAAACATCCAGACATTGTTGTGATGTATTGTCTTCATCTATATACGGTATGTTATCTCTATCACTGGTATTGACTTCTACTAGTTCAGACTCCATTGTTGTCGATGTTTGTTACTTTACGCACGTTTTAAAAATATATATTTTATCTCAAAATGCAGATCTACCAAGATATGATTTAATTACTTTAGATCTAAAAAATGTCCCGGGATGATTCAAATCTCTATAATTTAACTATAAATGATTACACTGGTTTCTTTTAGCGGAATAAAATAATGTAAATGCTTGTGTTAAATAAACTGGCGACTTATAACTGACTGGGTGTGACATATTCAAGTTAGATAAACCGTTTTATACAATTTAAAAACTACGTGACACAAACATACAAGAGTGTGGACGATAGTGAATCAGCTATCAGTTAGCAACAACACATCCTATTGAGATAGCTATAGATAGCAACTGCGACCTTGGTTATACATATGTTTACCTACATGATTCGCACATGTATGTTATATTGTTATATAATACTAATATTATTTATAGTAACAGTAGAGCCGATATGGTTTGTCTTAATAGGGTATTAATTATGGATCGCCGTTGTACTATTTAATAACATAAACAAATGGATAGAACGAAAAATTTAACAAAGTAGTTTATAAAAAAACATTACGTCACAACATAATTTTTACTCAATTACTTAAAATTGTAAATAGAAAAAAATTAAATGTCAAATTTTTATTGCTCTGTGATAAAATTTTAATTCGGTAAATTATTACACTGGTGAACAGTGGTTTTGGTGCCGAGAAGCTGTATTTTTTTAACTTAGGACCTTATACTGACTACAACAATAGCAAAAATTTTGGATTCCTACGTGTAGTTTATTAGATTTTGACTTGTACATATAAAAATAAAATTACGTAAAAAAACAGCATTTATTACATTATTATGGACTTCATATGCTGATCCCATCGGCTTTGGTATCTTTCTTCCATAGTTTTTAGGTTCTAATGAAACCGTTCCCCTTGTTCTTCGCTATAGGATACAAGATTCTCTGGAAATTGATCAAGATGACTGTGTAGGTAGTGCACTTTAATGGGCATATTACATCCTACGTTTTTAAAGTTATCTAACATGTTTACAATTTCAGTGTAGTTACTTGACTTGTGATTTTCGATAAATTTTTTTGTAACTTCAACAAACGAAATCCACGCAGATCGTTCCACATTGTTCATTGAACTTAAGAAGTCCGTATCATTTATTAATATTCTTATTTGTGGACCATCGAAAATACCCGCTTTTATTTTTTCTGCGCTTAAAGCATGGGGATCTCAGTATCTATAAGAGATACAGGTTTGGTTAAATTAGATGAATTATTTGTATGAAAGGGGTGAGTATTACTACAGAAAAAAATATTCATAATTCTATGTGGTTTAGGCGGTATACCCAAAAAACTGAAAATTCGGAATTTCTTTAAATGGCTATAACTTTTTTGTTAAAGTAGATAGGTACTTTTTGTTTGCGGTTTCTTTAAGCACTTTTTTGTGTAGAATTGATTGGTGTATTTAGAAATTTTATATCACTTTTAGTTTCCGAGTTGCAAGCTCTAACTTTAGTTTTTCTTATAGGCCACTTAGTTGAATATATCATATTTGAACGTGTTTTACAACGATGTGTCACTTTCCATATTTATTATTGAATAAAAGTCGAAATACTAAATATCAGTGATATTTATGAAGTATTTTATTACAAACTTTTAAGTGAACCATGAAAAACAAAAATTGTAAACAAAAATCATAATAACAACAATCAAAATAACAAATGAATATTTGAAACAATGAACTATTTGAAAAAATATATTATAATTTTTTTTTCGATAATAAATATGGCAAGTGACACATCGTTGTAAAGTAGAGTAAAAAACACGTTCAAATATGATATATTCAACTAAGTGGCCTATAAGAAAAACTAAAGTTAGGGCTTGTATCTCGGAAACTAAAAGTGATATTAAAAATCTAAATACACCAATCAATTCTATACAATAAAGTGCTTTAAGAAACCGCAAACAAAAAGTACCTATCTACTTTAACAAAAAAGTTATAGCCATTTAAAGAAATTCCGAATTTTCAGTTTTTTGGGTATACTGCCTAAACCAAATAGAATTATGAATATTTTTTCGTGTAATAATACTCACCCCTTTCATACATACAGGGTGGGCCAAGTAAAACGAAACGGGCGCGGTTTTGGTCATTTAAAATAAGATTTTGAGAAAAAGCTCGAACACGTCGATTTTGCTTTCAAGGGGGACATCTTTTGCTATGAAATTTTTGCAAAAATCTTTTCAACCCTAAGCGCTACGAGCGCAACCCTTAAAATTTTAAATAGCATGATAGGGCAAGTGAATACTCATTTGAAAGGTTTTTTCATTCTGAATACGGTGCTTTTTGATTTTTTTCAAATCTGTTTAGTTTTAGTCAAGTTATTGACATTTTGAATTCCATAAATGCAACGATTTTCTAATCAAAAAACAAAAATTTATAACTAAAATTCAAAACAAAGTAGGTTTATTTTCTTATCAAATAATTCAAAAACATCCAATTTGGACATTTATTGAATTAATTAAAAATAAAAAAAAATTATTACAAAAATTTTATCTACATCCAAAATTTTAATTAATTCAATAAATGTCCAAACTGGATGTTTTTGAACTATTTGATAATAAAAGAAACCTATTTTGTTTTAAATTTTAGTTGTAAATATTTGTTTTTAGATCAGAAAATCACTACATTTATGGAATTCAAAATGTCAATAACTTGACTAAAACTAAACAGATTTGAAAAAATCAAAAACACCGTATTCAGAATGAAAAAACCTTTCAAATGAGGTATCACTTACCCTATCATGCTATTTAAAATTTTAAGGGTTGCGCTCATAGCGCTGAGGGTTGAAAAGATTCTTGCAAAAATTTTATACCAAAAGATGTCCCCTTTGAAAGCAAAATCGACGTGTTCGAGCTTTTTTTCAAAATCTTATTTTAAATGACCAAAACCGCGCCTGTTTCGTTTTACTTGGCCCACCCTGTATAATTCATCTGATCAAACATGTATCTCTTATAGATACTGAGATCCCCATGCTGGAAAAGTTATCTGGGACACCCGGTATAGGAAAACATTGCCAATTTTTATCTAACGCCTTAACAAATTGCTTCATAACGCCTAGTTTTATATGCAAGGGAGGCAATATAATTTTGTCTCTTGAAACCAAAGGTGCGTTTATGGTATTCTGCTTTCCCACCTCCATCATCTCACTCTTTTTTCCCAGTCTTGATGCTTCCCACGACTGTCCCACAGACAATAAAAACATGGTATTTGGTGTATCCACTTTGCTGTCCTAATAAGAAGTTGACCATTTTTAAGTCTACACAAATACTTCATTGGTGTTTGTTATATTTGATTTTGTCTAGCACAATTGAAATATTTTTATATTCTTCCTTTAATTTGGTTGAATGAGCTATGGTAACTGAACCATATTTGTTACCATTGCACTATGGGCCAGGATACCCTGTTCTGTGGCCAAAAGTCGAGGAGTTATCCGATTTAATTAAAATTCATTTTATAACGGTTTTTTGGGACGCTGATTTCAATTTTTTTATAAAAATTAAAAAATTCAAAATGGCGGATCCAATATGGCGACCAATATACTTCAAATTTTATCCGATTTTAATGAAATTAATTTTATAAGGGTCTTTTGGATCACTGTTTAAAATTTTGTACAAAAATTTAAAAATTCAAAATGGCGGATCCAATATGGCGACCAATATATAATATATTTTCAAAGTTATCCAATTTAAATAAAAATTATTTTAGAAGGGTATTTTGAGACACTATTTTTAAATCTTTTATAAAAATTTAAAAATCAAAAATGACGGATCCAATATGGCGACTAATATATTTAAAAAATTATCCGATTTAAATAAAATTCATTTTATAAGGGTTCTTTGGGACATTGATTTCAAATTTTTTACAAAAACTTCAAAATTCAAAATAGCAGATTCAAAATGGCGACCAATATAATTTAAAAGTTATCCGAATTAAATAAAACTAATTTTATAAGTGTTTTTTGGGAGATTGATTTCAATTTTTTACAAAAACATAACATACGAAATGGCGGATCAAATAAATAATAAGTAACATTTAATTGATATTTTATAAAAAAAAATTATAAATTTTATATTTGAAATCACTCTCGTAGATTCATTTCTTCTATAACTATATTATTTTTCTTATACTAGCTGACAATATCTATTTTTTTAATATAAAATTATAATTTTTACAAAAAGTCAATTTTATTGAAATTTTAATAAATGTATTCAAATACACCTCTGGTCTAAATAATAATTGATTGATATTGAAAATGGATAAAACTTATTAGTAATAAGCATTCTACCAATTTTCACAACTTTACCATAATGGGATATCCAAATAATGAATGGAAACTAGTTGGGGGTATAATTTTTAAGGGGCTTTAACTCCCCCACGAAGAATTTTCGGATACATGTTCATATGAAATTTTTTGGTTAAAATAACATCCTCAATCTAGTATTAAAGTTTGAGACACCAATCCTAAATCGACTATAATTTTATACATTAGTATATCTATGTAAAATTTTATATGTATCAATCTTGCATAACGTTTAGAAGAGGTTCACAGCCAAGCAAATGAAAACGGGCAAAAAGGGGCAGATCTAGGCTGAAGTGCACATTCGAGAGAAGACATTTGTAAGTCTCATTACTTAATACAAGGTGGTATCTTGTGGTATTTGCATTCGGCAACAGGTACTATGTTGAAAAATCTTGTTTTTATACACTATGTGGTTCTACTTAAGTAAAACTGAAAATAACGCATTCATGTGACATTTAAAATTATTTTTGAACTTCAACGAATGAAAAAATCCAAACATACGGTTTGGAATTCATGAATTTACAATAAATATTGCATTTTACGAACGACAGTAACATTACATTTTTGAATACATTTTTTTACTTTGAGCCACTGTCATTTGTACAAGAATTGATTAATCAACATGAAATTTTCACAATAACTACTTCAACTAATGCTGAATGCAGTGATCTAATTCGTTTCCTCAAATTCTAAAGTAGTCTTTTGGCCACAGAACAGGGTATCCTGGCCCATAGTGCATCGGTACAATTGTGCTACATTTATAACTTTCTTAAATCGGTTTTTAACTGATTCCATATTCCTTCTTTACTTTTGTCCAAATCGCCAAAATTCATTTACTCTCTTCTTATAATCAATGTCTAAAATTTCTCTGAATTTTGTATCGTCTTGCAAAACTTCCAAAACATCTTCTGGATTGTCTTCAACTAAAACAGCATCAGTACAGTTCAAAGAATCATAAGTCTCTTAAATATATCAAAATTTATAGAGTCTTTTATCAAATCTGCAAGTTGAGAAACGAATAATCTTTCTCTAGATTTTATATTGTACACTGGGTTCTCGAAAGTGAGACATAATAACGTTAAAATATTTTTTAGGTTTATTATAACTATAATTATAAGAATATTGTTTCCAATTTTCGTCAAGATATTTTTATTTTTTGCAAAGTTATTGAAAAAAATGAAAAATCTGTGATAACCGCAGTATATAATTTTTTTTGAGGTTATAAATTAAGTCACAGTATTCCGCACCTCACAGATCGATAGAGGGGTTCCACATATTTTTTTTGTCAAAATACATTAAGTAGAAGCCGAGATATAAGCAAAAAACAAACAAAAAAATGGAAAAAATGATGATTTTCTGGAAAAGCCCTGAAAAAAGTACCGCGCGGAAAACGGACAAATCCACAAAATCAGTTATGAACTCCTATTGATCTCTAGAACATTTTAAAATCATAAAATCGCTGTAAGGAGAGATTGTTTTATTCAAGGCAAAATTCCGGTTATATGACTCCACTATATTTGTTCTGTGGAATAAGTAAAACAATCCAGAGGTAACTGCGATATGTACACGTTTATTAGCTATCTTCAAATTGTTTCAAAATGATATTCGATTGTTTTCAGTACGTAGCGCCTGTTTATGTATTTGATAATTAATTTATGATATTTTACAAAAGGAAAATCAGTCTAACACTAACAATTATTAATATGAATTAGTTTAGAAGATACGAAAAATTTAATTATTTTAAAATAATAACTAGCTGTCGGATCCAATTTTACCCGGGGATATAAAATTAAACTATATAACGTATAATGCTGTGGGGTGCGATCCTTTAGATCCACACAATCAACTTCCCAATATGGTATGACTTACAATACTTGAATACTGATTACTTATTGTTTCCATAATTAATATTACTATGTTATAGTTTGTAAATTTTTTTTTAATATGTATATGAAAAATTTTAATGGAAATAAAACTCACCCTTTGTATTATGAATATTAGTTTTCTAATATCCTAATAATGTTAATAATATAATGCACATTTTTAGAAAAACTAATCTGACAGTTTGAATTTTGAATTGTGTTGTTTCCAAGGCAACATGAATTATTAGATGTATTTATTAGTATGAAATTCAAATTTTGATGGTGGTTTTCATCCCTTTAATGGCTGTTTGGACCCATATAAAAAATAAATACTGAAATACACGTTTCATTATTTGTATTGTATAGTATTTATTCTAAGTTCCGACTAAATTCGACCAAGAAAAAAAATAAAAATGAAAAAAACACCCTTTTTACCCCCGTAGGGGTTGAATTTCGAAAAATCCTTTCTTTCAGATCATATTCACGTCAAGACGCTTCGATTAGCACCCCAATGAAGTCAATAGCATTTTTTGTTCGCGAGATTTCGTCCCGGAAAAAAATGACACGTACGTACGTACGTACATACACACACACACACACACACACACACACACACACACACACACACACACACACACACACACACACACACACACACACACACACAGACAGACATTTTTGTGAAAATAGTGTCAATATACTCTAATGCCCTTGAAACATGAAAATATGTTAAAATTTTTGATTTCGATTTTCGGACCAATTACAATAACTCCCTATTGGGAAGTTAATAATTATAATAATTATTTAATTTCAAATTATGACTATAAGTGAAATATTCTCAATATTATATAACATAATAACTAATAATATAACAATACTAGGGGCTGTGCCCCTGGGCGCCCCGCGCCCCAACCCCCTTTCATGCCATATTTTTTCACAAATTTACTCGGGTCTCAGCCTTCGGCTGCGACCCTCGTATGCATGAGTATATTATATTATAAACCTAAAAATGATCATTGAAAACATTTATTATTATTAAAATTTACACATGTTTTTCATATTGAAAGAGTAGGTACGTTAAATATTATCAATACTATTTATTAGCTATTATCTTAATATATAAAACTCTTGGTGCGTATGTACCGACGATCATCAGGCCTAAACCACTGGACGTATCGAAGCCAAATTCACACCATATATTTGTTTGGGCTTCAGGAAGGTTTTTTGAACCCGGTAGGTGATTGGGGGGTCGAGATATTTACGAAAATGAGAAAAACCTTTCAAAGGCTACTATGTTTTTATATAAATAACAGTGACATCATGAAAACAAAACACGCCTTTAAAATAAAATATTTTTTAGTATTTTGACGTTTAAGGAGAACCATACATGACTTCCATGTTCTGTAATGTATTTTACAATAATGTTTAATATAAAACTCACCTTTGTATTATAAATATTAGTTTTCTAATATTCTAATGTCAGTTGTATAATACACATTTTTGTAGAATAATAATCATGTGACATTTGAATTTAACTGCGTTTGTTTCCATAGCAACATGAATTAAATTAAAATTTTGAGGGTGGGTTTCACCCCTTCAGTGGATTTTTCGGCACGTTTATGAATTGCCCCTTAGATTGGATAAAACTACAAGTGTACCAAATCTTATCAAATTTGATGAGATAATACTCACTTTTTAAACGATAATAGGTACAAAATTTTGAATATTTCCGAAACCCCTAATCCGATTAGCACCAAAATCAATAGGTCTGGAGTACTCACTGAGGCAAACATTTTCCCCAAAAATAATACAAATCGGTGCATATTTACAGTAGTTATCGTGAACGGAAGAAAATTCTACATCCAGACACACAGACAACACACGCACAGCCGCCATGCGGATATTAATTTTTCTTTACGTTTTGAAGTTAGTACAGTCAGAATCTGCTCTTATCTCGGACACGATTTTTTGACGGTATTACAATACTTCCATTTCTTCAAACATGGAAGTAAAATTATATATCTATTGGTGATAACCGAATTGAAATCGGTATGTTTTGTTGTATTTCTTAAATTCAATTGTATTTAATTTAAACAGGTATACTACGTAATTTTATTATTTTATTTTATTTTATCTATTCGGTACGTGGGACATGTGTTTTTAACATAACCTACGATACAGTTTATTTGTATTCTTAAAATATAGCGAAATTATACAAAAACGCATACACGACGACGTTTAAACATCGGTTGAAATACTCAAAATAGTCAAAATACACAAAATAACCCTAACTTTAACACCATAACAATGAGAAAGAAAGAGCATGCAAATTATCTTTTGGCGAAACAACATTTGCCGGAGCAGCTAGTTTATTTATAAAATTGTATCAAAAAATGGTTAATGTAAGTTTTTTTACTTTTTATTTTTATATATTCACACTTTTTTTTAACAGTTTATAACACTGCACGAGACAACTATTATCTACTACAAATGTTATATTCGAGGCTTTTTTCGCAAGAAAAGAATAAAGAAATCGAAGATTGTCCCCGTATGACGACATCATTATATTAAATTTCAAAACCGAACAGATATCAAGGACCGTACCGCTACCCGCAACCTTGAAGTAATATAATTCAACGACCACGTGCGGTGCCGACCGCCGCCATTTTGAACAAGTTTATATACACAACAAGCAAGAACAAACCACATATCATGAAGACAAAATATTTATTCGCGACGCGACGAGATTCAACCATTCTTCAGGTTGATGTAATTTCTTTGATTTTATTATCCCGGCTGTAAAATATAAGCTTCGCAAATAGTTGACATTTATGGCAAATTTTTTTTTCTACATATCAAAAATATGAAAGATTAATAAGTTCCCTTATTAATTAACGCCCATGGTTACTGTTTTCTGCGCTGTGTATGAATATGAGAACAATTATAAAAGTACGAGATATTAATAAGTCCCCTTATTAATTAACGCCCCTGGTTGCTGTTTTCAACGCTGCGTATGAATGTGTTTTTTCCTTAAACAGAATAATTATAAAAGTACGAGATATTAATAAGTCCTCTTATTAATTAACGCCCCTGGTTGCTTTTTTTCAACGCTGCGTATGAATGTGTTTTTTCCTTAAACAAGAATAATTATAAAAATACGAGATATTAATAAGTTATATTATTAATTAACGCCCCTGGTTGCTGTTTTCTACGCTGCGTATGAATGTGTTTTTTCCTTAAACAAGAATAATTATAAAAATACGAGATATTAATAAGTTATATTATTAATTAACGCCCCTGGTTGTTGTTTTCTACGCTGCGTATGAATGTGTTTTTTCCTTAAACAAGAATAATTATAAAAGTACGAGATATTAATAAGTCCTCTTATTAATTAACGCCCCTGGTTGTTGTTTTCTACGCTGCGTATGAATGTGTTTTTTCCTTAAACAAGAATAATTATAAAAGTACGAGATATTAATAAGTCCTCTTATTAATTAACGCCCCTGGTTGCTTTTTTTCAACGCTGCGTATGAATGTGTTTTTTCCTTAAACAAGAATAATTATAAAAATACGAGATATTAATAAGTTATATTATTAATTAACGCCCCTGGTTGCTGTTTTCTACGCTGCGTATGAATGTGTTTTTTCCTTAAACAAGAATAATTATAAAAATACGAGATATTAATAAGTTATATTATTAATTAACGCCCCTGGTTGCTGTTTTCTACGCTGCGTATGAATGTGTTTTTTCCTTAAACAAGAATAATTATAAAAATACGAGATATTAATAAGTTATATTATTAATTAACGCCCCTGGTTGTTGTTTTCTACGCTGCGTATGAATGTGTTTTTTCCTTAAACAAGAATAATTATAAAAGTACGAGATATTAATAAGTCCTCTTATTAATTAACGCCCCTGGTTGCTTTTTTTCAACGCTGCGTATGAATGTGTTTTTTCCTTAAACAAGAATAATTATAAAAATACGAGATATTAATAAGTTATATTATTAATTAACGCCCCTGGTTGCTGTTTTCTACGCTGCGTATGAATGTGTTTTTTCCTTAAACAAGAATAATTATAAAAATACGAGATATTAATAAGTTATATTATTAATTAACGCCCCTGGTTGCTGTTTTCTACGCTGCGTATGAATGTGTTTTTTCCTTAAACAAGAATAATTATAAAAATACGAGATATTAATAAGTTATATTATTAATTAACGCCCCTGGTTGTTGTTTTCTACGCTGCGTATGAATGTGTTTTTTCCTTAAACAAGAATAATTATAAAAGTACGAGATATTAATAAGTCCTCTTATTAATTAACGCCCCTAGTTGCTTTTTTTCAACGCTGCGTATGAATGTGTTTTTTCCTTAAACAAGAATAATTATAAAAATATGAGATATTAATAAGTTATATTATTAATTAACGCCCCTGGTTGCTGTTTTCTACGCTGCGTATGATATATACCTATATGTTAAGTCTATATATACAAGCTTCTGTTAGCCTAGCGGTTATGATATGTAATAGACCGGTAACCATTATTGTTGCTAGTGGTTATATGGACAATTATGCCATAAGATTTATTAATAAATAAATGTATAAATTGTTTAAATATTCAATCATTTATAAAATGTTCTTGGTGTAATATGATTTTATGTATAGTATATTTACGATAGGTACCCTCCAAAATGTTGTCAACCGTTCATAAATAAATAAGTTACTTGAGCATAAATTATATATTTTTTTATTTACAATCCCAGTTTTGAATTGTTTATTAACAAAATTTAAAAAAAAAAATTAAATTGCACATTTGGAAAAATAAACATTGAAAACAAATAAATTCATAAGATATTTTACAGGAGAATAATATATTTAAAAAATGTCACTGTTTGCAATTAAAAATAAAAATAAAAAACTTAAAAGGACTCGAACCACGACTTAACATATAGGTATATATGCAACATTAAAATATATTTTGGGCCATAATTTTTAAACTAGTACCCGTCTGCGCCTCAAACCGGGTATAGGTGTTATCAGAGGACCCTCCTTCATAACATATTTCAATATGAAGAAAATCGAAAGCGGCCCTCAGAAGGGTCCCCCTTGTAAATTATAGTATGTTGGGCTGATACACGCTATCATCAGAGTGTAAGAATTCCCACCAAGTGAGTCTTGAAGCAATCTCGTTAATTTGCTGTTACGGTACCCGATGAAGCCAGTACCTTTCTGAGCATCTTTACGCAATGCAGATATCACATTTCCTAAGGCAAGCAGTCCTTTATTAATATTGACACCTTCCTTAAAACGATCTCCTGTTGCTTTGGTCTTTTTTGAGCGTTCAGAACCCGCTAAGTCAACTAAATGGAATTTTGCCGACATTGCACTATTTTCATCACTTTTTTTCTGTTGTTGAACGGAAATAGTGAATATAGCGTGGCTTCTTGATGAATGTGTATTCATTGCTGTTGCACCTGTGACGCGGACTTGCAATCCCTGGATTAGGCGGTTGATCGTATCTTCAGTGGACATAACATGCCGGATTTGACCCTGTCAATCCGGGTATGATGATACCACGATCTGCTTCTCGGATATCCACTGTGCATTGTTCGCGTGGCCTGTCTGCTAATAAATCATACAGGGACTCCTGGTATAGCTCCATTTTTTGGAAAATCAGTATCCGGAGTTTTTTCAATTTTAGAGATGTCCTGTACCGCTCTGGGTATAACACCCATGTCTTGTTGTCCAGTATAACATGTACCTATTGAGTGGGTCTTTTCGGATCCTGTCTGGCCATAAGCCAATATTGTTACGTTATAGCCTTTAAACAGGCTTCCTATCATATACTTTAATGCTGTTTCATAAAATTCATGTTGAGACGTGTCTCAAGCAAATACATAATTGTATGTGAACGCTTTATCGGTACCTTTTACTATTATTTATGGTTCGTAAGATACGGCATCTATTATAGTTTGACATCCACGAACAATTTCGTTTTCTACTAAAGGTCTAATTAGCAAAGCAACTTTTACTGTTGTCAAAGCATCGGCCATCTGAAAGTTTAAAAAATTTATAAATTGTTAAAAATATTACAAACAAGTGATTTGATAGTTGTATAATAATGAATCAAACAAGGCTGTGAATACCCTATATATTTGGTATTTGGTTTTAATATTTATTTTCAGTCTAATCATATATATTAAGATATTTTAAATTTTGTACCTGATTTGTTTAAAAGTAATGTTATTATATTTGTTGTGTTTTATTCAAGGATTTACTAATAAGTAGGGATGTACCGGAATTCCGGCCGGAATTCACGATTTTATTCCGGTTCCGGTTCCGGCCGGAACTACTAAATTCCGGCCGAGTTTGCCGGAATTTTTAAATTTTGTTATTTTTTTCAACTAAGAAATTCATAAATAATATAATTATGAATAAATAACATTTTATTAATGAAAAATCATTTCGTAACACAAAGGCAGTTTTTTATTATTTGTTTTATCATAATATGATTGAAATTTTAGCATTAATTGATTTTAAATATATTAATAAAAAAGTCATTATATTACGGACTACGGACATTGAACTGTTCAATAATAAACTAAAGATTTTCGAAAAATTTTGAATATTAACTGTAAAATAAGACTTATTCTGCATTTTTTAAATAATACTGTAGTCCTGTTTTTTCAAAAACATTTCCCGATTGAAACTAAAATGTTTTTTCGGCGAACTCACCCATATAAAAATATATCTTTAAATAATAATATTCAAAATAGTGGCCCGAGAAACATTTGTTACTGCACAAGTATTTATGCTATTGGGATTAGCTATAAAATCAGAAAGACTCACATAGTTATTTCTCTAAATCTATCATTATATTTACATTTAGTTAATAATTACTACTTAACTTTAATTTCGACTTTTCGAGTAATTGGTATTCGATACTTTATTTATCGATACTTCATACGATGTTTTGATTTATCATACATATTTACTTAAATAAATTTGACATACTTGAAATTTAATTATATTTGATAGAAAAGAACGTATGATATATAAACAATTTAAAACACCTTATAAAGCTGTAGAAATCACAGGATATGTAGAAAATACTATGTTTTATAATATAATGTAAGACTCTACCCCCCTAATTTTTAAGATATACCATATAAAATAATGTTATATTAATTTATGATGATAATCTACGTATATAAAGCATATTTATACCATTTTAGTTATTTTATTATCATTATTAACTGAAATATAATTTTTTCGTGAATTCCGGTAATTCCGGTTCCGGCCGGAATCGAAAATTTCGGTTCCGGTACACCCCTACTAATAAGATAAACTAAAACAATTTTTTTATGTATAGGTATAGTACACTGTGTTGACTATATTGTGGTGCCTTTAGACGATCAGTTTAATCGTCTGTTCAGTCTCTGTTTCAGTTCTCCTGTCCGTTTTCCTATGTGTCAAAACTAAAAACTGACAACTGAAACAGAGACAAATAACTGACAGTATGGCTAGGCCTACTTGTTTTATTTCAATTCTTAGAATTCCTATGTGTAAACATTCACGTCAGTTCTCTTGAGTCTTTGAATAAAACACAAGTACACTTTGAAAGCGCAACTCAGATTAAACAGAGAACTGAAAAGGCTGGGAATGGAGAACAGTGTTTTGTTCAAGTATTTACTAATTAGATAACCAAAACAAATTAATTTTTTAAAGTAAATAACTAAACAGTCAACTGAAAAAACTTTCCGAAGAACTAGTTGTCAAAGAACGGCTGTCAAAGAGCAGCACAATTAATGCAGAATGCCGATTATTTAAAACACTATACTGAAAATTTTGATATAAAAAGACGGTTGGAATCATTAGAAAAGGAACGGAATGAATTACTTGCAGCTTTAAAAACAAAAAGATCTCCGAATTAAAAGCAAAAATCGAAATGCTACGCAAAAAGAATATAGAGAATGATCGCTTATTGAAACTTAAAGAAAGAGATGACAGTAAAATCAATCAGCTTCGAAATGAAATCGCAACAATAAAACAAGCAAAAGTACGATTAATCAGACAAATGCGCAGTGAAGCTGAAAAGTTCAAAGCATGGAAGAAAGAACAAGACAGAGAAATGAGCAAAATGAAAGATAAAGATCGAAGATTACAAAGTCAATTAGTTCGTATGGAAAATATGCACGCAAAACAACAAACTGTGCTGAGGAGGAAGGTAGAAGAAGCAGCTGCCGTTAATAAACAGCTCAAAGATGTTTTGATGGTACAGAAAGCAGCTCAAGATATAGTCGCGTCATTATAGCTGTAATAATACCACAAAAAAAGTTATTAGAGCCCTTTATATTATTGATGGAATTTGTTAAGGAAGGTTTAGGGAGTAATTTCTCATCAAATGAGTCAATTTTATTTCATTGGAAGATTGTTTATTTTTAAACAATTTGGTCAGAATATCTGTTTTTCTGATATAGTGAAAAAATTGTGGGTTGTAGAGAAAAGTAAAGCACAGACGAAATATGCGCAATCAAAAGATCTATAATTTGGTGCCTGGTAAATTAAAATCCGATAATTGGTTCAAAAGTTATTGCAAAAAAACCGCTAAAAAACGTTGAAAATTAACTTTTTTTAAATTGTTTATAATTTTTTTATTATTTATTAAAATACCTAAAAGTTGTGAGCATTAATATGTTTCAAAAGTTAGCGAAAGATGGGTGCTGTAGGTCGAATAGTTTTTGCAAAAAGTTCATCGGGTTGAGAAAAAAATAGCTAAATTTCAAACGCGTGGCCTGATAAAAGTTATTAACCAAAAATGATTCACAACCCCGATTTTTAAAGGTCAAAACCTAACTTAACTTTGTATTTTCGTACAATATCGATTTATTATCGAGAACCCTTTTGAAACATGCAATAAACAAAATATTTCAAAAATTGCACTAAAAATTAATAATTTTCAATATTTCGACATAGCGGTGAGCATTGTTATTTTACAACTTAGAAAACTATCTTATGGATATTTTTTCGTCGCGTTACCCCAGATTAAAAAAAGAATGGAGGTTCTACGATCATTATAAGCTGAGATATTGCAAATTTTTCAAGGGCGGATCATTTTGAACTTCGACTTTGCCCGCGAAATATGTTTCTCAGCCGTCGAAGTTCAAAATGATCAGCTCACCGCTATGTCGAAATATTGAAAATTATTAATTTTTAGTGCAATTTTTGAAATATTTTGTTTATTGCACGTTTCAAAAGGGTTCTCGATAATAAATCGATATTGTACGAAAATACAAAGTTAAGTTAGGCTTTGGCCTTTAAAAATCGGGGTTGTGAATCCTTTTTGGTTAATAACTTTTATCAGGCCCCGCGTTTGAAATTTAGCTATTTTTTTCTCAACCCGATAAACAAATAGAATTTTGCAAAAACTATTCGACCTACAGCACCCATCTTTCGCTCACTTTTGAAACATATTAATGCTCAGAACTTTTAGGTATTTTCGTTGAATTTTAATAAATAATAAAAAAATTATGAACAATTTAAAAAAAGTTAATTTTCAACGTTTTTTAGCGGTTTTTTGCAATAACTTTTGAACCAATTATCGGATTTTAATCTACCAGGCACCAAATTATAGATCTTTTGATTGCGCATATTTCGTCTGCGCTTTACTTTTCTCTACAACCCATAATTTTCCCACTATATCAGAAAAACCGATTTTCCGACCAAATTATTTAAAAATAAACAATGTTGCAATGAAAAAAAACTGACTCATTTGATGAGAAATTACTCCTTACACCTTCCCCAACAAATTCCATCAATAATATAAAGGGCTCTAATTAATTTTATTCAAAATATTATAATGACGCGACTAATAGACGAGCGATGAATCAATCTGGTATGTGCCGTGATAGCTTCTTCGATTTTTTTTTATGATTTCTTGATATATACTTTCACTAACGTACCTTCAACCGTTTTAAATTTCTTAGTAGATAAATACTCCGTCCATATATAAGTTTGTTTTTGTGATTTGTTTCGTCCTAACTTAAATAAAAATATAGGCTATAACTTAACAATATTGGCTTATGGCCAGACAGGATCCGAAAAGACCCACTCAATAGGTACATGTTATACTGGACAACAAGACATGGGTGTTATACCCAGAGCGGTACAGGACATCTCTAAAATTGAAAAAACTCCGGATACTGATTTTCCAAAAAATGGAGCTATACCAGGAGTCCCTGTATGATTTATTAGCAGACAGGCCACGTGAACAATGCACAGTGGATATCCGAGAAGCAGGTCGTGGTATCATCATACCCGGATTGACAGGGTCAAATCCGGCATGTTATGTCCACTGAAGATACGATCAACCGCCTAATCCAGGGATTGCAAGTCCGCGTCACATGTGCAACAGCAATGAATACACATTCATCAAGAAGCCACGCTATATTCACTATTTCCTTTCAACAACAGAAAAAAAGTGATGAAAATAGTGCAATGTCAGTAAAATTCCATTTAGTTGACTTAGCGGGTTCTGAACGCTCAAAAAAGACCAAAGCAACAGGAGATCGTTTTAAGGAAGGTGTCAATATTAATAAAGGACTGCTTGCCTTAGGAAATGTGATACCTGCATTGGGTAAAGATGCTCAGAAAGGTACTGGCTTCATCGGGTACCGTAACAGCAAATTAACGAGATTGCTTCAAGACTCACTTGGTGGGAATTCTTACACTCTGATGATAGCGTGTATCAGCCCAACATACTATAATTTATATGAAACATTAAGTACATTAAGATATGCATATCGTGCACATAAAATAAAGAACAAGCTGATTATCAACTAAGATCCAAAAGTGGCAGAAATTGTTCGTTTAGATCAGAAAGTACGAGAATTGCAGATGCAGTTATTGGAGCGTGGTGGCAGAGAATCTATCTGCCCAACTGAAAGTCAATTAGTCCGTATGGAAAATATGCACACAAAACAACAAACTGTGCTGAGGAGGAAGGTAGAGGAAGCAGCTGCCGTTAATAAACAGCTCAAAGATGCTTTGATGGTACAGAAAGCAGCTCAAGATAGACGAGCGTTGAATCAATCTAATATGTGCCGTGATAGTTTCTTCGATTTTTTTTATAATTTCTTGATATTTACTTTCACTAACGTACCTTCGACCGTTTTAAATTTCTTAGTAGATAAATACTCTGTCCATATACCGGGTGTCCCAGATAACTTTTCCAGCAAAAACTGAAAATTCGGAATTTCTTTAAATGGCTATAACTTTTTTGTCAAAGTAGATAGGTACTTTTTGTAGACGGTTTCTCAAAGTACCATAATTATGATGGATGTATATACTTTTTGGATAAAATATCATATGTTTTTTCGTATTCTTAGATACAGTCAAATATCTATTCTGTTTGCGATTCAAACGCTTAGCGAGTTTCTTCCATTTCAAAGTTTCCTCATTACTCATGGATGGAAGTCGTATAACATCTGCATAATAAAAGACTCTTTCCTTAATATTTAATCGTCTGTAATAATATTTGAGGCAAATATCATAAGCTTTCGCGTTTTTATTTTCTCACTTAGCTATTTGGCAATTGCAGTTGACCAAATGCCATTACATGACCTATAATTTCATATAAATTTAACCGCACCTGTTGCTCAGGGAATTAATTTTATCTAGTTATATGAAAAATGTGCATGTGGGGTACTTTCGGACAAGTAGACTTGGGCACATTCGGACATACCCCGCAGTAGTGGTAGAAAATAGTGCGCAAAAATTCATGCAGAAAATGGATCCCGATGATTTGTTTTTCTTGTTATAGACGATATTTATTTTGTACATTGTCAAAATATCGTCTCCAAGCTACTACGTCCAAATATTATCAAGGGCACTGCTCGGCATGCGGATTTATAAGTTTTACTGTGAGTTTTAATAATTTAAATGTTCAATAATAATTTGTATTAATATATAACAATATTTTTTGAGAACAGAGAATAAAAAAAATAGTTTTGTAGAGTTTCTGTGCTTTATTGGGTTTTGTCCGAATGTGCCTCAGATGTTGTCCGGAAGTGCCCCGCTATGGGGCACTTCCGAACAAATGCTACTTTTTGAAAAATTAAAAAATTTCGAAATGAATGTAAGGTTTATCGAATTTGTTTGTTCATTAATCTATACTTAATGAATGAGTCTATCAATGTGCATTAAGAAAGTTTCCATTCAATTTTAAATAGCAACACTACATTCGCTGAAAAAAAAGCGTCGAGCGTAAAAGAACATATCCGGTCATTATATCGAGCGCAAAAACATATGCGGTCGTTATTTCGAGCGTAAAAAACATATCCGATCGTTATATCGAGCGTAAAAATCATATCCGGTTGTTAAATCGAGCGTCGAGCGTAAAAGAACATATCCGGTCGTTATATCGAGCGCAAAAACATACGCGGTCGTTATTTCGAGCGTAAAAAACATATGCGGTCGTTAATTCGAGCGTAAATGAACATATCCGGTCGTTATATCGAGCGCAAAAACATATGCGGTCGTTATTTCGAGCGTAAAAAACATATCCGATCGTTATATCGAGCGTAAAAATCATATCCGGTTGTTATATCGAGCGTCGAGCGTAAAAGAACATATCCGGTCGTTATATCGAGCGCAAAAACATATGCGGTCGTTATTTCGAGCGTAAAAATCATATGCGATCGTTATTTCGATCGTAGAAAACATATCCGGTCGTTATATCGAGCGTCGAGCGTAAAAGAACATATCCGGTCATTATATCGAGCGCAAAAACATATGCGGTCGTTATTTCGAGCGTAAAAAACATATGCGGTCGTTATTTCGAGCGTAAAAAACATATCCGGTTGTTATATCGAGCGTAAAAAACATATGCGGTCGTTATATCGAGCGTAGAAAACATATCCGGTCGTAATATCGAGTGTAAAAAAGTATGCGGACGTTATATGGAGCTTTAAAAACATATGCGGTCGTTATATCGAGCGCAAAAACATATCCGGTCGTTATATCGAGCGTAAAAATCATATCTGGTCGTAATATCGAGCGCATAAACATATGCGGTCGTTATTTCGAGCGTAGAAAACATATCCGGTTGTTATATCGAGCTTTAAAAACATATGCGGTCGTTATTTCGAGCGTAAAAAACATACCCCGTCGTAATATCAAGCGTAAAAAACGCATGCGGTCGTTATTTCATAGAAAACATGTGCGATATGTTTTTTCTACGCACGAAATAACGACCGCATATGTTTTCTACGCTCGATATAACGACCACACTTGTTTTCTACGCTCGAAATAACGACCGCATGTTTTTGCGCTAGATATAACGATCGCATATGTTTTTTACGCTCGATATAACGACCTCGTATATTTCTTTACGCTTGATATTACGACCGGATATGTTTTCTACAATCCAAATATCGATCGCATATGTTTTTGCGCTCGATATAACGATCGGATATGTCTTTTACGCTCGATTTACGACCACATATGTTTTCTACGCTCGAAATAACGACCGCATATGTTTTTGCGCTCGATATAACGACCGGATATGTTTTCTACGCTCGAAATAACGACCGCATGTTTTTGCGCTCGATATAACGATCGCATATGTTTTTTACGCTAGATATAACGACCTCGTATGTTTCTTTACGCTCGAAATAACGACCGCATATGTTTTTGCGCTTGATATAACAACCGGATATGTTTTTTACGCTCGAAATAACGACCGCATATGTTTTTAAAACTCGATATAACGTCCGCATACTTTTTTACGTTCGATATTACGACCGCATATGTTTTTGCGCTCGATATAACGACCGGATATGTTCTTTTACGTTCCATATAACAACCATATATGTTTTTTACGCTCGATATTACTACCGGATGTTTTTTACGCTCGAAATAACGATCGCATGTTTCTTAACGCTCGATATAACGACCGGATATATTTTTTTACGCACGAAATAATGACCGCATGTTACTTTACGATCGATTAACGTCGGCATATGTTTTTTACGCTCGATATAACGACCGCATGTTTTTTACGCTCGATATAACGACCTGATATGTTCTCTACGCTCGAAATAACGACCGCATATGTTTTTTACGCTCGAAATAACGACCGCATATGTTTATGCGCTCGATATAACGACCGCATTTGTTTTTTACGCTCGATTTAACAACCGGATATGTTTTTTACGCTCGAAATAACGACCCCATATGTTTTTAAAGCTCGATATAACGTCCGCATATGTTTTCTACGCTCGAAATAACGACCGCATGTTTTTGCGCTCGATATAACGACCGGATATATCCGATCGTTATATCCAGCGCAAAAACATATGCGATCGATATTTCGATCGTAGAAAACATGTGCGGTCGTTATATCGTGCGCAAAAACATATGCGGTCGTTATATCGAGCGTAAAAAACATATGCGGTCGTAATATCGAGCGCAAAAACATATGCGGTCGTTATATCGAGCCCAAAAAACATATGCGGTCGTTATATCGAGCGAAAAAACATGCGGTCGTTATTTCGAGCGTAAAAAACATATCCGGTTGTTATATCGAGCGTCATGGACATATCCACTCGATATAACGACCGCATATGTTTTGTACGCTTGATATAACGACCGGATATGTTTTCTACGCTCGAAATAACGACCGCACATGTTTTCTACGCTCGAAATAACGACCGCATGAATTTTCGCTCGATATAACGATCGCATATGTTTTTTACGCTCGATATAACGACCTCGTATGTTTCTTTACGCTTGATATTACGACCGGATATGTTTTCTACGCTCAAAATAACAACCGGATGTATTTTACGCTCGATATAACGACCGGATATGTTTTTTACGCTCGATATAACGACTGCGTATGTTTCTTTACGCTCGATATAACGGCCGGTAATGTTTTTAAAGCTCGATTTAACGTCCGCATACTTTTTTACGCTCGATATTACGATCGCATATTTTTTTACGCTCGAAATAACGACCGCATATGTTTCTTTACGCTCGATATAACGATTGGATATGTCTTTTACGCTCGATATAACGACCGGATATGTTTTTTTACACGCGAAATAATGACGCATGTTACTTTACGATCGATTAACGTCGGTATACGTTTTTTACGCTCTAAATAACGACCGCATATGTTTCTTTACGCTCGATATAACGAGATGCGTTTTTTACGCTTGATATTACGACCGGATATGTTTTTTACGCTCGAAATAACGACCGCATATGTTTTTAAAGCTCGATATAACAACCGGATATGTTCTTTTACGCTCGACGCTCGATATAACAACCGGATATGTTTTTAACGCTCGATATAACGACCGGATATGTTTTTTACGCTCGAAATAACGACCGGATATGTTTTTACGCTCGAAATAACGATCGCATGTTTCTTTACGCTCGAAATAACGACCGCATATGTTTTTAAAGCTCGATATAACAACCGGATATGTTTTCTACGCTCGAAATAACGACCGCATATGTTTCTTTACTCGCGATATAACGACCGGATATGTTTTTTTACGCACGAAATAACGACCGCATAAGTTTCTTTACGCTCGATATAACAACCGGATATGTTTTTTACGCTCGAATTAACGACCGCATATGTTTTTTACGTTCGATATTACGACCGCATATGTTTTTTACGTTCGATATTACGACCGCATTTGGTTTTTACGCTCGATATAACAACCGGATATGTTTTTTACGCTCGAAATAACGACCCCATATGTTTTTAAAGCTCGATATAACGTCCGCATAATTTTTAAAGCTCGATATTACGACCGCATATGTTTTCTACGCTCGAAATAACGACCGCATATGTTTTATTACGCTCGATATAACGACCGGATATGTTTCTTACGCTCCAATTAACGACCGCATATGTTTTTAAAGCTTACTTTTTTACGTTCGATATAACGACCGAATATGTTTTCTACGCTCGATATAACGACCGCATATGTTTTTTACGCTCGAAATAACGACCGCATTTGTTTTTGCGCTCGATATAACGACCGGATATGTTCCATTACGCTCGACGCTCGATATAACAACCGGATATGATTTTTACGCTCGAAATAACGACCGCATATGTTTCTTTACTCTCGATATAACGACCGGATATGTTTCTTTACGCTCGAAATAACGACCGCATATGTTTTTAAAGCTCGATATAACAACCGGATATGTTTTCTACGCTCGAAATAACGACCGCATATGTTTCTTTACTCTCGATATAACGACCGGATATGTTTTTTTACGCACGAAATAACGACCGCATAAGTTTCTTTACGCTCGATATAACAACCGGATATGTTTTTTACGCTCGAATTAACGACCGCATATGTTTTTAAAGCTCGATATAACGTCCGCATACTTTTTTACGCTCGATATTACGACCGCATATGTTTTTTACGTTCGATATTACGACCGCATATGTTTTTTACGTTCGATATTACGACCGCATTTGTTTTTTACGCTCGATATAACAACCGGATATGTTTTTTACGCTCGAAATAACGACCCCATATGTTTTTAAAGCTCGATATAACGTCCGCATAATTTTTAAAGCTCGATATTACGACCGCATATGTTTTCTACGCTCGAAATAACGACCGCATGTTTTTGCGCTCGATATAACGACCGGATATGTTTTCTACGCTCGAAATAACGACCGCATATGTTTTATTACGCTCGATATAACGACCGGATATGTTTCTTACGCTCCAATTAACGACCGCATATGTTTTTAAAGCTTACTTTTTTACGTTCGATATAACGACCGAATATGTTTTCTACGCTCGATATAACGACCGCATATGTTTTTTACGCTCGAAATAACGACCGCATTTGTTTTTGCGCTCGATATAACGACCGGATATGTTCCATTACGCTCGACGCTCGATATAACAACCGGATATGATTTTTACGCTCGATATAACGACCGGATATGTTTTTTACGCTCGAAATAACGACCGCATGTTTTTTCGCTCGATATAACGACCGCATATGTTTTTTACGATCGAAATATCGATCGCATATGTTTTTGCGCTCGATATAACGATCGGATATGTCTTTTGCGCTCGATATTACGACCACATATGTTTTCTACGCTCGAAATAAAGACCGCATATGTTTTTGCGCTCGATATAACGATCGCATATGTTTTTTACGTTCGATATTACGACCGCATTTGTTTTTTACGCTCGATATAACGACCGGATATGTTTTCTACGCTCGAAATAACGACCGCATATGTTTTTTACGCTTGGTCGGAATTATTTTTTAGTAAAAACCTTTATTTCCTGGGCTATAAGTTAAATTCTGCATGCTTTCTTTTCCATCGATATTTCTCGAATACGGTTTATCCTATGAAAAATAAGCAAAGTATGTTTTTGTGTATTTTGTGTATTTATGTGTCGGTCCGAAGGTTATTGGAATAGGTGTCAGTCTGAGGGTTAACGTCGGCATACGTTTTTTACGCTCTAAATAACGACCGCATATGTTTCTTTACGCTCGATATAACGACCGGATGCGTTTTTTACGCTTGATATTAGGACGGGATATTGTGGTTGCGCCATCCTTGTCGCACAGTTACAGGTGGCGCTATCTTTGTCTAACGGATTAGTTTGAAATAATCAGCTGATCGTAACGTCTTGACCTGTTTGGGAGATTTTGGGTACGATCGCGTGAAAACAGGTTATTGCAACCACTTGCGTTAAATATTGCATTGAGATAACATGTTAATATCTCCGTGATCCGCCTTTATTGTAATAATATAGTGAACAATTGTTCGAGGGATCTTCATTACGGGGTTTTATGATTGTTGTTAAATAGATGTGATTATTGTGAAGTCCGACCAACTATATATTTATTGTAAATTATAGCGAATGAATTGCGAGGTCGTTAAATATATTTCTTTATAGTCTATTTAGACTTATAACTGATAACGAACAATCAAACAGTTGAACAGATTGACAAGTGATCATTAAGTATTTATCTATTTAAATATAGAAACAGAATTATGTTTTAGTTTTGTGCTATTGTGAATTAAATATAAGTTTTTGTGTATATTTGTGTGTAATGACATTGCATCGACATTATCGCATTATCAAGTAGTAAACCGCCCCTGGATAAGTGGGCCCCTAAATTATATGGAACCCACATTAAAGCTGTCCCTTATAAAATCCTTTTCCTTTGGCTTCAACGGGAATTTGTGGATCTACGGCAGTTATTATCAAGGTACGTTTATTCTTTGTAATTTGAAGGGTCAATCAACCACGGCTTTATATATATATCTTCTACCTTTGCTACTTTCATCTGAGATTAACACCTTATCAGATACTTTATTATTTAATTATTTTTTGGTATGACGGTGGCCTTAATTTATATTCATTTGAACCTATCGAAGGCTTAAGGCCCCGACAGATATGTTTTTTACGCTCGAAATAACGACCGCATATGTTTTTAAAGCTCGATATAACAACCGGATATGTTTTCTACGCTCGAAATAACGACCGCATATTTTTCTTTACTCTCGATAAAACGACCGGATATGTTTTTTTACGCACGAAATAACGACCGCATAAGTTTCTTTACGCTCGATATAACAACCGGATATGTTTTTTACGCTCGAATTAACGACCGCATATGTTTTTAAAGCTCGATATAACGTCCGCATACTTTTTTACGCTCGATATTACGACCGCATATGTTTTTTACGTTCGATATTACGACCGCATATGTTTTTAAAGCTCGATATAACAACCGGAAATGTTTTCTACGCTCGAAATAACGACCGCATATTTTTCTTTACTCTCGATAAAACGACCGGATATGTTTTTTTACGCACGAAATAACGACCGCATAAGTTTCTTTACGCTCGATATAACAACCGGATATGTTTTTTACGCTCGAATTAACGACCGCATATGTTTTTAAAGCTCGATATAACGTCCGCATACTTTTTTACGCTCGATATTACGACCGCATTTGTTTTCTACGCTCGAAATAACGACCGGATGTTTTTTACGCTCGATATAACGACCGGATATGTTTTTTACGCGCGAAATAACGACCGCATATGTTTCTTTACGCTCAATATAACGACCGGATATATTTTTTACGCTCGAAATAACGACCGCATATGTTTCTTTACGCTCGATATAACGATTGGATATGTCTTTTACGCTCGATATAACGACCGGATATGTTTTTTTACACGCGAAATAATGACGCATGTTACTTTACGACCGATTAACGTCGGCATACGTTTTTTACGCTCTAAATAACGACCGCATATGTTTCTTTACGCTCGATATAACGAGATGCGTTTTTTACGCTTGATATTACGACCGGATATGTTTTTTACGCTCGAAATAACGACCGCATATGTTTTTAAAGCTCGATATAACAACCGGATATGTTTTCTTTACGCTCGAAATAACGACCGCATGTTACTTTACGATCGATTAACGTCGGCATACTTTTTTACGCTCTAAATAACGACCGGATATGTTTTTTACGCTCGATATAACGACCGCATATGTTTTTGCGCTCGATATAACGACCGGATATGTTCTTTTACGCTCGACGCTCGATATAACAACCGGATATGTTTTTAACGCTCGATATAACGACCGGATATGTTTTTTACGCTCGAAATAACGATTGCATGTTTCTTTACGCTCGAAATAACGACCGCATATGTTTTCTACGCTCGATATAACGACCGCACATGTTTTTTACGCTCGAAATAACGACCGCATGTTTCTTTACGCTCGAAATAACGACCGCATATGTTTTCTACGCTCGATATAACGACCGCACATGTTTTCTACGCTCGAAATAACGACCGCATGTTTTTGCGCTCGATATAACGACCGCATTTGTTTTTTACGCTCGATATAACGACCTCGTATGTTTCTTTACGCTTGATATTACGACCGGATATGTTTTCTACGCTCAAAATAACGACCGTATATGTTACTTTACGCTCGATATAACGACCGGATATTTTTTTACGCGCGAAATAACGACCGGATATGTTTTTTTACACACGAAATAATGACGCATGTTACTTTACGATCGATTATCGTCGGCATACGTTTTTTACGCTCTAAATAACGACCGCATATGTTTCTTTACGCTCGATATAACGAGATGCGTTTTTTACGCTTGATATTACGACCGAATATGTTTTCTACGCTCGATATAACGACCGCATATGTTTTTTACGTTTGAAATAACGACCGCATTTGTTTTTGCGCTCGATATAACGACCGGATATGTTCCATTACGCTCGACGCTCGATATAACAACCGGATATGATTTTTACGCTCGATATAACGACCGGATATGTTTTTTACGCTCGAAATAACGACCGCATGTTTTTTCGCTCGATATAACGACCGCATATGTTTTTTACGATCGAAATATCGATCGCATATGTTTTTGCGCTCGATATAACGATCGGATATGTCTTTTGCGCTCGATATTACGACCACATATGTTTTCTACGCTCGAAATAAAGACCGCATATGTTTTTGCGCTCGATATAACGATCGCATATGTTTTTTACGTTCGATATTACGACCGCATTTGTTTTTTACGCTCGATATAACGACCGGATATGTTTTCTACGCTCGAAATAACGACCGCATATGTTTTTTACGCTTGGTCGGAATTATTTTTTAGTAAAAACCTTTATTTCCTGGGCTATAAGTTAAATTCTGCATGCTTTCTTTTCCATCGATATTTCTCGAATACGGTTTATCCTATGAAAAATAAGCAAAGTATGTTTTTGTGTATTTTGTGTATTTATGTGTCGGTCCGAAGGTTATTGGAATAGGTGTCAGTCTGAGGGTTAACGTCGGCATACGTTTTTTACGCTCTAAATAACGACCGCATATGTTTCTTTACGCTCGATATAACGACCGGATGCGTTTTTTACGCTTGATATTAGGACGGGATATTGTGGTTGCGCCATCCTTGTCGCACAGTTACAGGTGGCGCTATCTTTGTCTAACGGATTAGTTTGAAATAATCAGCTGATCGTAACGTCTTGACCTGTTTGGGAGATTTTGGGTACGATCGCGTGAAAACAGGTTATTGCAACCACTTGCGTTAAATATTGCATTGAGATAACATGTTAATATCTCCGTGATCCGCCTTTATTGTAATAATATAGTGAACAATTGTTCGAGGGATCTTCATTACGGGGTTTTATGATTGTTGTTAAATAGATGTGATTATTGTGAAGTCCGACCAACTATATATTTATTGTAAATTATAGCGAATGAATTGCGAGGTCGTTAAATATATTTCTTTATAGTCTATTTAGACTTATAACTGATAACGAACAATCAAACAGTTGAACAGATTGACAAGTGATCATTAAGTATTTATCTATTTAAATATAGAAACAGAATTATGTTTTAGTTTTGTGCTATTGTGAATTAAATATAAGTTTTTGTGTATATTTGTGTGTAATGACATTGCATCGACATTATCGCATTATCAAGTAGTAAACCGCCCCTGGATAAGTGGGCCCCTAAATTATATGGAACCCACATTAAAGCTGTCCCTTATAAAATCCTTTTCCTTTGGCTTCAACGGGAATTTGTGGATCTACGGCAGTTATTATCAAGGTACGTTTATTCTTTGTAATTTGAAGGGTCAATCAACCACGGCTTTATATATATATCTTCTACCTTTGCTACTTTCATCTGAGATTAACACCTTATCAGATACTTTATTATTTAATTATTTTTTGGTATGACGGTGGCCTTAATTTATATTCATTTGAACCTATCGAAGGCTTAAGGCCCCGACAGATATGTTTTTTACGCTCGAAATAACGACCGCATATGTTTTTAAAGCTCGATATAACAACCGGATATGTTTTCTACGCTCGAAATAACGACCGCATATTTTTCTTTACTCTCGATAAAACGACCGGATATGTTTTTTTACGCACGAAATAACGACCGCATAAGTTTCTTTACGCTCGATATAACAACCGGATATGTTTTTTACGCTCGAATTAACGACCGCATATGTTTTTAAAGCTCGATATAACGTCCGCATACTTTTTTACGCTCGATATTACGACCGCATATGTTTTTTACGTTCGATATTACGACCGCATATGTTTTTAAAGCTCGATATAACAACCGGAAATGTTTTCTACGCTCGAAATAACGACCGCATATTTTTCTTTACTCTCGATAAAACGACCGGATATGTTTTTTTACGCACGAAATAACGACCGCATAAGTTTCTTTACGCTCGATATAACAACCGGATATGTTTTTTACGCTCGAATTAACGACCGCATATGTTTTTAAAGCTCGATATAACGTCCGCATACTTTTTTACGCTCGATATTACGACCGCATTTGTTTTCTACGCTCGAAATAACGACCGGATGTTTTTTACGCTCGATATAACGACCGGATATGTTTTTTACGCGCGAAATAACGACCGCATATGTTTCTTTACGCTCAATATAACGACCGGATATATTTTTTACGCTCGAAATAACGACCGCATATGTTTCTTTACGCTCGATATAACGATTGGATATGTCTTTTACGCTCGATATAACGACCGGATATGTTTTTTTACACGCGAAATAATGACGCATGTTACTTTACGACCGATTAACGTCGGCATACGTTTTTTACGCTCTAAATAACGACCGCATATGTTTCTTTACGCTCGATATAACGAGATGCGTTTTTTACGCTTGATATTACGACCGGATATGTTTTTTACGCTCGAAATAACGACCGCATATGTTTTTAAAGCTCGATATAACAACCGGATATGTTTTCTTTACGCTCGAAATAACGACCGCATGTTACTTTACGATCGATTAACGTCGGCATACTTTTTTACGCTCTAAATAACGACCGGATATGTTTTTTACGCTCGATATAACGACCGCATATGTTTTTGCGCTCGATATAACGACCGGATATGTTCTTTTACGCTCGACGCTCGATATAACAACCGGATATGTTTTTAACGCTCGATATAACGACCGGATATGTTTTTTACGCTCGAAATAACGATTGCATGTTTCTTTACGCTCGAAATAACGACCGCATATGTTTTCTACGCTCGATATAACGACCGCACATGTTTTTTACGCTCGAAATAACGACCGCATGTTTCTTTACGCTCGAAATAACGACCGCATATGTTTTCTACGCTCGATATAACGACCGCACATGTTTTCTACGCTCGAAATAACGACCGCATGTTTTTGCGCTCGATATAACGACCGCATTTGTTTTTTACGCTCGATATAACGACCTCGTATGTTTCTTTACGCTTGATATTACGACCGGATATGTTTTCTACGCTCAAAATAACGACCGTATATGTTACTTTACGCTCGATATAACGACCGGATATTTTTTTACGCGCGAAATAACGACCGGATATGTTTTTTTACACACGAAATAATGACGCATGTTACTTTACGATCGATTATCGTCGGCATACGTTTTTTACGCTCTAAATAACGACCGCATATGTTTCTTTACGCTCGATATAACGAGATGCGTTTTTTACGCTTGATATTACGACCGAATATGTTTTCTACGCTCGATATAACGACCGCATATGTTTTTTACGTTTGAAATAACGACCGCATTTGTTTTTGCGCTCGATATAACGACCGGATATGTTCCATTACGCTCGACGCTCGATATAACAACCGGATATGATTTTTACGCTCGATATAACGACCGGATATGTTTTTTACGCTCGAAATAACGACCGCATGTTTTTTCGCTCGATATAACGACCGCATATGTTTTTTACGATCGAAATATCGATCGCATATGTTTTTGCGCTCGATATAACGATCGGATATGTCTTTTGCGCTCGATATTACGACCACATATGTTTTCTACGCTCGAAATAAAGACCGCATATGTTTTTGCGCTCGATATAACGACCGGATATGTTCTTTTACGCTCGATATAACAACCGGATATGTTTTTTACGCTCGATATAACGACCGGATATGTTTTCTACGCTCGAAATAACGACCGCATATGATTTTTACGCTTGGTCGGAATTATTTTTTAGTAAAAACCTTTATTTCCTGGGCTATAAGTTAAATTCTGCATGCTTTCTTTTCCATCGATATTTCTCGAATACGGTTTATCCTATGAAAAATAAGCAAAGTATGTTTTTGTGTATTTTGTGTATTTATGTGTCGGTCCGAAGGTTATTGGAATAGGTGTCAGTCTGAGGGTTAACGTCGGCATACGTTTTTTACGCTCTAAATAACGACCGCATATGTTTTTACGCTCGATATAACGACCGGATGCGTTTTTTACGCTTGATATTAGGACGGGATATGTTTTTTACGCTCGAAATAACGACCGCATATGTTTTTAAAGCTCGATATAACAACCGGATATGTTTTCTACGCTCGAAATAACGACCGCATATTTTTCTTTACTCTCGATATAACGACCGGATATGTTTTTTTACGCACGAAATAACGACCGCATAAGTTTCTTTACGCTCGATATAACAACCGGATGTTTTTTACGCTCGAATTAACGACCGCATATGTTTTTAAAGCTCGATATAACGTCCGCATACTTTTTTACGCTCGATATTACGACCGCATATGTTTTTTACGTTCGATATTACGACCGCATTTGTTTTTTACGCTCGATATAACGACCGCATATGTTTTTGCGCTCGATATAACGACCGCATATGTTTTTTACGTTCGATATTACGACCGCATTTGTTTTTTACGCTCGATCTAACGACCGGATATGTTTTCTACGCTCGAAATAACGACCGCATATGTTTTTTACGCTTGGTCGGAATTATTTTTTAGTAAAAACCTTTATTTCCTGGGCTATAAGTTAAATTCTGCATGCTTTCTTTTCCATCGATATTTCTCGAATACGGTTTATCCTATGAAAAATAAGCAAAGTATGTTTTTGTGTATTTTGTGTATTTATGTGTCGGTCCGAAGGTTATTGGAATAGGTGTCAGTCTGAGGGTTAACGTCGGCATACGTTTTTTACGCTCTAAATAACGACCGCATATGTTTCTTTACGCTCGATATAACGACCGGATGCGTTTTTTACGCTTGATATTAGGACGGGATATGTTTTTTACGCTCGAAATAACGACCGCATATGTTTTTAAAGCTCGATATAACAACCGGATATGTTTTCTACGCTCGAAATAACGACCGCATATTTTTCTTTACTCTCGATAAAACGACCGGATATGTTTTTTTAACGCACGAAAAAACGACCGCATAAGTTTCTTTACGCTCGATATAACAACCGGATATGTTTTTTACGTTCGATATTACGACCGCATTTGTTTTTTACGCTCGATATAACGTCCGCATACTTTTTTACGCTCGATATTACGACCGCATATGTTTTTTAGGTTCGATATTACGACCGCATATGTTTTTTACGTTCGATATTACGACCGCATTTGTTTTTTACGCTCGATATAACAACCGGATATGTTTTTTACGCTCGAAATAACGACCCCATATGTTTTTAAAGCTCGATATAACGTCCGCATAATTTTTAAAGCTCGATATTACGACCGCATGTTTTCTACGCTCGAAATAACGACCGCATATGTTTTCTACGCTCGAAATAACGACCGCACATGTTTTCTACGCTCGAAATAACGACCGCATGTTTTTGCGCTCGATATAACGACCGGATATGTTTTCTACGCTCGAAATAACGACCGCATATGTTTTATTACGCTCGATATAACGACCGGATATGTTTCTTACGCTCCAATTAACGACCCCATATGTTTTTAAAGCTCGATAAAACGTCCGCATAATTTTTAAAGCTCGATATTACGACCGCATATGTTTTCTACGCTCGAAATAACGACCGCATATGTTTTCTACGCTCGAAATAACGACCGCACATGTTTTCTACGTTCGAAATAACGACCGCATGTTTTTGCACTCGATATAACGACCGGATATGTTTTCTACGCTCGAAATAACGACCGCATGTTTTTTCGCTCAATATAACGATCGCCTTTTTTTTCTACGCTCGATATAACGACCTCGTATGTTTCTTTACGCTTGATATTACGACCGGATGTGTTTTCTACGCTCAAAATAACAACCGGATGTTTTTTACGCTCGATATAACGACCGGATATGTTTTTTACGCGCGAAATAACGACCGCATATGTTTCTTTACGCTCAATATAACGACCGGATATATTTTTTACGCTCGATATAACGACCGGATATATTTTTTACGCTCAATATAACGACCGGATATATTTTTTACGCTCGATATAACGACTGCGTATGTTTCTTTACGCTCGATATAACGGCCGGTAATGTTTTTAAAGCTCGATTTAACGTCCGCATACTTTTTTACGCTCGATATTACGATCGCATATTTTTTTACGCTCGAAATAACGACCGCATATGTTTCTTTACGCTCGATATAACGATTGGATATGTCTTTTACGCTCGATATAACGACCGGATATGTTTTTTTACACGCGAAATAATGACGCATGTTACTTTACGATCGATTAACGTCGGCATACGTTTTTTACGCTATGCTTTTTATAACGACCGGATATGTTTTTTACGCTCGAAATAACGACCGCATGTTTTTTCGCTCGATATAACGACCGCATATGTTTTTTACGATCGAAATATCGATCGCATATGTTTTTGCGCTCGATATAACGATCGGATATGTCTTTTGCGCTCGATATTACGACTACATATGTTTTCTACGCTCGAAATAAAGACCGCATATGTTTTTGCGCTCGATATAACGACCGGATATGTTCTTTTACGCTCGATATAACAACCGGATATGTTTTTTACGCTCGATATAACGACCGGATATGTTTTCTACGCTCGAAATAACGACCGCATATGTTTTTTACGCTTGGTCGGAATTATTTTTTAGTAAAAACCTTTAATTCCTGGGCTATAAGTTAAATTCTGCATGCTTTCTTTTCCATCGATATTTCTCGAATACGGTTTATCCTATGAAAAATAAGCAAAGTATGTTTTTGTGTATATTGTGTATTTATGTGTCGGTCCGAAGGTTATTGGAATAGGTGTCGGTCTGAGGGTTAACGTCGGCATACGTTTTTTACGCTCTAAATAACGACCGCATATGTTTCTTTACGCTCGATATAACGACCGGATGCGTTTTTTACGCTTGATATTAGGACGGGATATGTTTTTTACGCTCGAAATAACGACCGCATATGTTTCTTTACTCTCGATATAACGACCGGATATGTTTTTTTACGCACGAAATAACGACCGCATAAGTTTCTTTACGCTCGATATAACAACCGGATATGTTTTTTACGCTCGAATTAACGACCGCATATGTTTTTAAAGCTCGATATAACGTCCGCATACTTTTTACGCTCGATATTACGACCGCATATGTTTTTTACGTTCGATATTACGACCGCATTTGTTTTTTACGCTCGATATAACAACCGGATATGTTTTTTACGCTCGAAATAACGACCGCATATGTTTTTAAAGCTCGATATAACGTCCGCATAATTTTTAAAGCTCGATATTACGACCGCATATGTTTTCTACGCTCGAAATAACGACCGCACATGTTTTCTACGCTCGAAATAACGACCGCACATGTTTTCTACGCTCGAAATAACGACCGCACATGTTTTCTACGCTCGAAATAACGACCGCATATGTTTTTATTACGCTCGATATAACGACCGGATATGTTTCTTACGCTCCAATTAACGACCGCATATGTTTTTAAAGCTTACTTTTTTACGTTCGATATAACGACCGAATATGTTTTCTACGCTCGATATAACGACCGCATATGTTTTTAATTCTCGAAATAACGACCGCATTTGTTTTTGCGCTCGATATAACGACCGGATATAGTCCATTACGCTCGACGCTCGATATAACAACCGGATATGATTTTTACGCTCGAAATAACGACCGCATGTTTTTTCGCTCGATATAACGACCGCATATGTTTTTTACGCTCGAAAAAACGACCGCATGTTTTTTCGCTCGATATAACGACCGCATGTTTTGTGCGCTCGATATAACGACCGGATATGTTTTCTACGCTCGATATAACGTCCGCATACTATTTTACGCTCGATATAACGACCGCATATGTTTTTGCGCTCGATATAACGACCGCATATGTTTTTTACGTTCGATTTTACGACCGCATTTGTTTTTTACGCTCGATATAACAACCGGATATGTTTTTTACGCTCGAAATAACGACCCCATATGTTTTTAAAGCTCGATATCACGTCCGCATAATTTTTAAAGCTCGATATTACGACCGCATATGTTTTCTACGCTCGAAATAACGACCGCACATGTTTTCTACGCTCGAAATAACGACCGCATGTTTTTGCGCTCGATATAACGACCGGATATATCCGATCGTTATATCAAGCGCAAAAACATATGCGATCGATATTTCGATCGTAGAAAACATGTGCGGTCGTTATATCGTGCGCAAAAACATATGCGGTCGTTATATCGAGCGTAAAAAACATATGCGGTCGTTATATCGAGCGCAAAAACATATGCGGTCGTTATTTCGAGCGTAAAAAACATATGCGGTCGTTATATCGAGCGAAAAACATGCGGTCGTTATTTCGAGCGTAAAAAACATATCCGGTCGTTATATCGAGCGCAATAACATATGCGGTCTTTATTTCGAGCGTAGAAAACATATGTGGTCGTAATATCGAGTGCAAAAGACATATCCGATCGTTATATCGAGCGCAAAAACATATGCGATCGATATTTCGATCGTAGAAAACATGTGCGGTCGTTATATCGAGCGCAAAAACATATGCGGTCGTTATTTCGAGCGTAAAAAACATATCCGGTCGTTATATCGAGCGTAAAAATCATATCCGGTTGTTATATCGAGCGTAATGGAACATATCCGCTCGATATAACGACTGCATATGTTTTTTACGCTCGATATAACGACCGGATATGTTTTCTACGCTCGAAATAACGACCGCATATGTTTTTTACGCTCGTAATAACGACCGCACATGTTTTCTACGCTCGAAATAACGACCGCATGTTTTTTCGCTCGATATAACGATCGCATATGTTTTTTACGCTCGATATAACGACCTCGTATGTTTCTTTACGCTTGATATTACGACCGGATATGTTTTCTACGCTCAAAATAACAACCGGATGTTTTTTACGCTCGATATAACGACCGGATATGTTTTTTACGCGCGAAATAACGACCGCATATGTTTCTTTACGCTCAATATAACGACCGGATATATTTTTTACGCTCGAAATAACGACCGCATATGTTTCTTTACGCTCGATATAACGATTGGATATGTCTTTTACGCTCGATATAACGACCGGATATGTTTTTTTACACGCGAAATAATGACGCATGTTACTTTACGACCGATTAACGTCGGCATACGTTTTTTACGCTCTAAATAACGACCGCATATGTTTCTTTACGCTCGATATAACGAGATGCGTTTTTTACGCTTGATATTACGACCGGATATGTTTTTTACGCTCGAAATAACGACCGCATATGTTTTTAAAGCTCGATATAACAACCGGATATGTTTTCTTTACGCTCGAAATAACGACCGCATGTTACTTTACGATCGATTAACGTCGGCATACTTTTTTACGCTCTAAATAACGACCGGATATGTTTTTTACGCTCGATATAACGACCGCATATGTTTTTGCGCTCGATATAACGACCGGATATGTTCTTTTACGCTCGACGCTCGATATAACAACCGGATATGTTTTTAACGCTCGATATAACGACCGGATATGTTTTTTACGCTCGAAATAACGATTGCATGTTTCTTTACGCTCGAAATAACGACCGCATATGTTTTCTACGCTCGATATAACGACCGCACATGTTTTTTACGCTCGAAATAACGACCGCATGTTTCTTTACGCTCGAAATAACGACCGCATATGTTTTCTACGCTCGATATAACGACCGCACATGTTTTCTACGCTCGAAATAACGACCGCATGTTTTTGCGCTCGATATAACGACCGCATTTGTTTTTTACGCTCGATATAACGACCTCGTATGTTTCTTTACGCTTGATATTACGACCGGATATGTTTTCTACGCTCAAAATAACAACCGGATGTTTTTTTACGCTCGATATAACGACCGGATATGTTTTTTACGCTCGATATAACGACTGCGTATGTTTCTTTACGCTCGATATAACGGCCGGTAATGTTTTTGAAGCTCGATTTAACGTCCGCATACTTTTTTACGCTCGATATTACGATCGCATATTTTTTTACGCTCGAAATAACGACCGCATATGTTTCTTTACGCTCGATATAACGATTGGATATGTCTTTTACGCTCGATATAACGACCGGATATGTTTTTTTACACGCGAAATAATGACGCATGTTACTTTACGATCGATTAACGTCGGCATACTTTTTTACGCTCTAAATAACGACCGGATATGTTTTTTACGCTCGAAATAACGACCGCATATGTTTTTAAAGCTCGATATAACAACCGGATATGTTTTCTTTACGCTCGAAATAACGACCGCATGTTACTTTACGATCGATTAACGTCGGCATACTTTTTTACGCTCTAAATAACGACCGGATATGTTTTTTACGCTCGATATAACGACCGCATATGTTTTTGCGCTCGATATAACGACCGGATATGTTTTCTACGATCGAAATATCGTTCGCATATGTTTTTGCGCTCGATATAACGACCGGATATGTTCTTTTACGCTCGACGCTCGATATAACAACCGGATATGTTTTTAACGCTCGATATAACGACCGGATATGTTTTTTACGCTCGAAATAACGATTGCATGTTTCTTTACGCTCGAAATAACGACCGCATATGTTTTCTACGCTCGATATAACGACCGCACATGTTTTTTACGCTCGAAATAACGACCGCATGTTTCTTTACGCTCGAAATAACGACCGCATATGTTTTCTACGCTCGATATAACGACCGCACATGTTTTCTACGCTCGAAATAACGACCGCATGTTTTTGCGCTCGATATAACGACCGCATTTGTTTTTTACGCTCGATATAACGACCTCGTATGTTTCTTTACGCTTGATATTACGACCGGATATGTTTTCTACGCTCAAAATAACGACCGTTTATGTTACTTTACGCTCGATATAACGACCGGATATTTTTTTACGCGCGAAATAACGACCGGATATGTTTTTTTACACACGAAATAATGACGCATGTTACTTTACGATCGATTATCGTCGGCATACGTTTTTTACGCTCTAAATAACGACCGCATATGTTTCTTTACGCTCGATATAACGAGATACGTTTTTTACGCTTGATATTACGACCAAATATGTTTTTTACGCTCGAAATAACGACCGCATATGTTTTTAAAGCTCGATATAACAACCGGATATGTTTTCTTTACGCTCGAAATAACGACCGCATGTTACTTTGCGATCGATTAACGTCGGCATACTTTTTTACGCTCTAAATAACGACCGCATATGTTTCTTTACGCTCGATAAAACGACCGGATGCGTTTTTTACGCTTGATATAACGACCGAATATGTTTTTTACGCTCGAAATAACGACCGCATATGTTTTTAAGGGTATGTTTTTGTGTATTTTGTGTCATATAACCTTAAATAAGTGCCCAACATTATAAAAATATTAAAGAAAAAAAAAATACTAGATAAAAATCGATGAGCCCACTGGCCCCATACATCCCTGGTCTAAATTATAACTAGTTAATATGAGAAATCGATAACACTTATTATTACTAAACAGAATACCAAATTTCAAAAAATTTTCACAAATTTTTTGCTTAAAATATTTTTCTCAATCTACTGTTTAAGTTTAGCACGACAGTGCTGAATCACTCTGTATATACGGCCCATACGGCTAAGCGCTCTCCGCTCTTTGCACTCTATCTCAAGAACGGTTAAATGTATAAAATATTGCTTAGTACCAAATTTGTAGAGAATTTTATGCTCTACAACTTCTCTAATAACTCAAAATGTCATTTAGAGCAAAGAAAACAATATATTTACAAAAAACCGTTCTTCGTGACCTTTGACCTTGAATATCTTGACTTGCGGACACGAGATACTATGTGACATTTGAGCCAACTTATAAAATGTCTAAACAAAGATGTATACAAGTTTGTAGCTTATTATCTTTCATTCCGAGTTTAAATCCTTATTTTGAATCATATACTGCACACCTTTCGATTCACCTGTCAGGTACTTGTGCTCGTTGAAATCGCCTGTCAATTTTTTTTTATACTTTACAGTAAATTAACTAAATCATATTAAAATTTGAAGTTTACAGCGACAAGTTTTTTTTTTTAATTTTATTCACACTTTAACAAATATAAGCTCTGATGATGTGCAGGGCTGATGCCTGCCAGGTCGTGGTTTTCGTACTTAGTATGCTATGACTCGCAACTAAAAAAATTACTAGCCTTACAGGACGAAGGTTACTCGGAGGGTTCACGAGCTCTCTAGCTAACACGATGTCTGGCTGGACCCTTATGCATTTACATGCATTTATATGGTAATTTAACATACCTTTAAACTCATTTATATCACAAGTAGACAAATATTTTTAATTTCTTACCTTTCTCAGAGGCAGCGTTGTAAATAATGCATTATTTTCGTAATGGCATTACCAAAACTAATGCATTATTTCGCAATGCGCGCTATGCATTGCGAGATAATGCATTACTTTTGGTAATGCCAATACGAAAATAATGCGCATTATGCATTATCTCGCAATCCATAATTCGCATTGCGAGATAATGCACTACTTTTGGTAATGCCATTACGAAAATAATGCATTATTTACAACGCTGCTCAGAGGTTTCGGCATATGTTTTTCTACATGTGAACGAAAAAAAAATTTTTAAACGTTTTTGGATTATGAAAAAAAAACTGTTTTTCTTTTTCGTTTTTTTTGTATTTTATTTTAAGTTATTTAAAAATAAAAAAAAGATTAACAATGAGTTTTATGATGAATTATGATACGCAGTGGCGTAGTTAGAACAATTAGGGGGGGTAGTACTTTTCGTCTTAAATATACATGTGTCTAAAATTTTGAAATGTACATATTTTAAATTGATGTTTTCTCAAAACATTAGTTTTTTAGAACAATGAATATTTGGGGGGGGGGGGGGGGTACAAATCAGATTTATTGTAAATATTGAATTTTTCTCTGTTTCGCTACTTATCCATTACAGAAAATCGTAAATATCTCGACTCTTGTGCGAGATTGAGGGTTGTTGTGCCCCCCACATCCCTAAAATCCCGAAGTATTTTTCCCACCGGATCGAATGAGATCAATTACAACCTTTCATCTGTGACATAATAATAAGATTGTATACAAATAATCAAATGTGTACTGTACATGAATATATGCGTGCGTATGTGTAAAGTGAGCATAAAGAATAGTTTGGAAAAATAATTTCTATGAAAAACTAGAAAAAAGTAGAAAAAAGCCAGGTAGAATGACAAAAATATATCACATTCTATGCGTTTTCCATGCAAAATGTATAAGGGTCCACACAGACACCATATGTCGGTCCGAAGGTGTCCTTTTTTGATGTCCTTATAGCAATCCTCTCTAAGGACTTTTCGTGATAATTGTTTTATAAATCGATAGCCAATAAAATTTTAGGAAGCTACCTAGAAGTACAAGTCGCTAGCTTAATTAGAAATATATTTAATTTACGATTGAAAACGAAAAAGGTCTGGCTGGACCCGGGTGTCGGTCCGAGGGTTAATCGATCGTAAAGTAACATGCGGTCGTTATTTCGTGCGTAAAAAAACATATCCGGTCGTTATATCGAGCGTAAAGAAACATGCGATCGTTATTTCGAGCGTAAAAAACATATCCGGTCGTTATATCGAGCGTAAAAACATATCCGGTTGTTATATCGAGCGTCGAGCGTAAAAGAACATATCCGGTCGTTATATCGAACGCAAAAACATTTGCGGTCGTTATTTCGAGCGTAGAAAACATATGTGGTCGTAATATCGAGCGTAAAAAAGTATGCGGACGTTATATCGAGCGTAAAGAAATATATGCGGTCGTTATATCGAGCATAAAAGACATATCCGATCGTTATATCGAGCGCAAAAACATATGCGATCGTTATATCGAGCGTAAAAAAATATCCGGTTGTTATATCGAGCGTAAAGAAACATATGCGGTCGTTATTTCGCGCGTTAAAAAATATCCGGTCGTAATATCGAGCGTAGAAAACATCCGTTCGTTATATCGAACGTAAAAAACATATGCGGTCGTAATATCGAACGTAAAAAAGTATGCGGACGTTATATCGAGCTTTAAAAACATATGCGGTCGTTATTTCGAGCGTAAAAACAAATCCGGTTGTTATATCGAGCGTAAAAAACATATGCGGTCGTTATATCGAGCTTTAAAAATAAATGCGGTCGTTATTTCGAGCGTAAAAACAAATCCGGTTATTATATCGAGCGTAAAAAACATATGCGGTCGTTATATCGAGCGTAGAAAACATGCGGTCGTAATATCGAGCGTAAAAAAGTATGCAGACGTTATATCGAACTTTAAAAACTTATGCAGTCGTTAATTCGAGCGTAAAAAACATACCCGGTCATTACATCGAGCGTAAAAAAACATATGCGGTCGTTATTTCGAGCGTAGAAAACATATCCGGTTGTTATATCGAGCTTTAAAAACATATTCGGTCGTTATTTCGAGCGTAAAAAAACATATGCGGTCGTTATTTCGAGCGTAGAAAACATATCCGGTTGTTATATCGAGCTTTAAAAACATATGCGGTCATTATATCGAGCGTAAAAAAACATATGCGGTCGTTATTTCGAGCGTAGAAAACATATCCGGTTGTTATATCGAGCTTTAAAAACATATGCGGTCGTTATTTCGAGCGTAAGAAACATATCCGGTGGTATTATCAAGCATAAAAAACGCATTCGGTCGTTATATCGAGCGTAAAGAAACATATGCGGTCGTTATTTAGAGCGTAAAAACATATGCCGATGTTAATCGATCGTAAAGTATCATGCGGTCATTATTTCGTGCGTAAAAAAACATATCCGGTCGTTATATCGAGCGTTAAGAAACATGCGATCGTTATTTCGAGCGTAAAAAACATATCCGGTCGTAATATCGAGCGTAAAAAAGTATGCGGACGTTATATCGAGCTTTAAAAACATATGCTGTTGTTATATCGAGCGTAAAAAACATATGCGGTCGTAATATCGAGCGTAAAAAAGTATGCGGACGTTATATCGAGCTTTAAAAACATATGCGGTCGTTATTTCGAACGTAAAAAACATATGCGGTCGTTACATCGAGCTTTAAAAACATATGCGGTCGTTATTTCGCACGTAAAAAAACATATCAGGTCGTTATATCGAGCGTAGAAAACATATCCGGTCGTTATATCGAGCGTAAAGAAACTTATGCGGTCGTTATTTAGAGCGTAAAAAACGTATGCCGATGTTAATCGATCGTAAAGAAACATATGCGGTCGTTATTTCCCGCGTAAAAAAACATATCCGGTCGTTATATCGAGCGTAAAAAACAAATGCGGTCGTAATATCGAACGTAAAAAACATATGCGGTCGTTATATCGAGCGCAAAAACATATGCGGTCGTTATATCGAGCGTAAAAAACAAATGCGGTCGTAATATCGAACGTAAAAAACATATGCGGTCGTAATATCGAGCGTAAAAAGTATGCGGACGTTATATCGAGCTTTAAAAACATATGCGGTCGTTAATTCGAGCGTAAAAAACATATCCGGTTGTTATATCGAGCGTAAAGAAACTTATGCGGTCGTTATTTCGTGCGTAAAAAAACATATCCGGTCGTCATATCGAGAGTAAAGAAAAATATGCGGTCGTTATTTCGAGCGTAGAAAACATATCCGGTTGTTATATCGAGCTTTAAAAACATATGCGGTCGTTATTTCGAGCGTAAAAACATATGCGGTCGTTATTTAGAGCGTAAAAAACGTATGCCGACGTTAACCCTCAGACTGACACCTATTCCAATAACCTTCGGACCGACACATAAATACACAAAATACACAAAAACATACTTTGCTTATTTTTCATAGGATAAACCGTATTCGAGAAATATCGATGGAAAAGAAAGCATGCAGAATTTAACTTATAGCCCAGGAAATAAAGGTTTTTTACGCTTGATATTAGGACGGTATATGTTTTTTACGCTCGAAATAACGACCGCATATGTTTTTAAAGCTCGATATAACAACCGGATATGTTTTCTACGCTCGAAATAACGACCGCATATTTTTCTTTACTCTCGATATAACGACCGGATATGTTTTTTTACGCACGAAATAACGACCGCATAAGTTTCTTTACGCTCGATATAACAACCGGATGTTTTTTACGCTCGAATTAACGACCGCATATGTTTTTAAAGCTCGATATAACGTCCGCATACTTTTTTACGCTCGATATTACGACCGCATATGTTTTTTACGTTCGATATTACGACCGCATTTGTTTTTTACGCTCGATATAACGACCGCATATGTTTTTGCGCTCGATATAACGACCGCATATGTTTTTTACGTTCGATATTACGACCGCATTTGTTTTTTACGCTCGATATAACGACCGGATATGTTTTCTACGCTCGAAATAACGACCGCATATGTTTTTTACGCTTGGTCGGAATTATTTTTTAGTAAAAACCTTTATTTCCTGGGCTATAAGTTAAATTCTGCATGCTTTCTTTTCCATCGATATTTCTCGAATACGGTTTATCCTATGAAAAATAAGCAAAGTATGTTTTTGTGTATTTTGTGTATTTATGTGTCGGTCCGAAGGTTATTGGAATAGGTGTCAGTCTGAGGGTTAACGTCGGCATACGTTTTTTACGCTCTAAATAACGACCGCATATGTTTCTTTACGCTCGATATAACGACCGGATGCGTTTTTTACGCTTGATATTAGGACGGGATATGTTTTTTACGCTCGAAATAACGACCGCATATGTTTTTAAAGCTCGATATAACAACCGGATATGTTTTCTACGCTCGAAATAACGACCGCATATTTTTCTTTACTCTCGATATAACGACCGGATATGTTTTTTTACGCACGAAATAACGACCGCATAAGTTTCTTTACGCTCGATATAACAACCGGATGTTTTTTACGCTCGAATTAACGACCGCATATGTTTTTAAAGCTCGATATAACGTCCGCATACTTTTTTACGCTCGATATTACGACCGCATATGTTTTTTACGTTCGATATTACGACCGCATTTGTTTTTTACGCTCGATATAACGACCGCATATGTTTTTGCGCTCGATATAACGACCGCATATGTTTTTTACGTTCGATATTACGACCGCATTTGTTTTTTACGCTCGATATAACGACCGGATATGTTTTCTACGCTCGAAATAACGACCGCATATGTTTTTTACGCTTGGTCGGAATTATTTTTTAGTAAAAACCTTTATTTCCTGGGCTATAAGTTAAATTCTGCATGCTTTCTTTTCCATCGATATTTCTCGAATACGGTTTATCCTATGAAAAATAAGCAAAGTATGTTTTTGTGTATTTTGTGTATTTATGTGTCGGTCCGAAGGTTATTGGAATAGGTGTCAGTCTGAGGGTTAACGTCGGCATACGTTTTTTACGCTCTAAATAACGACCGCATATGTTTCTTTACGCTCGATATAACGACCGGATGCGTTTTTTACGCTTGATATTAGGACGGGATATGTTTTTTACGCTCGAAATAACGACCGCATATGTTTTTAAAGCTCGATATAACAACCGGATATGTTTTCTACGCTCGAAATAACGACCGCATATTTTTCTTTACTCTCGATAAAACGACCGGATATGTTTTTTTAACGCACGAAATAACGACCGCATAAGTTTCTTTACGCTCGATATAACAACCGGATATGTTTTTTACGTTCGATATTACGACCGCATTTGTTTTTTACGCTCGATATAACGTCCGCATACTTTTTTACGCTCGATATTACGACCGCATATGTTTTTTACGTTCGATATTACGACCGCATATGTTTTTTACGTTCGATATTACGACCGCATTTGTTTTTTACGCTCGATATAACAACCGGATATGTTTTTTACGCTCGAAATAACGACCCCATATGTTTTTAAAGCTCGATATAACGTCCGCATAATTTTTAAAGCTCGATATTACGACCGCATGTTTTCTACGCTCGAAATAACGACCGCATATGTTTTCTACGCTCGAAATAACGACCGCACATGTTTTCTACGCTCGAAATAACGACCGCATGTTTTTGCGCTCGATATAACGACCGGATATGTTTTCTACGCTCGAAATAACGACCGCATATGTTTTATTACGCTCGATATAACGACCGGATATGTTTCTTACGCTCCAATTAACGACCGCATATGTTTTTAAAGCTTACTTTTTTACGTTCGATATAACGACCGAATATGTTTTTTACGCTCGAAATAACGACCCCATATGTTTTTAAAGCTCGATAAAACGTCCGCATAATTTTTAAAGCTCGATATTACGACCGCATATGTTTTCTACGCTCGAAATAACGACCGCATATGTTTTCTACGCTCGAAATAACGACCGCACATGTTTTCTACGCTCGAAATAACGACCGCATGTTTTTGCACTCGATATAACGACCGGATATGTTTTCTACGCTCGATATAACGTCCGCATACTATTTTACGCTCGATATTACGACCGCATGTTTTTTACGTTCGATATAACGACCGGATATGTTTTCTACGCTCGAAATAACGACCGCATATGTTTTTTACGCTCGTAATAACGACCGCACATGTTTTCTACGCTCGAAATAACGACCGCATGTTTTTTCGCTCAATATAACGATCGCCTTTTTTTTTCTACGCTCGATATAACGACCTCGTATGTTTCTTTACGCTTGATATTACGACCGGATGTGTTTTCTACGCTCAAAATAACAACCGGATGTTTTTTACGCTCGATATAACGACCGGATATGTTTTTTACGCGCGAAATAACGACCGCATATGTTTCTTTACGCTCAATATAACGACCGGATATATTTTTTACGCTCGATATAACGACTGCGTATGTTTCTTTACGCTCGATATAACGGCCGGTAATGTTTTTAAAGCTCGATTTAACGTCCGCATACTTTTTTACGCTCGATATTACGATCGCATATTTTTTTACGCTCGAAATAACGACCGCATATGTTTCTTTACGCTCGATATAACGATTGGATATGTCTTTTACGCTCGATATAACGACCGGATATGTTTTTTTACACGCGAAATAATGACGCATGTTACTTTACGATCGATTAACGTCGGCATACGTTTTTTACGCTATGCTTTGTCACGTCCCCCGGCTGTCCTTCGCCTAAGGGTGCCTCTAGCTCGTCGGAGGTGGGATTGGTTCAATTTTTAATTGACGTTACACACCCTTTATGTACAATTTTTATTTATTTATTCACAACTATATACAATTTATACAACTTATTTACACATTGTTGAGCGCCATTTGGTCCTTAATGGTGCTGGGGACCAAAACCCACACGTGATGGAGGGGAACTCGTTTATCACGTTGATATTCCCTCCTTTAAGCACTACGGCAATATTATCCCCACAACGGGTCACAAAAAGATTGAATATTTCTCAAAAGTGTTTAAACAAACAACACACTACTTTTTGTATATGCTATAACTGCCGCTGCTGATATCCGTCTGTCTGTTTCATCAGTGCGTGATCTTGAATCTCTTTCAAAATCACGCACAAGCCTGTCCCGTCGTTTAAACCCATTCCAATGTTACGCGATAATAGTCGGATGCAAAATTATTAAATTTTAATGAAATATTATTTATAAAAATTAATCTATGTTATAACAAAAAAAAATGTAATAAATCCCCCCTTTCCTAATAAAAAAAGATTAATTTTTCCCTATACCGGTTTTAGATCTTTGACATGCCATAGTCCTCTAATCGGGCCATTATCGTCCTCCAATTCATATGTTACTGGAGATACTTTTTTTTCTAATCTTATAAGGTCCTACGAATTTGGGTGCTAGTTTTGCTGCGAAGTGATTCGCGGCGTTTGACAATACATAATTTCGCTTATAGACCGACTGTCCGACATTAAGCTCTACAAAACGACGTCTTAAATTATACTGTTGTTTAGATCGTTCATAAGCCTTTGCTAAACTAACGGTGACATTGTTATGTATTTTCTTTAAGACCTCTGTCGTTTTATTCGCGGTAGGGCGACTGCCTATTTCCGGAACGATATTATCATAATCGGTAGTACCTTTCCCGAAGATAGTCATTTCGCGACCGAAATTAATCAAAAATGGAGACATCCCAGTAACTTCGTGTTTCGCGGAACGTATCGCATAAGCAAACTTTTGAAGGTGTACATCCCAAACGCGTTGATTCTCCTTAATAAATGTAGCTATCATAGTTTTTAGCACTCGATTTACGCGTTCGGCCGGATTCGCTTGTGGGTGATACGCAGGATTATAAATTATTTGCACGCCATACGCCTTAGCAAGGTCTTTAAATTCTTTACTGATATATTGTACGCCATTATCACAGAGTAAGAATTCCGGAGCCCCAAACATTAGAAAAACATTATCCTCAATCAATTTCGAGACAGCCTTTGCTGTAGCCTTTCTAAGGGGAAAGAAAAGTGGATACTTACTAAAATAATCAGCGCATACTAGAATGTACATATGTCCTTGTACCGATTTAGGTAAAGGACCGATAAGATCAGTAGAGATCATCTGCCATGGGCGTGTAACTAGGGGACGTTGTCCCATCAAACCAGCAGGTAACTTCTGTGGTACTTTATGTTGAAGACATAAGTGACACGACCGAACATACCTGGTTACATCTGCTTTAAATTTAGGCCAGTAATAAAATTGTGATATACGCGCGAATGTTTTAAATACACCCATATGTCCTGAAGTGGGAGTATCGTGAGCTTCTTCCAAGGCTTGTCGTCGACATTCCTTCGGAAGTACGGTGACCCACGTATCTTCGTCCCAACCTACATTCTGACCGCGTCGCCTACTATACAAAGTATTACCTTCGACACGCCATAATGGGTATTTTAAAGGGTTATCGACTACATTAGTTAACATTTTCCTATACCACTGATCTTTAATCTCGGACGGAATACTAACTACAGCAATTAACGGAACTGAACGAGACAACGTATCAGGCACTAAATGATCTTTGCCTTTACGATGTATAATCGAAAAATCAAATTGTTGTAAGCGTACAGCCCACCTTGCCAAACGTCCAGTAGGTTCTTTTAATTGATTGAGCCATAAAAGCGAGTGGTGGTCGGTAATTACAGAAAAATGATACCCCTCCAGATAAGGTCTAAATTTCCCTACAGCCCAGATTACGGCAAGGCATTCGCGCTCAGTAGTCGAATAATTACGTTCGCAACGCGTTAAAGAACGACTGGCATACGCGATAACTTTTTCGCCATCTTTATGCTCTTGCGATAAAACCGCGCCTATTCCAAAACCTGACGCATCACACTGTACTATAAACGGTAGAGTGAAATCAGGGCAACTAAGTATCGGAGCCGATATCAATTTATCTTTTATTGCCGTTAAAGCAGTTTCACATTCCATTGTCCAAACCCATTTATTCGATTTTTTTAATAAGTTAGTTAATGGAGCTGTAATCGTAGAGAAATTGGGTATAAAACGCCTATACCACGAGGCCATCCCTATCAAACGTCGTATATCTGCAATAGATTTAGGAGTTGACATATTAATTATTGCGGAAACTTTGTCTGGATCTACATGCAAACCCGAAGAATTAACGACATAACCTAAATATTTTAATTCCGGGCTACAAAACTTACACTTATCCCTGCTCAAAGTTAAACCAGCATTTAACAGACGTTGAAAAATTTTTGTCAGTATTTCTACGTGTAGTTCAAAATCAGGAGTAATAACTATTATATCGTCTAAATATACAAAAACATATGGTTCTAAATCAGGACCTAGTACATTATCAATTAATCGTTGCCAGGTGGCAGGACTATTGTGAAGGCCGAAAGGCATTCGACAAAACTGGAATAACCCCCTACCAGGTATGGTAAACGCTGTCTTTTCTTTGGCGGTTTCTTTCAAAGGAACTTGCCAATAGGCAGACTTTAAGTCCAACGAGCTTAAATATTTAGCATTTTTCAACTTATCTAGAATAGCAGAAACAAACGGAATTGGGTACGCATCCTTTTTGGTTACCGCGTTCACTTTCCTAAAATCTACACAAAACCGAAAAGTGCCATCTTTTTTACGTACTAATAAAATTGGTGAAGACCACGCCGATTTCGAAGGTTCTACCACCCCTTCCGCTAACATTTTCTCTAACTCGATATTTATATTATCTTGTACCGCAGGCGAAACGGGATAGTACCGTTGTTTTATCGGTGGCGAGTCCGTGATAATATCATGTTTAACTAAATGAGTACAACCTAGTTTTTTACCAAATTTCGCAAAATATTCTTCTAAAAGACTGTCTAATTGTACCTTTTGCCCCTTAGATAGATTTGACTGTAAATGTTGTTCTTCAACTGACTCAATACTCGACGCGAAAACCCACTTATTATGTCTGACGTCTGGAACAATTTCCATTCTACGCCAAAAATCTAAGCCTAAAATTAACTTATGAGGTAATTCCGGTATATACAAAATATCTAAAATAATAACTTTCCCCCTTAACGAAATAGGAGTACACAATGAACCTAGCGGCCTACATTGTTGACCGTTCGCGACAACACAAACAGGCATATCACTATAATTAATTTTTAACCCTAAATTTACTAAACATTGGTATCCCTTTGACCCTACAAATGTACGCGAAGCGCCTGAATCTAATAACCCTAAAAATGGTTGACCTAAAATTTGTACTTCGAGATACGGACGGTCATCACCGGGTGTACTAGCTAAAATATAATCAATCAAAGGTTTATTCCTACTATCAATTTTATAACTTTGTAATTCCTTAATATTATTTGGTCGACGTGTGATATTCGGGTGCGATTTCCGACCTACAAACGACCCGCGTTTTCGTTTCCCTGTCTTGAAGTGTTACGATTCCTGCAACTACATTCCCTAAAAGTTACATTCGGATTACCACAGTTAAAACAAAACCTATTTCTTTGCCTCGATCTACAATTCCTAAAGAAGTGACCAATTTCATCACAGTTCCAGCACTTATTATTCCCAACTGACAGAACGTTAAGTTTTGTTGTCTTTTTAGGACCTACATATGCCAAGTCTGGCTCTAAAGAACTCGTAGAAGGTGGAGGTGGTGCAAAATTATCCATCTCGACCTTACTATGTTCTAACGTGCGACACAACCTGAGCAGATGTTCTACCGAATTTACCGGTACTAAACTCAAATGCGATTGAAAATACGGCGCGATATTACGTCTTATAATTCTTAATTTAGACTCTTCGGTTACAAAATAAGAAAGGCGAGAAAATAAATTATTCATTACTGCGATATACATGCCAATAGATTCGTGTTGACCTTGAGTGCGATTTTTAATTTCGTTTAATAACCTATCGTCATAGTCTGGCGGTTGGAATTCTAATCGTAATTCGTGATGAAGATCGTTCCATGAATTCATTTTATTTCGTACCCCTCTAAACCAAATAAGAGCTTTGCCTTCAAATAGGTCTATGGCAGAGGACCAAAGTTCCTCAACATCGATATTACGAGCTACCTGTAATTCTGATACCCGTTCCAAAAATGCGCTTAGAGATTCTGAAGGTTCCCCTGAAAATTTTAAATTCCACTTTGCGACTGGTGTGGATTTTAACAGACTACTTTTTGTATCGGGTCGACGAACAGACGTTTCCACGGCATTACCTAAGTAAGTTTGATTATTACCAATATTTTGTGGTGAACTTACATTCATCACCCTCGGTTCTACAATACTAGGCTCCCCCGGATCATTATCTGCGGTTACACCGGAAAATTTTGCCTCAAAATCGGCTTGTAAAATTAACAATTCTGTAATTAATTCAGAAGGACGCGAAGATTCCTGATTGATTTTAGTTAAACGATCTATACGTGAAAATAAATGTACAAATTTTGTTTCAATCTTTTTGTAATCCCCGTCACTTACCGCAGTGTCTATCAGTGTTCGCAGTTCCAAAATTTTTGTCGGGATAGTAATGATTTCCTCCTCAAAATTCAATGCAGTAGGAGATAAATTAAATGAATTTCCTTCTCGTTCCCTTTTTAATACTGCTCTTAGACTTTTCCTCATTTCATCCACTAAACCCGTCTGCAACCCTCGGATTTTGAGTTCATAGCTCAATTCGTCTTGTGATAAACGGTTCACCTCCATCGTTACAAAGAAATCTACAAAAGTTTTAATTTAAATAAATAGAATAAGCAATAGTACAATTATTACTATTAATCAATAGTAAATACTTTTTAACTTAATCGAAAATAAAAATAAATTCATTTCCGAGAAAAAAAACTTAAACTCAAATGAAATATCTGATAATTTAGTATTACAAAAAAAACAAAAAAAAAACTTATCAGTACTCAAATAAATCCAATACTATACAATATATTCGATATAGTCTGATTGTGAACAGAGTATACACTATGAAATAATTTTTCTACATAAATCAGAAATTTATCAAAACGAACACAGTATAGTTGCATACAAACTTTAACATGAAAACTATTGAAATTAAATTTTAATTGATTTTACATAATTTTAACCTTGATTTTAACATTAATTAATTTTAACTATTTAAATCATTGATTTTAACATGTACAAACCCTTTAGATATTATTATGTCCATACATATAGAAAATTTGAAATGCAATTATAAAAAAATTAAAATAAAACAGAACTTTGTTTTGTTGATTGCGGTTTCCAAGTTTTTGTATTTGCTGTTTTCCTTTTTGGGCTGGGCACCTCTCGCGATAGCGGTCTTCTTTGGAATATCGGGTCCCTCTCCAAGTATCGGTTCTTCCCAAATCCAACAGCAATTATTGGGCCCCTTTTCCAATTGTCGGGCCTTTCTCGAAATATCGGACTCCTTTCCAAATTGACGGGCCTCTCACTCAAAATATTGGGCCCCTCCCTCGAAATATCGGTTCCCACGTTGAAAATATCGGGCCTCACGTTGTGCGCCAAAATTTGTCACGTCCCCCGGCTGTCCTTCGCCTAAGGGTGCCTCTAGCTCGTCGGAGGTGGGAGTGGTTCAGTTTTTTAATTGACGTTAACACACATTTTATGTACAATTATTTTATTTTTTTATTTATTTACAACTATATACACTTTATACAACTTATTTACACATTGTTGAGCGCCATTTGGTCCTTAATGGTGCTGGGGACCAAAACCCACACGTGATGGAGGGGAACTCGTTTATCACGTTGATATTCCCTCCTTTAAGCACTACGGCAATATTATCCCCATACAACGGGTCACAAAAAGATTGAATATTTCTCAAAAGTGTTTAAACAAACAACACACTACTTTTTGTACATGCTATCACTGCCGCTGCTGATATCCGTCTGTCTGTTTCATCAGTGCGTGATCTTGAATCTCTTTCAAAATCACGCACAAGCCTGTCCCGTCGTTTAAACCCATTCCAATGTTACGCGATAATAGTCGGATGCAAATTATTAAATTTTAATGAAATATTATTTATAAAAATTAATCTGTTATAACAAAAAAAAATGTAATAAAATTTATTTTAAAATTTTAAAACTTTTTCAATTAATTTTATTTAAGCAAAAAAAAAATTGTTAAAAAAAAATTAGAATAATTTTTTAAATTTTATTAGACCAAAATAAACACTTTTGGTATTTTATACTTTTTCCCTAAACCTGATGGTTTGGGAGTAAAAAAATATTGAAAGTTCAAAATCTCGAATTATTTTGTTAGATATCTTGAAAGGTTTAAGTTTTTCAAAAAAAGTTTTCAATGAAAGATACGTGTTTTTTCACGTAAAATAAAATTACTTGATTAAAACTATAGGTTCCTATTTAAAAAAATGATGTTGACCTTCATATCACCCTAAAAACACCACCTAAAAAAAATTTCATCCGAGTACGTCTATGTCCCCCTCCAAACCGTGTAACTTTTAACTGAAAAGTTTTTTGATAACATTTCACCATAAAAAGTTATTAGAGGTGTGCACTTAAAATGGGTCACCCTGTATTTAAAAATTATAGATTGTGTCAGGATCATTTTTCAAATAATTCATTTCATGTTATTAAAAATGATGCTTTAATATTAAATCCAAATGCAATACCTAGAGCATCTATAGACAATTGTGAATCTGATCAACATGATTTCGAGACATTTGACTCTCCTAGCATTTAAAATTTTGACATTATGACTTCTAGCAGTGCTGTTAAAAGTAAAATCAAAAAAAATCGGTAATTATTAGTAAACTTAAAAAAAAATTATCATCCTGTAAGAATAACTTACGTCGCGTCGCTAAACTTCAAAATGGCAAAATTTTGAAAAAACTGGAGAATAATTTAAGTCCCATAGGTATTAAATTTATAACTTCCCAAATTAAAAGTAAGGGTTTAAATAGTAGAGGGAATCGTTGGACTGAAGATGATAAAATATTCGCGTTAGCAATTTATAAACGGGGCCCGCGTTGCTATAAATTTTTGAGAAGTTATTTTTCTCTGCCAAACAAACGAACCCTACAGCGTTTCCTCAATAAAGTGCCATTTCATACTGGAATTAACGAGGAAATTTTTGGAGTTTTAAAAAGCAATGTTAAAGAATTATCAAAATTAGATCGCTATTGCGTTTCAATGTTCGATGAAATGGCACTTTCAGTAGGCATTCATTATAATTCTACTGGGGATAATGCTATAGGCTTTGAGGACTTGGGCAGTATTGGTCGATCAGACAATACTGCCAATCATGCGTTGGTATTTATGGTACGGGGTGTCCGTAAAAAATGGAAACAACCGATATCATATTACTTTACGCATAATACAATTAAAACTCAGCACTTAAGGCACATTTTATTAGAAACCATAGAAGCTCTGCAGGTTGTAGGTTTAAAAGTGATAGCAACTGTTTGTGATCAAGGGGCTACTAATGTAGCTGCTATCACTTCGTTAATGTTAAATGAGCAGCCATATTTCTTTGTTAACGAACAAAAAATTGTAACATTATTTGATCCTCCCCATCTTCTGAAAACCACTAGGAACAACTTTATGAAATATAATGTTTTATTTGATACTAACAAAATTGCAAAGTGGTCAGATATTTTAAAATTTTTCAAACAGGATCAATTAAATAGAAGCCCCATTCAGTATAAATTAAAACCTGAACATTTTGAATTAAATAACAAGAGCAAAATGAAAGTGAAAATTGCTGCTTGGCAACTTAGTTATAAAGTACATTGCGGAATATTGGCTTATGCTTTTAATAATAATGATATGCACAAGGCAATCGATACTGCAGAGTTTGTTGGAGACAAACTTTTTGACAGCATGAATGGTAAGAGTACAGCTTTTGATTGTGGCAAGGTTTTACGTAGTGCTGTAACTAACCGTTCACCTCATACGGCTTTTTGGGAGGAAATGCTGGTAAAAGTTAGTGGATGGAGGTTTTTTCATCCTAATGATCCTCACATGTTACCCCGTAATTCTCCTAGGTGTCGACAAGGTTGGTTAACGAGTATACGGGGTATATTAATATTATGGGATGTTTGTCAGAAAGCAGGTTTTAAATACATGCTTCCCCATAATTTTACCCAAGATGCCATTGAAAATTTGTTTGGTGTAATACGACAGCATGGCATTACCAACACGAATCCGACGTGTTACCAATTTATTGCTGCTTTCAAATCTACTATTTTGAATGGGTTGGCATCCCCATTAAATACAAATTGTGAATCGGATGATTGTCAAATTTTGGATAACTTAAGAGTTTTTTTGGGTAAAGACAAAACACCGTCTGTTTTAACCAACACTTTTGAACCACAAAATGTGCCAATTGTATTTTATGATCCTACTGATGAAGAAAAACAGTCTATGTGTTATGTGGTCGGTAGTTTTATTAGAAAGTTAAATATAACAGACTGTGAGGAATGTTCGATGTCATTTATTTCTTCAGAATTAGAATCAGAATTTCACACGTATAATCTTTTGAAATAATATAGTGCTGATGTTAGACGACTGGTTTATGCAAATAAAAGCACCGTTGATTATTATTGTAATATATTTGATATTACAAATTATATTTTGACAAATTGTCCTTCAATAAAGAATTTAAAAAAAAGTGTTGATTATTTAGTCGACAATCGCGTTGATAAGACATGGTTTATTTGTACTGAACATTCTAATATAATTGCTGAATTCAAAAATAAACTGATTTTATTTTGTATTCACAATTATTTTAAGAAGTCAAAACTTAAGAAGTGATTATTTTGCAATAGTTATTAATACTCCGAGTACCTGATTTTTTTTAATTATAAGAATGCAATCAATCTGTGATCATTAATACATATTAGTGTGATGTAATCTGTGATAATTAGTACTCTGAGCAACTGTTTTATTTATGCAGTATTTTATTCTATTTATATATTTTTTATATATTTATATATTATTTTTTTATATATTTAAATAGTTTTTCATTATATTTATATAATATGTGTAAGTAAAATATAAACTTTATATTTATGTAGTTATATTTTATCAATACAGTACATTTGATATGTGATAATTTCTGGTACTCAAAGTAAATTAATTTATTTATATATTATATTTTACTTGTATTATATAAATATGTATACGTTTTATTTTTTATGTACTTACTAATTAATGCAATGGTTCCCAATTATTTTCAATTCAGACCGCCCTTAATGTTTCAATAAATTTTTCACATTGCTTTTAAAATCATATTTTTTTTCATAAAAATAATACTTGTTATTTGAAAAATATAAAACAAACTTTATTTCATTCACAAAATTTTAACTTCCACTGCATGTAGTTTGGGAGGCGTTGTAGTAATTATTTTATCAAAATATAAAAAATAATTTCATTTTACTTATAAATAAAATCACTAAGGTTCACTTGTAAAATATTATTTGAAACAAGAGTAAATAGATTAACAAAATTTAATATTAAATTATATTGATTATATATAGATGTGCTATAACAAATGGACTTTAGTGCCATTAATTTAATCTTCTTATCTTTTTTATTATTATATAAATTCATATTATTTAACACATTTAATTTTTTATAATTGCCATAGCAGATTTTAAGATTCATATTGGCATATGGAGAATACTCCAAAATTACACTCCTTTTTGAAAATATATTATTTTTATCTTAATACTGTAATTAATAGTACAAATTACAATGCTAATCTGCAATTATTCAGCGTTGGTTGTACTATTAATTATATAAGTATTTCCTAAAATGAACATATCATTTTTTTTTTTAATATACACCTATTTTAATCGGCTTTAATAAATTAAATATTTCAATAAAATTTAATGACTAGGCTTTATTATTCCCTCAATTTTATAATATATATAATAAACAATAATTAAACGGCTGTGTGTTTTTCATTTCATGTATTATAAAGAATTTATATTTGTTTTTTCCAGTATACTTAATTAATAAATTAATTTTAAAACAGTTATGTTTTTCATTTTTCAACCTTTATATAGGAATATTCAACTTTACCTGTAAAAATTTATGGTGTTTATATATAATCCTTTTATTATATCTGACTAATATGTACGTTTATTTAATTTTTTTTTTTATAAGAAATTGTTAGACGATAAAACATCATGGATTTTATAGGTTAATAAAAATAAACAAAAAACATATGTCATGGAAGCGTGGTATTTCAAATATTTAAAAGCTGACACTTAAACTAAAAATACACCTTAACCACAAAATTTATGTCACTCGACACGTGTTTCGACTTCACAAGAAGTCCTCATCAGGAGCCTAACGATTCCATTAATTTAAAAGCTGCTTCTGATTGGTTGAGCGCCAATATTACCCAACCAATCAGATCCGTCCTACCTCGTAATGTCAAACTATATTTCCAGTAAAATAACGTTGAGTGTCGCTTCTGTATATTTATTATTCTGTGGCCTAGTTATCGTATGCCAAAAAGTGAATGTGTTAGGCAAGAGAACGAACTGTTGTCCTATCATAGTTTGGTGTACACTTTATGAAATTTTAGATAAAACATTTATTAATAACATAATGAAAATAACCAACCCGTAACGCCTGCATCTTCGAGCTCTTGGAGATCCATCTTCATTCCTGATATCATAGCCAATTTGCGTTTATTAACTCTTATTTTGATCATGTCTCTATTTGCTATCTGAACTTTTGTCCCATTTTTTTATTCGGTACTATACTTCGGTGACTATACTAATCAACGAAATACCATGCGGTCCACACCATGGATTTAATGAGTAAATAATTTTCTATTCTATTCTACAAGGGGATAAGGATACATACTATGGTAGTCTACTACCAGAACTTAGGAGAATCCAACAAATGCTAAGATGCTTACAAAATGAAAATTTTAAGTATTGCACCACTTCGGTAAATGTTATTGAAAAAAGTATCAATAGACGTTTCAAAAAGTTTTTACAAATTGAACAATCAACAAATGATGCGATATTAGCTTCAGTTTCACATCTTTTTTAAAAAATTAAATGGGTACCAAAACAAAATAAAGAGAAAGTGAAAGTATTTATCATGATAGAAATTCGAAAGATGAAACGCCAAGAAAAGAAAAACGCGGAGGTAAATAATAACATTGACAACGACATTACAAACAAAAAAATGAAAAATACGAATCATACTATATGTTTCTAGAAGATTTGGGTTCCTCTATCGCCAGTGACAGCACTAGCAGCAATCAATCAACAAGTGATTTGGAAACACTACAATATTCACAAAATACGGATACATCTTTAGAAGTGTTAAATTCATATCCTAATATAAAAAAAAATTTCAAACATAACTGCAAACATTGAAATAAAATCAATCTATGAACTGTAGTTCTTTTTTTCAAAAGGGTGGAAAGTGTAGTAAAATTCATAACTCAGTTGCAATAGTATTTATTGAAAACATAAACATTTAAAAACAATGAATAGTCATCAACCCTCCGTCCAACACATGGGTCCAGCCAGACTTTTTTCGTTTTAAATCGTAAATTAAATATATTTCTAATTATGCTAGCGACTTGCACTTCCAGGTAGTTTCCTTTCTGCTTTAATGAGTTTTACGTTCTTTCGAAATTGCTGCTCTTTTTTTCGTTGGCCATCGTAAATTTTGTTGTATCTATTCGGGGAGGTGAGCGCCAAATTTTGCAAATACATTCTAAAGGCTGATTTTTTTTTATATTACGTCATATTTTTGTTGTAGATATACAGCCTGCCGTCAGTCAGCTAGTTTCGTTAGCGTTTGGCGTGGGGATGGTTTCCAATCTTTCCAAAATTTTGAAGGCTGACTATGATAAAAGAAGTTTTCACTTAGTATACTGCTTACAATTAAATTTTCAGATATTTGAAACTAATTGCAACGTGTATAAATTTTTACAAAGATAAAGTCACCCTCGCGCCAAACGCTAACGATACTAGCTAACTGACGGCAGGCTGTATCTCTAACCACAAATGTGACGTAATATCGAAAAATCTACCATTAGAAAGTAGTTGCTAGAGTCGCTCACCTCTCGGACTATTATTATGACCGATGATAGTACTGAAGAGCGAAATGCTCTTCACACGGTGTTTCCGGAATTAGATTATTGCTTTGTATTTCCATACAATATGTCAAGCAATGTGTAGGTGGTTGTGACAGGCAGAACATGGAGTTGAAAAGGAAGAGAGACAAAGTGTAATGAATATGTTCAGGAACGTATTATATGCTACAACGCCTGAAGAAGCACAAGAATGCTATGAAACTCTTTGCCAAAGCAACACAGTGCAACAAAATATGCGTTTATTGGAATATATTCAAACATTGTGGGAGAGATGTGAAACTGAAAAATGGTGTCTAACATATAGACAAAACATTATTACCCGAGGCAACAACACGAATAATTACTCAGAAGCATCAATTCGAATATTTAAAGACATTGTTCTTCAAAGATGTAAAGTATTTATATCTTTGGTTGAAATAATAGTTAATACTTTTGAAAAATATTACCAACGACGATTTTTAGTGGGCAAATTCTAGATATACAAAGCCTCAAATTAATTACAGACAGTTTTGTTCCAAGGCCAAAATGTTAAAAAAAAAAAAAAACGACACTACGACTACGAAAACGTTCCGATTATGGATCAGCTATTTTCGAATAGTATCTGTGCTGAAAGACTTTATTTCAGCTGAGCGTATGGGTGATTGGAATCTGCACTTGCACACCATTGAAAGGATGATTCCATACTTTCATGCATCAGGACACTTTCCGTATCCAAAGTCCGCGCAACTGTACTTGCAACACATGCAGGAATTACCTACCAAAATGGACGCATCACTCGTTTCAAAAATACACCAATAGATATTTTACAGCGAGACGTTCCGATGTTTTTTTCTGGGATTTCCTCGGATCAAACCATAGAACAAACTCTCATGAAATCTATGAGTGTTGAAGGAGGACCTTTTAAAAACGTGGTGTTACGGAATGTATAGTTTATAAATGGATAAAAGGTGTTATTTTTTCAAAAGATATAATAGAAGGGGTAGAAGAATTTTGTAATATATCTTTTAAAAAAGTTATTAACACACTGATTCAACCGATGCACGAATTAAAAAGGACGACATTGACGTGAAAAAATTAGAAGAATATTTTATCCAACATTCTCCATTCCCTGATGTGGCTGTCGTTATGTCTATCGGAACAGGAATAACTGGACACGGAAACGTGAATTGCTACGTAGCTTTTGAGGTAGGTTTTAAAATAATGAAGAAATAATTTTTTTTAAAGAAGTCAAATAATCAAGGAAAGACAAAATTATTCCTTTATTGGCTTCCACTAGCAAAATCAAAGTGGATGATAATATTATTCCAATTGATCCACTACTGTTATTTCAGCATATTTGTTTCATTCGGTATCGAAATACCAGAATGTTTCTTTTAAACACCGTAAAATAGATTTTAAGTGGACTGTACGAAATAGGTTAAACGAAATATAACATTGTTGATTCATACAACTGCATATATTAGTACAAAGAAACGGCTTACCTCTTTTGTTGTACCTAAGTACGGCTCTGCTCTTCCCAAATACAATTATCAGGATTGGATGGTAAAAGGGATATCAATTGTAATAATTCAAACAGCTATCCATGCGACTTCTAAGCACGTTCCTTTGATCGAAAACCCCTTTATATGCAATACAGTAATAACTTGCAATAACACTTAAAATAAACCAGTAACTTCACAATAACGGAAAACTAAATACACTATTCGATATATATATTAAACTATATCTATAACATTCACATAAACGATTCTCAAATAAAATATAAACTCTACACATATAACTATAATGTATACACTTCTGTCAGGGTCCAATGTTCACGTATATCTTTGTAAGAGACAACAATCGAACATTTACCGACACGAATATACTATATCTTTTCCAACAGGAATTGACACCTAACCTTGGTCAAGAGTTCAGACAGATCTGACCTTTAAAGTCAAGAGTCCACAGGCATCTGACTTAAGTTATCATGCCGGTTCATACGGTATTCAAAAACGCGGTAAAAGCTACTGCGCAAGACTGCGCGGCCAGACCGGCGCACACAATATTTGCGTGTCAAAAATCGGATGAAGAACTCAAAAACTACATGGCTTTTGAATTAGCTCCTTACCCTTTTGCTCTTTTTGAAGATGGTGAAATGCGAAAAACAAAATCTACATTTTATGACCTATTACCAGATGTTACGGTGAATATGAACGATTTACAATACAAATTTTAACTAACTCAACTTAACAAAAATAATAAATTTCTTTAAGTTGCCCTCAATTATATACCGGTACTCCAAATACTGTCATGTCAGCTGACGCAGTTATTTAGAAGTGTAAGCTTAGATATATATTAATTTTGTCTTTATAAAATGTAAAATAGAGCAACAAAAGGTGTCCATATTATCCGCCTGGTCCATATATACCGACTTTACTCTACATTAACATTAAAATTACTAAACAAATATAATTTATTGGGTATAAAATGAAACTCTTTACTATATATATTTTTTCACCTTTATCGTCTCATTTTTCAATTGTTTTAATCAAGAACGGTGTTTTTTTAACATTGTTATTTCAGCTTTTAACTATGCAGTAGAAAAGGTTTTATTAAGATTCATTGACTGGTCCTGGATTCCGAGGTTTTAAGATTTCCATGTTTTACGGCGCTCCACTACCATTTGTAATTATAGTTGTTATTGCTTGCACATTCAAGGGATTTTCATAATAAGAATATTTAAATTTTGATTGTCATATTTTTGTTACTTATTATAATTGTAGAATTATCACGTGCATTATTTTATTTATAAATTTTTGGAATAAAAAAATAAAAATCATAGCCGGTTAACAGAAATATATTAGAATCCCTTTATTTTATTTTCGCTATAAAATCAATCTTATACTCAAAGAAATGAATAAAAAAATTTGAAAAACAGAAAATCCACAGTAATGAGAAAATATAAAAAAGATTCTTTTTTATCCAAGAAATATGTGTACTATAAAACGATTATGTCCTAACATCGTCTCCATAATATCAGACACGTTCACAAAAATGACACGTGCTAATAAATACATAACCTATAAAACTTGCTTTATTGAAATTAATCCGTTGACATCTCAATTATATTACCATATAAAGCAGTGGTTTCCAAACTTTATGTAACCACGCCTTCCTTTAAAAAAAATAATATCTTGCGCCCCCCCCCCCCCCCCCCTCCCTTAATTTCATAAAATAGTTTCAGACATATTTTAAAAAGGTATAAAATATATATTTTTTTGCGTATAAAATTTATTTTTAAAACGATAAAAATGTGCTTGTTTATTAGCACAAACTTCATTTCTGAATTTCACTCTGAATTTTTTTAGAAGTTCGCATGATAATTCTATCAGTTTTCCTTTTTTAATAAAAGTTGTCAAGCTAAAACTACACAGTGACGTCCCTTTCAGATAAATAAAAGTTTATTTATATGTATATATTTTTTATTTACCATACACACCTTAATGTTATGTTATGAAAATTAAATTTCTGTTAAACTTTTCGCGCCTCCCTTATCACTAGTCCGTGCCTCCCAGTTTTGAAATCACTGATATAAAGTTTAGACAAGTTTCAGATTATATTGTATTTACATTATTCTACACAGTAATAGTAATGCAAATATTTGTGAAAAAAAGTTACCTTTGACTATTTATTGAACATTTTTGCAAACGTGTCGTTACTGGTATATTGAAATTAATTCGTTGACATCTCAATTGTATTACTATATAAAGTTTAGACAAGTTTCTGATTATATTGCAGTGAAATTATTCTACATGGGTACACTAATATTAGTAATATTTGTGAAAACAATTCACCATTTGAATATTTTTTCAACATTTTGTTTCTAGTTGCCCTCGAATTTTTGTTAGCGAACAAGAAAAACTTCTAATAACTTTAAGATGTCGTTATTTTATTATTATTAAATGTAATACATGTCATTAGTGGAGATTTGTAAGAAAATTTTGTATATTTAATATTCAGTTTATATCTAATTTTCTATATATTTTTACTTACCTACTTATAAAAATATTAATTAGATACTCTATAGTCTATAATATAGATATACTCCCATGTATTTGTAGATCAAAGATTTATAGATTTTCATTTTTGCCACCAGCTTTTACTGTGTTTACAGTATTACTGTATTTTGAATTTAGAAGTATTTTTAATTGTTTGAATATTTTGTGAAACAATTAAAATTTGAATTATCTATTTGTTGTAATTTATAACTGTTGTGACTCATACGTATTGTATGGTATACGACATACGTGATTGACATTAGTATGTTTTATACTTTGATAATATCATTTTATATTAATAATTATAAATATAATATTAATAACTAAAAATTCTATTATCACTAGATTGATAAGATATACAGGGTGGGCCAAGTAAAACGGAACGGGCGCGGTTTTGGTCATTTAAAATAAGATTTTGAAAAATAGCTCGACGTCGATTTTGCTTTCGAGGGGGACATCTTTTGCCATAAAATTTTTGCAAGAATCTTTTCAACCCTCAGCGCTATGAGCGCAACCCTTAAAATTTTAAATAGCATGATAGGGCAAGTGATACCTCATTTGAAAGTTTTTTCATTCTGAATACAGTGCTATTTGATTTTTTCAAATCTTTTTAGTTTTAGTTAAGTTATTGACATTTTGAATTCCATAAATGCAATGATTTTCTGATCAAAAAACAAATATTTACAACTAAAATTCAAAAGAAAGTAGGTTTATTTTCTTATCAAATAGTTCAAAAACATCCAATTTGGACATTTATTGAATTAATTAAAAAAATAAAAAAAATTTATTAAAAAAAAATTACCAACATCCAAAACTTTAATTAATTGAATAAATGTACAAATTGGATGTTTTTGAACTATTTGATAATAAAAGAAACCTACTTTCTTTTGAATTTTAGTTGTAAATATTTGTTTTTTGATCAGAAAATCATTGGATTTATGGAATTCAAAATGTCAATAACTTGACTAAAACTAAACAGATTCGAAAAAATCTAATAGCACCGTATTCAGAATGAAAAAACCTTTCAAATGAGGTATCACTTGCCCTATCATGCTATTTAAAATTTTAAGGGTTGCGCTAATAACGCTTAGGGTTGAAAAGATTCTTGCAAAAATTTTATGGCAAAAGATGTCCCCCTCGAAAGCAAAATCGACGTGTTCGAGCTTTTTTTCAAAATCTTATTTTAAATGACCAAAAGCGCTCCCGTTTCGTTTTACTTGGCCCACCCTTTATAGGTTTACACCAAGGTTATGAAACTATGTTTAATTAACTATTTTATTAGCCATGATTCAATAATACAAGGTCTGCTAAGGATATTTTGACAGTCGCCATTTTATATAAATTTCTCGTCAATGACGTATTACAAGAAATGTGCAAAGATGCACAATACATGGAACAGTATTTGTGCATCAAACTCGGAACTGGCTCTTTCTTGAAAAAATACGTCCACTTTTCAAGGGATGAATCGCCTTGCAGATCAACATAAACTTCTTCTAAGTCAGAAATTTCATCGAAGAGAGTGTTGGGCGGAAGTTTTAGATTGAAACAACTTAGCGTCTCGTATACTGAATCGGTGAAATTATAACACTTTTATAGGTACACAATCGCTCTTTGATACACGTTGATGGCTTCTTTCTTGGATTTTTGAACGGCATTCTCAGGTAAATGTTTTTTTACGTAAGGCAAATAAAACATTCATTCCAAAAAACTGCTCATCGTATTTTTTGCAAAGAATCACGCAGCTTATACATGATAATGTGAAGCTGGAATGCAAGAATTTTTTTGCATTCCAGCTTTTAAGTCTTCATTATATTATTGATATGAAGAAGTGCGTGAAATATAAATACAATTCTGAAATTCGTTCATCGTTCTTTGCGATTTCATTTTCCTGATCTGCCATAAGGTTTCAGATAACCTTACGGCACTCATCAGATTCAAGAGAAATAAAATACAATTTTAGAGGTATCTAGTTTAAAGAAGTCTTTCGGTCGCTTTAATCAAACATAACCAGCGCAAAACTTCATGGAATTCTGACTCGCAAAACTCAAAAAAATGATTTCTACTCTTATTGTTTCTTTGTAGATTTCGAAAATTCGGCAAAAACCTTCAGCACTACATTTACGATATCAAAGGATAACTGCTTTAATGCATTTTTTGCGCTGTTTGTAAAATGTGATCATTGCAATGAATAGTTAAAATGTAATCATTTTTGAAATAATCCTAATAAAAGTATAAAAAAATTCACACGCAGTCTTTCTTCACAAGTAAAATATTGTGCAACAACGGAATACATTTTGCTATTTCCCTTTTTTGATGCGTCAGTGGAGAGAAAACATAGAATTCCAGTTTTAAGGTTATTGAGAATCAACTCAATAGAAAAAGGATACAAAACTTAATTGACAATAGCTTATGATTTGGTTTTTCCACAAGACATATTTTTTACAATTTCTGAATCAGCAAAAATTTGATTCATTAACTTAATACCGCAATCTTGAGCCAGGAAAGAAATATCGCACACCTAGATCTAAAGGGAGCTAACTCAAAAATCTCAATTTTTGAGTTATGCACACCATCGAATTCCTTATTTCAATACCTACCGACAAAAAAAAACAGATTTCAAAATTCCTACAATATCTTTCTTCTAGCTGCATATAAAAAGCATAAATCTATATATTATAATTATTATAATTATAATAGTTTTATTCAGTTTTATCTTAAACAGATGTTGAATATGTCACATTATTGAAAGAAAAATACATTGGATTCTTTAACAAAAAAGTAATTATAATTATAATGACAAGAAAAATAAATAATATTAAAATAATGATAATAATAGTAGTAAATACAAAGAAATAAAAAATAAAAGATAAAGTAAACATTCTATACATTTGATAGTTAAATTATTTATTATAGGTATAAAAATTCGCTAACTGTATAATAGCATTCCTCTTTGTTTAATAGAAGTTCTTTAAATACTTTTTTTAAACTTTTGTATTGGTAAGTTTTATATTTCTTTCGGTATTTTGTTATATACCTTAATACTTGTATTAAAAGGTCCTTTTTGCAGTCTTGTTAAGTGTGTGTCAATTGGTGTATAATGTTTTTTGTTTCATGTATCTTAATTCTTAAGTGTATGTTAGTGTATTATTATTGTATAAGTCCAGAGTACATCTTGCTGAACACTGCGCATTCGTAGATATATATTTCAGCTAGAGTTAGTATTTTATGTTTCTTAAAAAGGACGACAGGGGTAGCGCGGTCCCTTTTTGTCGATAATGCGTATGCATCTTTTTTATATCTTAAAAAGATTTTCAATATTTGTGGCGTTTCCCCATAATACTATTCCATAACTTATAGAATTATAGATGATGCTATGAAGGAATGATATATGTTTAGTAATATTTTTTTCGGATGTTATGTTTTGCATACTCCGAAGCAAAAAACAATATTTTGATAATTTATTAACTATGTAGTCCACTTGTGATTTCCAGTTTAAGTGTTTACCAATTATAATGCCTAGAGATTTTACAGAGTTTTGTTACACTAGTGGTATTTAGTTTTATTGTTTCAAAAATAGGACCGTTCTCGCCGAATTTAATGTATTTAGTTTTATTTATATTTATTTTTAGGCTGTTTGCTTCAAACCAGACACAAAGTATTTTAGTGATAGATTTATTTTATCGTTTATCGTTTTGTATACTAGTATCTGTATAGAGTATGGTAATATCGTCGGCGTAAAGTAGCACATTGTCGTTTATGTGTTCTGCCAAATCCTTTATAAATAAACTAAATAGTAGTGGTCCCAAAATGGAGCCTTGTGGTACGCCTCTATTAAGAGTTTTAGCTTCGGAAACCATTTCTTCGCTTGTTCTAGTATCCCGACGTATACCCAAGTTGGCGTATTGACTTCTGTCAGTCATATACGACATAACTAGGTTCAGCGCCACACCACGAATACCATATTTTTCTAGTTTTATACATAGTAGATGTTTGTTGACGCAGTCAAAAGCTTTTGACATGTCAAAGAAAGCTGCTATGGATAAGTTTTTATTGTTCCAAGCATTGGAGATTATATTTATTGCTTTAAATAGAGCGACATTGGTTGACATACCGGATATAAAACCATGTTGACAGTTCGAAATTATGTTGTATTTATTTATGTAGTTAGTAAGTCTATTGTGTATAATTTTTTCAAATATTTTAGAAATGGATGTTAGTAGTGCTATGAGTCTGTAATTGCTGATGCAGTTTGTATCACCTTTCTTATGTATCGGCTTGATGACTGCTAGTTTTAATCGGTTAGGGAATTTTCCAAGCTCGAAACATTTACTTACTAAAAGTGCTAAAGGGCTAGCAATAAACTGTATAGATTGTTTAATTAGGAAGGTTGAATTGCAGTTGTGAATAAGAATCAAACTTACCGCAGGGTGGTTTTACATTGTTTTCATCTATGTTCATTGATGAAGACTCGCCAGCTACAGAACACGGTTTTACTGAAAACAAATCATCCATTACCTACAAATTGATTTTTATTAAAACTGTGTTTTTCGGTGTAGCTCCTGATCGGTTCTTATTATCTTTTGTTATTTTGTATATTTTTTTAAACTACATAGATTGGTAGTTATTATTACAAATTGTTTTAATATAATGTTCATATTCTGTAATTTTAGAATAAATATTTATAATATTATGTTGATCTATAGGGACTTTTTTTTTATTTTTTACAAAACCTTGTATTGAATTTAACAAGTCAAACATATCATTCATCATCATACAAAGTTTTTCAGTAGCCAAGGAACCAGAAAATTCAGAGATATTAATTTTTGTTCGAAGAAAGTTTAATGGGTGAGTGACACTTGTACTTAAAATTTGAGTTGCTAATTTGACTTTCATTTGTTTACATAAAGCGTAAAAGGGTTGAGCCCTTCCCGATCACAATTCATTTATTATCGGTTACTGAAAATCACTATAATATTCATATTTTGCAACGTTTTGATACTGTTGATTGAGAATGATGCTAATCAGTATCGAAACGTTGAAAAAAATGTATATTATAGAGGTTTTCAGTAACCGATAATATATGAATTGTGATCGGGAAGGGGTTTTAAGTAATTATTTTTCAATTTACATCACTGATCTTCACTTTCCTAATTATTATTATTACTAACAACTTTCAAAGTTAACTTAACATACAAAAGTTATTTTTAGGCACGTTGTAAATCTAATGCGGTGTTTACAAAACAGAAACATCGTGTCTTTAAAATACTTCGTATTCAAAAATGTAGAGGGTTTATTGCTTTTTTATCATAAAATCACCGTGCTTTTGTTTTGTTTTCTCGGTGTAAACACCGCATAAGGTTCTGGCATTTATTACTGTTTGTGATATAGTATTCATCACTTCAAGCTTCAGTTCTTCATCTTGAAAGTTTTCTAATAGTGCCCCTACAAACAATAACAAACCATTGACTGTCGGATTCGTTGAAAGCTGTGTATTTTGTGTTTTGCCCATAACAATGGGTTGCCTTAATGATTTGGTTCGACTATTGACTGCTCCAGAAAAATTATCATGTATCGAATCATTTTTAGTGTTTTTTTTTCTCGATTTGCGCTGTGTATTACTCTGGATACTCCAGAAGTCGATTAGTAATTAAAATTATTACACTATATAAACAGGTACAGGGGTTTCGCGTTTCGAGTTGTGTTGTCTAATAAATGATTTTTTATTAGCATTTTCAACAGCGTGATAGTATAAAAGCTGTCATATATATATTTGTAACTTTTCGTCTACTGGTCTAAAGAACATTGACCCAGAAGATTAATCGAATATTGTTGTAGTACATTTTTCAGTGTTGTGCTGATATTTTTTTGCCAGGTCGGTAATTACACTAGGAAAAAAGTCGTTGAATAGTTGGCATATTTCTATGAGATCGGTAACATACTCATTGTGCGATAGAACAGCGTTTGGGAAGCTTTTATTGTTGGTAGTTTTGCCCATAATAGAGTTAATTGTTTTCCAAACTTGTTTATCATCGCCTATGCAGGCATTGAACTTATCATTATAGTAGTTTGTTTTAAGTTTTCTTATCAGACTTGTCACTGGTTCATTTCCCACTTTAGATTTTGTAAATTATTTATTCTATGTGACTTTAGTAAAGCGTTTGACACTGTAAATCATGATTTATTATTAAAAAAAACTAGACCACTATGGAATTAGAGGTGTCGCAAACACGTGGATAGAATCTTACCTGAAAAACAGACAACAACAAGTCGTCTTTAAAAATCATCTATCGGACCCTCAAAATATTATATCGGGAGTACCACAAGGGTCAATATTAGGACCGTTATTATTTATTCTTTACATAAAAGAATTACCTGATATATTTCACAATAATAAAACTATTTTATATGCAGACGATACTAATATTCTAATTTCCAATAAAACTATAAATGAAATAAAATATAATATCACAAATTCCATTGCTAAACTGTCAAAATGGTGTCCAAGTAATTACTTATTTTTAAATCTCAACAAAACAAAATTCATGATCTTTAATCATAATAATAACAAAAGGTCCTTAGACGAATCTATAACTATCGAAAATTCTAAATTGGAAGCAGTTGAAAACTGCAAGCTTTTAGGAATCATAATTGAGTCGAATCTAAAATGGAATATGTATATAGATCACATATGCAACAAATTGTCAAAATGTTTTTACATTTTTAGGCGTATCAAACAATTCTACCAAAATGTGGATCTTTTTTATACAATCTACTACGCATATGCCTATCCTTTTTTAAAACAATGCATTCTATGTTGGGGTAACTCTGAGACTGCCAGTAGAGTGTTTATTAAACAAAAAGCTTTAATACGATGTTTCTTTGGTATGAAACAAATTACATCTTGTGCTCCATATTTCATAAAATATAAAATACTTACACTAGCAGGTAAGTAATCTTGCAAGCCTCACTCTACGTAAAACAAAACTTAGATGTATATCAAATGAGGTCTGACATACATAAACACAACACAAGGAATAAATATAAGCTCTTAACTCCCAAAACAAATCTCAATGTTTTTAAAAACAGTCCTCAAGTATCCGCCGTAACCATCTACAATAATCTTCCCAAAGATATAAAAAATATTCATACCTACAACAAATTTAAGAGAGAACTAACTAACTATTTATTATCAAAATGTTTTTATAGTATAAAAGACTTTCTTGCTAACAGTTGAATTACAAACATATTACAATTTGCATCCACTATTCCTATATAATTAATAACTAGTATGTAAGACAATTTTTGTTTTCTATTCTTATTTTAATTTTTATTATAGTTCATAATTTTAAATTTAGATATTTTATACTATCGACAAATGTATGAAATCTGTAATGGTTTACAAAAATGCTAAATAAATAATAATAATAATAATTAAGACTGTCTTAGCTTTATTTAATTGATTACAAATACTATTAGTAATCATTGAGCAATGCATGTTTGGGTTGGACTCTAAAAGATCTAAGATATGAATAGGATTATTCGAGTAGTAAGATAATATCTTTGGATAATCGACTAAGGCTTTAGAACTATGCTGTTTGGTTCTGGTTCTCGGAGAAATGCCAGTCGAAGTGAGTAGCAACTTATGGTCACTTATATCACTATTTATATTGTAAATATCAAAAATTGTCGTACTAATATTAGATATAATATGGTCAATGAGAGTACCATTGGTACCTTCGTTTCTTGTAGGAAAAGATTTATTGATAATTTTGTAGGTGGAATTGTTTAGAAGATCAGTGTACTGCCCTTTTCTACGAGATTGTTCACTTAACCCTACAATGCATACAGTGCCATATGTGGTACAACCAATATTATAACGTATAACTATCGGTTAAGAACGATTGATTTCTGCTAGGTAATTTGCCATGTTATTAATGGTCTGTTGCATACATTTAGGTTCATGTCTTCAGGTTCAATTCAAACTGATAGAATTGATATTAAAACATTTCAAAATCATAACCTCTCTGAATTTATTTGCTAAAATCATATATTTTATGTAAATCAGTAAATCCTCATGAATGGTAGTAAGCACATAATTTATATAATTTCAAAAATGACAAAATTACCAGGATTTTAATAAATATTAATAAAAAATAGGATTGTAATGAATTTCTTTAAACATTTTATACTAATAAAAGGATACATTCCTTTCAGTGTTTCCTATGCCTATGTTATCATTTCATTCATACAATTTCAGTAACAACTTTTATATAATCAAGACAATAAATTACTTTACAGCAGAGGTCATATATGTTCTCCACGCACCTCCTAAGACCCTAGAATAATGTAGCTAAGACATTGCTAAATCATGTCTTTATATCAAATATCTGTAAATCCTAATTATAATGAAAGAATTAAAAAAAACTGTCAGTTGAAGATTAACTATTATTTATTAAATTGTAATACATGGTAATATAGTGATGGTCGTCCACCGCGTCCATCGCGTCCTTCCTTTCGTTCACTGCACCCTTCCTGTCGTCCACTGTCAGGTCCTCTGATGACTCGGGTCTCGCTGCGAGTACGTTCAGCTTCAATCCGGCCCCAAGCCATCGCGTAATCGTACCCCCTCCAAAAATATTTGTTTTCGATTATTTTATGCGTTCTATAAAAATAATGTTTTAATGTAAGTAAAGTTCTTAATAAATTAAAATTTGAAGGATACACACTCGACATCTCTTTGGTCACTCCTACTGAAACAGAAAAAAAAATATTTTTCAACAATACCCTTACAATTACATTAAATTGATTGAACGATAATTGATTAGAGCGATTAACATTAAACGTAACAGAGATATACTTCAAAAATATTTTCATCTTGATTTTAATATTAATTCTATATTAAAACTACTTGAAATGAAACAAAAATTATACAGGTGATAAATTCATCACATTTAATAATTGAATAAACAAACTATGTATACTTAAGATTCTTTATCTTCAATTTCATTAACAATTTTTTTTGGAGAATTTGAACTGCATTTTTGCGTTCTATAAAATAAAACAATTATTTATTTAACTACTTAGCAATATTATTAATCTATATCAATTGTTAAAACGAATAAAAATTATTTAACTTAGTCGATATTTTAAAGACAAATGGGCTCTAATTTTACTTTTAGCGTCGTTATATATATAATAAACGGACGTGGGGATTCGTTAGTTTAAATTCTAAATATTCGTCGACAATTAGAAATTACACAGACCCAATCAAATTTTATATTGAAGGTGCATCTGATTCAAAAATAATTTTCAATAAGGTCATTGCGTGTGTTTAAGACAAGTAATTTTTTTTCAAAAATTTTTTGATACTGCGATGAACTTAAAATAGTTAAAATGGGCATAATACTTATTCAATAAAATTATTTCTTCCATTTCAAACCTTCCACTTTCATCCAGGCACAATTTAATTCATCACCGAAAAGATATTTGCACTGTCGTAACATTTCAGAGGAAATACTTGCAAAAGCGTTAACAATTCTTTGTTGCAAACTTTCTATCGTCGGTGGTTTGTTATAAACAATTCCCTTCACGTATCCCCACAAAAAAATCCATTTTTGTCAGATCCGGAGATCTAATATGCCACTTTGTGGGTCCACTCATACCAATCCACTGATTGGGGAAAAAGTTATCAATATATGTCCTTATGTCTCGCGAAAAATGTGCAGATGCCCCGTCTTGTTGTAACCATATTCTGTTACTTGTATACTGAGGTACATGTATTAGTAATCTAGGTAGTTTATAAATCAAAAAATTAATGGGGCCATTAAGGTGACCATCGAAAAAATATTGGCCTTCCACATATTCTCCGACAATTCCTCCCCAGGCACATAATATGTGGATTTTCATTGGAATAATAATGAAAATTATGCCTATTTACTGATCCGCTGTTATGGAATGTCGCCTCATCTGTGAATAGAACACATTCGAAAAACGCAGGATCTTCCTGTACCTTCAGTTTTGCCTAGATGCAAAATTCGGAACGGGGCATTGGAAATTAGCATTGCTTAGTTCTTGATGCAACTGTATATGAAAACCATGAAAATAATTTTTCTTCAACATGCGAATCTTTTTACAGCTAACGTTGTGTGTCACAAATAAGGTAGATAAGATACTTTTTTAACTCCTTGACTTTTTCCTATGTTGAATCAAGCGAATTTTAAATATTTTTTTACTGAGTGAAATTAACCTGGAATTTTGTGTATTTTGCCTTTCCAAAATTTATAACTTCAACTAAGAATTCCAAATATTATGTCACGTGCCTAATTGCCGATATGACTAAAAGGTAGGATACCCTAGCTCTAGTGAAGATGGGTGGGGTAAAAATTTGGTCTTATTCCGAATAACATCAACCGATGCTACTCGTATGGGCGCCACGTGATTTCTCTTCTAACAATCAGTTCCTAGAAACCACGAAATTTAAATATGGCAACATCAAGGTTGTACTGAGAGAAAGGACAGTCATATAACAATAATGAAATGGTTCTTTAATGTTCTTATAGATACAGTATTCATACACTTATCTAACAAATAATAGCTTATATGGCCGATTAGGCCGGCGCCACGAATAAACAGATATACCTAACAAGATATACTTATATTCACAAATATATACTTAAAATTAAACCTTAAAATTACTACACTTATACTACTAAAATTTTGGCAGCAAATAAATGTCGAGAAAACAAAAACCAAATATCGTACAACTGTCCGCCGGATCCACCCGTACTGATATTATTAAAGTTACTTATCTACGACACCTTTGCTACCACCAGCACTAACCCGCACTCCGATAGAGTCTTATATCCGATAGTCTATAGATTAATAGTCGTTATATCCAAACCACAACATACTTTGCTTATTACAATAATATGATAATACAGGCGTTGTGGCGATTAGGTATCAAAATAAATTGATAAAAACTATTAATGCAATAATCATCGATACTACAAAATGGGTCGTTCATATATAAAATATAAATAAAATCTATGGCTTATCTGAACTTAGGCGACGAGCCGTGGGGTTGTTGCGTAATCAACCGATTCTTCTGCTCCGCCACTGCGTCGGGAAAAATTATCTCTGGACCACCAATTAATATAATTTTCCTCGGAAGTGTTGCTGTTCGTATTCGGTTCCGCCACTACTAATCTGCGTCTCGTGCTGGACCACCAATTTCGAGACCACCCGATGACATTCACAACACTCGAATTCCGCTTCACCCACGTTAACACTCAATTACAAAAATTATTCGCACCTCTGCGTTTGCCTATCACCACACGTCTCTCAAAAATCCGTCAAAACCATTTCTTAATGCTTGAAATAAAATATCCGGACATGGCCGTACTCACTGGAACCTCCGAAAGGGGAAATTTAAAAATATACTAAACAAGATAAATTAGAATGCAAGAAAAGGTTAAATTTAGTCAAATACCTAATCTCTTATTCATACGCTATTTCGTATACACAATATAATTATAACACCCCAAACGTAAAAAAATAATATGTAAAAATAAATCCAGTTTATACGAACACGTTAGACAAATCAACCCGTTCGGATCTTGTCAGAGCGCGGATATATCAGATTTTGCAAGTTCGCGTTATCTAAGTATTTAAATACAGCATAATTTTAATTATCCAGAAAATATTGTGTTATAAATTATAATTTAATGAAACCAAACATTTCGATTAATAATTAAAATAAGTCGTGACATTAATAATAATAGGTCGATAACCTCCTCTTTGTCCCTCGGCCCCGGCTATTTCCTTTCCAATATCCGTCAGTACTGGCTGCAGATTGCGGTAGTGCAGTTGTAACTACAGTTTGTGGTAGTTGCTACACTAAACCCCCCTCACCTTTGAGGAGATAATAACCTCGTTAAAATTCTGAGCAATTGTTATATATTGTTCTTTTCACTATTCTGTAAAAATATTTAATTAAAAATGTGAATATGTATTTTTAATTATTGTAAACTATTTACATTTTTATTAACATAAGATCTAATTATACATTATAAATATATATAAAGAATTATCAACAGATCACATAACATTTATCCTTTGTACAATTTACTTATTTATTTAAAAAAATAGTGTAATTTTAATTTATGTGTATTAAATTTTGATTTGTACAGAAATTCACTTATGTAAGAATCATAATTTCCTTGAATATTTCCAAATCTTGGAATAAAGGCTCTAACTTCGCGCCATACTCTCTCTATGTTATAGGTGTGTGCACCGGTAATTGGATCCACAAAGTTATACGTATGATTCACTGTTAGATGTTGATATCCTTTATTGTCAAGAATATTGTATGCACCCAACAGTCCGTAATTATTGTGGTACCGGGTAAAATATATTTTTTTTATGATTGATACCAATGTTTCTTGTGATCTATGTTTCACAGGTACAATGAACATTTTTTTACTACCACGTTGTATGCCTTCAAAAATCCACTGCCCCTTTAAAATTCTTCCTCTGTTATACTTTCGCTTCCCTATTTTTGTTTCGTCCACAATTCAATGATTTTTCGTGACCCCCTTATTTTTTAAATATTTTTTCGGGTCCAATTTATACAAACTTATCAACCAATCAACAATAGCTTTTCTTTGAATGCCTACTTCTTCTTCAATTAGTTTTATTCTACTATTTTTAAAAAATAGCCAAAACGCGGTAAGCATACATATTTTATTTACAATTTATTTAGTTTTTCCAAACCACCTATTTTTACTTTTTTATACATACATACATGAAATGTAATGTATAAATAAAGTATAGTGATCACGAAAAATTTCGAATTCAAGATTTTAACGGAATTACACGTTTTGAGGGTCCCTGAATCATATACAACCATTAACTCAATGACGTATGTGTGTGTGTGTGTGTGTGTGCCTGTGAACGCTCTACAGCCAAAACTGTAAGACTTACGAACGTGGAATTTTAAACTTAAGGTTCTTGTATAATCTAGATGTGCACCTCCTATTTTTGAAAACCATCACTAAACCGGAAACTTATTTTTCGAATTATTTTTGAAACGGTACACATTAGAAGAAATGTTTTAGATCAAAGTTGTAGGAGGTACTTTTATATATAATTTATGTTTTATTCATTTTCCCCTCCAAAATTTATTTTTATGAAATAATCGATTTTCTAAAAAAAATAATTTTTTCAATTTATTTTTTAAACGGTAGGTATTAGAAAAAAATGTTTAAGATACAAGTGGTAGAGAATATTATTATCTATAATTGTTATTCTAATAATTTTTCCCAAAAAAATGTGGAAGGAAATAATCATTTTTTCTTATTTATATTTCAAACGGTTCATATCAGAAAAAAATGTTTACAAGAAAAGTTGTAGAGAACGTTATTTTCTTTAATTTATGTTCTATTCTTTTCTTTTGTATCTTCTATAAATTAACCAAAAAAATAATAATTTTAGTTTTAATTTAAAACTTCTATATAAAATATAACTTCTATATAAAATCTAAAGCACAGATATTAATGAATTTTAAAATTTAGCTAATTCTGTCACCGATTGTCTTCCAAGTTATTCCTAAAACCTATACTATACAATTAGATATTATTAGACCCGAGATTTAAATCTAAATATCTAACTTCTGATAAAGTAGACATTGGTTTAGAATTAATTACCAATTTTTTAACTGCACAGCAAAACAATGCTGAAACTTTGGATAGTACAAATGATAATAATGTTGACTTTCAACAAATGATTTTTCACAACTGTCACAATCGATTGTAGAATTATTTACTAGCGAAACACCGGAAACATATTACGTACCGTTTAGATATGGTCAGATCGCTAAAGGCAAATGATATAATCTCTAACAATGCGTCTGGCTGCAACTATCCACCAGCGGTACCCAAGAAATGGGCCCCGCGACCGTTACAATGTCTAGTTTTTTTCCCTGCCGTTTGTTGGAGGGTCTGAGTTTACAGACGACGAAGCCAAGGAATCTACAGGCGACGGCATGGGCAATTGAATTTTTTTTTTGTTTGGTTGGGGGCTTTGCTGGCCATTGTAGCATTCAAACTTTCGTTTCCGTTACTAGAAGCCCATGTACAGAATTTCCTTACATTGGAAGCTAAACGATTAAAAATATTTTTAAAGCGTCAAATAATGTTGGATCTTTAAAACCGCCAGGAATAATGGTATGTTCATATGTGTTAGCATCCTTTAAATATCCATCCATTTCCCACAAGTGATATGGCCATTGAATGTGTGATAGCGTATAGAACGAATAGCGTTAGCCATATCTAAACTATTGCCCTTGTTATCAGCCATAGCGTAAGTGAAACAGCGATGTAAATATACTATTGCATCCTTGTGTAATTCTGTTTAGAATTATTTGCAATTTTATACAATTCTTTTTTCACACCTTCGAAGGTATGGTTTACATCAGAATGTTTCACTGTGGAATGAGAAACAGTAGCTCGACATGCAGCAATAGTTGTACTGTCGTCGTCGCCAACAAGAACACCAATTTGAAGATTTTGCGATTTTAAAATTGAATTGGAATTCACTAAATTAGCTGCTACGTGTGGCTCCATAGCTTTGGCAGAACCCCAAAAATGTAATCTGTAATCATGGTCTTCTGGTGGATGCCCTAAATTACACATTTTCTATTGTAACTCAATGGTCATAATTTTGCACGATTCAGCAATCAAAGCAATTTTAATATCGATCGCATACGTACACAAACAAGTCGTATGGTATGCGAAGCGCCGGTTGAAATGCGAGGAAGGGGTGTCCTAATGATTACGTTAAACCATGCGTAGGAATATGCGAGGTGTTTTCGACAATCACGTGTCCGTGATAGATCAGTCGTGTATATCAGCAAATAGTTTACGGGCTTGTACCACGCTACTATTCTCCAACGCAGCGTTGTAAATAATGCATTATTTTCGTAATGGCATTATGCATTATCTCGCAATCCATAATTTGCATTGCGAGATAATGCACTACTTTTGGTGATGCCATTACGAAAATAATGCATTATTTACAACGCTGTCTCCAATCAAGTAACCTAATCGTAATACTAAAATAAACTGCCTTGGTCGGCACGAAACTTTTTTATAGATCATGACACCGAAGTATTAATATGTAATTACTTTTATAATTTAATAATTGCTTTTAAAATTTTTTACTTACAAAATGATTTTCAGTGAATGAAATTGATACATTCTATTTAATATTGACATTGAATATTAAACGAAATCAATTTAGATTAGTAATAGTTGTATTAGCATGTATTTATTTTCCTAGATTTCAATTTTGACAGTTCTAAAAATAAATTCCAAAATTTTCATAGATAACTAGATTTTTTGTATTATAACATCATTTTTAACATAAAACTAATATTATTCATTTTTTGTTCAATTCATAAGATACAAAAAAAAAAGAATAGAACATAAATTATAGAAAATAATATTCTCTACAACTTGTATCTCAAATATTTTTTTCTAATACCTACCGTTTAAAAAATAAATCGAAAAATTTAATTTTTTTAGAAAATCGATTATTTCCTAAAACAATTTTTTGGGGGGGAAATGAATAGAACATAAATTATAGATAAAAGTTTCTTCAACAACTTTTATCTGAGACATTTTTTTCTACTGCCCACCGTTTCAAAAATAATTCGAAAAGTTCAAAAATTGACACCAGTAAACATCCGTTTCCGGTTGAGTGATGGTTTTCAAAAATAGGAGGTGCACATCTAGAGTATACACGAACCTTAAGTTTTAAATTCCACGTTCGCAAGTCTTACAGTTTTGGCTGTAGAGCGTTCACAGACATACAGACAGACACACACACAGACACACAGACGTCATTGAGTTAATGGTTGTATATGATTCAGGGACGCTCAAAACGTGTAATTCCGTTAAAATCTCGAGTTTGAATTTTTTCGTGATCACTATACTTTATTTATACATTACATTTCATGTATGTATAAAAAAGTAATAGCATGGCTGCTTCGGCCGTAAAGTCATTTTTTTGACAGTTTTTTTAGTTATCGTTTTTAATGCTTTTTGTGATAACTGATATAAAGTAAAGCACTAAATAATACAAGAATAATTATCATACAGTGACACATAAACTTACCAAGTGCCAAGTACTACTTTTGAATTAATGTCAAATCGATTATTCTGTTGGTGTGTAAGTGACAGGGCGAATCGTGAATTTGTGGGACCTTGGGCTAATACTACTCAAGGGGCTAACTAATTACTCAACTAATTGCCACTTTATCAAAAACTGTTATCTACATATAGTGATGTAGGTATATGGTATAGGAAAAAATAGGACATATTTTTTTTATATAATACGACTAAGTGTATGTATATTATTGTATATATACAAACAGCAACTACTGTTATTGTAAAATAAATTGACAGGTTATGTTACATAAATTATAAAGTAACCTTTCTGCATTTTTGCGCTGCAAATTCCTTTATTTGCTCATCACATTGTAAATCTTTTGTTAAATCGCAATTTATGGAAATAACTGATAAATAATTTAATCGATAGTTCGACATTGTTGTCCTATATTTGTACGACATCCTGGAAAAAGAGCGCTCCGCTTCACAGCTAGTGATTGGCAACGTTAAAAAAATCTTTAACATGATATAGCAATTTGGGAAAATAACATCTTCACTGCAAGAGGTGTAGACTGTAGTAAGATTTTAACTGAATGCATCATCTGAATAATAATCAATAGTATTAAGTACACTTTCCAGATCTATGTGTTCTATATTTTTGTCTTGCAAATTCATTAAAAATTTAATTTTTTTGCTGCATGTCTCATAGACTTGGGTTCTTTTATTTAAATCCATAATCAGTTTATCCAACGCAACGTTTAGCGTCACTTTTAAATTTTTTTCGCCGTATACTGAGACTTTATCTGTGGACTTATCTGAAAATTTTGAAGTAATGTGTCTCTTATTTGTGTCATTGTAGTCTGTTCCCACACTAATACTTGATTTTTTAGCTTTCTCTTAGTATTCCTTTAGCTTCTGATCTGATTGTTGCCTTATGTTGTTCACGAACTCTTTTAATCACACAATTAACTTATTGCCTTCATAAATATCTAAACCTGGGCTCTGTATTTTAAAGTGAAACTTTTATTACATCGTCTCAAAATTTTTGATCTGTGTGTTGCATGTCGCATTACAGTTGGACTGCACATGCGCGGAACAAGCAGCCATTCATTGTATGACAGTTTATGTACTGTGTGCTATTATACATATTTAGTAAATTTGTATTGTAGTATTACTGTGTTGAAATGTTTCACATTTAAACAGGAAGATATAAAACAAGAAATAGAAGACATAGATTGTCTTCAGGATATTGAAACCTATGATGAATATTCTAAATATTACAAACAGGAATATGAGGTAAGTAATACATACACGACACGTATTTTTAGCATTATTTATAAAACATTACCTACATCTAATTCAATTTATTACTGTATTGTGTTACGTATTTCAGGGAGACTTGGCTGTTAAAGAGAATACTTACCAGAAACTAGAAACAAACAACTAGGAAACGAAGATCCTTTAAAAACAGATTGTGATAGTGAAATAGTGATCGGTTTACAGGGAGACTTGGTTATTAACCCTTTAACTACGGGTGTCCTCAATAGACGACGCAACGAAACTTTCGTGAGGTACGGCTATCGTCAATAAGCGATCTATTAGTTGAAACAGGTGTCGACTATTGACGATGTTATTTGTTATTATAAGAATTTCGAGTTTTTTGGGTATGCTTATAGAAAAAGGAAAAACGATCTTGGTGAGTAAACATAGTTTTTATATAGAATTTATTAGAATTATTAGAACTTTTTGCTGGTGCATGTTGTTGTTTATGGTTTTATTTCAATTTTGAGTGCTTGAATTTATTATTCCGAAAATTTTTAGTTAAATGTCTATAATGTGAAAAAAAGTTTCACTTTTACCGTGGTTTCATAAAACCACACAATCCTTTTTTTTATTAAATAAATTAAATCCATCCAAAATGTCGTCTAATGTTCTTTATGGAAGCTGGGGGCCTTTTGTATCCATGGGGCCCTGGGTTGCAGCCCAAAAAGCCCTTAAGTAAATTCGCCCCTGGTAGGTGATGAATGCAGTTTGGTTGTATGGAAGTATTTAAAATTAAACAAATGTGGGATCTTATTGCTACAAAATAACTCAATCCTTTTCGTGCTTCATTTTCATTATACTCCAATGACAAGAGATGTCTACATTCTACACATTACTAGCAATGATATCTCAACAATTTGGCGTGTTGCGATTTCATTACATTTAGTCTCTTCAGCTGCTGAATATGGAGTAACCATTGAAGTTATAGTCTCCTCAGGTGTTAATGAAGTAACAGTAATAGGTGCATTCTTCTTTTTTGATCGTAAAGTGTCAGGGCCAGCCCGAGCATTCCTGGCGCCCTCTTAAGAGAATCCGTGACAAAATAAAACAATAATGTAAACAGACTGTGTAATTTTTTATAGAAAAATTAGAGTAGGTACTTATTCGTAAAGGACATTATTTTTTGTTCTATTTTTGATATATGGAAGGGTAAAACTCAATAAATTATGTAAGGTTAGTTACATACCACAAAAAAGTGGTATGTACTTTACGTGTGACATATGCTACCCAAAGTGTTTTGGCCTCTTGAACATGAATCCGGGGTCAAAATCACTCCTACATCGTTGAGTCTTCAACAAGTCAAAAATCTTCAGAAATTTGAAGAAATTTTATTTCATTTTATGAGTTAAATCGAAAAAATGATAAGAACAAAAAGTATTTTTTGTTTGTTTTTCAATCGAAATGCGTCGCAAAAAATGGATGTTTCCATAAAAAAATGAATTCCGGTCAAAAAACAACACTTCCGGCCTAGACCGGAAGTCGTAATATAGACCATTCAATGGCCCCTTCGGTGCCCTATAATTTTTGTCTGATACTTTTTTCGAAATAATCGAGTCCAACCGAGATATTAATTTGTCTCAAGATAAATGCCCCAACCTGTATACACAATGTTACACATACAGTAACGCAAAACTAAAAAATTGTTTATTCAGAATTAGTCCGGACGTTAAGAACTTTTCCCCTGCACTTTTTGATAGAAGCATGAAATTTGGTATGGTTGTAAATTAAACCTTCCTCTACAAAACTAGAAACGGCGACATTTCAGAAAACTTTCCTATAATAATAACAACAAATGATTTATTTCCTTAATGCCAGTAATACAAGCTGTGGATTATGCCATAGAGAAAATTAACAAAGAACGACAAAAGTTAGAACAGAAAAAACTATAGGAATACAATGGAGTCTTTACTTATAATATGAATAATATGATAATATTTTATATATGAATGAATATACTGTTCTTAAAATAAAAGATTATAGATTTTGTAACAGTCGTGCTTGTCGCTTAATGGGTATGATATTTTGATAACTATTGGCTCAAATCGTCTAAATACACACCTGTTACAAAAAGATTATAAATAAGAAAAATTTGTGATTAAAATATTTCATGGATTGTAAATAAAAGAAGTAGGACGAAATAAAATGAACTGAATTTATTTTCATAAAATAAACATCTTATAATCATTTCCTTATTACTAACCTTAAATTTTTCCTTTTTCTTACTAACTAAAAAAAATATTTCTACCCTTTAATGAATTCCTTTCTTTTTATATTCTCAAATCTAATGCTATATTTTAATTTCTTTTTCTTAAAACAATATTTTCTCTTAAACAACCTAATTTATTTTAAATCCAATAAAACAAAAACTTATATACTAAAGGTTCTAAACTTATCTTAACTGATGTTTTATTCTTGTCGTAAAAAAATATGTTCGATTAATTTTCTTCAGCGGCACCAAACTTTATCCCTCTCCAACATATTCTGTTGCTATTAACTGTCATTTCAAACTCACTGTCTCTCTTTTTCTCACTATAGCGTAGTCATAATTGTTTTATTTCATTATTGTTATAATTTCTATTAATGTTTATTTTTACGTTTAATGTTTTATTATTTCTTTCTTCCTTAGCATTTATTTATTTAAAATACACTGTAATGTCTTTATTTATATCAATTTTATTTAACTTTATTGTTGCAAACTTTATAATAGCATGTTATTGCATATTTCACCATGTTTGTTCTTACTCACTTGCTCTTACTTATATATCATCTTGCTCTGTCTATTTCACACAATCAGTTCCTTTCCACTTAAAATATTATTTGGCTTTATTTTATTAATGGTAGATAATTTATATTTCACTTCTTTTTATTTTATTTGAGTTATTTTAATTTCGATGTATTTTTTATTCATGTAGTTTTATGTTATTTGAATAAATCTTATTGTTGTCGATATTACGTATCGTTTTATTTTTTGTATTGTCTTGTCGGATGCCACCAAGTATCGCTTGGTTACTGGTTTTATCTTGTTTAAATTTTATTTGTTTAATATTTATTATTACTATCGTTGATTATTTACTTGCATTCAAATTTAGTTAATTTAATACTTTCTTCAACACTGAATATTTTAATAACTTCCAGCTCACGCCGTTTTAAACTTTATATCAAATTCTTTTGTCGTCACTCTATTTAATTTTATACTTTACGTTCACCACTTGGTTTTACCACTTTTACTATAAATTCGATGCTTCTTACTGTTCACTATTCTATTATTTAACATGCAATTCTCCCTTCTTCATCTACATATAACAAACTGCCTTCTACAATACTCTTTTCTCAACTTTACACTACAAAATCTTTTATCAACTATCCGCTATCACTATCGCCTCTCTACTCTGCTCAAACCCTCTGTCGCTAGGCTAACACCTCTCTCTTCCCTCTTTACACCCTTTACTCGTCCATCCCTACTACTATACTACTGATTTCGGTTGCATGTTGTAACATTAACAATAATTCCAGAGGTATTAAAACAATTTTGTCATTTTATGCCTTATTTATGTTTCTTACTTATATTTAAACTAGCTTATAAGGGGTGTACTTATTTGCCGTCTTACAATATACCTAATGTTGAATCAGCATGTTGTCTTCCGGTATCGATATCTTAACTTAAACTTAATTAAAGTAATATTGTGATATTATTATAATGGCAATCACGTGTACAATACATACACATATGAGTCACTTGACTAATAAATGGTAACAATAAGATAAATCAAATTTTAATTGTTACACAAAATATTCAAACAATTAAAAATATTTATAAATTCAAAAGTGCAGTCTAGTAGGTGACAAGTTTACTTCGTTGTTAGCCGATTACATTACCTGGTGAATTTTACCAATAATACAAGCTTGACCCTAAAAATAGTAGCAAATCAATGATTAAATTGAGACAATATTCAGAGGACTGCAAACGAGTCTTAAATACTGTTTACAGCAGCCGTGTATTCATCGAATCGTTTTTCGAAGGCGTTCATTGTAACCAGACTGTTACTAGGTCAAGATTCGATAGTCTAATCTCTGGGCATTTAGATCAATATTAGCAGCCAACCAACGAGGTTCTAGAAAAAGCTAATGTTGCAAATACCAAAACTCCAATCATTTTATAACAATATTTAGTCCGGACGTTAAAAACTTGTCCTTTGCACTTTTTGATAGAAGCATGAAATTTGGTATCGTTGTATATTAAACCTTCCTCTACAAAACTAGAAACGGCGACATTTCAAAAACACGTGTGGTCCCCATTTTAGGGGCCAAAATGACTCCTCGGGTTTAGTTTCATCCCAAAGTTTTGGGCGTTTCAAGATTTGTGTACCAAATAGGTGCTATCAAGAGATTTTGCGCCAGTATTAATAGTTTTTCAGCACAAAAGAATAAAAAACATATTTGTTTTTAAATGTATCAATGGCGCACTCATTGTCAGCTCAGTTGAATATAAAGTCCATTAAAATGAGTACAACGTATACTTGACGACATGTAAAAAATGGGATAAACGCTTATGTAGCGTAGATTTTAATTCATATATTTAACAGTTATTTGTTTTTGTACATGACGGTGCGTTCAAAAATGTCAATATTTAATTTACAAAAAATCATTTTCATCAGTATACCGATTACCGATACGAGTATTTTTGACCGATACCTACTCGATACTTAGTTTCAAAGTATCGATACAAAAAGTACTTGGTATCGGAAGAAAAGTATTTAGTAAGTACTCGTATTTACTCGTATCGTTTCATCCCTAAATAAGGATCCGCATTATCATCATCTGAGCTAAAACCATCTTCACTTTCTTCTCCACACACAGAGAATACGTAGGCCTCTAAATCTCTATCTTTTATAATATTTTGATTTCGTTGCATATTAGTTTCTAAAAAAATATATAACATAATATACAGCAATAGTTACTTTGAACAATGAGCATATGTACAGAATGGTACTAGAATCCGAAATGATTCCATTCCAATGCATGTTCAAACAACTGTTTTTAAATATATTTTTTTCATGGCAATTACGTAGTGTACCCATTCGTTAATAAAACTTAGTTTTATTGCTCTTCGGACAAGTGCATGATGTAAACATACGTTAACAAATAAAAACATTTACATAAATATCAGAACCAAAACAAAAAAAAAAAACAAATAAATAATATGAATCACAATGTCAATAGCTGGCAAACACTACACAATAAGTTAATTAGCAAATTCATGCGTTTTATAAAAATTAGACGATACTTCTTCAGTGATAATTCGATCTAATTTAAAAAATCGGTTACTCTGAAAAATGTAACAATATATATTTTTAAATATGCCATCTATTCATCATTATTAATAAATTTTCAATTTATTAGAATCTATAGATTGGTTTAATACTTGGAAAAGTAAAAAATACTGTACATTTTTGCTAATAATAGCTCTGAAAACATTGTTCACGAATGTCAACAAAATGCACTTACGGGTTAATTCTAACTAGTTTTTCTTCTACTATTCGAGGTTTGTTGAATTATTTTAAAGCTCGGAAGGCGCCATTTAAAGAAATATTTTTCATTCCCCGCAGAATGCGAGCTTTATATTCTCTCATGAAAGATTCTGCATAAGCATTTGATAACCGAGATAGTAAGGCATATAAGTTTTTAAAATATGATCTGCGAATATTTCGCAATAATATTCATTAGAGATTTCATCGATGCCTTCATCTTCTTCCTCTATTATTTGTTTTTACTTTTGTAAAATGTTGGAAAAATGGAGTATTAATGTAGATAGCCGTACTGTCACCATATAATACCAGAAATTTATAATTTTCATCTACATCTACATCATCTTCTCGGTTAGTTTCGTTTGCAGTTAATTCTTCTGCATGATCTTTGTTGCGTTCTAAAGTAGAAATTATTAATAATAACATCTCTACGGCATTTTGTTTCTGTTTTGTTAACATTACAGAGAGTATTGATGACTTTTATTATACATAAAAGGTGATGACTTTATTTAACAAGCATTTAATACACAGAGACAATTTACACAACAGTATGCTCAGCAGCCATTTTATGTTCGACGTCTACTAACACTAGTTACAATCTAGTTACTACCAAAATTAACAATACTGTGTTACACTTTTACCAACAAGTATCGCCTCCCATACTTTTTCGATTTCTTTTAATGTCCGACATAAAATCAATTGTGCCATGATTTATAAAATATTTTTTTTTACTTAGATTAATTCCGGATTTTTCCTTAGTTGTTAAAGAAATTCTGTGCATAATGTGTGCACAGCAAGTAGACATAAATGTTAAATGCTTTGACCTTTTATATATATGTTCATGTGGCATCCATATGCAATATTGCTGTTCGTGAACAATTTATAACATTTAATTGATCCTCTGTGAAAAGTAAAATTTGTAGTAGCAATTAAAATTGTTGCATGTAATTGTCTTTTATCGTTCCTTCTTCTAAGAATATAGGCCTTTCAAATCGTGAGGTTTTAATTTTAAACGTTTTTCACATCGCTCTTCGGGCGTAATTTTATGATAGGTTGGTAGCCGTCTTAAATCTTGTTTGTGATCGTCTGAAAGTAATGTTTTATCTAATTTTAGTATCGTTTTTTCTTGTATAGTGCGTGCAGGGCAATATTTGAGCAATATGTCCAGATGTTTAGATCCCCTAGCTTATCTAAATGGAATCTCGTCAGGATCATAATGCCTCTACGGTATATTACAATTACTCGTTCGTTACATGTACTTCTATGATATTTTCGTCAATTCTGAGTAATCATATCTAAAATATGCATCGTGGCTTGGCACTAAACAGTTTGCAGGTGAAATTAAGCGACGTAAACAATCTTTTAAATGTATACATTCTTTATGACTTTTAACATTTTTAAATAATCTATTATATTTTGTATTTATTATATTTTGCACTGACTATGTATCTATTTCAAATTGAATGTCAATATTATTACATTTTAACATCAAATAAATATGTTCCGAAGAAATACTGTTAGTAATATTATTATTAATAAATAAATAAAAATTATATTCGTTTTCACTATCATATAGTATAGAATAGATCAGTGTAAATGTAATTTATTAACAAAAGAGAAAGAAAAAATGAAACAGTATACAAACAAAACTTATTTTACTAAAAATTATTCTCTAGATAATCTTTAATGTTGTAAAAGCAGTGATCCAACATGAATTCTTTTAGACGTTTTCTGAATTTATTTGTTGGTAAGTTTTTTATATTTATGAGTAGGTTGTTATATATTTTCACTATTGAATTGAATGGCGCTTTATATAAGGTTGTTAACGATGTTTGGTGGATTTTGCATAGTATAGGATTTATATGATAAAATTTTTTATATATTTCTTCAGATAATTCATTACTCAAATTTTTATTTGAGGTAACTATTTTGTTTCAATTCTTTAACTTATTAAAATTTTTAACTAGTATAGTTTTACACATAGATGCCAAATGACCTTTCATTGAACATTTCTTGCAAATGTATGATTTATAACTGCATTCTGACGAACTGTGATTTCTGAAACCACAAAACAGAATATTTAGGCTTTTTACCTGACATTTGATCTTCATTTTTGTTCACAGTTCCTTACTTGAAATACTGTGGACTTTTTCAGATGTTCGAAGTCGATGCCGCAATGCTGTTTCTTTATTTACTGAAATATCCAGTAACCTGCTCCAATTTGGTTTTGTTGCATCTTCCTCAAATAAACGATCTTGAATGGCGCTTACCGTCATTCCAGGTACGAACTTGTCACAAGACCGCATTTAGTTCTGTATTGAAACCACAATTACTCGCCAGACTTTGTAACCTTGCTACCCAATCATTAACCGATTCTCCAAATTCTTTATTTGCTGCATAATACGTTTTCACAGGCTTGCAATGCTTGCCCAAAATACATAACAATTCTTCATAAGATTTTGTTTCCGGAGTATCAGGAATACACAAATTTCTCAATACTAATTAACTTTCTTCCACCAGAGCGTTAAGAAAACAAGAAAGCTTAATGACATCATTCGTTTTTTGATTAGCAATATAAAAATTATTAAAGTGAAACTTTTATTACATCGTCTCAAACTTTTTCGTCTGTGTTTTGCATGTCGTGTGACGGTCTGCCGCGGAGTAGGGATAAATACGTCAGAGCAGCCGAGGCCAATATGGCGGCGCCTATAGTTCGCATAAGCTGACCGTGTAGTGTATAGACTATTACTCATTTGTGCCAGTGCTCCACGCTATTTTGTTTGTTTTTGTCAGTGTTTAATGTAAATGTTGTTATTTATTTGCTTTTGGTAAACGACACAGCTAGTGAGTCCAAAAAACTGATCAACGAGGAAAAAGCAAAGTATAGTGCAAAAATGAATGACGATGAATTAATTTTACGCCGTAAAAAACAGAACGCCGACAGAGCACGTGCTTATAGAAAAAGGAAAAAAAGATCTTGGTGAGTAAACATAGTTTTTATATAGAATTTATTAGAATTATTAGAACTTTTTGCTGGTGCATGTTGTTGTTTATGGTTTTATTTCAATTTTGAGTGCTTGAATTTATTATTCCGAAAATTTTTAGTTAAATGTCTATAATGTGAAAAAAAGTTTCACTTTTACCGTGGTTTCATAAAACCACACAATCCTTTTTTTGTACGTGCCACAAACACTGTGAAATCATTTACTTTATGATTTAAATCGTTACTTTTACCCATAAGTCTTGATTCTGATGAAATGACAGAAGTACTTTCATTTTTACCATGATTTACTTAAACTTCTATTCTCTTTCCTGATTTTGCCATTTATGTATAAGTATACACACTATTATATATTTGGTTAAAATGTGTTTTATTTGATTAAATTACAAAAATTGATTACAAAGTTTTTCACTACTATAAAAATAATATTTTCTGTTATTTTTTATTGTTTTCCATAGCTCACTATTAACACATTGTAAATACATTACTAGTGTCCGACCGAAGGTCAGTTTTTGGCCGAAGCCGAAGCCGAACTTCGGCTTTTCTTGTAACCTTCGGCCGAAGCCGAAGGTTTTTTTTTTCGTTTTTAATTATAATTTTTTTTCACAAAATATTTTTAAATGAATAATGAATTATCTTTTTTTACTCTTCACTTCTTAAAAATATAAATATCTATATAAGAATACGAGTATACAGTCGAGTCTCTTTTTAAACGTATCTTTTTATGCGGCTCGATATTTTATCCAAATTCAATTGGGGTACCTATCAAATAAAAGCCGTCAGTTAAAGGAAATCAAATATGTAAACGTTTTGTCATTAAAAATTTAAAAAATCGTAAAAATATTTTGTCCTTGCCAATATCTTTGATATAAATTAAATTAAAGAAAAAAGTATAATTTACAACAGTCTTTTATTTGATTTGACTAAAAAAAAATTTGCATGTCCTGTAGAGCCTCTCAAAAGGTTATCCTGAAGGATAATAAAATTTTCAATAAATGCTTCAAAAACTAGAACGTTCAAGCTTTAAAATAGTTTTTTTAAAACTCTTCAACGACCATTTTTCGCGGAGATCCAGCTATTTAAAAACACCTAAAAATATTTGAAAAATTTATTGATCCGTTAATTTTGCATTTTAGTGTAATGTATAAATGTATATTATATGTATCTATCTCTAACTTTATAATGTGCGCTATGTCTTTTTTGTGTAATTTTTTATATACGGTTTCTGTGGAACATACCTACCGCGTATAAAAATACTTAACTGTACAATATTATACTATATAGTTCAACCTTCGGCTTCGGCCAAACCTTCGGCTCAAATTTGGCCGAAGCCGATTATTCAGACGAAGGTGAAATTTTGGCCGAAGGTGGCCGAAGCCGAAGCCGAATGTTCGGTCAGACACTATACATTACACTTACTTTTCTCATAAGAATAGAAAAGTGTTCAGAACGAAGTTCACCAATTCTCAGAACATTTAAGACGTCGATAAACTCTGTACTTCCCTGCTGCCTCGTATTCTCAGTCAATTCTATTAAAGAGAATAGACGCCATAGATACGTTGCTGGCAGTATTCTCTCCGGCTGGTTGAAAACCTGGCTTCCCCGTACCGGTGGCAACTGCATTAAGTATCCAAAAACACAAATATTTATATTACCAAAAATTTGTTCACTACTTTTTAATTGTTTAAGGCGCGAATCAATCATGCACAACATTTCATATGGCACCATTGATATCTCATCAATGAACAAGAACTCAATATCTCGCCACTGTTGCCGCATAACGCGCAGATAATTTCCAGTAAGAATCGGCATTTGCACTATTCTTCCATCTTTTTTGACAGGAAGTTTGAGTGTCGAAATGCAACATCGATCCTCATGCATACTAAACGTGCCGCCACCCCTGTTAATGCCTGCTTAGTATAGCATCTATTTATTTGATTTTTTAACAAGTTGAACAAAAATGGTTTTCCTGTTCCAGCATTCCCTGTTATAAAAAGTCTTAGGCGTTCATCACTGTCGTTCTGTTGTTTCGAAATACTTCGTGTTATAAATGTAAACACTGCGTTCTGCCCCACGTTCATTGCTCGTTGGGCATTGTAGAACTGATCATCAGACATATGTTGTTTTAGTGTCTCTTCATATTCTTCTACTAGGGGCTGTGCCCCTGGGCGCTTCGCGCCCCAACCCCCTTTCACGCCATATTTTTTACACAAATTTACTCGGGTCTGCGACCCTCGTATGTGTATATATCATACTCGTTCCACTATTTTTTGATAGTTAATTTTTTCATTTGGCGGAGATAATCAATATTACAATTTTCAGTAATTTTACATGTACAAATTATCTAATCACAAATTTACTCGGGTCTCAGCCTTCGGCTGCGACCCTCGTATGTGTATATTATAATAATTTTCCATTCTTTTTGCTGATACTCATTTTATTTCTTAAATTGGCGGTGATAATCACTTATCAATATTACAATTTTCAATAATATTACATGTATGAATTACCCAACCTAAAATGTACTGTTATTTATTAAATGGTTTACTTTTTATTTATATATATTCCTGAAGTTTTTAATTTTTGTTCAATTTTAATCAAAGTTAATTTGTCTACATCACTTTTAAAAAATAGCAATTTTTTAATTTTTTTCATGTGCGCCCCTGACTTAATTATAATTAAAAAAAAAAAAAGATTAATATATCAATCTCAACTTTAAAAAAAATAATAATTCAAAAATAATTTTTTTTGTGGCGCTACTGATGTATATTATAATTTTCATATTTTTTTGAAATTTCTAATTTTTGAACAATTCAAAAAAAATTTTGAGACGCTACTGACTTATTTATTTTTAAATGTGAACTTTTGGATAAATTGCATCAATCACCTACAACAAAACTACTAAAAAATATATTTTTATACAATTTCATTAAAAAAAACACAAACTTAAAAATATTTGAAACGCCGTCCCTGATTTAAATGAAACATGTATAAATTACCCAACCTTAAATGTACTGTTATTTATTAAATAACTTAAAAAAAATTACACTTTTAAAAAATAGCAAATTTAACTATTTTCATGCGACGCCCCTGACTAAATTATAATTTAAAAAAAATTATTAATTTATCAATCTCAACTTTCAAAAAAATAATAATTCAAAAATAATTTTTTTTGTGGCGCTACTGATGTATATTATAATTTTCATATTTTTTTGAAATTTCTAATTTTTGAACAATTAAAAAAAATTTTTGAGACGCTACTGACTTATTTATTTTTAAATGTGAACTTTTGGATAAATTGCATCAATCACCTACAACAAAACTATTAAAAAATATATTTTTATACAATTTCATTAAAAAAAACACAAATTTAAAAATATTTGAAACGCCGTCCCTGATTTAAATGAAACATGTATAAATTACCCAACCTTAAATGTACTGTTATTTATTAAATAACTTAAAAAAAATTGCACTTTTAAAAAATAGCAAATTTAACTATTTTCATGCGACGCCCCTGACTAAATTATAATTTAAAAAAAATTATTAATTTATCAATCTCAATACTTTCAAAAAAATAATAATTCATAAACAATTTTTTTTGAGGCGCTACTGATGTATATTATAATTTTCATATTTTTTTTAAATTTCTAATTTTTGAACAATTAAAAAAAATTTTTGAGACGCTACTGACTTATTTATTTTTAAATGTGAACTTTTGGATAAATTGCATCAATCACCTACAACAAAACTATTAAAAATTATATTTTTATACAATTTCATTAAAAAAAACACAAATTTAAAAATATTTGAAACGCCGTCCCTGATTTAAATGAAACATGTATAAATTACCCAACCTTAAATGTACTGTTATTTATTAAATAACTTAAAAAAAATTGCACTTTTAAAAAATAGCAAATTTAACTATTTTCATGCGACGCCCCTGACTAAATTATAATTTAAAAAAAATTATTAATATATCAATCTCAAAACTTTCAAAAAAATAATAATTCATAAACAATTTTTTTTGAGGCGCTACTGATCTATATTATAATTTTCATATTTTTCTGAAACTTTTTTGAACAATAAAAAATGTTTTTAAAAATTTTTTTTTTATGTCACGCCCCTGCTTATTTACAAACGTTACGAAATGTGACAGTTCCCAAAAATTTCATATATTTAAAACGACACCAGCCCCTGACTTAATTATTATTTTTAAATGTGAAATTTTGAATAAATTGCATCAACAAAACTATGAAAAATTATATCTTTATACAATTTCATTAAAAAAACACAAATTTAAAAATATTTGAAACGCCGTCCCTGATTTAAATGAATAATTTCAACAATTAAAAAAAAAAATCAACAATTTCCCTCAAAATTTTTTTTACAAACGTAAAAAATCCTAAAAGAAATGGATAGAAAACCTTCTAGAACAGCGGTTCTTAAACTTATGTGGTCTAGGGACCCCTTTTTTGAACAATTATTTATCAGGGACCCCCATCCCTGATAAAAAACAAAAAAGGTCGTTATATACTACTTAATCACTGATAAATAGAAATATAAAAGTACTTTATGTAAATCATTTCTTGCCAAAAATGTTTCACGGACCCCCGTAAAAGTTTGGCGGCCCCCCGGGGGTCCGCGGACCCCAGTTTAAGAACCACTGTTCTAGAACATTCTCTGTCATCTGTCATCTGTCAAAATGCACATAAATCAGACAGAAACATATGATTTCGTCCAATCAGAGCTACAGATTAAAAAAAAATGCCGACGGTATTTTATCATAAAATTTAATTTCAACAAAATTTTTCACGTACTTTTTCGGAAAAAAATCACAGCTCAGAGACCTTTCATAACTAAGAAATGAAATATAGCCTATTGACTGGAAAAAGAGTCAAGCTACATGACGAAAAAAAATTTATCAAAATCGGTCCGGTGGATCCAGAGTCTATAAAGCTATAGTTTCGTCCGGACATATATATATATTTATATACTAGGGGCTGTGCCCCTGGGCGCTTCGCGCCCCAACCCCCTTTCACGCCATATTTTTTACACAAATTTACTCGGGTCTGCGACCCTCGTATGTGTATATATCATACTCGTTCCACTATTTTTTGATAGTTAATTTTTTCATTTGGCGGAGATAATCAATATTACAATTTTCAGTAATTTTAAATGTACAAATTACCTAATCACAAATTTACTCGGGTCTCAGCCTTCGGCTGCGACCCTCGTATGTGTATATTATAATAATTTTCCATTCTTTTTGCCGATACTCATTTTATTTCTTAAATTGGCGGTGATAATCACTTATCAATATTACAATTTTCAATAATATTACATGTATAAATTACCCAACCTAAAATGTACTGTTATTTATTAAATGGTTAACTTTTTATTTTTATATATTCCTGAAGTTTTTAATTTTTGTTCAATTTTAATCAAAATTAATTTGTCTACGTCACTTTTAAAAGCAATTTAAATTATTTTCATGCGCGCCCCTGACTTAATTATAATTTAAAAAAAGATTAATATATCAATCTCAACTTTCAAAAAAATAATAATTCATAAATAATTTTTTTTGAGGCGCTACTGATCTATATTATAATTTTCATATTTTTTTGAAATTTATAATTTTTGAACAATTAATTTTTTTTTTTGAGACGCTACTGACTTATTTATTTTTAAATGTGAACTTTTGGATTAATTGCATCAATCACCTACAACAAAACTATTAAAAATTATATTTTTATACAATTTCATTAAAAAAAACACAAATTTAAAAATATTTGAAACGCCGTCCCTGATTTAAATGAAACATGTATACATTACCCAACCTAAAATGTACTGTTATTTATTAAATAACTTTAAAAAAATTGCACTTTTAAAAAATAGCAAATTTAACTATTTTCATGCGACGCCCCTGACTAAATTATAATTAAAAAAAAATTATTAATACATCAATCTCAAAACTTTCAAAAAAAATAATAATTCATAAATAAATTTTTTTGAGATGCTACTGATCTATATTATTCTATATTACAATTTTAATATTTTTCTGAAATTTCTAATTTTTGAACAATTAAAATTTTTTTAAGTTTTTACAAACGTTACGATATGTGACAATTTCATATATTTAAAACGACTCCAGTCCCTAACTTAATTATTATTTTTAAATGTGAATTTTTGTTCAATTTTAATCAAAATTAATTTGTCTACATCACTTTTTAAAAATCGACTTAATTATTATTTAAAAAAAAAAAAAAAATTTTTTTTAGACGCTACTGATCTATATTATAATTTTCATATTCTTCTGAAATTTCTAATTTTTGAACAATTAAAAAAAAATTTTGAGACGCTACTGACCTATATTATTATTTTCATATTTTTCTGAAATTTCTAATTTTTGAACAATTAATTTTTTTTAAGTTTTTACAAAAGTGACAGTTCCCAAAAATTTGATATATTTAAAACGACACCAGCCCCTGACTTAATTATTTTACTTTTGGATAAATTGCATCAATCTCCTACAACAAAACTCTTAAAAATTATATTTTTATACAATTTCATTAAAAAAAAACACAAATTTAAAAATATTTGAAACGCCGTCCCTGATTTAAATGAATAATTTCAACAATTAAAAAAAAATCAACAATTTCACTCAAAATAATTTTTTTACAAACAAAAAATGTCACATGTAAAAAATCACGTAATTTTGGAACTATCAAATCTAACGTCATCAAAAATTTTAAGGATAGAAAACCTTCTAGAACATTCTCTGTCATCTGTCACCTGTCACCTGTCACCTGTCAAAATGCACGTAAATCAGACAGAAACATATGATTTCGTCCAATCAAAGCTACAGATTTTTAAAAAATGCCGACGGTATTTTATCATAAAATTTAATTTTAACAAAATTTTTCACGTACTTTTTCGGAAAAAAATCACAGCTCAGAGACCTTTCATAACTAAGAAATGAAATATAGCCTATTGACTGGAAAAAGAGTCAAGCTACATGACAAAAAAAAAATTATCAAAATCGGTCCGGTGGTATCAGAGTCTATAAAGCTATAGTTTCGTGCGGATATATACAGGGTCCTCCAATAGTGTGTCCGGCATTGTTTTACGCCCAAACTATTGAAGATAGAGAGTTAGGATAAAAATTTTACTATATATATCGACCCTAAAGAATTTCAGGAAAATATTTTCAACCCCCTAAAACCGCTCCTTGGGGGGTAGTTTGAGGGATACATCCCGTTTCTCAGTAAAATCAAATGGAATGGTATATCAAAAAGTACATATTTGTAAAGATAATGAAAAAATAAGAACCTTTCGTAAAACAAAAATTTTCATACTTTCAATTGTTTAAAAAATATGGCGACTTGTTATCAAATTTTAGAGTTTTACTCAAAGTGCTCTAATTTCGTTAAATATTTATGAAATTTTATTATTATTTTAAATTTAGAAAGTAGAAATAATGAACTTTGTAAAGATGTATGATTATTTGAGATTTTAATAGTTTAAAGTGTCATACTCGACATACCAAAAATTGAAAAGTTCAATTAGGGATAATTCAAAATTTTTAAATACAATGGTATATCAATTAGTACTTTTTCTTAAAGAAGATATGTAAATAAACAGTTTTTGATAAAAAAAATTAAAATTAAAAATTTTAATTTTCAGTTTCCAATTTTAAAGTTATAATTTTAAATTTTAAATTTTCTTAACAAAAGTTGTTTATTTACATATCCTTTTTAAGAAAAAGTACTAATTGATATACCGTTGTATTTGAAAATTTCGAATAATCCCTAGTTGAACTTTTGAATTTTTGATATATCGCGTATGACACTTTAAACTATCAAAATCACAAATAGTCATACATCTTTACAAAGTTCATTATTTTTACTTTCTAAATTTGAAAAAATAATAAAATTCCATTAATTTTTAACGAAATTAGACCACTTTTAGTGAAACCCTAAAATTTGAGAACAAGTCGCCATATTTTTTAAACAATTGAAAGTATGAAAATTTTTGTTTTACAAAAGTTTCTTATTTTTTTATGATCTTTACAAATATGTACTTTTTGATATACCATTCCATTTGATTTAACTGAGAAACGGGTATGTACCCCTCAAACTACCCCCCAAGGAGCGGTTTTAGGGGGTTGAAAATATTTTCCTGAAATTCTTTGGGATCAATATATATAATAAATTTTTTATCCTAAAACTCTATCTTCAATAGTTTGGGCGTAAAACAATGCCGGACACACTATTGGAGGACCCTGTATATAAATATATAAACATACACGTTTATATATAAGTGCGGATATACATATATTCATACACGTTTATATTATAATGTGATATTTTCTTGCTGCGCTTCCCTATCTAATATTTCAAAAGCACGGATCTGGTTGAAAGCATTTTCTAACTGTCTGTCGCGCTCTCTATAAAGCTCCAGTCGCGTATTTGTGTCTCTTAAATGAGATTCCCTTGCTAAGAAAGCTTCTCTTGTTGTATCGTAATCAACCACCAGTTCGCTTTCACTTCGATAAGGGACATACTGTAGAAGTAAACTATAGTAATAGTTTTCTGTATCACTTGCTACCGCAAAATAGGGCACGTGCACGACAGCAGGCACATTTCTGGTCACCATTTTACTATTGTCAATAAGTGTGATTAACCGACGTCTTGTCTGCCTTTCTGGCTCATATTGATCAAAACCCTGACAGACACATGCATAGCCGCGATACTAGACGTGCCCTAGAAACATGCACGTGTGAACCCAGCATAATACTGTTGAACAAAACAAACCGAGCAAATGTCAAGAAACCGTTTTCTTAGAACATACAGAAAACATTGAAAGACAAGTTGTTCCGGGAATGAAGGTAGCCATAATAATGCATCTAGTTTCGTCTGCGAATCGCACCACACACTTCTAATTGTTTGTATTGTTATTTTAACAATCATCTCCAACGTATTGAAAATACAACACCATATTTAAGAGAAATCAGTAATCAACAACATAATCTAAATAGATCTAATAAACAATTGAGTAATGAACAAAATGTACAAAAAGAAGAAAATACCTAAACAAAATAAAGAACAACAAGTAGAAATTATCGATATAATATCTTCAGATTCAGATGATTTTATAGACAGAAAATACGCGTTTAAACGCAAACACCAATCTTTTAAATTAACTTGTTTGAGATGCAATAAAACAAACATTTGAAATCGTTGTAAATCATTGCACAAGACTTCTGTCATTTTCAAAGAAACAATTAACATGTGTCCGATTAATATCACAAAAAGATTTAAAAACTATTTTTAGAATTAGCATACATTTTTTGGGTGGTATACCACCTCATGGTAATAAAATGTCCCGGTGCAACACATCAAGCAAGATGGCTTTATAAGGCCATTTATTGTTTAAACATTTTCATGTTTCGAAAGCAATTCGCAATGAGAAAAAAAAACATCTGATTCATTCATTTAATAATATTATGTAAGATATAATAAAAGATACATATTTTTTATATTTTTTTAGTGGTTCCATTGTATACGATTTTTTTTGTTAGTTAATAATAACACTTATTTACTATCTGCCTTGATTATCCCACGAAATCTTGTGTATTGTTTGTAATCAGTGTTGGAAATATATGTAGATTACTCCAGTGGCGTAACCAGATTTTTTTTGCCGTTTGCAAATAATTCAATAGTTGATTAAATATGAATAATTTAAAATAAATCTTTAAAATACAATCTAAGTATACACTACTCTAGCTGTTACCCGTGACTTCGTTTGTGTGGAATTTAAGTTAGGTGTAGAGGTAGACTGTAGATAATACAGATTTCTGTTATGATAGTAGGTAAAAATGGTTTTTAGTTTCGAATTTGCACGCTAGATGTCACTACTTCAACAATATTACATATCGCACGTACAAAAGTATACACAGTAGCCTATGTCCTTCCTCAGGATGCAAGCTAACTCTCTGCCAAATTTAATCAATATCGGTGCAGCGGTTTAGATGTGAAAAGGTAATAAATAAACAGACATACAGGGTTACTTTCGTATTTATAATATTAGTATGGATAATGAGATTGAAAAAAAGTTACAATTCATTTAAAATATAACCATTTATTATCAACAAAATAATGTGTTTAGGTACATAAAAAAATATAAAAACTGTCATTAAGCGAATAGTAATTAACCTAAAGGATTGATATTTTACAATAGCGGTAACATCACAAAACTACTTTCATATTCATAAAGCAGTGGATTTCTACAGCTTCCTATGTTTAATTATACATACACACTAACACACGCACTCACACATACATAATATATAATATGTACAGAGTTAGTTAGTTTAGTTTCTTGATTGTCACTTATATTTGTGCATGAGTTTCATAAGAGGTTCGTAGACAAGCTGAGAAGCATTATTTGCCCAAAGGAAATCAATGTGGTTGAATTCAGTCATGTTTAACTCTAAAGAGGCCTATTGGATTGGGTAGAGTTTTGTAGAGATGTTGTACATCCTGTGATAGTAAATTAATTATTAAATTATGGCTAACTGAATCGTAATATTCTTACAGATACAAGAAATTTTATATAAATGCTGGACCATATGTTGTTTTCTTTCTCCTTTAAGAAAATAGAATTCGTACTGAAACATTTTAAATATTGACTAACTTAAGGCTACTTTCGTCTCGTCTGCAAACAAACTAACTAGCATACAGTTCAAATACATAACCCAGTATTTTGAATAAGATGTACTTCAAAAAGAAACCAACATATGGCTCATTCTGTATTTGTGTAAAGAATAATAAAAAAATAAATATTACGGTTGTCAAATTATCCTGCAATGTTGCATACAAAAATCAACCGTTTCCAAATTAGTTTAAAACTAGCTGTCGGATCCAATTTTACCCGGGGATATAAAATTAAACTATATAACGTATAATGCTGTGGGGTGCGATCCTTTAGGTCTACACAATCAACTTCCCAACATGGTATGACTTACAATACTTGAATACTGATTACTTATTGTTTCCATAATTAATATTACTATGTTATAGTTTGTAAATATTTTTTTTAATATGTATATGAAAAATTTTAATGGAATTTATCAGAAATAAAACTCATCCTTTGTATTATGAATATTAGTTTTCTAATATCCTAATAATGTTAATAATATAATGCACATTTTTAGAAAAACTAATCTGACAGTTTGAATTTTGAATTGTGTTGTTTCCAAGGCAACATGAATTATTAGATGTATTTATTAGTATGAAATTCAAATTTTGATGGTGGTTTTCATCCCTTTAATGGCTGTTTGGACCCATATAAAAAACTAGCTGTCGGATCCAATTTTACCCGGGGATATAAAATTAAACTATATAACGTAAACTGTGGGGTGCGATCCTTTAGGTCCACACAATCAACTTCCCAACATGGTATGACTTACAATACTTGAATACAGATTACTTATTGTTTCCATAATTAATATTATTATGTTATAGTTTGTAATTTTTTTTTTTTTTTTAATATGTATATGAAAAATTTTAATGGAATTTATCAGAAATAAAACTCACCCTTTGTATTATGAATATTAGTTTTCTAATATCCTAATAATGTCAATAATATAATGCACATTTTTAGAAAAACTAATCTGACAGTTTGAATTTTGAATTGTGTTGTTTCCAAGGCAACATGAATTATTAGATGTATTTATTAGTATGAAATTCAAATTTTGATGGTGGTTTTCATCCCTTTAATGGCTGTTTGGACCCATATAAAAAATAAATACTGAAATACACGTTACATTATTTGTATTGTATAGTATTTATTCTAAGTTTCGACGAAATTCGACCAAGAAAAAAAATAAAAATGAAAAAAACACCCTTTTTACCCCCTTAGGGGTTGAATTTCGAAAAATCCTTTCTTACAGATCATATTCACGTCAAGACGCTTCGATTAGCACCCCAACGAAGTCAATAGCATTTTTTGTTCGCGAGATTTCGTCCCGGAAAAAAATGACACGTACGTACGTACGTACACACACACACACACACACACACACACACACACACACACACACACACACACACAGACATTTTTCTGAAAATAGTGTCAATATGCTATAATGCCCTTGAAACATGAAAATATGTTAAAATTTTTGATTTCGATTTTCGGACCAATTACAATAACTCCCTATTGGGAAGTTAAAAATGTTTTATATGAAAAACTTGTGAGGGGGAGGTCGAATAAGAAAGATAAAAAAGAAATATTTTTTAAACCACACTTTTATAAAAAATGCACAAACGACAAATAATTTTTTATAGATACTTCAGCTATCAAAGCGTTTTTAGTCTTACAAATTGTTTTAACAATAAATAGGACATTCATAAATGTTTCGTTGAATCTTCAGTAAATGATAAAACTTTAAGAATTATGAGCCCAAAATTGATGTGATGACTGAAAAAAGAAAACAGCCAAAATATCTAAAACAAAAATTATTTTGTCTTTTAGGTGCATTAAAAAATCTAAACAATAAATCATAAACTCGCCGAAGAACCAGCTAGCCAATCGTTATCGGAATAATGCAGCGCTACTGGGACAGTTATCTGCGAGACATTGTACTCCGGCGGGGTATCCGTACCGTACTTCCTTCTATTCCCGGTGATTCCCAAGTCATAGAACTGGAATCTCCCTGCGGACGCGATCTCTTGCGCGAAATGAACTACGGTTTTCATTGACGTCCCTGCGGGAGTGTGACCCAGGACTATTGGCAACATTGTCTGAGACGAATTTAAATTATAATATGAAAATATTTTATCGTAGTTATGAAGTTTGGTTTGAATCACTTTGGTATAGAAATCTTCAAAGGTTTGGAAACATTTATATGCAGCTGGTTTAGATTTAGATTGCAAATAGAAACTAGGTAATGATAACAAAATGTTCTTATAAGGGATTAAGTTAAAGAAAATGATATATGTACACCCAATTCTGTTTTTACACGGTTTTGATTTAACACGGTCTAGAAAAAAAATTGATTCCGTTTTTAATCGTTTTCATTCGATTTAGCATGATTAAAAAAGCTATTTGATTTAAATTTTAAAGAAAAATATTTTTATTAACCGTAATCTTCTAGGATTTTTTTTTCTGTTATTTATAAAATATGTAGTTAGGGAATTCCCCTTTCTAATTTTTAATCTTGTGTTTTCAGTTCCGAAACTTGCAATAATTTTATATTTATGTTACTTTTACTTTAAGAATTGAATTACCTTTTATTTTTATAAAATAAACTGTGCATGAATGCACATAAAAATTTAATTTATAGTTTTTTTGTAAGAATCATTTCATTTTATCTATTTTTACAGGGTTGAAGGATATGGAACTAATCCCCTTTTTTCTATGTCTAAAAACAGAATTACGTATACGTTATAAAAAGTACATAAAAAAAACTGTTGACTTATTTTTTAATGAGCTAAGTATTCAGTAGAAAAAATGATTAAATTGATTTTTAGTTGTTTTTGTACTTACCACATTAAATTGTTTTTTGTCGAAACCACAAATAACAAAAATAACATTTTCGCATATTTCTTCAATTTTTGTGAGTTTAGAACATCCGAATTCAGATAAAAATCGAATGACTTTATTTGCTGGAAGAAATTCATTTGCTCCAAGGAAGTGACTCAGCCACTGAAAATAGAATAGATACATTAATAAATCTATTTACAAATAAATAAACAAATTAGTAAGCCCATTGATAGTAAGTTATTTATCACATGTGATTTTGAAGTATAGCCATTTTTATAAAGTGAAACACTCACTTCAATGTCATTAGCCCAAGGTGCGATTAGTCTGATAGGGCTTCTTACATGTTGCATGTAAGTCACAGGCGCGAGAGCGAACATGGCCTTCACCCTGTCGTTGTATTGCGGCTGGGAAGCTGTCATTGCAAAGAACATGGTGGTGCCCATAGAGTGTCCGATGTACAACATGTTTCCGGTGTTTCCGGTGGCGTTGGCAACGTAGTCCAATTCTACGGATAAGTAGTAAGAATACATACATAATAAATATTTAAATTTAATCTGCTTTCCCTGTAGCCTTTGATAAATATTTATTAATTCTAGAAATAGCTACTCGATTCCGCAGAAATTAAAAAAGATAACTACTTGTCGAACTAGAAGAAATTTCCCATTAGGAAACGGATTTACTAACAATAAAAAAAATTTTTGGTTACATTTTCAGCAGTGGGTATTTAATAAAACTATGAAGATTCACTCAAAAACTAATAGAAAAAATGTAGTATCCACTGCGAATCGAAAAATCGCTTAGAAATCAGTTAATATGATAGTAGTAATTGGTTTAACCGATATTTTATAATACCGGTAACATCACGAAACTACTTTCATTTCCATAAACTGCTAGATTACAACAGCTTCCTATCATTATTGGAAAATACGTGAGAAGGAATAACCATTTAGATGCAGATATTGCCCTTTATTAATTCGTTACATTTATTTGTAAAAAATTGAATTTTTTAACACTTTCTTTATTTCTATTATATTTTACTCTATTTCGATGTCAGACGGTGATTGTTCCGATAGTGATTTTATTATTAGAATATTTTTTCCCTTGACTTTGATTCTCTTAAAGATCACTAGATTTCATAAAATGAATATGTAATTTCGCCTGGTCGCATTGTTACCTGCTGGTAGATCGTATTGAGCCATCTCATCCCAGCTGAAGTCCCAGAACTCTGCATCTGATGGGGTGAGTGTAACATGAGACTGTGAGTAGATGTTACCTCTAGCGTTTCCCAGCCAAACATCGTACCCATTGTCTGAGAGGATGAATCCTGTAAGAAGACGTAAAAAACTGTAAATCAGCTTTTACTTGAAGATTTTTTAGAAAAGACTTAAAGTGTTGGGTTTGGTTTTTAATACCCTTAATTTTTTTTAGAAAAAATGTCGATCCGTCTGTCAGGCAAACAAACCGTATGATCTCGTAAATGACTATGTGAAAAAAAATTCCTCGGTGGAAAACTTATGTATTATTTCAATTAGAATTCTGATTTCATAAATTTTTTTTAATAAATCGATGTTTGTTTTATTTTTTTGTTTAAAAAGTAAAGATTATAATGCCGTCCTAAAAATTAAAAGATGTCTAGGTTTCTATATAAAATAATGTGATGAAAATTCTCGGTTAATGTATTGACCAACACTTATTTTTAAATTGTGAAAAACTTACATAAAAAATGTTGCATTTAAAAATTCTACAAAAAAATATAAACGGGAACCGAGACAAAAATTGAGTTATCACGCTTCGTACATAAACAGGTCAGATTGTAACGGCCGTATTTTGGTCAATTTTTATTATATTGGAATAATATAAAAAAACAAATTAAAAGTCTAAGACAGAGCTACAAAAAAATATATTTTTCAATAAAATAAGCCATCATGATGTTATTTATAAAAGAAAACCTGCACCCCTTAATCGACTACACTCAACGGTTTCTAAAAGTTTAGGTATAAAACTACCAATGTACTAATTTTCATTGATGAAGGAATTTTTCAAAAAATCTATTTTTACTGTACTAAGTACAATTAAATATGTACCAACCGAGAGCTTTTTCTGGACCACTTATAATAAAGTCTGCAGAACTTCCGCGCAATCCATGCTGGAGAAACACTGGTTGTCTTGGTTCTGTATTTGTCCCGTTTCTGCCATAGGGAATACGATGTATTGTTAGCAAATATCCATCCTTGTATTATTTTGTATTATTTGTTAGCAAATCTCCAACAGTATTATTTCCAAAACATCCCCAAACCATTACCGAACCTCCTCCATTCTTTACAGTGGGTACTATACATTGTTCAGAAGCTCTTTCTTGGATGGATCGGCGCACAAAAACACGTCGCTTAGATTCAAATATTTCAAATTTGTTTTATTCCGAAAATGATACTTTTTTCCACTGCTGATTAGTCTAATTGCGATGAAGTTTGGCCCAGGCTAGTCTTTTTATTTTATTTAGTCGCCTCAGGACAGGTTTATTCATAGCTATTCTACCAAAAAAAAACAGCTTCGTTAAGAATGTATATTCCGCTGGCAGTCCCACTATAGCACCCCTCAAAAAAACCTATTGCATAATTTGTTGCTGTTTTGTTGCTATTTTGTGCCACCAAGCCCGATTTTGTAACTTGCTTCATTCTCGAGAAAAATGGGGGGGGGGGGCAGCGTCAGTTCTCGCTAGCAGTCCGCTCAATTACTCCGTAACTAATAGAACTAGATAAAAAATCTTTGCAGGATATTTTGTTGCTAGTTGAGTACTTCCGGATACCAATAAAAAATTTACCCCCCCCCCCCCCCCAAAAAAAAAAACATTTTTTTATAATAACAAATGAAAAAAATAATATTCAAACTTCTTATTTGTTGCATCCAGCACCTCCCCCCCCCACCCAAAAAAAACATGCTCTGTGTAACGGGCGTTTCTTGTATAGGGTATGATATAAAAATGACTTTGACTCAATCTCCTCTTCCACGAACGTTACAGAATAAATAATTAAATAAATGATTTTTGATTTTAGTTTGGTGAATTTTAAACATAAGAATAAAAAGACAAAACTTCTGAACTGAATTTATTAGAAAATATTAATACTTATACCTAATACAAATAACAATTGTATCCTTAAATTTTATTATTTTATCTTTCTTTCTATCAAAACTTTATTCATTATTATTATTTATTTAAATTCTTATTTTAAATACTAAAATGGCTAAATTCTTTCTTAAAACTAAATTTAAATCCTCACTATCCTAGCTAAATCCTACTAACTTTTATCCTAAATATGCTAACAAATATAATCTCAATATTAAAATAATAATAATAATTCTTATCTTAGGTTACAGTTTGACGTTCAAATCCTAGTCCCAATTCATATCAATACTATTTTTCTTCTTCCACGGCGATGCTGTTTGTTTACCAAAACTGCTTTCCACTTCAACTGCCTTTTTAAATTTATAATTGTTTAAATTTTCTTCTTGTTCTTCTTGCACCAAATAATTTATAATAATTGTCTTTATTTTACTTGGTAATAATCAGTCTTTAAACCTTTTAATCATTCACTTAGATTTTATTTTCAGTTATAATGTTTTGTTGCATGATAACTAAACGACCATTTTATATTATGCGCATTAAATCTGTTATCGCACTCGCTATCTCTGTCTTTCACATTTATGTACCATCTCTCACTTCTTCGTTTCACTTATGCTTTTACTGTTGAAACAATAATAATGTTTTATTTTATTTAAACTCATAAATCTTCTATGTGATAATGTTTAAGTCTTGTTTATCACTATCAAATCTTTTATTTATCCACTTTTGTATTAAATTTGAATGTTTCGTTGGTTTAGCAAAACTGCACTTGTTGTAAATTTTAAATATGATTGTTTAACTGCGTTTAACGTTTACTTCTTTTTCAAATCTTTAGTGCAATTGTTCGTATTTTATCTGTTTATTTATTTATTTAACACTTCTTTCCTTCAATCTCCTTTTCTTTACACTGCACATCAATTTTATATATTTATTTAATACTTCTTTACTTATTTTCTTCGTTATCACTTTATATATTCTTCTTTAAACTATTTATTTTACGTTCTTCCACACTTTACTTTATTTCGCTGTATTCTACTCTTTATTATACTATATTTCTACTCGACGCTAACTTTCTACTTATATTTCGTTATATACTATTATTTTTTACTGTTTTATCGACGCTATCTCCCAACCTCTTTCTAACTACCTCTCTCAACGCAATCACTGGCTCAAACTCACTGAGTCAAACATGGCCTGATACGCACGCCAACTGCCTTTCTTCCCCTTCCCGCACTTGTCTGTTTTACCTCTCTCGCGCCTATAAGCTATCTTTTCCAGTGGCTTTAAACATTTTTTTAATTTTACACTTAATCTTATATTTCTGTTTTCAGGTTCATTAATACAACTTCATATATATAAAATACAAATAAAATAGGGTGTACCTATGTGATCTCTCACAGAATGCCCTCCTCCTACACAGAAATTCTTTCACTGCAAGGTATGAAAATTTCTTTTCATCCTGAAAGATATGAAAATTTTTTCCGCTACTTATTCTATTTACACAACCTATTTTTACACTTCTTTACATTTCTAAACTTACAGGCTAACTTATACCTAATATCATATATCTCTATTCATTTTAGATTTCATCAACAATATCACAATAATGTTTCAGGTGTTTCCTATTTAATTTTTTCTTAACATGTTTAAAATTCTTATTTTCATCAATTCTTTTCGTTAGTCTATCTACTCTAAATCTTGCATTTTTCTTTTTAATGAATTTAAATTTTTCTAATATTTCCCTTGCCTTTATCAGTAACTTCCTATCCATTAATAAAATTTCTTTCTTTTTCCTAGCCTTCCCTCTAAATTTCATCATTTTGTACTTTTTCGCCCTACCTCTTAACCTTCGTTTTATTTCTTTGTCAATGTTTATATTTTTTCTCAAAATATTCTCAAATTCTACTTTACTTTTGTTATTTCTGGTAACTTTCTCATTTACACCTAATTCATTTCCAATTTTGTTATTTACTTTTACTTGTTCAAGAATTTCTAAAACTTTTTCTCTACCTTCCTCAATATCCTTTTTCCTATCATCTACTTTATGATTTTCCTCAAAATCGTTTTTCCTATCACCTAACTCTACTTCATTCTTTCCCTCATAATAAATTTCGTCTATCAAAAATAATGTTTCTATATCTAATTCGTCAATATCTAAGTCGTTAACTTTGTTGTCTATTTCGGTCTCATAAATCTTTTGTTCAAATTCTAATTGTTCGTTGCAATAATCTTTCCCATTTTCTACCTCTATAAAATTTTCTTTAACTGTTATATTTTCTTCTACCTGTTCTATTTTATTGCATTCGACTTTTTCTACCCTATCTAGCTTTTCGATGTCTAATAATATTTTTCCTAAGACGCACTCGTCTTCTACCCTTATTGACTCTGTCGCGGTTTCTTTTTCTATGAATAAATTTTCTAATCCTACATTTCCTTCAATCGCTTCTCCCCCAGTTTCTCTTAGACTTTTTCTTTCCCTTCGTGTCTCATATTTTTCCGTATTTAATTTACCCTTTTCGGTGTTTTCAAAATTTTGCCCCTTTTTACATAACTGATTTTCTACTAAATCTTTTTCCTCCCTATCTAAAATGCATATTTCTTTCTGTTTTACGTTTAACCCGTTATCAACCTCTGTTTCCACACGCGTTACCTCGGGTTTCCGGTGACACGTGCCCTCTAGTTTTCCGACTCTAAACTTCTTATTTGTCTATTATTTCCCGCTCTAGCGCCTTCTTCTACCCTCTGTTCCCTATTCCTGTCGTTATTTCTTTCATTATTGATTTCCCTATTCCGGTCATAGTTTCTCCAATTTCCCTGATTTCTTTCATGGTAATTTCGTGAACTTTCCCCCCCTCGCGGATATATTATTTCCGACTCATCCAATATTCCGTAAATTTCGGCGATGTCCTGTCCTCCCACTACCCTTAACAATGGCCAAATACATGGTTCAAAATGCCTAACAATGATATTTATTATCTTATTTTTCTCCATCGGAGGCTCTAAATACTTAGCCTCATTATACAATTTAATGAAGTATTCTTTTCTACTGATTCTTGAGTTCTGATAGTTATTTGTATTATATAATTTTTTAAATACCTCCTGTTGCCTGCTTTCGGACCAGAAATTCTTTTTAAACCATTTATTGAAATTATCATAATTTTCTATCTCACACGCCTTAAACAGCTCGAGGTGTTCCCCCCACAAACTTTTTTCTATGACATCCAAAATGTCCCCCTCTTTCATGAATTGACCGTTTGAAATTAGATATTTGTCTAAACGTCGGATGAATTCTATAGGGTGCTCATTCAGTTCCATTTTGGTGAATTCCTCCCCTTTACCCCTTGATAACCACCTACTTCCGTTCTCCCTTTCTTCTAAATCCTTTCCACTATCTGACATTTTTGTTTCAATTCCTAATTTAACCTTCCTATTATTTTCAGTTTCATTTTTTGCCTCTTTGCTATCTAACTCCCTACTTTTTTCAATATCGCTAATTTTCACATTTATTTGTATCATGTCTTTCCTCATTTCATAACTATTTTCATTTATTTTTGTCATTTCACTTTTTAAATTTCCCATTTCCTCACACATTTTCCTAAAAATATCTTTCATGTCATCCATTTCGTTATTTTTTCTTATGGGCGTCGATGCCCCAAACCCTGAATCAAAACTATTTTTTCCTACATTTACTAATTTTTCTTCAGCCATCATGAAAACCTTATTATGTCAATATTTTTCTCAAAATACACAAAACCGAAATATTTTCACTCCTCTCTCAACTCAGTTCAAAGAATTTCCTCTCCTTATCCTTAAAAATCCCGTTTTGTTGAACCCCCAATTCTGTAACGGGCGTTTCTTGTATAGGGTATGATATAAAAATGACTTTGACTCAATCTCCACTTCCACGAACGTTACAGAATAAATAATTAAATAAATGATTTTTGATTTTAGTTTGGTGGATTTTAAACATAAGAATAAAAAGACAAAACTTCTGAACTGAATTTATTAGAAAATATTAATACTTATACCTAATACAAATAACAATTGTATCCTTTAATTTTATTATTTTATCTTTCTTTCTATCAAAACTTTATTCATTATTATTATTTATTTAAATTCTTATTTTAAATACTAAAATGGCTAAATTCTTTCTTAAAACTAAATTTAAATCCTCACTATCCTAGCTAAATCCTACTAACTTTTATCCTAAATATGCTAACAAATATAATCTCAATATTAAAATAATAATAATAATTCTTATCTTAGGTTACAGTTTGACGTTCAAATCCTAGTCCCAATTCATATCAATACTATTTTTCTTCTTCCACGGCGATGCTGTTTGTTTACCAAAACTGCTTTCCACTTCAACTGCCTTTTTAAATTTATAATTGTTTAAATTTTCTTCTTGTTCTTCTTGCACCAAATAATTTATAATAATTGTCTTTATTTTACTTGGTAATAATCAGTCTTTAAACCTTTTAATCATTCACTTAGATTTTATTTTCAGTTATAATGTTTTGTTGCATGATAACTAAACGACCATTTTATATTATGCGCATTAAATCTGTTATCGCACTCGCTATCTCTGTCTTTCACATTTATGTACCATCTCTCACTTCTTCGTTTCACTTATGCTTTTACTGTTGAAACAATAATAATGTTTTATTTTATTTAAACTCATAAATCTTCTATGTGATAATGTTTAAGTCTTGTTTATCACTATCAAATCTTTTATTTATCCACTTTTGTATTAAATTTGAATGTTTCGTTGGTTTAGCAAAACTGCACTTGTTGTAAATTTTAAATATGATTGTTTAACTGCGTTTAACGTTTACTTCTTTTTCAAATCTTTAGTGCAATTGTTCGTATTTTATCTGTTTATTTATTTATTTAACACTTCTTTCCTTCAATCTCCTTTTCTTTACACTGCACATCAATTTTATATATTTATTTAATACTTCTTTACTTATTTTCTTCGTTATCACTTTATATATTCTTCTTTAAACTATTTATTTTACGTTCTTCCACACTTTACTTTATTTCGCTGTATTCTACTCTTTATTATACTATATTTCTACTCGACGCTAACTTTCTACTTATATTTCGTTATATACTATTATTTTTTACTGTTTTATCGACGCTATCTCCCAACCTCTTTCTAACTACCTCTCTCAACGCAATCACTGGCTCAAACTCACTGAGTCAAACATGGCCTGATACGCAAGCCAACTGCCTTTCTTCCCCTTCCCGCACTTGTCTGTTTTACCTCTCTCGCGCCTATAAGCTATCTTTTCCAGTGGCTTTAAACATTTTTTTAATTTTACACTTAATCTTATATTTCTGTTTTCAGGTTCATTAATACAACTTCATATATATAAAATACAAATAAAATAGGGTGTACCTATGTGATCTCTCACATCTGTCATATTATCTAAAAAGGAGAATAATAATCTTACTTGAAAAAGTAATATTCTAACTAGTTTTTAATTTGTTGCCGCGAGCACCCCCACAAAAAACCTTCATATTTACCTAAATATATTATTATTTAATGTGTTAAAGCCCTAAAACATTTTGTTGCTCCCTCATTTTATTTAAAAAGTTAACATAAGTGCCATCATATCAAGTACAATAATCATACATGTTAAATTAATATTCAAACTAGTTTCTAATTTGTTGCAGCCAGCACCCCCCCCAAAAATCGTTCATATTTCAGTTAATACATTGTCAGTTAATATTTTTGAGACCTAAAACATTTTTTTGCTCCGTAATTTTTTCTAAAAAGTTAAAATAAGTGCCATTATATGGAGTATAATAATCCAACATGTAAAATTAATATTCAAACTAGTTTCTAATTTGTTGCAGCCAGCACCCCCCCAAAAAATCTTCATATTTACCTTAATATATTATTATTTAATATTTCTGAATCCTAAATAATTTTGTTGCTCCCTCATTTTATCTAAAAAGTTAACATAAGCGCAATCAGATGGAGTATAATCATCCAACATGAAAAATTAATATTCAAACTAATTTCTAATTTGTTGCAGCCAGCATCCCCCAGAAAACCTTCATATTACCTTAATATATTATTATTTAATGTGTTTATGCCCTAAAACATTTTGTTGCTCCGTCATTTTTTTCTAAAAAGTTAACATAAGCGCCATCATATGGAGTATAAAAATAGTACATGAAAATATTATTATTCAAACTAGTTGCTAATTTGTTGCAGCCAGCACCCTCCCCAAAAAACCTTCATATTTACCTTAATATATTATTATTTAATGTGTTTATGCCCTAAAACATTTTGTTGCTCCGTCATTTTTTCTAAAAAGATAAAATAAGTGCCATTAAATGGAGTATAAAAATCCAACATGAAAAATTATTATTCAAACTAGTTTCTAATTTGTTGCAGCCAGCACCCCCCCAAAAATCGTTCATATTTAAGTCCAAAGCAAAACTACGCATCAGTATTAAAGAAACAAATTATAGAAAAGGTAAATATCATGAATGAAACCGGCGTCCGTGACTCAACTATTTCAAATAATCCTCCAGAAAATGATAGTGATTTTCAGACAGTAACGTACCGCAAAAACAAACCAAAAGTTTACTTTGGAAAAGGCACAAACACTACCGGTTTAATGGCTGCTGAAAGACAGATTCACTTGTTTATTGGTAGAGTAAACCCTAAAACTGAAATAGTCGACATGCTGAAATACCTTCAAACAAGGCTTCCCAATGAAAAATTCCAAGTTGAATCTGTGCCTACAAAAGCTACAAATTACAAATGCTTTAAAGTGTCAGCAAACTACAAACTGAAAGAAGACGTTTACAATGAAAATTTTTGGCCTGATGGCACAATTTTCAAACAATTTAAATTTTTTCGAGGAAACACCTCACAACTCGCCAACTTTTAACTCATTAAGTAGTGATTTTAATTCAGAAAATGAAGTTTTTAACACATGCTTAAATATAAAAAATAAAAAATCTTTCGGCTGGGATAAAATCCCTCCCTTTTTACTAAAACGCACTGCACATTTGATAAAAGGGCCACTAACATACATAATAAATAAATCTTTTGAAGAAGGTACATATCCCGAACTACTAAAAAAAGCCGTTGTAACCCCCTTATTTAAAAAACAAGATAATTTGAAGCTATAGTCTATTTCATTTAAGATTGCAGCGGTAGCTAGCATAGGAAGTATAATACGCGCTCCTGATTGGTCAAAACGTCAGATAAATTCACAATAACACAATTTTCACTAATGCAATACATCATGTTGCCTTGGAAATAATTGCAATTAAATTCAAACTGTCAGATTAGTTATTCTACAAATGTATGTATATATACAGTTGACATTAGGATATAAGAAAAGTAATATTTATGACACAAAGGTGAATTTAATTTCTTGTAAATTCCATTAAAAGTTATATGACAGTTCAGATATGCCAAAAATTACGTGGTTTTAAAAAAATTACACGTCTGACGTCAAGAAAAAAAACACTATTGAGTATTTACAACAATCAGTAATAAATTAAAATGCGAGTTATTTCCCGTTTTGCCAAACAAAAAAATCACAGCATAAAAACTATAAATGTGTTGAAAATAAATTTTAGCCTATACTTTGTATGAAGGATGAATCTAAATACAGTGAAAGTTTGAAAAAAATTTACTGAAATGTTTAAGATTTAATAAATTTCTAGTGAAAAAACTTTTCTGTTAGCTATAAAATAGTTCCTGTGTGAATCGTACCGTCTAATCCCCGCCCACCACTGCAAACTTAAATGAAATAGACTATAGTTAACTATCGACCTATCTCAATATTGCCATCCTTTTCAAAGATATATGAAGTCATTATTGCTGAGAGACTTTACAATTTTCTATTTAAAACTTCTCAATTATCTGAAAAGCAATTTGGCTTTATTAAAGGTAGAAATATCAATCAAGCGATATTCAACACTATACTGAATATCACAAATGCTTGGAATAATGGTGAACAAATTATAACTCTATTTTTTGATCTCACTAAAGCTTTTGACCGAATCGATCATTCATTATTGATTGATAAGTTGTTTTATTATGGTATAAGAGGTACACCTCTAGATTTAATTTCTTCTTTCATTTCCGGAAGACAGCAGTGTGTGAAAATTAAAAATGATCTAAACAATACTTATTCTTCCTGGAAATCAGTTGAGTCAGGAGTTCCACAAGGTTCGGTCCTAGGGCCCTTATTATTTATATTATATATAAATGAATTACCTCAATACATCAAACACCCAATTACTCTCTTTGCAGACGATACATCGATTACTTACACAAACAGTAGCTTAAATAACTTATTAATCCAGATTGACAGTTCGGTCAAAAGCTTAAATGAATGGTTTATTTCAAATACATTATGTCTGAATATTTTAAAAACACAAGGTATTAAATTTGGAGACTATGGGACGGCAATAAACTCAATAACCATCAATAATGAAACCATAAACCTTCAGAACTGCGTTAAATTTTTGGGAATTTTAATTGATAAACACCTTAATTGGAAAGAGCATATTTCAGAATTAACTAAAAAAATTTCTAAATTCTGCTACGCCTTAAAAACACTACAAATCAACGTGAACACAGATACGTTACTCTTAGTATATTATGCATACATCGAAAGTAATCTAAGATATGGTCTGTTATTTTGGGGTAATTCAACGCATTGCATAAACTTATTTAGAATCCAAAAGAGGTGCATACGTATAATTGCCAACGTTGGGCTTAGGGACAGTTGTGTTGAACTTTTTAAAAAATTCCAAATTCTAACGCTTACGGGCTTGTACATTTATGAATGTGCAGTGTTCCTAAAACAAAATAATAACATTGTCAAACTTTTTCATAATGATCATGAATATAACACACGATTCAAACATACACTAAAGCAAAATCCTACAAGTTTAACAGTCATATATAAAAATATTAACTACATTATTAAAATATTTAACTGCATTCCCTCTGAAATTAAAAACTTACCACTAAAACTATTCAAAACGCAACTCAAAAATTATTTAACTTCAAAATGTTATTATAAATTAGATGATTTTTTTTCTCATAACACTTAATATGTAATTTTTTTTTTCACCTGACTATTTCCATGTACCTACTATGTATATTATAGGGAAATAAAGAATTATTATTAATTATTATTATTAATACATTGTCAGTTAATATTTTTGAGACTTTTTTGCTCCGTCATTTTTTCTTAAAAGTTCACATAAGCGCCATCATATGGAGTATAATAATCATACATGTTAAATTAATATTCAAACTAGTTTCTAATTTGTTGCAGGCAGCACCCCCCCAAAAAATCTTCATATTTACCTTAACAAATTATTATTTAATGTGTTTAAGCCCTAAAATATTTTGTTGCTCCCTCATTTTATCTAAAAAGTTAACATAAACGCTATCATATGAAGTACAATAATCATACATGTTAAATTAATATTCAAACTAGTTTCTAATTTGTTGCAGCCAGCACCCCCCCCCCCCCCCACCAAAAAAAAAAACCTTCATATTTACTTTAACATATTATTATTAAATGTGTTTAAGCCCTAAAACATTTTGTTGCTCCGTCATTTTTTCTAAAAAGTTAACATACGCGCCATCATATGAAGTATAAAAATAGTACATGAAAAAATTATTATTCAAACCATGCAGTTTCTAATTTGTTGTCCCCAGCACCCCCCCAAAAAAAACTTCATATTTACCTTAATATATTATTATTTAATGTGTTTATTCCCTAAAATTATTTACTTTGTCGTTGAAAATCGCAATGCTAATTTTTTTTAAAATATTTTTGTTCACAGATGGTGAATCATTTTATGATTTTGAAGCTTCTTATAAAATTTTATTTTACTTTTTTACAACTTTGGGCTTACTCATGAATTTTTTAATTTTTTCAAGACATTCTCTAAAAGAATTTTAATTTCCTAAACAGTGTGCAATATTTAAATAGCTAATACTTGAATTGAACAAATTAGAGACTGGATTTAATATTAATTTTTCATGTTGGATTATTATACCCCATATGATGACGTTTATGTCAACTTCTTAGATAAAATGAGGGAGGATCAAAATGTTTTAGGGTTCAGAAATATAAAATAATAATATATTTAGGTAAATATGAAGGTTTTTTGGGGGGATGCTGGCTGCAACAAATTAGAAATTAGTTTGAATATAAATTTAACATGTAAGATTATTATACTCCATCTGATTGCGCTTATGTTAACTTTTTAGAAAAAATGACGGAGCAACAAAATGTTTTAGGGCATAAACACATTAAATAATAATATATTAAGGTAAATATGAAGGTTTTTTGGGGGGATGCTGGCTGCAACAAATTAGAAATTAGTTTGAATATTAATTTTTCATGTTGGATTATTATACTCCATCTGATTGCGCTTATGTTAACTTTTTAGATAAAATGAGGGAGCAACAAAATTATTTAGGGTTCAGAAATATTAAATAATAATATATTAAGGTAAATATGAAGATTTTTTGGGGGGGGTGCTGGCTGCAACAAATTAGAAACTAGTTTGAATATTAATTTTACTTGTTGGATTATTATACTCCATATAATGGCACTTATTTTAACTTTTTAGAAAAAATTACGGAGCAAAAAAATGTTTTAGGTCTCAAAAATATTAACTGACAATGTATTAACTGAAATATGAATGATTTTTGGGGGGGTGCTGGCTGCAACAAATTAGAAACTAGTTTGAATATTAATTTAACATGTATGATTATTGTACTTGATATGATAGCGTTTATGTTAACTTTTTAGATAAAATGAGGGAGCAACAAAATGTTTTAGGGCTTAAACACACTAAATAATAATATGTTAAGGTAAATATGAAGGTTTTTTTGGGGGGTGCTGGCTGCAACAAATTAGAAACTAGTTTGAATATTAATTTAACATGTATGATTATTATACTCCATATGATGGCACTTATGTTAACTTTTTAAATAAAATGAGGGAGCAACAAAATGTTTTAGGGCTTTAACACATTAAATAATAATATATTTAGGTAAATATGAAGGTTTTTTGTGGGGGTGCTCGCGGCAACAAATTAAAAACTAGTTAGAATATTACTTTTTCAAGTAAGATTATTATTCTCCTTTTTAGATAATATGACAGAGCATGTTTTTTTTGGGTGGGGGGGGGCGGGGGTGCTGGATGCAACAAATAAGAAGTTTGAATATTATTTTTTTCATTTGTTATTATAAAAAAAAAAAACAAAAAAAAAATTTTTTTTGGGGGGGGGGGGGTAATTTTTTATTGGTATCCGGAAGTACTCAACTAGCAACAAAATATCCTGCAAAGATTTTTTATCTAGTTATATTAGTTACGGAGTAATTGAGCGGACTGCTAGCGAGAACTGACGCTGCCCCCCCCCATTTTTCTCGAGAATAGAGCAAGTTACAAAATCGGGCTTGGTGGCACAAAATAGCAACAAATTATGCAATAGGTTTTTTTGAGGGGGGCTATAGCGGAACTGCCAGCGGAATATACATTCGTTCTAGTGTTTCCAAATTCCCGGGAATATTCCAACGCCGGGAATCGGGAACAGGAAATCGCAATTCCCGGGAAAAACGGGAATTCTCGAAATTTGTATACATATTTTTTACATTTTCATAGCTACTCTTAAAAACTAATAATAAGAACAATAAAAAATTAAGAACACTTTTTGAATTTTAATATTAATCGGTGATTATCTATACACAATACTATTACATTTTAATTTCCAGATATTGAGATAGCCGATATTTGAGCTCGATTAAACGACCTTAACCCGTGCCGCTCGTCGCTCAAAGTTTTAAAAACTCCAATTTTTTAGCCAAAAAGCTAACATATGGAGCCATAACTCCAGAACGGTAAATAATAAAAACACGTTTAATATCTCAAAAGAAAGCTAATGTTGTTCTTCAAAATTTATATTCTATTAATAATTGTTCTTATTTTAAGTCAAACCGAGTTACAACAACCTTTAGCCCCAAAAAGGTGACCTGGTACCACTAGGAGAATACTTCGTATATTTTGTTATTAAGTGATAAATTTTGCTTATTTTTGGTATATTTTTGAGTTTTAAGTAGAAATATAATAAAAAAACAAGTAATACTGATAACCTAGCCCCAAAAAGGTGACAGGGTCGGATTTAAAAATTTGCCGCCCGTAGGCAGCTGCGAAAATTTGCCGTCTTTTTGGATTGAAAAGTGATGTTTTTAAAAAAAATTGTGTCAATGAAAATGTGAAGACCTTTTTTTTAGCTCTTTTAGTCAAAAAATTAAAAAAATTCCATAAAAAAAATCTGAAGACCTTTTTTTAGCTCTTTATGACTACCCTGCCTGCATCTGAAATCCGGGCCTGCTGGTACCACTAGGAGCATACTTCGTATATTTTGTTATTAAGTGATAAATTTTGCTTTTTTTGGTATATTTTTGAGTTTTAAGTAGAAATATAATAAAAAACAAGTAATACTGATAAGTCTAATGACTTTTTTTATTTTAAAATATAAAAATCAGGTATATAATACATACAAACAGACACAGAAAAGATACAGACGTATTACCTACATGAGTTGATAATTTTACATAGTTATCTAATCTATTCTAGAGGTTTTGTTAAAGTAGTTTTTGAAACATCAGGATATAACGCTCGGCATTTGCTTACAACTTGCAGGACATTTTTGGTCTTCATCTTTTGTCAGAAGGTTGTTAAAGTCGGTTATTAATTTAACACCACACTCAGCCATATCAGTAACTACTTTTAATGTTTTGACAATTTTCAATCTTTCTTGGAAGTCATTATTTTGAGGCCAGGTGTTTGGATGTTGCCTTAGGAAATCTGTTTTTATATTATATTAAATCGGTCAATAAATGTAAACGTTTCTTTGGTAAGTAACTTTACCAATCCTCCATCAACTACCTCTTTTAATTTTTCTTTCCTAATTTTGGATTTACAACCCCAGCGTGCTCTTCTGTGCTACTGAGCAATTTATTAGCCATTAACAACTTGGTGGGATTATCGTTTTTTGATCCCACATAAACATACAATTTTACCTGAAAGAGCTAAAAAAAGGTCTTCAGATTTTTTTTATGGAATTTTTTTAATTTTTTGACTAAAAGAGCTAAAAAAAAGGTCTTCACATTTTCATTGACACAATTTTTTTTAAAAACATCACTTTTCAATCCAAAAAGACGGCAAATTTTCGCAGCTGCCTACGGGCGGCAAATTTTTAAATCCGGCCCTGTCACCTTTTTGGGGCTAGGTTATCAGTATTACTTGTTTTTTTATTATATTTCTACTTAAAACTCAAAAATATACCAAAAATAAGCAAAATTTATCACTTAATAACAAAATATACGAAGTATTCTCCTAGTGGTACCAGGTCACCTTTTTGGGGCTAAAGGTTGTTGTAACTCGGTTTGACTTAAAATAAGAACAATTATGTATAGAATATAAATTTTGAAGAACAACATTAGCTTTCTTTTGAGATATTAAACGTGTTTTTATTATTTACCGTTCTGGAGTTATGGCTCCATATGTTAGCTTTTTGGCTAAAAAATTGGATTTTTTCAAACTTTGAGCGACGAGCGGCACGGGTTAAGGTCGTTTAATCGAGCTCAAATTTCGGCTATCTCAATATCTGGAAAGGGGAATCGTTTTGTGGGGTCCAGACGAATAAGATTCCGACATCGATTTTTTGTGGTCACCCTAGTGTATATGTACATATAACGATTATAAAAGAACTGATCATTTTTACGTAATTAATTAATTGATCGTTTTTTTGCAAAGTGGATCAGAACATAATATAGAACAAATATTATCAAAATTATATGATGTATTTGTACATTATATTGTACCTATGGTTTTGCGCAGGGGTTCTAAACTTTTTTCCTACAAATACCCTATTTAAAAGAATGATTTTCTTTATAGACCCCCTTAAATTTTTAGATAATTTATAATTTTCCATTTTATTTTTTTATCTTTAAGTCGATATTTCTATAATAAATTGAAATTTGGTGCATAAAAATTATTAAATTTTGAATTTTAGATTTCGTTTAAATGATATTCATTTTATAGAAAATGACGTGAAAAGTTGAAATTTTCAAACCGCAGTTCTGTATCTCAAACTGTTCTCGAGATATGGCCTTTCAAAGTTTTCAATTTTTGAATTTTTTTAGAAAAATGGCTGTAACTTTTGAACGTGTGCTCGGATTTGATTTTTTTCAACAGATTTGAAATCAGCGTGTCATAATCTATCTCGAGAACGGTTTAAGATACAGAACTGCGGTTTGAAAATTTCAACTTTTCACGCTATTTTCTATAAATTAAACATAAGTTAAACGAAATTTAAAATTCAAAATTTTATAGTAATTTTCATCAACCAAATTTCAATTTGCCATAGAAATATCGACTTTAAGATAAGAAAATAAAAAGGAAAACGATACATTACTATATAAATCAGGGGTTCCTAAGCTTTTTCCTACATAGACCCTTTTTAAAAGAATGATTTTCTTTATAGACTCCTTTGTATTTTTAGATTCTAGAAAACATTTATAAACATACTACAAACTTGTCGTAAAAGTTCAAGCAACACATAGCAATTATAAGCAATTATATATCGATAAATATAAATGAAATTCAAAACAAGGACATCGCGATTCAAAGTTTTAAAACACAAAAATTTATCATAGACCCCTTGAATACTATAAACCCTTTTAAAAGTAACATAGACCCCCGGGGGGTCTACTTGGACCCCATTGGGAATCCCTGGTTTAGCGCATATGCGGTAAGTAAAAACAACGCAAGGGTCAAACCTGTGTTTTAGTAAATTGAACCAATAACTGCTCTAAATTTCAAAGAAAATTCAATAGAATAGAATTCTAGACCCCGTTTGAGGCGTTTGCATTTGGTCGTTAGCTAGCTATTGATTTTTAATACCGGGTATTTATGTAGCAAATAAAGAAATATGCAGTAATGATATATACAGGGTATGATCATATGATTTTGTACATGCATATACAGTGCATTCCATGTTGATTAAGTCATAGGAAAATTAAGGTTGAACATGCTATTTGAATTGCCATAAGAATTACAATAGAGAACTTACGGTTTTGTATTTTAAGTTCAGCTCTGACCAGTATTAATAAATCATTTAAGAAAAAATACAGTGATAAACTAGATTCATTTTTCTGTTATGACATACTTAATTTTTCAATTTAATTTTGTAATATATTAATAGAAAAATCTGAAAATGTGTGTATTTTTCTTGTGATATGATAAAACTCAATATATAACAAAAATTCTTGAAAAATACGGAGAAAAAATATACCACGACATAGATATTTGTTTAAACTTTCTAATTTTATAATAATTCTGCAAGTTTATTTGAAAATATTGAATGTAAGCCTAAAAACATAAGAACTAGTTCTATCCTCAGTAGCTTCATCTCTGTTTAGTTTCGAGAATATCCCATTTTTCATTCGATCGTCGATTGTCACTGAATTACTTGTATCTGTGCAAATAATTTTTGTTTTCTACGGTGGCGACATCTCGTAGAATTTAGTTTCGGAATAATCGGCATGAACAGCCTTAACATTGGGCGAATTAAAAGTGTTGCGGTAGTATTTGTAATTCAGCTTCGGAACAAACTGATAAATTTTAAATTATTCAATAGTATTTTGTTTTTAACTTTGATACCTTTCAAAAAATACTCTGCCTTGTAAATGCACGGTGCTTCCTCGTGCTAAATTCATCAAAGGTAGTTAATTATTATTGAACAATTTAAATAAAAACCGATAAAGTATTCAGATGAAGTGCCTGTCATTGGTTAACCATTTAATTTTCATACGATTTTAATAAAAAAAATTAATTTGACATTTTTCTTAATACGCGCCTGGTTATTATGTCGTATATTTTGAATTTTTTGATAATTTCAATCAAAATCATTATTTTTCTGCTATACGAATGTCAAAATGACATTTAAAACGTCAAAGTGACATTTAATATGTCAAAGTAAATAGCAGTTTTAAAAAAACAAATGACGATTTTCTTAAGTCAAATTGAGATAGATCTTTGTAAGGGAATATTTTACAACAAAAGTAGGTGACCTATATTATAGAGAATTGAATGCACTACAAAAAAGGTTCTATAAAATTTTCACGTAACATGTGTCTTTCTTGAGATATCTTCAAAAAATAAATCTTTTTGGATGTCACCCCTCCCCCTTACACACAATTTTAATTATTTTGAAATGGGACCGTCCTCAAGCCAGACCCAACCAACCAACCAAGTTTCATCAATATCGGTTCAGTGGTTCATGAGTTAAGCGTGTGACAAGGATTGGGGGACAGACACACACACACACACACACACAGACACACACACAGACAGACAAACACGGAACAAAAAGTGTTTGTCTTGACCTGAAACGGATAAATAAAGTAAAATTTTTGAAATCGGAGAACAAATTTTTTTTCTCGTTTTAAAACGATAACGAAGCTTCTCGTATCTTCGATATTGCGAGGAAGCAATATTATTATATAATATTATCTAGGATGTTTAATTTTATTTAAAGATAAAAACATAACACTATTGACTCATTTAAAATGTATCAGTATCCAAGCGGCATTTCACAACGCTGACACATTTGTCCAAAGGCTACTACAATACTTCCAATTCACCCAATTGTTATGTGATTAACTTGGAGTATACTGTATGAAAATGAAGCATTTGTTAATTAAAGGCCCGGTATTATAAAGAAATTGCATGCAAGCAAATTTGTTTCCATGTAAATTTGCGATTTGCAAACGCTATCTACTAGGAGTCAAATTTTAAAGCTACAATCTGTGATTGGTTGTCATTTACATTTGACTCCTAGTAGATAGCATTTGCAAATCGCAAATTTACATGGAAACAAATTTGCTTGCATGCAATTTCTTTATAATACCGGGCCAAAATCTACTTACTGCTTTCAAATAGGCGTCTGGATCAAGCGTTACTAGATTCGACAGAAACGAAGTCCTGGCTATGCAGACACAAGTGGTCAGGATAAGTATCACATAATTATTCATGCTAAGTGCTTTGAGTGCTTCTATAATTACGTATGTCCGGCGTTGTCGTCCGCAAACCGACTGACAGAATCCCGCCGGCAAATGGATCTCCGCGTAATGTTGGAGTGATTATAATGTTAGTTCACGCGTGTATATAAGTGATGAATTTATCTACGATTTTTTATCGGTGCTGTGGGCTGGCAGTGGCGTACTGTATTTAGTATTATTGAAGAGTTGTGGTAATGTTGATAAGAATTTGGTGGTTTTTTATAGTTTCTAAAATAACCCCTTTTTCTTTTTCTTATCGTTGTGTATCAGGGTGGTTTATTGTAATAATCACTTAATTATTATAAAAATTAAACTTAATTATCTAACATATTTAACGTTTACAAGATACAAATTCCTTATATTATTAACAATTTAAGTATATTAGTTGCTATTACTATTAATACATAATATATTGTACAGGGCTCGTATTCATAGTATGCATGAAATACATTATACTTATGGAAATTATTGTTACAAATCTAGAAATTACAGAGCTTTTAGTTACTATATGACTAAATTTTTCTGGCCATTTTCTGGTTATTAATAGTTATTTATTTTATCTATTAATTTATATCTAACTATTAAATAATTTTTAATAAGTTTTGCTCGTAAAGATAAAAAAAATTAAAGCTTGTTTTTTTTTACATTTTTTCACTATTTGTTAGCCTCTTCTCTTTAATTAAGAAAAGCTATGATATTTGTGATTTCCTGGTATATAAGTATGATTAGCAATTAGTAAAATCCATTCGTATTTTTTATTCAGTAATCATAAACAGTGGTGAGCTGTAAGGGGGCTCACGGGGCTCGAGCGCGCCCTTTGTTAATACGTATTATGTATTATATTTATCAAACAACCATTAAATAACATTTAATTAACATATTTTTATTAATTTAACTATGAACGAACCCTTTGTTAAAAATTTCTTAGCTTACCACTGATTATAAATACAGTATAATAAAAGCTGTTCTATTTCAAATAAATTCTATTATACTGATATGCAGGGCCGCCGAGAGCCGGACCGGGCCCCGATGTAACATGAAAGTTGGGGGCCCCGGGGCAGAGTGAAAGACCTTTTTTTTTAGTTCGCAGTACTGTTAAATGTGATGACCTTTTTTATTTTGGTTATACAATTTTCCAATATTATTCCATTCAGCTCCGGGCCCCTTCAAGCTCCGGGCCACGATTTTTTGCATCGCCTGCATCGCCCTCTTGTCGGCCCTGCTGATATGTGTAAAAATTCCATTTGAGCAAAATTAGCATAGTAAAAGTTTTATTTCTGCATACGTTACAAAATATAAAACGAAATCTTTTCAAGTCAATTTATATAAATACCAACTATGCATTCTTATAATTAATAATTATAAACACCCAAACCCCAAGGTCATAAAACAGTTACTTATCTGATGCATTTAAGTCCTTGATTAGTGAATGTGTCAAAAGATAGTCTAAATAAATGTAATATTTAGTTGTTTACCCTTTCTGAACCAAATTATTCAAATGAAATTTTTTACAAGTATGATTATACTTGTGATGCCATATTATATAGAACAGAATAGAATAGAATATTTTCTTTATTTTATCAAGCCTAACAAAAAGGAATAAACTAAATTAGAATTATAAATACATTTACAATAACTAATATAAACTAAGATTTAAGGATATTTATTTATTAAATGTATTTTCAGTTGCTTATAGAATCATTATAGAATGAGATACCATAGATTACCACCTATTTATCAATCTAATAAACATGTTAACATGTATTAAATAAATTAGACCTTTGATGCGTTTTATACATGTTCAAAAAATGTGTAATATTTAGTACATACATAGTTAGTATCATTTGAATGGGTATCATGAAATTATAACAAATTCAAATATTCTGATTTGATCTTTGGTGTATTATTATGGCCATGATTTAATATGATTCATTCTAATGTAAAAATAGTAATTCATATGGGACTTATGATTCATTGATTCATAATAACATACAAAAAGTAAGCGTTATTATTTATAATGATTAAAATATAAAAGTAACAACATAATAGTTACAATTTTTTGATTTTTTAATACATCATATTTGGATTGAATTTTATTACTGAAAGTGTGGTTTTAATTACATATAGGGTGGGGCATTAAAAGTGTTACAGTTTTGTATTTGAGAACCATTGCATATTTGAAAAAAAGTTTAAACTAAAAAAAATGTTTGGTTATGAAGGTGGTAATCGAATAGTAATATTTTTTTTAATTATAAAGCACTCCTGCCATATTATGCTGAGTCATTAAAGTATCGAGATGATCATGACCTAATATAACTTTCTCTTTATCAAAGACCTATTGATAAATAAGTAACACCTCTTCGTATTTTCCTTGATTATCAAGCACTCCTGCCATATTATGCTGAGTCATTAAAATATCTGGATGATCATGACCTAAAATAACTTTCTCTTTATCAAAGACCTCTTGATAAATAAGTAAGGCCTCTTCGTATTTTCCTTGCTTTCTAAGCACTGCTGCTATATTATGCTGAGTCGTTAAAGTATCGGGATGATCATGACCTAAAATAACTTTCTCTTTATCAAAGACCTATTGATAAATAAGTAACGCCTCTTCGTATTTTCCTTGATTTCTAAGCACTGCTGCCATGTTATGCTGAGTCGTTAAAGTATCGGGATGATCATGACCTAAAATAACTTTCTCTTTATCAAAGACCTCTTGATAAATAAGTAACGCCTCTTCATATTTTCCTTGACTATCAAGCACTACTGCAATATTATGCAGTGTATTTAAAGTATTAGGATGATCATGACCTAATATAACTTTCTTTTTATCAAAGACCTCTTGATAAATAAGTAACGCCTCTTCGTATTTTCCTTGGCTATCAAGCACTACTGCAATATTATGCAGTGTATTTAAAGTATTAGGATGATCATGACCTAATATAACTTTTTTTTTATCAAATACCTCTTGATAAATAAGTAACGCCTCTTCGTATTTTCCTTGCTTTCTAAGCACTGCTGCCATATTATGCTGAGTCGTTAAAGTATGTGGATGATCATGACCTAATATAACTTTTCTTTTATCAAAGACCTCTTGATAAATAAGTAACGCCTCTTCGTATTTTCCTTGCTTTCTAAGCACTGCTGCCATATTATGCTGAGTCTTTAAAGTATCGGGATGATCATGACCTAATGTAACTTTTCTTTTATCAAAGACCTCTTGATAAATAAGTAACACCTCTTCGTATTTTCCTTGCTTTCTAAGCACTGCTGCCATATTATGCTGAGTCGTTAAAGTATCGGGATGATCATGACCTGATATAACTTTTCTTTTATCAATGACCTCTTGATAAATAAGTAAGGCCTCTTCGTATTTTCCTTGCTTTCTAAGCACTGCTGCCATATTATGCTGAGTCGTTAAAGTATGTGGATGATCATGACCTAAAATAACTTTCTTTTTATCAAAGACCTCTTGATAAATAAGTAACGCCTCTTCGTATTTTCCTCGCTTTCTAAGCACTGCTGCCATATTATGCTGAGTCGTTAAAGTATCGGGATGATCATGACCTAATATAACTTTTCTTTTATCAAAGATCTCTTGATAAATATGTAACTTCTTTTTGTATTTTCCTTGCTTACGAAGCACTGTTGCTATATTATGCTGAGTCGTTAAAGTACCAGGATGATCATGACCTAATATAACTTTTCTTTTATCAAAGATCTCTTGATAAATAAGTAACGCCTCTTCGTATTTTCCTTGATTATAAAGCACTGATGCCATATTATGCTGAGTCGTTAAAGTACCAGGATGATCATGACCTAAAATAACTTTCTCTTTATCAAAGACCTCTTGATAAATAAGTAACGCCTCTTCGTATTTTCCTTGATTATAAAGCACTGATGCCATATTATGCTGAGTCGTTAAAGTACCAGGATGATCATGACCTAAAATAACTTTCTCTTTATCAAAGACCTCTTGATAAATAAGTAACGCCTTTTTGTATTTTCCTTGCTTACGAAGCACTGTTGCCATATTATGCTGAGTCGTTAAAGTATCAAGATGATCAGGTTCCAATATACGTTTTAATAACTCTAATGCCTTTATTCCAAACAGATATGCTTCTTCGTATCTAATACCATCGTTTAATTTATTGATAATTTCATGAGGGAACATACTAAATTCTTTCACTAATTCATCATACCCACTTGCACAATTCCAAGCAGATACAGCATGAGATGTATATACACTACCTGTATGTTCTTTTTCCTTCTTTATATGGTTTTCTAACAGTTTAAGAACCTTTGTCAGGACACTCACATCATTTTTTTTCTCCTTTAGTTCCAACCTTCTTACTTGTTGTACCAACTTGTGAATATTGGCCTCACCCAGTTTTAGGCTAATCATTGAATACTTGTTCAACAATATTATAGAACTAGATTCCTTCTTTTCTTTACTTATCAAACCTGAAAATATTTCCACAGGAATATTGTTAGGAGCAAAATAGGCCATCATATCTAAAATTTCTATGGCGTTTTTACCATTTTCCTTATTCTTAATTTTTTCAAGAGTAATTCTCCAGGTTATAAAAGTTGTTGTGGTGTAAGGGTTGGTGCTATCCTCTGGAAAGGGAAAATTCAATAAGTCCTTTGCTTTTTCTTTGTATTTTTTTAAATAATCACAAATATCAAATTTTCCATCTTTACTAAGATATTTAGAATTTTCGTTTTCTTCCATAATATATGCCACTGCTTGCTGTAAAGCCAAAGGAAAATGCTGTACTAATTCCGCTAGCTCTTTTATTTCTTGGTCTTGTAAATCATTTGTAATACTTAAAGAATTTTTAATAAACTTTATAGATTCTGCTTCAGTAAATATACCCAATGATAATACTGTTTTCACACATTTTTTCCACTTTTGACTGCGAGAGGTGATGATAAAATGAGGCTTTTTAATACAAGACTTCTGTGGTAGAAATTTATCAATACCATCATCTTTCTCTTTGTCAGTTCTATCATCGTTCTTTTCTTCAGTTCTATACTTCTCAGCATCATCAAAAATAAAGAGGCATTTTCTTTTTTCAAAAAACCTATATATTTCTTCGACAATTGATAGTATATTCTTTTCTATTCCATCTTTGTCTTTTGTAGAAATACCTACTCTATTATCTCTGGCTAATTTCAAAAAGGACTCTACCATAGTATCATATCTTTCAGCATTTATCCATATAACATTATCATACACTTTTTTATATACATAAGCGTACTTTCTAGCTAGTTCACTTTTTCCGATTCCTCCTAAACCACTAACAGCAGTTTGTATTACTACTTGTCGGTCCCCAACTTGTAATGCATCATGTAATATCTTTAATTCCTCACTCCTTCCAGTAAATAATTTTACTGGATCTCTTACATCAAACCAAACTGCCCCTAAAATTTCTTTCTTTATTTCTTCGAAAAAAGCTTTTCCTTCTTCATATGAAAAAAAACGCCCTTCTTTTTCTTTCATCCAATTCATCATTTTTTTAAAGAACCTGCTGTAAATATTTTCACAATCAATGTTGTTAAACTCTGCTCTCATTTCATTCTTAATTATTTCACCCAGTTGAATCTCATTTGGTAGATTAACTGCAAAAACTAATTTTTCAAAAAATTCACGTATTTTTACATCAGTTACAACATCATTTAGCAAAGTATTCTGTGAATATTGCTGTCCCTCTTCACAAGTGTTATAGTTATAAATTTCAAATTCATATTTGTCAAGCTTATCAAAATTTATGTTTTTGTTGTTCAGTTCTGTTTTTAAAATATTTTTAAAATCTTGTAAGTTACCTGGTAATGATTTATCTGCAACATTTAAAAATGCTGAGCTAAACTTTATCTTTTTATTTTTACCTTCAAAAATCAGTACATGTCCTGCCAACTTATCAATATTATCTTTTATAATACCTGTTTTTGTTTTCTCTCTCTTAATTTTAACATTTTTTTGTTGAGATATCAAATTCGTGATTTCTTCAGCAAATTCTTTTGTGTCAGTAATTTGTGGATTAGTATTCAATTGAAATACCTTACCAAAACTATCAGATAACTTTATTTTTTTATCTTTTATTTCATTCCAAATATTTACATTTTCTTGAAAAATTTTACGAAACTCTGTAACTACTGGAGATAAATTGTTACCCTCAATAAAATCTCTATGTAACTTTTTATTCTCAATATCAATAATTCCATTTTCCTTTAAAGCACTATGATAAGATCTAAAAAGAGAGTCTTTTAAATCTATTGATTTTTCTTCTTTTATACACTCAGCTAGCTTTTTTGCTAATCTATTAAGATCTAAAGTACTTTTTAATATTGAAAATATATTTTCCTTTTTAGAAAAGTTATCTATTTTAAGTTTTAGGCGCTTCGATTTTTTACTACCATACGCTAAATCTAAAAAATCATCCTCATTTGCTACTTGTTCAAAATCATCTAGCAAACTATCTTCGAGATCAATATTCGTACAAATAACAAAATCTTTAAATTCAACATTGTTACCTTGAAATTCTGGGTTTTGTTTAATCTTACGATAGGAAATAAAATATTTTTGTAAGCTAAATTCGCCATCTGTTTCTGTAAGCAAATCATTAATAGTAATCTTTTTAGACTCATCTTGCTTATGCTTAGCCTGCAGGAAGCGATATACTATTCCATCTTTTCTTTCATTTTCATACTGAAAAACCAAGTCATCAAATTTTTCAGCTGCATCCATTTCTGTAGCTAAACGAAATGTATACCCTTTGTCTAGCCCACGTTTCAAAAACAGCATAAGTAAATTTAACTGATAGATGTTACCATGGAAGGTATGTTTTAAACCTGAAGCAGTATATTTCTGTGGTTTTTCTAAAATATAAATTCTTGACCTTCCACTTTGAACGAAACTTTGCTCATCTCCTCCAGAGTGAAATCTTTTCCTACTGGTAGTATTTGGATCAACTTCCATAGGCTGGTGATCAGGACTAGAAATTTGTAATTTTTCAAGCTTATATTTAACGCCGTCGTCATAATCGCTATCGAGAAAATCTGAATGGCTTCTAACATCTTGCGTTCCTAGTATAGGTTCAAAATGTGCGCTACCTTTATTCACTATATGTATAGTATTTTGTTCATTATAATTTATGTTATTTACAGACTTAGAACCGTCACTATCAATGATTTGATGTGTGCGTATCTCTTGGCCATTATTATTATACTTCTCAATAATATGTAGCTTTAAGCTATACTTTTTGCAAAGTATTTTACCTTCAACGTCAGGGTCACCCCATCTATCGCTATTTAGAATTTTTTTTATGTACTCATCTATAGTTTCCTTAGTTACTACACCATTATTATCATGCCTGTTAGAAATAGTATTTATGAACCATTTTGGCGGACTATTTTGTGCAAACTCTTTACAATATTGCCGTAGTTGTTCGACAGTCACTTGTTTTTTTCTTAATTGTTCTAGTCCTTGTCTAAACGAATCAAAGAAACAGTTTCCATCTACAATTGCTTGTCCTACATTAAAATTTTCTGGTAACTGTAGGTCATCATCAGAACACTTAAAGGGTCTCATGATAGATCCTTGTTTTAAGACTTGCTCAGCTAGGTTCCATATGTTGTTTTTTTCCACCGAAGGTGAAATCACATTAGATTAGTTATTCATAATTTTGATTAGACAAAAATTTAATATATTTATGTGACATTGGTACAATATTAAATGTTAAAGTGGTGACATTATTAATATTTATCCAGTTAAGTTTTAACATTTTATAAACAACGACAATCGTAACCTTTCGCGCTAGGTTCCCGCTTGGAGACCTTTTGTCTATGCTTCTAGGTACCCTGATGGTTGTTTTTTCTATATACAAAGTTTTTTAAATATATGTATATATATATTTGTAATAACAGTATTAATAAACTTAAAAAAAGTAAATAAGCTAATAATCACCAAACAAATAAAAAGATGAATTTTCAACAAATCCTCCACGAATCCCAAAAGAAGATTATAAAGTCGTCGATTTTTTGGTACCCTTTATTCAAAGACCACGCTCTCCCTACACAGTATAGTAAGAAATAAAATTTGTAAGAGATTATACGCATAAAAAACAATCTGCTAAGTAATTGCACAGTGCTTTCTCGATCTAAATTCACCAAAGGTTGTTAATTATCGGACAATTTTAATAAACACCTATTAAGTATTCACATGAACTGCCATTGATTGACCATTCAATCTTTTAATTGTTTATATATATTTTTTGAGTAGGAATATGTATATACATTAATATACCAACAAAATGTTAAATATTTACAGAAGAAATATTGAAATACATTAGATAATATATATTTAATATAATTTAAACAATACACCCTTTGCAATCGCATATGTTACCACTGTTTGAGAACCACATACATTGTTTTGATAAGTATGCGATGCGCACACACAACCAAAGAATGCAAATATACGACGGGCCACTGTATATTTAAGTTTGGCTTGTGTATATGTATATTAGTTTAATAAAATAATACTAATAAATTATAAAAGTCAGAAACACACCTTTTTCTCAATCAACGGGAAAACATTCCAAGAGATTCTTAAAAAAACTTGGAAACTTCTTCTGGTCGATTATCTTCAATTGATCATTTCCCTACGAATTTTCTGCCTCGTTTCCCCAAGTCGATGTTTCTTGATTAAACTGATTTGCACAGAGAATCACAAACAAAATGGCCAACACGCGATAAATTTGTTATTTTTGCTACAATGTCTACGTGCACTCTTTGCCGGCCGGGAGCCGTCTGAAGCAGTGAGGGCGGTGGGGATCTACTCCGTCATGCGCGCGGTTTCATCGGAATGCGCTAAGTGGGGAATTCACATGACGTCATTTAAGCCATATGCCACCAATGAGGCATTAAATACATACGTGTATCTCCAGATTTGTAATTATAATATAATGTCAAGACGAAATTCAGCTTCTAACATTCTTATTATTAGATTTAAATTTTGAAAATTATTTACTTGGATATATTATACAATATATATATTGTACAAAGTACATAGATAAATAATTTAACTAAAAAAAGTATTAGAAAAACAGATTAACATGTTTTCTATAATTTATACCTACATATTTCGGGTAACACCGGGTCCCGTCTGCTAGTTTTTATAAAATGTAACCGTTTCTGTTGATTTTGAATAGTAGTAAACAATATTTGCAATGAAAAAAATGTTATGAACCACTGGTATTTTTGATAATTCACAGTGCTATAAAAATTAACTAAATAAATTTACTATTTTTATATTATTATTTTATCTTTCAGGAAATTAGGCGTTTCTATATATTACCAGTAGATAATTTATTTAAAATATCTGATAAAAATTGTTTCATATTTAATGGTATTAATTTAGAATGTTGCCTTCGGATAAAATATAATAAATAAATAAATACATAAAATATTTACGTCTGTTTTAAATAAATAAAGTTAAAAAATTACTTATCCTATTTTGTTTTAGATATAAATAATTATATTTACTTATTATGTATAATTTCATATTTTATATTTAATAATAATAATAAAAATAATAGCAAATTTATGAATGCGTTTGTTTGATAAAGAATATTTTGGCACAAAGTATTATCTGAATTCATACAACTTATGGACACTTATCAAAAATACTACAAAAATACATTTCTCATAACCTAAAAACTGATTTATGTTGAAATTATTTATCGATTTATAAATATTAAAATTATATTGTTTGTTATATTTATTCAGAAAAATTTTTTTTTGGGGTCAAAGAATGGGTTTAAAATTAATTTATAATTTTGTCGATGCACGAAAATTTATTTATTATTCTATCTATATGTTAAAACAATGAAATATAATTTTTATAGTAGGTATTTTAAATGCTTTCATCAAAATTCCCAATTTTATAAAATAACCTATTTTCATTAAGCTATTAAACTTCATAGTTCGAAAAACATTTCCCATTGAAATACATATTTTTCGATTTATTAGATGAAAATATTTTTTTGTATCATTCATCAATTTTCCAATAAAATAATTAACGTTTGTTATTTGAGTTAAATCTGTTAAGAAAAACAAATATATTTTTAACCGATTTTTCAGTTTTATATACAATTATTTAGTTGATTATTTTGACAGCGGAAACCCAGAAATAAAATACACGAAAAAAACAAACATAAAAACAATCGTATTTATTAGCGAATTTTCTAGAGGAAAATATAAAAAAAATCTAGAGGGTTTAAATCAGATGATCTTGCAGGTCATACAGGTCCACTCTTTCCTATCCAAAAGCAATGGATCTCGAAAGTTTTGCTATTTTAAATTTAGCTCAAATTCATTTATTTTCTGCCTAGAGCAGAGTGTTATAAAATTCGAGACGAGAAATGAGGTAAAAATTTGACAATACGAACGGATATCCATAAATATTTGACAGGCTAATAAAGCCCTTTGGGTATGTAAGTATTTTCGTGTCATTTAATATTATGTAAGATATAAAAAAATATACATATTTTTTATCTATTTAGAGTAGTTCCATTGTATACGTGTTTTTTTTGTTAGTTAATAATAACACTTATTTACTATCTGCCTTGATTATCCTATGAAATCTTGTGTATGATTTGTAATTAGTGTTGGAAATATATGTAGATTACTCTAGTGGCGTAACCAGATTTTTTTGCCGTTTGCAAATAATTCAATAGTTGATTAAATATGAATAATTTAAAATATATCTTTAAAATACTATGGCTAGGCCATAAAATGCACACCCCTTAAACATAAAAAAATGTATTAAAAGGATGTTTGAAAAAAATATTGGAGGTAATTAATATTATATAAATATAAAATATGAAGTTTATCACTCATTAAGATTTTTTAGAAAATCAACAATGAATCTTGTTATCAATCGATTATTACCTTTTTTATTAAAATTTAGGATGTATTGTAATAAAACAACAATCATTTTAATTTACAATTTTTATATAAAATATTTTTTTTTGTAAAATGTATAAATAAGTAAATAAATAAATTAATAATAATAATTAAAAAGATAAATACATCCACATACTGCAGCGATAACAGCTGTGTTCACCTGATGTCTAGCATTTAAAATGAAACAACAATGTAACGTTTATAGGTTATATGTATATTATATATTTGTTTTAAAAATGCAAACTTACCAGATTTTATCTTGATTAAAAAGATTGATTGGCTTTGAATAAAATAATTAAAAATAGCACGTATCGATGTACATGTATTTATGTATATATTAATTAACACAATATAATAGTTGTAATAGATGCCATTTGCAGTGACATATATGACGTATGAAGAAATAGCGCCTTACGGAAATTTTTGGAACTTCTACGGACTAATACTCTATTTGTAAAAATAATTCTTGTCAAAATATGAATTTTTGTTTAAATAAACTGCAAATTTCGTTACTTCTAGTTATCCAATTTTGTTGAGTTTTAATAGGGTTCTATTCTGATAATAGATGAAGTGAATTCAAAAGGATTGGTGCAAATTTATTTCGAATTGTAACCTGTAGTTCGGCGTTTGTATCAAAAAAGCGGGTTAAATCGACAAATTGAACTTTATTTATATTTTTATAACAGAAAATTAAAACCGATCGATATTAAACTAAGTAAAAATGAAGACTGTAATGTTTTCTATCAGAAAATGTAAAAATTTAAGTGGGTTACTGAAGAAATTTAAGATATAATACTCATTTTATCAATTTATATACGAAAAAAAATTTTAGGACGAGAGTAGAACACACTTCCAAGCAGAGCCTGCTTGGGGTGTGCAATACAATCTAAATATACACTACTGTAGCTGTTACCCGTGACTTCGTTTGTGTGGAATTTAAGTTAGGTGTAGAGGTAGACTGTAGATAATACAGATTTCTGTTATGATAGTAGGTAAAAATGGTTTTTAGTTTCGAATTTGCACGCTAGATATCACTACTTCAACAATATTACATATCGCACGTACAAAAGTATACACAGTAGCCTATGTCCTTCCTCAGGATGCAAGCTATCTCTCATCATTTTGAACTTCGACGGCTGAGAAACATATCTCGCGGGCAAAGTCGAAGTTCAAAATGATCCGCGCTTGAAAAATTTGCAATATCTCAGCTTATAATGATCGTAGAACCTTCATTCTTTTTTTAATCTGGGGTAACGCGATGAAAAAATAACAATAAGATAGTTTTCTAAGTTGTAAAATAACAATGCTCACCGCTAAGTCGAAATATTGAAAATTATTAATTTTTAGTGCAATTTTTTAAATATTTTGTTTATTGAAAGTTTCAAAAGGGTTCTCGACAATAAATCGATATTGTACGAAAATACAAAGTTAAGTTAGGCTTGGTTTTTTTTTTGAAAGTCACATTCTATATAACATTCAACCTGACCAAATATCAACTTCCAAAAATTTGTAGTTTTCGAAAAAAAAATTATTTTTGATTTTCAAAAAAACATTTTTTTTTGATAATCTATCAATCGAATTTGATGGTGCTTACAGTATATTGTAGAGGTACTTATGATACATCAGAGATAATTTTATTATGATCATCTGATCATAATTACCTGGAAAAAAAAATTAATAAAATTTAAAAATTAAAAAAACACCATGATGTACTCGGGGGGCAATCACCATTTTTTCACCAAATATACCTAGTATGTACCCATACAACATATCAAAATCTCAAATTGTTCCGAAGGGTATAACATACTCGTATAAATATTCAAAATATTTTGCATGCAATTATATGCCAACGGAGGCGTGGCTTGGTGCGGACGGACCATAGAGATACTATAATATAGATAAAAGTAACATAACATTTCATGTAAGTGGAAACAACATGTAAATAATTAATAATAGAGTTATTCTCATTTTTTTAAACAGGGCTTGACTGGCCCGGTGGGATATCGGGAATTTGACGATGGCGCGTGCCCTGACAGGGTTAAAAATAATAATTTTTAATAAAATATAGATTAAATATTAATACAGGTTAAATTATGAAAAAAAATTCAATAAATTTTTTTTATTAAACTTTTGTACAAGAACAAATGTTTTTATGATTAGTTTGCATTACTGAATTAATTTTCAAGTGCGTAGTGCGAAAATAATTAGTGTATTTGATACAGAAAATTTTTCTTTTTATATATTAGTTTTAAATGTTTTTTGTATAAAATAAAAGGCTTAAAAATTTTTGTTAATATTTTAAGAAAATAAAAATAAATTAAATAATGTTTGACGTTTAAAAATTATTCAACCTTTAATTTAATACCAAATAGGTATTGCTATAGTTTCTATCTCCTTCTGCATCAAAATAGATAATGAAATTAGAAAACGACAATTTATTTGTAGGTGACACAAAAGCTATTTACAAGGCTTTGGTACCTCATTATTACACGATAACATAATTCGAAATCACGTGATTCGCAAAAACGGCACTTGAGAAAAATATTTAATTTTATTTTAATTTTAATACCAAAAATTATTATTTTTAACCCTGTCAGGGCACGCGCCATCGTCAAATTCCCGATATCCCACCGGGCCAGTCAAGCCCTGTTTAAAAAAATGAGAATAACTCTATTATTAATTATTTACATGTTGTTTCCACTTACATGAAATGTTATGTTACTTTTATCTATATTATAGTATCTCTATGGTCCGTCCGCACCAAGCCACGCCTCCGTTGGCATATAATTGCATGCAAAATATTTTGAATATTTATACGAGTACGTTATACCCTTCGGAACAATTTGAGATTTTGATATGTTGTATGGGTACATACTAGGTATATTTGGTGAAAAAATGGTGATTGCCCCCCGAGTACATCATGGTGTTTTTTTAATTTTTTTTCCAGGTAATTATGATCAGATGATCATAATAAAATTATCTCTGATGTATCATAAGTACCTCTACAATATACTGTAAGCACCATCAAATTCGATTGATAGATTATCAAAAAAAAAATTTTTTTTGAAAATCAAAAATAATTTTTTTTTTCGAAAACTACAAATTTTTGGAAGTTGATATTTGGTCAGGTTGAATGTTATATAGAATGTGACTTTCAAAAAAAAAATCAGCCAAATCCATGCAAAGGCCGATTTTGCATGCTTACCCGGCTACAGCCTTTGATTTATCTTATTGTTACAATTTGTTACTCATGTGACTCATATGTGTTGTACACGTGACTGACATTTATGTGTTTTATATTTTGAAAATACCATATAATAATATGATAATACATTATGTTGATATTAAATGTTATATTTGAATATATAGTATGTCATGTAACATGTTATTAAAAAAATGAATGTAGTAGAGAAAATTATTATTATACGGATCTTTACAATTGAAGCAAGGGTTATTTTAGTGTGCAGTTCTAAGATATTAAATACTCAGTTTTGTTAATTACTTACATATGAATTAAATAAAATTTTAATAGCTATACGCTAGGAAACCATCGTTCCTGGCACCACCATGTAGGCATGTCGATTTACTTAACAAAAAATCGATCTTCGGTTCGATTCAAATTGAACATATTAGAATCAATTCTCGATTAAGTCGAGCATTAAAAGATTGATTTTTCGATTCATCGCGACATTTTCAAACATACCTAGGTTAGATTAGAAATGACAATGACAACTTTTTGATTAGTAAGTAACGCAAGTAACGACATCTTTGGGTACGTTCATAAATATGTATTTTATGCGTTCAAAATATCAACCAAGTACGACTGGTTATTTTTGCGTCCAACAATAGCAAACAATTAAAAAAAACTGAGATATTGCACCCAGTTTAGGAATTTTATCGTTAGTTCTTGAATCAGTCCGATTTGAGAGGTTTTTGGATCGATTCATCGAATCGATGTACTGTATCAAATCGATCTGAAATCTTTTATAGATACTGAGATCCCCATGCTGGAAAAGTTATCTGGAACAACCTGTATTAACTAAAAATCAGATATTGTGAAAATAACTTGCACCTAATAATTCAAAGGAATGCTACTCTTGAATGCAATATTTTATGTAATGAAAAACAATTGTTTTTAAAATAATAATTACACTTAATTCTGTTTCCAACGCCAACGTTTTTACAAAACATGGACTAGCGTTAGAAACACAAAAAATAAAAATTATAAATTAAATGACAACATTGATATAACAAAATCATTTAAATGTGTTGTGCTATAAGTGTGCATAAAAATTCTAAATACACCAATCAATTCTACACAAAAAGTGATTTAAGTAACCACAAACAAAAAGTACCTATCTACTTTAACAAAAAAGTTATAGCTATTTAGAGAAATTCCGAATTTTCAGTTTTTTTAGTATTCCGCCTAAACCCCAATACAAATAATTCATATCATTTAACCAAACTGGTATCTCTTATAGATACGTTGAGAATATTATCTGGTACATCCGGTATACTTCTTGAAACAAAAAAAAAAGTCTACTCGACAATGGCAAAGTTAACGAAATTTCTAAACGTAAAAAATGAGCATCTTTTGTTTATTCATGCCTTTACAGGATGTAATACCACATCTGCCTTCTATAACAAGGGTAAAAATCAATTTCTAAAAAAATTTAATAATAGTGAAAAGTTACGTAAAGCAGCCATGACTTTTATGGCTGAAGATATAGAAAATCTTTTTAATGATGGTATTTAATGTATTATTGCACTTTATGATGTATAAGTAGTACTTTGTATATATTTCTATTTTTCTATATATGTCTGAATTTTCTGGTTCCTTGTCTACTGAAAAACTTTGTATGATGATGAATGATATGTTTGACTTGTTAAATTCTGTTAGAATATTACTATATATATAAACTACTTTATTTAACTATTAAATACATATTACATTCTTATAACAAATCATTTTAACCACATTTCTACATCTCTCTTAACTAACACACTTCATAAATCCAACTTACAATTAGTACGCTTCTATCCAAGGTATATAAATATAGAGGTACGGCAATGCGGTCGTTGACCAATCAGCGGTGGTGCGGGAATTGACGTCACTGGTGGAAATATTCAAATGTTATAAATGTATAATTGCAAAAACATTCTTTAATTTATTATTGTTTTCGTATTTTTTGACATTTTAACAATACATACAATCACAGAAGTACAAATTCAATATTACAAAATCATAAAAAGCTGTCATAGATAATTTGGTGTGTTCGAGAATTATTACTTTTACTGTTCTTAAGTTGGCAATACAAAAACTGGGCTATATCGTATTAACAGCTTTTTATGATTTTGTAATATTAAATTTGTACTTCTGTGATTGTATGTATTGTTAAAATGTCAAAAAATACGGAAACAATAATTAATTAAAGAATGTTTTTGCAATTATACATTTATAACATTTGAATATTTCCACCAGTGACGTCAACAACGCTGATTGGTCAACGACCGCATTGCAATACCTCTATATTTATATACCTTGGCTTCTATCTTAAGTTATTTACATAGTGAAGTTAGCTACAACTGCTACCACACGTTAACCTGACAATAGTAAAATCACTTTCTCAACAAATTCAATACAAGGTTTTGTAAAAAATAAAAAAAGTCCCTATAGATCAACATAATATTATAAATATTTATTCTAAAATTACAGAATATGATATTACCCCTAATGGTGATAGAAATGACGCTTGCCTCGGCTAAGCTTAGTGGAGACGGGGGGGTCCACTATCCGGTGCAGGAGAGAAGGAGCGTCGAGGTGCCAGAAGGGCGCCACGTAATTTTGTGAAAACTACGAAAACTACAGCAGTTATATGTTCAGTAAAATGTATTATAAATATAGAATATACAATTAAATAATCAATAGCACAAATAATGTATACGAGTAATTACACAAGTAAACACAAAATTAAATTATGCAATAGTCACTCGTTGCAAATATTGGCGATGTGGTGTCTTGGCGGCTTGAAATCGAATCCCCTTGCCCGTGACGATATCCTGGGTACGAATCCAGATCGGAGAGAAAGTGGACCACCACTTAGTCTCCTGGCCTTTTCAATTGTTCCGAGCTCCGCTCGAACTTCGTTTCCCAAGCGGGGAAACCGAAGGTAATAATCGAAAAAGATGTTAACCTCTTAGAACAATGGCGACGACTTCATTGGTCCAAGACAACAATATATATATAAACAATAAACAACTTACGGTTTTAGATGGATGTAGACTCATCGAGTAGAGTCCTAAGCAGCTACTGATCTTTCTGTATTTTTGTGCTGGCTTATATACAGCCGATTATATAATGTCTTGATTAAAATGACGAATAAAATTGTTTGGGGGTTATGTAATTTAAAATTTATGATTATTTAAAATTTGTACTAATCTGTACTGTTACAGATTCTCCCCCTCTTCTTCGGGGCGATTTTCGTCAAAAATCGCATCCGGTGGATGTTCTTTTATATCTTTTACGTGCCAATTCCCCTTGGATCTGCCTTCGTCGTCCATTAATTCGTAGGTCCATGTCGATACCTTTTTCTTTATGATAAACGGACCACTGAATTTTGGAGCGAGTTTTGCTGAGAAGTTTCTGGCGGCGTCAGAAAGCACGTAATTTCGTTTCCATACTCTGTCTCCAACAGAATAGGTAACAGGTCTTCTCCTTAGGTTATATCGGTTTGCTGCTTTTTGATGGGCGGCTTGCAAACGTTGATTGATGTTGTTATAGATTGTCCTGAACAAGTTGTCTCTACTTTCATGACCATCTTCGGTAGCGGGAACCCTCAATGAGAAACTTCGTCCATCGGTCACGATCTCACGACCGAAGTTGACAAAATACGGCGTGTGTCCAGTAACCTCGTGTTTCGATGTTCGTAAAGCACACGCAACCTTGGGAAGATGTTCATCCCACTTTCTTTGGTCATCTTTTATATAGGAAGCAATCATCGTTTTCACTACTCTATTTACCCTTTCAGCAGGATTGGCTTGTGGATGGTATGCGGCGTTGAACAAAATAGTGGATCCATGTTTCTTCGTCATATTCACAAACTCTCGGCTCCGGTACTGGACTCCATTGTCGCAAATGATGTATTCCCGTACCCCGAATAGCATAAAAACATTATCCTCTATTAATTCACAAACTTTCTTCGCCGTTGCGTTCCGTAGTGCAAAAAGTAGTGTAAATTTAGTGAAGCAATCAGTGACAACTAAAATGAAGCGATGACCCTTCGTAGACCTAGGTAAAGGTCCCATGATGTCGGTGCATATGGTACGCCAGGGTTGTGTTATCGTCTGTCTTTGTCCCAAAAGTCCTGGTGGTGCTCTTTGCTCCACTTTATGGCACATGCAAGTGCGACAGCCACGAACGTACCTCGTTACGTCTGCTCGCAACTTCGGCCAATAATACTTCTGGGCTATTCTTGCGTGCGTTTTATAAATACCCATATGCCCTGATGTTGGTGCATCATGATTCTCCTTCAAAACTTGTGAGCGGCATTCCTTTGGAATGACCATTTTCCATGAACTATTTGCTTCGTTATCCGTGGAGGTGACATGTTTGAAGAGTAAGCCATCTTCAACTCGCCAATCCTTCATAGACAACGGCATTTTATTAACTTTGTCGACGGTCTTGACGTACCACTTGTCTTTTACCTCATCAGGTATCTCGACCAAGTCAACGTCAACCGACCTCGATAATGCGTCCGGGACTACGTTGTCTTGACCCTTTCGATGTATGATGTCGAACGCGTATTGCTGAAGACGAACTGCCCATCGAGCCAATCTTCCTGTTGGATCCTTCAGATTGTGTAGCCAAATGAGTGAATGATGGTCAGTGATAACCGTAAATCTGGAACCTTCCAAATATGGTCTAAACTTTTCTACGGCCCATATCACTGCCAAACATTCTCTTTCGGTGGTGGAATAATTGCGTTCGGCTCGATTGAGGGATCGACTTGCATAGCAAATAACGTGTTCGCCATCCGAATGATGTTGCGTCAGTACAGCTCCGATACCATATCCACTGGCGTCAGTCTGTACTACGAATGGGATGTCGAAATCCGGACAAGTTAAAATTGGAGCTGCTACTAAATATTCTTTTATCTTGCAAAAAGAATCTTCACACTCTTCGGACCATGACCACTTCTTGCTTTTCTTCAAGAGTTCAGTCATAGGAGCAATAATCGTCGAAAAATTTGGTACAAATCGGCGATACCAAGAAGCCATACCAATGATTCTTCTCACTTCCGAGACATTTTTCGGAGATTTCATATCTAATATAGCCGCGACCTTATCCGGATCAACGTGTAGCCCTTGTCGATCAACTACATAGCCAAGATAACGTAGTTCAGACCTACAGATGTTACACTTGTCCTTACTCAGAGATAAGCCGGCATCTATTAAACGCAGGAAAATCTTCTCCAAAACATCAATATGCTCCTTGAATGTGGGTGTCACAACAATAATGTCATCCAAATAGACAAATACGAACGGTTCTAGTTCTGGACCTATGACTCGGTCTATTAAGCGTTGCCAAGTAGCCGGTGCATTGTGCAGACCGAACGGCATCCTCCGGAACTGGAATAGTCCGCGTCCTGGTACCGTGAAAGCTGTCTTGTCTTTACTACTTTTAGCGACTGGTATTTGCCAGTATGCAGACTTGAGATCTAATGAAGACAAGAACTGAGCGTTCTTCAGTTTATCTAGTATAGCATTTACATATGGCAGCGGATACGCATCTCGTCGGGTAACACTATTTAGTTTTCTGTAATCGATACAGAAGCGATAGCCACCATCCTTCTTCTTAACTAATAAGATTGGTGACGACCACGCACTGGTTGAAGGTTCTACAATCCCATCTTCCAACATTTTCTTCAACTCTAGATCGATCTGTTCTTGAACTTTTGGTGAGACTGGGTAATAACGCTGTTTTATAGGTGGTGCGTTGACAATGATCTCATGTTCCACTAAAGATGTATAACCAAGCTTATTCGACACTTGTGGGAAATACTTGGGCAGTAACTCAGATAGTTGTTGATGTTCATGTGGAAGAAGATCTGCTGCTGTTTGACACTGTGGCGTTGTCTCAACCACATCTATAAGATCGTCAGCCAGAAAACAAATTCCTTTGCGTACGTCTGGCACGATGCCCATAGTGCGCCAGAAATCCAAGCCGAGAATCACAGTTGGTTTCAAACTCGGAACCACCAAAAATGTGATCAGTCTGGTTTTCGATTGGACGGTAACTGGAACTTGTACGACACCAATACTCTTGACATGCTGACCATTAGCCACAATACAGTTAGTAATAGATTCTGTGTCAATAGATAGACCTAAACTTCGAAAGATGGACCAACCTCTCTCGTTTATTATGGATCGCGAAGCTCCCGAATCCAGAAGTCCATAGATCAATCTACCCATGACATTGATCTGCAGGTGAGGTCTATCATCATCAGGTCTAAGAGAGACGATCGTATCAATTCTTATTTTGTTCTCAAAATCTTGCAAATCAGCCGAATTACAAGAATGCGGTGAGATCACTACACGGCTGTTTAGTGACCTGCTGGAGCGTTTTTTGTATTGCTATACCAACGACAGCGTGGACAAGCACTCTTCATAGTGTTCGCTCTTCCACAACCATAACAAAATAATGTGGGTGAAGCTTCACAATCGCGAAACATGTGACCTATCTTCCGGCAATTCCAACATTCTTTAGTAGATGAGGGGTTGCCAACCGCGTCAATACGACATGGCTTTGCTCTGGTTTTCTGATATGCTAGATCAGGTTCTAGAACAGTCCGAGATGTCGACGGCGAAACAAACGCATCAACTGAAGCCTTGTTCTGTTCTAGCTTCCGACCGTACATCAATAATTCGTCGATGGAGTTGACTGTCACCAAGCAGAGACGCTCTTGGTACCACGGTAGTATGTTCCTCATCACTATTTTTAATTTGACCGACTCCGACACTTCGGAATTTAATCGGCCGAATAGGTTGATCATTGTTGCCAGGTAGATACCCATTGATTCGTCACGGCCTTGAGTTCTCTGTTTAATCTCTTCCCACAGCCGGTCGTCGTAGTCATATGGCAGGAACTGTTCCTTTAGCTTGACCTCAAGCTCTGACCATGAACTCACGCTACGCCGCACTGCACGAAACCAAACAAGAGCAGAACCCGTAAACAAATCAATAGCTGAGCACCACAATTCACTATTCCCTACGTTACGAGCAATTTTAAGCTCATCTACACGTTCGAGAAATGCATTGATACTCATATCACCAGCTTCCCCACTGAACTTAAGACCCCACTTTGACACTGACACTGACTTAATACTAACACTATTACAACTATGACTAACTCTATTATCTAGTTCAGCTGGATCTAGATCTAGTAACGTTGACTCCAATCTTTCGCGTCTAGCGGGATGGTCCAGTCTTGGAAAACCCTGATCGCCAACATTCGACAATGCTGCGACCTTCGATTCCAAATCTGTACGCAACGCCAAAACTTTACACAATATTTTCGATCGCAAAGACGCGTTAGATTGTTCGTTACCGTCGAGTCTATTTACCCGACCAATCAGATGAGCCAATTTTGATTTTATTATTTTATATGACCCATCGGTCTTTCTACCCTCAAACTGATTGATCAAAGCAGATATCTCGTTAGCCTTTTTGTTACAGATCTCGAGTTCTTCGTTGAGATTGATCGTAAGTTTCGGATATGAGAGGAATTGACCAGCCTCTTCCATATCTAACAACTGATGCAAACACTTACGCATCTGTAGCACGTTACCAATCTCAACCAAGCCTCGTACCAGCAATTCGTAAGCCAGCTCGTCTTGAGCCAGCTGGTCTACATCTAACTTAAACATTATTGAACATATAACTCACAACAAAAGCAAAAACAAAACAAAGCAAAAAAATGAAATTAAAACAACCTTCGTACGCTCAAACTGACTCCTGTATAGACTGAGTGATCCGCGTGTTATGCCTGTTAACCCGTTTAAGCCTTTCGGGCCCCTTTATTGCCTCGTGGGCCCCACGTTGGGCGCCAAAATTCTATTACCCCTAATGGTGATAGAAATGACGCTTGCCTCGGCTAAGCTTAGTGGAGACGGGGGGGGTCCACTATCCGGTGCAGGAGAGAAGGAGCGTCGAGGTGCCAGAAGGGCGCCACGTAATTTTGTGAAAACTACGAAAACTACAGCAGTTATATGTTCAGTAAAATGTATTATAAATATAGAATATACAATTAAATAATCAATAGCACAAATAATGTATACGAGTAATTACACAAGTAAACACAAAATTAAATTATGCAATAGTCACTCGTTGCAAATATTGGCGATGTGGTGTCTTGGCGGCTTGAAATCGAATCCCCTTGTCCGTGACGATATCCTGGGTACGAATCCAGATCGGAGAGAAAGTGGACCACCACTTAGTCTCCTGGCCTTTTCAATTGTTCCGAGCTCCGCTCGAACTTCGTTTCCCAAGCGGGGAAACCGAAGGTAATAATCGAAAAAGATGTTAACCTCTTAGAACAATGGCGACGACTTCATTGGTCCAAGACAACAATATATATATAAACAATAAACAACTTACGGTTTTAGATGGATGTAGACTCATCGAGTAGAGTCCTAAGCAGCTACTGATCTTTCTGTATTTTTGTGCTGGCTTATATACAGCCGATTATATAATGTCTTGATTAAAATGACGAATAAAATTGTTTGGGGGTTATGTAATTTAAAATTTATGATTATTTAAAATTTGTACTAATCTGTACTGTTACAATGAACATTATATTAAAACAATTTGTAATAATAACTATCAATCTATGTAGTTTAAAAAAATATACAAAATAACAAAAGATAATAAGAACCGATCAGGAGCTACACCGAAAGAACAGAGTTTTAATAAAAATCAATTTGTAGCAAAACCGTGTTCTGTAGCTGGCGAGACTTCATCAATGAACATCGATGAAAACAATGTAAAACCACCCTGCAGTAAGTTTGATTCTTATTCACAACTGCAATTCATTTGTGATACATATAACTTTATTTAGAATTTTTGAACCCCTTCTCCAATAACCGTAGACTTCTCCTCCCGCGGCTTTTTTGTATTACAATGTTGTTTTTTTTTAAACTATTTCAGCATGAAGTTAACTTTATAAATATGAGTAAATCGTCCAACAATATTTTGTTTTTATTAGTATGAAAAAATATCATAAAATGTTTGAATATGGCCACTAATTCCCCATGTAACGCTATGTAGACAATAGAGCTCTACATTCCCCTAAAAAGAGTTAAAATGCTTTTCTTTTTAGAACGTACAAAATATTCAGAAAAATGTATAGCTTTACAAGAGCAAAAAACGGTATGGAGAACCATACATGACTTTCACATTCTATAATATCTTTTACAATAGTTTTTAATATAAAACATTAATTTATAAATATTAGTTTTGTACACTTCTGTAAAATAATAATTATTTGAAATTTTAATTTAACTGCGCTTGTTTCCATGGCAACATGAATTTATTAGTATTTAAAATTGGAATTTTGAGGGAGGTTTTCACCCCTTCAGTGGCTATTTCAGCACGTTTATGAAATAAGTGCCTCTTATTTCATAGGATTGGTACTAACTTCAAAACATAAAGAGAACATTCTCAGCTATAAAATCCAATAATAATATACAGGCTATTAGTGTATGTATACTTGGTGTCCAGTTTTACCTGTTAAAATTGATTTTTGGTCAGGAAGGGGGGGGGGAGGCATTATTAAAAATAGAAATTTATCCCTTTTAGTTTATAATTTTTGTCATCAAATCAAAATTAGCAAAAATATTTTCATGCTAGCATAAACTTTCCGGATATCATAGTTTTTAATAAATAGAAACATTTATGTTTTATTTCATGCGATGTCAGTCAGCTAGTTTCGTTAGCGTTTGGCGTGGAGATGGTTTCCAATCTTTCCAAGATTTTGAAGCCTGACTATGATAAAAGAGGTTCTTACTTAGTATACTGCTTACAATTTAATTTTCAGATATTATAAACTAGTTGCAACGTGTATAGATTTTTACAAAGATAAAGCCAACCTCGCACCAAACGCTAACGAAACTAGCTGACGGCAGACTGCATCTCTACACCACAAATGTGGCGTAATATCAAAAAATCAACCATTAGAAAGTAGTTGCTAAAGTCGCTCACCTCTCGGACTATTATTATGACCGATGATAGTACTGCAGAGCGAAATGCTCTCCACACGGTGTTTCTGGAAGCACGATTGTTGCTTTGCATTTTCCATACAATATGTCAAGCAATGTGTAGGTGGTTGTGGCAGGCAGAACATGGAGTTGAAAAAGACGATAGAAAAAGTGTAATGAATATGTTCAGGAACGTATTATATGCTATACCGCCTGTAGAAGCACAAGAATACTATGCAGCTCTTTCCCAAAGCAACACAGTGCAACAAAACATGCGTTTATTGGAATACATTCAAACATTGTGGGAGAGATGAGAAGAATGGTGTCTAACATATCGACAAAACATTATTACCCGAGGCAAAAACACGAATAATTACTCAGAAGCATCAATACCAATTTTTAAAGACATTGTTCTTCAAAGATGTAAAGTATTTAATGCTTGGTTGAATTAATATTTAATACTTTTGAAAAATATTACCAACGACGATTTTTGTGGGCAAATTCTAGACATTAGAGATGGGCTTAATAGTGTTTTTTAGATAGCAGTGATCACAGAGAGCAGTTAAGACAAATAGCAGTTAACAGTAGCAGTGATATAATCACAGTTTGTTTAGATCAGTTTTTTTTTTAAATCTATAGGCGTTTCGAGTAATCAAATGTATTTACATAAGGCAGTGGCGTAGTAACGGGGGACCCCCCCCCCGAAAAATATTACCCCCCCCCCCCGAAAAATAGTACCCCCCCCCCAAAAAAAAATATTACCACCCCCGAAAAATATTACCACCCCCCCAAATATTACCCCCACCCCTCGAAAATTTTTCCACTGACATAAGGGGTAGTCTAAATAGCACGTAAAGGTGAAATACATAAATATTAATTAATGCCAAATTATGAAATTAGCCTTAATAACTAAAAAAATTTAAATAGTTTTTTAGTTTCCTTAAAATAAAAAACGATTACTTTTAAACAGAGTTTTGAAGAACACTGTTATTTAAAAAAAACACTGTTCTTTAAAAGAACACTGTTCTACGGAATAGCAGTGATCGCAGTAGCATTATCGATATGTCTATCTTTGGTGTACGGAAAATGTTTTAAAATGGGAAAAATAAAAAAAGTAATGTCTCTTTTTTGTCCAAAACAATATTTTTGATAAATAAATAAGCTTAAGAAAGTTGAAATAAAAAATATTTTGTTTATTTCTTGGATTAAAAAAAAAATAATCTGCCGTGTGCCACGGGACTTTCTTATACATAATAATGACAGTGAACAGTATATGTGATTTTTATTTTATTGCAGGATATTTCTTGCAAACTAATAAAAGATAGAAAAAAATGAATGGGACATAAACTATCGATATATTATTATAAACATTATGTATAGAACGAATTTTGTTTAACATAATTACTGACGAAAACGGATGTGTATTCTTGTCATTTTTTTAAATTTTGGATTTATTTTTGAAATAAGACAAAAATGTCGAGTATATTATTATCTATAATTTATTCCCAATAAATTTTTTTTCAACACTTATGATTTAGCCAGAAATAAATTTTTAAAAATCATTATTTAGAATAATCTATACTGGTTGTGGGGTGATTTGACCGTACGGATCACGACTCATGCCGTCAAGACACCCGGCGACCACTGCAAAATAAATTAAATAGAGTGTACAGTGTTTATTCTCAATTTTACGTATAAGAAAGACCCATGATACCTATGGCAAGCACGTACAGTCTCTGTGATACGTATAAGAAAGTCCCATGACACTCATGGCAGATATTTCTTCTCTGTTATGAACCATTTGAAATGTACTTAAAAACGAATACTTGGTAAAAAAAAAAAAAAATTAAATTTGTTTTTTCGAAAAAATGAATAGAACATAAATTATAGATAATAATATTACCTACAATTTTTAACTTGGCCATTTTTCTCTAATTCGCACTGTTTCAGTGTAATTCGAAAAATTCAAAAATCGATGTAGGTAAACATCCGTTTCCGGTTGAATGATCGTTTTCAAAAATAGGAGGTTTTCTTCCCAGGCAAAAATCAATCTTAAGTATAAAATTCTACCTTTCTACGATTTGTCGTATTTGAGTTACAGCGTCTACAGACAGACCGACAGACAGACCGACAGACAGACCGACAGACAGACCGACAGACAGACCGACAGACAGACCGACAGACAGACACACAGACATCATGGCGAAAATAGTCAGAATGGATTCAGGGAAGGTCAAAATTGATAATTCCATCAAAAACCGGATTTCGAAAAAAATCGCGTTTACTATACTTACTTATACTATATGTATATTTCATATACATTGGTATAAGAAAGTAAAAAATAATCTGCCGTGTGCCACGGGACTTTCTTATACATAATAATGACAGTGAACAGTATATGTGATTTTTATTTTATTGCAGGATATTTCTTGCAAACTAATAAAAGATAGAAAAAAATGAATGGGACATAAACTATCGATATATTATTATAAACATTATGTATAGAACGAATTTTGTTTAACATAATTACTGACGAAAACGGATGTGTATTCTTGTCATTTTTTTAAATTTTGGATTTATTTTTGAAATAAGACAAAAATGTCGAGTATATTATTATCTATAATTTATTCCCAATAAATTTTTTTTCAACACTTATGATTTAGCCAGAAATAAATTTTTAAAAATCATTATTTAGAATAATCTATACTGGTTGTGGGGTGATTTGACCGTACGGATCACGACTCATGCCGTCAAGACACCCGGCGACCACTGCAAAATAAATTAAATAGAGTGTACAGTGTTTATTCTCAATTTTACGTATAAGAAAGACCCATGATACCTATGGCAAGCACGTACAGTCTCTGTGATACGTATAAGAAAGTCCCATGACACTCATGGCAGATATTTCTTCTCTGTTATGAACCATTTGAAATGTACTTAAAAACGAATACTTGGTAAAAAAAAAAAAAAATTAAATTTGTTTTTTCGAAAAAATGAATAGAACATAAATTATAGATAATAATATTACCTACAATTTTTAACTTGGCCATTTTTCTCTAATTCGCACTGTTTCAGTGTAATTCGAAAAATTCAAAAATCGATGTAGGTAAACATCCGTTTCCGGTTGAATGATCGTTTTCAAAAATAGGAGGTTTTCTTCCCAGGCAAAAATCAATCTTAAGTATAAAATTCTACCTTTCTACGATTTGTCGTATTTGAGTTACAGCGTCTACAGACAGACCGACAGACAGACCGACAGACAGACCGACAGACAGACACACAGACATCATGGCGAAAATAGTCAGAATGGATTCAGGGAAGGTCAAAATTGATAATTCCATCAAAAACCGGATTTCGAAAAAAATCGCGTTTACTATACTTACTTATACTATATGTATATTTCATATACATTGGTATAAGAAAGTAAAAAATAATCTGCCGTGTGCCACGGGACTTTCTTATACATAATAATGACAGTGAACAGTATATGTGATTTTTATTTTATTGCAGGATATTTCTTGCAAACTAATAAAAGATAGAAAAAAATGAATGGGACATAAACTATCGATATATTATTATAAACATTATGTATAGAACGAATTTTGTTTAACATAATTACTGACGAAAACGGATGTGTATTCTTGTCATTTTTTTAAATTTTGGATTTATTTTTGAAATAAGACAAAAATGTCGAGTATATTATTATCTATAATTTATTCCCAATAAATTTTTTTTCAACACTTATGATTTAGCCAGAAATAAATTTTTAAAAATCATTATTTAGAATAATCTATACTGGTTGTGGGGTGATTTGACCGTACGGATCACGACTCATGCCGTCAAGACACCCGGCGACCACTGCAAAATAAATTAAATAGAGTGTACAGTGTTTATTCTCAATTTTACGTATAAGAAAGACCCATGATACCTATGGCAAGCACGTACAGTCTCTGTGATACGTATAAGAAAGTCCCATGACACTCATGGCAGATATTTCTTCTCTGTTATGAACCATTTGAAATGTACTTAAAAACGAATACTTGGTAAAAAAAAAAAAAAATTAAATTTGTTTTTTCGAAAAAATGAATAGAACATAAATTATAGATAATAATATTACCTACAATTTTTAACTTGGCCATTTTTCTCTAATTCGCACTGTTTCAGTGTAATTCGAAAAATTCAAAAATCGATGTAGGTAAACATCCGTTTCCGGTTGAATGATCGTTTTCAAAAATAGGAGGTTTTCTTCCCAGGCAAAAATCAATCTTAAGTATAAAATTCTACCTTTCTACGATTTGTCGTATTTGAGTTACAGCGTCTACAGACAGACCGACAGACAGACCGACAGACAGACCGACAGACAGACACACAGACATCATGGCGAAAATAGTCAGAATGGATTCAGGGAAGGTCAAAATTGATAATTCCATCAAAAACCGGATTTCGAAAAAAATCGCGTTTACTATACTTATACTATATGTATATTTCATATACATTGGTATAAGAAAGTAAAAATACCATAACTCCTAAACGACTGATGATGGAAGGGTGTAATCTTATATTTATAATAAACTTTCATTTGGGAAGACAACCACTTAATTTTTACAACGATCACTAAACCGGAAACGGATGTTTACTCTTGTAATTTTTTTAATTTTTTTAAGTAAGACAAAAATGTTTTAGATAAGAAATGTCGAGTATGTTATTATCTATAATTTATTCCCCATACATTTTTTTCCAACAGTTATGATTTAGCCAGAAAGATTTTTTTAAAATAATTATTTAGAATAATCTATACTGGTTGTCGGGTGATTTGACCGTGCGGATCACGACTCATACCGTCAAGACACCAGGTGACCACTGCAAACTAAATGAAATAGAGTGTACAGTGTTTATTCTCAATATTACGTATAAGAAAGACCCATGGTACCTATGACAAACACGTACAGTCTCTGTAATACGTATAAGAAAGTCCCATGACACTCATGGCAGATATTTCTTCTCTGTTATGAACCATTTGAAATGTACTTAAAAACGAATACTTGGTAAAAAAAAAAAAAAATTAAATTTGTTTTTTCGAAAAAATGAATAGAACATAAATTATAGATAATAATATTACCTACAATTTTTAACTTGGCCATTTTTCTCTAATTCGCACTGTTTCAGTGTAATTCGAAAAATTCAAAAATCGATGTAGGTAAACATCCGTTTCCGGTTGAATGATCGTTTTCAAAAATAGGAGGTTTTCTTCCCAAGCAAAAATCAATCTTAAGTATAAAATTCTACCTTTCTACGATTTGTCGTATTTGAGTTACAGCGCCTACAGACAGACCGACAGACAGACACACAGACATCATGGCGAAAATAGTCAGAATGGATTCAGGGAAGGTCAAAATTGATAATTCCATCAAAAACCGGATTTCGAAAAAAATCGCGTTTACTATACTTACTTATACTATATGTATATTTCATATACATTGGTATAAGAAAGTAAAAAACAATCAAGAACAGAATAGCAGTGATAACAGGTATGTTAAAGAGCAGAGCAGTCTGCTCTCTGTTCACTACAAATAACAGTGTTCTCAGTAGCAGCTATCGCAATAGCAGTCTCATCTCTACTAGACATACAAAGCCTCAAATTAATTACAGACAGTTTTGTTCCAAGGCCAAAATGTTAAAAAAAAACGACACTAAGACTACGAAAACGTCCTGATTATGGATAAGCTATTTTCGAATAGTATCTGTGCTGAAAGACTTTATTTCAGCTGAGCGTATGGGTGATTGGAATCTGCACTTGCACACCATTGAAAGGATGATTCCATACTTTCATGCATCAGGACACTTTCCGTATGCAACTGTCCGCGCAACTGTACTTGCAACACATGCAGGTATTACCTACCAAAATGGACCCTGAAGAGTTTCAAAAATACACCAATAGATATTTTACAGCGAGACGTTCCGATGTTTTTTTTTCTGGGATTTCCACGCACCATAGAACAAACTCTCATGAAATCTATGAGTGTTGAAGGAGGACCTTTTAAAAACGTGGTGTTACGGAATGTATAGTTAATAAATGGATAAAAGGTGTTATTTTTTCAAAAGATATAATAGAAGGGGTAGAAGAATTTTGTAATATATCTTTTAAAAAAAGTTATCAACACGCTGATTCAACCGATGCACGAATCAAAAGGGACGACATTGACGTGAAAAAATTATAAGAATATTTTATCCAACATTCTCCATTCCCTGATGTTGCTGTCATTATGTCTATCGCAACATGAATAACTGGACACGGTAACGTGAATTGCTACGTAGCTTTTGAGGTAGGTTTAAAAATAATGAAGAAATAACAAAAAAATTAAAGAAGTCAAATTATCAAGGCAAGACAAAATTATTCCTTTATTGGCTTCCACTAGCAAAATCAAAGTGGATGATGATATTATTCTAATTGTTCCACTATATACTGTTATTTCAGCGTATTTGTGTGTTAAAAAATCGGATGAAGAACTCAAAAACTACATGGCTTTTGAATTAGCTCCTTACCCTTTTGCTCTTTTTGAAGATGGTGAAATGCGAAAAACAACAAAATCTACATTTTATGACCTATTACCAGATGTTACGGTGAATATGAACGATGTACAATAAAAATTTTAACTAACTCAACTTAACAAAAATAATAAATTTCTTTAAGTTGCCCTCAATTACATACCGGTACTCCAAATACTGTCCTGTCAACTGACGCAGTTATTTAGAAGTGTAAGCTTAGATATATATTAATTTTGTCTTTATAAAATGTAAAATAGAGCAACAAAAGGTGTCCATATTATCCGCCTGGTCCATATATACCGACTTTACTCTACATTAACATTAAAATTACTAAACAAATATAATTTATTGGGTATAAAATGAAACTCTTTACTGTATATATTTTTCACCTTTATCGTCTCATTTTTCAAATGTTTTAATCAAGAACGGTGTTTTTTTTTAACATTGTTATTTCAGCTTTTAACTATGCAGTAGAAAAGGTTTTATTAAGATTCATTGACTGGTCCTGGATTCCGAGGTTTTAAGATTTCCATGTTTTACGGCGCTCCACTACCATTTGTAATTATAGTTGTTATTGCCTGCAGATTCAAGGGATTTTTATAATAAGAATATTTAAATTTTAATTGTCATATTTTGTTACTTATTATAATTGTAGAATTATCACGTCCATTATTTTATTTATAAATTTTTGGAATAAAAAAATAAAAATCATAGCCGGTTAACAGAAGTATACCCGTATCCCTTTATTTTATTTTCGCTATAAAATCAATCTCATACTCAAAGAAATTAATAAAAAAATTTGAAAAACAGAAAATCCACAGTAATGAGAAAATATAAAAAAGATTATTTTTTATCCAAGAAATATGTGCACAATAAAACGAACATGTCCTAACATCGTCTCCATAATATCAGACACGCTCACAAAAATGACACGTACTAATACATAATCTATAAAACTTGTTTTATTGAAATTAATTCGTTGACATCTCAATTATATTACCATATAAAGTTAAGACAAGTTACAGATTATATTGTATTTACATTATTCTACACAATAATGCAAATATTTGTGAAAAAAATCACCTTTGACTGTTTATTGAACATTTTTGCAAACGTGTCGTTACTGGTATATTGAAATTAATCCATTAACATCTCAATTGTATAACCAAGTAAAGTTTAGACAAGTTTCTGATTATATTGCAGTGACATCATTCTACATGGGTACACTCAGTACAGAATTACCCATTAGGCCGGACTAGGCCGTGGCCTGGGGCCCCCGACGAACAAGGGCCCCCATGAAAATTTGAAAATTTGAAAATTTTGAAATTTTTGAAATTTTTTTATTAATTCAATTTTTTATTCTATCGAATTTTTATTGTAGTTTTAATGAAAAAAAGTATTGTGTGGTTTTATGAAACCACGGTAAAAGTGAAACTTTTTTTCACATTATAGACATTTAACTAAAAATTTTCGGAATAATAAATTCAAGCACTCAAAATTGAAATAAATCCATAAACAACAACATGCACCAGCAAAAAGTTCTAATAATTCTAATAAATTCTATATAACAACCAAACAAAGCGAGTGCTTTTTCCGATCCCGAAAGCTTTAAGATTACCCCAAAGATTAGTTTATAAACTATTATATTATTAAAATTAAGAAATATATAATTTAACAGAAAAAAATGATTTTGTTTGTTTTATTGTCTTGAGGAACCTTAAAATGATATTTAAAGACTGTTAAATTTCTATGCATGTTTGAATAACACTTAATTTTACAGCTTTTCAAAAAAAGGGGGGGCCCCCAAATTTTGAATGGCCTAGGGCCCCCGGTGGGCTTAATCCGGCACTGGGTACACTAATATTTGTGAAAAAAAATCACCATTTGAATATTTTTTCAACATTTTGTTTCTAGCTGCCCTCGAATTTTTGTTAGCGAACAAGAAAAACTTCTAATAACTTTGGCACATTAAGATGTTGTTTTAGTTTTATTATTATTAAATGTAATACATGTCATTAGTGGAGATTTGTAAGAAGCATTTTTATATTTATATTCTATATATTTATACTTACTTATAAAAAATATTAATAAGATACTCTATAATCTATAATATAGATATACTCGTATTTATTTGTGGATCAAAGATTTATATATTTTCATTTTTGCCACCAGTTTTACTGTGTTTACGGTATTACTGTATTTTGAATTTATAAGTATTTTTAATTGTTTGAATATTTTGTGAAACAATTAAAATTTGAATGACCTATTTGTTGTAATTTATAACTGTTGTGACTCATATGTATTGTATGGTATACGTCAGTATACGACATACGTGTGTAACGCGCTTTTTACAGTGGTACAGTTTTTGTGTTGCCCAAGCTCAGTGGAGAAGGGGGGGGGGGGTCGATGGCTAAAAAAACTTATGAATCATCAATAATAAATATTGTAAATAAATCAGTTACATTGTTAACTGGGCGCCACATGGTTTATGCCCCCTAGGCAAACCATGAACCTATGAGCCCTGAGTCCTAGTTATGTGTGTAGATACTTATCTATAAGGGGTGAAGGGTTAGTCTTATATGGATATATAAAATTGAGATCAGTATAAGATAAACAAAACAAAAATGTATAATATATTACGTGGAAAAAATTGTTTGAAACAATACAAAATTCTTGGCTTTTTATTCTGTAACTTATAACTAAACCTTAATATCTCTACTTAATGTATATGGTTATTGGTACACTTTTATTTAACGTTTTAGGGGTTTTATTAACACCACACTGAATTTTTAAATAAGTGCGCACTTTCTTTTAATACAAAATCAGGTATATAATTAGCTTAGTAACCGGGCGAGTCGTCGGATCGACGGTCGATCCGATAATGGTCGGATCGAGTGACAAACCGTATCTCGTATGACTCACGTCTTTACTCCACTCGGTAGGACTTAGGTGGGCCTCCACTCCTAGTCATATACCCTCAGATTTAAAAAAAAGAGAACCGCTCCTGGTAAACAGTGCGTGAGAATGGACCTCCACTTTCCTCACTCGTACTTGACTCTTCCTTGTATCTGTGGTAACTATTTGCTATACGTCTTTACGCGTTCTCGTCCGCAACTCGTCTCTATTTCAACTCTCTCTATCCACGCGTTATCGGTAAACAAGTCGTTGCTGGCTCGCTTATTATATGCAAGGTCGTCTTACGTATTTTAATTATAGATATAGAAGAAGACAAGACTTACCGTAATATGTGAATTTCAAAAATAATAATAAATATATTCAAAGAAATTAAATAAATTACTAACGATAAAAAACTCGTTACATCCCCCCTCTTTCTCCCGGGCGAATTTCTGTCAGAAATTGGCCATATGAGGTTTGAGGTCGGACACGTGCCATATACCTTTAGACCGACCTCCCTCGTCTGTTAGTTCGTAGGCGAGACTCGCTACCTTCAGTCGAATCCGAAATGAGCCTATAAACTTAGGTGCTATACCAGCGGCAAAATTACGGCTTGCGTCTGACAAGACATAATTTTTCTTCATAACTTCCTGCCCCACCTCATATTCCACTGGTCGTCTACGCAGATTGTAGGTCTTTTGGTTACGTTCGTGCGCCTTTCGTAGTTGTTCGCTCACGCGGTTGCGCAACTTGGTAAATAACTCGTTTCCTTCCTCAATGTTGTCTCGTTCAATGTTTATTTCGGGTCTGACTTGTCTGCCAAAACTTTTTCCATCAAGCACGTGCTGTCTTCCGAAGTTAATGCAGTAAGGGGTTTCCTCCAGGACATCGTGCTTCGCCGTTCTTAAAGCACAGCCCAACTTCGCCAAGTTTTCGTCCCAGCGCTTATGATTTTCGTCTTTTAGGTATGACCGGATCATCGTCTTTACGACGCGATTCACACGCTCCACTGGATTAGCTTGAAGATGATAATTGGCCGTATATAATGGTTGCACACCATACTTCTTGAGGATAGCGGTAAATTATGCACTTCGAAACTGCACTCCGTTATCGCAAATTAGATATTGTGGTACTCCAAACAGTAGGAAAACAACCTCCTCCAACCTCCTAATAATAGGCCGAGCTTTAGCTGTTCTCAGAGGGAACAGAAGTGGTAACTTATAGTGTTTTTTATTATTATTTCTAATACATTGTATTAGTGTAATTTTAAAAAAGTTTTAAGAAAATGACAAATCAATAAATAATATTCTAAACTATGTATAAAGTACTCTACGCAGACCCTCAGATATTTATACTCTGTTTTGAGATTCTTGTGGTGTTATGGTAAGTTAGAAGCTATAAACTATGTAGCAATAGATTAATAAATAAATAAATTTATATAATATGTTTAATGTTAAGTGATAATATTTATTTGAAATATTAAGATTTGATATTTATTGAATTTCTTATAGATTGAAGAGGCAATCCAACATTTGACTCTCATCAATTTTACTATTAAACGAATGTACCCGGATCCGAGCATTTTTCTCAAGACAAAATTGATTAAAAATCGTAAAATAATTTCTGAACTATTAGCAGTAAGGTATGAAGCAAAAACAAATTTAATGTTCAATATAGCAGTCAGAACCGGTAGCAGATGCTACAAATTCAAAAACCGTAGAATCTATAAATCAAAAGAATAGTTTTTTCAACATGTGTTGTAATTTTGCCTCGGAAATTTTTGACAGTGTACCTACTTTAAAATTGAGAAATAAACAATTGATAAAAATTGTTTAGCTGTTTAAAAAAAGAAACATTGATCATCATGTTATTGCTGAAGCTGGGGAACGTTTTCTCATTGCCTCATACGGTGGAGACAGTACCAAAATATCTATCGATTCCTTGAGGTACAAATCTTCTATAAAATCATTTACAAAAACAAGTAAATTTGTCAGCATTACCACCGACAAAGTCATCTGCAAAACTTCGTTCTTTTCGGACATACCACCAAGTTCAAACATGGCTTGGTATATATCAGAATTCAGAAGATGCGGCTGGCAAAGATCAAATCAAGGTTTATTGCCTGTGTTAACTAAAATGGCACGAGCACCATCCGAATTGATGAAATTGGTATCATTCAAGTGTAAATCAAACTGCGGAGCGACGTGTGGTTGTCGAAAGTCTGGATTAAAATATTCTATAATTTTTCTGGTCAAATGTGTAATAATGTACAATCAAATCGGTTTGTCGGATGATGATGATTATGATTATGGTGATGACACCAGATTCAATGAGAATGATGATGTAGGTAAATAGTGATACTCGTAACATATCATCATCGGTGCTTCTAGATTCATCACAACTCTTTCTCAGAGCTTCTAAAAGATTTTTTTGTTTTGCTCTTTGTGTTTGAACTAATACCAGGAAACTAGTTTTGAAACGCTGGTCAAGAAAAGTGGCAACCAGATATTTGTCATTCTCATCAAAGTTGAACCACACTTCAAGTTCAGCTTGTAGTGAATATCTTATGATCAATAAATTTGGTGGTATTTGTGCTGTCTCTTCCTGTTCACGCCGCCCCTATTTACTTAAGTTAAGTTAAGAATCCTAACGCCAGAGAGCGTATGATGCGCAAGCAATTTGCGTACGATAAGTTAGTAGTATTACGTTAACCGAACGAGTAGTATTACGTTAACCGAACGAGTAGTATTACGTTAACCGACCAAGTAGTATTATGTTAACCGAACAAGTAGTATGTTAACCACCAATTAACCAAGTATAAAAATAACCACCCCAAGTGTGTGTTATAAATCACCGAAACCGAGTGTGTAAAATAGAATATTACCATAACCAAATATATGTATTTTTGACATAGTTTAGTTATATAGTGATTAAATTTGCAATAAGTAAAAAACACTGATCAAGTGCTCTGTGTATGTGTGAATTAGTAAAACAACTGGAGACCACAAGTTTGTCTACGAAGGAGTCTGCGATCTGGAATAGTCCTAATATATATATATCCTTTATCCAAAGGCTTTCCCATATTTCAGAAAGCAGGAGAATTTGGCGACACACGAAACAACAAAAGGTCAGTCAAAACTTTCAATTATACAGAGCATTTATATACAGTCCGCTATACGAGGGTTAACGCCAAATCATCTGGTCCTTCGAGCCGGATCGAATCATATATTATACCGATCAGTGTCCGAAAGTTCATTATTGTGAATTTAATCATATATGTATTTTGGCATTGTTAAGAATACATGTTAAAACCAAAATTTGAATTCTTGTCGAAACGTTGCAATGACGTTATCACTCAAATTAAATTTAATTACCTATTAATTTTAAGTACGCAATTAAATATTTATTTAATTGGTGTTAAACACGATTATTATTATTAACTGAATTTAAGTAAAGGGTCATTTATTGAATATAAATGTGTATTAATTTTATGACAAATGATAACTAAATTCTCTATACATTTTTTGTAATTGATTGTATTAATAGTTCTAATTTGGTATACACTTTGTGCGTTATTATTTAAGTTACAAAACCGAAAATGAATTTATCTTACAAATAAATTTGTTTTGTTTATGCATATTATATGCTTGTATGTATATAATCTACCATTGTAATTTTTGTGAGACGACAGGACCGTACTTAAGATTAAAATATAGTAAATGAATTTATCTTACAAATAAATTTGTTTTGTTTATACATATTATATGCGTGTATGTATAATCCACCAATGTAATTTTTGTGAGACGACAGGACCGTACTTAAGATTGAAAAACATATTTATTTTATGTTTTTTATTTTTTTATTGATTTGAATAGCTACCAAACAACTAATATAAAAACGTATTATTATGGATTCAAACCTTTATGATTGAATATTATTGTGCAATTTTTCAACCTTTAACCATACCGATTGAGTATAAACCTATTTTGTATTGATAATTGCTTATATTTATACCTACCCTGAATTTATAATTACGTGGATATTTAAGTTGTATTAACCGTTGTTTACCTAGTTTTTTAACCGAAATTTAAAAATGACTGAAGATAAGTCACCAGCGCAATTGAAATTAGATCGATTGTTGGCAAAACGTGAGAATATTTTTAGGCGCATACAATTATGTTTGGATGCCGGAAAAGAATTAGAGTTAGATAAGGAGAGTGACACTAAATTAAAAAATTTCAAAGTGAGACATTGTAGATTGTCTACAAGCATTTCGGATTACAAAAAGACTATCCAGGAGATAGTTGTTATAAAACAAGAGCTTAAACCTGATGAAGCTCCAAATTATGACCATATAAATGCTTTTGAAGATCTATGTGATCATATCGAATTAATTGCGAGTGAATTTATTAAAAGCGATAATCATTCCGTAATTCAAAATGCACCAGTTCAAAACAAGCCGCGGATTAACCTACCGAAAATTGAGCTAGTCAAATTCGATGGTTCTGATTTGACATTATGGCCGGTGTTTCATGAGAACTTTTTTCAAGTCGTTCATAGACAACCAGACTTTTCTGATGCAGAGAAGTTACAATATTTGTTAGGTAGTGTCACGGGAAAGGCTTTAAAAACTTGTAGCTCAGTTGAAGCAATTCCGAACAATTATAATATTATATGGCAACTTTTAAAAGATACCTACCATGATAAAAGGTATCTCTCGAGTTTATATTTAGACCGTTTATTAAATTTCCGCAGCGTAACTACCAATAATCCTACGAGTTTACAAACCTTTTTAGAAAAATTCGATACCAATTTAGCTGCGTTAAAACGTTTAAAAATACCAAACCTTGATGATTATATTTTGACACACCTAGCAATGTCAAAATTATCTCAAGAGACTATTAATTCGTTTGAATTAGTTCGTAATAGCCAAGAATTACCAACTTACGATGAATTAATTCAGTTTGTGCGTAGACAAAGTAAAGTTCCGGTGAAATTAGATAAACCATCCAGTTCTAGTAGAAATATTAAGACGTTTGTTACGAATAGTACCGATATTCATAAAAATTGTATTGCATGTCGTAAAGTAGTACATTTATTAAAAGATTGCCAGACATTCAAAAATATGTCTCAGGACGATAAGTTTAAATTAATTAAAACAAACCATTTATGTCTTAATTGTTTCTCTCGTAAACATTTGTCTTTCCAATGTCCATCCAAATTTTACTGTCTCAAATGTAAAGGGAAACATCACACTTTATTACACAAAGATATTACTAACCCCGAGGAAAATAAAGTTGTCGAAAAGCCCAACGAATGTACACAAAGTTTGTGTACCAAAATTGATACAGTTAATTTTACGGATAAACGACAAGTCGTTTTATTGAGTACAGCCCTGGTTAAAGTAAAAGATAAGTGGAATAAAGAACAATACCTACGGTTTTTAATTGATAGCGGTTCTATGTCCAACTTATTAACACTTAATACCTGTAAAAGATTAGGTTTAAATTTTTCGAAATTAAACGCAAATGTAACCGGAATCGGTGGTACTTTATAACCTTTGAGAGGTCGAACAAATTTGACAATTGTTTCGAATATCAACCCTAACAGTAAATTTACTATTGAAACGTTATTGATAGATCAAGTATCAAATTTCTTACCAGACTCTCAAATAGATGTAAACAGTTTACATCATTTAAATAATTTACCATTAGCCGATCCATCATTTCATACCCCAGGAGAGATACATGGAATATTAGGGGCCTCTGTTTTTGTAGATATTTTAGGTTCGCACCGAGTAAACGGAGAAACTGGAACTCCTACCGCAGTCCAAACTGCATTAGGTTATATTATTATGGGTCCAGCAACTCCACTTAATAATTCGTTAACTAACCAAAGTTTTTGTAGTTTTTTAAACCTAGATTCGTTTGTTGAGAATCTATGGGAACTGGAAAATACCGTACCTACCGCACCTACTAACGAAGACGAAATTTGCGAACATTTATTCCGTCAATCCATGACTAGGGATTCGAACGGGCGTTATACTGTTTGTTTACCCTTTAAGGATGACCCCGCAAAATTAGGTGACTCTTATTCTATAGCCGAGAAACGTTTTTTCTCTTTAGAGAAACGATTAAAAGTTTCGCCCGAACTACACCAAATTTATAGTTCCATAATACAGGATTATCTCGACCAAGGGCATATGACATTAGTTCCAACATCACGTATAGACGTTCCTCAATCGTATTACATTCCACACCATTGTGTATTTAAATCGTCATCAGTTAGTACACCGTGTCGTATAGTTTTTGATGGTAGCGCGAAATCAAATAGTGGAATATCATTGAATGATATATTATTTACCGGCCCAAAATTGCAAAATGACGTGTTCACAGTTTTATTAAATTTTCGCTTACATGCTATTGCTATGACCGCTGACGTCAAACAAATGTATCGTCAAGTCAATATAATAGAGAACCAACGACCATTCCAAAGAATTTTGTGGAGATTTGATCCAAACGAACCGGTCGCGATTTATGAAGTAAACACGATACTTTTTGGGCTAAGACCGTCACCTTTTTTAAGCTTGCGCACTGTGAAACAATTAGCTATTGATGAATCACAATCATACCCCCATGCCATAATTCATGTTAATCGGGACATGTACATGGATGACCTAATATGTAGCGTACCAGACGTAGAAACAGCCCTTTCGATTCATCACGACATAATAAAACTATTCCAATCAGGTGGGTTCGAAATGTTGAAATGGATGTCCAATTCGAATGAACTATTGACCAAAATACCGGCTCCACTTCAACATCCCAAAATGTTAGAATTCGAGAAAAATAGTACAAAGGTTCCCGGTTTACAATGGAACCCCGTTAGTGATAATTTCAGTTTCAAAACTGATTTTAAATTAGCAGCCTGTACCAAGCGAAATATGTTATCTTTGTTAGCAAGAATATTTGACCCATGCGGATTTTTAGCGCCAGTTTTATTATATTTAAAATTGCTAATTAAGAACCTATGGTTATTGCATATAGATTGGGACCAACCTGCACCTAAAGAAATAACACATTTGTGGACAAAGTTCCAAACCGAAATTGAAAATTTAAATAAAGTCGAAATACCGAGACATTTATTGAACTTTGAAAATACGTGTGTAGAAATTATCGGGTTTGCCGATGCTAGCAGTGTCGGTTATGCGGCAGTCATTTATATTAGATGTACAAATTCGACAGGTTCCACAAATGTGACATTTCTGTGTGCACAAGCAAAGGTAGCTCCAATGGCACAGATAACTTTACCTCGAATGGAATTATCTGCTGCCTTGTTACTAGCCAAATTAATAGAACACGTGCAAAATACTTATAAGTCTAGAAAGAAGATAAGTAATATTTATGCTTTTTCCGATTCAATGATCACGTTGAGTTGGATCCATTCATCCCCTCATAAATGGAAGACGTTTATCTCAAATAGAGTAACCAAAATCCAAAACTGTCTACCATCATCCCATTGGTATTTTGTAAGTGGCAAACAAAATGTCGCTGATTGTGGTTCTAGAGGACTTACACCCTCTGGACTAATCAATCATCCAACCTGGTTCTCTGGCCCTTCTTGGTTATTGTTACCCGTTTCACAATGGCCAATAAAGTCGTTTTGTAAAGATACCGACGAAATAGACTTAAAGGAAGAATCAGTATTGTTAGTTTCGAATGTAATTATTTCACCATTGTATAGTTTGATAGAATATTTTTCGTCGTGGTTGAAATTACTCAATGCTACCGTGTTTGTTTTGAGATTTACCAAAATATTACCGCGTAATGATCGAATTGTAAAAACCGAACTAGACAAGGCTGAAATCACATTAATTCGAGCCGTTCAACAAAAACATTTTTGTAAAGAATATAATTTATTATCAGAAAATAAATTACTCCAATCAAATCTACGGCGTCTCAATCCTTTTATTGAAAATGGCATTATTCGTGTTGGTGGCCGATTATCTAATGCGAATATACATTTTGACCATAAGCATCCGATTTTATTACCGAAGTCAGATCCATTTGTTAATATGTTAATTGATTATACCATAAAAAAGAGAACCATAGTTATAATCAAACAAGATAATATACCCCCTCTTCAATGGCCGCTAGCTGTTATTGAAGAGTTGTATCCAGGAAAAGACGGAGTAATCCGTACAGCCAAAGTAAGAACTAAAATTAATTCTTACTTACGACCGATTGTGAAGCTTTGCCCGCTTCCTACACAGTAAATTGTTTATGTGTATACCTAGGTTAGAATCGTTAATTTTGTGTACCCAATAGAGAATTTGTCATAAAATTAATGAGTTTTTGTTTTATCGAGAATTATTATTAATATGAATAAGTTTTTTTTTTTTTTCGCTGAATTACCATTCATTTTCCGGGGGCCAGGATGTTCACGCCGCCCCTATTTACTTAAGTTAAGTTAAGAATCCTAACGCCAGAGAGCGTATGATGCGCAAGCAATTTGCGTACGATAAGTTAGTAGTATTACGTTAACCGAACGAGTAGTATTACGTTAACCGAACGAGTAGTATTACGTTAACCGACCAAGTAGTATTATGTTAACCGAACAAGTAGTATGTTAACCACCAATTAACCAAGTATAAAAATAACCACCCCAAGTGTGTGTTATAAATCACCGAAACCGAGTGTGTAAAATAGAATATTACCATAACCAAATATATGTATTTTTGACATAGTTTAGTTATATAGTGATTAAATTTGCAATAAGTAAAAAACACTGATCAAGTGCTCTGTGTATGTGTGAATTAGTAAAACAACTGGAGACCACAAGTTTGTCTACGAAGGAGTCTGCGATCTGGAATAGTCCTAATATATATATCCTTTATCCAAAGGCTTTCCCATATTTCAGAAAGCAGGAGAATTTGGCGACACACGAAACAACAAAAGGTCAGTCAAAACTTTCAATTATACAGAGCATTTATATACAGTCCGCTATACGAGGGTTAACGCCAAATCACTTCCTTTTCCAGGTATTTTAACAACGTGACAATATGTTGAATCACCTCAGAAATGCAGGAAATACCCGAGCTGGTTATTTTTGCAATCTCTTCGAACGGTTTGAGGAGTTTGATACATTGTTCCATCAACTCCCATTGAGCAGCTGCTTCAATTGTTTAAAGAATCATAATTAATTAAAGACAAAGAGACAACTCGCTTTTGTTCTAATAATCACTTTATTAAATAGTATGTTGAATTCCAGCGTGTGCTACATCTTGTACTAATTGGTGGTCTGGCAATTTAAGATCTTGACGAATGTATTTAAGCTTTTCTTGTGCTATACCAGAGTAGTTAGAATAGGTGACAATTCGTCTTGCAGCAGATACCAACTGTGTTATTTCCGATTGACACTTTAGCGATTCTTCGACAGCCCGTTGTAGTAAATGAATATAACAGTTTCTGTGTCTCGTACACTTTTTATCATATTGGCTCCACTGTCATGTACAAGAAAATGGATCTTGCTATGTGAAATATTCCATCTTTCTGCAATAGTATTGAGTTCTTTTGCGATATTAGTACCAGTTATCTGTTAAAGCCGACTCGTTCAACAAGTGATAATGGTTCGTTGTCTAAGGCAATCATTTCACCGATTAAATAATGATATTTTATTGATTTCAGATCATTAATATCCCAAAGCAATTTCCTTTCAGTTGTCTCCTTCAGAGTTAACTGTTTCTTTTTTGACGTACCTGGTACTGCCAGTATCTTAGAATCAGTAGAAGTGAAAGTACTCTCATTATTGCTGCCACTTGCCGACGGAGCTGCAGTTAACGTAGCGTACTGCTCAGCATGTTTGTTTTGAAGGTGGTTGTAGCTGGAAACAAAAAACAAACAATAATTATACAATGAAAAACTAACTTAAAAATATCGGTATAGAGAACCATACATGACTTCCATGTTCTGTAATATATTTTACAATAATTTCTAATATTAAACTCACCTTTGTATTATAGATATTAGTTTTATAATATTCTGTCAGTTGTAGAATACACATTTTTGTAGAATAATAATTATCTGACATTTGAATTTAACTGCGTTTGTTTCCATGGCAACATGAATTAAATAGTATTTAAAATTAAAATTTTGAGGGTGGTTTTCACCCCTTCAGTGGCTTTTTCGACACGGTTATGAAACTAGCTGTCGGATCCAATTTTACCCGGGGATATAAAATTAAACTATATAACGTATAATGCTATGGGGTGCGATCCTTTAAGTCCACACAATCAACTTCCCAACATGGTATGACTTACAATACTTGAATACTGATTACTTATTGTTTCCATAATTAATATTACTATGTTATAGTTTGTAAATTTTTTTTTTAATATGTATATGAAAAATTTTAATGGAATTTATCAGAAATAAAACTCACCCTTTGTATTATGAATATTAGTTTTCTAATATCCTAATAATGTTAATAATATAATGCACATTTTTAGAAAAACTAATCTGACAGTTTGAATTTTGAATTGTGTTGTTTCCAAGGCAACATGAATTATTAGATGTATTTATTAGTATGAAATTCAAATTTTGATGGTGGTTTTCATCCCTTTAATGGCTGTTTGGACCCATATAAAAAATAAAAATTGAAATACACGTTTCATTATTTGTATTGTATAGTATTTATTCTAAGTTCCGACTAAATTCGACCAAGAAAAAAAATAAAAATGAAAAAAACACCCTTTTTAACCCCGTAGGGGTTGAATTTCGAAAAATCCTTTCTTTCAGATCATATTCACGTCAAGACGCTTCGATTAGCACCCCAACGAAGTCAATAGCATTTTTTGTTCGCGAGATTTCGTCCCGGAAAAAAATGACACGTACGTACGTACGTACGTACGTACGTACATACACACACACACACACACACACACACACACACACAGACATTTTTCTGAAAATAGTGTCAATATACTCTAATGCCCTTGAAACATGAAAATATGTTAAAATTTTTGATTTGGATTTTCGGACCAATTACAATAACTCCCTATTGGGAAGTTAATAAGTGCCCCTTAGATTAGATTGAACTACAAGTGTACCAAGTCTTATCAAAATTGGTGAGATAATACTCACTTTTCAGACGATAATAGGTACAAAATTTCGAATATTTCGGAAACCCCTAATCCGATTAGCACCAAAATCAATAGGTCTGGAGTACTCACTGAGGCAAACATTTTCCCCAAAAATAATTCAAATCGGTGCATATCTACAGTAGTTATCGTACACGGATAGACGATGATGAACTAGAAGTTCTTTTAAAAACACATTAATAGTATAACTTTAAAGTATAACTTTAAATATCAATAGATGACAGTACACAACAATTGGACACTGCATTTTGTATATCTTTTTGGAAATGGAATTTTTTTCCATCAGATGGTTCAGTTTATTGTCAATAACTATCAACTAGCTGTTTTTGTCAACAACTGGACCGTCTGACAACAGTTCTATGAGAAAAATGTCCAGTTTTAGTTAACCCATTAATCCCCAACGTTGCGTAAATGAACATTAATTTTTTTTTCTTAATATCACATTGATGGATTTTTTTGCTGCTAGCATCGTCACACAAACTTTTTTAAACTATTCCACACTAAGTAATAACTTTTGTTTTTCCAACGTTTCGTAAAAACAACATTTTGTTGAAAAAACAAAAAAAAGACATGTATTGTTTTAACTTCAGAAACAGTTATTTGAGTATATATTTAGTAATAAAATGCAGTTTAAACATCAAATTAATTTTATTTTCTACCCTAGGGAATTAATGGGTTTAATCGGCGGGGCGTTGTGTTCCACCAGGATAATGCTCATCGACACTACTTAGCTCCCAGAAACTGGAAGAGCTTGGTTGGGAAAAACATACATTTGCTATTTTCTCCTGACTTACAATTAGTACCTTCGGATTATCATTTGTTTCGAAATCTGCAAAATTTTCTTGATGGAAAAAAATCCATTTTTAAGAGGATATACAAAATGCAGTGTTCTTATTTTTTTAATCCAAACTAAGGGAATTTTTCGACAAGGGATTACAAAATTACCTGTAAGGTGGCAGCAGGTCATATCTAACAATGAACCATATATTGAAGATTAAGTGTTAATTGGTGTAAAAATTATTGATTCATAAAAACATTAAGAAATATCGGACAGAATTTATGTTACAACCTGATAGTTTTGGCTGTTCTGGCGACACAAGTACTTACTAGAAACAAGCAGTTTCTGACTTACGTTTTATTTTATCTCTTCAACGTTCATATACGAGTATGACTGATTGAGACAGTATTTAGAAGATATTTAACTAATAAGGAACAATTATTTATTTAAAAAATGATTTAATATGTTGAAATTATTTTAAAAAAATGTATATTTTAGTTTGTATTCTTTTTACTTTAGATTTAAGTGTACGTTTTATTTGTTAGATATTAAAACTCGTACTTGAATGCATTTTCAACAGCCAAATGCAGAGATTATTTTAAGAAAATAATTCATTATTTAATTGATTTAATTAATAAATGTGTACATTGACTAGTAAGTGTTGATATTTACTGTGGAATATATGTAGAGGAATTTAATTTAACTTTCAGAGGCTGAGAATTACTAAACTTGTATCTACAATAAACACATGTTGAAGTTTTTTTTTTATTAAAATAATTCATTGTTAAATTTTTAATATCAAGATTTTTTATATGAGTTCATATTATAAACGAAATTTAATCACTTTTTGTTGGTGGGATTCACTACTTTCTCTTTATTACTTATAACATAAGTATACATGTAAAAAAACTATTTAGAATAAACATGAGTTTAATTATCTATTTGTTCTTTTAATTTTTGTTTTTTCCTTCCTAGTAAATTATAAAAAAATTATTCGTGGTATACTAAAATCACATAGTATGTTTTATAACCCCTACCAAATCAGTAATAAATCCCAAAATGGTAATAGAATATAACAAACACATGGGTGGAGTCGACTATCACGACCAAAGGTTATCGTACTATCCCTGCCAACGTAAAACCCTTCGCTGGTACAAAAAATTAGGTATTCATTTATTTCAAACTATACTTCTAAACGCGTACTACTTATTCAACACGAACACAGAAAAGACAATAACGTATGATTTTAGACTGTCGATAATTGAAAAATTACTTGGTTTGCCATCATTACCTATTATTTCTCCTCTTTCGCAAAAAATACACCTTCCAACATTTTGTGAAGAGAATCACGGGAAGAAAAAGAGAAGAAGATGCAAATATTGCTGGGATATTCATCATATACGCAAAGACTCTATTTACTGCTGCACTGATTGTCCTGATAAACCTGGGGTTTGTTTGGATCCATGTTTTAGATTACATCATAAGTATACATAATGCAATATACAGTGTTAAAATAATGTTTAGTAATATAAGTAAATCCGGCACTGAATATATAAAAAAAAGTTCCGAATAAAAATATAAAATAAGTTACAGTATATTTATGTTGGAATAAAAAAAACATTTTATAGAATATAATAAATAAATAGAGATATTACGGTCTATAAGTTGTTGTTTTTTTTTATTCTTTTTTATATAAAACCCACATGTTACATATGAGTCGTCCAGATGCAAAACCTGCTATCCATATAATTTTGAGGTTTTTGTATCTTTGGATTCTACTCGTCTCAGGCTACAAGTATTATAATAAATTGGACTACCAACCCGACAAAAATCTCTTAAAATTAAATTTGAAAGATTAAGTCGATTGCAGAAATTGCTATATTTTTGGTGAACTAACATAAAAATTATTTTAATAAAAGTAATAAATTTTGTATCGAATTGAGACAAAAAAAACATGACATGTTTTGCATCCAGACTCAAGAAAAAGGCATAATGATATTTTACCTAGAAGCTGCAAAAATTTTCATAAGACATTAAATATTTTTTTAATAAAATATTAAACATACGATTAGAAATTCAATAAAAATATTCCATGAAAATCTATTCACTATATAGACGAGTACAGAGGTTTTACAGTTTTCACGGCTAACTATGCATCGGACTATTTTAAAAAAATCCCATTTTTGCAAGACTGGGTATAGTTAACAAGTCAATTTTTTTGGTACTTAATACCAGAGACCTGAACCTGAACCTGAATCCAAACCCGAAACCCGAAAAAACCCGTATTTTTCATGAACCTGAACCCGAACCGAACCGTTATATTTAAATGTCAATGAACCTGAATCTGAACCCGAACCTTTAAATGAATATCCGGTAACCATATATTTTTTAAAGGTTCAAGAAATTTTTTTTAGTATTTTACTAATTTTTCTTCATTGATTTTAAAATGTTAAACTGGTAATCCGTTTGAATTTCGCGGTATGATGTGATGTGACTTATGCACCAAGGTCACTATCGTCACTACAATGATAATAAAAGTTACTACTAACAGGCACAGTTTAACCACCGTAGCTCATGGATACTCCTTTTGCCCCTTTCAATCTTGCAAATGTTAATCGTGACAAATTAGGTACTCAGAAAATTGTCGAATTAATATTTTTTATTAAAATTGTATGAAAATTAATTATTGTTAACCACAATATCGAAGATACAAGAATGAAATAGGTTCAAAAAATTGTTCTCCGATTTAAAAATTTTAACTTGATCTTTCCGTTTCAGGTCCGTTTTTGTTTCGTGTTTGTCTCCTGAATCCTTGTCACATATAACTCATGAACCACTGAACCGATATTAATGAAACTTGGTTGGGTCTGGCTTGAAAACGATCCCATTTCAAAATTATTAAAATCTAGTGCAAGAGGGAGGGGAGGACAACAGTATTGGTAGTTTATTTACTTATATTCCATTTGTTACAAATTCCTTACTATAAAAATTTCATGGTGATGACGTCACAGTATAGAATAAATGAACTGCGAACTGTCAAACAGACCTTGTATTATTGGATCATGTCTGATCATGATAATTAACTACTTTTGATGAATATAGCACGAGGAAGCACTGTGCATTTATTTAGCAAATATTTTTTTTATTTGAACCCGAACCCGAACCTGAACCTAAAAAAATAACGGTTTTTGAACCCAAAAAATTTGCAACGTGCTTAACCTGAAACTGAACCCGAACCGAAATTTATTGTTGAACCCGAACCCGAACCCGAACCATAAATAAATTCCGGTTCAAGTCCCTGCTTAATACTAGTATGCAGTACTATTATGGGTTGAAATTTTAGATTTTTATCTGGTCCCCCACCAGAATTATTAAGCTTTGAAAAGTGTTATTTTTTTCAAATTTTCAAACTTTGAGAATTAAAAAAAAGGGGTGTCAGTCATTTGATGTGTGGAAATAATTCGTGCCCACTTCTTTGTAAAAAAAATTTACTTGTAAACTACCCCTTCTTGTAAAAACATCCCCTTGAAAATGGGATTTTAAAAAAATAGAGATACGAGTTCAAGCTGAAATGCAACCCTTTACGACTAAATATCGAAGAAAATATCTATATTACCTTATAGTTAATTCTTTTTTGAATAATTTAGTTTTAGTATCATGTCGATAGGATAAATAAATGCTGAGATATTAAAGTTTCCGCAAACCCTTGAAAGTGCAAAAAATGCTGCGCCCTGTAGAACAAATATGGCCGTTACGCCGAAACAAAAAACAATAAAATTAAAATTATGGTCATTTTGAACTACCAACATGTTAGAGTAACTGCACACAAAATTTCAATTTTTTTAAGAATGGTCAAGTAACCAGTGCTGGACCACTGATATGGAATGACCCATGACTAATTAAATAATTATTAGCAATATTTTTTTAATTTAAAAGATTAAAGTCCTGACGATTAGAATCTCAAAGAAAAAAGTCCCATGAAAATCCATTCACTATAGACGGGTTCCGAGGTAAAAAGCTAACTGCACCGGACTAGTTACTAAATAAACGATACGCATCAATTTGTATTTTGATAATGATTTAGGTTGGCGATTTTTTCAGCATCTCAGTATAGTTCGTAATTTTTTATTAGCAGTGAATGGGTTAATGCCAGTCAAAGGCATGTTCATACCAATCTTTTTAATACAGTCCACACTTTCACTTCTCTAATATTTTATGGCGATAAACATTCGAAATATTTTATGAAACTAACACTGGACAGTTTCTGCCATAAATATTTAATTATTTCTTTATAACATTTTTGTACGCTATTGAAAAAACGTAATTTGTCTGATTCAGTTAACATTTTAACTGATTCTGTAACCTTTTCGCCAGAATTAATATTATATACACTGAGCAATACAGATTTTTCAAAAAATTGTTCTGGTTTTTATCAAAAAAATTTATAGTATTTTATGGCTCCTGTAATAATATTTGAACACAGTAAGTAAATCAACTTTTTCATTTGACTACCCATATGATATATGAATAAGGGGTTCGTCTCTCTGCATCAATACTAGAAATTCATTGTTGAATAAATTATAAACATAAACTACGAACTGTAAGGTAGGTATCAACTTTTTATCTTTAAGGTACTGAATTATTTGGTATAATGCTGTTTGGTAGTTGTTTCTTTCCTATTTTGTTTGTATGAATTTCAAAAAATACTCAATTAACGCAGGCATTTGTTCTAAAATACGATCTGCTGCTGGACCTAAAGTAGCCCATCGGGTATCGCAATGTTTGATAAACTTATGATTTGGTGTATTTGCCGTTGATTGTGCTTCTTCAAAATCATGCCAACGTGAAGGTTGATTATGAAAAAAATAAAAAATGTTCACAATCAACTCAGAAATATCAAGTTCTTCAGTTCCATTTTGAATAGAATTATGAGCGCTATGCAGTAAACATGATCGTAGATCAATAAATGACTTATGACCCATTTTACGTAATTCTGTCTGAAATAAGGATAAAACAGTTTTGTTCACATTTGGTCCATCTTTTGCCAGCATTAAAACATTTTTAGCGCTTAAATTATTATCTTCCAGCCCTTTGAATAAGTATTTAACTATTACCTTTGCGTCACCTTTCTCTATAAAATATATGTATGTTTTATAAATAATACTTATTTTAAAATATTATATTTTTATTTTATATGAAGAGGTGGTTACACGTTACAAGCAGTCTTACAATCAATCTTAAATCTATTATATCATAGACTACATATATGTATGTTGTTGCACAATGTTGCCAACATCCTTTATTCAACAGTGTCTAAATATGAATTAATAATTTTATTAAATTGTTTTGACCAAAATTGCACTCTTATTTGAAGCTCCTTTTTACTCTTGACGTTTGTAGTTTCGTCGAATTGAAACGTAAAACATACGTTAGGGGCTTGTAATTTTGATAACAACATATTTTTAAAATATGGGGCTAATCCATAGACTAGTACCTACATAGGATGCATTTGCTCTCGATAAAGAAAAAGCATTAGAAACATTTCCAGGGAACATGACTTGATATAATTCCTTTTTATTATCACATGAACTTAATGAAAGATTATTATTACTTATTACATCTAAGGGCAGCCATACACGTTGCGGTATACCGGAGAGGTTTACCTGTACAGTTGACCTGCGCAGGTAAACCGGAGCGTGAGTGGTACCTCTATCGATGAACCTGTACAGGCGATCAGACTTATTTGCGCGGTTGAACATAATATGGCTCCCATACACGTACAGGTATACCGGAGAGGTATACCTGTACAGTTGACCTGCGCAGGTAAACCGGAGCGTGAGTGGTACCTCTAACCTTGGAGTCAGATGCACTGTCCATTTCTTTATGTCTATGGCTCTGACGTATTTATCCCTACTCCGCGGCCGAGCGTCACGCGACATGCAACACACAAATACACTACTAATAATGTCATCCTAGACATACTAAATATTACAAATGATTGTGCACAGAAGGGACAACATATTATCTTTGTTTGGACTAAAGGACATGTAAATAACAAAGAAAACGAACATGTTGACCATCTTGCCAAACTCGCATCTACAGAGGGTATTAATATCTGTACAAAAATTCCGTCAACAGACCTTAAAAGCTCTATTACAAGAAGTAATAGGACGAAATGGCAAGAAGCATACTATCTGTCAAGCAAGACCAAAGGTTTTCATTACTATAACAAACAACCCGAACTACAAACGAAACCCTGGTTCAAAGTAATAAAACTGGGAAAAAAAATGGATTTCGACATTATGTCGAATTAGATTTAATCACTGCTGTACACCATCCCATCTATATCGCATAGGATGCAAGGACACTCCTTATTGTGATTGTGTCAACGATACTGTTGGTGATTTGAATCACATTATTTTTAATTGTCCTAAATATGAAAAATCGAGAACAGAGATGTTAAAGGAATTTGTCAAAAATAGCACCCAGCTTCCAGCTAATATTAATACCATATTCAACAAAATGAGAAACGTTCTCTCACTGGCTAAATTCTTGAAAGAAAACAATTTAACATTATGATTAACTCCTCGGTGGCAGAGAGATTAGACATCCTAATGTGTTCAACCCAAAATTTATAACCCATGTTCCCGGTCTTCATGTACGTGTATACCCAAATGCTTTTATTGGCCCAAAGCTATTCCTATTCCATCAAAGTGTCCCTGTCTACATGGGTAGGGTAGCTTAGGTAGAATAAGATAAAACCATAACCAGCATTAAATAATCCAAAAACTAAAAGAAGATAATCAATAATAACCAAAAAAAAAAAATTAAAAAAAAAAATAATAATAATAAATCAAAATGCAAAATAACCATCAAAACAAAACAAAACAATAAAACAAAACAATTTATAATAAAAAATTAAAATCAACAAATAAAGAAAAAAAAAACAACATATAATAATGCTGTCTAAATGAACCAACGGGTTCAACAGACAAAATTAATATAAAAAAAAAAAAAAAAAAAAAAAAAAACACAGACGAAAAAGTTTCACTTTAATAAAAGATAGTACATTATTATATTAATTTAACAGTTATGCCCAATGGATATAGACGTAGCAGGCCCATCCATCAAGATAATTCAATACGCCGACGACATCGCCCTATATAGCACTAACTCATCTTTAGCAGACGGCACCGCAGAACTATCATCTGCAATGACAACCTTAAATAGTTGGCTGAACAATAACGGGTTTACAATATCACCTACCAAATCATCTGTAATGATATTCACAAGACGACGAAAAAAACCTGTAAACATTACTCTAGGGGAATTTAGCTTCCCAGTCAAAACAAACGTAAAATACCTTGGACTTATAATAGACCAAAAACTTTCTTGGAAAGAACACGTCAAATTTATTGCTGCCAAATGTGAAAAAGGCGTAAACGTACTAAGGGCTATTTGCCATACATGGTGGGGCGCCGATCAGAAAACATCTCTAGCGTTGTATAATGCCCTCATCAGATCAATATTGGATTATGGATGCATTATATACGGATCAGCTAGTAAACTAACACTAGCCACACTAGATAAAATACAATACAAGTCCCTACGCGTTATATTGGGAGTGATGAATTCATCGCCAACGAATGCCTGTATCTGCACAAGAAAAACCGCTCTGGATCAGACACTTAGAATTAGCTTCAAAATTCATATGTAAACATCTGCAAATTAAAAATAATAAACTGACAGGCAAAATAAATGAACTAACAACGCTTGTACTAAAAGATCACAAATACTGGCAAAAGAAAAAAACACCTCCACTCCCAGAAGCTTACCCAAATGTAGTAAAAGTAGTTGAAAATGTTGCTGCAGATACGATTTCTTTTGCACAGAATCAACTTAATCGATACCAACCTCGAGATGAGTATAAGTAATTGCTTAACATTTTGTTTATGTTTTTTCTCCAGTAAGAAACACCGTAAAATCAGTAAGGAACACCCTGTGGTGAACACTAGGCAATATCAGCAAAATTATGTATATACTATTGACACAAAAGTGATTATAAAATAAAGAATCACAAACCGTCAACCAATAGCGTGAAACTACCGTATGAGACAAACTCTTAATCACAGAATATACTAATAAGCAGAAGGAGAAAAACTACGTGCTTATATGTATACAAATATTTAGCTTCGCCCAGCACTCTGAAATTTACAACCAATGAGCACGCTCTTATGTGTCTATATAAACTGGGGGGAAATAAATTTGCGGCAGTATTCAACTTTTGACTGTTCGTGTTGTTTGTAAAGCACCAAATAATTCTTAAGTTGTGTAGTTTTTATTTAAAAAAAATTTGTCAAGACATACACCAGTGTATGCCACAAGGGTTCCGAAGTATATACTACGTGGACTGTTTAGAGCCATTTACAGGTGCATATTTGAGTTAAAAATAAATATAAAAAATAGGATCATATTCTATTAATTCAGATCTACATTTTGACACCCCACAAGCCGAGATATGAAAATAAAAAAAATTCCATGACGCCCCTTCCTATTTTTTCAAAATTTGAAATGATATTGTTGATTTTAGTGTTTGTCGTTACTAGTATTATAAAAACCCCATTACCAATTTTTTTCAGATTTTTTGAGTCAGTATTTACCGACCTAGAGTGGGGTGGACAAATTTTTGTTTACTTGAAGCCCCCTGCAGGTGCCATTTTTAATTTAAAAAAAAAATAAAAAATAGTGTCATATTCTACTCACTGAGATCTACATTTTGACATCCCACACGACTTGGAATACATTTTTTTTTGTTTTTTGAATTTGCTTTAAAGCCCCCTGTAGGCGCCATTTTTGATTTATAAAAAAATAAGAATAAAGATCAAATTACACTAGCTTGGTTACATATTTTGATGTGCCACTTGCCTTGGTATAAAAAAAAATATTTTTTTTGCTGTCTTTAGCTTCTTAGCACCCCCCCTAAAAAAATATTTTTCCAAAATATTTGTACATATTTTACTAGAGGGTGTCATTTTACATATTCAGTAAAAATTTCAAAGTTCTAGCTTATATAGTTTACGAGCTATTGAGCTTTGAGTGAAAAGGACGGACGGACGACAAAGTGTGATTAATAGGGTTTCTTCGAAACCCTAAAAAGAAACTTTTATTGCCATCTGTAGTAGCAAGACTTGTATTAGGTAAGAGGTAAGAGTAAATAATTCTGTTTTGTTTATAGAGAACATGTTTCTAGAATAGTGTCATGCAGTTTTGAAATAACCTGTATATCAGAGGCGGATTAAAAGTCGAGAGTGCCCTAGGCAAGCACCTCATCGGCGCCCCTCTAGCCCCATATAATTTTCTGACATTCGGCTTGACCCCTCTCTTCCACTGTTACGTAACTTTCCATATTAAATATAACAATGACATTTCCGAAATTCAAATATTTTCTTATTGTTGCGTCTATATTTTGTTTGTTAAAAATTTTATCACATCATCTTTTTGTGCACACAAGAATCTTTACATATGACAATACATATTTAAAAATACTCTGCCTTGTAAATGCACGATGCTTCCTCGTGCTAAATTCATCAAAGGTAGTTAATTATTGAACAATTTAAATAAAAACCGATAAAGTATTCAGATGAACTGCCTGTCATTGGTTAACCATTTAATTTTCATATGATTTTAATAAAAAAAAATTAATTTTACATTTTTCTTAATACGCGCCTGGTTATTATCTCGTATATTTTGTATTTTTTGACAATTTTAAATCAAAATCATTATTTTTCTGCTATACGAATGTCAAAATGACATTTAAAACGTCAAAGTGACATTTAATATGTCAAAGTATATAGCAATTTAAAATACTCTGCCTTGTAAATGCACGGTGCTTCCTCGTGCTAAATTCATCAAAGGTAGTTAATTATTGAACAATTTAAATAAAAACCGATAATGTATTCAGATGAACTGCCTGTCATTGGTTAACCATTTAATTTTCATACTATTTTAATAAAAAAATTTAATTTTACATTTTTCTTAATACGCGCCTGGTTATTATGTCGTATATTTTGAATTTTTTGACAATTTCAATCAAAATCATTATTTTCTGCTATACGAATGTCAAAATGACATTTAAAATATGTCAAAGTAAATAGCAATTTAAAAAAACAAATGACGATTTTTATAAAGCAAATTGAGATAAATCTTTGTAAGGGAATATTTTACAACAAACGTAGGTGACCTATGTATATTATAGAAAATTGAATGCTCTACAAAAAAGGTTCTATAAAATTTTCACGTAACATGTATCTTTCTTGAGATATCTTCAAAAAATAAATCTTTTTGGATGTCACCCCTCCCCCTTACACACACACACACACACACACACACACACACACACACACACACACACACACACACACACACACACACACACACACACACAACGGTATCTGGGGGTGATGATAGATATGAGACTCAACTTCAAAGAGCAGGTTAACCAAATCAGCAAAAAGGCGTCTGGAGTCGTTACTTCACTAGCAAGGCTCATGCCTAACGTCGGTGGCCCCAAGCAGAAGAGGAGATTGCTGCTTACATCAGTTATCACCTCGGTAATGACATACGGGATTGCCATATGGGGCGACGCGCTGAAAACTCGAGAGTGTAGGCGAAGGGCTGCGGCAGTCTACCGCGTCAGCGCCTTGAGGGTAGCCTGTGCTTTTCGCACAGTATCAGAGGAGGCCATTAATGTCATCGCGTGTATACTACCCATCGAGGTGCTTGCTCAAGAGCGTAAAACGCTCTACCAGCAAAGAAGATCTGAGGCGAAGCACACAGCGAGAGAGGAGAACCTGCGAATATGGCAGACTATGTGGGACACCTCCACGAAGGGAAGGTGGACTCATAGATTAATCCCACGAGTGGAGACCTGGGTGAACCGTTCACATGGGGAATTAAACTATTACCTCACCCAATGGCTATCGGGGCACGGATGCTTTCGGGAGTATCTCTACAAGTTTAATCATGAAGACTCACCGGAGTGCCCAGCCTGCGAAGGGAAGAAAGAAAACGCAGAGCATGCATTCTACTACTGTCCACGTTTCGGCAAGTCCCGAGATACCTTAGAGAAGCTGCTCAACGCAAACATCACCCCGGAGAATACGGTGGAGCTAATGACCTCATCGACCTCAGCTTGGGATGCAATTAGCGCCTTTGCTGCCGAGATAATGACAAAGCTTCGCTCCGCCGAGCGAGAGCGGAATAGATGATACTGCATCTTGAGTAAGACGAGGGAGGTGAGGTCATCTCACCACAATGGAGGAAGAGCTGCGGCTATTACCTCTCCCGCGAAGTAGTACCTAACGGTGGTTCCGCGGGAGAAGGAAAAGGTCAATGATGAGAGGTAGGGTTTTAGTCGGTGCGAGTCCGACACACGGGGAAGTTTCACTTCCTTATGGTGCGTAGGCATTTCCCCCTCAGGAAAAAAAAACAAAAAAAAAAAAAAAAAAACACACACACACATACACACGGAACAAATTTTCTGCTAAACAAATGTCAAAATGACATTTAAAACGTCAAAATGACATTTAATATGTCAAAGTAAATAGCAGTTTTAAAAAACAAATGACGATTTTCTTAAGTCAAATTCAGATAGATCTTTGTAAGGGAATATTTTACAACAAACATAGGTGACCTATATTATAGAAAATTGAATGCTCTACAAAAAAGGTTCTATAAAATTTTCACGCAACATGTATCTCTCTTGAGATATCTTCAAAAAATAAATATTTTGGGATGTCACCCCTCCCCCTTACACACAAATTTAATTATTTTGAAATGGGACTGTCCTCAAGCCAGACCCAACCAACCAACCAAGTTTCATCAATATCGGTTCAGTGGTTATGAGTTAAGCGTGTGACAAGGATTGGGACACACACACACACACACACACACACACACACACACACACACACACACACAGGGGGCACAAGCAAAACACCGGGAATGGACGGGATACCCAACGTTGCCCTTAAAACAGCAATAAGCGCAGCACCGAAGATGTTCATCGACTTGTATAGCACCTGTCTCATTGAAGGAGTCTTCCCTGCTCCATGGAAATGGCAGAGGCTAGTACTGTTGCCCAAAGGGAAAACACCGTCTGAAGAACCCTCGTCCTATAGACCACTCTGTATGCTGGACACAGCAGGTAAAATCCTCGAGCGGATAGTCCATAACAGATTGGAAATTGCGATTGGTGACTCCCTGGCAGATAACCAATACGGATTCCGGAAGGCACGATCAACCTTGGACGCAATGAACTTAGTGGTAAATACAGCGAAAGAGGCCATAGCTGGAGCACGATGGAAAAGGGGGGCAAAGAAGTACTGCTTAGTTGCCACACTAGATATTAAGAACGCCTTCAATTCAGCCCGATGGAACTGTATCTGGAATGCACTAAACGAACTAAACGTACCACAATACCTTAAAAAGATAGTGATGGACTACCTCAGCAACAGGCTTCTTAAGTATGACACAGAAGATGGACCTCGGGAGTATAGAGTCACGGGGGGAGTCCCCCAAGGCTCGGTCCTGGGACCACTACTGTGGAACATCATGTATGATGGATTACTTAAGATGCCACAACCAGAGGAAGTTAAGCTAGTGGCCTTCGCAGATGACGTAGCAGTAGTCATCACAGCTAAGTACCTAGAAGAAATCGAGGCGATCTTCTACGATACGTTTGCCCAGATCCATCACTGGATGAGCTCGGTTGGACTAACACTAGCCGAACATAAGACGGAAGCAGTCCTTATTACGAGTAGAAAGGTTGTAGAGACAATCCAACTCACGGTAGGCGAGCATACCATTACATCACAGCCATATATTCGGTATCTTGGAGTGATGATAGACTCGAGATTAAGCTTTAAACAGCATATAGAGCGCGCTAGCGAGAAAGCTGCTGCAGTAGGTACAGCCCTGGCGCGGTTAATGCCGAATATCGGTGGACCAAGGCAGAAAAGAAGGACAATGTTAGCATCGGTGTGCACATCAGTCCTTACGTACGGGATGGCTATCTGGGCAGATGCATTGAAGGTAGAAAAACACAGGAAAAAGGCGGGAGCGGTTTATCGACGTAGTGCCTTGAGGGTAGCCTGTGGATACCGTACAATATCAGATGACGCTGCATACGTCATTGCAAGTATGGTACCAATCGAGATATTGGCGGACGAAAGGCAAGCCCAATACCAGACGAAAGGGACAGTTCCACTGCAATCCCACTCCCGGGAACGAGAAAGAAGCCTTGAACGTTGGCAAACGAGCTGGGACGCTTCTCTGAAGGGGCGTTGGACCCACCGACTAATACCCCGAGTGGACCGCTGGGTAGGCCGAAACCATGGAGAAGTCAACTTCTACCTAACTCAGATGCTTTCTGGACACGGCTGCTTCAGAGCGTACTTGTATAAGTACAAGCTCGACGAGTCACCAGAATGCCCAGCCTGCAGAGAAGTTGATGAGGATGCAGAGCACGTGTTCTTCCGATGCCCACGCTTCAGTAAATGTCGCAGTGAGGTGGAAAAGCATCTCAATATGGCTCTAACACCTGATAACGTAGAGGAAGCAATGCTGACAACCGCTACAGGCTGGGAGTTGGTTAGTACCTTCGCAGTGACAGTCCTGAAACAGCTGCGTCGCGATGACCAGGACAGGAGAAGGATCTTGGTTAATAATCCTTAAGATGCTGGGAAATTGAGGAAGAGCTACGGCTGAGACCTCCCTCGCGAAGTAGTGCCTAACGGCGGTCCCGCGAGGGAATCATAAGGTCTGAGGAAAGGAGGAGGGTTTTAGTGGGTAGGGCCAGTAATGGATGAGTCCCACACTACCGACATATTCTGTTGGTGTGCGTAAATGCATTTCCCCAACCTCCTTCAGAAAAAAAAAAAAAAAAAAAAAAAACACACACACACACACAGGCAGACAGACAGACACGGAACAAAGAGTGTATTCGGGAACCATCATTTGTACTATATTTAAGTTGGCAATACGTAAATTGGACGGGCTCGTGTTCGGATTTGAAAACGGGCGTTTTAAAACAAAACAACGCTGATATGATAAACAGAAAACTACAAGTGTCAACAAAATTATATTTATTATTACTTTGTTATTACTCTTACGTTGTGGGATGTTCGGATACGGGAGAATAACAATGAGGTTAGGTATAACAATATTTATTTTGCGAAAATATATATATGTACAGTTATTTTACAATCATATGGGGGGGGGTCTCTTCGGTGAGCGTCAGCGGTCCCCCAACAGTGAGACGTCCTTTGGTGGTCGTTTGCTGTCCTTAACAGTGAGACGGGCGGTTCTCGGCTTCCGTGGCTTCGGGCGGCACGACTGCGTCGGGTGACGGCGGTAGTCAGCGGTCCCTAACAGTGTGGCGTCCTTCGGTGGGCGTCAGCGGTCCTCAACAGTGAGGTGGGCGGTGCTCGGCTTCCGTGGCTTCGGGCGGCACGACTGCGTCGGGTGACGGCGGTAGTCAGCGGTCCCCAACAGTGTGGCGTCCTTCGGTGGGCGTCAGCGGTCCTCAACAGTGAGGTGGGCGGCTTCCTGTGGTCGTCCGTGGTTCCGGGCGGCAGTGCTGCGGTATGCGTCAGCGGTCCTCAACCTGGCGACACGTGGGTGGATCCGTCCGTGGTCGGCAGTGGTCCCAGACAGCGAAGTTGCAGTCGAATCTGGCACTCCTGGCGCTTGGTGATACTTCGGCTTCCGTGGTAATCTTCGGCTGAACGGGTGTCAGTCGAAGTAGTACACAGTGACCTTAGTAGTACACTATCCAGTAGTTGGAGAGGTACTGGGCCTCTTCGATAAATCTTAATTTCCTGTCGACCTTATCAACTCACTAGCACGCTTCACTAGCGAGAGGCAATTTTTGTGTTTTGGTTTCTCTCTCGGCCGGTAAGAGATGGGGCGAGGTTTTGTTTTTGTGTGGGAAGGCGCTTCCCCTGTTTCCTTGATTGCCGGCGAACCGTTCGGGCTACAACGCGCCGGAAGGGCTTGAATTGTAGCCACGAAGGTCCTCTATCTTCTCACGTTCGAAATTTCATTGAAAAAAAAGGGGGGGGGGCGTATCAATTCCTCCCTGCCTGTTTTGAAATTTCGCACGGGTTTTTATTGGTGCATCGGTGGAGCCTTGCGTAACTGGTCTTCATGGACTTTGATTTGGTGGTTACCCTTGGAGATGAGGTAAATGTGAGGTCCTATTATGGCATCTACCTGATGTGGAGTTGACCATTTTGGAGCGAAAGGCGCATGGAAGTTATTGGCGGCGTCCGAGAGGTGGTGTTCTTTGTATAGAACCCAGCTACCTGGCGGATATCGTTCTTGTTCCTGCTGGCCCTCGGGTATGTATCTGCCCTGGTATTCTTGCTGGCGTGTGGCTAGTATCCTATTTCGCTCAGCGGCCTCGGGTAACTGACTAGCGTTGAAGGCGTCCGCGGTTTTCCAATTCCCTGGGCGCTCTAGGTTGTAGCCAAACAACGCTTCACTGGGAGTGTAGCCGGTTGCAGCATTTCGTCGTGTTCGAATGTTGTACAATGTGTCGGCGATATATCGATCCCATTTGGTGTGAGGTTCGTTGTGTAGGTGTAACCGTAGCCCTTTCTTCAGCTCTTGGTTACGCCGTTCCGTAGGATTGGCGCGAGGGTGATAGATAGCCGTGGTCCAATGTAAGGTTTCCCAGCGTTCGCAGGCTCTCTTCCATCCGTGACTGATGAACTGGCGTCCGTTATCCGAGATGACGGCCTTCGGATAGCCATAGCGTGGGTAGATTTCTGTTTCCAAGAGACGTATAAGTGTCGGTGCTTTGGACGTCCCGATTGGAAAGGCTTCGACCCATCGCGTGAATAAATCAGTGACCACGAAGATGAATCGCTTCCCTCTGGTGCTTTTCGGATACGGTCCCATGATATCCACGGCAATCGTTTCCCATGGCTTCGTGGGTTGATGTGCTCTCTGAGGAGCGGTGTGAGGACGTGTGTTCGCCTTGTAGCAGCTACAGATTAGGCAGTTCCGGACGTGCCTTTCAACATCCTGTCGTAGATGAGGCCAAAAGTAGCGCTTACCAATGGCTCGTAGCGTTTCCTTGCATCCTGGATGTCCCGCGAGTGTGTGGTCGTGGTAATGGAATAGGACTGTGGGACGTACCTCGCTTGGTACGTACAGACGGAAGTCGGTTGGCCCGCCGTACCACAGTGTATTATTACGCACTTGATACCCCGCTGGGAGGTCCTCGTGATCTGCTTCGTTCTCGGGAAGCAACCACTGCTGAATGGAAGGGTCGTTGTGTTGGGCGTGTTGGATGTCCTCATCCAGACTGGGCATTGCGATTTGCATCAGCGTGGGCGTTGTCCCTGTCGTCATCCCTTTCCTCTTGGGTGGTGTGATGTTCGCGTGTTCTTCGAGAGTCTCGGGTAGGCCTTGAGCGTCAGGGTGTCGTGACAACACATCTGGCAGTTCGTTGTCCTTCCCTGGGCAGTGCTCAATCCGAAACGAAAACTCTTGCAGTAGTAAAGCCCATCGTGTGAGTTTGGCTCGATGATCCTTTGTTTGCTGTAACCAGGTAAGAGCGCGACTATCCGTACGAAGGGTGAACGGTCTATCATCCAAGTAGGGGCGATAACGCTTTATCGCCCATACCGCTGCAAGACATTCCTGCTCGTTGCAGTGGTACCTTCTCTCGGCGGGATTGAACCGTGAACTTGCGTAGGATATGATCCTTCGGCTGTTGTTTTCGCCTTCCTGGTACAGGACAGCGGCTACTCCTTCCTGACTGGCGTCGGTCTGTAGGACGAACGGAAGCGTCGGATCGGGTCGGTGAAGCTTTAGCGGCTTGGCTAGTGCTTCCTTGATTTTCTTAAACCCTTCTTGGGCTGATGCGGTCCACGAAAACTTATTTTTCTCGCTTAGGAGATTGCTGAGCGGTGCTGCGAGATCGGCAAAGTGGTCGATGTATTCCCGCAGCCAGTTGCACAAGCCCAAAAAGCTTCTTAACTCTTTTCTGGTTCTGGGAACGGAGAAGCTTTGGACTTGATGCAGGTGATACTCTTGCGGGTGGTTGTACTCCTCGCTGATGGTGTGACCCAAATATTCTAAGGACCTGCACCCAAATTTGCATTTTTCTGGTGCGCCAACCAACCCGTGTAGTCGCAGACGTTCGAACACTTTCTGTAAGTGTCCGATGTGCTCCTCGTATGTGTTCGAGTAGATGATAATGTCGTCGATATATACTAGGCAGAAGTCTCTGAGGTAGCCTGTCAGCACCTGCTGGCTCATCAGACGCTGGAAAGTTCCAGGCGCTCCTCTAAGCCCAAACGGCATGACTTGGAACTCATACGAGCCTCCGGCGGGAGTGCAGAACGCGGTCATGTGTTTGGAGTCGGGATGCATCGGAATCTGCCAGTATCCCGATTTTAGATCGATGGCTGAGAACACCTTTGCGACGCCGAGGTCTTTGAGTGTCTCATGTATCAGCGGCAGGGTCGTTACTTCATCTCGAGTGATGGCGTTGATCCTCCGGTAGTCAATGCAGAAGCGAGACTCTCCATTCTTCTTCGCGACGATCACTATCGGCGAACTGTATGGCGACGTACTCGGCTTGATGATGCCATCCGCTAACATCTCCTCCACTTGTTGGTGAATAAGCCGCCGCTTCCCTTCCGAGTATCGATACATTGGCGATCGTACTGGCGTGAGGTCGGTGAGCGGTATTCTGTGCGAAGTAGAGCTCGTTGGGATTCGTGGTGACCGGAAGATGTCCTTGAATTGCTCCATCAGCCGTTGGACAGTTGGTTGGATGTCGGGCGGGAATTCGTCAATCTGCGGCAGAGTGATACTTTCATTCGTGGGCGGCGGCAATGCCCAATGGACGGTGTGACGTTGCGTGGTGCCGTAGTAGACACACTTTCGAGCAAAGTCCATCGTGGCTTCTTGGGTCATAAACCATGGTAGGCCCAGAATGAAGTCTTCCCGCAAGTCTTGAACAGCCAAAACGTCCAACTGCGTGCGTACTTCATCTATTATAATGGTTGTTGTGTGCGGTCCTGAAGCGGTGGCGCATTCCCCGTTCTTCGCCAGTTCTACCTCTTGATATGACGACGTGTGGGAGATTGTTAGATGTTTGTCGTTCACAAAATTATGTGAGGCGGCCGAGTCCAGGAGAGCGTAGTAGGTCCGGTTCTTAAAACTAATTTTAACTCTAGGTAGAGTGGTTACGTCGGCGGTGATCTGGTTGGACCGACTCCTGACGTTGTTGGCCTTGTCGTGGCAGGAGGGTTGTCGGTGTTCCTCCCAGGCCGATTGTAGTTTTCCCGGGCTGGATATCTCGCGTTCAGTGCTGGACAGTCCCGGTTGAAATGTCGTTGTGGACAGTGATGACATCGTGGAAGCGAGGGTACCGTTGGTGGTGGTTGTTTGGTCGCTTGGTTCGTCGTGGTCGTCATCTCTTGCCAATCCCGTTCAACATCGCGGGCGCGATCCACGAGCTCTTCCAAGGTCAATGGCATCGGCACTCTCAGAAATGGACGTATGTTGGGTTTCACCAGTTCAATGAGGAAACGGATGATTTCTTCGGCTTCCTTCTCTGGATGTAGGCGTTCGAACAAACTTATTTTGTTCAGCAGAAAAAGTTCGCAAGACTCATGATTCTTCTGCTTTTGCCCGTACAGTTGCGACATCAACTGGGCGATTACTTCGGGTCCAGCGAATTTCTTCTGAAGCCTTTCCCTAAAGTCTGTCCAGGATGTTTGCAGTCGGCTGTACGTTCTCCACCAACTTGCGGCATTGTCCTTTAGATGTGGGGTTACTGTGTCTACCCACTGACTCCGTGGAATTCCGAGGTCCCGTAGGTGATCTTCACACCTTCTTAGATATACCCCCGGGTCTTCAGAAGCATCTCCTCGGAATACGGGCGGTTTCGGGCTTGATTGTATCAACAGCTTTGATAGTAGCTGGTTGAGCATTGCAATCCCCATGGGAACGGTTTCGGGGTCTGCTGGTCGCCCTCGGGTATTTTCTCCCGGTGGTGACGGCGGAGGGTCATCTCTTGCCTCCCTAGGTACTGCTTGTGGTTGTGTTGGGCGCCACCGGGTCGTTACTCCCGGAGGTAACGGTGTTGTGTCGTTATCTATCCGCGGCTCGGAAGATGAACGTCTTCTCTCCATGTTCAGGGCGTTGAGTCGAAAATTTTCGCTTAAATTTTCTGGCCACTACGTTGGGCCGCCAAATTGTTATTACTCTTACGTTGTGGGATGTTCGGATACGGGAGAATAACAATGAGGTTAGGTATAACAATATTTATTTTGCGAAAATATATATATGTACAGTTATTTTACAATCATATGGGGGGGGGTCTCTTCGGTGAGCGTCAGCGGTCCCCCAACAGTGAGACGTCCTTTGGTGGTCGTTTGCTGTCCTTAACAGTGAGACGGGCGGTTCTCGGCTTCCGTGGCTTCGGGCGGCACGACTGCGTCGGGTGACGGCGGTAGTCAGCGGTCCCTAACAGTGTGGCGTCCTTCGGTGGGCGTCAGCGGTCCTCAACAGTGAGGTGGGCGGTGCTCGGCTTCCGTGGCTTCGGGCGGCACGACTGCGTCGGGTGACGGCGGTAGTCAGCGGTCCCCAACAGTGTGGCGTCCTTCGGTGGGCGTCAGCGGTCCTCAACAGTGAGGTGGGCGGCTTCCTGTGGTCGTCCGTGGTTCCGGGCGGCAGTGCTGCGGTATGCGTCAGCGGTCCTCAACCTGGCGACACGTGGGTGGATCCGTCCGTGGTCGGCAGTGGTCCCAGACAGCGAAGTTGCAGTCGAATCTGGCACTCCTGGCGCTTGGTGATACTTCGGCTTCCGTGGTAATCTTCGGCTGAACGGGTGTCAGTCGAAGTAGTACACAGTGACCTTAGTAGTACACTATCCAGTAGTTGGAGAGGTACTGGGCCTCTTCGATAAATCTTAATTTCCTGTCGACCTTATCAACTCACTAGCACGCTTCACTAGCGAGAGGCAATTTTTGTGTTTTGGTTTCTCTCTCGGCCGGTAAGAGATGGGGCGAGGTTTTGTTTTTGTGTGGGAAGGCGCTTCCCCTGTTTCCTTGATTGCCGGCGAACCGTTCGGGCTACAACGCGCCGGAAGGGCTTGAATTGTAGCCACGAAGGTCCTCTATCTTCTCACGTTCGAAATTTCATTGAAAAAAAAGGGGGGGGGGGCGTATCAACTTAAACTAATAATACGTGTATGCAAGTTTATCTATATCAGTTTATATCTTGTTCTAGTGCTTAAAAATACAAAAACTATAAAAAATGTAAGTAAAAATAATAACTTTTTACCTAAAACGTCAGTGGCAGATTACCCATTAGGCCGGACTAGGCCGTGGCCTGAGGCCCTCGACGAACAAGGGCCCCCGTGAAAATTTTGAAATTTTTTTATTCAATTTTTTATTCTATCGAATTTTTATTGTAGTTTTAACGAAAAAAGCCTTTGAACAATCGATCGACCAATTTTGTCGATCAATTTATTTATCATATGCAATTGTTTATAAAATCTATTTTTAAACAAATTATTTTGAAATTTATATTAATTTATCATTTAGATTGTTATTTTATTGACTATTCAAATTTCGAATCGCCCGCTAAAAAGTTTGAACAGTACTTGAAAACTCAGGCTTGTTTATATAAACAAAGACGATTCCTTTCAGTGTTTTTACCAAAACAAAATCATTCAGTGCTTAGTTGAATAACACTTAATTTTACAGCTTTTCAAAAAAAGGGGGGGGGGGGCAAATTTTGAATGGCCTAAGGCCCCCGGTGGGCTTAATCCGGCACTGTAAAACGTTTTTTCATAAATAATTTCTTTTCTGGAAATTAAATAATACAAATAAAAATAAATTTTAATTTTGAGAATCTTCATTTTACTTCTCAGCCAAAAAAAGAAGACTACAATTTAAAAATATGGCAGGAGCTTTAGTATTAGCATTGGATATTGTTTGTACTTCATCTTCAAGCTCCGAAGATGAAGAATATGATAGAGATATAGGGGTCGTTTCAAAATTTGTTGCAGGTAAACGTGTCCCGGAAGAAAAAACATTGATTATTGTTAGTTACATTCAAACTTAGAAAATATTATGGAATCAATAAACAATGCACCCTATTATAAAACACCTTTAATAAAGACAAATAAATCCCACTTCAATTTTTCCTTTTTTTAAAGTAACATAGTGGACAAAAACGGTAACAGAGTTGTTTTCTATATAAACACATGCTGTCAATTCGTGTCCCACGCTACTATGTAGAATGTTTATAGGCCGCAAACTTTTTTTACATTCAATTAATTTATTACTTTAAAATGTGACCTTATTGCACATTTTATAACAATGTGCTAAATGCATATTTGAATCTTCAAGTATTAATAGATATTTTTTAATGATTTTTTAAAGTTTTGTCCCGCGCTCTGTATGAAATCGTAGCTCCACTATGTTGTTACTATAGTATTTTAGGATTTAAAAAACAGATGGCGTTATAATCAGCTCACAATAACTTTGCAACAATGTGTTGTTACCAGTATTGTTATTCGCCGCAGGGTGAGGGGTGATACGAGCCAGCCAGTTGGTTACGAGACGTCAAACTTACCGCGTGTGTTTATTGTGTGTCCACTATGTTACCGAAAATTTTTAGTAAATAATCGCTATTTTCAATGTGATTTTATTAAATATAAGTAGTTTAAAGGGGATAAATCTTATATTTGGAACCAAGTTTTTGCTAAACACTTAATTTAGAGATAAATACCTTACGAGTCGACAAATTTACCACTCTGTTACTACACAACTCTGTTACTAGCTCATGTTAACAGAGTTGTAGAGTAAGTAACAGAGCAGTAATTAGTTCTGTTCAGTGACGTCGCTAGTGGGGGTGACACCCGGGGTGGAAATCGAGAGTATCATCCCCCCCCCTAATAAAAATTATTTTTTTGCACATTAAGTGGGTGTCACCCCTTGTGAATTTTTAACGACAGAAAAAAATATTTTTTTAATAAATAGGACGGTTATCACCCCTTAAACTTTAATTTACCAAAAAAAGTCAATTGGTAAATTTTTTTTTTACACATTTTACCATTTAGCCATTAAACCCAGAAAAAAAAATTTACCTGCAAAACTTCGCTACTAACTACTATAAGTCAATATTAAGGAGTTATTACAAGCGTCAACATAGAAAAAACTAGTGTATAAAGAGTTTATTTTTTTTTTCATTTTTAGAATCTTATGAAGCAATTATCTGCATGAAATTTTGAAACGACCCATAGATGCGAGATGTCCCTGTAATAACAGGACAATTCCACGAGTGGCTGACTTCATTGAAAGAGTTGTTGATTTATACAATGAAGTTGAGTTTAAACAAGCATTCAGGTATATATTGATAAATTTTTAACATAGTACTATAAAACTGTTTAAAAAAATTAACAACTCATTCTTTAAATTTGAGGGTTACTCGAACAACTTACGAATATTTAGTTAATTTACTTGCTTCTGATCTTGTAAACCAAGCTGATCACGAAAATGGAGTTAATCCCAGCAAACAGATTCTAATTGCACTGTGGTATTTTGCAACTCCAGACTCATATCGGTGTGTATTTTAAATATTTCATAAGTGCATTTAAAATAAATAAATTCTTATATTTTAGATCCATTACAACCAAATTTTGTGTAGCCAATGCCACGGCCTGGATGTCTGTTTTTAGAGTAGCCAATGCATTGTATAACTATAGAAATTATTTTATTAAGTGGCCAAAGGAGGAGAATCAGCAAAGAACTGTTGATAGAATACGTGAAAGATATGGGTTTCCTGGTGTAATTGGAGCAGTCGATGGTAGCCATATACGGATCTGTGCCCCTTATATAAATAGAAAAGGATTTGCTTCTTTGCAGTTACAAGTAAAAATGTTTATATGTATATGCATACACATACTTAACTATATCTACATAATAAATAAAGATTTAAAAATTATTTTCTTTCAAATTGCAGCTTGTTTGCAATGATAAATTGGAAATTTTGAATTGCTATGTCGGTTTTCCTGGATCAGTGTACGATGCACGGGTTTTCAAGTACTCTGGGGTTCAAGATAAATGAAATGAACAATTTTTTATTTCCAATTCCCATATTTTGGCAGATTCTGCTTATTCCATTCAAGAAAATGTTTTGGTACCTTACCGTGATAATGGCTATCTGACAACAGAGGAAATACGCTTTAATACGATCCATTCTCAAGTACGTATGATGGTGGAACGATGTATAGGTTTATTAAAAATACGATGGAGATTTTTATTAGATAAAATGCATATGAGAAGAGTAGATCTCATACCATATTATATTTTAGTATGTTGCATTCTGCATAATTTGTGTTTAACACCTTACGAAGTATTAGAATATCCAGTATTAATTCCTGAAGCAAATCATAATATGGGTCTACTTGAGCCAACACCCTTATTCAGTGTGAACGCGGAAGGCAAAAACGTGAAAATATTAAAAATTTATTAAATTAAACTAATTAATTATTAAGAAGTGTATTAAGTCTCCACCAAATTTGCCCTGGGTAAATATCCCACAGTTCTCCAGGCAGAAATCATCGCGATAATAGCCTGCGCAGAAGAAAACCTCAAACGAGGATACAAAAGCAGACATATCTACATTTGTTCCGACAACTAAGCGGCCATAATGGCCCTACTCTCTCCCAAGATAGGGTCACGATTGGTCGAAGAATGTCGACAAAAACTCACAAAACTCTCAGTTGAGAACTATATGAAGATCCTATGGGTACCAGGTCATAGTGGTCCAGAACCAGCCTTCGGAATATCCTCAAAAAACACGAGGCACGAGATCTGGAACTACGCAATTGAGCGGTTTCAGCAATCTTGGACTTCTAGATAAAGACCCTAGGCAAACAAGATCCTTCATTAAGGACTACTCGTCTAAGACAACAGAATATCTTTTGAACCTAAGCAGAAGACAGTTTAAAATCGTAACGGGCCTCCTAACAGGCCTAGTGCCTAACCCACAGTGCAGGAAATGCCGCACAGAGGAAGAAACCTTAGAACACATCCTTTGCAACTGCATAACACTTGCAACACTAAGGAACAAATACATTGGCTCCCCTTTTCTCGAGTCAAACGACATTCAAGACATACCGATGAACAGGATCATATCCTTCGCTGAAGCAACGGACCTGTTCAACGAGTCTTAGCTAATGCTGCTAACCAGGTGAACTCACGACATTGCTTCCACCATCACCTATAAACACCAATACATCAACTGTCTCCTATGCACAACAAAGCATCCACCATCGCCACTTAGGAAAACCACCAAGTGTTCCAAAAATCAAAACAAGCAGCAAACAATTCAGGTTCATTTTCGCAGCCACTGAAGTAGGCAAATATTAAACCCCATTGATATTTATTAATTATTGTCACCTATGGCCGGCGAAGGCATCCCACACATCCTTATCTTGAATGTTGATGCATTTTTTAAATTGTTTATATTTATATATTATTTATTGATTTTTTTATATTATTATTTTATATATTAGATGTTTGAATTAATAAACAGCATAATAAGAAAGTAAATTAAAGAATTTAATTTTTCATATCACATGCATAGAAACAACTAGTTTTGAACCCTGTTTTGACAGTCGAAACAAGACAATTTCAGACCAATGCGATTGTACCGAGCAGAAACAAAGACTACTAGCAAATTTATTAATTTTAAATCTGTCAGAATCGCATTTGTAATAAACAAAAGCGAATCTTATTTCTGAATAATTCTATTATTAAAATAGTATAAGATATTACTGCGCTATTTGTCTGAAATAGTCTTACTTCGACTGGCTACAGAAATCAAAACTCGTTGTTTCAATGCATGTGATATGAAAAATAGCGTGTGTGGCACGGGATGAAACAAAGACGATTTCAGACCAGGGCGATGACATCCTTCGCTTCGCTCGGGCAGTCAACTCTCGCCCTCGTCAGAAATCGTCTAGTTTCAACCCTTGCTACACAATTTACTATTATTAACATAAAAAAATAAAAATACATTTTTTTTCCTTTACAATAGTAGTTAACAAAATTTGTATTTAAGAAAATATTATTTTTTGTATCTCAAACACAAAAAATAAACAAATAAATAAATAAAATTTATTATTTGTTGTTCTCAACCTTGCTTATGAGCTCGCGAAGCAAATCTAATTTTGCAGCTCTGTATATTCTGGTATCAATCAATTTTTGCTCTTGTAAACCCATAAATTTGTCTGAATATTTTGTACGTTCTAAAAAGAAAAGCAATTTAACTCTTTTTTAACTCGGTGGGGGAAGGGGGCCAAAAATTCTAAATAAAATTATATGCATCACAAATGAATTACAGTTGTGAATAAGAATCAAACTTACTGCAGGGTGGTTTTACAATGTTCTCATCAATATTCATTGATGAAGACTCATCAGCTACAAAACACGGTTTCACCCACGGTTTTGCTGAAAACAAGTCATCCGTTTCCTAGAATTTTTTTGTATTAAAACTGTGTTCTTTAAATAATAGTTAGTTTTAAGTTAGTGAATTTCATGTAGCTGCGTACTTACTTCAAAGAACTCGCAAAGTTTCGGTGCAGCTCCTGATCGGTTATTATTGTCTTTTATTGTTTTGTATATTTTTTTCAAACTGTCAATTTTATTTTGGCACTGCTTTATATTTTTGGAAATACCTTTATTATTAATTTGCCCCATAACGGCCTTCCAAAATTTGTTTCTGTTAATTGAAAATAAACTTTTTATAGGCGACAAACAAAAATTTTGTGTGCTGCTTGGACCATTTAGCTATAAATTTATAAATAAGATTATTAAGGCAGTAGTCTGCTTTAGGAGCCGAAAAAAAAGCGTTTTTTCAACAATTTTTTTGAAAGGGAAGGAAATGATTGCGGTAAACGAAATTTTGAGACGATAGTATATTATATTCAAGTTTTAAAAAACAATTTTTATTATTACAAATTATTGAAATTTGCCAAAGTTGTAACGATTTTTCTGGGGCGCCTGGAGTGTGCACTCGTAAATCGGTGCCGGTGATGGAGGTCGTGCGATGCATCTGAAACAGTGGAACCAAATTTTTTTTTAGTTTTTATAAGTTCCTTTTCTATATGAACTAAAAAAATACCGAAGAAATGACGAAATTCCAAATTTTTTCGAAGTTTGAAAAAAAAATTCACTTTTTTGAAAAAAAAAATTCACTTTAAGTTGCAAAACAAGTAATTTAAATAGTACTTTTGTCCAACTTTTTTAGTTCAAATAGAAGATAATTCAATACTGAAGCTAGATCACTTTGGTTTTTTTCGATCGGACATATATTGTTTTCACTATCGCCGGCACCGTTTTCCAAAACTTGTGAAAATGAAAACTCGAGAAAACGGGCTGTAAAGTTTTCGGTCCAAAAAAATGTAAGTTTTTGGATACTTACACCAATTAGATGTTAATCGGCTATCCCCGGGCCATACAATAATCCTTCCTCTTCTTCAAAAAACTCGTTTTGGAATAGATTTAAGACAAAACCGAAAAATCGATTTTTTGAAGCCTGTAAAGCAGACTACTGCCTTAATAATAAGAAAGTATTTCAGTTTGTAATGCGGGTGTGATCTGCTCAGATCAGGTTAGATCTGATGACACTTTTGATGAAAATTTTTTATATCCGATTTTATATCCAATTGGGTAACTATTTTACGCATCTGAAAAAAATTTTGATCCAATTGGATCTGATTGTTTTTTCTTGGGTTGGTTGAAAAATAAAAGGTTCAATCTCAACAATCAGATTATGTATATTTATTCTTTACAAATATAAGAATACAAATAATAATATTAATGGTATATGAGTTATTCAGTTCACGCGTTGGTTTCCAGTGCTCAGTACCTTACCGGTTGCAGAGACAAAATTATCTGTGTGCGTCTACTTATACCCATTACGGTCGCTGATAATAACTGGTGCCTAGGGTGATAAGGAAACTCCGGGTTTCGTTACAATTTCCAGGTTTAGTAAAAATGATGAGAACTAAAAAAAAGGCCCAGCAGTAAAAAAGTCTTCATTTTCATCTCGCAGAACCAAAAATTTGATAGGTATTATCATATTATAAAAATTTGATATGTGTGATGTATATTATAAATATTTAATATGTATTAACGCGGGCAATTTTTTTTCTCAGGGTTTGCCAGGGTTGGCGTAATCTAAAATCAGGGTTTACATGATCTGAAATCTAGTCACCCTACTGGTGCCTGAGTGGGGTTGCGCGCTGTACTGGCGCAGTGATAGTATGACTGTAACAAGTTTATATTATTTTACCTGAATTTTCTATCTCCATTTCATCCTCACTCTCACACAAAACATCATTACTAGGTTCACTAGTTTCACTATTTGTATGTTCAATATTAGTGTTGATGGACACATTTTTCTTTTTAATATTGGCTATTACTTCAGCCGCAACTTGTGAATCTATAAAAAAATTTAATTAGAATAAGAAGAACTGTACTACTTTAAATTAAGTGTAATTAGTAAAAATGTTACCTTCTTTTGATGCAAAATATACCGGGTGTCCCAGATAACTTTTCCAACATGGGGATCTCAGTATCTATAAGAGATACAGGTTTGGTTAAATCAGATGAATTATATGTATGAAAGGGGTGAGTATTATTACACCAAAAAATATTCATAATTCTATGTGGTTTAGGCGGTATACCCAAAAAACTGAAAATTCGGAATTTCTTTAAATGGCTATAACTTTTTTGTTAAAGTAGATAGGTACTTTTTGTTTGTGGTTTCTTAAAGCACTTTTTTGTGTAAAATTAATTGGTGTATTTAGATTTTTTATATCACTTTTAGTTTCCGAGATACAAGCCCTAACTTCAGTTTTTCTTATGGGCTGCTAAGTTGGCTATGCCATATTTGAACGTGTTTTTTACTCTACTTTACAACGATGTGTCACTTGCCATATTTATTGTCGAAAAAAAAATTATAATATATTTTTTCAAATAGTTCATTGTTTCAAATATTCATTTGATATTTTGATTGTTGTTATTGTGATTTTTGTTTACAATTTTTGTTTTTCATAGCTCACTTAAAAGTTAGTAATAAAATACTTCATAAATATCACTGATATTTAGTATTTCGACTTTTTTTCGATAATAAATATGGCAAGTGACATATCGTTGTAAAGTAGAGTAAAAAACACGTTCAAATATGATATATTCAACTAAGTGGCCTATAAGAAAAACTAAATTTAGAGCTTGTAACTCGGAAACTAAAAGTGATAAAAAAATTCCAAATACACCAATCAATTCTCCACAAAAAAGTACTTTAAGAAACCGCAAACAAAAAGTACCTATCTACTTTAACAAAAAAGTTATAGCCATTTAAAGAAATTCCGAATTTTCAGTTTTTTGGGTATACCGCCTAAACCACATAGAATTATGAATATTTTTTTGTGTAATAATACTCACCCCTTTCATACAAATAATTCATCTCATTTAACCAAACCTGTATCTCTTATAGATACTGAGATCCCCATGCTGGAAAAGTTATCTGGGACACCCGGTATTTTTGGTGTTAGCTGCGCGATACATACGTTATTAGTGAGTGGATCTAAAATACTTAAAGGAGTAAGAAAATCTTCAACAGCGTACCCGGCTGATTTTTTTTACATGCCAGTAAACATCTGGCGTAGTTAAGATCTGGAAAACATTACATGTAATTTGTAGTTAATTAAATGAATATTAAAAATACATTTTACAAACCTGTACTTGCTAAATTTGCACATTTTTTTGATACATTTGCTATCAATGTTTCTTGGGACTCCTCATCAAGTAATCGCAGTTGAATTATTTCTTCCCTATGAAATTTACCATTATAAAAAAATTATTTATGAAAAAACATTTTAGGTAAAAAGTTATTATTTTTACTTACATTTTTTATAGTTTTTGTATTTTAAGCACTAGAACAATATATAAACTGATATAGATAAACTTGCATACACGTATTATTAGTTTAAGTAATAATAAATATAATTTTGTTGACACTTGTATTTTTCTGTTTATCATATCAGCGCTGTTTTGTTTTAAAACGCCCGTTTTCAAATCCGAACACGGCCCGTCCAATTTACGTATTGCCAACTTAAATATAGTACAAATGATGGTTCCCGAATACACTCAAATTTTCTGCTAAACAAATGTCAAAATGACATTTAAAACGTCAAAATGACATTTAATATGTCAAAGTAAATATCAGTTTTAAAAAAAACAAATGACGATTTTCTTAAGTCAAATTGAGATAGATCTTTGTAAGGGAATATTTTACAACAAAAGTAGGTGACCCATATTATAGAGAATTGAATGTTCTACAAAAAAGGTTCTATAAAATTTTCACGTAACATGTGTCTTTCTTGAGATATCTTCAAAAAATAAATCTTTTTGGATGTCACCCCTCCCCCTTACACACAATTTTAATTATTTTGAAATGGGACCGTCCTCAAGCCAGACCAAACCAACCAACCAAGTTTCCTCAATATCGGTTCAGTGGTTCATGAGTTAAGCGTGTGACAAGGATTGGGGGACAGACAGACACACACACAGACAGACAGACACGGAACAAAAAGTGTTTGTCTTGACCTGAAACGGATAAATAAAGTAAAATTTTTGAAATCGGAGAACAATTTTTTTTCTCGTTTTAAAACGATAACGAAGCTTCTCGTATCTTCGATATTGCGAGGAAGCAATAATATGTACTTTACAGCTTAAATGAAATATTGTTAAATGTAAAAATACGTTAAATGAAATATATGTGAGAAATACAATATAGTTATATAGTTAGAACATAATAATTTAGTTAGGCATGTGCCTAGTTTGCCTTATGGATAATCCGCCTCTGCTGTATATTGTTTATGAATTAATATAATGTTAATTTTTTACTTAAAGGATATTTAGAAGAAGAACATTGTAACGAAACATGCAAAAGGATTCTTGAAACCTCGGCGCATTTCAAAGAATGCCATTCATCTTTAGTGTCTGGCCGAAAATTCTACACACAAGTGATGGGAAGCACACTTAAAGAAATTTTAGATGAATGCTTCTGTATTGTTTTCAAATATAATAACGATTATTAAAATAGACGACAATGAATAATTATTCAGTGTATGCATATTATGCAAAGATACTATACAATACGCTATTCCATTATTTTGGTTTAAAAAGTTAAAAAAAAAAGTTTATAATGGCAGGAAGACCTACAGCATTGACATTATTGTGGCCGAAGGCAGTATATTGCCAAAAAATGTTATACAGTTGGCGTCTGGTATCTCTAGCTCGCATCTTAGAAACCCCAGAAAATATTTTAATTTGGCTTGCTCAGAGAAAGCTTATACGCAACCGACTTGATTGTGGAAAATGCTGCAAACTTGTCAATTTCACATAAGGGGTAGACGGCAAAAGATGGTCGTGCCGAAATTGTGGATTTTCTAAAAGTGTTCGTTACGGTTATTTTTTTACACGGAGCAATTTAAACCTCAAGCCCCTCATTCTCATGATGTATTGCTGGGCTCGTGACATGTCCCAAGGAGATGCGATGCACGAAGCTGGCGGAATTGAACGACAGAACACCATTATTGATTGGTTCAATTTTTGTCGTGAAGATTGTGCAGCCAACATGGAAAGACAAGCCACGGAAATCGGAAGTTTTGATGAGATGGGTAACTCAGTGATCGTCGAGATAGACGAAAGCAAATATTTTCATAGAAAATATCATCGCGGTCTATATCGTGAAGGACACTGGGTTTTGGGGGGAATTGAGCGCCGCAGCAAGAAATGTTTTTTGGTAGAAGTACCTAACAGAAGAGCAGAAACGTTAGAGCCGCTTATATTAACTCATATTTTCCCAGGGACACACATCATCTCCGATGGATGGGCTGCATACGACAGAATTGATCCATTAGCAAATGGGATATATCAGCATTCTGTATTTGTTCATCAACACAACTTCGTGGATCCGGACGACGACGCAATACATACCCAAAACATAGAAAATATGTGGTTGAGAGCCAAGAGAAAATTGTAAAGGCAGATGGGCACTAGCCACGGGTTTTTTATTTCTTACCTAAGAGAATTTGAATTCCGGTGTAGAATCATTAACGGCACAGTGTTTGGAAACTTTTTGATATGCTTATCTGAGCAATACCCTTTTTTATATATACTATAAGAGTGGAATGGATACTACAGTTTTTAATACTCACAATAAATATTAAACGAAATTCACACAAAGTAAGCGATTTTTTAATAAATAAACAAACATTTTTTCGTAAATAGACTTTATAATCACTTTTATTACAATATATCTTGACATTGAAGGATTGAATCCATAGACTGTAGGCAGAGTAGTTAAAAAAACATAGAGGTATAATGAAATAATTTGGAGCACTAATGCCCGGTATTATAAAGAAATTGCATGCAAGCAAATTTATTTCCATGCAAATTTGCGACTTGCAAACGCTATCTACTAGGATTCAAATGTAAATGACAACGAATCACAGATTGTAGCTTTAAAATATCAAGACAATTTGACTCCTAGTAGATAGCGTTTGCAAATCGCAAATTTGCATGGAAACAAATTGCTTGCATGCAATTTCTTTATAATACCGGGAATGAAACGATAAATAACCGTAAAAACTTGTATTTAATTTTTTTTTCTAAATCATTTAGTCATCTTTGTGGTATGTTTTTAAAAATATTTTTTAAAGAATTAATTTTTTCACAATATCATACGTTTTGAAATGTTAAAGTGCATCCATATTTTTGTAAGATTTTTCACAATGTTCATTTAAAATTTACTAAAATGGCCTATATAAATAACTTGTAGTTACTTGTCATATCTATATTTGCTTAAATTATTTCCAAATGATCCGTTCCAACTCTCATTAAATTATTTGTATTATTTTATCAAACACCCTGAATAAATAAATATTGTATACAAATATAAATAATATATTTTATAATTTCTTTCAGAGTTTTAACTGAAAAAAAGAAGAAAAAACCAACAACGGAGAGTGAGTATATGTACCTATACAGGGTGTTTGGTTCGGCGATACGAATATTTTGAAGGAAGGTAGAATGAATCATTTGGATGTGATTTAAGCAAATATACCTATATACAAAGTGCTACAGTTTTTTTATATCGGCCTTTTTAGTAAATTTTTGAAAAAACCCAGATTTATACATATTAATGGCGAAAGTTCAAAAGTTAAAGAGCCCATATTTTTCAAACAAGATTTTTATATTACTTAAATGTCTATGCTACACTTTCAGATCAAAATAAAATTTATGAATAACAAAAACAAAGAATGGCTGCAGGTTAACATTTGAAAATGTATAAAACTTTAATAAAATTATTTCTTTAAAAAATTATTTTATAAAATCTAGTACACTTACAGATGTTCAAATGGTCTTAAAAACTGCTCTATTTCATACCTTTTCGAAAAACCTACCATATTACCTACATGAACGGGCTACTTTTGTGAAAAAAACTTACATTTATCTGAGAATAAGTAAGATTTTTACATTTTTCCAGTGAGTTGATCCTAGTGTGCTTAATTTACCAAAATTTACCAAAAATCGAATAAAATCGTCATTAGTCTGAAGGGTCATTATTTTCAAGCATTTGTACAGGAGTAAGTATTACTCTGTCCAATGAGTATAAAAAAAATACTCTGCCTTGTAAATGCACGGTGCTTCCTCGTGCTAAATTCATCAAAGGTAGTTAATTATTGAACAATTTAAATAAAAACCGATAATATATTCAGATGAACTGCCTGTCATTGGTTAACCATTTAATTTTCATACTATTTTAATTAAAAAAAATAATTTTACATTTTTCTTAATACGCGCCTGGTTATTATGTCGTATATTTTGAATTTTTTGACAATTTCAATCAAAATCATTATTTTTCTGCTATACGAATGTCAAAATGACATTTAAAATATGTCAAAGTAAATAGCAATTTAAAAAAACAAATGACGATTTTTATAAAGCAAATTGAGATAAATCTTTGTAAGGGAATATTTTACAAGAAACGTAGGTGACCTATATTATAGAAAATTGAATGCTCTACAAAAAGGTTCTATAAAATTTTCACGCAACATGTATCTTTCTTGAGATATCTTCAAAAAATAAATCTTTTGGGATGTCACCCCTCCCCCTTACACACAAATTTAATTATTTTGAAATGGGACCGTCCTCAAGCCAGACCAAACCAACCAACCAAGTTTCATCAATATCGGTTCAGTGGTTCATGAGTTAAGCGTGTGACAAGGATTGGGACACACACACACACACACACACACACACACACACACACACAGAACAAATTTTCTGCTAAACAAATGTCAAAATGACATTTAAAACGTCAAAATAACATTTAATATGTCAAAGTAAATAGCAGTTTTAAAAAACAAATGACGATTTTCTTAAGTCAAATTGAGATAGATCTTTGTAAGGGAATATTTTACAACAAAAGTAGGTGACCTATATTATAGAGAATTGAATGCTCTACAAAAAAGGTTCTATAAAATTTTCACGTAACATGTGTCTTTCTTGAGATATCTTCAAAAAATAAATCTTTTTGGATGTCACCCCTCCCCCTTACACACAATTTTAATTATTTTGAAATGGGACCGTCCTCAAGCCAGACCAAACCAACCAACCAAGTTTCATCAATATCGGTTCAGTGGTTCATGAGTTAAGCGTGTGACAAGGATTGGGGGACAGACACACACACAGACAGACAGACACACACACACACACACACACACAGAACAAATTTTCTGCTAAACAAATGTCAAAATGACATTTAAAACGTCAAAATAACATTTAATATGTCAAAGTAAATAGCAGTTTTAAAAAACAAATGACGATTTTCTTAAGTCAAATTGAGATAGATCTTTGTAAGGGAATATTTTACAACAAAAGTAGGTGACCTATATTATAGAGAATTGAATGCTCTACAAAAAAGGTTCTATAAAATTTTCACGTAACATGTGTCTTTCTTGAGATATCTTCAAAAAATAAATCTTTTTGGATGTCACCCCTCCCCCTTACACACAATTTTAATTATTTTGAAATGGGACCGTCCTCAAGCCAGACCAAACCAACCAACCAAGTTTCATCAATATCGGTTCAGTGGTTCATGAGTTAAGCGTGTGACAAGGATTGGGGGACAGACACACACACAGACAGACAGACACACACACACACACACACACAGAACAAATTTTCTGCTAAACAAATGTCAAAATGACATTTAAAACGTCAAAATAACATTTAATATGTCAAAGTAAATAGCAGTTTTAAAAAACAAATGACGATTTTCTTAAGTCAAATTGAGATAGATCTTTGTAAGGGAATATTTTACAACAAAAGTAGGTGACCTATATTATAGAGAATTGAATGCTCTACAAAAAAGGTTCTATAAAATTTTCACGTAACATGTGTCTTTCTTGAGATATCTTCAAAAAATAAATCTTTTTGGATGTCACCCCTCCCCCTTACACACAATTTTAATTATTTTGAAATGGGACCGTCCTCAAGCCAGACCAAACCAACCAACCAAGTTTCATCAATATCGGTTCAGTGGTTCATGAGTTAAGCGTGTGACAAGGATTGGGGGACAGACACACACACAGACAGACAGACACACACACACACACACACACACAGACAGACAGACACGGAACAAAAAGTGTTTGTCTTGACCTGAAACGGATAAATAAAATAAAATTTTTGAAATCGGAGAACAAATTTTTTTTCTCGTTTAAAAACGATAACGAAGCTTCTCGTATCTTCGATATTGCGAGGAAGCAATATTTGAAAAGTACCCGCATCATGTTTTTTTTACGACTTATTAAGATTAGCATACTTGGATCAACTCACTGGAAAAATGTAAAAATCTTACTTAATTTCACATAAATGTATGTTTTTTTCACAAAAATAGCCCGTTCATGTAGGTAATACGGTAGGTTTTTCGAAAGGGTATTAAATAGAGCAGTTCTTAAAATCATTTGAAGATCTGTAAGTGTGCTAGATTTTATAAAATAATTTTTTAAAGAATTAATTTTATCCAAGTTTTAAAAGTTTTCAAATGTTAACCTGCAGCCATTTTTTGTTTTTGTTATTCATCAATTTTATTTAGATCTGATAGTGTAGCATAGACAATTAGGTAATATAAAAATCATGTTTGAAAAATATGGGCACTCTAACATTTGAACTATTGCCGTTAACATGTATAAATCTGGGTTTTTTCAAAAATTTACTAAAAAGGCCGATATAAAAAAACTGTAGCACTTTGTATATAGGTATATTTGCTTAAATCACATCCAAATGATTCATTCTACCTTCCTTCAAAATATTCGTATCGCCGAACCAAACACCCTGTATAATTAAACATTTAAAAAAAATATTCATTATTTCATTTGTATTAAGAAGGTTGGGAAGTTACTTTTGTGGAGGAGACAGTGGGTTAAGCAAAGTGTTCGATTGCCAAAACTACGTATTAGTTTCAAATATTTAAACATCATGTCACATATTTTTTTTTTCAGTTTCTTATATTGTTTTCCTAATAATGGTATAGTCGAAATGTGTAATTCTTGTTTAAATATTTACATAAATGTATACTTTACAATATACTTAATTTTCACATCAATCTTAATTTTTTTTAATTGATTTTTATAATTTTTTTCTATATTTTAACACTATTTTCATCAACTGTCATTTAACACCATGTATTAAAACTGAACTTAAAATCTGAAATTTTAGTATTTCATTCATTTTGAGTGTCTAAACAATTGTAAGAAATTTCAAGTTATTCATACTGTAACTACCCATCCTTCTTAAGCGTATATTTATCATTTATAATTTTTATTTTTTTCAGTAATACAACAAAAAAAAGCAAACAATACTGGCAAGGTCACCGCCAGGTGCAGAAAAAAAGAAAATTTTATAAAAAGAATAAAGCGCCTCGCGGCAATAAACACGGCATGCAAAAGAGCAAGCCTAAAAAAATGAGCAGCCAATTTTTTACGGCTCTAATTGCCAGGTGATTTATATGAAAAATTTTTAATGTTTTTTTTATATTATTATTGTTATTATTTCTTTTATTAATTAATTTAAAAAATTGTTTTCGTTATAACTGTGTTAATAATTTTTTCAAATATTTTTTTCAGGTAGTAGATTTTTATAGAAAATATATTTTGTATTTTATGAACTATAAGGTTTTAAATGAAATAGTTAATAATTTGGTATGTCATTAGATTGTGATTTGAAAAAAAAACTATCAGGTCTGTTGTCGGTTAGTTTGAAAAACGTATTTAATTAAAATGAGAATTTTTTTGTTTTGTAGAATACTTATGTTCTTTTTAAAGAAATTAATTACTTTAATTATTAAATAGGGTGATTCAGCACTGTCGTGCCAAACTTGAACAGTAGATTGAGAAAAATATTTTAAGCAAAAAACTTCCAATAAACATGTGTCCGGAAATTTTTCCTTAGGGAACTACAGGACTCCAAAGATTTTACTAAAAATGAGTTTTAATTTAATATCTAGAGAACCCTTTGTGATAGAATTATGAAATGTAGTATTTGGTTTAGTAATAATATGTGTTCTCGATTTCTAATATTAACCAATTATATTTTAGACCAGGGCTGTATGGGGCCAGTGAACCCATCGATTTTTATCTAGTATTTCTTTGTTCGTTATTTTTTTTCCTGAGTTGGTACATCAATAAGATTATATGACTCAAAATACACAAAAACACAATTTGCTTGTTTATCATAGGATAAACCGTTTTCAAAAAAAAATATTGATGGAAAAGAAAGCATGCAGAATTTAACATAATACGGATGCTTGAAATTTCAAATAATAAATTTATATTCTTGTTCCATGATAAAAAATAAGACAAAAAGTTAATATAAATATACCTCCGATAATGCATCCTTATCAACAAATAACCATTTTTAGTTTGTTTTTTTAGTCATGTTAATAAAGTACATGTAACAGTAATAGAACTGGCTGTAGATCTTACATATATGTTTTTGTGTATTTTGTGTCATATAATCTTATTGATGTACCAACTCAGGAAAAAAAATAAGGAACAAACAAATACTAGATAAAAATCGGTGGGCCCACTGGCCCCATACAGCCTGGTCTAAAATATGATTGGTTAATATTTGAAATCGATATCACGTATTATTTCTAAACCAAATACTAAATTTCATAATTCTACCACAAAGGGTTTTCTAGATATTAAATAAAAACTCATTTTTAGTAAAAACTTTGGAGGTCTGTAGTTCCCTAACGAAAAATTTCCGGACCCATGTTTATTGGAAGTTTTTTGCTTATAATTTTTTGTTGACGCCATCCTTGTCACACATTGACTAACGTAATTACTTTAAAACAAAATCAGCTGTTACTTAATTGTTGAGTTGAATCTTGTTTTGAATTTATGCGCGTGATGCATTTTGTAACATCAGCACTTGCCGAAAATAAGGCATCGTGTATACATGAATTGTTAATATTCAGTCGGATCCGCCCTTATTATTGTAATTCAAGTTATTATTATTTAATTAAAAAATCATATTACATTATTATTAATATTATAATAAGGTTTTAGAAAAAATGTTGTGTGCACCTCGGATGTAAAGTGCGTTTTTCGCACTCGTGTGATTGTTAATCTCGGCTAGCGCCTCGATTAACAAACATTCCCACTCGTGCGAAAAACAGCAACTTTACGCCCTAGATACACAAATAACTATTTTATAGATTTGAAATGAAAAAGCTAAAAAAAGGTCTCCACATTTTATTTTTATGTTTTTTTTTATGCATTTGTAATGTATTTACATGACGACAATGACCAAAACATAAAATTCCTTAAGTCTTATTTCAAATATCAACTACATATATTACTTTTGCACAATACAATAAATCAAGACGAGGGTTTTACATTTAAAATACTCTGAAACATACAAAGATTTGAAACTTACTTAAAACACATGTGCGCTCCTATTTGGGTGGTCAATATACCGATTTTCAAGACCTTATTACTAAGGGCGTGACAATTTACAAGTGGACAATCCCTAACCCATGACAGACATAGAACAGATATACATAACAAAAATGCACAACTTCAACGGACTTAAAAATATAAAGACAGATTTGAATTGAACCTGGTACAAGAAACATGTACATAATAACAAATAAAATAAATATAATTACAAATAAATAGTGTTTTGTTTTCTTGATGATTAGTAGAACGGCACATTACATAAAATTAGTGTAACCGAACTGAGATACATCACAATAAATTTGGTGTCTCAAGCGGAACATACATTACACATTAAAGACTTAAAAAAAGGTCTTCACATTTAATTTTTATGTTTTTTATGCATTAAAGACCTAAAAAAAGAAAAAAGGGTTGCCGATAATTCAAAGTTCATTACTTCATTCAAACATTGAAATCTTTTATAGGGACCATTTTTTACCCCTTGCGGACCACTAGTGGTCCGCGGACCACCGGTTGGGAACCCCTGCCCTAGACCATAGGTGTCCAACCTTTTGACTCTCGTGGGCCGCAGAGCGCAAAAAAATAGCGAAAAAATTTGTTAAGGGCCGCAAAAAGAATTTGAAGACCATTTTTTTGACTTGATTAATTTATTTATATCTCTGTATGTACAATGTACACTATGGTACTTTATAACACAAACAATCTGAAGACTTTTTTTAGGGTTCCGTAGAAAACTAGGAACCCTTATAGTTTCTCCATGTCCGTCCGTCCGTCCGTCCTGAAAAATTTTGTCATAATAAGATGAAATTTGGTATACGCTCGTAGATTGATGACCCAAAAACATAAATGATAAGATTTTTGAAAATAAAAATTTTTTAGACCCCCTTTCATAAAATAAAAAGTGTTTTCAAAAAAAAAATTTCACCTACACCATTGAGTGGGGTGTCGTTAGAAAGGTCTCCTAAAATGCAACAAAAAATGTAACTGAAATTTTTAATTTGAACTTACATTTTTAAATAGATCACGATGTATTTTCTCTCCAAAGTCATTAAAAAAGCGTCCCCCCCTCTATTTTCTAAACTATCAATTAAAAAAATCTGAAAAAATTCCAGAACGTAGATTTTAATTAGTACTTTCACTGAAAATTATAACGAACATAGTCAAAAATAATTTGGACCCCCTTTTCATAGATTGAAAAGTGAACTCACATTTTTTTCGTTTACCCCATTGAGTGGGGTGTCATTTGATAGGTCTCCTAAAATGCAATAATAAAAGTCAAATGACTTTTTGATTTTAACCCTTCAGTCACGAAAATTTTGAAAAATACTTTTTATAAATCGTAGTGAGAATGACTACGGAACCCTATCATGTGCGTGCCCAACACGCACTTGCCCGTTTTATTTACCTGATATGGTTAATTATTTTCATATTTTACTTTTTTTTATCTTAATATTTTATATTTTTTATCTTTATATTTTATATTATATCTTATGCGGGCCGCACAAAATGTGCTCGGGGGCCGCATGCGACCCGCGGGTCGCGGGTTGGACAAGCCTGCCCTAGACTAAATTACTGTTATTTGATACTGGATATTGACAACACTTATTAATAATAAACTGGATATCAAATTTCATAACTGTACCACAATAGGTTCTCTAGTTATTAAATGAACACTAATTTTGAGCAAAATCTTTGGAAGGCTGTAGCTCCCTTACAGAGAATTTCCGGACACATGTTCACATGAAGTTTCTTGCTTTAAATAACATCCTCGATCTACTGTTAATTTTTTTACACTAATTGTAAATCACCTGTATTAATGTGGATGCAGAAAGGCTGGACTAAATTGTCTGAGATAATATAACAGTTCTACAAGAGAAAGATAGGGAAGATTTGGGGGTTCAATCCCCTTCCTATGAGTCTATGAACAGTATTAGATGATTATAACATAATATACTAGCATTATTACAATAATGAATACATACATGTAAATGAAGAATATAACCAATTATGTACTTTTTTCCACATAAAAGATGATTTTAATAATGTATAATATAACTATGAGAATAAATACTAAGACATGCCCCCCCCCCCCCCCCCCCCCACACACACACATCGCAAAAAACTATCTACGCCACTAAAAGAAATAAGCGAACAATACCGTTCTCTGGCGTTTTATTGTCGAAATACAGGCAGAAGCTGAATACATAGAAGAGATTACTATTTTCTAGTAACAGATTTATACATCCTGAAATATGCTTAAATAACAAATTAACACACTTATAGCACAAAACATAAATATTGTCTAACGCTAGTTCATGTTTAGTAAGGACGTTGGCATTGGAAACAGAATAAAGTGTAATTATTATTAGAAAAACAATTGAGATTTTTCAGTACCTACACAAAATAGTGCATTCAAGAGTAGCATTCATTTTCATTATTGCAAGTTATTTTCACAATATCATCTGATATTTAGTAAAGATATAATTAAGGTGCATAACTATTAACAATTATTCTTGTCTGTATTATGTATAAATAATACTAATGTAATAAAGGTGTTACATGTTTTTGAAGTGTATTTTTTATAGTATCAATCACAGAACAAATACAAGTAGAAGCGTCAATTGCATAGGATTTAAGTAGGCAAATTATCGTTAGTACTAGACCGATACTTATAGTCGCCGCCACTATACATCTTTAAGGTTTGAATATCAAATAACCTAACAGAAAGATCACGTTTCAATTGCTTTGGAAAATTTTGTTGAAATAATTGAGGTTTACGGTTGTTTATTTTTACAAACTGCAAGAAATTATGCAAATTGCAAGTATGTTTTTTTACCAAAAAGTATCATAAAATGTAAGTAATTATTGTTATTTATAAATAGTTTATTCATCAAAAATATACTAACTAACAATATCTAATATATATTTTTTGTATTTCAGCAGATATTGAAAGATTTCATCTTTTATGTGAGCTAGACCTTGTGTTTTGATTTTGATGTAAAAATGAAATGTACCTACAAGAACGACTACATCACTTGAAATAAAAAATATTCTATGTCGTTTTCTTTATGGCATTGGATGATTTTTAATTGTAAATTACATTTTCTTAAATAATTATATTCTATTTTAATGGAAACTATGTTCATTATTCATAATAAATGAAAGGTAATGATAATATAAAATATTCCATGGTATTATTATACATATATGTACAGTTTTTACACTTATGACAACAATCAATTTTAAATATTTTTAATTGTTCATAATTTGTTTTGGCAGGTCGCCTCAATACAGTATGTAAATATTATTTCCTTTTAAAATTTGAAAATATAAAATTTTTATTTGTTGCAAAATTAAGTCATTGTTAATTTTTGTATAGGTACATATATAGCCAATTTAACAGCTGTCAGTACTTTAGAATGCTTCACAAGAAATATACATATGTACATAGTTAAACTGAAAAACCAATAAATTATACTTAACACGAATGATTTATTGCAAATTCTTCAACTGATAACATTATAAGGTATGACATCTCTTTTTTAATATGATACTAATTTTACTAATATAATTATTTAATGTCATTAATTTTACAGATAATATATGTATTATTTATGTTCATACATAATAATACAATACCTATGTACTATGTAAGATTCATCTCTAGGATTTTATGTTTGTTTAATGTTAACTACAATGTCAGACTCTTTTTAATATAAAATTACAGGTATCACACTATAATATAAACGTGTATGAATATATATATATATATATGTATGTCTCCTCGAAACTATAGCTTTATAGACTCTGGAATTACCCGGCCGATTTTAATAATTTTTTTTTCGTCGTTTAGCTTGACTCTTTTTCCAGTCAATAGGCTAAATTTCATTTCTTAGCTATGAAAGGTCTCTGAGCTGTGATTTTTTTCCGAAAAAGTACATCGAATTTTACTAAAAAAACGTTGAATTAGCTGGTTCGAGTGTCGGCTTTTGTTTTTCAGACAGTGTGATTGTCGTTTGAAAAATACTATTTTTACGATAATTTGCTAAATTACAAGATATCACTGTTGTATTTTGTTTATATCTGTCAAAATATGACATTTATAAAGAAGAAAACACATGGATTTTTATTGACATTTTCATAAAAAACACACTGATAAATTACTTGATTAATTTTAAAATGTTAGATTTGTGAATCAATTATAATTTCTACGTAAAATAGATTTTGATTGAAATTGTTAAACGATGAAATTATAAACGGCTGTTTTTTATCTTATATACGTCAGGAGCGTGTAAAGAAATGTTATTTTGTACATTTTGATTAAATTGCTTATAAATTAAATTTTAACCAAAATTGATTGGTAATTTGATGTAATTAGTATAATTATCTATAGATAATATTAAAAAGTATAATGTCAGGAGCGGCGAATTAAAAAATATTTAAAATCTTTTTTTCTAATTAGTTTAAATTTGACAGATAACAGATGACAGGGAATGTTCTAGAAGGTTTTCTATCGTTTTCTATTAGGAGTGAGAAAATTTTTGATGACGTTAAATTTGATAGTTCCAAAATTACGTGGTTTTTTACATGTGACATATTTTTTATGTTTGTAAAAAAATTATTTTGAGTGAAATTGTTGAATTTTTTTTAATTGTTGAAATTATTCATTTAAATCAGGGACGGTGTTTCAAATATTTTTAAATTTGTGTTTTTTTAATGAAATGGTATAAAAATATAATTTTTAATAGTTTTGTTGATGTAATTTATTCAAAATTTCACATTTAAAAATAATAATTAAGTCAGGGGCTGGTGTCGTTTTAAATATATGAAATTTTTGGGAACTGTCACATTTCGTAACGATTGTAAAAACTTAAAAAAACATTTTTTATAGTTCAAAAATATAAATTTCATAAAAATATGAAAATTATAATATAGATCAGTAGCGCCTATAAAAAATTGTTTATGAATTATTATTTTTTTGAAAGTTTTGAGATTGATATATTAATTTTTTTTTAAATTATAATTTAGTCAGGGGCGTTGCATGAAAATAGTTCAATTTGTTATTTTTTAAAAGTGCAATGTTTTTAAAATTATTTAATAAATAACAGTACATTTTAGGTTGTGTAATTTATACATGTTTCATTTAAATCAGGGACGGCGTTTCAAATAATTTTAAATTTGTGTTTTTTTAATGAAATTGTATATAAATATAATTTTAAACAGTTTTGTTGTAGATGATTGATGCAATTTATCCAAAAGTTCACATTTAAAAATAAATAAGTCAGTAGCGTCTCAAAAATTTTTTTTAATTGTTCAAAAATTAGAAATTTCAAAAAAATATGAAAATTATAATATAGATCAGTAGCGCCCCAAAAAAATTATTTATGAATTATTATTTTTTTGAAAGTTGAGATTGATATATTAATCTTTTTTTTTTAATTATAATTAAGTCAGTGGCGCGCATGAAAATAATTAAAATTGCTATTTTTTTAAAGTGATGTAGACAAATTAATTTTGATTAAAATTGAACAAAAATTAAAAACTTCAGGAATATATAAAAATAAAAAGTTAACCATTTAATAAATAACAGTACATTTTAGGTTGGGTAATTTATACATGTAATATTATTGAAAATTGTAATATTGATATGTGATTATCACCGCCAATTTAAGAAATAAAATGAGTATCAGCAAAAAGATTGGAAAATTATTATATTATACACATACGAGGGTCGCAGACCCGAGTAAATTTGTGATTAGGTAATTTGTACATGTAAAATTACTGAAAATTGTAATATTGATTATCTCCGCCAAATGAAAAAATTAACTATCAAAAAATTGTGGAACGAGTATGATATATACACATACGAGGGTCGCAGACCCGAGTAAATTTGTGTAAAAAATATGGCGTCAAAGGGGGTTGGGGCGCGAAGCGCCCAGGGGCACAGCCCCTAGTGTGTAATATATTAATTTGAAATATTTTTAATTCTATATATAGTTATGTCATTAAAGTCATAAAATGATTTTTGTCATTGTCGTATCAGATGGAAATGTCTCATAAGGGATTATTTGGAATATCGGCCGGTTTCGCTGCAATAATATATAAATAAACAATGAAATCATTTACAATATAGGTATTGCTCAGGTATCGATGCAATGTCTCTTCGATAAAGCATAGTACAAAGAATATTTGGGTAAAATCCATGCCAGGTCCTATCACAATCCAGTAAAATATTTTTTGTACTACGTTGTATTGAAACGAGATTGGATCGAAACCTGACGGATACCTATACAGGCAGTGTGAATGATTTCATTGTTTATTGTTTATTTACATTTAATTAGAGAGAGACCGGCTCGATGGTCTGGATTGACTCTAAGTACATACAGTATACTACATGTCGTATAACTATGCAACGGGCCTTATCAGTTTAAGCGCAAACAAGATCCAAATTAATATTCAGTGGTTTTAAATGCTGCGATATGTTCAAATATGTTTTAAAATCATTCGCTGATTTAAATTTACTTATTAATTTTATATATTTACAAAATAACCAAGGTATTTCATTTAAAATTTCAGGATTTGTGAAACGTTCTGTCATAGGACAAGTTTGGGAAACGCTATTCTACATCATACTTTAATATCAACCAAATTGACATTGACCCATGTCCCATAAGATTTGCTTAACTATTTCAATCTATTCGTTAAGTCTGAGAATCTAGCGTCATGATATTGGTAAAAAGTTTCAATAATGGAAACCGAAGTATGAACAATAGAAATAGCATATACATCATTGACATTAAGTTAGAGAGGGTGAAAATATATTGAAGAAACTATATTTATTTTTAGTAGAAGAGGTTTTGTAGGGCTCAAAGAGAAACAAAAGAATTTTGGTTTATCGAGGTTCGACTTATAAAATTCTACTGTAATAGGTGTGTTTTTTTTAATTCAAATAATTAGGTATGTATTTTGTTTTAATTCAAATTTTAAAAATAGTTAAATTTGAAATTACTGTTATAAGTATTCCAACAAAAAATTAGCTTAGTTGAAAAAATATTAGGCAGTTTCTATTTTACAAATAAAATTTATAAACCCGGGTAACATCGGGTCTAAAGTGCTATACATTATATTAAAACCTTTATAAATTACATCCAAATAGTTATATAGGAGAGGGAAAATTAGTTTCATATACATCCCTATGTCAACGACTAGAGCGCAGATAAAATTCATATCTAAGTCAACGACTAGAGCGCAGATAAAATTCATATCTAAGTCAACGACTAGAGCGCAGATAAAATTTAGTTTCATATCTAAGTCAACGACTAGAGCGCAGATAAAATTTAGTTTTATATCTAAGTCAACGACTAGAGCGCAGATAAAATATAGTTTCATATCTAAGTCAACGACTAGAGCGCAGATAAAATTTAGTTTCATATCTAAGTCAACGACTAGAGCCCAGATAAAATTTTGTTTCTCATATCTAATTCAACGACTAGAGCGCAGATTTTCATCAATTATAAAATTTTGCTATTTTTGTCACCGATTAACTTGCAAGTTACTCCTAAGATCTGGAAATTGTTATATTCCAAAATATATCTCGATAGTAAAGGATTAAATGTCTGCATTATTGTAAAAATGTCATTTTCTTCTGTAGCTTTTTTATGAACTTGATTTTCGGGCTGTTTTTTGTTCTGACATATCTACCACGTGGGAGTCTTTTTTAGAAGTGTTTCGAAACAGCTATTAATAATAAGTATATATGTTTAATGATGGAATAAATAAGAATTATGGATATTTGATTATATTTATGAAGTATCTACATAATATGTATTTGTTTATCTCGATATGCTATCATATGGTATGTATTATTATTTTTTTATGATAATCTCAGTGTTAAATTGTCCATACGATAAATTGTTTTACTATATATTGTTGTTACGGTAAATTCTCCATACGATTAATTGTTTTACGATACATTGTTGTTACAGTAAATTCTCCATACGATTAATTGTTTTACGATACATTGTTGTTACAGTAAATTCTCCATACGATTAATTGTTTTACGATATATTGTTGTTACTATAAATTCTCCATACGATTAATTGTTTTACGATTAACTGTTTATGATAAATTGACCGGATTTCGTGCTGATATCCAAGGTTGTGGCGTATGAAATTAATTAAAGATTATAATTTTTTTTAAAATAGTCATAGGGGATGGAAATTTTGCTTCACATATAACTTTGTATAAGTCAACGACTCTAGCAATAAATAATAGTGACGTTTTTAACTTTTATACAAAATCTTAAGCACAGATACTTATTAATGAATTTTTTAACTTTAGCTACTTTTATCACCTATTTTATTGTCTTGCAAATTACTCATTATCCCGGGTTAGACCAGGTATTTGTGCTATACATTATACCAAAATCGTTATAATTTTCATCAAAATAGTCATAGGGGAGGGAAATTTAGCTTCATATAAGTCAACGACTCTAACAATAATTTGTGACATTTATAAGTTCGATACAAAATCTCAAGCATAGATATTAATGAATTTTGAAATTTAGCTACTTATATCACTGATTGTCTTTCAAGTCATTCCTAAAACCTATAAAATATTATTTTCGAATATATAGAAATAATTTAAATAAAAAAAATATTATAGCATGGCTGTATGTTAAATATAGTTTAATTTAATATCCCCGGGTAACACCGGGTCATATGGCTAGTTAAATTATAAAAGTAATCACATATTAATACTTCGGTGTCATGATGTATAAAAAAGTCTCGTGCCTGCCAAAGCAGTTTATTTGTTTTAAGCGTTCAATTGTAATAACTGTAGGTAATTGTCGGCTATATATATTTTCTTTAAGTAATGTGAAATATTCCCAGTAATTGAAAAAGTAATCGAAAGGAATCAAATTTTGACGATTCATTCCGGTTTCTGTAAAATTCCATATACCTACACCGCCGATAATTTCATTAGGTTTAATTATTGTTTATTATGTCCAAGCAGTCTGAAAAAGTTTTAGTGTTGCCAACCTATTTTTTAGTTGTAAATTTTCATTACTGATTCCATTTGAATCCGGTAAACGTCATTCAGATTGACAATTTGCTATTCAGATTCCGGAATAAAACAGAATGGTATTTCATTCCGTTTGATTCTTTTCTCAATTACTGGGTTAGCTGTCGTTTTTGTTTTTGAAAGTAGAAAGCAGTATAAAATCACAAAAAGGAGTAGTTTGGGAGTGCAGTTTAAAAAGGAGTAGTGGCCACAAAAAAGGAGTTAATAACCCTAAAGGAGTACGTTTGGTCACCTTAATTAAATGTAAGTAGGTACCTACCAAAGTTATTAAACTATACAGGTTGACTCATAGCGGGCGGAGAGTGCGTGTGACAGGAGTAGTATTACATATATGGTGTGACATCACTGGCCGTCTAATGTCAAAATTTTGCGTATAAACATGCGTCATGAATATCTTCATGACATCATGGACATACAATTATCCTTTGCGTGTTCCGTTATACACTGTGAATACTGGAACTCATGACGTCACCCATGTATACTGGATTATCGTTCCGTTATACTGGATTTACCGCCATTTTGAATTGAAACGTCAGAATGAAAACGTGATATATTAGTCCAAGAGCTCGTGAACCCTCCGAGTAACCTTCGTCCTGTAAGGCTAGTAATTTTTTAGTAGCGAGTCATAGCATACTAAGTACGAAAACCACGACCTGGCAGGCATCAGCCCTGCACATCATCAGACCTTATATTTGTTAAAGTGTGAATAAAATAAAAAAAAAAAACTTGTCGCTGTAAACTTCAAATTTTAATATGATTTAGTTAATTTACTGTAAAGTATAAAAAAAAATTGACAGGAGATTTCAACGAGCACAAGTACCTGACAGGTGAATCGAAAGGTGTGCAGTATATGATTCAAAATAAGGATTTAAACTCGGAATGAAAGATAATAAGCTACAAACTTGTATACATCTTTGTTTTGACATTTTATAAGTTGGCTCAAAAGTCACATAGTATCTCGTGTCCGCAAGTCAAGATATTCAAGGTCAAAAGTCACGAAGAACGGTTTTTTGTAAATATATTGTTTTCTTTGCTCTAAATGACATTTTAAGTTATTAGAGAAGTTGTAGAGCATAAAATTCTCTACAAATTTGGTACTAAGTAATATTTTATACATTTAACCGTTCTTGAGATAGAGTGCAAAGAGCGGAGAGCGCTTAGCCGTATGGGCCGTATACAGGGTGAGTCGTATCAGGTGGAACAAACTTAAACCGTTGATTGAGAAAAATATTTTAAGCAAAAAAGTTCATATAAACATGTGTCCGGAAACTCTTCGTGATGGAGCTACAGACTCCCAAAGATTTTGACTAAAATTGGTTTTTATTTAATATCTGGAGAACGCATTGTAATACAGCAATGAAAATTCATACCTGGATTAGTAATAATACATGTTATCGATTTCCAGTATCAAACAATGGTTATTTAGACCAGGGATGTATGGGGCCTGTGGGCCCTCTGATTTTTATCTAATATTTTTTTGTTCTTCACTTTTTTCTTATGTATGGTATTTTTATAAGGTCATATGATACAAAATACACATAAATATACGTTGTTAAGTTGTCATAAGATCAACTGTTTACGAGAAATACGATGCGGAATATAGTTTTGCAGAATTTAACTTAATACGGATGCTAAAAATCACACAAAATAAATTTATATTCTTGTTCTAGTACTAAAAATAAGAAAAATAGTTGGTGAAATATTCCTCTTAATATGACTCCTCATAGAATTATAGCCAGTTTTATTACTTTAATTCGTGCTTTATTAATTGACTAAAAACGAAACTAAAAATTGTTATCTGTTGTTAGGGATGCAATTTTAAGGTATATTTACATACACATTTATTCTTGTTTTTAATTATAGAACAAGAATATAAATTTATTTTGTTTAATTTTTAGCATCTGTATTAAGTTAAATTCTGCAAAACTATCTTTCACATCGTATTTCTCGTAAACGGGTGATCTTATGACAACTTAACAATGTATATTTATGTGTATTTTGTATCATATGACCTTATAAAAATACCAAACATAGGAAAGAAGTGAAGAACAAAAAATACTAGATAAAAATCAGAGGGCCCACAGGTCCCATACACCCCTGGTCTAAATAAAATTTGTTTGATACTGGAAATCGATAACACGTATTATTACTAATCCAGGTATGAATTTTCATTGCTGTATCATAATGGGTTCTCCAGATATTAAATAAAAACCAATTTTAGTCAAAATCTTTGGGAGTCTGTAGCTCCCTCACGAAGAGTTTCCGGACACATGTTTATATGAACTTTTTTGCTTGAAATATTTTTCTCAATCAACGGTTTAAGTTTGTTCCACCTGATATGACTCACCCTGTATACAGAGTAATTCAGCACTGTCGTGCCAAACTTAAACAGTAGATTGAGAAAAATATTTTAAGCAAAAAACATCCAATAAATATGTGTCCGGTAATTTTTCGTTAGGGAACTACAGCCCTCCAAATATTTTCCTTAAATTGAGTTTTTATTTAATATCTAGAGAACCCTTTGTGAAAAAATTTTGAAATTTGGTATTCTGTTTAGTAATAATAAGTGTTATCGATTTCTCATATTAACTAGTTATAATTTAGACCAGGGATGTATGGGGCCAGTGGGCTCATCGATTGTTATCTAGTATTTTTTCTTCTTTAATATTTTTATAATGTTGGGCACTTATTTAAGGTTATATGACACAAAATACACAAAAACATAATTTGCTTATTTTTCATAGGATAAACCGTTTTCGAGAAATATCGATGGAAAAGAAAGCATGCAGAATTTAACTTAATACGAATGCTCCAAACTACAAATAATAAATTTATATTCTTTTCTTCTATGATAAAAATTAAGACAAAAAGTTAACATAACATACCTCAGAAAAACGCATCCTTATCAACAAATAGCCATTTTTAGTTTCGTTTTTTTGTCCAATTTAATGAACATACCTACTACAGTTATACAACTAGCTATAGATCTTAGAGGATTCATATTAGGAGGTTTCTTTATATAAACTTTTTTTCTTACCTTTAATCATAGAACAAGAATATAAATTTATTTTTTGTAATTTGGAGCATTCGTATTAAGTTAAATTCTGCATACTTTCTTTTCCATCGATATTTCTCGAAAACGGTTTATCCTATGAAAAATAAGCAAATTATGTTTTTGTGTATTTTGTGTCATATAACCTTAAATAAGTGCCCAACATTATAAAAATATTAAAGAAGAAAAAAATACAAGATAACAATCGATGAGCCCACTGGCCCCATACATCCCTGGTCTAAATTATAACTAGTTAATATGAGAAATCGATAACACTTATTATTACTAAACAGAATACCAAATTTCAAAATTTTTTCACAAAGGGTTCTCTAGATATTAAATAAAAACTCAATTTAAGGAAAATATTTGGAGGGCTGTAGTTCCCTAACGAAAAATTACCGGACACATATTTATTGGATGTTTTTTGCTTAAAATATTTTTCTCAATCTACTGTTTAAGTTTGGCACGACAGTGCTGAATTACTCTGTATATACGGCCCATACGGCTAAGCGCTCTCCGCTCTTTGCACTCTATCTCAAGAACGGTTAAATGTATAAAATATTACTTAGTACCAAATTTGTAGAGAATTTTATGCTCTACAACTTCTCTAATAACTTAAAATGTCATTTAGAGCAAAGAAAACAATATATTTACAAAAAACCGTTCTTCGTGACCTTTGACCTTGAATATCTTGACTTGCGGACACGAGATACTATGTGACTTTTGAGCCAACTTATAAAATGTCAAAACAAAGATGTATACAAGTTTGTAGCTTATTATCTTTCATTCCGAGTTTAAATCCTTATTTTGAATCATATACTGCACACTAGGGTGTCCCGAAAAATTTTTTTTTTGTTTTCCTTAACGCAAGACCTCTTGAAATTTGTGTTATTGATCGTAGATTACCAAAATAATTTTAAAAATAAAATTAAACTATATCTTTAGGGTTCTACCGATTTTAAAAATTTTGAAAATTTGTAATTTTTATGGTAATATTTCGTTATCCTTAATTTCGGCTCCTGAACTAAATATATATAAAAAAAATTACTTTTGTTCTATTTAGGTGTAATACATACACGACGTTTCGATTTGTATGCAACAACACGTTACCAGCGACTTCGAATTTATTAGGTTTCAACCTGCAAATTACCTCAAATTTTATCTTGTTTCGAGGATTTTACTCGCGAGTGTTTTCTTCGTAGCCAAAGTAATTTTTATGCTATACAAGTACAATTGCGATTATTAAAGTGTTAAAAGCGGATTTTGTGAATTTTAAATAATGAATTCGAGGCGTAGTGAGACTAATTGTGCTATATTGGGACCATACAAAGAACTTGACGATCGGTAGCTACCAATTATAAGGGACGCCATTAAATTTAGGATGTGGCTATTTGCACATACACTATGTGCAAGCAATTGGCTATTCGAACATACACTATGTGCAAGCAATTGGCTATTCGAACATACACTATGTGCAAGCAATTGGCTATTTGCACATACTGAATGATCTGAATGTGAACCGAAACCCCTAAATCTAGAAACGTGAAATTTCAGGGGTGTATTTATTTTATGTCGTAAATGTAAATACCCACTAAGGAAATATTTTTCGAATTTCAGCCCCTACGGGGGTAAAAGAGGGTGTAAATTTTTGTATGGGAAAAATATTTTTTCGATGGATTTACTTGAAACTTAAAATACACACTCTACATTACCAATAATGAAACATGTATTTCAGCATATCCTAAAATTCAACCCCTGAGGGGTTGCAAGGGGGTGTTAATTTTATGAAATTTTGGAATATTAATCTACATAACTGTTTATGATATTGAGGTAAATACGGACAAAGAAAGTAATCTATACTAATATTATAAATGCGAAAGTGTGTGTCTGTGTCTGTTTGTTGGTTTTGTTTGTTTGTTTGTTTGTTTGTTTGTTTGTTACCTTTTCACGGCTAAACCGCTGTACCGATCTTGATGAAATTTGGCAGGGAGATAGCTTACATCCTGAGACAGGACATAGGCTATTTCGAATCTCAAAAATTCATCCCCTAAGAAATTGCAAGGAGGTGGAAATATTTGTATGGGAAATATTTCACCCCCTGTCATATATTAAGGGTTGTAATTATTTTCATTCGATCCGGCGGGAAAAATACTACGGGAGTGAGGGGTTTTAGGGGGAAAAACAACCCCCTATCTCCCATAGAAACCGAGATATTTACGATTTTGTAAAATAAATGAAAACCAAAATAAAAGAAAATATATATATTTCACCCCCTTTCACATATAAAGGGTTGTAATGAGTTTCATTCGATCTGGCGGGAAAATACCACGGGGTAGGGGTTATAAGGGAGATACAACAACTCTTCATATGTGGAAGGGGGTGATATATATATATTTTCTTTTATTTTGTTTTTTATTCATTTTACAAAATCGTAAATATCTCGGTTCCTATGGGAGTTAGGGGGTTGTTTTCCCCCCTAGAACTCCCCACTCCCGTAGTATTTTTCCCGCCGGATCGAATGAAAATAATTGCAGCCCTTCATATGTGACAGGGGGTGAAATATTTCCCATACAAATATTTCCACCCCCTTGCAATTTCTTAGGGGATGAATTTTTGAGATTCGAAATAGCCTATGTCCTTTCTCAGGATGTAAGCTATCTCCCTGCCAAATTTCATCAAGATCGGTTCAGCAGTTCAACTCTAAATAACTGTTTAATTTAATTTAGTTATATCCGTGAGTAGATCATACGCAGAACGGTTACGAGTGTTATTTGTAACGCGACTCATCGATGTTTAAACAGAAACGATTACCTTTTTTTTTGCTGTGATGCTCAAAACATTTCCCTATAGTGTGTCTGACAGTCTCATTGCTGTCACAACCGTAATGCTTGGTTTTTTACGATAAAAAAACACTACATTGACTAGATTAATGTTCCAAAACAATACTCATTGGTGTTTCGTTTTCTCCGTGTACAAAAATCTGTATTATTTACCTAACTGAACTTACAATTAATGTATTTTCACTAACCTAAATTCCACGCGAGCGAAGTCGCGAGTAGCAGCTAGTATTTAATAAAAATACAAATTTCAAAATTCAACCTCGAAACGCGAAAAAATAATAATTTTAAATTACACCCCCCCCCCCCCCCCCGGGTCACGTGATATTTTTTTTATTCATTACACAAAATCGCAAATATCTCGTTTCCCATGCGAGATAGGGGGTTGTTTTTCCCCCTAAAACCCCCACTCCGGTAGTATTTTTCCCGCCGGATCGAATGAAAATAATTACAACTCTTCATATGTGACAGAGGGTGAAATATTAATAATCAAATTTAATTTTTTTCCCATACAAACATTTTCACCCCCTGCCAATTCTTTAGTAGATGCATTTTTGGAATTTAAAGTAGCCTATGTCCTTACTCCGGATGCAAGGGTTCTTTCTACCAAATTTCATCAAGATCGGTACAGCGGTTTAGCCGTGAAAAGGTAACAAACAAACAAACAAACAGACAAACAGACAGATACACTTTCGCATTTATAATATTAGTATAGATTACTTTCTTTGTCCGTATTTACCTCAATATCATAAACAGTTATGTAGATTAATATTCCAAAATTTCATAAAATAACACCCCCTTGCAACCCCTCAGGGGTTGAATTTTAGGATATGCTGAAATACATGTTTCATTATTGGTAATGTAGAGTGTGTATTTTAAGTTTCAAGTAAATCCATCGAAAAAATATTTTTCCCATACAAAAATTTACACCCTCTTTTACCCCCGTAGGGGCTGAAATTCGAAAAATATTTCCTTAGTGGGTATTTACGACATAAAATAAATACACCTCTGAAATTTCACGTTTCTAGATTTAGGGGTTTCGGTTCACATTCAGATCATTCAGTATGTGCAAATAGCCAATTGCTTGCACATAGTGTATGTTCGAATAGCCAATTGCTAGCACATAGTGTATGTTCGAATAGCCAATTGCTTGCACATAGTGTATGTTCGAATAGCCAATTGCTTGCACATAGTGTATGTGCAAATAGCCACATCCTTAAATTTATTTTATTTGTCAAGAACGAACTGAAATTGAAGTATAATAGCAAATATCTATCCAATTCAGATATATACGCGATTGTTTATGAAGAGATCAACTATATTTGGACCAAAGTTAGAGTTATTCAATTACTTAAATCCTATTTTGAAAAGATACCCCAAAATCAGACGAAACGATAGTTTTGAAAACAAACTGAAGTGTTTTTTGGAGTCATCTGAGAAGTTTTTAGATTTTTCTGCTTGTAAATGCACTTCATTTGAATCTTGTTCGTGTTTAAAACCTAAGAAAGTTCCCATCAACGAGAGAAGAACTAACACCGGTTGGAAGGGTGGCGTGATTCAATATTTAGAGGAGTATTTGGAGAGACCGTTACAATGGTGTGTTTGTATGCTTCATGCCAATGAGTTACCTCTTCGTCATTTATTTTTGACCTTAGATGGTTGCACTTCGGGTCCTAGAGAATATTCCGGACCTATTGGTAAACAATTAGCTGATTGCGAAAATAAAATGATAACCCAAGCGCGTGGCTATCCAACTCGTGCGGTTCACAATACCACGATGTCTTTTTGTGCGTTGGCTGGTAATTTGTCTGACTTGCCGAAAAATGTGGTCGATGAACTAAGTACGGATCAAAAATATCTTTATGAGATATGTCAAGCTGTATCAACTGGTTTCTGTACTCCTGAGCTGGCAAACCGTCAGCCTGGAAAAATGATGCGCTCGAGATGGCTTACTTCTGCTAATCGTGTACTCAGACTTTACGTAAGTACTCTTAATCCATCAGAAAATTTGCAATTGCTTATCAACTACGCGGTTAAAGTATACGCTCCGATTTGGTTCCTAATCAAGCAAAAGACGAATTTTAAGGATGGAGCCAAACATATTTTTCAACTGATTATGTACTGTTTTTACCCGAAAATCTGATATCTGTTATGGATTCTGTTATCAAAAGATATGCTTTTTTTGCGCATCCAGAAAATCTACATGTATGTTGTTTGATGATAGAGACCACATTCGGGAGCTGGCATTGCAAAGAATAATTAAAAGCTAGAGAAGCTAAAAGTAGCACTAAACGTAGGATATTTAAACCACCGAAAATTAACTTCTCTGCTAGAGATTACACCGAAATTATTATGTGGTACGTGAGTCAAGTTACAATACCGCCAGTTCATCAACATATTTCTAATGAGGACCTTCAAATCATGGTAAAAAAAATAAGAGCTTGGAAATTTTTGACTTTCCTTGTCGCACACAATCTGTGGAAATATGTTTTAAACTGGTAACAGAGGCCTCACAAAGTGTAACTGATGCTACTTCTAGAGATGGCTTCATTAGAACCAGGTTGCATCTCTAGCAGAAATGCCAAATTTTGGACACAAAAAAAGTTTAAATTCTAAGTTTTTTTTCATTGATTATAAGCTATATTTTGTTTAATTTGTTTTCTTGTGCTTTGTTTCATTAATTTTTATAATAAAATACCTTTTAAACTTGATTTTTGTATTATTTTAGGCATATGGTTTAGGTCTGTAAAAACGTAAAATTTACAAAACTTCAAAGTGCGGTAGAGCCCTAAAGATGACATGCAATTCTGGTTTTTGAATTTTTTGCGTAATCTGTGTATAATTACACAAATTTTGATACCTCTTGCAATAGTGTAGCTCGAAAAAAAAAATTTTTAATACATTACGGGACACCCTACTGCACACCTTTCGATTCACCTGTCAGGTACTTGTGCTCGTTGAAATCTCCTGTCAATTTTTTTTTATACTTTACAGTAAATTAACTAAATCATATTAAAATTTGAAGTTTACAGCGACAAGTTTTTTTTTTTTATTTTATTCACACTTTAACATGCGCCGCCTCGCGCACTGTTTACTGGGTTGGGTGGTATTGTTACTTGGCAGTAAAGGCGAGAGCGACTGGTAGCAAATTTAAATTGAAATAAATAAGATAAAATCCGGCAAAATGAAACTGCTACCACTATCGGATTTTCGTAGTACCCCTAAGTCCTACGGGAAGCCCCTAGTCCACCCAAAGAATTAATCAAAGAGAAAGAAAAAAAAAATATTTAAAGTATTAAAAGAAAACCGGATATAAACAGCAGAGATAATTTACGCGCAGCTTGTACTACGTACAGGTCCTTCTGAACTCCCTACTTCCCCACTAACATTACAGAGAGATAGGTAAACGAAATAAAAATAAGATATGTAAAATAATAATGTATATTCAAATAAAATAATTTTTCTGTGTGCATATAAACATAAAATAATAATAACAACAGTCTTTACAATAATAATCGAAACACGTGTTCGTTAGAACACTCCTGGGCGATTTGAGCCACAGTAGCTAAACAAATTTTGAAAAAATGTCCGAAATCTTTACAAAGTACGCACGCCAGTTGAATTTTGTAAATTTTAAAGCCTGAACCTGTAATAAGTTGTTTGCTGGCGTGACGTAAGAATAATTATAATAAAATGATTGATCTTGATTGAGATTGGTTGAAACCAATCTTTGAATAAAGCCACAATGCTTTTTAATAGAAACGTATAATGTAATTTTAATAATAAATGTAAATAATTTTAATAAGTAATAGAAATAGCGAAGTATAAATATAAGCGTTGTAATAAAATGTAGAAATCAAAAATGTAACAAAAATAAATTCAAAATATATAAAGTAGACCCGAAATATCAATAGTGAGGTTACGATAAAAATAACGTGGCGTTAACCTCTAAGAAATATGTATAGAAAATCACGAGACAAATAATATGATAATAAAAACGTGGTATGGACTAACGATGTAAAAATATAATATAGTATTTAGAAAAATGCATACGCCCCTAATATAGCGTGTGTTGAATGCTCACCAGATTGTATTGGAAAAAGTTCTCGTGTGTGATAGAAATGCAAAATAAAGAACACGTAGAACCAAAGATGTAAAGTATAACGAAAAATAATAAATACAAGCAACAATACCTTACCCCAAACAATCTGGCGAACATCCAACACTTATTAATAACAATGAAATAATATATTGCCCATTTCGAAGGCATAAAATGTAGCAAACAAAATCAAACGTAAGAGAGAGTGTGTGTGACTTAAACGGCCATTTATATAGCTTCTGTGTCACTGATAAGAGACATGCGTGCGAATCCGTCCACGCAGAGGGGTTGTCCATAGACAACGGCGGGACTCGAGGTGTCGGTAACGCCGGAATCTGTATTGTTTAGATGCTCAGCGCGGTGTTTGAAAAAAGATGGGGCGAGTGTGTTCCACTTCGCCACATGCACCTCCTCTGGGGGATGTTCGAACCAGGTTCGAACGCACTCTCCGTTATCACATGTAATTGAAAAAAACTAAGTTATTTACAGCACAAACATTTTACATATAAATAACAAATAAACAAAATCAATTGAGGTCTGAGCCGCTTCTCGTAATGACAGAGAGCTCTCAGCCTTAAGTCATGAGAACTTAAATGTAAGAAAATAATTCAAAAAAGGTTACGATGAAGTTTAAATGTAGTCCAGCCGAGGTTTCAGGTTAACGTGTAACTGTCGCAGCATACTCTGGAGTGATTACTCAAATAGCCTACTTCAAGAGGCGTCGAACAGGTCACTACGCAGTAGTATTTAGACTCGGTATTTAGACTTCCTTCAAAGGACAGATAGACTATCGTCTTGGTTCGTGCTGGCTCCGCACACAGCGTCCAACGTATCCAAGAAAAACAACTAAACAATAACTACACTATTGTTAGTAAAAAGGCAAGGACAAAATCGTCCTGCATCGATCCATTCGGATCGTATCGGGGAAAGGAGAGAAGAAAAAGGTACAATTGAATGTAATAAATTTAAAAAATCTTACTCCTCCCTCGATGGTATGTATGGCAACTACTTCTTATATGGGCTTCTGTGGCATCCTTGGAAGTGTCGCTTAAGTCACAAATTCGTATCGAGTTCAACTCTCGTGGCGTATATCGAGGCTTAGCTTGCGGTGGCACCTTGCTTTGGATGCATGACTCGCAAGACCTCACATAACGTACGATGTCCTGATACAATGTGTCCCAATGGAACTTTTTAGCAATGGCTCGGAAAGTATGTGTGATATTCTGATGTCCGTTACTGTCTGGTATATGGTGTTGACAGATGAGACGCTTTCTCTGAGAGGCTGGGACCACGAGTCGACTTCGCCTTCGCCGCCCAACGATCTTCATCAGCAGGTTCTCGCGAAGCTTAAAGCCTACGACATCTTGACCTTTATGGATCGAGTCCAAGATGAGGCATACTTCTGGATCCGTTCGCTGATGATCCACCGTTAGGTTAAAAGACTCAGGATTCGGGTGCAACCGCTTAGTTTTACTTTTCTTAGGTCTCTGGGAAATATTAATAGAAGTGGTTCTCACCTGACCTCCAGCAGATGGTTTGCAGATCTCCGGGGGTGTCTCTCCGAAGATCCTTTCGTATGAAGCTGTCTGACGTGCTTGTATTTGCGCTTCCTGGAGCATGATAGGGAACTCAGACTTCATCGACTGGTAGGTTTTCTGATTAAGATGGTTGTAAATCTGCGCGACCAGCGCTGGTTCTGATCGCTCATACAGCAGGGCTTCTGCCTTCCCTTGAACGTCTTCAAGGTACTCGGAGAGACATTCCCCGTTCTGCTGCTTTCGGTTTATGCACTTCGTAATCAACATCTCCCTGTCGGATATAAGTAAAAAGGTTAAAATTATTTCCTGATGTAGTAAATGCCAGGTGTTGGTTGTTTTTAAGGCTTTAATAGTCCACCGCCTAAAAGGCCCACTAGTTGCTCTCTGAACGTTGATTAAAAATTCGGTTTCTGTCATGTACCGATCGTTAAAAATATTGTTGACTTGCTCGATAAAATGTAATAATTTAAATGGGTCTAGTCCGTCGCAAATTGTGACATTGTAAAAAGGATGGTGCCCTGAGGCTGTTAAAATATTCTGACTTTCTTGATTAGCTTTAGGCACGTTATGAATAAAATGATTGAAAAAACCTGCGGTCATCTCGTGAGACCTTGAAATGACCTCCAAGATGTTGGTTTGTGTGAACGCCAGCTCCGTCACTCGTTTTTCCACCTCGGTTTTCCATTTTTCGTTTATTGTGCTCTCCAAAGTTGTTGGTTTCGGAGGTAGGTATATTTGTTTTCCGTTTTTCCAAGTGTATAAAATTTTGCGACCTAAAAACTTAATATAATTTAAAACGTATGTCAGAATTATTAAAAACCTCTGTCTCACAGGGACAGCCATGATTATAAAAAATATTGAAACGTTGATACACACAAAAAATTATTTTAAAATTTACCGTTCTCTCTCAAAATTCAAATATGAGTTCAGAAACGAATCGACTACGATCTGATACCATGCGCCACCTCGTTTTCCGGCTACCACTATTGGATTTTCGTAGTACCCCTAAGTCCTACGGGAAGCCCCTAGTCCACCCAAAGAATTAATCAAAGAGAAAGAAAAAAAAAATATTTAAAGTATTAAAAGAAAACCGGATATAAACAGCAGAGATAATTTACGCGCAGCTTGTACTACGTACAGGTCCTTCTGAACTCCCTACTTCCCCACTAACATTACAGAGAGATAGGTAAACGAAATAAAAATAAGATATGTAAAATAATAATGTATATTCAAATAAAATAATTTTTCTGTGTGCATATAAACATAAAATAATAATAACAACAGTCTTTACAATAATAATCGAAACACGTGTTCGTTAGAACACTCCTGGGCGATTTGAGCCACAGTAGCTAAACAAATTTTGAAAAAATGTCCGAAATCTTTACAAAGTACGCACGCCAGTTGAATTTTGTAAATTTTAAAGCCTGAACCTGTAATAAGTTGTTTGCTGGCGTGACGTAAGAATAATTATAATAAAATGATTGATCTTGATTGAGATTGGTTGAAACCAATCTTTGAATAAAGCCACAATGCTTTTTAATAGAAACGTATAATGTAATTTTAATAATAAATGTAAATAATTTTAATAAGTAATAGAAATAGCGAAGTATAAATATAAGCGTTGTAATAAAATGTAGAAATCAAAAATGTAACAAAAATAAATTCAAAATATATAAAGTAGACCCGAAATATCAATAGTGAGGTTACGATAAAAATAACGTGGCGTTAACCTCTAAGAAATATGTATAGAAAATCACGAGACAAATAATATGATAATAAAAACGTGGTATGCACTAACGATGTAAAAATATAATATAGTATTTAGAAAAATGCATACGCCCCAAATATAGCGTGTGTTGAATGTTCACCAGATTGTATTGGAAAAAGTTCTCGTGTGTGATAGAAATGCAAAATAAAGAACACGTAGAACCAAAGATGTAAAGTATAACGAAAAATAATAAATACAAGCAACAATACCTTACCCCAAACAATCTGGCGAACATCCAGCACTTATTAATAACAATGAAATAATATATTGCCCATTTCGAAGGCATAAAATGTAGCAAACAAAATCAAACGTAAAGGTGTATTTACACGGGTCGATTTCCGCCGCGCGACTAGTCACCTACCAAATCGCTTGACTAGGCCGCACAGCAACACCATTTTCACAGTCGATAAAAATCGCATGCGATTAGTTCATTTGTTGGAAAATGTTGACCAGAACAGATGTTTTACGTGCTGGTGTCGAAATAATTAGTAAATCAATTATTCAAGAATTGCTTGTAGAACAAAGAAAAAGGAAGAAGGAAAGGAAGAAACGTGAAATCTGGGTACGCAAATGGATTTCTCGACGTAAAATATTGGGTGCTTCAGATACTTTATTGGCGGAATTGGCTTCAGAAGATCCTGACTATTTTAGGCAACGTTTAAGAATGACTACTGATCAGTTTGAAACTTTACTACACAAAGTTACCCCGCTTATCCAAAAACATGATACCAATATGCGTGAAGCGCTTACGCCGAAAATCAAATTACAAATAACCCTGAAGTACTTGGCTACTGGTGATAACTATCCAAGTCTATCAGAATCATTTAGAGTTCCAGAATGCACGATTTCCCTATTTTTAAAGGAAGTATTGGATGCTATATATCAGGTCTTACAAGAATATATTACGGTAAGTGATAGTCATAATTATTAATAATATATAAAATAATATTATTATACAAATATACATATATTATAATACTTATACTACATATATTATATTATTACATTATGTTGTCATCCACGCATGATCTAAATGCTTGACTTATGATGTCAATATTCTCTTCTTGTTGTCTGTTGTCAAAATAGTTTTCACCAAGATCGAAAGGAGTCGATGCATCGCGTGTATACTCAGAGGTTGAGCTCGATGGTCTAGAAGTTGGAAGATGTCGAGAATTTAATACTTTGAGTCTTTCTTGTGATAAATAATTACTTATAAAGTTTTGACACATAATAGCATTTGTTAGTGGTAGATTACGCAGCTGGTTAGCCACATGTTGTCCGAACGTATCAAATTCATCTTGGCGTATATTTTTAGCCAAATATTCTAATTTATTGACTGCTTCTAAAACAGGTGGCACTGTTTGTTGTGCACGCTTCTTCGGGGATAAAAATTTCTTTTTCTTTACTGCTGGTTCAGTATGAGAGTCTTGATCTAGTTCATCAAAAAAAGATGAGTCGCTATTCGTGGTCTCCGTTGAATTCTCGTTTCCTTTTATCTGTAACAAATAATAATAATACATAGATATTGTTTTTTGTTTTAGGTGCCGACAACAAGAGAACAATGGATGACAATACAAAAAGATTTTTTAGATCGCTGGCAGTTTCCCTTCTGCTGCGGGTCTCTTGACGGGAAACACGTATTAATACAAAATCCACCACATGGAGCTTCAGACTATTATAACTACAAAGGCAGTTATAGTGTGGTGTTGTTTGCTATAGTGGATGCACATTACCGTTTCATATTTATAGATGTCGGTACTAATGGACGCATGAACGATTCGCATATTTTGAAAAACTCAACGTTTTACAAAGCCCTTCAAGTAAATAACTTGGGACTACCTAATAAGGCCGTTTTTGTTGGCGATGACGCTTTTCCATTGACAACAAATATTATGAAACCTTATTCAAAAAATGAAGGTTTGTCACATAAACAAAAAATATTTAATTATAGATTGTCACGAGCGCGGCGAATCGTAGAAAATGCCTTTGGTATAATGGCCAATCGATTCAGAGTATACAGAAAACCTATATCCGTTTCATTGGATAAAACTGACTCAATTATTAAAACGACATGTGCGTTGCATAATTGGCTGCGAAGTAATTATATATACATTAACACTCCCGGCTTAGTCGATGAAGAGAACTTAAGTACAGGTACAATTACATATGGGGATTGGAGAAGCACTCCTGCAGATGGAGTAGAAGAAATAACAAAACCCCTGTCTTCAAATAATTATTCAAGAAATGCAAAAGATCTGCGTGATACTTTTGCTGACTATTTTGTTGAATCTGGAAAAGTCGCATGGCAAGATAGAATGATTGTATAAATGTTGTATGTTTATAATTGTAATAAAGATGACTTTGTTGTAAAATATACTGATTTAACCCTTGTTTTAATGGATAGGTATTCGTGTACGTATTTTTGATATTGAGCAATAATAATGAAATTTTAATCCTACATTTGCCATAATAAAAACACAACCGTTTGTAAGATCAAAAATTTTACACATTTAAAATAATATTTGCTTTCTATTTACATATTTTCATTGATTTTAAAATGATTGTTGTAAAATAAAAAGTAAGGTCACTAACAATAACATTAAATTCGACAACAATAACATTAAACATACCGGTTATACCGCGCAAAAGTTTTAAATCATATGAAGGTACCCGAGTATCTATCCATAACAACGTATACATTTTTATCCATTAAAACAAGGGTTGAGGTACAAAAATAAAAAATAAATACTTACCATATTATTTTTACTGGTTCTTCCTTGCACCACTGCCATCAAAAAGCGATCAGCTGTAGAAAACCACGTTAGTTGGGGTTTGTATATATCATCCGTACCAGCTCCACTCTTTTTAGATTCACCTATCTTGCTGACTTCTCTGCTGTATGTTGTTCTAATATTTTTAATTTTCGTTTTAAGCTCTTCTATACTTATGGTAAGATGTATTTCTTCAATAATAGATTTAAGAGCCGCTAAACGAATATAATTATTTCTATATTCACGTTCTCTTGGATTCCACAAACATGGATGTCTTTCGTAGCAATCCAAGAACTGAACAATATTAATTTTATTCATTGTTGGAATCAAACAATTTGCAAGACGAAAACAAAAGTCGATGACGTTGATTCGGCGAGCGATCGCATGCGACTGATCATTTTCACGGTCGATTTAAGTCACCCGCCGCATGCGGCCTGTCGCCGCACGGCAAAAGTCGAAAGGTGGTCTACTTTGACGCTTTCGATTTTAGTCACTTGCGGCCTTGTCGAATTGCTATTTACACGGTCGATTTTCGCCGTGCGGCCTAGTCGTTCGGCGAAAATCGACCCGTGTAAACCCGGCATAAGAGAGAGTGTGTGTGACTTAAACGGCCATTTATATAGCTTCTGTGTCACTGATAAGAGACATGCGTGCGAATCCGTCCACGCAGAGGGGTTGTCCATAGACAACGGCGGGACTCGAGGTGTCGGTAACGCCGGAATCTGTATTGTTTAGATGCTCAGCGCGGTGTTTGAAAAAAGATGGGGCGAGTGTGTTCCACTTCGCCACAAACAAATATAAGGTCTGATGATGTGCAGGGCTGATGCCTGCCAGGTCGTGGTTTTCGTACTTAGTATGCTATGACTCGCTACTAAAAAAATTACTAGCCTTACAGGACGAAGGTTACTCGGAGGGTTCACGAGCTCTCTAGCTATATTTATAACGATAAAGTGGCCAGATTCATCGAATTTCTATGCGGAATATCTGTTTTAATACTCTTCCGCCCATATAATGTAAAATAATAAAAAAATACTTCAAATATAATTTTCAATAATTAAAATTATAGCAATTCAAAAAAATTTTATTGTTGCATCAATTTACTATATTATTGTATTTCAAATATAACGTATTCTTATTTACACTTATTACTTATTCTTGATTGTATGTTTCATAAATATTATTAATTCATCTTTAAATAACTTGATAATAACAAATAAATCTAAAGTTAACCTTAAATTCATCTGCTTCTGTCAGTTTATTTCAAATTTAAAACCACGTGATCAAAACACTGAAAGCACTGGACGTATTTTCTTACAGTGCTTGCAGTGGAAAGATGGCGGCATCAGTGACGTCATAAACCACTGGCCTAGTGGTCACAGTGTATATCGGAACTGGACCCCTATGTCCATGCATGACATGCGTATAAATTAAATTGCAAACTTATAGTTTCCATGGATATTTGACGGCTGACTACGTCACTAGCCGTCAACCAATAGCATGAAACTACTCTATGAGACAACCTGTATAGTTTAATAACCTTGGGTACCTACATGTACTCTGACCAAGGTTAGTAAATGTACAGGTTTGCTGACTTGTGAGTTGTGACGTCACCACGAAGTTCTTTTCTACCTACTTGATTTTTTTATTTATCTATGATTTTAACTGCCATAATATTAAACACAGCGTTGGCGACCATTTGAAATCTAGAGTGTTAAAAAGAACTTCGTGGTGACGTCATTTCGTCCGCGCTGATTGGTCAAGGAAAGTCAGCATACCTAGTCATTTACTTACCTTGTACTCTGACTATAAATTAAAAACAGAATTTTTCGAAACCAAATTTTTTTAAAGTGTGCTAGACTTATATCTTTCATCTATACAATAGATATATAACAGTTTTTTACTTTTTTATACATACATGAAATGTAATGTATAAATAAAGTATAGTGATCACGAAAAAATTCGAACTCGAGATTTTAACGGAATTACACGTTTTGAGCGTCCCTGAATCATATACCACCATTAACTCAATGACGTCTGTGTGTGTGTCTGTGAACGCTCTACAGCCAAAACTGTAATACTTATGAACGTGGAATTTTAAACTTAAGGTTCTTGTATACTCTAGATGTGCACCTCCTATTTTTGAAAACCATCACTAAACCGGAAACGGGTGTTTACTGGTGTCAATTTTTGAACTTTTCGAATTATTTTTGAAACGGTGCGCAGTAGAAAAAAATATTTTAGATTAAAGTTGTAGAAGGGACTTTTATCTATAATTTATGTTCTATTCATTCCCCCCCCCCCAAAAAAATTTGTTTTTAGGAAATAATAAATTTTCTAAAAAAAAAAAAAATTCGATTTATTTTTTAAACGGTAGGTATTAGAAAAAAATGTTTGAGATACAAGTTGTAGAGAATATTATTTTCTATAATTTATGTTCTATTCTTTTTTTGTATCTTATGAGTTAACCAAAAAAAAGAATAATTTTAGTTTTAATGGTTTTAATTTAAAAATGATTTGAATAATACAAAAAATCTAGTTATCTATGAAAATTTTGGAATTTATTTTTAGAACTGTCAAAATTGAAATCTAGGAAAATAAATACATGTTAATACAATTATCACTAATTTTGTTGATTTTCGTTTAATATTTAATGTGAATATTATACATTCTGTATCAATTTCATCCACTGAAAATCATTTTGTAAGTAAAAAATTTTTAAATCAAATATTAAACTATAAAAGTAATCACATACATATTAATACTTCGGTGTCATGATGTATAAAAAAGTCTCGTGCCTGCCAATGCAGTTTATTTGTTAAAATATATAGATACTTTTTGTTTGCAGTTTCTTAAAGCACTTTTTTTTTGTGTAGAATTGATTGGTGTATTTAGAATTTTTATATCACTTTTAGTTTCCGAGTTACAAGCTCTAACTTTAGTTTTTCTTATGGGCCACTTATTTGAATATATCATATTTGAACGTGTTTTTTACTCTACTTTACAACGATATATCACTTGCCATATTTATTATCGAAAAAAAGTCGAAATACTAAATATCAGTGATATTTATGAAGTATTTTATTACAAACTTTTAAGTGAGCTATGAAAAACAAAAATTGTAAACAAAAATCACAATAACAACAATCAAAATAACAGATGAATATTTGAAACAATGAACTATTTGAAAAAAATATATTATTTTTTTTTTTTCGATAATAAATATGGCAAGTGACACATCGTTGTAAAGTAGAGTAAAAAACACGTTCAAATATGCCATAGCCAACTTAGCGGCCCATAAGAAAAACTGAAGTTAGGGCTTGTATCTCGGAAACTTAAAGTGATACAAATTCTAAATACACCAATCAATTCTACACAAAAAAGTGCTTTAAGAAACCGCAAACAAAAAGTACCTATATATTTTAACAAAAAAATTATAGCCATTTAAAGAAATTCCGAATTTTCAGTTTTTTGGGTATACCGCCTAAACCACATAGAATTATGAATATTTTTTGGTGTAATAATACTCACCTCTTTCATACATATAATTCATCTCATTTAACCAAACCTGTATCTCTTATACATAGATACTGAGATCCAATCCCCATGCTGGAAAAGTTATCTGGGACACTCGGTATAATTTTTATTCGTGTAGAGCAGGCCCGGCATCAGTCTAGTCTTCAGTATGTCGTCTAGACACCATAGGCGCCGACTTTTCATTTAACCTGGGGGGCGAGATTTTCATAATTTTTTGAGGGGGAGGGGGTTGTGCAAAAAATTTCCTTAAAAAATGTGCAATATCCAACTTTCGTAATAACGACAAAAATTTCAGAAGCGCAACTAATAATGTGAAAAAAAATTTTTTTTTCAACAAATTATTGTAGTTTCGATAAAAATTGATAAAACTTTAATTATTTGAAATAATTGAAAAGTGGACATTTATATTTAATTCACAGAGGCTCATGAAACGTAAACGACGATTTTAGGTGAAAATATAGTAAAGTGTAGAAAAGTCGTAGAATTTTTTTAAAGCTGTTGATCTAACTAATTGTAAGCTTTGTAAAGGAAATAAAAGATGTTTTAGTATTAATTTCCTTTTTGAAGAAATTTTTAGTGATCATTTTTACTCAAGTGACAAGTATTTGAATATTTACACTATTTTTTAAAGTAAAATCTTATTGACAAAAGTATCTTTAATTTAAAAGAAACTAGAGTTCAGCTGCACAGGGGGGGTGAAGCCCCCCTGGTATAATATCTGGGGGGGGGGGGCGATCGCCCCCCTCGCCCCCCCCGTAGTCGGCGCCGGTGCTAGACACTCGAAAAATTTGCGTGTATCGAATTACCCACCTGAAATTTAATACAGTCAATGAAGGTTTTCACCTCCGATTTCGTTGAATCTCAATCCATTTTCATGAAAATTGGTGAGTAGGTGGGGGATACCTTAAGAAACAAAAGTTACATAGTACCAACTTGCGCTTTTGCCCTGGGGGTGGATGCCACTCCTTCTCGGGGGTGAAAATTATTTTAATAAAGATAAGCCTAGGAATCTATAGAGAGACAAATTCTAAGCAAAATTTGTTATATAAAGTTTTTGGAATAAATCAATACTTTCTGAGTTATTAAAGATCAAAGATTGTGATTTTTCGTGATAAAAATACATGTTTTAAAGCGGTTTTTCATTAATAGCTCAAAAACTATGAGTTTTTACAAAAAATGTGTCATTACCAAAATTGAAGCTAAAAAAAAAACAATTTCTACTTTGAAAAACCTTCTAATATTAATTCAAAGTGAACTATAGTTAATTGTATGTATATTTTTTTTCGGCGAGTACTTAAATCTAAGTATTCAAACTTAAATAACGGGAAACCGATGCATTTTATGACATATACTTCCTGAACACTTTTTAAAGTACTCGGAAATACCTTTCTAATGAGTTAATAGCATTAAAATTGAGCAAGTTATGATAAAAATAAGATGACACTTTCGAATTTTTTTGGAAAAAACGAAAAATAAAACCTTCACCATTTCCACAAAAATTCAAATTTATGGTTATCCCTAAAGGACTTTCTTTTTTTTAGGATAAGTGATGACCTCAAAAATTTTGCCCGGTTTAGAATGCTTATTTTTGAAAAAAGTATGATTTAATAAAATCGAAATTTTTCAAATTTTGGTAAATTTCATTTTCTTTTGAAAATAACTTAAAAAATATTGGATATTCATAAAAAATGATAAAGAGCGAAATTTGAGTTCTTTTTTTAACAAATACTTTTTTTATTTTTATAGGATGAAAAATAACCGAGATAGAGACGCTTAAAGCCTAACTTTTACTGCGAGAACCATGTAACCGGGACCCTTTAACCCTTTATCTTTTAAAAAATAAGGGCTTTAAAAAATCTTTATTAATAAAATTTGAAATATATTAATAAAATTTATCTTAACTATTAAAAATGATTCTAACTAATTAAAGCTGATAATAAAATTATTCCATTATTATTATGACAAGGGGTAGTTTTTAAGGGTAAAAAATTTCGCAATAAATAAATAAATATTTTAATACTCAGTAAATAAGATTTCATTTCAGTAATGTACTATTTAATAGGTTAAAGTTTTTGAAACCAATTTTTACAGTGAGTAAGGGGGTAGTTCTTAAGGGTTGAAATTTCACTGTCAACCAAAAATTATATCATAAGTATCAAACAAACTGTTTATGTAATGTTAATATGCGATTTTAAAACTCAGAAATACAAAAAATGATTTTTTCATTATTTTCGATTTAAGGAGTGGTTGCTAAAAGGGTTGAAAAATTAATTAAAATCATAAATCATGCATATAAATATTAAAAAACATTTATTTTTTCTAATTAAACACAATTACTTAAGCCAGAATGGTTAAATCTGCATTTTTCCCATTTTTAACAAAACGGGTGGATTTCACCCCTAAAATGCAAAAAGCGCAAGACGAGCATATGTCACTTTTGAAGTAGAGGGTAAAACATACTCAATCCCAAATTTTCATCCAAATCTATGGAGGTTCAACGAAATCGGAGGTTGTAGCTGATTTTTGCCTTCATTGACTGTACTATACAGGGTGATCCAGACCACCCGTCCACTATGTTTTACGCCCAAACTATTGAAGATAGAGTTTTATAAAAAAAGTTTTACTATATATATCGACCCTAAAGAATTTCAAGAAAATATTTTCAACCTTCTAAAACTGCGCCTTAGGGGGTAGTTTGGGGGGTACATGCCCGTTTCTCAGTAAAATCAAATGGAACGGTATATTGAAAAGTACATAATTGTAAAGACCATAAAAAAGTAAGAAACTTTTGTAAAACAAAAATTTTCATACTTTCAATTGTTTAGAAAATATGGCGACTTGATCTCAAATTTTAGGGTTTTACTAAAAGTGCTCTAATTTTGTTAAATATTAATGAAATTTTATTCTTTCTTTAAATTTAGAAAGTAGAAATAATGACTTTTGTAATGATCTATGAATATTTAAGATTTTGATAGTTTAAAGTGACAAAAGCGACATATAAAAAATGCAAAAGTACAATTAGCGATAATTCAAAAAATTTAAATACAATGGTACATCAATTAGTACTTTATCTGAAAAAAGACATGTAAATAAACAACTTTTGTTAAGAAAATTAAAAATTAAAAATCAAAATTTTTAAATGGAAAATTGAAAATTATAATTTTTAATTTAAAATTTTATTATCAAAAGTTGTTTATTTACGTATCTTTTTTAAGATAAAGTATTAATTGATATACCATTGTATTTAAATTTTTTGAATTATCGCTAATTGAACTTTTGCATTTTTGATATGTCGCGTATGTCACTTTAAACTATCAAAATCTTAAATATTCATAGATCATTACAAAAGTCATTATTTCTACTTTCTAAATTTAAAAAAAGAATAAAATTTCATTAATATTTAACGAAATTAGAGCACTTTTAGTAAAACCCTAAAATTTGAGATCAAGTCGCCATATTTTCTAAACAATTGAAAGTATGAAAATTTTTGTTTTACAAAAGTTTCTTACTTTTTTATGGTCTTTACAATTATGTACTTTTGAATATACCATTCCATTTGATTTTACTGAGAAACGGGCATGTACCCCCCAAACTACCCCCTAAGGCGCAGTTTTAGGGGGTTGAAAATATTTTCTTGAAATTCTTTAGGGCCGATATACATAGTAAAACTTTTTTTATAAAACTCTATCTTCAATAGTTTGGGCGTAAAACATAGTGGACGGGTGGTCTGGATCACCCTGTATAATATATGTATATTACTGCAGTTTCAAAATATATATCTTGTAGCTTGTACAAATCATCTGATAATCGATACTACTATATCAGTAAATATAATGAGTAATTATACATATAGTTGTATAAATCCTTAATTATGTCTATATTTTAAGAGGAATCGGCCAGGGCCGTCGAGAGAAAATCCGGGCCCGGGGGACAAACAATTATGCTTATTAACAATTAAACTTACTAAACCGTAAAGTAAGTAATATAATTTTTAATATTAAATGAATTATTCATAAAAATTCACATAAAATTGAAATTTAAAAAGTCTATTTTGGAGTTAATCGTATTGGCATATGAAAAAAATTAAATGGTACAAGTATCAACATCTACCGGGAAAAGTTCGAACTATCAAAACTTATTCGGAATGTTTTCTGAAAAAAATATTTAAATTAAAAACGGTACACGTGGCGACATCTAGCGGGACTTACATAACTCTACTAAAAGAAAACATACATATTTTTATTTATTTACAGTTGGTAATCACTCACTGCTTTACGGGGTTTTCTGCGAATATATAATTTACGCATAACGCCGTGATAACGTATATATTCTGTGGTGAAAAATTACTTGCGCGTATGATTTAGTACCACATGAGTATATTCTGCATATTCTGATACATATATAACAACGTGTACATTAAATTGTGAATGCCGGGACTCATACTTTTTATCTACTAACTGGTTGTGAGTTTTAATGAGAACAGCATGAACGAGGTGGAGGTTTTTCGTTAAGAAAGAACTGTAATTTTCCAATTTAGTTTATGGTTTATCATGCATAATGTTGATTCGTCATAGACGATAGTAAAATACATGTAAGTAATTGTTGTGTATTAGGTTAATAATAACTATATATTGTTATTAAAATAATATATCGTCGTTGTCATTTTAATATCTCCTATGTGCAAATTACAAAGTTTTGAATAAACTAACAAAAACTATTTAAAATTTTTTTACCAATTTTATCCGTTAATAATAATAATAAATATTCTATTAATCTATTTTTTTTATTTAATATGGCTCACCTTTTATTTCGTAATTGAAAAACAAAATTTTTTTTTGTATTTTCAACTGTACATAGGAGGTATTAAAAGTTAATTGTTTTCACATAATAGATATAGTTAGATAGTAAAACTAGTTTTTATTAATTAACTAATTGCCACAGTTATATGCAAACGATGTAAATTATCTAGAAAACAACCCCCTTATGTGTATAAATTGAAAGTGAAGTTGACTTTTTTAATTTCTCCTATGTGCTGTAGATGACACATAGGAGAAATTAAGGATCAGCTATACGAGCATATCACATAGGATAAATTAAATTTACTTATTAGAAAGAAACGGAGATTGTTATACTATTGATATATTATTGAACAGATAGAGAAAAAAAAGACCAACCGTAATATTAAAAAATATCATTTTTGAAAATATTGTCACATAGGAGATATTAAAATGACAACGACGATATGTACTGTTAGGGGGCACGGATATTGCGCAGGTAAATCAGTTCAATAAAACACAATATACCACATTACAAATAGTATATTATCAGGATCTTAATAATTAAAATACACAATATTCCAAATTCAATACAATATTCATTGATATCTAACAACGGACAAAGACTCTCTAAGACTATATCATCTAATACACTGATCTAATAATCGATCCTATTGATTACTTTATTATGCTTATAGGCATCATTCTATCGTTTTATCTCTGCTGTTAGAATAAACATTCACAAATATTCAATACTAGTTGCGTTGTATGTTCCTGAAGACAGGGGTGTCTCCGATGTCGCTAACAGTACTTTATTTTTTTAATGCTTGAACATGAATGCGAATTAATTCTAATTGTAAGCTATACAAGTATTTACAATTCTTATCTCTCTAATTCAAAAGACTCGTATTATTATATTATTACAATATTAACTTGTATTATTAGTCTTTAATTATTATATTATTATATTACAATACATTACAGTAATTAATTTAAACAAATATGTATGTAAGTACATTTAGATATATCGTACAAAATATGTTAATAATGGTGGCCTAAAATTGTATTCAAAAATTTAAAATTAAATATACAACACTGATATATTTGATGAAGTTATACATACGTATATACAGTAGAAACCGGCTATAACGACATTGGTTAATCCGACGTATCGGTTTTAACCTCTTAACGACTCCAAATAAAAGTCCAACTGAATTCCATATAATTGTATTTTTACCGGTTATTATGACTATCTACTTTTAACAACCGATATGACCGGTTCCTTTGATGTCGTTATAACCGGTTTCTACTGTATATTTAAATTTAACCAGTAACGTGTCTGTGAAACTGCTTCTTTTATATTTTTTTTGGTATTGAAAAAAAAACATTTTTCAGAATATAGTTTTATTCTGTCCCTAAAATGACCATTCTCAGATTGCATATTACCGTTTATGCAATAAAAATTCACGTTACTGGTTAAACGTGATAATATATGTATAGACATGTTACGATATATGCTTACCTTTTTTAACTGTATTGCGTAATAATTAAGATATATTGATATAGATAAAAGATGACTAGTGGAAACAATCGTATATGGAAAAATGAAATGGATCAACATGAATCTGAGGATGCCAAAGAACTCCAAAATAACTTTCTAATCACAGGTAAATATATATTTATATTGGAAAACGGAGGTTATGGGGTGAGAAATAAAAGAACTATATTTTCTATTAACTTCAATTTATTATATTAACTTGAACACTAGGAAGATGAGCACGATCTTTACAGGATAAACTGTGTCAGAAGACTTCATTATTCCAACTATATTTGTATATACTTTTATACATACAACCTGAGAATATCCTCTCATTTGGATGCCTCTTATCCAATAACCACTTGACAAAAATATAAACATTGTCACCAGAGCTAAAGTGAAATAGACTAAACAGACCAATTTCCTTATCTCTCAACATTATTGAATATACACATATCTATCTATTAAAATTCCTTAACATTTAAAACTTCTTAACACTATTATTATTTTACGTTTGGAAATATTCCTCATATATTTAATTTTTGAATAATAAACATACATGATAAAAATACTTTTTCCAATAATTTAAAATTATATATCAGTACTAGCTGCCCTGGCAAACATTGTTTTGCCAAAAGATAATTTGCATGCTCTTTAAAGAATTCTTTCTCATTGTTATGGTGTTAAAATTGTTAGTGTTATTTTGTGTATTTTGACTATTTTGAGTATTTCGATCGATGTTTAAACGTCATCGTGTATGCGTTTTTGTATGATTATGTTGTATTTTTAAATATAAATAAACTGTATCGTAGGTTATGTTAAAAACACGTGTCTCACGTTAAATTACGTAGTATACGTTTAAATTGAAAACAATTGAATTTAAGAAATACAACAAAACATACCGATTTCAATTCGGTTATCACCAATGGATATATAATTTTTCAGTACGTAGCTATTAATATTTGATAAAAACTCTTAAACGTCAAAATACTAAAAACTATTTTATTTTGAAGTCGTGTTTTGTTTTCACGATGTCACTGTTATTTATATAAAATTTGTCAAGACATACACCAGTGTATGCCATAAAGCCGCGGTCACATTAGGCTGGTTTACCAGCGCTGCTTTACCAGCGCTGGTAGGAACACCAGCAACCAGCGGCTGGTAAGGGTTCACACTACATTTTTCATTCGGCTGGTTTACCAGCGCTACTATAACTGTAGTAACCATAGTAACCAATGGTTTGTTGTCGATTCACATCGTATTTAAAATTGTGACAGTTCTGAGAATATGTCTTCTTTACCTGTATCGTTTAACTAAATTAATATATATTAATAAATATCAACTAAATTAATGTAGGTATTATTTATTGTTTATTTTTTGTTGTCAAATTAATTATACAGTTTTTTAAATAAATGATTTTTCTAGCTTACTATGTCGTCTGTTAAATATATAAATATAGTATAATAATATTTTGTACAAAAATTTGTATATTAATAATTTGTCTAAGGACAAATTAAAAGTAATTAATTAAAGTAGGTTAGTGCCGGCCAATAGAAGATGAGAACGGAGTCACGTGATCGGCTGGTAGCTGGTAAAGTTGGACATGCGCTACTTTACCAGCGGCTGCTAAAATCACCAGCCGGCTGGTAAAGCAGCGGCTGGTACTGGGTTCTCACTACGCTACTAGTCGGCTGCTACCAGCGCTGCTAAAGCAGCGCTGGTAAAGCAGCCTAATGTGACCGGGGCTTAAGGGTTCCGAAGTATATAATACGTGGACTGTTTAGAGTCATTTACAGGTGCATATTTGAGTTAAAAATAAATATAGAAATAGGATCATATTCTATTAATTCAGATCTACATTTTGACACCCCACAAGCCTAGATATGAAAATAAAAAAAATTCCATGACGCCCCTTCCTATTTTTTCAAAATTTGGAATGATATTGTTGATTTTAGTATTTGTCGTTACTAGTTTTATAAAAACCCCATTACCATTTTTTTTTCAGATTTTTTGAGTCAGTAGTTACCGAGCTAGAGAGGGGGTGGACAAATTTTTGTTTTCTTGAAGCCCCCTGTAGGCGCCATTTTTGATTTATAAAAAAATAAAAAATAGTGTCATATGCTACTCACTGAGATCTACATTTCGACACCCCACATGCCTAGATAAAAAAATAAAAATAAAAAAATGTATGACACCCCTCCCTTTTTCTCCAAAATTTGAAATGATATTGGTGACTTTAGTATTTGTCGTTGGTAGTCTCGTCAAAGCCTCATTACTTATTTTTGATTTATAAAAAAATAAGAATAAGGGTCAAATTACACTAGCTTGGTTACACATTTTGATGTGCCACTTGCCTTGGTATAAAAAAAAATTTTTTTTGGCTGTCTTTAGCTTCTTAGCACCCCCCCTAAAAAAATATTTTTCGAAAATATTTGTACATATTTTACTAGAGGGTATCATTTTACATATTCTGTCAAAATTTCAAGGTTCTAGCTTATATAGTTTACGAGTTATTGAGCTTAGAGTGAATAGGACGGACGGACGACAAAGTGATATTAATAGGGTTTCTTCGGAACCCTAAAAACAGAGTAGCCATTGACTTTTATTATTGCATTTTAGAAGACCTATCAAATGACACCCCACTCAATGGGGTAAATGAAAAAAATGTGATTTCACTTTTCAGTCTAAAAAAGGGGGGTCCAAAATATTTTTGACAATGATCGTTATAATTTTCAGTCAAAGTACTTATTAAAGCTACATTCTGATTTTTTAAAATATTTTTTGAATCGATAATTTAGAAAATAGAGGGGGGGGGGGCGCTTTTATAATGACTGGAGAGAGAATACATCGTAATTGAAGGGTTAAAATCAAAATGTTTTGATTCATTTTTTTGTTGCATTTTAGGAGACCTTTCTAACGACACCCCACTCAATGGAGTAGGTGATTTTTTTTTAAAATACTTTTCATTTTTTGGAAGGGGGTCTAAAAACATTGTTTTTTTTCCAAAATCTTATCATTCCTCTTTTTGGGTGATCAACCTATGACCGTATACCAAATTTCATCTTATTATGTCAAAATTTTTTAAGATGTGTGGACATGGAGAAACTAGTTTTCTACGGAACCCTAAAAATAAGCAACTTTTATAGGAAATTTGGGTTCCTCACCTACTCTCTGTTATATTATCAAGTTTAACTAAATGCTCCTTTAGCTAACTGTTTTATTATTATCAATAGATCCAAGCATAATATATCAGGGTGGCCAGTTTCTGGAAAACTGGGAAAAGTCAGGGAATTTGGTTTGGAAGTTAGGGAATTTTTATAAAAATGCAAAATCACACAAATTCTTGCAAATATTTAAACAGTGACTTTTTTTTAGGTTTTTTATCTAAATTTTTAAATAAAAAACAGGGAAAAACTGTAAAAATTCTCCTGGAAAAGTCAGGGAAATTTGTTCCAGAGAAGTACTGGTCATCCTGTATATTTAATTAAATAGATTTTAAATTTTCTGCAGTATTTCTTTACAGCATATTTCATGTAAATTTTTCATTGAGAGCTTAAATATTGATTTAAATCACGTTTGTTATATACCTTTACTTTAAAGGAACATTTAGCGCTAAAGGAGCTTTAACTAATGTATATATTTATTTATTGTTTACAGATGTTCACACGGAGGAGGGACATCAACAATATAAAAAACCATTAAAAAGTTACCAAATGGATTTCCTTGAACTTATGAATTTATATTATGGTAATAATGAACCATATCATATAAATGATGAAGAAGAAGAACTTAGTAAATTGTTAAAATCATCAAATGATTTATCACCAAATGTGATTGTATTGGTTGTTAAAGTTTTAAGTAAAATGTGTAAAACAGAGTTAAAAATACAGACGAAAATATTATTACTATTTTGTCACTATTTTATAGAACAGCATCTCATTGATTATATACTCAAGTAAGTATACTTTTATATAGTTCTTATATTTTAAGGGGGATAGCCACTGTGACGGGTCAAAAAATTGTCAATGTTTGGTATTTTTTTTCACAGATATAACTAATTATTTTTGAATCAGGTAAAGGACGTTTTATTAAGTATATATTCAACTTATTTAACCTTCTGTTGGGCGCGGGGTATATTGAAACGTGTATCAAAATGATCCATTCTAATATGATTTTTAAATTACGTTGAATGTTTGCATATTATTAGTATTTTAAGGTAGTTGGTCCGTAAACATGTTTTCGTCAAATTTTGTTTAAATTGCACAGGAATATTCCCTAGATTAATATCTGAAAAATAGCCCATTTTTATTAAAATTGACCATCTCAAAGTCATGAAAAACGATCTCAAAGTTTATATTTTTAACACAGCTTATATGGACTAACCGTACACTAACGTTACGTTTTGTTAGATAAAATTTAAACGTAGCGTCAGTTTTGTATGTTTTTCATAAAAAACTGACATGTTGTATATTTATATGAAAGAAAACAGTATACAAAAAATTGGAATTATTGACCATCCCGTTATTAAGATTTAACCAGATTTACCTACCAAACCATCACATAAATTACAATTTTGTTGACACAACGTATTCATTTGATTATAGTAAAAAATACACGAAATAATGAAATATTTTTTTACAAATTATGATAAGTGGATTGAAGGGAATTATAATCGATTTCAATAATTATTAATATATTCTGTGGTAGCTATGATGATAAAATATAATCATTTGACAAGTAGTTAATAGTAGATATTGTACAGCGTTGCCATTTGCCATGATCATTTCTCTAAATTAAAAATATGTACTCATGGCCTAATGTGATCACATTATGATGGACCAACTACCTTAATGTCCTAAGTTCTCTGTGATTATTTGACAACTGAAGGCTATTATCATATAAAAAAATTACAAACAAGAAGGTATTGAAAGTTCAGGGGTTGAATCAGTAACCATTTCAAGAGTGCGTTAATTAGTTGGAAGTGTATCAAATAGATCAGCCGCGCCCGACGGAAGGTTAATATCAATTTTTATTGAAAAATATTAAATATTTAATATTAGTTATGAGCCTCAATGTGACGACCATTTTTCTCTATGGTTGACTTGAAATTTCGAGAAGGGTTATATGAAAAAAATAAATACAATTTTTATCAATATCTATATGAATGTAGCTATAGTCTATTTCATTTAAGTTTGCAGTGGTGGGCGGGGATTAGATGGTACGATTCACACAGGAACTATTTTATAGCTAACAGAAAAGTTTTTTCACTAGAAATTTATTAAATCTTAAACCTTTCAGTGAATTTTTTTCAAATTTTCACTGTATTTAGATTCATCCTTCATACAAAGTATAGGCTAAAATTTATTTTCAACACATTTATAGTTTTTATGCTGTGATTTTTTTGTTTGGAAAAACGGGAAATAACTCGCATTTTAATTTATTACTGATTGTTGTAAATACTCAATAGTGTTTTTTTTCATGACGTCAGACGTGTAATTTTTTTAAAACCACGTAATTTTTGGCATATCTGAACTGTCATATAACTTTTAATGGAATTTACAAGAAATTAAATTCACCTTTGTGTCATAAATATTACTTTTCTTATATCCTAATGTCAACTGTATATATACATACATTTGTAGAATAACTAATCTGATAGTTTGAATTTAATTGCAATTATTTCTAAGGCAACATGATGTATTGCATTAGTGAAAATTGTGTTATTGTGAATTTATCTGGCGTTTTGACCAATCAGGAGCGCGTATTATACTTCCTATGCTAGCTACCGCTGCAATCTTAAATGAAATAGACTATAGTAGCCGTTTTATTTTATTTTTTCACAAAATGGCGATCGTTTGAATTTTTTTTTTTTTTTGTGAGACTACCAATGACAAATACTAAAATCCACGATATAATTTCAAATTTTGGAGAAAATCGGAGGAGTGCCATAGAAATTTTAATTTTTAAATCTAGGCTTGTGGGGTGTCAAAATGTAGATCTCTATTAGTAAAATATGATACTATTTTTATATTTATTTCTAACTCAAAAATGCACCTGTAAGTGGCTCTAATCAGTCCATGTATACTTGGGAACCCTTAAGACATACACGGGTGTATGTCTTGACAGATTTGTTTATATTCTGGAGGTATTCAACCTCTTATAAATGCTATTATAAGGTACAATTTTTAAATTTTAGTTTGCCGTTACAATCACATAATGAAAAATTGAAGAATACATTTTTCTGGGACGACATAAATGAAGTCTGGAAAAACACTTTCATAATTTTGAATGAAGTTATTCTAATTTCACCAAATACTGCTCTTGATAAATTTCCTAAATTAATAAATGCTATTGAAATGACATTAACACAATTGCAGAAAAATAATATAATAATTAATAAAGAAGTTCTTGATGAAGTAAATAATATATCTACAGCACTTACCATTGTAAAAAGTAATAGAGATGAGAATAAAAGTAAAAAGAGACAGGGATATATTGGTGAACCACCAGATTGTTATAAAACAATTAGTTTGTATTTAGAAAGTACAGAAATAGCAGAAAATACAGAACCTTATCTGCGACCTGTTATTGTGAAAGGTGCTTATAATAATATTAAACATTATTTAGATGTACAGTGTAGATTGTTCAGAGAAGATTTTGTGCGACCGTTAAGAGTTGGAATAAATGAATACATTGATCAATTGATTAATGGGAAACGAAAAAGAATTGAAAACATAAAAATATGTGAAGGAGTCACTTTTGAAAGATCTCAAATTAGAACTCATAATAGCGGCTTATTTATAAACTTAAATATATCACCTAAAAATACAAGATTTTTAGAACGGTTAGAATTTTCTAATAGATTTATGTATGGTTCATTATTAATATTTACAAATGATTTCTTCAAAACGTTTTTCTTTGCTACGGTCTCTAATCGAGATATGAAAAATTTAAAAAAAGGTATGATTGCTGTGGAACCAAAAAACACTTTGACCGAAGATGTTTTTTATAATAAATTCACTATGGTGGAGTCAGAAACTTATTTTGAACCATATTATCACCAACTCAGAGCTCTACAATTTATTGACGAGGATGATTTTCCAATGAAAAAATATATCGTTGATGTAGAAACAAAAAATAAACTTCCAAGGTAATCTAAAATATTAAATACATACTACAAAAGAAACTAGTTATAACGACATCGAAGGGACTCGTCATTTTAGATAGTTAAAATCGATTGACATAATACAGGCTGGCCAGTTTCTGGAAAACCGGGAAAAGTCAGGGAATTTGGTTTGGAAGTCAGGGAATTTTTATAAAAATGCAAAATCACACAAATTCTTGCAAATATTTAAACAGTGACTTTTTTTTAGGTTTTTTATCTAAATTTTTAAATAAAAAACAGGGAAAAACGGTAAAAATTCTCTTGGAAAAGTCAGGGAAATTTGTTCCAGAGAAATACTGGTCACCCTGTAATAACTGATAATTACATTTTTTTTGGGTATTTATCGGAAAAATTAAAAATTTTATGAGTATACTGAAATTTTGTGAAATTCACCGTTTGTGAGCGAAGATATCATCAAAATAAAATCAAAATTTTAAACACAGAATAATAAATATGTACATAACATATACGATATACAGAAGTGACACTCAATGTTTATTTTACTGGAAACTTAATTTGACATTATGAGGTGCGAGTGTTCTGATTGGTTGAGTATTAATAACTCCACCAATCATGTACCAGTATACGAATATTTGAAATCCACATCTGTTTATTAGAATTAAACTTAACCTTTACAATTTGCATGATGTAATATACAGGATGGTCCAGTTTGGGATACAGATATTTTAGGAGCTGATTACCTGTCTCATTGTGAGTAAGAAATTGTGCGGGAAGGGGGGGGGTCTATCTACGACACCCTCTGAGCTACAGGTTATTTACAAAAATTCCTTCGGAGTAGTTCTTACAACAAAGATTATCACATGACTTCCAAAGTAACTTATCTAGAGCAACCAAAATGAGTCAGTTTTATAGGTAATTAACTAACATATTTTTCAGTATTACGGTTATTGCTTTCGTGTTTTTAGTTCCGAGTTATAGCTCATCAAAGTCGAAAAATATTTTCTTTTTTTGAACATTTTTATGAAAATGTCATTTTTCTCCAAAAGTACCTCTAATACAAGGAATTTTTTTTGAAATTTTTTGGTACGTCATAATGTTACCTACAAATTCACTACACAAAGTTTTGACCTGGGTCTTACAGTTTTCCAGTTATAAATTAATCCCCAAAGTAACTATTTTGCTACCTGCCCTATTAAATGAAACAGTCATATAATTTTTTTATATAATTTATTTGTTTACAACTACATCATTTTATTTTTTTTATTATTTACCATAAAAAATAATTATTTACCGGAAAACTGTAAGACCCAGGTCCAAACTTTGTGTAGTGAATTTGTAGGTAACATTATGACGTACCAAAAAATCTAAAAAAAAATACCCCATATTAGAGGTACTTTTGGAGAAAAATGACATTTTCATAAAAATTTTCAAAAAAAAAAGATTTTTTTCGACTTTGATGAGCTATAACTCAGAACTAAAAATAATTACCTATAAAAGTGACTCATTTTGGTTGCTCTAGATACGTTACTTTGGAAGTTATGAGATAATTTTTGTTGTAAGAACTACTCAATTATATGGGTTTCAGCCGGGACTTTTATTATGAGTCGTTATAACCGTATTTCTACTGTATATTTTTAAATTTATAAATTATGTTTAATTTATGTTAATAATTAACATTTTCAGATATTTAGAAATATACCCTATTCTGGATATAGGTACATATGAAGTTAATTTACAACGTACATATTGGCCAACTCCAGATCAATTAAACTTAGACAATAGTCAATACCGTGCATTGAAATTTGTTCTTACAAATGAATTTTCAATTATACAAGGACCACCTGGAACTGGAAAAACATTCTTAGGTTTACAAATTGTTAAAATATTACTAGACAATCGATTCTGGTTTAATGATTTTGACAATTTGCATAATCCATTATGGACTAACAATACTTCAGATTTACATAATCTACCCTTGTTTAATGATCATGATGAAGATACAAAGAATACATATGCATATTATGATTATGAAGATCTGCAGAATGATAATTATGATAATGAAATTAAACCTGGAAATCCAATGTTAATAGTTTGTTATACAAATCATGCATTGGATCAATTTCTTGAAGAAATTATTAAATACACTGATCGAGTTATACGAGTAGGCGGACAGTCTAAAAATGAACGTTTAAAGGCTTACAATATCAAAGAGAAACGTATACTCTATAGAGAAAACAGCTTTCATGGTGATCAAATAGGATGTTTGCGTAGGAATGCAAAAGAAACATTAAATAAGATCAACAATATTAATGAAGAATTAGAACTTTTAAATAATAATAACTGCATATTTAATATCGGTTATTATTTCAAACATGTTAAAGAGAGTAATTGGTTTACTGAAGCTAACTACAACCAATTACTTGGTTGGCTTTTTCCATTCAAGAATCAATGTTTGCTTAAAGTTTTTTCAATTTTAATATGTGAGTATTATGCTCACTATGCCGGGTGTCCAAGATAACTTTTCCAGCATAGGGAGATTTCAGTATCTATAAGAGATGTGTATTACTACACAAAAAAATATTCATAATTCTATGTGGTTTAGGCGGTATACCCAAAAAACTGAAAATTCGGAATTTCTTTAACCCTAGACGGGTAGACGTCAAACTTAGGCGGGCAAGAGTAGACGTTTGTAAAACTGACTACTACTATATAATTTTTAGTTATCTAATAAATTTATGGCAAAAAAAAGTTTTGCTTTTAAAATCTTTTGATTTATGTATTTTAAAAAAATACAGAAATACGAAAGATTAAAATATAAGCTTAGTAATATAAGTTTACAGTGAATCGACAAACGAAAAAAAGTATCATTGGATCAAGCATTGAGATCTTTTTCACATTCACAGCATATCCTTTTACGTATATATTACGAGTAATATTTACATAAGAGAGTAGACCTTCGTGAAAGATACGATGTGATTTACCGATCTATGGCTCCCTCTAGAAAACTAGCAAACACTGACACTTATCCTTGGCAGAGGTTCAAGACAAACTATTAAACGAGGCCATTGAGTAAAGAATAACAAGAGAAACAACGTATATGGGAGACTTGAAACGCAGTAGGTATATGAACCATGCACTTTTTGGACACCAGGAAGTGCTGGTACCTATTGGAGAAAAGATTAATTCTTACATAATTTTTTTTTGGTTTTTAACACCGCTAAATTAAGATTCTTAAAATTTAAGCTCCGCCTTATCTGAAATAATTTATGAGTGTTTTAAACACACTAGTGTCTCAAGGTCGTTTTTTGGCATCGACGGCATATTCTATTCTATATTCTATTCGTTATGTATTATCTCTTTTCTTATACAGAATTTTTTTTTCAAAGCACGTTTTTACTCTCAGAAACAGCACTGATTTTAATGTTTTTTTTTTTTTTTTAATGTTCGTTGTATCAAAAATGGTTACATTAATTAATAATAGTTTTTAATATTGTTTAATAAATCAACGATGCTATTTTAACGGAAAAAATTATAAATTAATATACCTACATATGTACAGTGGCCCTCAGATATCCCCTGCCACACTAAAGGCGAGAATCGCTTACACAGAATTATTGAAACAACATCGGATATCTTTTTCTAGGGCGGAGCTTATATAGTTACATCATTTTAAATAAAAACACAAATATACGTCTATTTCAATTAATGATTTATTACTACAAATTTTGCTTTTGTTATCTAATTAATTCCTAAACTTATGTGATTTACTTTTATTATATATATTTCATATCAAATATGTATCTACAAATTTATATTGGATGTTTGTTTACATTTTTTTATACATTTAAATATTAAATATTATTATATTATTTTTTTATTATATATTTTACGTTTTACGTATCATATTATAAATAATGGCATTGAAATATATATTTTTTGCAATAATAATTTGCGTTTCTTGCAGTATAAATATAAGCAATAAAATTATTACCTTCGCAAAAACACATGCGTTCATTTTATACATTATAGTGGCTAATTAAAAATCTTAAAATTTTTAATTACATTTAAAAATCTGGCATTCTTATACTGAGTGAGTGAGTAAAGTGTAAAAAATTTTATTTATATAAAAAACATATTTTTGGCTAAATGACAAAATATAAAAGAAATTAATAAGACATAAACTATAGATAATAATATTCTCTACAATTTTTATCAAATACATTATTTTCTCATTCGCACCGTTACAAAAAAAATCGAAAAATTAAAAGGAGTAAATATTAGTTTCCGGTTGTTAGATTGCTTTTAAAAAGATGGGGTATTTTTCCGAGATGAAAATCAATATTAGTTATAATATTTCACTATTCTGGGTTTTGTCGTTTTTTAGAGACTACAGATAGGTAGATACAGATATATGTAGATCGACACACAGATATTAAGGTGAAAATAGTAGGAATAGGTTCAGAGAAGGTCAAAATGTAGGTATATTGCCATCAAAATCCGAAATAAAAAAAAATTTGTTAACGATATCGAAGATATGAGAAGCTTTGTGATCGTTTAAAAAAATGCTCGCCGATTTCAAAGTTTTAACTTAATCTTTCCGTTTCAGGTAAAAACAAAGACATTTTGTTCCATGTCGGTCGTCTGTATGTCCACTGAATCCTTGTCATACGTATAATTTATGAACAACTGAACCGATATTAATGAAACTTAATTGGTTGGTTGGGTCTGGCATAAGGACGGTCCCATTTAAAAATTGTGTATAAGGGGGAGGGCTGACATCTCAAAATATTTATTTTTGACGATATCTAAAGAAAGACATGTGAAAATTTTATATAATTTTTTTGGAGAGCATTTAATTTTCTATAGGTCACCACAACGTTTGTTGTGAAATATTTCCTTACAAAGATTTGTCTCACTTTGCTTTAAAAAATCGTCATTGTTTTTTTAACTGCTATTTACTTTGAAATAATAAATATTATTTTGAGGTTTGCATAAATTTAAATTTAGATTGAAATTGTCAAAAAATTCAAAATTAGATATAATACGAACAAAATATCAGTTACGAAATATTTGAGACATATATAATTTTACATCAAGTTTAATATATTTAAATACTAAATAAATACAGAATATAAAATATTTATTGCCACAAAATTTTATTATACAATTTTCAATTGATTACATAATTCATTACAGGCACAAATATATATGAGTACTATGAACGAAGAGTACTTCTTTATCTAGCAAATGAGTTTCAAATTATCTATCTTTGTTTGGTACATGGAGAAATGATTTAAATATTATTAAAATCAAATGGGCGTGGTTACTCAGTTACTGCTTTGCGAATATGATTTGAAAGTGATCGAGGACTATTGGCGTTCACTGTACATATTTAGATTTTATAGAATATTGATAAAATTTTGCAAAATTGATTGAAATACCCTTATTTAAGGGTAGAAAATTGTAAAGCACATTACGTGCACTAATTTTGATTTTACACGTTTTGCACCGAAATTTCGTATCCGCTTGCTTATAAATTAATAAACGTTTGCCGTTTTGCAAATAATTATTCAATTTTGACAAAAAAATATGCTTTCATATTTTTATATAAAATATATTTCATATTTTTATATAAAATATATTTTATATTTTCACCCTCAAGGTTCTTTTTTTTAATACAATGATATTACAAATTAAAAATTTCCGTAAAAATTTTGGACAATTTCCCGAAAATTTTTGTATAACTCAACTTTTTTGTGATATTTATTAAAAAAAAAACATCTCGAATACACATTTTTAGCAAAAATTTCAATAAATTTACAAAAAAACTAAAAAAAATTGTAAAATTTCAGGAAAATTCTCGAAAAATCCTTATTTTGATAACGTATTCTAAATCAGCGGCCTCCAAAACCCCATCTAAAATTTTCTTGTCGAAAATCAGAATTAATGTAGGTATTTGAAATCGGTAAATTATACAAACTTCCATTTGAATAATTTATTTCTGATTTCAAATAGTATGATATAACGAACGAAAAAAAACCATCAAAATCGGAGATAATATCGACTAATAGCAACATACATATTTTAAATAAACGTACAATCTCAAAATATTTAGTATTTGCGAAAAAAATATAATATACAGACTGTTCTAGAACATGAATTCACTTATTAAAAAAAAATTCGCTGACTTAATAATCTGTAAATCAAAATTTATTTAAAGCTGTTGTTTGCAAGATATTAGTTAACAAACATTTTCATGACTGCAAATTCTTTAATTTAAATTTTAATAATCAGTAATGAAAGTAAAAAAAAAACATTAATAACTTAAAAATTAGAATTTTGCAATAAAAGGTAGTAGTGAAAGCAGGCCCGGATTTACCATGCAGGCAATGTAGTCATCTGCCTATAGCGGCAAATTTTTAGGGGCGGCAAATTTTGGTATGGAAAAAAAAGTCAGAAATTGTACATGGGAGAGCTGAAAAAAAGAAAACAAAAAAAGCTCTTCAGGATTATTACTAACATTTTTTACTAAAAAAGCTAAAAAAAGGTCTTCAGATTTTGATTGGTAAAATTCCTAAAAAAAAAATCCACTTTTCAATCGAAAAGGGCGGCAAATTTTTAAATCCGGCCCTGAGTGAAAGATACACAATATGGTAACACCAAAACGCTCAAATCTGCCGCCCCTAAATTTTTGCCGCTATAGGCACGTGCCTACATTGCCTGCATGGTAAATCCGGGCCTGCCCGCGGGGTATATTTTTAATTAAATGTATACAGGTTGTCCCATTTTAATCTATCATCCCCCTAATTTTTTGTATCTATCAATTAAATCAAAAAATGCTTCAAATAAAAGTTGTTTGGTTTTGAGGGAGGCCCAAAATGGCGTTATTAATTTTTTATTTTTTGGACGTCTTCATGGTCAAATAGGCCTAACTTTTTTTTTCAAATGGAAACCTATATTTTTTATTACAATATCTTATTGTTCGGAAAAAAACAAGTAACTTTTGTTTCAAAAAATTTTTTGTATGACTTCATTTTTTTTTAATATTCAACAAAATAATTTTAGATTTTAGATGTTTACTAATTTTTTACTCGAAACCCATTAACTTTAGAGGAAAAGTGTAAAAAACAAAAATGTTTATTTTAATATAACTAGCAAAATTATTTAAGATTTTTTTATTTTATTTTTTATTTGCTTTAATATTTTGAAGAGCAAAAGTTAACAAAAAATCCTGATATAATTTTCCTAGTAATATCAGATTAAAATAAATATTTTTTGTTTTTTACATTTTTCCTCTAAAGTTAATGGGTTTCGAGTAAAAAATTAGTAAATATCTAAAATCTAAAATTATTTTGTTTAAAATTTAACCTTCCGTCGGGCGCGGCTGATCTATTTGATACACTTTCAACTAATCTTAATGCCATCTTGAAATGGTTACTGATTCAACCCCTGAACTTTCAATATCTTCCTGTTTATGATTGTTTTATATGGTAATAGCATTCAGTTGTCAAATAATCACAGAGAAGTAAAATTACAGTTAAAAAGTTCATTTTGATACACTTTTAAATAATTAATAATATTATTTTCGGTAAGTGTTTTAATTAACATTCAATATAATGTTTTTTTCATTCAAACTATTCATACTAATATTATAAATGCGAAAGTGTGTCTGTCTGTCTGTCTTCTGCTTGTCACCTTTTCACGGCTAAACCGCTGAACCAATCTTAATGAAATTTGGTAGGAAGAAAGCTTGCATTTTGAGAAAGGACATAGACTACTTTGAATTCCAAAAATTCATCCCCTAAGGAATTGGAAGGGGGTGGAAATGTTTGTGTGGAAAAAATTTAAATTTGGTTATTAATATTTCACCCCCTGTCACATATGAAGGGTTGTAATTATTTTCATTCGATCAGGCGGGAAAATACTACGGGAGTGGGGGTTTTAGGGGGAAAAACAACCCCCTATCTTCACAGCAGATTACGAGTGACGATTAACTAGTTAGTAGTTAGAAAACATATTTTAGTCAGCAGTTAGAAAATATATTTTATATTTTAAACGTAATATTAAAATTAAAATACTCAAAAAACTCTTTATTTATTAACTTAGGACATTAAAATACTAATAATATGCAAACATTCAACGTAATTTAAAAATCATAATATAATGTATCATTTTGATACACCGCGCCCGAATACGTTTCAATATACTCCGCGCCCGACGGAAGGTTAAAAAAAAGTCATACAAAATTTTTTTTGAAACAAAAGCTACTTGTTTTTTTCCAAACAATAAGATACCGTAATAAAAAATATAGGTTTCCATTTGAAAAAAAAAGTTGGGTCTATTTGACCATGAAGACGTCCAAAAAATCAAAAATTAATAATGCCATTTTAGGTCCCCCTCCAAACCAAACAACTTTTATTTGAAGAATTTTTTGATTTCATTAATAGATAAAAAATTAGGGGGGTGATAGATTAAAATGGGACAGCCTGTATATGTATGTAACTTTTAAAAGTTTCCAGGATCGTCGAATTATTTCTTATATTTTAGATAATTAATTAATATGCGTGTATCAACCATTTACTTATTAAAAATAAAATTTTAGTACAAATCACAACGTGTGAAATAATACAAGAACCGTGCGTCGACAGGAGTAGAAAATAACGATAAATTATAATGTTGGTTTGGGTAAGGGCGGGGCTTATGCAATGACTGCTGTCAAGTGAGGGGTGCGGGACGCATAATTTTGTATCCCGGCTAAGTTAGTACTTCAGGTTCCGGCCGCTAGATGGCTTTGGTGCTGCCACCTGGTGCCTGGAACCGCGTCCTCGCTTCAACAAAATGCATTACGTTGATTCTCTTGTTATTCTTTACTCAATGACGAGGCATATCTTCCCGCTCGGCTCCCCACCCCGTCTTAATTTCGCTGTAGATGTAGTCATAATTATTACGAACGTCTACCCGTCCAGGGTTAAATGGCTATATCTTTTTTGCCAAAGTAGATAGGAACTTTTTGTAGGTGGTTTCTTAAAGCACTTTTGGCTAATACGGAGTGTACGGGTGGCCGCTGTCAGAATTGTCAAAAATCACGTGTATAGTTATTCAGAATAGAGTTGATGCGCATGCGCGACTACATATAATAAACATTTTTTAATAATATACAAGTTAATTGTCCTTGGTTGGGTTAGGTTTGGGGCAAAATCATGTTGTTTACTTAGGGTAGGTTATTTACTTGGTTAGGTATTATAATCATAAAGAAAACAATGAAAAATATATAACATATAAATAATGTGCATTCTAGTGTACGAACTCTATTCTGAATAACTATACACGTGATTTTTGACAATTCTGACAGCGGCCACCCGTACACTCCGTATTAACCGCACTTTTTTGTGTAGAATTGATTGATGTATTTAGATTTTTTATATCACTTTTAGTTTCCGAGTTACGAGCTCTAACTTTAGTTTTTGTTATGGGCCACTAAGTTGGCTATAGCATATTTGAACGTGTTTTTTACTCTACTTTACAACGTTATGTCACTTGTCACATTTATTTTAGAAAATAAGTCGATGTACTGAATGTGAGTGATATTTATTAAGTATTTTATTACAAAAATTTAAGTGAGCCATGAGAAATAAAAATTGTAAATGAAAATCACAATAGTAACAATCAAAATAACAAATGAATATTTAAAAACAATGAACTATTTAAAAAAATACGTTATCATTTTTTTTGGTAATATGTATAGCATGCGATATATCGTTGTAAAGTAGAGTAAAAAATACGTTCAAATATGCTATAGTCAACTTAGCGCCCCATAAGAAAAACTAAAGTTAGGGCTCATAACTCATAAACTAAAAGTGATATAAAAAATCTAAATACACCAATTAATTCTACACAAAAATGTGCTTCAAGAAACTGCAAACAAAAAGTACCTATCTACTTTGACAAAAAAGTTATAGTCATTTAAAGAAATTCCGAATTTTCAGTTTTTTGGGTATAGCGCCTAAACCATATAGAATTATGAATATTTTTGGTGTAGTAATACTCACTCCTTTCTTACAAATAATTAATCTGATTTAACCAAACCTGTATCTCTTATAGATACTGAAATTCCCATGCTGGAAAAGTTATCTGGGACACCCGGTATTATTATAATAATGAGTTAGATGAAAAATTCAATAAATATACAGGGTGGTCTGGTTTGGGTTATAGATATTTTAGGAGCTGATTCCCTGACTCATTGTGAGTAAGAAATTATACGGGAAGGTGGGTCCTTGACCAATAAGCGTTAGCGCGGGAATTGACGTCACCACGAACAGATATTCAAATGTCATAAATGTATAATTGAATATAAATTACAAACAATGTCTTTATTTATTCTTGTTTTCGTATTTTTGATATTTTATCAATACATACCATCAAAGAAGTACAAATTCGACATTGCAAAATCATAAAGAAGCTGTTTCAGACAATTTGGTCTTCTCGGGAAACGTCATAGTTACAATCCTTAAGTTGGCAATACGTTCTGTGATTCTGACAGCTTTTAATGATTTTGCAATGTCGAATTTGTACTTCTTTAATTGTATATGTTGTTAATATATCAGAAAATACGAAAACAAAAATAAATAAAGGAATTTTTTGAAAATTGAAAATCTATTATACATTTATAACATTTGAATATGTCTTTGTGGTGACGTCAATTCCTGCGCTAACGCCAGGGTTGGCAAAAACCCGGTTTTTTTTAAAAAAGCCCAGCCCACCGGATTTTATTGGGTTTTAAAGCCGGGTTTTTTTGGGTTTTATTGGGTTTTTTAAATTAAGTAAAGACATAAAATATATATTGTTTACACTGAAAAAAATTATTCAAATGATGTTGATTAATGTAATTGCGTCTAAAAAAGAAATATTGTCCTCAGTGTTTTCACTATATAAAAAAGTGCCATCGAATTTCCGAACATAGTTTTCTATATGTCTTTTTTTAATTACCTAGTAACAAAATTAAAAAAAAATACTATTTTTAATATGTTAATTAACTGTTCGAAATGGTTTCCGGTTTTTTCAAGACCTATTTTGAAACTCGACAAACATAATTATCTGGTAATGCCCAGTATTATTGGATAAAAGATTTAGCAATATGGTAATATAGGTAACGTAAAAATATTTAAATAATTTCATTTTAATTTAATATTCAAAGTGGGTCTGGAAGACAAAAGATAATAAAATTAACAGAGAACCATACATAACTTTCATGTTCCATAATATTTTTCTTATACTATGTAGGTATTTAAAATATTTTTAAAAATATTAGTCAGTCAGCGAACCTGAATCTGAACCATGGATATCCGGTAACCATATTTTTTCAAAAGATTCAAGAAATTATTTATAATATTTTATCAATTATCCTTCATTTTTAAAAGTGATTGTAAAATGTACAAATTGGAAATTTGTTTGAATTTCACTGTATGATGCGACTTCTCAAGTCTTTTCAATTTGCAAAAAACTCCGAAAAGTATAGATTTCAATCTTTAAAATGTATTTTTATTTTTTGCTAATTTTTTCTAGTAATATCTTCGTCCCTTCATTGTTTTAACAAATGTATATTATTATATTTATAAACTATAAATATAATAATATACATTTGTTATAATATGATGAAAATAAATTTTATCTCAAGAAATGGGGATTTGAATAACTTGATTTTTTACAATGTGGGTGTATATGTATTTTTTACAGCTGGGCAGTTAGAAAACTAAAAATATAGGTACCGTTTTTAATAGATTTTTATTTTATATCGCATACATATTGTTTTGTTAGCTCACAATAAATAGTAATTTATTTTTATTTTTTAATTAGAACCCGAACCTGAATCTGAAAAAATAACGGTTTTATAACCCGAAATCTTTGCACCTTAACCCGAACCGAAAATTATTATTGAACCCGAACCAAAGATAAATTCCGATTCAAGTTCACTATTACCACTGTTATTTTAATTATAAATAAAAGATGTATGTCTAGAATGATTGTATTATAATTATTTCGTTACAAAATAAAATATTTCATTCAAATATACCCTAAAATAATAAAATTTAAAAAAACCCACTGGGTTTTTTTAAGTCAAGTTGCCCAAAAAAACCCACACGGGTTTTTTTGGGTTACCCAGTGGGGAGCCAACCCTGGCTAACGCTGATTGGTCAAGGAGCTGATCAGGCTACCTTGTCTTTATATACCTTGGGGGGGGGGTCTATCTTCAACACCCTCTGAGCTACTGGGTGTTTAAAAAAGTACCTTCAGAGTAGTACTTACAAAAAAAAAAATTATCTCATAACTTCCAAAGTAAAGTAACTAGAGCAACCACAATGGGTCAGTTTCATAGATAATTAACTAGCATATTTTTATGGCCAAAAAAATCGTAAAAAAGAGCTTTTTTTGGAAGTCTCAACTTCACTTTTTTCATTATTTAATTTGTAGTTGGAGAATCATCAATTTTATGTAATTTACGAGAATTTAATATTGGTATCAAAGAGATAAATACTGAAATAGATAAACTTGCACAAATTGAAGATATTGGTTTTGGATATAATGAAGAAATTAATAAATTGAATAAGAAACTTAATACAATAATAAATAATATTCATTACTTACAGGTAAAAATAAGTAATTACTATATAAATTAATACATTCTATTAATATTTATGTATATTTCAGGAACGATTAAATCAAAATGTAGATATTTCAAAATTTGATATTGGAAATTATGATTTAGAAGCTCCATTTGTTGATTGTGATACAAGATGGAAAATATACTGGTACATTAAACAGCAATACAAAAACATATTATTGGTTAGTAAACATATCTTTATTACGATTATTACCAACAGTTTACATCTGCATTAAAAACGAGCTATCGAACAACCGAGCACTATTGCCCTACCCTGTATAATTTATTTAGAACCTGGAAAATTTCTTTTCCATAATTTTCAAATATTCTATCAATCTAAGTAAATTAAAAATATCACGTAATGGCGATGAAATGCTTTGCGCTACCTTTTTGTACATTAAAGAGTTAGCGCCCTGTTTAAAACATTGGATTGGCATCATCCTGTTTATATTGTTGATTTTTAATAATGTAGGTTTATTGTAATGAAGAGTTTTAAAAAAACCGTTCTAAAGCTTGAACGCAAATAACTCGATCAAAAATTGTCGTACAGTAAAACCAAAAAAACTAAGTTAAAAAAAAAACTCTGGTCTATAAAAAATATTTATTAGATTTTATCAACAAAATGTATCACGGCCCATGGAGGCTCTCAAAATTGTTATAAATTTTTGCAATTTTGCATCATAACATAAAAAGATGTTATTTTGAAGAATAAAAGAAAATTCAACAAAACGAACACTTAAGCTTTAAAACATTTTTTTGAAAACTGTTTTATGAACATTTTTCCCGGAGAACCAGCCATTCAAAAATACCTTTACAAAAAATGGAAATCTTTGAGTGATCTTTTAATGCTCTTAGAGCAATATGCCAAGTTTGATGGCTTGGGGTTCAAACACAAAAAAATCTAGGCGATTCGGGGTTTCGCAAATATTTTGGGTATACTTTTATCTAATAAAAAATACAAACACTTTAATGATTTCATGACACCCCCCAAAGTTCTCCCATGTTTTATGAAAAATGAAATATATGTCACTTTCAAACGAATTTTACATTATTAAAATAATTTTTTATCAAATAAACTAAAGGGCATTAAAGATAATAATTTCAACTTTATAAGTTTGTCCTTAATTTTTTTATGATTATTTATTCCCTAGTTAGAAGCGCTTAAATTTAAACAAATGATTTTTGCTTCGATTGCACATAACTTGGTCAAAAAAAATCGTACAGCAATAAAAAAAAAGTTAATTGAAGAAAAAAGTCCGACCTACAACAATCATTTATTTGATTTGACCGAAAAAAATTTGCATGTCCTGTAGAGCCTCTCAAAATTAATATAATTTTTTGAAAAATTATTTTTTTGGCGTTTCAACTTAAAAAAAGGAGGTTATCCTGAAGAGTAATAAAATTTTCAATAAATGATTCAAAAACTAGAACGTTAAAGCTTTAGAACGTTTTTTTTAAAACTCTTCTACGACCGTTTTTCGCAGAGATCCAGCTATTTAAAAACACCTAAAAATATTTGAAAAATTTAGTGATCCGTTAATTTTGCATTTTAGTGTATATTATTAACACTTTTATATGGCTACAATGATGTCTAGGGTGATTTAATACACAACAAATAAAGAGTTTCTAACACTATGTAATAGTCAGATGTAAGGTTGGCCGTACTTTGTATTTAATTCTTCGTTCTTCTTTTATTCTTTCCACATTTTTCCCCCGTACCACATTTATTACCTTCACACATTATTCATCGTTAACCTCACATTATTCCTTGTTAATTCTACGTATAGTACACGTTTTACTTATCTAGTAATAATGTTCGCGACTCTTCCACCAATCAGCTCTTTGAAAGTGTTCCTGACATAACTAACTTTTACAATTTGTTAACCTAACCTTACTCTTTGTTTAAATCCTACAATAATGACAATAAATAAATTTGTATTTAATGTTTATAGATGGATTTATATGAAGCAGATATCGAACACAGAGAAATTATGAGTTCTTTAAAAAAAGCACAGCAAACAGAAGATATAGAAATAATGAGACGTTCATTGGTTGTGGGAATGACAACATCATACGCTGCAAGGGAACAAGAAGTGATTCAAGAACTACAATCACCAATAGGTGGGTGTGTTTATTATACAGGGTGTCCAAGATAAGCGTGAAATGCATGGGGATATCCTAAATGGTAAGAGATACAACAGATGTGTTTAAATCAAATTAATTATTTGTAAGAAAGGGGTGAGTATTACAACATCAAAAAATATTAATATTTTTATGTGGTTTAGGCGGTATACCCAAAAAACTGAAAATTCGGAATTCCTTTAAATGACTATAACTTGTTTGGCAAAGTAGATAGGTACTTTTTGTTTGCGGTTTTTAAAGCACTTTTTTGTTTAGAATTGTTTGGTGTATTCAGGGTTGCCAGATTGGGCGTATTTCCACAATTTGGGCGAATTTTAAGCATGGCTTGCGCTTAAATTTCCTTTGGGCGATTTTCCACAATTTGGGCTATTTTAGAAGTTGTTCATATGATTATCGAAAGTTTTCAATTTAAGAAAAAAATTTCAATTGTTTTTTTTAATTCTTAGTTTATTCCCACGCTTTTTAAGTTTCAAAGTTGACTATACTATACTGTTACGCCATTTGTACCTTTTATGTATAAGAGCATAACTACGTCACTGATAAGCAGACGTTCAAATGTTCTCTCAAGAATCTATTGTGCAGTCCATAGACATAGAGAAATGGACAGCGCATTCGTATTTAACATAATGGTGTAATATGGGTGTAACATATGTTCTGTAAGTGAGAGAGAGATGCATGTCGTTTGGAAAATAACATATATGATTTCCAAACATCTTCTGTCTCTCTCATTTGACACGGCTCTTTTTACGAGTCAGATGCGCTGTCCATTTCTTTATGTCTATGGTGCAGTCTCATTTTTAATAACACGTCTGAGGTCTGATTATTTAAATTTCTTCAATCGAAATTTATAATATTTATTGGCGAGTGATCCAGAAAATAGTACAGAGATTTAAAGATTCGTAGAACCTTTGTATGATGAATGTGGTAATATCTTAAAGAATGGCAATAACTGTTATGTCTTCGTCGTTAAACCTGGTAAGTGAAATTTAATAATACCTCAAAAATCAAAACTGATTGTTGTCAAAATTAATTAAAAAAAAAATCTACATTTATTTAAATTTCAAATATTGGGCGGTTTTTTTCATTAGTTTGCGGTTTTCCCGTAAGAACGCCGCGTTTTCGTTGTGAACAATTCTGGCAACCCTGGGTGTATTCAGAATTTTTATATCACTCTTAGTTTCTGAGTTACAAGCCCTAACTTTAGTTTTTCTTATGGGGCGCTAAGTTGGCTATGACATATTTGAACGTGTTTTTTACTCTACTTTACAACAATATGTCACATGTCATACTTATTATTAAAAAAATGTAAGAACCTTTTTTTGTAATAGTTTTTACATATGCATTTGTTATTTTGATTGTTGTTATTGTGATTTTTGTTTAACAATTTTTGTTTTTCATAGCTTACTTGAATGTTTGCAATAAAATACTTAATAAATATCACCAGTACTTAGTATTTCGATTTATTTTTTATAATAACTATGTGTGACATATCGTTGTAAAGTAGAGTAAAAAACACGTTCAAATATGCTATAGCCAACATAGTGGCCCATAAGAAAAACTAAAGTTAGGGCTTGTAACTCATAAACTAAAAGTGATATAAAAATTCTAAACACACCAATCAATTCTACTCAAAAAGTGCTTTAAGAAACTGCAAACAAAAAGTACCTATCTGTTTTGCAAAAACAGTTATAGCCATTTAAAGAAATTCTGCCTAAACCACATAAAATAATTATTAATATTTTTTGATGTAGTAATACTCACCCCTTTCTTACAAATAATTAATCTGATTTAACCACATCTGTATCTCTATCGTTTAGGATATCCCCATGCATTTCACGGTTATCTTGGACACCCTGTATAAACTGTTATTTAATAATTAATGAATTACCGGTATTTCAGTAATTGTTGAAGAAGCAGCTGAAGTATCTGAAACACATATACTAGTATCACTTACAAAACATTGTCAACATTTAATTCTTATTGGTAAGTTATTACTTATACCTATTTGCTATGGAATGGCCCTAACTAAAACATCATACTAAAATATTTTGTATTTGGATTGTTTGAATGAATAGGGGAGCGTTCAAGTATTACGTAACGTATTTGGGGGGAGGAGGGGTTTTGAACTACGTGTTACGTAACAGTTTTTAGGTAAAAACTAGGGGGAGAGGGGGTCAAAAATCTCAAAAAATTGCGTTACGTAATACTTGAACGCTCCCCTATTCATTCAAACAATCCAAATACAAAAGGGTTTTGAAACAATCCATAGTTGATTTGTCTTATTTTCAGGTGATCACAAACAACTTAGACCACCTGTAACTGATTACAAGTTAGCTAAAGATTATTATTTTGATATATCGTTATTTGAAAGGATGATAAATAACAATATTAAATATGAAACATTGGAAGTGCAACATAGAATGCGTCCTGATATAGCTACATTAATTGTTCCTGCTATTTATCCTTCATTAATCAATCACGTATCTGTTTCTCAATATCCAGATGTTATTGGAATTAAAACAAATATGTATTTTGTCACTCATAATGTGTTTGAAACTCAGGTAAAATAACAAAGTTCACTTTTAGTGAATCTGTGTTAGATTATTTTTTCAGGTGTATGTTAAAATATTGCAAACATTCAATTTTTAACCTTTTAAGGAGGGGGATTTTTAAATTGTTTTACGTTGAATTCGACCTTTTTAGGGTTCCGTAGAAAACTAGGAACTCTTATGTCTGGTATTATAAACAACCTAGCTTTGCAAGCTTGCAAGCACTCTCAAATGGGGTATCAAACTTATATGACAGTTCTCTTAAAGTTTTAGATAGATAGTTTCATACATAGGAATTAGGAAGTAAAAAAAAATGTATGTAAAGTATATTTACTAAAGTAAACCACTGGGGCAAGATACGCAAGGATAGTAAACACCATACCAAGAACCCCTTGGTTCACCAAAAGAAGCATGCCGAGATCAATGATAACCACCATTGCAAGACTGAAATTTGGTCATGCAAGTTATCCCCAACACCTATTCAAAATAAAAAAAGTTAACACCAAAATATGCTCATGCGATGGAATAACAATAAGCGACATAGACCACATATTTTTCAAATGCAAAAAAAACAAAGAACAAACGAAAAATTTCAACCACTGAATAGACCAACTAAACATAAAAACAAAAAAAATGGAAGAAGTTTTAAGAAACGAAGAAACATATGACTCGATATTCACTTTCATCACAACCACAAATTTGAAGTTATAAACTGAAAAGTCACCTATTGTATGTTCCAAACCCGAAATCCATGGCCCCGGCCATACTGTTTGTAAAACCTACCCTGAGCGGCCCAGTGGTGCAATCACATTTCCATCTTGTGTCCATGTGTTTAAATGTAAAATGATAAAAAATGTTAAAAAATAAAGATCTGGCTAAATCAGAAATGGAAGGAAAAAAAAAAAAAAAAAAAGAAAAAAAAAGTGTATTTACTAACCTTGCATAAAAAGTGGTAAAAACCAACTTACTGAGAACTGTCATATAGTGTTTGATAGTTTGATATCTCATTTGAGAGTGCTTGCTAGTTAGCAAATTTGCTAGGTCTTTTATAACACTGGACATTATAGTTTCTCCATGTCCGTCTTGTAAAAATTTTGACATAATAAGATGTAATTTGGTATACGGTCGTAGATTGATGACCCAAAAATAGAAATGATAAGATTTTTGAAAAAAAAAAGTTTTTTTAGACCCCCTTTCCATAAAATGAAGTGTTTTCAAAAAAAAAAATTCACCTACCCCATTGAGTGGGGTGTCGTTAGAAAGGTCTCCTAAAATGCAACAAAATATGTATCAAAACCTTTTGGTTTTAACCCTTCAATAACGATGTATTTGCTCTCCAAAGTCATTATAAAAACGTCCCCCCCCCCTCTAATTTCTAAACTATCAATTCAAAAAGTCTGAAAAAATTCCAGAATATAGCTTTTAATTAGTACTTTCACTGAAAATTATAATGAACATTGTCAAAAATATTTTGGACCCCCCTTTTTCAGACTGAAAAGTGAAATCACATTTTTTTTCATACTTACCCTCTTGAGTGGGGTGTCATTTGATAGGTCTCCTAAAATGCAATAAAAAATGTCAAATATCTTTTTGATTTCAACCCTTCAGCCACAATGTATTTGCTCTCCAAAGTCATTATAAAAGTGTCCCCTTCTCTATTTTCTAAACTATCAATTCAAAAAATCTGAAAAAATTCCAGAATGTCGCTTTTAATTAGTTCTTTCACTAAAAATTATAACGAACATTGTCAAAAATATTTTCGACCCCCCTTTCATAGATTGAAAAGTGAATTCACATTTTTTTCATTTACCCCCTTGAGTGGGGTGTTATTTGATAGGTCACCTAAAATGCAATAATAAATGTCAAATGACTTTGATTTGAACCCTTCAGTCACGAAAATTTTGAAATAACTTTTTTTTTATAAATCGTAGTGCTCAATACGCACTTCGCTGTTTTATTCTACATAATAAGTATCTTAAGCTATTAATTGTTTGTTTAATATTTTATATTTTTTTAGACTGACGATCTGATAAGTAAACAAAATATGCATGAAGCTGATTTTCTATTGTCTCTATGTTGTCACTTAATTATGCAAGGATACAGACCGGATGAAATTACTATTCTAGCTACTTATAATGGTCAAATGTTTTACATGCGTAAGGTAATCAAATTACAGCAGAAACTGGTTATAATGACATCAAAAAGACTGGTCATATTGGTTGTAAAAAGCGGATAGTCTAATAACCGGTAAAAATGTAATTATACGGGATTCAGTTGGACTTTTATTTTGAGTCGTTAAAACCGATACGCCGTATTAACCAATGTCGTTATAACTAGTTTCTATTGTATACAGGATGAGTCATATCAGGTGGAACAAACTTGAACAGTTGATTGAGAAAAATATTTCAAGCAAAAAAGTTCATATAAACATGTGTCTGGAAACTCTTTGTGAGGGAGCTACAGACTCCCAAAAATTTTGCCTAAAATCAGTTTTTATTTAATATCTCAACAACCTATTGTGATAAAGTTATGAAAATCGATACCTGGATTAGTATTAATACGTGTTATCAATTTCCAGTATCAAACAATGATTATTTAGATCAGGGGTGTTTGGGGCCTGTAGGCTCTCTGATTTTTATCTCGTATTTTTTTGTTCTTAATATTTTTCCAATGTTTGGTTCTTTTATAAGGTCGTATGACACCAAACACACATGAATATACTTTACTGATTTGTCATAAGATCAACCGTTTACGAGAAATATGATGGTAAAGATAATATTGCAGATTTTAACTTAATACGGATGCTTCAAATTTCACAAAATAAATTTATTTTGAGTTCTAGAACAATACTATAAAGGACCCCGCAGAATCCTTATGTGAAAGGGGTTTCGGTCAAACTCTTTGAAACTTTGTATTCTGATAGTCCTTGATGAGTAGATTAACCCATTAGTGCATAATGTGTCTTATAATGGACGTCTAGATTTTATTTTTTTTAATCGTCACGTTTGCAAGTCTGGACTTGTTTGTATGTAATTGTTGTTCCTATATTGACAACAAACAAACCCTTTACAGTAGTTTAGTACATTTTGATTTGTGAAGTGTTCTAGTGCCAATTGAATGGATCCCAATTTATACTCTACGCGAAACGGGGGGTTAGTATTTTTTTTTAATATAATACAATTAAATATTTTGATTTTTGTAAATGCTATTAGTTTTATATGATTATCTAAAATATTTTTCAACAATTAAATATATTTTTTTCTTTTTATTTTATTACAAAAAATACGTTATTTAGTTGCATCCCTTATAATGGACACTATGCATAGTGACAATAAAAACTTTTTTTTCAGATTATCTCTTCATCAGAAGAATATTACAACGTCCGAAATAATTACTTTATCTATATGCAGGAAAATCTAAAAAAAATATATAGGGGGTGGGGGGTGATGACTTGATGACCTAGACCTTATCAGATTGACCAAAAAAGTAAGGGCACTAGGTATTTTTTTTCACTTTTAGATATTTTGGATAGTCATGTCCATCTGTAAATTTTCAAAGAATTAGCCCCCCCCCCCCCCAAAAAAATATAAAATATATTTTTTCACAAGTACATTATAGAATCGAATATTACGTCTATTTTCTCAATGTCGGGGGGGGGGGGAAGTATCCCAATAGCCCCCCCCCCTCCTCCCTGTAGATGCTCATGCCTATAATGGTGTGGTGTTCTGTAATTATGAAAATCTCGTACACTCGGTATTATTCTAAACTCTTTGTGGAGCTTTAAGTACACCCCTGCAAAGTTTTTTTTTGTCAAACATGTCTATATTTCCGAAAATAGTAAAATATAATTCACGCCCATAAAGTAAAACTACTATTTCTTACAAAAATGATGAAAATAAAAAATCGAAACAACAAAAATTGTTACACCGTTAGGTAACGTCCATAAACCACGTAAGGTTTTTAGGGGGGAGGGGGGTCCAGCTAATTGAAGGATTTTGTTACATTGGGGGAGAGGGGCCGAAAAATTCTAGAAAAAGGCGTTACGTTGTTTATGGATGTTCCCTTAGGCGCGCGACATACATGCGTAGACCAGCCGTTTTTGATTCGTTATAACTGAAAACTCCGGGCTAAAAAATTGCAACTAAGTAACTGATATTATGTAAGAATTCATAATCGACAGTTACTCAAAAGGGCACGTGCTCAGATACAACGTGATTTTTATTATTACAGTTTTTATAGTAGTGGTCTACGCATGTATGCCGCGCGCCTAACGGAGGGTTAAGTACCCACAATGCATAGAGTCCATTTAAATGGACATGCGGTATTGGCTAATCTAACAATAATTAATTTTTTTTTTATCTAGAAAACATTTTTTTAACATTAAAATAAAACGTTTTATAAAATCAAAACATTTAATTTTGAAAAAATAAACTTCATGCACTAATGGGTTAAAAGTGCCAATGGGCACTAAGTCTTAAAAACTCAAACTTATAAGATATAGCCCTATAAAGTTGGGGATCATGCTCGCCTTTATTTTACAATAAAAAAATTTGTAGAACCTTAATTTTCGCACAACTATTTGTATATGTTCCCAAAGACTTATATAATCAGTTGTCACCATAAAAAAATAAACTTTTAAATTCTTTAGCCAATGGCAGTACTTAAATCTTATTATTAGCGTTTTTTTTTATTATAAACCAATTGGATTTGTTTATAGTTAAAAAAACATAACAATAAGATTTTAAGTGTTGTCATTTCTCAATGAATTGAAAAGTTGACTTTTTTATTGTGGCAATCGATTATAGATGTCTTTGGGAACACATAAAAACACAAAAAAATATTAGACAAAAATCAGAGAGCCTACAGGCCCCATACACTTCTGATCTAAATAATCATTGTTTGATTCTGGAAATTGATAACACGTATTAATACTAAACCGGGTATCAAATTTCATAACTTTATCACAATAACGTTCTCCAGATATTAATTAAAAACAAATTTTAGACAAAATCTTTGGAGGTCTGTAGCTCCCCATGAAGAGTTTTCGGACACATGTTCATATGAACTTTTTTGCTTGAAATATTTTTCTCAATCAACTGTTTGTCCCACCTGATATAACTCACCCTGTATATATTTGTTTAGTTCGCTATGACAGTAAACTGCTCACCATGTTGTCATTTTGCTTTTATTAATTATAATTATTTATTTTAAGGAAAGAAATAAATACCCTCTCTTAGAGTCTGTGCGTATCTCAGTAGTAGATAATTTTCAAGGTGAAGAAAACAGAATTATTTTACTTTCACTTGTAAGAAGTAATGAACAAAAGAAAATTGGTTTTTTATCTGTAGCCAATAGAATCTGTGTTGCTTTATCACGAGCCAAAGAAGGTTTGAAATTTACAATTAAATATTATAGCTATTATTGAAATAAATAAATAAACTCTATATATATTTACTTTAAGGTTTTTATATGATTGGAAATATGGATATCTTAGCAGAAAAGAGTAAATTGTGGCAACAGATAAAGAATGTATTAGCTGACAAAAATATGATTGGTCCCTCGTTAACATTGAAATGTCAAATTCATTGCGATCAATTGACACAGGTATATTTATTTATATTAAGGGGTTATATACAGTTGGAACGCCAAAAAAAGAGTTTTTTCAAGAATTTTTTCTAGGGAACACTTAAATTTATAAATGTAAAAATTTGTACACATATTATGGTAACTTTTAATTGTATTTTAACATTTTTTATTTGTAAAAATAATAATTTTGAAAGCTGCTACAGCTGTTGTTCTCCAGGAGGTCCTTTCAAACAAGACGCCTTGCGGTGACCACGATATCTCTGGACTCGATCATTTAAAGTAAAAAACCCAAATGGGTTTCGTTAAAGTAATGTATAATCTTGTACTTAATCGAAGGAATAAGCAAAATAAATTTTTTTGACAAAATGGCAGCTTCTCAAAAATAAAATATTGATTTTTGAAAAAAATTTTGACCTTAAATAGTTTATAAAAAAAATGTATTTATCGGTGAGAAAATAGCTTCGATTAATTACTAAAAAATATACTTATGAGACTTGTGTTAAAATTTGAGATTGATCGGTTCAGCTGTTTCCGAGGAATCGTGGTCACCGACTTTAAAAACACAGATTTGAGAAAAACACATTCAAAAGCTCTTTACAAATATGCATGTAATATGCGAAAATAATCGCCGGATTGACTTGAAATTTTCTGTGTGTGTACTTAAGTATGTATACATTACGAAAATGAATTTAAAAATAAATCGATTTTTTGAAAATTCTAACTGTATATAACCCCTTAAACAACAAGTGTGTCAGCTCGCAGGTACCTAATACTATTGTTATATCTTCAAACACTTTATTTATTCAAAAATACAATAATTACTGATATAATACTTCAGTGCGTAAAATACATGACATTGTTTTCATATCTCGCGCCTACTAGTTGTTTTCTAGCCTTTTGCTTGCCGTTGCCCCGCTACACCGACTCGACATTGGCGTCGGTATATAACACTCCTTTACCTCTATTTTTTTTTTGATGATGCAGTGACGTAGTTCTTCAAGTATGAGGGCGGTTTGCTGATTCTGGAAGAACTTCTGGGTTCCGGCACTCCTTGTTCTTGATGTTCGATTGGACCTGGTTTGTTCCCTCCATACTTATCTGGCCCTGTTGCTGCTTCGGTCTCATATAGATCTTCTGGTCCCATTTGCTCCCCGGACGTTTCGATGCTTCGGTTTACTTCTGACTCCGAATCTGTTAGTGATTCTGATTGTTGCGTTAGTGGATTTCCACCGCTACCAAATCTTCTGTTGTGGAACTGGTCGATGTGTCTTTTTTTTACTGTTCCATCCGGTGCTCTGATTAGGACGTTTCTTGGTCCGCAAACTTCTTCAATGCTTCCTGGAAGCCATTTAGCTCCCTTCCCATAATTTCTATACAGTACTTCATCGTCTTCTTTCGGCGGAACCTTATGTGCTATTCCTTCTTCTCGATTGCCTTCTTTGTCGGACCATTGGAATGCATCCGGATGTAATTTATCCAAAAGAGTACTTAATTTCCTCCCCATTAGTAATTCTGCTGGCGAACGTCCTGTTGTCGCGCAAGGTGTCGATCGTAAAGCCAACAAGATATTTGGTAGTTCGGCTTGCCAGCAGTTTGACGGAAACTTCTTCAAGTTTCTTTTAAGTGTTTGTACCATTCGTTCGGCTAGACCGTTAGTTGCCGGGTGGAATGGTGCTGACTGAATGAACTTCACTCCGTTTTTCTGTAGGTATTTTCTAACGTCTTCAGCTGTAAAGCCCGTTCCATTGTCGGACACCACTACGTCCGGTATACCATGCATGGAGAAAGTGTCCCGGAGGTGTTTGATCACGGTAGCTGCGTTGAAAGAGCCATTTGTCTCCCTTATCTCCGGCCATTTGGAGTAGGCGTCGACAATTATTAAAAACGAGTGGCCTTGTATTGGCCCAGCGAAGTCCATGTGTACGCGGGACCAAGGCTTATTTGGTGTCGGCCACGCCCAAACTCTCGATCTGCTCGGCTCGTTTCTGACTTCTATGCAGCTTGTACAATTCGCGATCATTTCTTCTATTTCTGCATCCAGTCTAGGCCACCATACGTAACTGCGCGCGATCGCCTTCGTTCTGGTTATTCCTTGATGTACTTTGTGGAGCAACTTCATGACCTGCGTCCGTAGCTTTTCTGGGACAATGACTCGGTTACCCCACAGTACACATCCTCGATGCACCGACAAGGCGTCTTGTCTACTTTTGAATGGTGAATATTTTGCTTCGTCTGGAAGCGTATCGATCGTTCCATGTAACACTGCTCTCTTTACTCTGGATAGTGTGCCTTCTTTGTTAGTTTCCGACTCTATCTTAGCTGCCGTCAGCGGCGAATTATCCGGTGCTTCTTCTAGTAGAAAAACGCCAGCCGGTTCTGGAACTGCCCATTCCTCACACGGCAGTGGGAATCTACTACACGCATCTGCGTTTTGATGTTTCTTCCCTTCTCTGTAAATCAGCTCGTAGTTGTATGAGCTGAGCAGTAGGGCCCACCTCAACATTCTCGGAGATACTGTTTCCGGTATGATTTTTCCTTCTCGCAGGATTCCTAGCAACGGTTTGTGATCCGTTATTATTGTTATTGCACGTCCCCAAACGTACCTATGGAATTTCTTCAGCCCGAAAATGATGGAAAGCGCTTCCTTGTCCAACTGCGCGTAGTTCCTCTCTGCGGTGTGCAGTGTGCGGGATCCAAAAGCAATTGGAGCTTCTGTTCCGTCTGGCAGTTGGTGCGAGAGTACTGCGCCGACACCATAAGGTGAAGCATCACATGCCAATATTAGTGGTAACGATGAGTCAAAATGAGTCAAAACCCGATCCGATGTCAACAGTGTTTTTGCTTCTCGGAATGCTTCGTCCTGCTCTTTCCCCCAATTCCACGCTTCTTGTTTTCTCAATAGAGTGTACAGTGGACTAGCTACTGACGCCTTGTTTGGAATGAATCTTTCGTAGAAGTTGAGTAACCCCAGAAATGCTTCGAGCTCTGATTTGTTGCTTGGCACTTTTGCTTCCTTTATTGTTTTTACTTTTTCGTTTGTCGGGTGTACTCCTTGCGCATCGATCCGAAAACCCAAGTATTCTACCGACCGCATTGCGAATTCGCACTTCATTTCTTTAATCCGCAATCCTACTTCTTGGAGACGCTGTAAAACCATTCTTACTCGCCTCCAGTGTTCTTCCTCAGTACTACCCGTGATTAAAATATCGTCGAGATATACCACAGACCCGGGAATTCCAGCCAGCAATGATTCCATTAATCTCTGGAAACACCCAGGTGCCGACGATACTCCGAAAGGTAACCTTTTAACCTTAAACAGCCCTTTTCTTGTATTTAGTGTTAAGATTTTTCCCGATTCGTCGTCGACCCGCACTTGTGTATATGCTCTGTCGAGATCCAGCTTTGTAAATAGTTTACCGCCTGCTAGAATCGTTGTGACTTCTGTGAACGTGGGTAGCGGATAGATGTCCGATTTTATGGCTGTGTTGACTGTGCCTTTGTAGTCGCCACAAATTCGTATGTCACCATTTCGTTTCACCACCGGTACAATCGGTGTGGCCCACTCTGAGTGTCTGACTGCTTCTAGTACCCCGTCATTTACCATTTTATCTAGTGCCGCCTCCACTCTTTCTTGTAATGCCAACGGTACGGTTCTGTACCTCCTGAAGATTGGTTTTGCCTCTGTATCGAGAGTAATGTGTACTGGTTCACCCGTATATTGGCCCAGCTCTTCTCGAAATACTTCTGCGCAGTCTTGCAGCTGTGCATGAACTGCTGTCGCTCGAATTGAATTTGTATTTTCCAGCCTAATGTCAAACGCTTCGAACCAATTTTTTCCCAGTAACGCCGGTCCGTTACCTGCCAAAATTACAAGTGGTAATCTAATTGACTTTCCTGGCCTCTTCACCTGAATCCAACACTCTCCCTTGATGTTAAGTCTCTCCTTTGACCAAGTTTGAAGTGATAAGTTTCCTCTATGCAGCTTCTTTCCCTCTGGCCACATTTCATCGAACATTTTGCTGCTAATCAGCGAATGCTCTGCTCCCGAGTCAATTTCCATTTTGAATGAACGCCCATCTTCTAATTCTACAATTTGGTTCCAATCCGACGTTCTTTGACCTTTACTACTTATATTAAATAAATAACTTGCGTACGATTGCTGATCCTCACTATTTGACTCTTCCGTCAAGTGACAATTTTTTGTATTTGTTGTCTTCCTATTTTCAGTCCTTTCTACTTGTTTGAAGATATAACAGTTCAGTGCGTAAAATACATGACATTGTTTTCATATCTCGCGCCTACTAGTTGTTTTCTAGCCTTTTGCTTGCCGTTGCCCCGCTACACCGACTCGACATTGGCGTCGGTATATAACAACTATTAAAGAATTAAACCTATGAAATGAGGGTGGAAGGTGGGGGTTAACGCTTTAATTTTTTCGAATTTTGACTATTGCCATTCGAAAGAGTATAAAAATCATGAAAATTTTGTATTGTAAATTTTTAAAAATTTTATAGAAGTTATTTGAAAAAAATATGATTATTAAGCACATTTTTTCATAGGGGTGTTTGTTTCACCCCCTTAAACCGTTTTACCACATCTAAGATCATTTTTTTGTTACTTATCTTGACCTCCTCTAACTATATACAAAGTTTAAACTCGATACGAATTTTCAACTTGAAAAGGTTCCCTTGTAAATCCAATCTATAAGTTTTTGGTTCACAATAATAATGATGCATGTTTTTAGGTACGCTCTACAATTGATTTCAATATAAAAAGTCCAGGTGGTGGGTGTCAGTTACCTTGTGGACTGTTATTAGATTGTGGACATACTTGTACCAAGTTATGTCACGTTATAGATCGTGAACATATCAAATACGAGTGTCACCAGAAATGTAACAAAGTTTGTGATTTCAATCATCCGTGTGAAGAAGATTGTTACATTGCTTGTCCTCCGTGTAAAGTGTTAGTGCCTAGAATGTTATCTTGTGGACATGAACATAATATTGCATGTCATGTACTTGATCTAGAAGATTATCCGTGTCCAACTTTAATCAAAGTTAGTAAATTAACATTATTTATATGTATATTAACAGTGCTACCAATGTCAGCATAGTTTATATTTTAATGTATTGTTAAAACTTAATAAAACTGGCATGTGCGTGTTGGGCACGCGCATGATAGGGTTCCGTAGTCATTCTTACTATGAATATTATAAGAGATTTCAAAATTTTGAAAAGCAAATATAAATCGTGACTGAAGGGTTAAAATCAAAAAGTCATTTAACTTTTATTATTGCATTTTAGGAGACCTATCAAATGACACCCCACTCAATGGGGTAAATGAAAAAAAATGTGAGTTCACTTTTCAGTCTATGAAAGGGGGTCCAAGATATTTTTGACAATGTTCGTTATAATTTTCAGTGAAAGTAAGGAGGGCAGGTAGGCTTCGTACACAGGGAGCATTCGTACAGTGATGATATCTATGCTATCTAATACATTTACATGTTCGCGTTTGTATGGGTAACTCCCCCTCATACGCAACGGGTACCTGCGGGGCAGGGCGATAGTACGGTCATCGGCTTCGATGGAGCAAGTTGATATGTATTTTCGCTCTGCTTAAGTATTTTTTGTTTTCATCTTTGAACATGCTTGGCTGGTATAAGTAATGCTCGAATTATAAGAGTGATTTATTATAGTTTATGCCTTAAAATTATGCCAAATTAATTTGTTGATTTCTCGGGTTGGGGTACCTTCATACAGTTATGAGTGGGGTAGATTCGTACTGTACCAGAACTCCATTACCGATTTTTTTTCAGATTTTTTGAGCCAGTAGTTACCGAGCTAGAGGGGAGGGGGCAGACAAAATTTTTGCTTGGAGCCCCCTTAATTTAATTTAATTTAAAAATTAAAAGTCTTATATATTTATGTTTAAGCAATTATAAGTACTTTAAATACAATAATTGTTAGTTTATTACATGAAGGTTGATTCTGTGTTAACTTTGACCTCAATAAATGACTTTAATACATTGAATAAATGGCATTTTCTTTGACTATACGGAGGTTCTCGACTATGTACGACTATGGGGTGCATTCGTACGTTTTTCATTTTTTAGGAAAATTGCCGTAGCTTCCTCAAGCTGTTTTATATGAAAACTACACTTTACAATATTAAAGCCAGACATATATAGGGTAATATAGCGGTATTAAAATAATTTTGTAATAGCTAATAGTTTATTTTTTGTAAAGCTCATTGTCAGAGTAAAAAGTGTACGAATCCTACCTGCTCTCCCCTACTAATTAACATTCTGATTTTTTATCAGATTTTTTGAATAGATATTTTAGAAAATAGAGGGGGGGGGGCGCTCTGACAACGACATTAAAAAGCAAATATATCATGACTGAAGGGTTGAAATCAAAAAGTTATTTGACATTTTTTATTGCATTTTAGGAGACCTATCAAATGATGGGGTAAGTGGGGAAAAAAATGAGAGTTCACTTTTCAGTCTGTAGAAGGGGGGTCCAAAATATTTTTGACAATGTTCGTTATAATTTTCAGTGAAAGTACTAATTAAAAGCTACATAGAGATGTAAGGGTTCCTAGTTTTCTACGGAACCCTAATAACATGACACCATCTGGCTGGGTGGGCATGTTGGGTGGGGGGGGGGGGTAGTGGCTAGTTTTATAAAATTATATTAATATAAAATAATATTTGTATAACTATTTTAGGTAACTTTGCCACTTTGTGAACACAAAGTAGAAAAACCTTGTTATAGAGACATGGATACATTCAAGTGCACTAATCCATGTGAAAACCGTCTACCGTGTGGACATCAATGTACACTCAATTGTCACTTACACAACGATCCTGATCATTTAAATGTACGTTTGGTTTTAACATAAAGATACATACAGGATGGCCCAAAAGCCATAACACCATTTCAACTCATTAATGCCCGCCATACACATTTGTGTACACCTTATTTTATAATTAGTGCTGCTATTTAATTTTCATTAGTTTAAGAGTTATTTGAAAAAAAATGATTATTTTGCACATTTTCATAGGGGAGGTGTTTCACCCCCTTAAACCGTTTTACCGCAGCTAAGATAGTTTTTTTGTTACTTATCTTGACCTCCTCTAACTATATACAAAGTTTAAACTCGAAACGAATTTTCGACTTGAAAAGGTTCCCTTGTTAGTATAGTTTGTGTATGTGGTGGTTTTCTGACCCCAAAATTGCCAGTATAGGTTCTTTATTTAGAACAATTGCTCAGTCGTGAATTTCTCCGTAATTAATTATGCTTTAATAATTTGAAATCAAATTTAGAAAGAGAATCCATTGTAGAAAGTTATTTGAATTTTAAATGGTCTTGTGACTTTTGGGCCACTCTGTATATACATCAGGGTAGCCCTTACTTTACTTATTTTCGAATTTCTTTAAGGTCCCCCCCCAAATTTCTTAAAGTAAGAAAAATATAATGTATAAAAAAATTTAATGTGATTAGATATTAACACGTAAAATGCATTTGATTTTTTCAATTTTTAATTTCTTTAAACAGCTGTATCTTTGTGAAAATTCAATGGATTTTGATGTTCTAAAACATATTTTAAAGCTGACACTTTCTAGTTTGTTAACTTTTGATTCGTGATTTTTTATCATTTCCCACTACTCTTTAAGAGATTTTTTAAATTGACGTGCCAAACTTATACATTAGGTTGAAAAAATTATTTTGAGCAAAAAACTTTATTTAAACATGTCTCCAAAAATTTTTTGTAAGAGAATTACAGCCCTCTAAAAAATAATTTTGGAAAAAATATTCGGGGAGCTATAACTCTCATACGAAAAAAAATTTGGAAATAAAGTTTTTTGCTCAAAATAATTCCTTCAACCTACTGTTGAAGTTTGGCACTCAAATTTTGAATTATCCTGAATTATTAAATTTTAGAATCTTTTTTGAAATCTCTCAAGGAGTGGAAAGTAATAAAAAAAATTGAATGAAAGGTTCAAAAACTAGAAAGTATCAGCTTTAAGATGCGCTTTAGAACATCAAAATCCATTTAATTTTCACAAAGATACAGCTGTTTAAAGAAAAATTGAAAAATTCAAATGCATTTTACGTGTTAATATTAATTCACTCGGTGGCATGTGTTAATAATATCACTTTAAAATTTTGTATACATTATATTTTTCGTACCTTTAAGATATTTGGGGGGTGACCTTAAAAAAATTCGAAAAAAGTAAATGAATGGCCACCCTATTGTACATAAATATCTCTAATTGTATAATTTTCTTTTAGTATAAATGTAAGAAAAGTTGTGAACTGTTAAACATTGGTTGTCGATCTAATCATAAATGCCAAAAATATTGTTGGGAGAAATGTAACGTATGTAAAATAAAAGAAAAAAAGAAACGAATCAATTGTAACCATGTTGATACAGTTGAGTGTAATGTAGATGTCGACGCTACTCTGTGCAACAAACCATGTAAACGTAAGAAACCATGTGGACATGAATGTCGTAATAAATGTTATGTAATGTGTCAACAATTCATATGTAAAGAAAAGGTAAGGTTAGGTTGTATTTTATACTAGTTATGTGACTTTTGGTGTTAAAATATCGGAGCAAGAGTGGCATAACTAAAAAAATATTGAATTTGTACTAAACTCTTTAAAAGAATAGTATGTAAGATGGTATAGATTTTTATGCAAGAGTGAGTGTCACAACTGTTAATTTCATGTGTGGCCACCAGGGAGCAGATTTTTTTTATGAAAAAATGTCACAAGTCAAAGCCTTTAACCCTGGACGAGTAGACGTCAAATTTAAGCCGAAAAGAGTAGACGTTCGTAAAATTGACTACTACTATATAATTTTTGGTTTTCTAATAAATTTATGGCAAAAAAAAAGTTTTGCTTTTAAAATCTTTTGATTTATGTATTTACAAAAATACCGAAATACGAAAGATTAAAATATAAGCTTAGTAATATAAGTTTACAGCGAATCGACAAAGGAAAGAAAGTATCATTGGATCAAGCATTGAGATGAATGAGATCTTTTTCACATTCACAGCATATCCTTTTACGTACATATTTAGACTAAAATTTACGTAAGAGAGTAGACCTTCGTGAAAGATACGATGTGACTTGTCGATCTATGGCTCTCTCTAGAAAAATAGCAAACACTGACACCTGTCCTTGGCAGAGGTTGAAGACGAACTATTAAACGAGGCATATCTTCCCGCTCGGCTCCCCACCCCATCTTGATTTCCCTATAGAGGGCGTTGTGTAAATGTAGTCGTAATTATTACGAACGTCTACCCGTCCAGGGTTAAGGACTTTAAATGGTATTATTAATACCCTTTAAATTAATAGTATTATTGCGTGTAAAAGTTGGATTCACTAGCGCTTTTCTAAATCATCAAAATAAAGTATCATTCAATTATATATATAAGTTTAAAAACGTGATTTCCCAAAACTCAATTGTGCCACTCTTACCCTGAGGTGACGATATATTGTTATAGCTTTGAAATAATTTTAAAGTCTCTGAAAATAAATTAACCCTAGAGTAATAAATAACATTTAAATTTTAGACTTTTATCTTGTAACGCAAATTTCCTATATTCGTCACAGAAAGGCGTGCTTACCCGGTTGCTAACAGTGGAGATGGGGGTGGGTTGATATATAAATAAAGAATCAGTTGTTATGTTCTCAAAAATATTAGTTGTATGATGTATTAAGTTGGGCGCCACATGGTTGCTCCCCCAAAGATAAACCATGAACCTCGTTCCAAATTTTGATAATTAATTTATATTTAAGTTTTCCTAAAGTACAGCAGGATAGTAGGGTAATGTAAAGAATAATTATAACTCGTGAGTAAGACAGTATGAATTGCATGTATATTTATATAAATTTAATAAGTGAGGAAAATATATAACAAAATAATATGACACCAATAAGTAAATAATTAATAATTGAATCGTATAATATAGATATTGTAATGATAAATCGAAATCAGGGTGTACCACTGGTACAAATAAGTTTTATAAATGATACAGATATTATAAATTTGAGAAAACCCTCCGCAAACAACTTACATAGAAAATGCGACCTTAATGACTTGATATGATTGAGTAATACAACTAAATTCAGTAATAACTACAGTGATAAATAAATTACAAGTCGTCCATTCATGTATGTGGTTTACGCGAGATATTGATCACCCCTGATTTTAATATAAAGTGATAATCAGAAAATACTTATGTACTATTATACTTATGCTAAAACTTTGACACTGAAACAGTTATTTATTTAAATCAAATTATTATGCGCATAAAGAACCGTTTGTTAATTTTACACAGTTATTATTAATTTTATATATGCATATATAATTTTTGTCAGTTTTCCCCACAATTTTTAAATTCACAATCGTTAACGCGGCACTGTTAATGTCAACGCTAATCAGTCTTTTTTTTTATACATACAAAGCTACTTAAAATGTATATGATCTCGATATATGTAAATAAATAGTATATCTTTAAAGTTTATGATACCAAAACGATATTTAGTCTTTTGTTAACTTTTACGCGGCCGTTTAGAAATATGATATGTTGATAACAATTGAACCGCAACAATGTGACGACAATAAAATAAAGAAAATGTATAAGCTCACGTCCCTCCAGCTTCCGCTGTATAACAAAGATGTACCTCCACCTCTTTGTCCTCCTGTCTCTCCAAATAACCACTCCCTTGACGGTGATTCCAGAGTGGACCTCCAACCTCCGGTTTCCTGGTTCCTTGGCACAGACACTCGCACTTTACTCGTGCACGTGGCTTATCGGTTCCTTGCCGTTCACACTCTATTCAACTGTCTGAGACCTGCCCTTGCGTTATCACCTCTACCGGCGCGTACAAGTTCCGTTCCTTATCGCTGATCTTACGTATGATAGAATATACATATAGTCTGTTTATTATAATTCGGCGGTGTTATTTATGTATAGTAGGGTATAAATAGTAATAAACGAAAATGCAAATATATTTTATATTATTGACGACCACAATCTTGCCAAACATGCATGTATTTCTCGATAAAAAAAAATAATATTGAAGACAAAAAAAAATCGTTATAATCTATACATTGTTCTGTAATGATTTTTCCAAAAGTAATGTTTATTATGATCCTTTCATAAACTTTTATTAATATATTTTGTGGTATTTGAAAAAAAATATACATTTTAGTATAGGTGGCAAAATGCTCACCACGTGCCTACTCACGTTTTATGGAAAGGCTCTAGGGCAAGGGTTCCCAACCGGTGGTCCGTAAGGGGTAAAAAATGGAAGATTTCAAAGTTTGAATGATCTTTGAATTATCGGCGACCTTTTTTTTAGATCTTTAATGCACAAAAAAAAAACATAAAAATTAAATGTGAAGATCTTTTTTTTAGCTTTTTCATTTCAAATCTATTAAAAAAAAAAAAAAAAAACATTAAAGTGGTTCCTAGTCATCAAAAGGTTGGAAACCACTGATCTAGGGTTAAACATGTACAACATGATATTTTAGGTAAGGAAGAAGATATCGCCATGTAATCATTATCAAAAAACCCTATGTGGAAATATACCGGATAGAAAACAATGTAATGGAAAATGTCCTTTAAAATTAAAATGCGGACACACGTGTAATAATAAATGTTCAAAATGTGTGAACGGTTGTGACCAAACCAGGTGTACTGGACTTGTCAATAATCCATTCCCAGCAACCTGTGGACATGCTTTTAAAATACCCTGTTGTAAATTAAGTATTGATACTACATCGGCTGATTATAGTAAGTTGTATAATGAATTTTTAAATACATATACAGTAGAAACTGGTTATAATGACATTAAAGGGACCAGGTCATTTTAGATAGTTAACCCTTTGTAGCTTTATGTGACATTTCTGTAATAAACCTCAATTCGCTGGGTGCAAAGTAGGTAGTGGGGGAAACGAAATCGATCACAGCACACAACGTGGCAAAAAATAACACTTTGGTTGGACTAACTGTCATTTTTAATAGGCTCGTTTTTAACTGAAAATAGAAAGGTCAACATGGTTAATCCCACTATAGACTATGTGCAAGGGGGTGGAGTTAGAAATAATCTCGATGCGAGTGTTCGTGGTGACCAATATTGTAAAATTATCAGCGCCAAAATTTGAGGTTATGCTGTCAATGTAAACGAATTAATTTTTTCTCTATTATAAGTCATAATTAAAGACAAAAAGATACCCAAAATAAATAATTTTCACGTACCTTTTATGCTATACTATTTATATTATATGCAAACAGCTAAATTAAATGATATTTGTTTAATAAAAAATTTTACGGTACTAAACATATTAAACAATGATAAAAAGAGAGTTGAATCCATTCAATCCTTCTCTATTACCAGCTAGCGGTGCTAGTAGACTTCGTGCGCATAGCTAATAGTCATAAATAATTCTAAAATGTATATATTACGATATTTTATTGAAATTATTTGTTTGTTAGTACGTCAAAGTCCACCCTAGTTGCTACTAAAGTCCACCCGTTAGTTGGCGCTGACATCGCGCACGCTGCGAATAATCCCGCTAATATACGTACTAAATATATTTAGTTCATTCAAATATGTGTAACACATACCTACCACTCAATAACTTAGTATCAAGTAAAATACACAGATAGCATAACCTATTGACTTACGTAACTATTGGCAGTAAGGCAGGACCAGATCGGCTACTGGCCCATTTGGATAGAAAAAAGAAAACGTTGTGAGTTTCCCCAGTGTACTGGCGTTTCACAAACATTTTGCGAAAAATGCGGTGTAGCATTATGTGCTACAATAAACTAAATAATTGTTTCAAATCCTGCCATACCACATACATGTTTTTTTTACGATTAACTCACAGTAATGTCACTTCCAAAAAAGTCAAATATATAGTTAATAATAAATATTTTTTAATTTCTGAAAAATACGTATTTTTTTATATGCCTAAACTTGTCTCATTATCAACATAATTTAATTTTTTAAGATCTTGGGCTACAAAGGATTAAAACTAATTGTTGTAATAACCGATAATTAGATTTTTTTAAGATATTTATAAGAAAAACTAAAAATTTCATGAGTATGTTGAAATTTTGTGAAATTCACCGTCTGTGAGCGAAGATTTCATCAAAATAGAATCAAAATTTTAAACACAGAATAATAAATATGTAATAACATACAGGCCCGGATTTACCATGCAGGCAATGTACTGCCGTGCTAAGCACAAAAACGGTATCTCAAAAAAAATCATAAAGTTGATTTTTATGGCATCGAATAGCTTAAAAAATACGAATCCAATGAACTAAGCCAAATAGCGATATCTTATTTAAAACATATGAAAAAACCCTTGAAAAAGTTTTTCTTATCTCAGGTTTACCTTAAATTAAAGAGAATTAGAGGAAAATCAATAATACGTAGGCGAATAACTGTATATTTTGATACCGCCAAAATTCCCAATATAATGAATAAATTCCATTTAATAAATCAAAAAAACAATCTGTAAAGTAAAAATAAAACTATTTTAACAAAACGTTGATTTTCTCGAAACTCGCCTTTGCTGAGATACCGCTTTTGTGCTTAGCACGGCAGTGTAGGCACGTGCCTATAGCGGCAAAATTTTAGGGGCGGCAAATTTTAGCGTAAAAAAAAGATTGATAAAATTTATACTTGAAGACCTAAAAAAAAAGGTCTTCAGATTTTTATTAGTAAATTTTTTTACTTTAACACCTAAAAAAAGGTCTTCAGATTTTTATTGGTCAAAAACTTCACTTTTTTATTTTTATTCAATCAAAAAGGGCGGTACTTTCGCAACTGCCTATGGGCGGCAAATTTCTAAATCCGACCCCGATAACATATATACGATATACAGAAGTGACACTCAACGCTATTTTACTGGAAACTTAGTTTGACATTATAAAGTGCAACGGTTCTGATTGGTTGAGTATTAATAACTCTCCACCAATCATGTAGCTGTATACGAATATTTGAAATCCACATATGTTTATTAGAATTAAACCTAACCTTTACAATCTGCATGATGTATTATTATGTCAAATAATATTTTTTATTGTACAAAACTATAAATTAAAAAAAAATGGAAAGAAAAAACTGTCCGTCGTTAAATCGATAAAATTCTCCGAAAATATTGTAAACAGAAAGTCGTTCAATGCGATATTTCATTGTAAGTAATATCGGTATATTATAAAAGGCAGTTATATGAGATTCAGCCGGGACTTTTACTTTGAGTCATTATAACCAGTTTCTACTGTATTTAAATTAGATAATTAATGTCTTACTCAATGTCTATAATATTATAGATTCGTTTGTTTTCCAAAATGATATTTTGAAGTATTGCAATTACCCGTGCAATACTACATTAAAATGTGGACACAAATGTACAGGAACCTGCGGTAAATGTTATCAAGGTAAAGTACATTCAAATTGTACTCAAGATTGTGGTATAACGTTGATTTGTGGTCACCAATGTGAACAACCCTGTCAAGAAAACTGTCTACCTTGCAACAAACCTTGTCAGTACGCTTGTGAACACAGTAAATGTATAAACAAATGTGGTAAGTTGTTTTATTTTAAATTATAGATTATGTACAAAAAATATAGTTTTGAGTTATCGCTGTTATCTTGGATACTTTTATACTAAAAATGATATCTTTAAAATTTTATTTTACGGAATTAAGCATGTTTTTCCCCTCAATATATATGTTGCTCGAAAAGTAGCTAGATTTGCCACTAAATGGTGCTGTTATCTTAATTTGACTAAAAATTGACTTAGCCTCTTTTTCCCGTGTACCCTTCAAATGTACGTGGAAAAAAGAAACTAACAAGGGAACCATTTCAAGCCGAAAATTCTTATTGAATTTAAACTTTGAATATAGTTAGAGGAGGTCAAGGTAAGTAACAAAAAAATTATTTTAGCTGCAGTAAAACGGTTTAAGGGGGTGAAACACCTCCCCTAAGAAAATGTAAAAAATAATCATATTTTTTCAAATAACTCTGAAACTAATGAAAATTTAAAAAAATTTACAATATAAAATTTTCATGGTTTTTTATGCTCCTTTGAATGGCGAAATTCGAAAAAATTAAACCGATAACCCCCACCTCCCACCCACATTTCATAGGTTTAATTTTTTCGAATTTTTTAACTATCGCTTTTCAAAAAAGCATAAAAAATCATGAAAATTTTGTATTGTAGATTTTTTTTAATTTTCATTAGTTTCAGAGTTATTTGAAAAAATATGATTATTTAGCACATTTTCATAGGGGTGTTTCACCCCCTTAAACTGTTTTACCGCAGCTGTGATAATTTTTTTGTTACTTATCTTGACCTCTTCTAACTATGTACAAAGTTTAAGCTCGATATGAATTTTTCACTTGAAAAGGTACCCTTGTAAGTGAATATTTAATCAAATTAAGATGACCAGCGCCATTTAGTGGCAAATCTAATTACTTTTCAAGTCATGTATGTATCAAGGGGAAAAACATGCTAAATTCCGTAATTTTAGAATTAAAGTATCCAAGATACCAATCTTAAAACAGCAATAACTCTAGAAATTCTGACTTAGCCTCTTTTTCCCGTGTACCCTTCAAATATTTACAATGTGGTTAATTGTGTGTATTTCTTTGATATCGACAATGTCTAAAATCCATCGACGTTTAGTACTTGTGTATGTGTACTTTCTTAGTTGGAATTAAATTATTTAGTAATAAATGGACCATTCTTTTTAGGGTTCTGAAGAAACTTATTAATCTCATTTGGTCGTCCGTCTGCCCTTTTCACTCAAAGTGCAATAGCTCATAAACTATGTAAGCTAGAACCTTGAAATTTTTACTGAACATGAAAAATGACACCCTCTAGTAAAATATGTAAAAAAAAATTGAAAAAATATTTTTTTAGAATGGGTTCTAAGAAGCTAACGCCAGGCAAAACAAAATAAACTAAATAGGTAAACTACTGGCTCAAAAATTCTGAAAATAATTTGGTAATGGGGCTTTGGTGGGACTACCAATGACAAATATTAAAATCAATAAAACCATTTCAAATTTTGGAGAAATAGGGAGGGGTAACATAAAAAAATGTATTTTTAATTTTTTATCTCGGAGTTTTAAAATGTAGATCTAAATCAGTGGTTCCCAAACTCTTTTGGCCGACGCACCCCTTTTCATAGTCAAAACTTGCCCACGGACCCCCTTTCATAGTCAAAACATTCCCACGGACCATAAGTGAAAAACTACTAAATTTTGACACGCGCAGTTGATTTTAGTACCACTTCGCCAAATTTTATTCGATTACGTTGAAATTTTAACACAATGAAAAAGATAGATAAAGCTACTAATTTAGTGAATAGCATTAAAATTGGACAATTTGAATATTGAAAATTGCCGAATTTTTGCTAAAAAATAGATTTTTTTTCGTTTAAAAAATGATTTTCGAAGGGAATAACTTTATGAATGTATATAATTTACTTATATAGTTCAATTAGGACCCATATCTTCATTCTGAATGATCTTTGGTTGAAGTCATTGATTCAAAATATATATATACGAATTTGAATGTTTGCATATCGAAAAAACATTTTTTTGCAATATTGCAAAAACAATAGCTGATTGAGCAATATGGTGGTAATTTTTGGATTCAGCGTATCCAAATTACCCTTAAAAAGTAGTTGTATGCCCTGCAGCAAAATGGCTGTCGGCCAGTGTAATTTATTCATTGTTATTAATTTTAACTTCCATATTAATAAAAATGTGCGCGGACACCCTGCCGTTGTTCAGGGACCCCAAATCGATTTTAATTTTCCACGGACCCCCTGAACGATGCCAGGGACCCCCTGGGGTCCGTAGGGACCATTTTGGGAACCACTAATCTAAATGAATAGAATATGACACTTTTTTTATTTTTTTTATTACTCAAAAATGGTGCCTGCAGGGGGCTTCAAGAAAAAATATTTTGCCCCCCTCACCTCTAGCTCGGTAACTACTAGCTCAAAAAATCCGAAAAAAATTGGTAATGGCGTTTTGGTGGGACTAATAACAACAAATACTTAAATCAACAATATTTCAAATTTTGCAAAAATAGGGAGGCGCGCCATAGAATTTATTTTATTTTCAAATATTGGCTTGTGGGATGTCAAAATGCAGATCTCAATTAATAGGAAAATGATCCTATTTTTATATTTATTTCTAACTCAAAAATGCACCTGTACTTAAGTGGCTCCTATCAGTCCACTGTGTAAATACTTTGTTATGTCTTGACATATTTTTTCAGGATCACACTGTTTATTACCATAGGTGGGCATTAACTCGTTAATCCGTTAATCGTTAATTAACGAAGTTAACAATATGCTTAACGGATTAACTTATTTCAGTTTTCAATTTAAAAAATTTAATTTTAAATATAAAATTTTCTTAACAAAAGTCATTTATTTACATATCTATTTTAAGAAAAAGTACCAATTGATATACCGTTGTATTTAAAAATTTTGAATTATCCCTAATTGAACTTTTCAATTTTTGGTATGTCGCGTATGACACTTTAAACTATTAAAATCTCAAATAATCATACATCTTTACAAAGTTCATTATATCTACTTTTTAAATTTAAAAAAAGAATAAAATTCCATTAATATTTAACAAAATTAAAGCACTTTTAGTAAAATTTGCGATCAAGTCGCCGTATTTTTTAAACAATTGAAAGTATGAAAATTTTTGTATTATAAAAGTTTCTTATTTTTTTATGATCTTCACAAATATGTACTTTTTGATATACCATTCCATTTGATTTTGCATCTACCCCACAAACTACTCCCCAAGGAGTAGTTTTAAGGGGTTGAAAATATTTTCCTGAAATTCTTTAGAGTCGATATATTTAGTAAATTAATTATCTTAAAACTCTATCTTCAATATTTTTGGCGTAAAACATAGTGGACGGGTGGTCTGGAACATCGTGTATAATGTGCATTTTTAATATCATTCAAAATATGAAAATTAAAAGAGAGAAGATATCGAAGAAATATGCACTATTGACTGACTTGTTTAAAATGCTTTTATTTACAGTTAGTGAATAATTTGTTTTCTATAATTAGGTGAACCATGTGTATTATGTAAAGAGAAATGTGATTGGTCTTGTAAACATTACTCTTGCACTAATCTATGTTATGAGATTTGTGATCGTCCACCATGTTATGAACCATGTACAGAAGTACTAAAGTGTGGACATGAGTGTATTGGAATCTGTGGTGAACCATGTCCATTAGAATGCCGTGTTTGTGATAAAGAAATTATAACTGACAAGGGGAACCTTTCAGTGGGCCGGTTTGGATTTTCTTCATATTGAAATATGTTGTGAAGGGGGGTCCCCTGATAACACCTATACCTGGTTTTGGGCGCAGACGGGCAATAGTTTAAAAATTATGACCCAAAATATATTTTAATGTTGCATATATACCTATGTGTTAAGTCTATTTATATAAGCGTCTGTTGACCTAGCGGTTATGATAATAGTCCGGTAATCAATGCACCCGTGGTTCGAGTCCTCTTAAGTTTTTATTTTTATTTTTAATTGCAAACAGTGACATTATTTAAATATATTATTCTCCTGTAAAATATCTTATGGATTTATTTATTTTCAATGTTTATTTTTCAAAATGTGCAATTTAATTTAATTTTTAAAATTTTGTTGATAAACAATTCAAAACTGGGATTGTAAATAAAAAAATATATAATTTATGCTCAAGTAACTTATTTATTTATGAACGGTTGACAACATTTTGGAAAGTAAGTATCTATCGTACAAACACTTTATACATAAAAACATATTACACCAAGAACATTTTATAAATGATTGAATATTTAAACAATTTATGCATTTATTTATTAATAATTCTTATGGCATAATTGTCCATATAAACACTAGCAACAATTAATGGTTACCGGTCAATTATCATTACCACTACGCCAACAGACGTTTGTATAAATAGACTTAACACATAGGTATATATGCAACATTAAAATATATTTTGGGTCATAATTTTTAAACTATTACCCGTCTGCGCCCAAAACCGGGTATAGGTGTTTTCAGGGGACCCCCCTTCACAACATATTTCAATATGAAGAAAATCCAAACCGGCCCACTGAAAGGTTCCCCTTGTGAGATATTTTTTGGTTCTGAAGACGAGCCTGATGCAAGGTAAATTATATTATATTTTATACAGGGTGTTTGGTTCGGCGATACGAATATTTTGAAGGAAAGTAGAATGAGTCATTTGGAAGTGATTTCAGCAAATATACCTAAAAAAGTGCTACCGTTTTTTTATATCGGCCTTTTTAGTAAATTTTTGAGAAAACCCAGATTTATGCATGTTAATGGCAAAAGTTCAAGAGATGAAGAGCCCATATTTTTCAAATATGATTTTTATATTACTTTAATGTCTATGCTACACTTTCAGATCAAAATAAAATTTATGAATAACAAAAACAAAGAATGGCTGTAGGTTAACATTTGTAAATTTATAAAACTTTTTTATAAAATTTCTTTAAAAAATTATTTTATAAAATCTAGCACACTTACAGATGTTCAAATGGTTTTAAAAACTGCTCTATTTTATACCCTTTCGAAAAACCTACCGTATTATCTACATGAACGGGCTACTATTGTGAAAAAAATTTACATTTATCCGAGAATAAGTAAGATTTTTACATTTTCCCAATGAGTTGATCCTAGTGTGCTAATATTAATAAGTCGTAAAAAAACGTGTTGCAGATACTCTCCGAACATTTTTTTATACTCATTGGATAGTTTAACACCTACTCCTGTGCAAATACTTGAAACTGATAACCCTTCAGACTAATAACGTTTTTTTTGTCGGTTTTTGGTAAATTAAGATTTTATTTTTTTGATCTGAAAGTATAGCATAGACATTAAAGTAATATAAAAATCATGTTTGAACCATTTGAACATCTGTAAGGCCCGGTTTCTCAATATGAGTTTAAACTTCAGATTATTTAATCTTCATCCTAGGTTTAAACTGAACATAATGTCCAGTTTAAACCTCACTCAATTTCTCAATATAAGTTTAAATGGTGGATTTTTGTTATGTCAAACTAAAAATTAGCCTCAAATTATTAAATTAAATTTATTAAAATGAGTTAATTCAGTAAAAGAGAACAGGGTACATTACTAGAATTAATAAAAGAATATAGTGTTACTATAGAATGTAAAAGAAGTTGGATAATAAGTTAATATTTGGGCTAGAAAAATAAATTATTTCATCTGTCAGTTAAAAGTTAATCTTAAGATTAATTATAATTTTTAACTGGACATTGAGAAACAAATGTATAGTTTAATCTTAAGTTTTATTATAAACATTTAAGTGGGCCATAAAAAACAAAAAATGTTAAACAAAAATCACAATAACAACAATCAAAATAACAAATGAATATTTGTAAATAATAAAATATTACAATTATTTTTTTGTCGATAGTAAATATGACTCATACATCGCAAAATTACTATTTCTATGATGAATATACTAAAAAATATATCATAGATTAAAATAAAATACATGCACACCTGTTAAACATAAATAAAATATTTCTCTATTACATTCCAAGCATTTTTATAATACCAAATGTAAATGAAACCCGTATAAAAAATCTAAAACATGAAAAAATCTGTACACAGGTATGCATACACGTAAATAATTTGATTAATGATGGCTACATCGACAAGGAAAGGGTTAACAGGCTGGTTTTAATTTATGCAAATATTTTCAAATATCTTCCTTCAATCAAGTATATACTAGTGGAACGTTAAATCACCAAGCATAGCCTTTCCTGGTAAAATGGTGAGATATTCTTCAAAAGAATCTTTACTTTGGCGGATTCTGAAACTTCTCCACTCAGCCGATTGAACAAGTTGATCATGACCGCGATGTAGATGCCAATGGGTTCGTCCTGTCCTTGAGTCCTCTGCTTGATTTCGAGCCACAAGCGATCATCGTAATCGTAGGGTTGGAATTGTTCCTTCAACTTCTCTCGAAGTCCCGCCCACGATCGTATACTATGACGCATTGCTCGGAACCACACTAGTGCAGAGCCCGTAAACAAATCTACGGCCGAACTCCACAGTTGCACATCATCAACACTTCGCGCGACTTTCAACTCGTCAACGCGTTCAAGAAATGCGCATACACTAATGCCACCAGAATCGCCACTGAACTTTAACTCCCACTTTGACACAGGCACAGGCACAGATTTACAACTATTACTATACCTAAGCCTTACATCTAATTCTGTTGGATCTAGATCTAAGATGGTTGCGTTATGAATATTTGGACCGGCGGAGTTATTTAAATCTATGTGACTAACATTCAACACATCACTGACGTTGGGGACGGTTGCCACCTTTGACTCAAGATCTGCACCTAATGCCAAGATCCTAGTCAAAAGCTTTGACCGTCTTGCCGCGTTAACCTGATTCGAATTGTCGAATCTATCAACCCTGTCAACCAGGTGTGCTAATTTAGTCTCGATTTTCTTATACTCGCCATCAGTTTTCTGTCCATGAAATTGATTAATCAAATCCGCGATTTCCTGGACTTTGCGATTACAAGTCTCAGTTTCCTTATTGAGATCGATAGCGACTTGAGGGTAGGTTAGGGATTGACCACATTCTTCCCTTTGCAATACCTGCCGCAAACACATGCGCATCTCATCCACCGTACCGACCTCGACGAAACCTCTCACCAGTAATTCATAAGACAACTCATCCTTAGCTAGTCTATCTATATGTAATTTATACGACATTATTGAAACTATATTTCAAACAAAAGCAATGCAAACACAAATAACTAAATCAAAAAAAGAACTACCCGCGACACTACCTCCACCTGTCTGAACTGTTGAAGTCTCACGTGTTACCCCGTGTTACCTCGTGTTGCCCCACGTTGGGCGCCAAAATTCTATTACCACTATCGGCAAATAGAAATGGTTTTGCCTCGGCGTAGCACAGTGGAGACGGGGGGGGGGGGGGGGTTCGTTGTTCAGACAGGATAGGAAGGGGGTGTCGTGGTGCCAAAAGGGCGCCACGTAATTTTCCTTAAAACTACGAAAATAATAATATAGTTTCAATAATAAAATATGTATATTAAAAATAACCAGAAAAATATATACAAAGTACTGCGTAACAGTAATGAGCGATAGTCTGCATAAAATAAAAGAAATAGTCACTTATTGTCTACACCACACTATTGGGCTCCAACAAATACAAGCCACTATGACCCCAGCAACAAATCCTGGACTTCCAGAAAGCGGCTTAGGCGGAACACCACTCCTAAAGCCGTGCTTCGCGACGTCGGCAATCCCGAGCTGACTCGGACTCTTCTTCGGGCCGAAGACAGAGCGCACCCAACGTTGTGAAACGTAGTTCGCCGGTTGATCAGCAAAACTTGATTTTATCACCACCACAATAATATATAAATAAACAAATAAACAAAATGTACCTTATCACTTTGATGACTATTACAGACGATGACTGTTGTACTGCCAAACACTCACTGAATTTACTTCGTTTTTACACTAGCTTATATACTAAGCCTTATGTAATATTGTTCGATAAAACTTATCATAGTTAAAAGGTTTATGGTATTACAATTATATAAGTTACCTAACTACAGAAGTCATGCTTATTCTAATCTGTACTGTAACACGTTCACCAATTTTTAATATCTTAATGTGGGTTGCTACCCTTTTTTAATTTTTTTATCTCTTAGCCCTTTGAAGTAAAAACGAAAATTTTTGTGGTACAAACGGGTACAAATGAGGTACAAACGAATGCATATAAAAAAAATTTAAATTTCCAAAGTCAGTTGCCAAGTTCACATAGCCCTATCGTACTATCTATCTATCTTACTATCTATCTATCTTACTATCTATCATACTATCTATCTTACTATCTATCTTACTATCTATCTTACTATCTATCTTACTATCTATCTTACTGTCTATCTTACTGTCTATCTTACTGTCTATCTTACTATCTATCTTACTATCTATCTATCTTACTATCTATCTTACTATCCATCTTACTATCTATCTTACTATCTATCTTACTGTCTATCTTACTGTCTATCTTACTGTCTATCTTACTATCTATCTTACTATCTATCTTACTATCTATCTTACTCTCTATCTTACTATCTATCTTACTATCTATCTTACTGTCTATCTTACTGTCTATCTTACTGTCTATCTTACTGTCTATCTTACTGTCTATCTTACTGTCTATCTTACTGTCTATCTGACTGTCTATCTTACTATCTATCTTACTATCGATCTTACTGTCTATCTTACTGTCTATCTTACTGTCTATCTTACTGTCTATCTGACTGTCTATCTTACTATCTATCTTACTATCTATCTTACTATCTATTTTACTATCTATCTTACTATCTATCTTACTATCTATCTGACAATCTATCTTACTATCTAACTTACTATCTATCTTACTATATATCTTACTATCTTTCTTACTATCTATCTTACTATCTATCTTACTGTCTATCTTACTGTCTATCTTACTGTCTATCTTACTGTCTATCTTACTATCTTTCTTACTATCTATCTTACTATCTATCTTACTATCTATCTTACTATCTATCTTACTATCAATCTTACTATCTATCTTACTATCTATCTTACTATCTATCTTACTATCTATCTTACTATCTATCTTACTGTCTATCTTACTGTCTATCTTACTGTCTATCTTACTGTCTACCTTACTATCTATCTTACTATCTATCTTACTATCTATTTTACTATCTATCTTACTATCTATCTTACTATCTATCTTACTATCTATCTTACTATCTATCTTACTATCTATCTTACTATCTATCTTACTATCTATCTTACTATCTATCTTACTATCTATCTTACTGTCTATCTTACTGTCTATCTTACTGTCTATCTTACTATCTATCTTACTATCTATCTTACTATCTATCTGTCTATCTATCTTACTATCTATCTTACTATCTATCTTACTATCCATTTTACTATCTATCTTACTATCTATCTTACTGTCTATCTTACTGTCTATCTTACTGTCTATCTAACTATTTATCTTACTGTGTTTCATTCGGTATCGAAATACCAGAATGTTTCTTTTAAACACCGTAAAATAGATTTTAAGTGGACTGTACGAAATAGGTTAAACGAAATATAACATTGTTGATTCATACAACTGCATATATTAGTACAAAGAAACGGCTTACCTCTTTTGTTGTACCCAAGTACGGCTCTGCTCTTCCCAAATACAATTATCAGGATTGGATGGTAAAAAGGATATCAATTGTAATAATTCAAACAGCTATCCATGCGACTTCTAAGCACGTTCCTTTGATCGAAATAACTTTTATATGCAGTATAATAAGCACTTGCAACACTTAAAATAAATCAGTAACCTCACGAAAATAACGGAAAACTAAATACACTATTCGATATATATATTAAAACTATATAACATTCACATAAACGATTCTCAAATAAAATATAAACTCTACACATATAACTATAATGTATACACTTCTGTCAGGGTCCAATGTTCACGTATATCTTTGTAAGAGACAACAATCGAACATTTACCGACACGAATATACTATATCTTTTCCAACAGGAATTGACACCTAACCTTGGTCAAGAGTTCAGACAGATCTGTCTTAAGTTATCATGCCGGTTCATACGGTATTCAAAAACGCGGTAAAAGCTACTGCGCAAGACTGCGCGGCCAGACCGGCGTACACATCACCCCCCGACATGAAATACTTAATTTCATTTCCCTCTAACGAAACAAAGCAAATTCTAAATTCTAAATTCGCCCAAACAAAATTATCTTAACCAAGATAACGAAAAATATCAAAACGAAATGTCTACAAAAATAGACAAAATCGCAAGATAACTAACTACCAAACATCATTAAGAAGTTGGCAGCATACAAAACGATCCGAAGACCGTTTACAATAATTCCGGATATAATCCGGACGATAAACAATCGAAAAAAGAATTAAATATGGATAAGTCCTTGAACTTACCACATTTCAATAATCTGGGAACAATTTGACAGGTACAGGCATAATTCGTCGCATAATCTATTAACCGCTGGGCGTCCGTCATTTTAACGACCGAAAAAAATACCCAAGCCGGGCCTGCATGCAAATTGCCCATTTGACATATGTCAACCGACAAGTCAAAACAAAGGGCCTTTATTAGGCAAATTAACGGAGTTTTCCGTTCGAAATACAAATGGGACCGGGGGAGACGCCTTCCACCGCGAATCACCACCTTTTGTAGACACGGGTCCCAATGTCTAAATAATATTGAGTTCAATATTTTAATTTTTAAAAATCCAAGATCAGAAGTGAAGTATTTTACACGTAGCCGGCTCCACTTCTGTATAATATCAAGAGAAAATATGAACAATTTAATAACCGATGTACCTGTAATACAAATTTTATACGGACCTTTTGGCCGAAAAATTGTCGAAATAACGTAGCGGTCGGTACATTGGCTCAGTTTATTGTCAAATAACAAATTATTCGAAGGCGGGTATTTCCTTAAATCTACCTGGTTCAACCCTTCGGTGTTGAAACCAGTCACAGGGGTGTAGCTATCATTTTCAATCATCCAGGACAAATATTTTAAAATTAAACACTCTATTGATACAAAATTACGTCGCTTTATCGTAAGAGATTTTTCGTTAATTTCTTTATGAATTAAATAGGGACCTGGTGACAAGGAGTTACAAGGCTTTCCCATTCTCGACAAATCCGAGTTACAGGGTCTTAATAATACCTCTGTTTCCTGTTCTACTTCGATGTGGAAAGCTTTTATCTCATTATCACACAAAGGCGCGCAGTTGGGTACTGAACCCATAACAATATATCCAAAATCAGTATCTAAAGCCGTCGGTGTATTCGCGGCCCCTACAACTTTGCGCATTTGCATCAAAACAAAAAATAAAGGTGCCCCTATTATTCCATCAATGGAACCTGGAAGATTAAAATTATCGTCAGCTAATTTTAAATTCTTTACATGTGACAAGCACGCATCCGAAATTTCAAAGTTCGGTATATTGTCCGATACTTTATCAATCAAAAGTACCTCTAAATTATAATTCGTCGTTTCATTATGTCTCGAGCGTATGTCTATCTTGGTTTTACTCGTTACCTTATCACGAACTCCTGCGCCGCGCAGTATATAATTACACGGAACTACATCTAATTTGAGTCGTTGTGCGCATTGCACCGTCAGGAAGTGAGATTGAGAACCAGAATCTAACAAAAACCGTACCTTGTGTCGATTACCATCTTTATCGAAAGTATATACTACCGCGGTAGGCAATAGAACCGGAGCATCAAGCCCAAAGCTAAAAATATTAGTACACGGTACTGTATCTACCGATATACTCCCTTGAGTGTTCATACGATCAGTTGTAAGCCGATCGAGTGACATTCTCTGATTCTTTTCCACTGCAGTAACCCTTCCTCTGAAATAATGTAGTAAAGAATGGTGTTTAAAACTACACTTAGTACACGCTGGTCGCTTCTGACAATATCTGAGATAATGTTTCCCAAAACAATTAAGACATAAATTTTTACTTTTAATAAATTTAAATCGCTCGAGTGGTACTTGATCGATAAATTTTTTACATTTCGTAATAGCATGATTACCCAAACAAACTATACACTTCTTAACTGCATCATGCTTTGTAATAAAAAACGATTGTATTTCTTGTTTCGTAGCTTTATCGGACGAACCTACTTTATCATGCTGTGATGAGACTGTATAAATATGCATTTGCTCTCTGAGAAATGTCACAATGTCATCAACAGTAAATATCGCTTTATCGCGTCTAACATTTTCGAAAAGCATACGCGTGTCCTTGTCTAATTTGCTCCACAGCAAATAAGCATATGTAAAGTCACATAGATCGTCTAATTGTAAATTCTTTAAGGCTCTATGTGCTGCAACACAACTATCTAATATATTCCCTAACGTCTGAGCGTTAGCTGCGTTAATTGGCTTAAAATTCAGTATTTGATCTAAATAACTAGTGGCTAATGACCGCGGATTTTGATATTGATTTACCAACGCATTCCACATGATCAAATAATTACTCCCGACTGGGGGCAAACCCGAACATACATTAGCGGCAGGGCCGCTTAACTGGCCGACTAAATAATGAATTTTATCCATGTCGCTTAACGAGGCGTTATCATGAATAAGATTCTTAAAAACCTCATAAAAGACCGGCCAATCCTTCAATTGTCCCCCAAATATGGGTATGTTGATCCTTGGGAGCCTGGGTAAGGAAGGCTGTGGAAGGGGAGTCGTCGCCTTATTTTCCACAGGCTTAACTTCAGGCGGCGGATTGACTCGAGGATCCTTTTCTGCGAACCTAATATGACCTAACAAATCATTAACTGAGTCGAGGGTTTGATAATTAGGTTCAAATGCTGCATTTAATTGCATTTGCAGTGAGTTGACTTCATCAGTCACTGCCACAAATTCGGATTCAGTTTTATCGAGCATAGTAAGCTGGCATCTAAAATTCTTCACGACGGCCTTTTTATCCAGATCTTTAATCATATCATTAACCCTTTGTACTCTCTGAAACAACGTTTGCTGTTGCGCTAGTCGCATTTTTAATAGACGTTCAAGAGCTTCAATATCTGCCATCGCAAAGCCTTAATAAAATCTACAAAACGAAATAAACAAATAAAATAACTAATCGTAGCTATAATAAACGATCTATGACTAAACTTCTATAAAATACCCCTTATGGATCTAACTAAAACGAAATACCTATCTATTTAAAAACAATACCAAAATGAATTTTTATCAAACTATCCAAAAAAATACACAAGTAGTTGTTTCAAAACAAACAAAAAAATATATCAGCTTAAATAACTGAAATAAAGTGAAAATACAGTAAAATAATGTTACGTAAATTTTCCACAACAAACGAAATCGTAGCAAAAATATTTAAATATATCGAATCTAAATATCCTATAAACGTCAAAAGGTTATTGACCTCGTGTATCAAACTAAATATACAAACAATAACAAACGAAAAGGTTATTGAATATTTACACAAGCCTAAATAAATCCTGATCAATTTATATATAATTATAGTGTAATACATTTATCGAACCAAAAAATAATTAATGTTAGTTAATTAAAATATATTACACTTTTGAATACGAAACTAATTGTTGCCAAACCAGCTGATTTATAAACAAAACAATGTGAATTGAATAAATGTCATACTGACAGCTAGTAACCAACATGGCAGCCGTCTATCATCTGCGAACGCTGCAATTGCCGCTATGACGTCTGGCGCTCTAATCGCACTATACAAAATAACCACGTGGTGATTAACAAACAAAAATCCCTATAAAATGCAATGTTATAGAGTAGACTTTTCGTGTTCAATCAAATTATATACTTAATAGTTTTGCAAGAAATTTCAAGAAAACAATAAATTTTGCAAATGCATCTCAAAATGTTCTTACAACGAATTTTAACAAAATGGTATGTTTAAAAATACCTCAATACCAGTTTAGTGTGCCTTTTCAAGGGCATCTCGAAATAATATGTACTTAAACCCTAAACTGATACTATCGAAAATAAGAATAATCTAGTGTGTTTTTTATCATAAAAAACATCTCAAAATAATAACGTCGCAACCTAGATATCCCATGTGAGATCTGTGAACTCCTGCTTTTCAGTGGGTGTGTTAAATTTAATTAACATCACAAAACAAAAACGTCGCAAAAAACCCCACTGAAATTTCCATAAAAAACAATAACTTGACAAATTTTGTGTGCCACCGTTGGCATCCCAAACCAAATCAAAACTTCCCCAAAATTATCAAAGTTAAACAGCATATACACATAATCATTTGAAAAACGTTCGAATGTTATACCGTCTGAAGGTCACTGACTTAACCAACTGAAACGTGTTTCTGCAAGAACCATGAATCAACAATCATAAATACAAAATTTTGAATATTTTATCAAAAATAATACGAAAATGAACTAAAACTGGTTCATTATCCGGTGCAAGAAGTGACCAAAATGTTTCATTCGGTATCGAAATACCAGAATGTTTCTTTTAAACACCGTAAAATAGATTTTAAGTGGACTGTACGAAATAGGTTAAACGAAATATAACATTGTTGATTCATACAACTGCATATATTAGTACAAAGAAACGGCTTACCTCTTTTGTTGTACCCAAGTACGGCTCTGCTCTTCCCAAATACAATTATCAGGATTGGATGGTAAAAAGGATATCAATTGTAATAATTCAAACAGCTATCCATGCGACTTCTAAGCACGTTCCTTTGATCGAAATAACTTTTATATGCAGTATAATAAGCACTTGCAACACTTAAAATAAATCAGTAACCTCACGAAAATAACGGAAAACTAAATACACTATTCGATATATATATTAAAACTATATAACATTCACATAAACGATTCTCAAATAAAATATAAACTCTACACATATAACTATAATGTATACACTTCTGTCAGGGTCCAATGTTCACGTATATCTTTGTAAGAGACAACAATCGAACATTTACCGACACGAATATACTATATCTTTTCCAACAGGAATTGACACCTAACCTTGGTCAAGAGTTCAGACAGATCTGTCTTAAGTTATCATGCCGGTTCATACGGTATTCAAAAACGCGGTAAAAGCTACTGCGCAAGACTGCGCGGCCAGACCGGCGTACACATACTGTCTATCTAACTGTCTATCTTACTGTCTTTCTTACTATCTATTTTACTATCTATCTAACTATCTATCTTACTATCTATCTTACTATCTATCTTACTATCTATCTTACTATCTATCTTACTATCTATCTTACTATCTATCTTACTGTCTATCTTACTGTCTATCTTACTGTCTATCTTACTATCTATCTTACTATCTATCTTACTATCTATCTTACTATCTATCTTACTATCCATCTTACTATCCATCTTACTATCTATCTTACTGTCTATTTTACTATCTATCTTACTGTCTATTTTACTATCTATCTTACTATCTATCTTACTATCTATTTTACTATCTATCTTACTATCTATCTTACTGTCTATCTTACTGTCTATCTTACTGTCTATCTTACTATCTATCTTACTATCCATCTTACTATCTATCTTACTGTCTATTTTACTATCTATCTTACTATCTATCTTACTATCTATTTTACTATCTATCTTACTATCTATCTTACTGTCTATCTTACTGTCTATCTTACTGTCTATCTTACTATCTATCTTACTATCCATCTTACTATCTATCTTACTATCTATCTTACTAACTATCTTACTATCTATCTTACTGTCTATCTTACTGTCTATCTGACTGTCTATCTTACTATCTATCTTACTGTCTATCTTACTATCTTTCTTACTATCTATTTTACTATCTATCTTACTATCTATCTTACTATCTATCTTACTATCTATCTTACTATCTATCTAACTATCTATCTTACTGTCTATCTTACTGTCTATCTTACAGTCTATCTTACTATCTATCTTACTATCTATCTTACTATCTATCTTACTATCTATCTTACAGTCTATCTTACTATCTATCTTACTGTCTATTTTATTATCTATCTTACTGTCTATTTTACTATCTATCTTACTATCTATCTTACTATCTATCTTACTATCTATCTAACTATCTATCTTACTATCTATCTTACTGTCTGTCTTACTGTCTATCTTACTATCTATCTTACTATATATCTTACTATCTATCTTACTATCTATCTTACTATCTATCTTACTGCCTATCTTACTGTCTATCTGACTGTCTATCTTACTATCTATCTTACTATCTATCTTACTATCTATTTTACTATCTATCTTACTATCTATCTTACTATCTATCTTACTATCTATCTTACTATCTATCTTACTATCTATCTTACTATCCATCTTACTATCTATCTCACTGTCTATCTTACTGTCTATCTTACTGTCTATTTTACTATCTGTCTTACTGTCTATCTTACTGTCTATCTTACTGTCTATCTTACTGTCTATTTTACTATCTATCTTACTATCTATCTTACTATCTATCTTACTATCTATCTGACAATCTATCTTACTATCTAACTTACTATCTATCTTACTATATATCTTACTATCTTTCTTACTATCTATCTTACTATCTATCTTACTGTCTACCTTACTGTCTATCTTACTATCTATCTTACTATCTATCTTACTATATATCTTACTATCTATCTTACTATCTATCTTACTATCTATCTTACTATCCATCTTACTATCTATCTTACTGTCTATCTTACTGTCTATCTTACTGTCTATTTTACTATCTGTTATACTGTCTATCTTACTGTCTATCTTACTGCCTATCTTACTGTCTATCTTACTATCTATCTTACTAAAAAAAATGAGCCCCCTAAAAGTTAAAAAATCGAAAATTTCTACGATCAATTTTTCGATTGAAAAAATTTAATTTTTTTCGAAAAACGTTAATATTTCAGGAAATATTTAACTTTGAAATTCCGGCCAGCCCGGTAAAATTAAAGGAGTTCAAAATATACATTTCATGAAAATTTCAAGTATTTTGACAATTTTTTCGACATAAAAAACTCGAAAATTCAAAAAAACGGTTTTTCGCTATTATCTCGGAAAATTTGAGGTTATGTTGTAAATTGGTTTGCAACAAAATTGTAGATTTATTTTATATCTACAACTTTACTGTAGACCATTTTTCGATAGGAATTCATACTTCACCGAAAATCGCAAAAAACCATTTTCAACCCTTAAAAACCACCCCCCTTCGAAACCGCTTCATGTACAAGGGTGCATTTTTTTTCTTCTCTTTGTTATCATTATTAGCAACGATTTCCACTATCGCCAGCCTGTAGAGAATTTTTTTTCCCCAAAAAGGCTTTGGCACTGGACTATATGTACACTATCTATACTACTTTATAACACAACAAATCTGAAGACCTTTTTTTACTTGATATCGTTAATTATTTTCATATTTTACTTTTTTTTATCTTTATATTTTATATAAAATCTTATGCGGGCCGCACGAAATGTGCTCGGGAGCCGCATGCGGCCCGCGGGCCGCGGGTTGGACAGGCCTGGTTTAGATGATAAAATATAATCATTTGACAAGTAGTTAATAGTAGATAATGTACAGCGTTGCCATGATCATTTCTCTAAATTAAAAATATGTACTCATGGCCTAATGTGATCACATTATGATGAACCAACTACCTTAAGGGGTATTTTCAGTTTAAGCGACTAAGAAACCACAGTTTCTCCGTTTTTCAAGTAAGAAAACCTTGTTTTGTATATAACGAAAACAATATTTTCTTAATATAAGAAACATACTCTTAATCCAACTATGTTATTGCTTCGTTCAAGAATACTATAGTTGGTTTAAGAGATTATTGCTTATCTTAAGAAAATATTGTTTTCGTTATATACAAAACAAGGTTTACTTGGTTTGAGAAATCCTTTCTACCAGTGTACATATATACGTCATACGACAGTAATTTGTGTATGCGTTTCTAATATTATTAAAGAATAATTCTGTCAAAATAATAAAAGCATTAGAATAAAATAAATAGGGCAAGAAAATGATTTTTTAGAGACGTTACCGAAATTACCGGTGTATCGAATTTATAGAGCCCTGTTCAACACAGTCTGGTCAGAATAACACGTTGTGCAAATCTCTATGAGATGGCAGCACATCAGATTAAGCAGCTAGATCATGGGATGTTCATATCTTGGTTAAAATATTGAACAGGCCACATGTGCTGCCATAACACGTTGAGCAAATCTCTATGAGATGGCAGCACATCAGATTAAGCAGCTAGATCACGGAGGTTCATATCTTGGTTGAAATATTGAACAGGCCCATAGACATAGAGATATAGACAGCGCATTCATATTTAACATAATGGTGTAACATGGGTGTAACATTTGTTCTGTAAGTGAGAGAGAGATGCAAGTCGTTTGGAAAATAACATATATGATTTCCAAACATCTTCTGTCTCTCTCATTTGACACGGTTCTTTTTACGAGTCAGATGCGCTGTCCATTTCTTTATGTCTATGAACAGGCCACATGTGCTGCCATAACACGTTGAGAAAATCTCTATGAGATGGCAGCACATCAGATTAAGCAGTTAGATCATTGTGGGTTCATATCTTGGTTAAAATATTGAACATATGCTACCATAACACGTTGAGAAAATCTCTATGAGATGGCAGCACATCAGATTAAGCAGTTAGATCATTGTGGGTTCATATCTTGGTTGAAATATTGAACAGGCCACATGTGCTGCCATCTAGTGACTGCGTCAAGAAGTTCAAATAGTTGAAACGTGAAAGTTATATATCTTTTCATTCAACAGTTTATATAATAAAATTAACTGCCTTGGCAAGCACGAGACATTTTTAATAAAAAAAGTAATCACATATTAATACTCATCATGTGACATCATGTATAAAAATTTTTTATACATGATGACACTAGTCCACTGCAATTAGACTGAAAAACATCGAAATGATAAAATCGGGCCTCTATGAACCGATTTTAATGAAACCATTTGCATTTGGATTGTTTCGATGGATAGGTCAAAGTTTATATTTTCAAACATTACGCTAGGCCTTAATAATTTTTTTAGGGCCATTCCAATAAAGAGCCACCAATGAGGTATACAGTGACCTCTAAGATTTTGTTTAAATTTTCATATGTGATGTAGGCAATCAACAGGTAAATATATTCAGCAAAATTTTTGCGATCGGACATGTCGTTTGCCCGTTGTGAGTGTCGAAAGTCGTCGCGCGACGCTTATACGACCATTTTAAGTCTGCTTTACTGTTGCCTTGTAGTTACACAATTAATTCTAAAAAGTACATGATTGTATTACACAAGGGCTAAACTAATGATATGAGTAATTAGATCCTGGCATTATGTATTAAGAGTGCCCCTTAGACCCCGTAAACTGATAAAATTTTACTAAACTTTAGATCTGTAAATTTTCCAGGAAAAAAATATTTGTTGGGGTTGTAATTAATATACGATAAAGTCCCAATATACTACAACATAATTCAGTAGGAATCATCTCCCGCAATATCCTTAGCTCTGAGTATAGTACAGTTAATCTGGCGTAAATAAAATGGTAACTTTGCATTTTTTATACATAGTTACATACATAGTTACCATTTTATTTACGCCAGATTGACTGTACTTTACTCAGAGCTAAGGATACTGCGGGAGATGATTCCTGCTGAATTATGTTGTAGTATATTGGGACATTATCGTATATAAATTACAACCCCAACAAATATTTTTTTCCTGGAAAATTTACAGATCTAAAGTTTAGTAAAATTTTATCAGTTTACGGGGTCTAAGGGGCACTCTAAATACTTAATGCTAGGATCTAATTACTCATATCATTAGTTTAGCCCTTGTGTAATACAATCATATACTTTTCAGAATTAATTGTGTAACTACAAGGCAACAGTAAAGCGGACTTAAAATGGTCTAATAAGCGTCGCGCGACGACTTTCGTCACTCACAACGGGCAAATGACATGTCCGATCGCAAAAATTTTGCTGAATATATTTACCTGTTGATTGCCTACATCACATATAAAAATTTAAACAAAGTCTGAGAGGTCACTGTATACCTCATTGGTGACTCTTTAATGGAATGGCCCTAAAAAATTACTTAGGGCCTAGCGTAAAGTTTGAACATATAAACTTTTACCTATCCATCGAAACAATCCAAATGCAAAAGGTTTCATTAAAATCGGTTCATAGAGGCCCGATTTAGTGGAAATATCTAATTGCAGTGGACTAATACCGAATTTATTATAAATTTAATGAGTCTATTGATGTATTTGATAAATAATTGTTATAAGTATTAGTTCTGTAGTTCATAATATCAATAAGCAATTAAACACACGAATAGTACTCTTATTGTATCCTTTTATTCAACGTGTCACGACCGTCACAATGTTTATTGGGTAATAACCAGTTAAATAGATTACGTATTTACCTGATGCTCTTGTGTAACTAAAAAATAATTTATTCGTAACATATTAAAATATGATTATTATAAAGTAACTTCAATATTTTCGCTCAACTTTCGGGTTTTTGGATAGAGGTTGCAAAACATGCAATAGTTGGCGTCACAACCGTCACAGAGCTTTGAACGCTGACAATTTTTTGTAAAATAACTGTAGACTTTTTATTCTTTCAATATACATGTATTGCATTAAGATCTACAGAAAAAGGTAAAACCATATTATTTACTAGTATTATTTAGAAATAATTAACTCCAATCCGAGTTGAAATGTCACAATCGTCACCTCGGACTGACCAATAGGCTACTTCGAATTTCAAAAATTCATCCCTTAAGAAATTGCAAGGGGATGGAAATGTTTGTATGGGAAAAATTTCACCCCCTGTCACATATTAAGGGTTGTAATTCGATCCGGCGGGAAAAATACTACGGGAGTGGGGGTTTTAGGGGGAAAAACAACCTATCTTCCATGCTAATGTAGGTGTACATACTTTTTATAATAATATACTAGATAATAAATTGTGATTGAGATTACTTAATTATACATGTATTACATCTTGTTTGTAACAATTTCCAAAGATATTTACAAATTAAAACTTACCAATAATCCAGTAACATCAAATGTATGGAGACTGAAACTACTTTATGAGAAAAACGAATTATTTCACTAAACATTTAATTTTTTAATTTTTATTCAAGAACAAAATTACAAAAATTTATAAACATTGTCAAAGAAAATATTACTTAATCTATATACTTGTATATGTTACACCGAATCCGTAAAATGATTTAGGTAGGTATTACATGGAATAGGCAAATAATTGTCTAATTTATGAAAATTGCAAACCCTTAATCTTTGCTTCATTCATGAATTAGGTAAATTATTTGTCGAGTGCGTGAATTGGACACTGTATACAATTCTTAAATTGTCATCATTACAATTGAAAAAATAATTTGATATGGATACCAAATTTACCGTATTAGACCGAATATAACGCGACATTTTTCGACCATTTATTTTCCGTTAAAAAATCGACTCGCGCTAAATTCGGGGTTTAATGTAATATAAACATAATTATTATGTAATATAATTACCTAAATAAATGCTTATCTGATTGAATTTTACTTTCTTTGAATTCTTTTATGAGTATTATTTTTTTTTCTAAATATCTTTATGAAAATTTCGAAGTCGCGTTAAATTCGGGCTAATACGGTAGTTTCATTATGTACAGGGTGGCCCGGTTTAGTATACAGATATTTTAGGAGTTGATTCCCTGGCTCATTGTGAGTTAAAAATTCACACCCTCTGACCTCTGAGCTACATTAACTATTTTGCTAAATGATACAGTCATACATTTTTTTATAATTTTACAATTTTATAGTAATTGGAAATTTACATAATTTTAAAACTAATTATAAGTATAATCTATATCTATAAAAGAGTTTGTCCTTAACCACTCACTCATATATCAACGTACAGCCCAAACCCCGGGACCTAGAAACCTGAAATTTCGTAGGTGCCTTCCTTTTATGATGCAAGCACCCACTAAGAAATGATTTTTCGAAATTCAACCCCTACAGGGTTAAAACGGGGTGTCAAAGTGTGTATATAAAAATATTTTATTTGTTCGTATTTAATTGGAACTCATCATCAATACTCTACAATACAAATAATGAAACAGTTATTTCAGCACTTCCCAAAATTTAACCCCTAAGGTGTTAGGGGAGGGGAAAAATGTGTAAAAGAATTTTTTTTGTATTCACCGAATAAAACAGCATAAGTAGGTACTCTACAAGACAAATATCATTTATAAAAATTCAACCCCTGTGGAAATGGGGGGGGGGGGTACAATTTTGATATATTTATATATTTATATATTCATAACTGTTTATGATTTTAAGGTAAATTCGGACAAATTAATATTCAATTAAAAATTAAAACTCGACATTCAACCCTTAATGGCGGGGTTAGACAGGGTCTGTATTTTTGATATGTTTATCTGTATAGCTGCTTACGTTATAATGGTGAAATCGAACAAAATATAATTTGCAATAAAAAAATTCGATATTCAACCCTTAATGGCGGGGGTAGACGGGGAGTTAGTTTTTACAATTTTTAACTAAAATCCGAGATATTTAGGTTTTTTTATAGGTAATGAATAAAAAATATGTCACCCCTATCGCGTATGGAGGGTTCTAGTTAGTTTCGAAGTTTACGCGAGCGAAGCCGCGGGATTCCGCTAGTTATACATAAACTAAAAAATTGCATGATTGTTTCGTTTAATAGGGTTGGTAGCATAATAGTAACTTTGGGGATTAATTTATAACTGAAAAACTGTAAGACTCAGGTTCAACGTATAGTGAATTTGTAGTTAACATTATGACGCATCTAAATAATGATAAAAAATACTACATATTTTAGGTAGATACTTTTGGAGAAAAATGTAATTTTCATTAAAAAATTTCAAAAAAAAAATTATTCTTTTTGACTTTGATGAACAATAACTCTGAACTGGAAACACGAATAGCAATAACTGTTATACTTAGAAATATGTTAGTTAATTATCTATGAAACTGACACATTGTGGTTACTCTAGTTACTTTACTTTGGAAGTTATGAGATGATCGTTGTTTTAAGTACTACCTTATAGGTACTTTTTTAAGCACCCTGTAGCTCAGAGGATGCTGAAGATAGATCCTCCCTTCCCGTACATTTTTTTATTCACAATGAGCCAGGGAATTAGGTCCTAAAATATATGTATCCCTAATCGGACCACTCTGTATATTATTAAGATGCAGGACAATCCCGGATTTTTGAAAAAATAACTGACTTTTACTTTATTTTTATTAAGTATTTTATTTAAAAAACATAATTACAAATTTGAATGTTTGCATATTGTAAAAAAAATATTTTTGCAATATCGCAAAAACAAGAGCTGATTTAGTAAAATGGTGGTCATTTTTGGATTCAGCGTGTCCAAATCACGTATACCCTGCAGGAAACAAATATTTATTTTGTCGGCCAGTGTTATCAATTACATATTTTAAATCTTAAAAACTATTTAATGTTTTTTTACATTTTTTTATTTAATTTTAATTACAAACAATTGTGAATAATAGCTTAATGTTAAAAATAATTTTAATAATAAATGCAGTTGTAATAAATATACAGGAAACATTCAGGAATTGTTTTCTTTTTGTGTTCAGTATAACTTTCATTAAATGAACTAATTAGAAGCTACAATCTGAAATTTTTCCAGATTTTTTGAATCGATAGTTTAGAAATTAACCACATTGAAAAGCAAAAATATCGTGATTGTAGGGTTAAAATCAAAAGGCCATCTAACATTTTTGTTGCATTTTGGGAGACCTGTCCAATGGGTTAAGTGAAAAGAAAAACGTTAGTACATTTTTCAGTGTATGAGAGGGGATCCAATATAATTTTGACAGTGTTAGTTATAATTTTCATTGAAAGTAATAACTACAGCTACATTCTAATTTTTTTCAGATTTTTTGAATGGATAGTTTAGAAATTAGAGAGGGGGAGATGATCTGATAGTGACTTTGAAGAGCAAATACATCGTAACTAAAGGGCTTAAAACGAAAGCTCCTAATAATTTTTTTTGCATTTTAGGAAACATTTCTAAAGACACCCCACTCAATGAGATTTAAGTGGAAAAAATTGAATACATGTTGATAAATATTTTAAAAAACATCTTATTATTTCTGTTTTTGCGTCATAAATCTACATCCGTGTACCAAATTTCATCTTATCTTTAAAATTTTCAAAGACCAATTTAAAAAAAAAAACAAAGGGTTCCTAGTTTTCTACGAAACCCTAAAAATGTGATCAAATGTTTAGATAAAATATGTGTATTAATTTTCCCACTCGAAGTACTATTTATAAAAATAGACCCTTCAGGAGATAAAAAGAAATATAAAAATAAACATAAAATGTTTTCGATGTCCTCTGGAGCAGAAATTATAGATTTTCGTAGGTTGGGACTTTCACAAATTTTGATTAGCACATTTTAAATTATCATTTCCATACAAAAAATCAATCAAAATGTAAAATCCATTACATTCTTGTGAGGTTATTTCTTTTGATCTACTGTTAAAACGGCTTGTTTACAAACATGGGATTATTAACAAAAAATGATTGTTTTAATGTTATCGACAACTCCTGTAAGTTTGTCAGTATAGACCGGGAGGCAGCAACCAAAATTTGGTCATCATAGCAGTCCACAAAATTTGTTATAATATTTGTTAATTTAGTATAGTTGTATATGAAAAGTAGATTGTCAGTCATAAAATACGTTGTTTTTACCCTTGATAGGTTGTCAGAGTTGTCAAGTTTTTTTATCTAGGATGACATATAGCAATTTGACAGACAAATGCTTTTTGATAAATACATGTTTTCCAGGTCAAGGAAATATAGTTTTGTGACGCCTACGACACTGTTTAATATACTGGGTGGTCTATTTAAATTGAGACAAGCAAATATCTCAAAAATTAAGGTTTCTCAGGAAAAATGTTTACTATAAAAGTTGAATGGTTAGAAGTTTAGAAGGGGAAAAATGAATGGAGGTAATTTTTTAAAAATTCAGTGGAGGTTTAAAGGTCATTTTGGGGTCAATGGAAACCTATTTCTTTTTTTACATATATTCATATTTTACAGAAAAAAAGAAACAACTTTTGTCCGGGATGTTTTTTTTAAATCTCAAAGTTAGGGGCATCTTTTTAATCATTTTTTTCTAATTTTGAAATTATTATGTATAATTATTGACCATACATGTTTAAATATATTTTTTTAATTTTAGGATTTTTAAAAATATTTTTTACTAAAAAAGATAAAATTAAGGATTTAAAAAAAAACTTCTCAGACAAAAATTGTTTCTTTTTTTCTGTAAAATACGAATATGTAAAAGAAATAGGTTTCCATTAAAAAAAATGTAGTTGACCTCAAAATTACCTTAAAATCTCCACTCAAAGCCAAAATTTGACCTCCATTCGTTTTCTCCCTTCTTACCCTGAATGTTTTGTACCAAATATTTTCTCTGAAAAACCTTAGTCTTCGAGATATTTGCTTGTCTCAATTAAATAACCCGGTAAGTATTAGAGCGAAAAAAAAAATTATAAAAAAAATAAAAATTTATCAGGCCATCAAATATTTAAGATTTAGGTTGATTTGATTATTACAAAAACAGAAAAAATGTATATCTAACGTGGTCACCGCTGTGTTAATTTATAGCGGAACAAAGATTTAAAAAATAATGAAACAAATTTTTAGCAGCCTGTCAGATATGCATACTCTGTCTTGTAGAATAATGTCTCCTTATGCAAAAAATATATAAATCTGACACATTTAATTAGGAGAATCCGTCAGGCAATACCGTATATTTACAAATACCTAGCCCAGGCAATGTAGAATTAGGAAAAATGTATAGTGACAATTTTTTAAACTTTTTATTTTTTTTTGGAAAAAAATATAGTAAATAAATAAATACATTCATAAATTGGTTATTTTTGTACATGTTTAAATTGTTATACATAAATAAAGCAACTACTGACTACCACCTATGGCACCGTTAATCGAAAAGTTAACTTCGTTAATCGTTAATCCGTTAATAAAAAAGTTAACTTCGTTAACCGTTAAAATTCCGAAAATGTAACGGAAGTTACAGTTAACCGAAAATTTGAAATTTTAACGAAAGTTAACCGTTAACAGTTAACCATCCAAAATGTTTGAAAACCTTTCTTTTTAGCTATTTCGACAACTTTCTTATGTACTTTTCATTAAACAACCATGTTAACGGAAGTTAAATTTAACGGAAGTTAACAAAAGCGTTAACATTTTTTTGAGTTAACTATAAGTTAATCCGTTAACAATTTTGCTAACTTCGTTAATTAACGATTAACGGATTAACGAGTTAATGCCCACCTATGCTGACTACTAAGCGGTCAGATACAATTATTTTCTTGTTCAGAAAACATAAATCTATTGAATAAAAAAGATTTTGAACGGGCGGCTATAAATATGTCGGTCATTATTTTTTTACATGTTTAAATTATTATAAAAAAATAAAGCAACAACTGAGGTGTCAGATGTTTATATGGCTGTACGCGCCGATAGGCCGCGCAGTCTTGCGCAGTAGCTTTTACCGCGTTTTTGAATACCGTATGAACCGGCATGATAACTTAAGTCAGATGCCTGTGAACTCTTGACTTTAAATGTTAGGTGTCAATTCCTGTTGGAAAAGATATAGTATATTCGTGTCGGTAAATGTTCGATTGTTGTCTCTTACAAAGATATACGTGAACATTGGACCCTGATAGAAGTGTATACATTATAGTTACATGTGTAGAGTTTATATTTTATTTGAGAATCGTTTATGTGGATGTTATAGATATACATAGTTTTAATATATATCGAATTGTGTATTTAGTTTCCGTTATTTTTGTGAGGTTACTGATTTATTTTAAGTGTTGCAAGTGCTTATTGTACTGCATATAAAAGTTATTTCGATCAAAGGAACGTGCTTGGAAGTCGCATGGATAGCTGTTTGAATTATTACAATTAATATCCTTTTTATCCTCCAATCCTGATAATTGTATTTGGGAAGAGCAGAGCCGTACTTGGGTACATCAAAAGAGGTAAGCCGTTTCTTTGTACTAATATATGCAGTTGTATGAATCAACAATGTTATATTTCGCTTAACCTATTTCGTACAGTCCACTTAAAATCTATTTTACGGTGTTTAAAAGAAACATTCTGGTATTTCGATACCGAATGAAACATTTTGGTCACTTCTTGCGGATAATGAACCAGTTTTTTAGTTCATTTTCGTATTAATTTTGATAAAATATTCAAAATTTTGTCATATTTGTTTGTTGATTCATGCACATGGTTCTTGCAGAAACACGTATCAGTTGGTTAAGTCAGTGACCTTCAAACGGTTTATAACATTCGAACGATTTTCAAATGATTATGTGTATATGCTGTTTAACTTTGATAATTTTGGGGAAGTTGTGATTTGGTTTGGGATGCCAACAGTGGCACACAAAATTTGTCAAGTTATTGTTTTTTTATGGAAATTTCAGTGGGGTTTTTTGCGACGTTTTTGTTTTGTGATGTTAATTAAATTTAACACACCCACTGAAAAGCAGGAGTTCACAGATCTCACATGGGATATCTAGGTTGCGACGTTATTATTTTGAGATGTTTTTATGATAAAAAACACACTAGATTTTTCCTATTTTTCGATAGTATCAGTTTGGGGTTTTAGTACATATTATTTCGAGATGTCTTCGGTGTAGACACACCAAACTGGTATTGATGTATTTATTTTCAAATATATTATTTGTTAAAAATGAATATTCGTTGTAAGAACATTTTGAGATGCATTTGCAAAATTTATTGTTATCTTGAAACGGTTTATTCTTGTAGTTTAGGTCAAACAAGTTCTTGCAAAGTTATTACGTATGTAATAGCGTTTTTGAACGAACAAGAAATTTCTGACATTGAAATTTTCTAGGGTTTTTGTTTGTTGAAGTTGATTACAATTCTTAGTGAATTTTTGGGCGACGATGCCAGAGCCATCTGGTGGTGTATCCGACGTTCGCATATGGTAGTCGACCGCCATGATTGTTTGATCTGTCACTTTTGACGTTTCGATACAAATGCATTGGTTTTGTTTGTAAATCAGTTTTGATTTCAACAATTAGCTACGCGTTCTTAAGTGTAATATATTTTAATTAACTAACATTAATTATTTTTTGGTTCGATAAATGTATTACACTATAATTATATATAAATTGATCAGGATTTATTTAGGCTTGTGTAAATATTCAATAACCTTTTCGTTTGTTATTGTTTGTATATTTGGTTTGATACACGAGTTCAATAACCTTTTGACGTTTATAGGATATTTAGATTCGATATATTTAAATATTTTTGCTACGATTTCGTTTGTTGTGGAAAATTTACGTAACATTATTTTACTGTATTTTCACTTTATTTCAGTTATTTAAGCTGATATATTTTTTGTTTGTTTTGAAACAATTACTTGTGTATTTTTTTGGATATTTTGATAAAAATTCATTTTGGTATTGTTTTAAATAGATAGGTATTTCGTTTTAGTTAGATCCATAAGGGGTATTTTATAGAAGTTTAATCATAGATCGTTTATTATAGCTACGATTAGTTATTTTATTTGTTTATTTCGTTTTGTAGATTTTATTAAGGCTTTGCGATGGCAGATATTGAAGCTCTTGAACGTCTATTAAAAATGCGACTAGCGCAACAGCAAACGTTGTTTCAGAGAGTACAAAGGGTTAATGATATGATTAAAGATCTGGATAAAAAGGCCGTCGTGAAGAATTTTAGATGCCAGCTTACTATGCTCGATAAAACTGAATCCGAATTTGTGGCAGTGACTGATGAAGTCAACTCACTGCAAATGCAATTAAATGCAGCATTTGAACCTAATTATCAAACCCTCGACTCAGTTAATGATTTGTTAGGTCATATTAGGTTCGCAGAAAAGGATCCTCGAGTCAATCCGCCGCCTGAAGTTAAGCCTGTGGAAAATAAGGCGACGACTCCCCTTCCACAGCCTTCCTTACCCAGGCTCCCAAGGATCAACATACCCATATTTGGGGGACAATTGAAGGATTGGCCGGTCTTTTATGAGGTTTTTAAGAATCTTATTCATGATAACGCCTCGTTAAGCGACATGGATAAAATTCATTATTTAGTCGGCCAGTTAAGCGGCCCTGCCGCTAATGTATGTTCGGGTTTGCCCCCAGTCGGGAGTAATTATTTGATCATGTGGAATGCGTTGGTGGATCAATATCAAAATCCGCGTTCATTAGCAACTAGTTATTTAGATCAAATACTGAATTTCAAGCCAATTAACGCAGCTAACGCTCAGACGTTAGGGAATATATTAGATAGTTGTGTCTCGGCACATAGGGCCTTAAAGAATTTACAATTAGACGATCTATGTGATTTTACATATGCTTATTTGCTTTGGAGCAAATTAGACAAGGACACGCGTATGCTTTTCGAAAATGTTAGACGCGATAAAGCGATATTTACTGTGGATGACATTGTGACATTTCTCAGAGAGCAAATGCATATTTATACAGTCTCATCACAGCATGATAAAGTAGGTTCGTCCGATAAAGCTACGAAACAAGAAATACAATCGTTTTTTATTACAAAGCATGATGCAGTTAAGAAGTGTATAGTTTGTTTGGGTAATCATGCTATTACGAAGTGTAAAAAATTTATCGATCAAGTACCACTCGAGCGATTTAAATTTATTAAAAGTAAAAATTTATGTCTTAATTGTTTTGGGAAACATTATCTCAGACATTGTCAGAAGCGACCAGCGTGTACTAAGTGTAGTTTTAAACACCATTCTTTACTACATTATTTCAGAGGAAGGGTTACTGCAGTGGAAAAGAATCAGAGAATGTCACTCGATCGGCTTACAACTGATCGTATGAACACTCAAGGGAGTATATCGGTAGATACAGTACCGTGTACTAATATTTTTAGCTTTGGGCTTGATGCTCCGGTTCTATTGCCTACCGCGGTAGTATATACTTTCGATAAAGATGGTAATCGACACAAGGTACGGTTTTTGTTGGATTCTGGTTCTCAATCTCACTTCCTGACGGTGCAATGCGCACAACGACTCAAATTAGATGTAGTTCCGTGTAATTATATACTGCGCGGCGCAGGAGTTCGTGATAAGGTAACGAGTAAAACCAAGATAGACATACGCTCGAGACATAATGAAACGACGAATTATAATTTAGAGGTACTTTTGATTGATAAAGTATCGGACAATATACCGAACTTTGAAATTTCGGATGCGTGCTTGTCACATGTAAAGAATTTAAAATTAGCTGACGATAATTTTAATCTTCCAGGTTCCATTGATGGAATAATAGGGGCACCTTTATTTTTTGTTTTGATGCAAATGCGTAAAGTTGTAGGGGCCGCGAATACACCGACGGCTTTAGATACTGATTTTGGATATATTGTTATGGGTTCAGTACCCAACTGCGCGCCTTTGTGTGATAATGAGATAAAAGCTTTCCACATCGAAGTAGAACAGGAAACAGAGGTATTATTAAAACCCTGTAACTCGGATTTGTCGAGAATGGGAAAGCCTTGTAACTCCTTGTCACCAGGTCCCTATTTAATTCATAAAGAAATTAACGAAAAATCTCTTACGATAAAACGACGTAATTTTGTATCAATAGAGTGTTTAATTTTAAAATATTTGTCCTGGATGATTGAAAATGATAGCTACGCCCCTGTGACTGGTTTCAACACCGAAGGGTTGAACCAGGTAGATTTAAGGAAATACCCGCCTTCGAATAATTTGTTATTTGACAATAAACTGAGCCAATGTACCGACCGCTACGTTATTTCGACAATTTTTCGGCCAAAAGGTCCGTATAAAATTTGTATTACAGGTACATCGGTGATTAAATTGTTCATATTTTCTCTTGATATTATACAGAAGTGGAGCCGGCTACGTGTAAAATACTTCACTTCTGATCTTGGGTTTTTAAAAATTAATATATTGAATTCAATATTATTTCGACACTGGGACCCGTGTCTACAAAAGGTGGTGATTCGCTGTGGAAGGCGTCTCCCCCGGTCCCATTTGTATTTCGAACGGAAAACTCCGTTAACTTGCCTAATAAAGGCCCTTTGTTTTGACTTGTCGGTTGACATATGTCAAATGGGCAATTTGCATGCAGGCCCGGCTTGGGTATTTTTTTCGGTCGTTAAAATGACGGACGCCCAGCGGTTAATATATTATGCGACGAATTATGCCTGTACCTGTCAAATTGTTCCCAGATTATTGAAATGTGGTAAGTTCAAGGACTTATACCCATTTAATTATTTGTTCGATTGTTTATCGTCCGGATCATATCCGGAATTATTGTAAACGGTCTTCGGATCGTTTTGTTTGCTGCCAACTTCTTAGTGATGTTTGGTAGTTAGTTATCTTGCGATTTTGTCTATTTTTGTAGATATTTCGTTTTGATATTTTTCGTTTATCTTGGTTAAGATAATTTTGTTTGGGCGAATTTAGAATTTAGAATTTGCTTTGTTTCGTTAGAGGGAAATGAAATTAAGTATTTCATGTCGGGGGGTGATGTACGCGCCGATAGGCCGCGCAGTCTTGCGCAGTAGCTTTTACCGCGTTTTTGAATACCGTATGAACCGGCATGATAACTTAAGTCAGATGCCTGTGAACTCTTGACTTTAAATGTTAGGTGTCAATTCCTGTTGGAAAAGATATAGTATATTCGTGTCGGTAAATGTTCGATTGTTGTCTCTTACAAAGATATACGTGAACATTGGACCCTGATAGAAGTGTATACATTATAGTTACATGTGTAGAGTTTATATTTTATTTGAGAATCGTTTATGTGGATGTTATAGATATACATAGTTTTAATATATATCGAATTGTGTATTTAGTTTCCGTTATTTTTGTGAGGTTACTGATTTATTTTAAGTGTTGCAAGTGCTTATTGTACTGCATATAAAAGTTATTTCGATCAAAGGAACGTGCTTGGAAGTCGCATGGATAGCTGTTTGAATTATTACAATTAATATCCTTTTTATCCTCCAATCCTGATAATTGTATTTGGGAAGAGCAGAGCCGTACTTGGGTACATCAAAAGAGGTAAGCCGTTTCTTTGTACTAATATATGCAGTTGTATGAATCAACAATGTTATATTTCGCTTAACCTATTTCGTACAGTCCACTTAAAATCTATTTTACGGTGTTTAAAAGAAACATTCTGGTATTTCGATACCGAATGAAACAATGGCAGTTCATAAAAAATCAAAATTAACAAATTTTATAAATATCTGACGGGTTGCTATGAATTTTTCGCCAATTTTTTTTACATATCTGACGGGCAGCCCTATCTAAAGGCAGCGTTCTTTGATCTTAGGACCTATCTAGCTGAATTCCCTATATCCCAGTTAACAAATTTCATAACAAATTTGGCGGGCTGCTATGATGACCACATTTGGTTGTTGCCTCCCCATCTATTATTCTGTTAATTCTTGAACATGACTGTGTTTAATTCTAAACTATACATGTTATAAAACTATTTACATTTCTTAAATCTATAAAACAAAAGACTCGTAATATTAACTCGTAGTATTAGTCTTTAATTATTATACTATTACAATACATTACAATGCCCTATCTAAAGGCAGCGTCCTTTGATCTTAGGACCCATCTAGCTCAGTTCTCTATATCCCAGTTAACAAATTACAAAACAAATATTGCGGGCTGCTATGATGACCAATTTTGGCCTCCTTGAGTTGCATAATGAATAATTAACCACGATTAGTTGTTTTCAATCCATGATTAATGTTAATTCTAAACTTAAGTTAAATTCTATTCACGAAATATGATAATTGTTTACCTTATAAAATATATCATAATCATGGTTGTTTTTTAGAATTGACGTAATAATGCTTTTAAGACAACTGATTAACTAATCGTGATTAATTTTGCTTTATGCAACCCAAGGTCTGTATTTTAGAGATAAAATCAAATATCTTGAAGATACATATTTAAAACTAATTAAAACAGGGCTTGTATTTAAATGAACTTTTTTTTAATAATATATACTTCTTTCTTATTTGATTGTGTTCATTTATAACAAGTATACTGCACGAAAAATTATTTATTCAACATTAAACAAATATAACTAAAACAAATTATATCACTTTAAATATACAGTTTTCAATTAAATAAATATTTTTCACTAAAAAAATAATACTTTGCACTTGATCAGATTTAAAAATTACATATTTATGATGTATTTTTTATATCACATATCATATTGTGATTTTTGTGATTTTCTATATTTTAAAACGATTAAATATTCGCCTTATGCATTAAAAATAAAATAAATAGAACGGGCAAGTACGTGTTGGGCACGAACATGAAAGGGTTCCGTAGTCATTATCAATACGATTTATAAAAACAGAGTTTTTTCAAAATTTTCGTAACTGAAGCGTTAAAATCAAAAAGTCATTTGACTTTTATTTTTGCATTTTAGGAGACCTATCAAATGACCCCCACACAATGGAGTAAATGAAAAAGAAATGTAAGTTTACTTTTCAGTTTATGAAAGGGGGGTCCAACATATTTTTGACAATATTCGTTATAATTTTCAGTGAAAGTACTAATTAAGTGCTATATTCTGGATTTTTTGAATTGATAGTTTAGAAAATAGAGGGAGGGACGCTTTTATAATGACTTTGGAGAACAAATACATCGTGATTGAAGGGTTAAAATCAAATGGTTCTGATACATTTTTTGTTGCATTTTAGGAGACCTTTCTAACGACACCCCACTCAATGGAGTAGGTGAATTTTCATTTTATAGAAGGGGGGGTCTAAAAAATGTTTTTTTTTTTCAAAAATCTTATCATTTTTTTTTGGCTCATCAATCTACGACCGTATACTAAATTTAATCTTATTATGTCAAACTTTTTACAAGACAGACGGACGGACATGGAGAAACTATAAGGCTTCCTAGTTTTCTACGGAACCCTAAAAAGTATTAAAATTTATGTTCGCGTGTATAAAGTGCTTACAATAAAATGTTAAGTGCAAAGTATTGAAATTTATGTTCGATGTACAAAGTGAATACTATCTAATTAATACAGTACAGTTAAATATAAACCTTAAAACATACAATAATTTTCAATCGAGGGGTTAAAATATACACCTCAATACTTAATTAACATAACATGGTATTAAATGTCGTATTACAAGTATTAGAATTATTATTTACCTGTATTTTCATTAATTTTTTTTTTTTTTTGTAATGCTAATTTTTATAGCATAGGTTACTATTTTATTTAGTAGAGTGCCATTAGACGTAAATATTTAAAAACCACGGAATAAATAAACAGTGAACAAATGTTCATTAAATTTTTTGCATTGTATTGCTAAGACCCAATACTGAAATGTTTACTGAATTTATTATTAAATTGAAAAAAGTTTTGGTCCATGCAAAGTTCAGTTAAATTAATGAGTTCTTCGATCTCTGTATTATTAAAATTGTTTTTAAGTAAAGTAAAGTATTATTAAAAACAATTTTAATAATACAGAGATCGAAGAACTCATTAATTTAACTGAACTTTGCATGGACCAAAACTTTTTTCAATTTAATAATAAATTTTATAAACAAACAGAAGGCACGGCTATGGGCAATTGTTTATCACCGTTTCTGGCTAATCTATTCATGGGTAATCTCGAACACAACTTTAAAAAGAATTTTAAATATTTTCCTAAAATCTGGTACAGGTACGTCGATGATATTTTCGCGATTTTTGATAATAAGAATAATAATTTAAATGATTTCATTAACGACATGAACGCGCAATTTAAAAGTATTAAATTTACATGTGAAATAGAAAAAGATGGGAAACTACCTTTTCTTGACACATTAATAATAAGAAATAATAATATTTTAGAATTTGATATCTACCGGAAAGATACTACCACTAAACGATACATAACTTTTGACTCTAATCACCACTACCAACATAAAATTGCGGCATTTAATACGATGGTCCATAGATTAATTAATATCCCTTTAACTCAAGAAAGATTTAATAAAGAATTTAAATACATCCAAGAGATTGCGGAATTCAATGGTTTTAATAAACAAATTATTAATAACATTTTAAATAAAAAACATTCTAAACTAAATCGTCTCCAAGACATTACTCTAACTAAAGAAATTAAAGAAGAACCTAAAAACTACATTAAACTCCCGTTTGACAAGACCACCAAAGGGTTGTCCAGAATGTTTAAAAAATTTGATTTTAAATTAGCTTTTTCTAATAATAATAACATTAAAACTCTCCTAGGTAACCCCAAAGATAAAATAGAAGTAAATGATAAATCAGGTATTTATAAAATCAGCTGTTCAAATTGCGAAAAAAGTTATTTAGGCCAAACTAGGAGATCTATAAACATTAGATTTAAAGAGCACATGGCTCACCTTAAATACAATCGGGTGGATAAATCTAGCGTAGCTCATCATATGACTACATTAAATCATAAAACGGACATTCATAATTTAAAATTAATTAAAACATGCAATAATAATCAATTAGACGCAGCAGAAAGCTTAGAAATCTTGAGGGATAAGAATAGTATTTTTAATGGAGGTACTGGACCTATCCCAGCTTCAATCCTTCTAGACCTTGCCGTTGATTGGTCTGAATCATTGAAGCGTGATAAGTCCTTTTAGTATATATATAGGTTCTGACCAAGACTATATCAGTCTGGAATCGTTAGGCTCCTGATAAGGACTTCTTGTGAAGTCGAAACACGTGTCGAGTGACATAAATTTTGTGGTTAAGGTGTATTTTTAGTTTAAGTGACTAAGAAACCACAGTTTCTCCGTTTTTCAAGTAATTAATACTAATGTCAATCACGTATGTCGTATACTGACGCATACCATACAATACGTATGAGTCACAACAGTTCTAAATTACAACAAAAAGATAATTCAAATTTTAATTGTTTCACAAAATATTCAAACAATTAAAAATACTTCTAAATTCAAAATACAGTAATACTGTAAACATAGTGAAAGTTGAATGAAATGGACGCGATGGACGATTCCGATGAATAATTAAGTTATTGTAGTGTCGTTATTGTGTGAGGAAGCGGAAAAGATAATTAAGAAAAATCAGAAAAAAAGATTCTGGATACATGACATACCAAAATCACGTAGTGAAGAAGGGGATTATTAGGGGGAAGTCCCCTAGTGGCGGACACCTAAGGTTTTCAGGAAATAAAATAAAAACTGTTTCGAAAAATGTAATTTTATTTATTAATTAGTTAAGTTGACTAACTGTACAATGAACACAAATTAACAAAAATGCAACTTCTGCATAGTTTTATTTAAAAACAAAAATTAAACTTTGGTGGGAAAAAAAATGCAATTGCTTGAAGTGGCACCTATAGTACCGGACGGACTTCAGTTCGAACTCCTAGCATAGCTATAGCAAAGGACGTTTTTAAAATATCTGGCATCGATCACATATGTAGTCGTCTGAAGACTCAGGAATGGCTGCACATGCTTCATGAGCCCACCTATGGCAGCTAGAGCACTGTATCCAGTCTTCGTCGTAGTCCTCTAAGCACACTACGCAAGTAGTAGTGTTTTCAACTTCAGATATCTCAGTCAGTGGCTGCTTTTTCTTAGCTTTATGTCCATTTTTTCCTTTGGCTTTTACTCCTCTGGTTTGTTTTCCCTTTTCTTTACTTCTTCCTTAAGGGACAACTTTTTGTCCGGTACCAGGGGATAGGATAATACCACAATTACGTAATCCGTTTTGAAAATCAACAAATAAAAATATAGACTATGAAAAATAATGGAACCTTATCTAAATTAACAAATACCATAAAGACGTAAACACCAAAATGTAGCTGTAACAATCACCTGGATCTTATGTGACGCAGTGTTTTTCCACCAAAAACAAAAACCGATCGCTCCCGATGTTTCCTACAGCGTTATTAACAAACTGCGTCGTGTGACTCTGTACCGCTATCCCCCCCCCCCCCACGCCTTTTTCACACATTTTTGAATCGTTCACATTCTAACTTGTCGAGATAATAAGAGTGTCCGGCGTTACGGGACTTCCCCCTACACATTATTTCCAAGATTGAAAAATGATTGTCAAAAATTTCATGATTATTTTCAAACGTCTTAAGAACAATTTTATGAATTGTTAATAATAATAAGGAAATATATTACAATGCAGGATACTAAATTTCGTAGAGCAATAGGTGCTGAAGAAAAATTAGTTGTGTCATTAAGGTATATTTCGATTTTCATCAGAGCCGGCCTTTGCGATTCTGGCGCCCCAGGCGTTTTTTTTTTACCCCCCCCCCCCTCTAAATGGCGAACAGCAAAAAAAAGTCTGACGGACAAAAAAAATCAGTGATAATTTGAAAAAAAAATTATTAAAATTAATGATTAAAAAATGTAGAGTTGAGTAATCAATGTTGTCTGCATATGTATGTATTATCACTGAAAAAAAATATAATTGTGGAATGATACATACATAATATATATTATAACAGTAAAGATAATTACAAAAAAGGGAATTTAATTCGCATTTTTTTGCGGCGCGGTCGTTCATCAGAAGAGTACCTATTGTTTTAACTAGTATATCTATTGGCGGCATTAACTCCGTTTTTATAAATTTTACGCTCCCTTGCGATTACATACATTCTTGCTGAAGAAGAATATTATTGGATTTCAAACTTCCGCCGCCCCTCTCGGCCTGGCGCCCCGAGCGCTCGGCCTGGCGCCCCGAGCGCTCGCCCTAACCTCCCTAAAGCAGTCACTATGCATGTCGATAATGCAGTTTTTATTTGACACTTACTATTATTCAGAAACGTCACACATAAACATTTAAATTTTGTAAACTATTTTTGATATTAAGCATTTTATTAAGTAAAATGAATTATTTTGCAGAAAAAAACAAAATTAGTATTAAAAAAATATATAAAGCTTAAATTTGGAGCCCTAGAACAGAACATAGAAAATCAGTTCATGACAATTGGCGCCCCCACGAAATTGGCGCCCCAGGCTGTCGCCTGGGTCGCCTGGCCGTTCGGCCGGCCCTGATTTTCATACAAAATACTACCATTGAAAGTTAGGTTATGATGACATAATAAATTAAATAAATATGAAAACACTAATTTATTTTATCAAAATTATATTTAAATTAACATTAATATCTTAAATTTAAAACTATTTGCAGCGTGCGCGATGACAGCGCCAACTAACGGGTGGACTTTAGTAGCAACTTGGGTGGACGTACTAAGAAACAAATAATTTCAATAAAATATCGTAATATATACATTTTAGACGATTATTTACGACTATTGGCTATGTGCACAAAGTCTATTAGCGGGTAATAGAGAAGGATTGAATGGATTCAACTCTCTTTTTATCATTGTTTAATACCGTGAAATTTTTTATTAAACAAATATCATTTAATTTAGCTGTTTGCATATACAGTGAGTGTAAAAAGTATTCGTACACCTAGGGATACCAAAGAAAAACCAAGATTTTGAGTATATTTTTGTACTTTTTATTTAAAATAAAAATAGTAACAAGTAGCCCACACTTTTATATGTTTATTTATTTAAACAAAATTAAAAAAGAAAATATTAAGTAGTAAAAAAAATAATGTACCTGAAATGTGCTGAAAATCATAAACAAAAAGTATTCGTACATTCACAGTATTTATTGAATTATTAATAATAGAATTAACTTTTAATATTTTGTGGGAGCACCCTTAGCACTGATAATGGCCTGGAGCCTCCGCGGTATAGATTTTACTAATTTAGTAGTATAAGAAGACGGAATTTTTGACGTAAATTAAGTTGGAAATGCCCTTATAGCAACCTGCAAAAAAATAGGTGGAGATTTTGTAGCTTTTTTGTACCAATTTTGTACGCCTAAAATTAATTTTGTACCTTACCCCGTTTTCGAGAAAACTCAAAACTGCTAACTTAAATATTAAGCTAGCAGTCCGCGCGATATCTTTGGTTCTAATTTATTTACAGCAGTGATTCCCAACCGGTGGTCCGCGGACCACTAGTGGTCCGTGAGGGGTAAAATATGGTCCCTGTAAAAGATTTCAATCTTTGAATGAACTTAGAATTAACTAAAAGTGAAATGTGAAGACCTTTTTTTATGTTTTTTTAATCTATAAAAAAACATAAAAATGAAATGTGAATACCTTTTTTATGGGTTTTTAATCTATAAAAAACATAAAAATGAAATGTGAATACCTTTTTTATGGGTTTTTATTCCAAATCTAGAAAAAAATGTTTTAACCTTGTGGTCCCTGCTAATAATAATGAATTCAAAGTGGTCCCTGGTCATAAAAAGGTTGGGAACCACTGATCTACAGTTACGTGTCTGGTATCTGAATTTGTGTTTTTGAAAGTACTTATCGAAAAGGTGGTAAAAAAAAGATTTGATGTATTTTCAACCTCAAAATCAGCCAAAAATAAAAAATTGATCCACATAAAAAAATAAAATAAAAAATACAATTTTTTATCGTGCTACCAAGTAATTAGTACTTAATGTAATTTGTATGCTAGCAAACACTGTTCTTATCAAGAAGGATTACAAAATATAGGTATCAATCTGTAATTTCTACTAAAAAAAATACTAAAAACTCTTCTATTTAGTATTTTACTAAAAACTCTTCTATTTAGTATTTTACTAAAAACTCTTCTATTTAGTATTTTACTAAAAACTCTTCTATTTAGTATTTTACTAAAAACTCTTCTATTTAGTATTTTACTAAAAACTCTTCTATTTAGTATTTTACTAAAAACTCTTCTATTTAGTATTTTACTAAAAACTCTTCTATTTAGTATTTTACTAAAAACTCTTCTATTTAGTATTTTACTAAAAACTCTTCTATTTAGTATTTTACTAAAAACTCTTCTATTTAGTATTTTACTAAAAACTCTTCTATTTAGTATTTTTTTTAGTAGAAATTACAGATTGATACCTATATTTTGTAATCCTTCTTGATAAGAACAGTGTTTGCTAGCATACAAATTACATTAAGTACTAATTACTTGGTAGCACGATAAAAAATTGTATTTTTTATTTTATTTTTTTATGTGGATCAATTTTTTATTTTTGGCTGATTTTGAGGTTGAAAATACATCAAATCTTTTTTTTTACCACCTTTTCGATAAGTACTTTCAAAAACACAAATTCAGATACCAGACACGTAACTGTAGATAAATTAGAACCAAAGATATCGCGCGGACTGCTAGCTTAATATTTAAGTTAGCAGTTTTGAGTTTTCTCGAAAACGGGGGTAAAGGTAAAAAAATTAATTTTAGGCGTACAAAATTGGTACAAAAAAGCTACAAAATCTCCACCTATTTTTTTGCAGGCTGCTATAAGGGCATTTCCAACTTAATATACGTGAATTTTTGCCCATTCCTCTTGAGCGCGGTTTTCAAATCATTTTAGCTCGAAATTCGTCGTGATCGAATTTTTTTTTTCAAGATAGCCCCATATATGTTCAATAAGATTAATATCCGGAGACTGGAGAGGTGTAACAAGGTATATTTAGGAGTATTTTAAAGAATTCACATCTTCGTATTCCATGCTGTATGCTTAGGATCATTATCCTGCATAGATATAATATCGTTATTTAAGCCCATTGTGTTAGCACTTGAGTGAAGATTTTCTTTTAAAATAATAATATACACCTTGTGATCCATGATTCCATCGATAAATGTAAATTTTCCTACCCCAGCTGCACTCGTACAGCCCCATACGAGCAGGCCCCTCTTTCCCACTGGGCACTCTGGGCACGTGCCCAGGGCCCCGCGATTGATAGGGGCCCCATATCACCAAACAATAACCGGTATTTATTACCGAAAAACATACGATATTTATTTTGAAAAAAAATCAAACGATAATGACATTAATAACGAACTACAATACCTACTTGCTTTAAGCAAGTCTTGCTTACTAGTTTTTGCATGCGTGAAGCCCCTCTACTCTCGCCCGAAAATCAGACTTTCCGATTTCAGCATGTTTAGGATTTTAAATATATAAAAATACATTGAGTGGCCAGTTTCTGGAAAACCGGGAAAGTCAAAAATTTTTGCTAAACAGGGAATTTTCTGTAAAAATGCAAAACCCACACCACGTCAAGAAATTTTCCGCAAATATTTTTAAACAATTATCTATTTAAATTTAAAAAAAAAACAGAATTTTCAAAAAAGTTCTATTGTCAACAAATAATTCTGTTTTATCACGTGATCTATTTTTAGTACTTTAATCAATCAGAAGTGTATAGATACCACACTTCATGCAATTTGTTCAATCGTTGAATATATTAATGGTTTTTAACAGTGGTGATATTTATTTATTATGTGATTTGTTATTGAAGATATTATTTTTATTAAAAATAATTTCTTGAAATTTGATTTATTTTACGTGTACACGTACCCTCTGCACATTAATTAAGGCGATACCTAAAAAATAGCCTATTTTCAAGTTTGTAAATTGGTCAAAAATTTACCAATTTGAAATCTTTTTTTTCTGGAATGATGGAAATTTACTCTACTTTATGATGGTGCATTTCGTTCCTCAACATTTTTCCCGTTTTAACGTTTTTATGTAATAAAAAAATGCGTATCTTAACACGTCACGGAGTGCATTTATGTAGAAAATTTAATTTTAAAATAATCATTTTGTAGAGAATTTTGATACCTTAAAATCAGTATTTTGAAAAAAAAAAATGCAACAAAATTCACAATGGTATTAAAGTTCTTTTTTAAAGTTCCGTAAACTTTAATATATTGTGTAAAATATGGTTAAAAATTTGTTTAATAAAAAACGGAAAAACGTAAAAATTCACCTGGAAAACCGGGAAAAGTCAGGGAAATTTGTTGTAGAGAAATACTGGTCACCCGTTTAATGGTGTACTAATTACCTACACTGTTTTAAAAAAATCATCAGTAAACTAGTTTTTCATATTCTTAATTTTTGAAGTGAAAACTTCTTTAACTCTGTCAAGGTCATAGGGGCCCCATTGTCCTAATGTGCCCAGGGCCCCCAATAGGTTAAAGACGGCCCTGCATACGAGTACAGAACCACCACCGTGTTTCACTGTATAGGTATTATATTTTCTTTTTCTAATCGTCCGTTTGATCCAAAAATATTATATTTAGACTCATCAGTGAAAATCATACGCTGCCAAAATTAATTTCCCTTATTTAAGTTATTTTTTGCAAACTCCAATCGCTTTTTTTTATTTTCTTCACTAACCCAATATTTTTTGCGTGCAGATCTACCGTGATAACCTGCTGAACGCAATACTTTTTGAACTGTACTAGGAGATATTTCGATTGCATTATTAATACTGAGTTCTTGCATTATTCGGGGAGCTATTAATTTTGAATTTTTCTTAACTGCATTCACGATATTCCAACGCAAACGATTAGTTACTTTAGATGGACACCCAATTCTGTATTTATTTTTTAACGTTTTAATAGCAGAAAAGCGGTCTTGCAGCGCTCTCGCTAATGTACATAGAAAGTGACTTTATTCAAACTATTAAATTTGAAAAAAATGTGGAAAGATTTGCAAACGCTAAAGCACAAAAAAGGACTGTTGTATAATAGTCCAGTCAGTAGATAATTTCGTATAGGGGTGGTACTAGAAATAAATGACGGAGTACGATTTTTTCAAGAAATTGGAAGATTTCAATATATAGAACATACCGATAACTTCCTCCCCCCTTCGAAGGGTGGTGCAAAACTTTCTAGAGGCTTACAAAACTGTCTAAAATCAGTTTTTTGGGAATAACCTGGGACTGTCAGTTTTATGATAAAATAAGTCTAATAAATGTTAAAGCTGATAAAATTACGAACAAAATATTGTTTTTAAAAATTATATACCTTAAATACTTATTGAAATAGAGCCCGCAAAAAAATCATTTAGCGACGTCGAGTTCCAGTCGACCGCTATATTTAATATGTATTTAATTGAATTTCAAAATGATATTTTATGTTATAATAGAGAAAAGAGTGCCCTAAATATTGATCTGCACCCAATGTCGAAATCTCGAAAAATGTTTGAGTTATAAGCACTCAAAGTTATAGATATTACAAAAATTTAAGTAAAATTATTCATGTTTTTCGACGACTGCAGAGAAGACCTTCTACACTAAATAAAATAAATTCCAGCTAGGAATCCATAGGAAATTCAATGCCCTAAACCAGGCTTGTCTAACCTGCGGCCCTCGAGCACTCTTCTGCGGCCCGCATAAGATTAGAAAAATAAAATTAAAAAAAATAGAATAATATTTTTAGTAAATTTATAAAATATAAATTATAGATACAAAGATATAAAGAATAATATTGATTATATATTAAGACAACAACAAAAAAAAGGTCTTCAATTTTTCTGCGGCCATTAACAATTTTTTTAGCTATTTTTTTGCGGCCCACAAAGCTCAAAATGTTGGACACCTATGCCCTAAATAATGGTTTCTGTCCAACCACGATTACTTTAAAAGTTATAGGTAAATATACAAAGCACATAAATTAAATTATAATTATCACAAGTGTATTTAAAAACAGTGTATATTAAAGTAATCGGGGTCGGACAGAAATCATTAATTAGGGCATTAATTTTTTTATGGATTCCTAGCTGGAATTTATTTTATTCGGTGTAGAAGGGCTTCTCTGGGTCGTCGAAAAACATGAATAATTTTACTTAAATTTTTGTAATACCTAGAACTTTGAGTGCTTATAACTCAAACATTTTTCGAGATTTCAACATTGGGTGCAGATCACTATTTAGGGCACTCTTTTCTCTATTATAACATAAAATATCATTTTGAAATTCAATTAAATACATATTAAACATAGCGGTTGACTGGAACTCATTTTAGACGTAATCTCTAAACTCGACGTCGCTAAATGATTTTTTCGCGGGCTCTATAATTAATAAAATTATCAAAGAAAAACTATGGTTACGAAATAATTTGAATTATGAAATAATACTTGATCGCGCAGGCAAGTTATTTAATTATATTAAATACATCAAAAAAGACCTTATAATAAAATAACATAGCTATAAAAATGATAAAAAAGTGCATTGTCACGGAGAATACACCATATTTGAAAATTTGACGAAAATCGTACGACGGGAAGTTGGTTAAAGTTGGTTAAAAAAAGATTCGTGTTACGAGACATACTTACTGACATAGCATTTGAGTTAAGTAAAAGCTTGTAAAAACTAGCTCTGCCATTACAGCAATACAAATTAGTACATGTTACTATTATATACAGTTCTGTCTATTTAAATTTTCTAATTAAATTAAACTTTTTTTTACTTTTAATAATTAACAAAGTAAACTATTCCATTAAATGTAGGTACATGTGTTCTCAATATAAATTAAAAACAAAAATTTTCGAAACCAAATCTTTTTTTACAGTGTGCTAGACGTATTACCTTAATACATTTGTTGGTGTTTACATACAACTTGTCAAAGTCTTCATGAAACTCCAAGAGAACTATAGTACAAGATACAAGATCAAGTAGCGACAACAATATCTGCGGACAGATTTTAACCATTCTATTATGGATCTTAGTTATCATCACGATGCCTTTTTCGTTTCTTTTTTGTATCAAAGTTAGTACCTATACTTATTCTAAATTGTAAATTTTTCGATTTTTATGTTTTCTAAAAAAATTGTAAAAAAAGTTAATTGATCGTTTTGGCAATTGGACTGGTTTCCATATTATCATGATGACTAGCCAGATGATCAAATAGTCAACAAGTTGACGTTTAAATACGTCAACTTAAGCGACATAAGATATTTAATTAATAAATAATAATAAATAAATTTCATAAATCTAATAAACTTACCAGAAAGTTGATATTTGTTGAAATTTAAAAATGATTTGATTTTGGAGTATTTATTTTTATTTTTTTATTCCTGAAAAAATTATTAAAAACAAAATTAATATTTTGAAATTGTTTATTAACAGTTTAAATACGTCATAATAGATACATATGTATGTTTGAGTGTCTGTAGAAATTGAAATATTAATGAGAAACCCCCTCATTATGTTCTTTGTTAACAAAAAATAATGTAGCCACAAAATCAGAGTTGACAATTAACATTTAGGCTATACTTAATGCACTTTAAATTTAACGTGCATTTTAAATAGCAGTTTTGACGTATAATAAATACGTATTTAATTAATTGTTTATCAATAATGAAATGTTTTATAAATATTTCTTTAATTTTATAGAAACTCAAATGTAACAAAATAAACTATATTTCAAATTCTGTTAAAACAGGTGTATAATATTCTATAATAATATCCCATTAATTGGGGCATTGGGGTGTCGTTACAAACGTCTCCTAAAATACAACAAAAAAATGTATTGAACCTTTTGATTTTAACCCTTCAATCACGATGTATTTGCTCTCCAAAGTCATTATTAAAGCGTCCCCTCCTCTATTTTCAAAAATATCAATTCAAAAACTCTGAAAAAGTTCTAGAATGTAGCTTTTAATTAGTACTTAATTTTACTGTTTCATTTTACTAATATGAGGTAAACAGCTCGCCCCCCCCACCAGTATATCACCTTCTCTATAACGGTAACTACGTCCTTTATATAGATTATATAAATTTTATAATAACAAAGTAAACAATGTTCTGACACAGAACACTCTGTATATATCAATACAACAAAATCAACTCAATATATTTATAATAAATATGTATTAAATTAATTAGTTTATCAATAATCAACTCTAATTATTTATACACATGTGTCTGTGTGTCTGTCTGTAAATAAACAGCATACATAGATTAAGATATATATTTATTAATTAACTGTTAAAATACATAAATCATGAAAAAATACATTAAACATATTATATTAAGTTAATATTTATTATTTATTTATATTTCACAGATAAAAGAATAGGTCCATGTGCAGGGGTTATTATAGAGAAAGCCAGCATTAGACATACGTCCACAGTCGTAGCCGCTACGTGAAAAGGGAGTAACTGGGGCCCATTTAACATAACCAGAATCACTCTGCCGACCACCTGTAAAACAATAACAAATGTATTATTTTATCTATATATATAAAAGCAAGTGCCCTGACTGACTGACTCACTCACTCACCTATCAAGATTTAGAGCATTTCCACTCATCGGAGAAAGTTGAAATTTGGCATACAGACTCAATGTGTGATTATTAGGACAACTAGTGGGCCTTTTTTGGATAAGTTCAAAAATGGGGTAGATAGGCCCCCCCCAATTTTTCAAATAAAACGCCAGATTTTTTTAATTATTTTTTTTGTTTTCTTTGGGTGATACAATGTACAGATCAAATGTTTGCCTTTTTTTAAAAGGGCCTTTAAGGGGGGCCCCAACTTTTGAGATGAATTACTATTAGAAGGAAAATCGATATTAGATTTATTTATTTTTTATCAAATGCTTCGTTTAATTGACAACCATAAACCAGTGTTTGATTTTTGAAAAAGATCCATTAACGGGGGCATAATAAATAAATAAACGCCCCATGTTTACATAAAATCCGTTTAATTCGTCTATTTAATTAATTTCATATTTTGTTACTATGGAAACATAACTTTTATTGATTTTTATTGAAAAAAATTTGGCAGTTCGCCATTTTAATTGTTAACAAGATGTCTCAATACAGTATGTAAATATTATTTTCTTTTAAAATTTGAAAATATAAAATTTTTATTTGTTGCAAAATTAAGTCATTGTTAATTTTTGTATAGGTACATATATAGCCAATTTAACAGCTGTCAGTACTTTAGAATGCTTCACAAGAAATATACATATGTACATAGTTAAACTGAAAAACCAATAAATTATACTTAACACGAATGATTTATTGCAAATTCTTCAACTGATAACATTATAAGGTATGACATCTCTTTTTTAATATGATACTAATTTTACTAATATAATTATTTAATGTCATTAATTTTACAGATAATATATGTATTATTTATGTTCATACATAATAATACAATACCTATGTACTATGTAAGATTCATCTCTAGGATTTTATGTTTGTTTAATGTTAACTACAATGTCAGACTCTTTTTAATATAAAATTACAGGTATGTGTAATATATTAATTTGAAATATTTTTAATTCTATATATAGTTATGTCATTAAAGTCATAAAATGATTTTTGCCATTGTCGTATCAGATGGAAATGTCTCATAAGGGATTATTTGGAATATCGAGCCGGTTTCGCTGCAATAATATATAAATAAACAATGAAATCATTTACAATATAGGTATTGCTCAGGTATCGATGCAATGTCTCTTCGATAAAGCATAGTACAAAGAATATTTGGGTAAAATCCATGCCAGGTCCTATCACAATCCAGTAAAATATTTTTTGTACTACGTTGTATTGAAACGAGATTGGATCGAAACCGGACGGATACCTATACAGGCAGTGTGAATGATTTCATTGTTTATTGTTTATTTACATTTAATTAGAGAGATGGTCTGGATTGACTCTAAGTACATACAGTATACTACATGTCGTATAACTATGCAACGGGCCTTATCAGTTTAAGCGCAATTAAGATCCAAATTAATATTCAGTGGTTTTAAATGCTGCGATATGTTCAAATATGTTTGAAAATCATTCGCTGATTTAAATTTACTTATTAATTTTATATATTTACAAAATAACCAAGGTATGTCATTTAAAATTTCAGGATTTGTGAAGCGTTCTGTCATAGGACAAGTTTGGGAAACGCTATTCTACATCATACTTTAATATCAACCAAATTGACATTGACCCATGTCCCATAAGATTTGCTTAACTATTTCAATCTATTCGTTAAGTCTGAGAATCTAGCGTCATGAAATTGGTAAAAAGTTTCAATAATGGAAACCGAAGTATGAACAATAGAAATAACATATTCATAATTCTTACTTGAAAAACGGAGAAACTGTGGTTTCTTAGTCACTTAAACTAAAAATACACCTTAACCACAAAATTTATGTCACTCGACACGTGTTTCGACTTCACAAGAAGTCCTCATCAGGAGCCTAACGATTCCAGACGATTTCCAGTCTGGAATCGTTAGGCTCCTGATGAGGACTTCTTGTGAAGTCGAAAAGGATCAAATGTCTGCATTATTGTAAAAAAGTCATTTTCTTCTGTAGCTTTATTATGAACTTGATTTTCGGGCTGTTTTTTGTTCTGACGTATCTACCATGTCAGAATCTTTTTCAGAAGTGTTTCAAAACAGCTGTTAATAAGTATATAATGATGAAATAAATCAGAATTATGGATATTCAATTATATTTATGAAGTATCCACATAATATGTATTTGTTTATCTCGATACGATGGTATGTATTATTGCACACCCCAAGCAGGCTCTGCTTGGAAGTGTGTTCTACTCTCGTCCTAAAAATTTTTTTCGTATATAAATTGATAAAATGAGTATTATATCTTAAATTTCTTCAGTAACTCACTTAAATTTTTATATTTTCTAATAGAAAACATTACAGCCTCCATTTTAACTTAATTTAATATCGATCGGTTTTAATTTTCTGTTATAAAACTATAAATAAAGTTCAATTTGTCGATTTAACCCCCTTTTCTCATAGAAACACCGAACTGCAGGTTATAATTCGAAATTAATTTGCACCAATCCTTTTGAAATCACTTCATCTATTATCAGAATAGAACCCTATTAAAACTCAACAAAATTGGATAACTAGAAGTAACGAAATTTGCAGTTTATTTAAACAAAAATTCATATTTTGACAAGAAATTTTTTTACAAATAGAGTAGTTGCTATTTATAATTTATTAATAGTAGTAGGCGCTATTTCTTCATATGTCACTTCAAATTCCATAATTATTATATTGTATTAATCAATATATAAATACATGTACATCGATACGTGCTGTATTTTAATTATTCTATTCAAAGCCAATCAATCTTTTTAATCAAGATAAAATCTGGTTAGTTTGCATTTTTAAAACAAATATATTATATACGTCATATAACCTATAAACGTTACATTGTTGTTTCATTTTAAATGCTAGACATCAGGTGAACACAGCTGTTATCGCTGCAATATGTGGATGTATTTATCTTTTTAATTATTATTAGATATTAATTAATTTATTTACTTTATATATTTTACAAAAAAAATATGTTATATAAAAATTGTAAATTAAAATGATTGTTGTTTTATTACAATACATCCTAAATTTAAATAAAAAAAGGTAATAATCGATTGATATCAAGATTCATTGTTGATTTTCTAAAAAATCTTAATGAGTGATAAACTTCATATTATACCTATATTTATATAATATTAATTACCTCCAATCTTTTTTTCAAACATCCTTTTAAGTTTCACCAATTATATTGTACCTGTACCGTATTTATTTGATATTATAAGTTAATACATTTTTTATGTTTAAGGGGTGTGCATTTTATGGCCTAGCCATAGTATTTTTTATGATATTCTCAGTGTTAAATTGTCCATACGATAAATTGTTGTCACAGTAAATTGTCCATACGATAAATTGTTATTACGATAAATTGTTGTTACGGTAAATTCTCCATACGATTAATTGTTTTACGATAAATTGTTGTTACGGTAAATTCTCCATACGATTAATTGTTTTACGATAAATTGTTGTTACGGTAAATTCACTATACGATTAATTGTTTTACGACAAATTGTTGTTAAGGTAAATTGTTTTACGATGAACTGTTTACGATAAATTGACCGGATCTCGTGCTGACATCCAAGGTTGTGGCGTATGAAAATAGATTATATTTTTTTTTAAAATAGGTAAGGGAAATTTTGCTTCACATATAACTATATGTATAAGTCAACGACTCTAGCAATAATTAGTGACGTTTTTAACTTCTATACAAAATCTAAAGGCACAGATACTTATTAATGAATTTTAAAATTTAGCTACTTTTATCACCTATTTTATTGTCTTGCAAATTACTCATAATCCCGGGTTACACCAGGTATTTGCGCTACACATTATATCAAAATCTTTATAATTTTCATCAAAATAGACATAGGGGAGGGAAATTTAACTTCATATAAGTCAACGACTCTAACAATAATTTGTGACATTAATATCTTCGATACAAAATCTCAAGCATAGATATTAATGAATTTTGAAATTTAGCTACTTCTATCACTGATTGTCTTTCACCAGGTATTTGCGCTACACATTATATCAAAATCTTTATAATTTTCATCAAAATAGACATAGGGGAGGGAAATTTAACTTCATATAAGTCAACGACTCTAACAATAATTTGTGACATTAATATCTTCGATACAAAATCTCAAGCATAGATATTAATGAATTTTGAAATTTAGCTACTTCTGTTACCGTTTGTATTTCAAGTTATTCCTAAAACCTAGAAGATATTATTTTCGAATATATAGAAATAATTTAAATAAAAAAAATATTATAGCATGGTTGTATGTTAAATATAGTTATTTAATATCCCCGGGTAACACCGGGTCATATGGCTATATTGATATATTTTGTAGAGAATTTCTAATATTTTAATTGCACACCCCAAGCAGGCTCTGCTTGGAAGTGTGTTCTACTCTCGTCCTAAAAATTTTTTTCGTATATAAATTGATAAAATGGGTATTATATCTTAAATTTCTTCAGTATCTCACTTACATTTTTACATTTTCTGATAGAAAACATTACAGTCTCCATTTTTGCTTAGTTTAATATCGATCGGTTTTAATTTTCTGTTATAAAAATATAAATAAAGTTCAATTTGTCGATTTAACCCGCTTTTTTGATAGAAACGCCGAACTACAGGCTACAATTCGAAATAAATTTGCACCAATCCTTTTGAATTCACTTCATCTATTATCAGAATAGAACCCTATTAAGTTTATTTAAACAAAAATTCATATTTTGACAAGAATTTTTTTTACAAATAGAGTAGTTGCTATTTATAATTTATTAATAGTAGTAGGCGCTATTTCTTCATATGTCAATTCAAATTCCATAATTATTATATTGTGTTAATTAATATATAAATACACGTACATCGATACGTGCTGTATTTTAATTATTTTATTCAAAGCCAATCAATCTTTTTAATCAAGATAAAATCTGGTTAGTTTGCATTTTTAAAACAAATATATTATATACGTCATATAACCTATAAACGTCACATTGTTGTTTCATTTTAAATGCTAGATATTAGGTGAACACAGCTGTTATCGCTGCAAAATGTGGATGTATTTATCTTTTTAATTATTATTATTAATTAATTTATTTACTTTATAAAAATTGTAAATTAAAATGATTGTTGTTTTATTACAATACATCCTAAATTTAAATAAAAAAAGGTAATAATCGATTGATATCAAGATTCATTGTTGATTTTCTAAAAAATCTTAATGAGTGATAAACTTCATATTATAATATTTATATAATATTAATTACCTCCAATATTTTTTTCAAACATCCTTTTAAGTTTCACCAATTATATTGTACCTGTATCGTATTTATTTGATATTATAAGTTAATACATTTTTTTTATGTTTAAGGGGTGTGCATTTTATGGCCTAGCCATAGTATTATTTATACTTTAAGTGAATCTTTAGTGAAACTTCTCAAAGTTTACTTAGTTTGGTTACAAATAAAAATAAATATAAATATAATAAAATGCTGCTCGTTTTTGAGAAGTTTCACTGTATTTGGTTATTTACCTAAAACAGTTACAAATTCACTATTCCTGGACGTTCTATAGGAGCCTACATATATAGGGTTAGCTTAATTTGTTTCCATGATCCCTCTGAGTAAATCCGCATCGGCTTGAGAATTGATGACAACTAAATGTGCCCCCTCCTTTACACAGATGTCTCTTGCTTGGTTCCAGTTGACCCCACTGTTGTTGTGATATTTGTAATAACCTTGTCCAGGGTGCATATTTCTAAAAGCCCGTCCAGTACAGAGTAACGGATAAAAATTGTGCTCTGTAAAGCACTGGAGTTTGGAAATTGTTTCATTGATATTTGCACTTCAAACCCCAGTCGAGTACAGAGCATACTCAGACTGAGGCTAATGTTAGATGCGTCGTTACAACTTTCAAATATGTTTTATTAATACATAATTATTGTATTATTTACAGATACAATTGATAGATTTTAATATAAATAGTTTTTTATGAAAACTAATATTAAATAATTAGGTCAGACACGTATTAAAAAAAAAAATTAGTACTTTTCAATAAAAATTATACAAATGAAACGGATTACTTTTTGCTTTAATTATATAATAATTATAAATTTTACATACATACCAACTTAATAATATAAATACTGATTAAATTTTAAACAGTACAGTTTTTAGAATCGAGGCAAATTAATTAATTTATTAACTTCCCAATAGGGAGTTATTGTAATTGGTCCGAAAATCGAAATCAAAAATTTTAACATATTTTCATGTTTCAAGGGCATTAGAGTATATTGACACTATTTTCAGAAAAATGTCTGTGTGTGTGTGTGTGTGTGTATGTACGTACGTACGTACGTATGTACGTACGTACGTACGTGTCATTTTTTTCCGGGACGAAATCTCGCGAACAAAAAATGCTATTGACTTCGTTGGGGTGCTAATCGAAGCGTCTTGACGTGAATATGATCTGAAAGAAAGGATTTTTCGAAATTCAACCCCTACGGGGGTAAAAATGGTGTTTTTTTTATTTTTATTTTTTTTCTTGGTCGAATTTAGTCGGAACTTAGAATAAATACTATACAATACAAATAATGAAACGTGTATTTCAGTATTTATTTTTTATATGGGTCCAAACAGCTATTAATGGGATGAAAACCACCATCAAAATTTGAATTTCATACTAATAAATACATCTAATAATTCATGTTGCCTTGGAAACAACACAATTCAAAATTCAAACTGTCAGATTAGTTTTTCTAAAAATGTGCATTATATTATTGACATTATTAGGATATTAAAAAACTAATATTCATAATACAAAGGGTGAGTTTTATTTCTGATAAATTCCATTAAAATTTTTCATATACATATTAAAAAAAATATTTACAAACTATAACATAGTAATATTAATTATGGAAACAATAAGTAATCAGTATTCAAGTATTGTTAGTCATACCATGTTGGGAAGTTGATTGTGTGGACCTAAAGGATCGCACCCCACAGCATTATACGTTATATAGTTTAATTTTATATCCCCGGGTAAAATTGGATCCGACAGCTAGTTTTTTTTATGTTTGTGTCTAACAATGTTCAATTTATGTTCGTTTATTTGTTTTTATAAAAAATATGACTATAATATTGTTTATATATTTTATTTTCATCAATTATAATAATCAAACATTGACGTAACATAATTTTATTGATTAAATATCCCTACATTTTCATTCAAACAAGTAAGTGTTATCGACTTATTTTATTTACATAGATATTTAGAACCAATAATTAATTTTAAAATTTTCATTGAAGAACGTTTGTTGTATCTTTTCTGTAACATATTTTTTATATAGAACAGCAATTGATTTTTTAATACATGTCTGACCTAATTATTTAATATTCGCTTTAATAAAAAACTATTAATATAAAAACCTATCAATTATATCTGTAAAGAATACAATTATGTATTAATAAAACATATTTGAATGTTGTAACGCATCTAACATTAGCCTCAGTCTAAGTATGCTCTGTACTCGACTAGGGTTTGGCGTGCAAATATCAATGAAACGATTTCCAAACTCCAGTGCTTTACAGAGCACAATTTTCATCCGTTGCTCTGTACTGGACGGGCTTTTGGAAATATGCGTCCAGGGTATAACGTATAATCATCACGTACTTTTGACAACTTCTCAACATCCTTATCTGCTCAACAAATAATTACAAACAATTATTTTATTTATAAACAAATTATTTAGATTTATGCATTTAAAAAAACTCACCATAATTATTAAATGCAATATTAAATATATTAACAGGAATCTGTGGATCATCTTGATTGCAGCTATCGTTTGATTTTGAATTAAACTGTAAAACATTACAAATACAGATTCAATATAAGATATTATACTATTTATAAAAATAATAAATAAATACTTATATTGAAGTTGTAGTTAATAATTTGAGGTGAACAATTAGACGTGTTAATAAATAACATAAACAAAAATAAAATCACAATAGACAACATGATTGTTTTGTTAAGTTATCAAACACTGACAGAAATAAATTAACTTAAAAGTTATTTATACAGTGCGTTCATGATGAAAGGAACAAATTCGTTTAAAATTCAGGTAATTTTTTTGTGAAAAAACGCTCGGACCCGTCGATTAGTATTTTTAGTTGCGGATTTTTTGACATAAGAAAATTGTATACAGGCTGTCCCAAGAAGAATATATGCAGTCATCATTGATTTTTTTAAATAGAACACCCTATATATTATGCCATTTTTGAATTATACAATAAATTCTGAACACTTTTTGTACGGGCATACCATAGCTCTAAAATGAGCGGTTTTTGGAATAATGACGTTTGAAATGTGTTTCAAGTAGAACATATTTAGTCATCATTGATTTTTTTAATGGAAAATCCTGTATATTATGCCATTTTTGAATTTTACGATAAATTCTGTACACTTTCTGTACAGTATAGTATAGGTTTAAAATCAGCAGTTTTTGAAATAATGACGTTTTAAAACTTATAAATAAATAAAATTAGAAAAAAAAAACTTTTTTAAAAAACAAGCTTTTACATATAATAAACCTACATATGCACTAAAAAGTAAAAAATAAGTTTTTTTTTCACAAAGTCTTCCAGAATTCGTATGACTAAAAAAGCTTGTGGCGTTCATTTAATATTTAATGTAATATTTAGAAATATAAAAAATGTCTAAAATATCAATATAGGAAAAACTACATTTTCTACTATAAATTAATATTTTCAAATCTTCCATTAAATTGCATTAATATTATGTTAAAATGCATATATGTATAATATTGTATAATGTATATACATATCATATATGTATACATTAATATTTGGAAATCTAGATTCAAATAGGACAAAGAACCTTTTGCTAGTGTAATTTAGTATTTTAAATTCCTGGTTAATTTATCGCACATGAAAGAAATATTTAGTAATCTAGATTCAACATAGGAAAAAAGTCTTAAGAGTATTTTATCTACCTTAAATTATTATTTCAAAATATTACATGAAATATTTGGAATTCTAGATTCAAAATAGAATTAAGGGCTAAGAGTTTCTCAACGGAAAAACTACATTAGCTACTTTCAATGAATATTTCGAAATATTCCATAAAATTCCATGTATGTACATAATTTATATCAAATATAATATCCTGTGAATATTTTGAAATTATATATTCAACCTAAATGAATATTTTCAATTAATATTTTTAAATTGTACATTAAATTCCTGGATAATTTGATATAAACTACAGGAATATTTTGGCTTCAAGATTTATAATATGAAAAAGAGCTAAGAAATACCGAAAAGAAATACTACCTTATCTATTTTATAAATTAATATTTCAAAACATTAACATACATTAAGTTTCAGATTTATTTGGTATCAACATTACATTAATATTTGATCTACTATAGATTTTTCCAATATTGATATTTTCGACATTTTTTATATTTCTAAATATTACATTAAATGTTAAATGAACGCCACAAGCTTTTTTAGTCATACGAATTCTGGAAGACTTTGTGAAAAAAAAACTTATTTTTTACTTTTTAGTGCATATGTAGGTTTATTATATGTAAAAGCTTGTTTTTTAAAAAAGTTTTTTTTTTCTAATTTTATTTTATCCATTTTTAGTCAAAAGTTATTTATTTTTTTACTATATTATATTATATTCATTGCATCATAAGACCAGGCCCAGATAGAGGGGGAAGGGGCCAGGAGGGCCATATGGCCCGGGTCCTGGTATCAGGAGCCTCGGCGTCCCGAAAATTATTTATACTTTACATTTTTACATTTTTTGATATTAATACTATTTTTAATAGAGATTATTTAAAAAACATAAATATACTACAAAAAAACACACCTTTTAGAAAAAGTACTTAAAAAAACCTCACGGTTTTTAATACTAAATAATATCAGGAAGATATAAGAATTTTACTAATACGAAAGTTGTTTGGAATGTCCTTACGTTGAAGCTCTCTCAGGGTCTGCATAAGACTAAAAACCCTTTTTACTTCCATGTTCGAAGAAATGGAAGTATTGTTATTACAATACGTCAAAAAATCTTTAGTTTTTATTTTAAAATGAACACTAACGTTTTGATTGTATATTAGCTTCTTTAGAAATGAAGCGCAGATCCAGGGGAGGGGGCATGGTGAAATGACACCCCACACAAACCTAAAAAGTAAAGCAAATTAAATAGAAAAATGCTTATTAAATATACTAAAGTAACTTTTTTTGTCTATTTCACAGACCATGACCCCCTCCACCATTGTAAAGTTAGACTCGCGTCTCTTAGAAAAACAATACCTACCTATTTAGATCTACAAAATTACACTAACATAAATTAATTTATATTTAATATTTTTCAATAATGCCATAACAATATAATACATACACATTACATGTATGCATATAGGATGATATAATAACAATAAAATGAGATACTATAATACATATTTATGTATACAATAAAGATAAAACGGCTAAAACTTTTCTATATGTCAATATAATCACTACAAATAAAATTTATAATACATACCTGATATTTATATAAAATTCGATAATTTTTCAATCATTTTCTTCAATTTATAATTTATAATCTTCACTCAGCAGTTTTCATTATAATAAATTATATTTTCATTATATAAATTATTTGTATTCGAATATTATATTGTAAAATATTTTGACAAAACATAATAAATGTTATTGTCGAAGCAAACCATGGTTACGAAATAATTTGAATTATGAAATAATACTTGATCACGAAGGCAAGTTATTTTATTATATTAGATACATCAAAAAAGACCTTATAATAAAATAACATAGCTATAAAAATGATAAAAAAGTGCATTGTCACGGAGAATACACCATATTTGAAAATTTGATGAAAATCGTACGACGGGAAGTTCGTTAAAAATCGGTCGCAAGATTTGTGCCACGGGACATAGTGACATACATGTGAAGTTAAGTAAAAGCTTGTAAAAATAATTAACTTTAATAATAAAACATACAACAGAAATAAAATTATTCCAAAAACCACTGATTTTAGAGCTATGGTATGTTGTACAGAAAGTATTCAGAATTTACCGTACAATTCGAAAATGGCATAATATACAGGCTGTTCCATTAAAAAAATCAATGATTGCATATATTCATCTTGAGACACATTTCAAACATCATTATTCCAAAAACTGCTAATTTTAGAGCTATGGTATGTGTACAAAAAGTGTTCAGAATTTATCGTACAATTCAAAAATGGCATAATATATAGGGTGTTCCATTTAAAAAAATCAATGATGACTGCATATATTCTTTTTGGGACAGCCTGTATAGAATTTTCTTATGTCAAAAAATCCGCAACTAAAAATACTAATCGACGGGTCCGAGCGTTTTTCCACAAAATAATTCCCTGAATTTTAAACGAATTTGTTCCTTTCATCATGAACGCACTGTAGTTTAACTTATTAGTCATTTGCTGTTTTTTATCACATTTTAATTAATTTTTAAATTAATATATTAGTCCAGTCATTTGGTAGTTTTACCTGGAAAGTTTTCAGGGAGTTTTGAAAATTGGTAATTTTATAGATTTCGATGTGCTCTTTCTGAATTTCAACTTTGCCACCTCGTGTATCTTTGCCGCTCGCGCCGCCATATTGGAAAAAGGGCGCCTAATAGTAGTTTTTATCGTAAAATGAGTTGGAAAGAAGATATTGTCAAAAAAGGCGCATTTTTTTTCAATATGGCGGCGCGAGCGGCAAAGATACGAAGTGGCAAAGTTGAAATTCGGAAAGAGCACATCGAAATCTATAAAATTATCAATTTCCAGAACTCCCGGAAAACTTTCCAGGCAAAACTACCAAATGATTGTACAAATAATAAATATATTTAGTGAAAACAATTTTGAAAAACGATTTTTCTTATTTTATGAATTATAAAAAAAGCGCCAAGGCGATTTTTTTCGTTTTGGTCTTAAAATGTTCCTTGAATACTATAGAATTGAAATTAGAGGTAATCAATTTTTTATTTAAGTTGGCATCCAGAGCAGCGTGCACGATTTATGTATTTTTGTTTTATGAATTATTAAAAAAGCGCTGAGGCGATTTTTTTCTTTTCGGTCTTAAAATGTTCCTTGAATACTAAAGAATTTAACTGTACAAAAAAATTAGGTATTCAATTTTTTTATTAAAGTTGGCTTCCAGAGCAACGTGATACGCAATACACGTGTTGGTGTAGATGAATAATAACTTGCGGCGCTTGTACGCCAAGACTATTGATTTTACAAAAAAATTGTATTTACATAAATTGTAGGAAATTTTTTCTAGTTTAATTTTGTATATAAATGTTTTTATCGTAAAATTAGTTGGAAAGGAGATATTGTAAAAAACTAATATTAGGTGCCCTTTTTCCAATATGGCGGCACGAGCGGCAAAGAAACGAGGTGGCAAAGTTGAAATTCAGAAAGAGCTCATCGAAATCTATAAAATTACCAATTTTCAAAACTCCCTGAAAACTTTCCAGGTAACCTCATTATTTCGGACCAAATGACTGTACTATATCGAACACATTAACTAATTACATAAAAAATTACTAAATTAATAAATATTTGATAACAAACATTTTAAAATTCAATTTCCGATCACGTGTTAAATGTTTGATAATTATTTAAAACTTTGATAAATTATAAATAAATATATTCCATACATATTAAAGGATGTTCCTTTATTCGTATCTGTTTACAACTATACGTAATTTATATGTTTGAACCATTAGATATGGGACACTTTAATGTACCTACTTATTATATTTATATTTAATTACAATATTATATTTTTGACCAACTCACAATTTTAGGAATCTTTTTGTGTTTCTGACACAGAACACGCTGTATATATCAATACAACAAAATCAAATCAACATATTGCACACCCCAAGCAGGCTCTGCTTGGAAGTGTGTTCTACTCTCGTCCTAAAAATTTTTTTCGTATATAAATTGATAAAATGAGTATTATATCTTAAATTTCTTCAGTAACCCACTTAAATTTTTACATTTTCTAATAGAAAACATTACAGTCTCCATTTTTGCTTAGTTTAATATCGATCGGTTTTAATTTTCTGTTATAAAAATATAAATAAAGTTCAATTTGTCGATTTAACCCGCTTTTTTTATAGAAACGCCGAACTACAGGCTACAATTCGAAATAAATTTGCACCAATCCTTTTGAATTCACTTCATCTATTATCAGAATAGAACCCTATTAAAACTCAACAAAATTGGATAACTAGAAGTAACGAAATTTGCAGTTTATTTAAACAAAAATTCATATTTTGACAAGAATTTTTTTTACAAATAGAGTAGTTGCTATTTATAATTTATTAATAGTAGTAGGCCATGATACAATTAATTAATTGTATCATGGTAGTAGGCGCTATTTCTTCATATGTCAATTCAAATTCCATTATTATTATATTGTGTTAATTAATATATAAATACACGTACATCGATACGTGCTGTATTTTAATTATTTTATTCAAAGCCAATCAATCTTTTTAATCAAGATAAAATCTGGTAAGTTTGCATTTTTAAAACAAATATATAATATACGTCATATAACCTATAAACGTTACATTGTTGTTTCATTTTAAATGCTAGATATCAGGTGAACACAGCTGTTATCGCTGCAAAATGTGGATGTATTTATCTTTTTAATTATTATTATTAATTAATTAATTTACTTTATACATTTTACAAAAAAAATATGTTATATAAAAATTGTAAATTAAAATGATTGTTGTTTTATTACAATACATCCTAAATTTAAATAAAAAAAGGTAATAATCGATTGATATCAAGATTCATTGTTGATTTTCTAAAAAATCTTAATGAGTGATAAACTTCATATTATATATTTATATAATATTAATTACTTCCAATCTTTTTTTCAAACATCCTTTTAAGTTTCACCAATTATGTTGTACCTGTACCGTATTTATTTGATATTATAAGTTAATACATTTTTTTATGTTTAAGGGGTGTGCATTTTATGGCCTAGCCATAGTATTTATAATAAATATGTATTAAATTAATTATTTTATTAATAACCAAATGTTTTCTAATTATTAAATACACATATGTGTCTGTCTGTCTGTGTGTAAGTAAACAACATATGTACACAGATTAAGATATAATATATTTATTATTTAATTGTTAAAATACATAAATACATTAAACAATACATTATACCTAGATATTATATTAAGTTAATATGTATTGTTTATTTATATTTCACAGATGAATGGACGGTTATATAATGAGCAGGGTTGTTTATAGAGTGTGCTACCATTAGTCATATATCCACAGTCCCAGCCGCTATATGTCACGGGATAACCTGAGACTGAGACCTATTTGTTGTAACAGGTATCACTCTGCCGACCACCTGTAAAACATTAATAAAACCATACGTCCAATATTTTAAATAAAATTTTTATCCATAAATAACATATTAAAATTTTAGACTTTTATCTATAAATTCGAGTATTTTTGTATAAACAGTCGAGTAAAATAATTAAAATATCAGAATTGGAACTACTTATGTTTACAATATATTTTTTAATATGAAAAATTTCAGCTGGAATAAATTTTGAGTGCCTCCAAAGGCCATTACAAAATTTTTAAACCGAATCTAATACACGACTATTGAAGGCCAGACTGTTCTCTTCTATTTTCTATATTTTGCACTTCCGCAAAAAAGTGTCAACTCAAAAAATGTCATATTTGAGATAAATATGTAGAATGATTCCAAATTACTATATATTTCTACTAAAAATTATCATTAATGTATTTCGTGTGCCTACCGTCAACAAAACTAGCATATGGGTCAGTCCGCGGTGACGGTCGTGACATTTCAACTCGGATTGGAGTTCATAATTTCTAAATAATACTAGTAAATAACATGGTTTTACCTTTTTTCTGTAGATCTTAATGCAATACATGTATATTGAAAGAATAAAAGGTCTACAGTTATTTTACAAAAAAAATGCCAGCGTTCAAAGCCCTGTGACGGTTGTGACGCCAACTATTGCAACCTCTATCCAAAAACCCGAAAGTTTAGCGAAAATATTGAAGTTACTTTATAATAATCATACTTTAATATTTTACGAATAAATAATTTTTTAGTTACACAAGAGCATCAGGTAAATACGTAATTTATTTAACTGGTTATTACCCAATAAACATTGTGACGGTCGTGACACGTTGAATAAAAGGATACAATAAAAGTACTATTTGTGTGTTTAATTGCTTATTGATATTATGAACTAATACTTATAATAATTATTTATCAAATACATCAATAGACTCATTAAATTTATAATAAATGCGGTTACCCTTAGTCATTATTGTTGGTGAGGGTAATTTTTTTTTAATCGATCAAACGTCACGTTTGATATGTAATTGTCAAAGACTTTTAATAATTTGCCACGAGCGTCACTTATTGTCAAGTAAGTTATTGCGATTTCACATTAATTGTTGTCTTTTTCGAAAAAAAATTTAAATTTTTTGTAATATTTTGAAAATTAATTAAAATTTTTTAAATTTTCTTTTGGTTTATGAAAATTGATGTTAAATAGCTTGTAAATTTTATATTTTAGTATTCATTTTCGTAAAATATTTTTTTAACTATCTGGTATCGATTACCGCGGACTGACCCATATTCTAAATAAATGTTACATTTATTTTTTAAATACTTAATCACTAAGCGTTTTAATAGTTAGTATTTTTCAAACATCACGCAGGAAAATTGAAATATTTAAATTAAATACTGTGTATCAGTCCTTTTCCTATACTAGCCTTACAATTTTGATTTACCTAAATTGTTATAATTTCATTTATTCCTATTTCCTCAAAACTATATTTTTTGAGTTGTGACACTTTTTTTGCGGGGGTGCGATTTTGTATCACTTTACGACTATTTTTGACCGATATGAAATAAAAAAATAATTTAAATTTTCCAATTCTACATTTGGATTTTTGTTTTAAAACGTGAATTTTACTTCAATCATTAATAACTCGATTAAAAATGGTCATAGAGCGATACAAAACAAATCAAACTCAAGAGAAAACTCAGATCTACAGAAGTCACTAATTAGATTTGATAAAAAAAAATTATTACGGTCCATCGAGGCTCTCAAAAATTAATAAAATTATTTAATAATTTATAAAAGTGTTAAAATGTAAATGTAAAAAAAATCATCGATATAATTTCCCCCCTCCCCCTCAAAATTCTAGAGACAATGTCCCAAGATCAATGAACTACATCAAATAGCACAACCTAAAGACAAAGTAAGTCACCCTTTTACAACAGCTCACCTCCCCCCCCCCCCTTTAAAGGATAGTGATTAAGCACAGTTTAAACTAAACGTGAACAAGGCTGACCTCTGACCTATGACCCACACATCACTACTAGCGCTGTTTCTCGAATAAAAAGGATTTTTGTACGATCTCTAAATACAGAGTTAATTTTTCGCGCTTTATCATCTCCGGTACCTTTTCCCCCTTCTTACCCTCACTTAAAACGTATGAGTCCCCTTTTATCGAGTCCCGAACTCGAATGAAATTTCGATCGAAATATTTTTGAGTTTAAAGAGAAAATATTTTTTTGGTCCAAAGTTACCATCAGATATATGTAAATTAGCTTTTCACAGACAGACTGTATGGTGCGGGGCCGGCTTTGTGGGGAACGGTGCGGGTAAGTGCCTGTGTGTAAGCATAGATTGAAGGTGTAAGTTGTGTCTCTATCTTTTGTTTCGCACACTTATAATTTTTTAGTTAAAAAACGCGGTTCATAATCATTCTGAAAATGTACCTACAGATATCTTTGTAAATGAATAAAGAATGAATGTATGTTGAAATTTTCTACAAATTCTCTGTGTGACATGACTTTGTGTCAGTCCTGTAATGTCTCATGTAATTATTCAGTTCTCATAAGAATGCATGTTAATTTGTTTATTTAATATCTGTTAAACTATCCCCTACTGAACTTTTGCAATAATTTTTTAAAATATAAATATCTTGTTATTTTTAAAGTTTCATCGAAATCTCTGTTGTTTTTCTATGGGGTGTCAAATGTCAACCTCCTTTATTCGTTTGCAAATAAAGACAGAGCTAATATTCAGAAACCTAGATAGACTTTTGAAAAGTACGTGTGGCGCCATCTATCGGGAAAAGCTTGAATTATCATAAACTTTATTTTATGATAAAATTATTGAATTTTATGAAAAATTACTGAAAAAATTATTGAAATTGAAAAGGTACATGGTGGCGCCATCTATATTAGTAAATCATGAACCAACAATATAACATGTTATTAGTTCAAGCTTTCTCCGCTAGATGTAATCACATGTACCTTTTAAATTTCAATATTTTTTCAGAAGCCTTTCCGATTAAGTCAATTTTTTTTTCGAGTTAGAGATGTTATCGTATATACTAGGGGAGCCTGAATCCAAAAATGCACTTAAAAAGATTCTCTCGGATCAATGAAACTGTTATTTATCAACTTTTGTATGAAAAAATGTTATTTAAAAATAAAAAAAAATTCCAGAATGCAGCATATAATTAGTAGGGGAAACATGGACAAAATGACACACCGGCAATATTTCGAAAAGGACAAATTGTAAGAAAATGGTACCTATCACATAATGTGGTCCTAATCATGTGTCACAAACTGTCAACTCGACAATCAGTACACTTCAGCGGTATTAGTAATATACTCATAAATAACTTTTTTGTGTTCAAATAAACTTTTTACATCAACATTTATCGAATCTAAGGAATTTTTTTTTTCAATATATTCTTAAAGTAATTGTTCCAATTTGGTGGAAGTGTGTAATGAATAACATCGAACTATTTTACACTGATCTTTTAAGATCGTTTTGTCATTACGATTGTTATAATTAAGCACAGTAGTATTGGACAAAATGACACACACTACGGTCGGGTAAAATGACATATGTATATCATTTTGTCCATAGATACCTACTGAATAAAAAAATATAATGAAAGGGTATTTTGTGCCAAGGAATTACAAATGGACCATCAATAAACAATTTTGGTAAAAAAAATCTATGCAAAAGGCTATATACATGTTGTAAATTATTGCATTTATTGCAATGACTTGTATTCGTGATCTAGGCCCAAGGAATTTTTGCTTTTTTGCGTAAAATGTGGACTAAAATGTTCATGCATCCTGTGCTAACAAGCCAAACAAAACAAAAATATTATTTGTGAAACGTGTAATTAAAATATATGTATTTTTTAATGTGTGTCATTTTGTCCATATACAGGGTGGGGCAATAGTGCTCGGTTGTTCGATAGCTCGTAGACCGTAACAGATAAAAAAAAAATTTTAATGCAAATGTAAACTGTTGGTAAATGCGCATACAGAGAAATTATTTTCAAATATATAGGGTGTTCGATAAAAGTATGGCACACTTCAAGTTCATTTTTTTAAATGGAATGCCCCAAATATTTTTGCATATTTAACACTTCTCTTGGGATGTTTATTCATATCTAAAATATTAGCCCCATCTAAGGTCTGATTTAGAAGTAATAATATATTTTTCAAAAAAATGGTGTTTATATTACTTCACATAACAATTCACCACTACCGCGGCCGCAGCTTTGATGGCGAAATTAAGTGAGAACCTTATTGTAGGAGGTTGTAGGATGCTCTTGTTGAAATATCGTAAAGCCACCATGTACAGGGTGTTCAAAATTATTTTTCAAATTTTGATAACTTCAAAGTTATTTTTCTCAACTTTTTCAAATGGAACAGCCTATATATTTTTTAACGATGATATGTAGAATTAAATAGTGAACATTTTTTATACGAACATTCTCATGGCTTTTTTTAACCCCTCTTGATTTATTGAGAAAAATGTACAAAATTCGACAATATTTACTAGAAAAAGATTGTTTTTTCTTAAATAAAACAAAACACCATCCGCAGGGTGTTAATGTTGCTCATAAAAACATCATGAATTTTTTTCAGCTTGCAAACAGATGCCTTATTATCTTGTCGAACACAAACAACCAAAATAATTTACAATCAAATAAATTCATGAATGTGCTGTTTGAGATCGAGATACAAACATAATATTCTAATTTTATGGGCAACATTAACACCCTGTGGATGGTGTTTTGTTTTATTTAAGAAAAAACAATATTTTTCTAGTAAATATTGTCGAATTTTGTACATTTTTCTCAATAAATCAAGAGGGGTTAAAAAAAGCCATGAGAATGTTCGTATAAAAAATGTTCACTATTTAATTCTACATATCATCGTTAAAAAATATATAGGGTGTTCCATTTGAAAAAGTTGAGAAAAATAACTTTGAAGTTATCAAAATTTGAAAAATAATTTTGAACATCCTGTACATGGTGGCTTTACGATATTTCAACAAGAGCATCCTACAACCTCCTACAATAAGGTTCTCACTTAATTTCGCCATCAAAGCTGCGGTCGCGGTAGTGGTGAATTGTTATGTGAAGTAATATAAACACCATTTTTTTTGAAAAATATATTATTACTTCTAAATCGGACCTTAGATGGGGCTAATATTTTAGATATGAATAAACATCCCAAGAGAAGTGTTAAATATGCAAAAATATTTGTGGCATTCCATTTAAAAAAATGAACTTGAAGTGTGCCACACTTTTATCGAACACCCTATATATTTGAAAATAATTTCTCTGTATGCGCATTTACCAACAGTTTACATTTGCATTAAAAAATTTTTTTTATCTGTTACGGTCTACGAGCTATCGAACAACCGAGCACTATTGCCCCACCCTGTAGTATGAACAAAATGAACTTTCGTTAATCTCTAGAAAATGTTTTTTATATTGTTTATCTCTTAAATTTTTGAATAAATGATTATATTATTGTTTATATGAATCTCCTTAGAATTACCATACTGATTTTGTAATTTCTAACTTTTTAATTTAAAAGTTATAATTAAAAATAAAAACAGTGTGTCATTTTGTCCATGTTTCCCCTACTTTCACTGAAAATTATAACGAACATTGTCAAAAATATTTCATAGACTGAAAAGTGAACTCACATTTTTCCCATTTACCCTATTGAGTGGGGTGTCATTTAATAGGTCACCTAAAATGCAATAATAAAAGTCAAATGACTTTGATTTTAACCCTTCAGTCATGAAAATTTTGAAATTACTGTCTTTTTTATAAATCGTAGTGAGAATGACTTCGGAATCCTATCAAGTGCGTGCCCAACACGCACTTGCCCATTTTATTATATAAATTAAATTGGCAATACTTATATCTATACAAAAATTAACACTTTCTACATTTAAATTAATTTTGCAACAAATAAAAATTATTTATTTTCAAATTTTAAATGGAAATAACAATTACATACCTTACTTATTAGTAGATGTAAGTTTATAAATTTGTATACGTACAAAATTTGAAACTGCATTGAGGCATATTGTTAACAAATTATAATCTGTAACAAGTCAATTGATTTATTGCTTTGTATATTTGTCTTCGATCTTACAATTATATAATTTTAATATTTTTTTAGATGTTACCCCCAGAAAATAAACATTTTGTAGTAAAGAATATTCACTCAAAATTTGGGCCTGATATCTTGAACTATTATTGTTTTAATAAATTGTCTTTGATTAACAGTAAAAAAAATTATATAAACATTTTTTCTGCACAACTGTATATGGGTTTCGAAAAGCTTATATATTCTATTGTCACCATATAAAAAGTCAATTATTCAATTATTTGGAAAATGGAGATAAAATTATTGTTATAAAATTTGTCACAATAAAGTTGAAGCATCACTATCGACACTGATTAAAAAAATATTTGAGTGTGAGAAAGTCACTCAGTTTCATTCATCATTTTGCAAAATCTATGTTTTTTTTTTAATTTTTGAAGAAATTATTTTTCCACAAGGTCAAACTTTAAGTATTTAAAAATATTGATAATAAATTAATATTCACATTACTTAATAAGTGTCTTCTTGTTTGGTAACAATTTCCAAAGATATTAAAACTTACCAATAATCCAGCAACATCAAATGTATCGAGAAATACCTAACCTACTTTGTGAGAGAAAAAAATCATAAACGTATTATTTCACTAAACAATTAATTGTTTTATTTATATTCAAGAACAAAATTACAAAAAATATATACATTGTCGTATGTATCGAGAATGAAAAAGAACCTGCTTTGTGAAAAAAATGAATTATTTCACTAAACATTTAATTTTTTTATTTATATTCAAGAACAAAATTACAGAAAATATAAACATTGTCAAAGAAAATATTACTCAATCCAGCGTTTCTCAACCTTTCAGTATTTGCGATCCAATTTTCAATCACAATTCTTATCACTTCTCCCACCCTTATTCAATAATTTTCACTGAAAAATAGATCTCAGCTAAATATACAAAAAATGCTTAGTGTCAATTTCTAATATTAAACCTTTTTGCGAAAAACTTTACTCTGCAAAGACAGACCCAAGGGAATCACTAATAATTATTAATCTTGTTTTTAATTTAATATTGATAAGTTAATTATTAAATACATTGTGCAATACTGATACAATCGTATTTAAGTGTATTATATCAGTGTTAATGTAAACGTGTATTTTTTTTATATGTCAGTTTTATCACGCCTTCCTAGGAGGGGCGCCTCACAGGTTGAGAATCGCTGACTTAATCTATATACTTGTATATGTTACACTGAATCCGTGAAATGACTTAGGTAGGTATTACATTGAATAGGCAAATAATTGTCTAATTTATGAAAATTGCAAACCCTTGGCCTTTGCTTCATTCATGAATTAGGTAAATTATTTGTCGAGTGCGTGAATTGGACACTGTATAAAATTCTTAAATTTCCAACATTACAATTGAAAAAATAATTTAGATATTGATATCAAATTTAGTTTCATTATACAGGAGTCCGGTTTGGGATACATGTTATTTAGGAGCTGATTCCTTGGCTCATTGTGAGTTAAAAATTCACACCAATTGAGCTACAGTGACTATTTTGCTAAATGAAACAGTCATTTTTTTGTTTATAATTTCACAATTTTATTGTTATTGGCAATTTACATAATTTTAAAACTAATTATAAGTATAATTATAAGCAAAAAAATTGCATGACTGTTTCGTTTAATAGAGTTGGTAGCATAATAGTAACTTTGGGGATTAATTTAGATAAATTTATAAATGATAAACTGTGACTCAAGTTTAAATTTTGTATAGTGAGTTTGTAGTTAACATTATGACGCATCTAAATAATGATAAAAAATACCACATATTTTAGATAGGTACTTTTAAAGAAAAATGTAATTTTCATAAAAAAATAAAAAAAAAATATTATTTTTGACTTCGATGAACAATAACTCTGAACTGAAAACACGGATAGCAATAAAGCTACGGTTTTCTAGAAAAGCGGCGTCGTTATCTAGCGGCCGTAATGTAACGGTGAGTGACGTCACCAAAACGTTGTCTAGGAAAACCAATGGTGTTGGTTTCCTAAAAAGCGTTCAATGTAAACGTAACGTTAAATAGCGTTGCCGTTATTTATATAACGGTCGCCATAGCGGTGACGAACATTTGTCGAACGTTTTTTCACGTGTAGCGGTGAACGTTCCATTACAAAAAATGAGTGGAAACATGATTTGGACCTACGAAAATGACAAAAAATTGATTTTTCATCAAGTACATGCAAAGAGTATAGTTAAAACAAAATCTATAGAACAATATCGGAACTGTACATCAATAAAACGGCCAATGGGGGGTGCAAATTTTTTTTTACAGTGTTCGTTATAATTTTCATTGAAATAACTAATTGAAAGCTACATTCTGAATATTTTTCAGATTTTTTACATCGATTGTTTAGAAAATAGAGAGGAAACGCTCTGATAATGACTTTGAAAGCAAATATATCGTGACTAAAGGGTTAATTCAAAAGTCCCCAAAACATATTTTATGAAGACTTGTATAACATATTTTATTGTTAAATTAAAGTAGTAAGTATATATAATATAACTTAAAATATTATTTTCTTAAATGAATATGTCACAAAAGAATAAATAAATACAAAAACTTAAAAAGTATTGCACAAATAATAATTATATGACATTTATTATACGTTAATTCTACAATTATAACTTTTCAGTTAAATAGGTAATATTTTCTAGGAAACCATGACTTTGTCACCGTTAACACAGCCGTCAAAAACGCCCGCCATATCACGGCCGTTAGATAACAGTACCGTTTTTCTAGGAAACCGTAGCTTAACTGTAATACTAAATAATATGTTAGTTAATTATCTATGAAACTGACACATTGTGGTTACTCTAGTTACTTTACTTTGTAAGTTATGAAATGATTTTTGTTTTAAGTACTACCCTGAAGGTACTTTTTTAAATACCCTGTAGCTCAAAGGATGTTGAAGATAGACCCTTCCTTCCTGTACAATTTTTTACTCACAATGAGCCAAGATGCTGAACAATCCCGTATTTGTGAAAAAAATAAATATATCCTACTGACTTTTATTTTATTTTTATTAAGTATTTAAAAAAAACATACTAACGAATTTGAATGTTTGCATATTGCAAAAACAAGAGCTGATTGAGTAAAATGTTGGTTATTTTTGGATTCAGCGTGTCTAAATCACGTATACCCTGCAGCAAACAAATATTTTTTTGTCGGCTAGTGTTATCAATTAAATATTTTAAATCTTAAAAACTATTTAATATTATTTACATTTTTTTAATTTAATTTTAATTACATACAATTGTGAATAATATGTATCATAGTTGAATGTTAAAAATAATAAATGCAGTTGTAATAAATGTACAGGAAACTTTAAGGAATTGTCGAGAACATTAACACAATCGCTTTTTGTTAATAAACTTATGTCTGCAAATGAGCCTTAAATGCAATGAATTTTGCCTTTTGGTTGAAATTTATTGTAACTTGGGGTAATGATAGTTAAAAGTAAGTTGATTAAAAATTGTAATGTGTACAGCACAGCCTATACAAATCTATTATTTCTACTCCAGGGGACATCCCAACATTCTGTGTTTGTTTATTTTCATGTTTATCTCATAAAGGATCAACTTTTAGAAGATTTTTTTACCAAAAAGGACTTGAACCGGAATTTATATATGGTTCGGGTTCGGTTCGTATTCAAATATAAATAATGGTTCGGGTTTGGGCTCAACATGGTGCACGGAAAAAATATTGTAATAAAAATTACTATGTATTATGGTACTGAAAGGACGGTTCAGTAATTATGGTATAATATAATAAAAATTACAATGTTCATTGAAATTGTTATTACAATATTAGTATAATTGTAGAGATCACAAAAATACATTTTACTAATATTAATAAGAATTTCAATGAACATTGTAATTTTTACCATAATTACTGAACCGTCCTTCCAGTACCATAATACATAGTAATTTTTATTACAATATTAGTATAATTGTAGAGATCACAAAAATACATTTTACTAATATTAATAAGAATTTCAATGAACATTGTAATTTTTACCATAATTACTGAACCGTCCTTCCAGTACCATAATACATAGTAATTTTTATTACAATATTTTTTCCGTGTGTAAATTATTTATATAGGTTTAAAACCCGTTCAGGTTCGGGTTTGGGTTCATGTTTGTAATTGAAAGAAAATTATTTTGTTTGAAATTTGTTTTTAATAAATTTGTCTGTTGAACTGTTGGTTCATTGAAGCAGTTGTCAAAATAATTATAATTAACAAATAAAATATTTTCTGAAAAGGAAATAAAACGGCCAAGTGCGTGTTGGGCACGCACTTGATAGGGTACCGCAGTTATTGATAACATCAATAATCTGATAACCACATTGAATATGTAACATTTTTGTTGCATTTTAGGAAACCTTTCTAGTTTATTATTTCCATATGGGCAATAACAATGTTCGCTATGAATTTCAGTGAAAGTACTAATTAAAAGCTACATTCCGTATTTTTTCAGATTTTTTAAATCGATAGTTTAGAAAATAAAGGGGGGGGGGGCGTTCTGACGACATTCAAATGCAATTGTAAGGTGACTGAACTATTTAAATCAGAAGGTCATTTAACATTAACAGACACTAAACTTAATGAGTTAAGGTAAAAAAAAAATGTTAGTATACTTTTCATTCTATGCGAGGGAGGGTCCAAAATAATTTTGACAGAATTCGTTATAATTTTTATTGAAAGTACTTGCTAAAAGCTATATTCTGGATTTTTTTCAGATATTTTGAAACAATAGTTTAGAAATTAGAGAGGGGGTGTTCTGATAGTGACTTTGAGTAGCAAATACATCGTGACTAAAGAGGTTAAATCAAAAGGTTAATACATTCTTTTGGTGAATTTATGAATCTACTGTTAAAACGGCTTGTTAATAAACATGGTTTTTTTTAATAAAAAGCGATTGTTTTAATGTTATCTACAACTCCTGTAAGTTTGTCAGTATAGACCGGGAGGCAGCAACCAAAATGTGGTCATCATAGCAATCCGCAAAATTTGTTATAATATTTGTCAAGTAGATTGTCAGTCATCAAATATGCTGTTTTTACCCTTGATAGGCTGTCAGAGTTGTCAAGTTTTTTACCTATGATGACATATAGTAATTTGGCAGACAAATGCTTTTTGATAAATACATGTCCTCCAGATCAAGGAAATATAATTTTTCTGACGCCTGCGGCACTGTTTTACTATATTAGAGCGAATTAAAAAAAAATAACCCAAAAAAATTATCATACTGTCAGATATTTAAGAATTAGGTTGAATAGGGCAAAATACCCATGATTTTTGTAGACCAATATAACCATAACATTTTATTATTATTTATCTAGCAATTGTGCAAAAATCAGCCGGTTATTTATAAATTACATAACATCATGAATTTGACATGTTGAGGGTGTAGGTCTCGCTAAATGCCCCAATATTTTTGTAAGTCAACATATTTCCCGAGTCCCGATGTTTGCGTTATTAAATCTTGTAATTCAATCAATAAGGAAAAGGTTGTTTGTAAATTTTCCATACATCGTTAAATTGACATGTTTGATGCATGCCTCATCAAAAACGCCCCAATCCTCAGAATTTACCAAGATAATGTTTGTAGGCTACGTTAAATTTAATCCACTCACGAAGAAAGGGGGCCCAAAAAAAAAATTTTTTTTCAAAAATCTTATCATTTCTGTTATTGGGTCATTAGTCTATGACCATATACCAAATATCATCTTATTATCTCAAAATTTTTGAAGACGGACGGACGGACATGGAGAAACTATAAGGGTTCCTAGTTTTCTACGGAACCCTAAAAATGTGACAATTTTTTAAACTTTTATTTTTTTGAAAAAAAATATAATAAATAAATAAATCCATTCATAAATTGGTTATTTTTTTAGATGTTTAAATTGTTGTACATAAATAAAGCAACTACTGAGGCGTCAGATACATTTATTTTCTTGTTCAGGAAACATAAATCTATTGAATAAAAAAAATAACAGACGGCTGTAAATATGTCGGCCATTCTTTTTACATGTTTAAATTGTTATAAAAAATAAAGCAACTATTTAGGCGTCAGATATTTATATGGTAGTTCATAAAAAAACAAAATTAACAAATTTTATAAATATCTGACGGGATATTATAAATTTTTCGCGAATTTTTTTTTTGTAAATGCCCTATCTAAAGGCAGCATCATTTGATCTTAGGACCTATCTAGCTGATTTCTCTATATCCCAGTAATTAAAATTTCAAAACAGATATGGTGGGCTGCTATGATGACCAATTTTGGCCTCCTTGAGTTGCACAAAGAATAATTAACCACGATTAGTTAATCAGTTGTTTTCAATCCATGATTAATGTTAATTTTAAACCTAAGTTCAATTCTATTCACGAAATATGATAATTGTTTACCTTATAATATATATCATAATGATGGTTGTTTTTTAGAATTGACGTAATAATGCTTTTGAGACAACTGATTAACTAATCGTGATTAATTTTGCTTTATACAACCCAAGGTCTGTATTTTAAAGATAAAATCAAATATCTTGAAGATACATTATTTTTTTACTTGAAAAACGGAGAAACGGTGGTTTCTTAGTCACTTAAACTAAAATTGCACCTTAACCACAAAACCACAATATAGGTTTTGACCAAGACTGTATTCAGTCTGGAATCGTTAGGCTCCCGATGAGGACTTCTTGTGAAGTCGAAACACGTGTCGAGTGACATAACTTTTGTGGTTAAGGTGCAATTTTAGTTTAATTGAAGATACATATTTAAAACTAAATAAAACAGGGCTTGTATTTAAATGCACTTTTTTTTTAATAATATACACTTCTTATAATTTAATTATTTTCATTTATAACAAGTATACTGCACGAAAAATTATTTATTCAACATTAAACAAATATAACTAAAACAAATTATATCAATTTAAATATAGTTTCCAGTAAAAATAAATATTTTTTACTAAAAAAAAAATAATACCTTGCACTCATACTAGATCTCAATTTGCACCTATCAGATTTTAAAAATACTTATTTATGATGTATTTATTATATCACATATCATATTGTGATTTTCTATATTTTAAAACGATTAAATATTCGCCTTATGCATTAAAAATAAAATAAATAAAACGGGCGAGTGCGTGTTGGGCACGCACATGATAGGGTTCCGTAGACATTCCCACTACGATTTATAAAAAACAGTGTTATTTCAAAATTTTCGTGACTGAAGGGTTAAATCAAAAAGTCATTTGACTTTTATTATTACATTTCAGGAGAACTATCAAATGACCCCCCATTCAATTGAGTAAATGAAAAAAAATGTGAGTTTACTTTTCAGTCTATGAAAGGGGGGTCGAAAATATTTTTGACAATGTTCGTTATAATTTTCAGTGAAAGTACTAATTAAAAGCTATATTCTGGATTTTTTTCAGATTTTTTGAATTGATAGTTTAGAAAATAGGGGGGGGATGCTTTTATAATGAGTTTGGAGAACAAATGCATCGTGATTGAAGGGTTAAAATCAAATGGATCTGATATATTTTTTGTTGCATTTTAGGAAACCTTTCTAACGACATCCCACTCAATGGGGTAGGCGAATTTTTTTAAACACTTCATTTTATGGAAGGGGGGTCTAAAAAATTGTTTTTTTTTTTCAAAAATCTTATCATTTCTGTGTTTGGGTCATCAATCTACGACCGTATACTAAATTTCATCTTATAATGTCAAAATTTTTACATGACGGACGGACGGACATTGAGAAACTATAAGGGTTCCTAGTTTTCTACGGAACCCTAAAAAGTATTAAAAATGTTTATGTGTATAAAGTGTTTACAATAAAATTTTAAGTGCAAAGTATTTATGTACAAAGTGAATACTATCTAATTAATAGAGTACAGTTAAATATAAACCTTAAAACATACAATAATTTTCAATCGAGTGGTTAAAATAAACACCTCAATACTTATTTATCATAACATGTTATTAAATGTCGTATTACAAGTATTGGAATTATTATTTACCTGTATTTTCATTAATTTAATTTTTTTTTGTAATGCTAAATTTTATAGCATAGGTTACTATTTTCTTTAGTAGAGTGCTGTTAGAAGTAAATATGTTAAGAAGTTTTTAAATATTAGAAATAAGTTTTTAAATGTAAAGAATTTTTAATACATAGGTACATATACACATATGTGTATTTGGTTATATTCAATAAGATAAGACGTAGTTTGTTTAGTTTATTCACCCAACCCCGGTGTCAATATTTATGTTACTCAAGTGGATCTGAGATGCAGAGGCATCAAGAGACTGAGGCATTATGAGATTATCTCTATACAAGATTGCTTGTGTCTTAAATATTGAACAATAAAATATTATTATATTAAAATTATAAAGGTGTTTTATTTGAATTATTTGCGTAATAAATATTCTAAAACCTCGAACGAGATAAACAGTGAATAAATGTTTATTCAATTTTTTGCATTGTATTGCTAAGACCCAATACTGAAATGTTTATTCATTAGAATTTATTGATCTTTGTTTTTATAAATGTTTAGGATTAAGTGATCTTGCACTGGTTTTTCGATCATTTAAATAATATGTATATTTTTGTGTGCATTTAAAAGATTTGTGGAAACTAAAATATCTCAGCATCTATTTATCCTACCAACATTGTGCTAAAAGAAAATTGTTAAACAAAACGGGCTACAAGATTACTTTTATACATTTTCTTCTTAATGCAATCCTAAAGTGTTAAATTTAAGTCTTAATTCTCAGCTCTCTTTTTAAATAAATCCCATTTTCGGATAGATGTTTTTGTAAGAATTGGTAAAGTTAACAAGTCAGGTTTTTTTACAAACAAGTAAAACCTAGTTGTGTTCACACACCAAAGTTCAACCCTGAGACTAACCCCCCACTTTTTCAAAAAATTATCAGTTTGAAAATTCGAGGAAACAGCGCTTTCCAAAAGTAAATAACTCTGGTTGGGGGACAGATTAAAATATGAAATTTAAGCCCATAATACTACTTAATAATATATTGTCCCAAAAATATATAGTTTGAGATTAAACTAGAAACAGTGATATTGCAAACACAATATTTAATAGATAAATTCGTTTCTCACACGTTATTTTTGTGCATAGTTTGGAATTTTTGACCATAAATTCATAATGAACAACTCAAAAAATTATATAGTTAGAATTTTAATTAATGAAGTTATTTAAAATTAAAAAAGTTTTTAAAAAATTTATTTTTTATTTAAAAAGAAATCAAATTTTCGAAAAGCGATAATTTTAAATGAATAATTATGGTATTTAGTCTTAGCAACACATTGCAGAAATTTTCACAAACATCCGTTCACTGTAACTGGATTCTGAGATTAAAACCTTATTGCACTCTACTGATTTATACGATTTTTTAAATAAATATTTGTTTTTCCAACTATAAGTCGAGTCAATGAAGCTCGAAAATAGTCAAAACTTCAGAACGCTCAGAAACAGCACCAATTTTGGTGATTTTTTTAAATGTTCGTTATACCATAATCTTTGAAATCAGAAACATTCCAGCCGACGGACTTAACCCCCTCCCCCTTAGTTTTGAAATTTTTTTATAATTTACTGATTTCATATATTTAGTTCGATTTTCGACGAGAAAATTTTACCATGGGGGGTTTTGAGGGTCGCTGATTAAAAATACGTTGTTAAAATAACGAACTTTCGGGAATTTCCAAATTTGTTTACATTTTTTTGTATATTTATTGAAATTTTTTCTAGAAATATGTAGTCGAGGTGTTTCTTCGATTAAATTATCAGTAAATATTTTTAACAGAATAAACAATCTTGCCGCTAACGCGCGAATAAACTGTTCTAGAATTGAAAATAATAAACCTAGAGAGCTACAACTTTCAGAAACGTTAGGTAAACACATCTCAAAAAACAACATTTAATTTTTTGGAAGGGGGTCAAAAAAATTTTTTTTGTCAAAAATCTTATCATTTCTGTTTTTGGGTCACCAATCTATGACCGTATACCAAATTTCATCTTATTATATGTCAAAATTTTTTACAAGACGGACGAGCATGGAGAAACTATAAGGGTTCCTAGTTTTCTACGGAACTCTTAAAACAGATGTTTATTAAAAAAATATAATTTTTCAAAAATTCGTTTTTTCGACAAAAACAAATAGAACATAAATTATAGATAATAAATTTACCTTCAATTTTTAATTTGACAATTTTTCTCTAATTCACATTGTTTCAATGAAATTCGAAAAATTCAAAAATCGTAGTAAGTAAACATCAGTTTCCGGTTGAAAGATTATTTTCAAAAATAGGAGGTTTTCTTCCCAGACAAAAATTAATCTTAAATATAAAATTTCACCCTTCTACGATTTGTCGTATTTGACCGACAGACCGACATACATCATGGCGAAAATAGAATTGATTCAGGGAAGGTCAAAATGGATAATTCCATTAAAATCTGGATTTCAGAAAAAATCGGCTTTACAATACTTATGCCCGGTATTATCAACCAATTTAAAGCTTTCAATGAAAAATGGACATAATACATGTACGTTGTAAATAAATACTGCAGATAATTTAAAATCTATTTAATTAAATGTGTTATGCTTCGATCTGTTGATAATAAGACAGTTAGTTAAAGTTGATAATACTGGGCGTTATTACTACATGTATATTTCATACACATGTGTATAAGAAAGTAGTTAATGAAAATCTAGAAATTTCTGTTTAATTAACCCTATTTCATAGATAATTAAATTTTCAGAAAAAAATGTTTCAGACAAAAGTTGTTTATTTTTTCTTGTAAAATACGAATCTGCAATAAAAAATACAGGTTTAGATTTGAAAAAGAAAACCCATCAAATGTACCTTTCAAACATCATTCCATAGTGTCAATATTTAACACCCTCGAAACCATGAAACTTTTTCTGATATATTTTTTCTGAAAAATTTTTATGTTTGGAAATAATCTGCTGGAGTCTTTTAAAAAACACCCGGTATAAAAATATATATTGAGAACCTCCTTTTTTGAAGTCGGTTAAAAATACGCATTAAATTAGACTCGACTTTATATTTACCTACATAAGTTTTATTTATTTCTCTGTACTTCCACTGTCCGTTGAACACTCGACAGGTGGCAGCACTAGCTAAAGAGTGAATTATTAGCTAAGATACGAATCAAATAACTCAAAAACATAACAAGTCAATGTATTGTTTGTTATATTTATGAACAATAATAGATGGCAGCACTGACTTCAACAATTAAAGTAATTGTAACAAACACTATTTATGTAACAATACATGATTGTTTTAAACGTAGATATATGTAATATTAATATAAATAAGTAATTTGAAAAAGAATTCAACTCTTTCACTGAAGATTAATGTTTTATCAGATATTATTCTGTAATAATATTTAAAATAAATAAATAAAAGAGGGGGGGTTGTAAACACCAGTATTAAATAAATAATATAAAGTGGAAGCAAAAATACAAATAAAATATTCATAGAAATTAATTAAAATAAAACGAAATTTAAAATAAATATTTCAATTACTTAGATTATATTATAATTGGTTTGTTCTCTGTCACTGCCGGGCTACTATGCGTTTGTTAATAAAGTATCCCTGTAACAACACGAGTGGTACATACAGTATGTAGAGTAACACAGGTACTGCAGGTACCACGTAGTACCAGACAACAGTACCGTGTGTGTTACTCTCTAATACACACCACAGTGTTGTAAACATAACACACTGTAATATGTACATTGTGTACATAAACATGCGGCGAGATAACTGCCGATAGATAACAGGGTTAGGGAAAAACCAACTATAATAGAATATCTCACTTGTAGCGTACACTGCACTGACTATGATACTTGTAGTTACAGTGCGTTGTTCCTCTCTGTCCTCGCGATACCTGGCCACAGCTACAACACTCGAGTGCAGTAACAGACACACACCCGTCACTGTTGGTGTAACTGTGAACCCCATCGATAGAACAAACACACGTGAAACTGTAACAAATACAACAACAACACTGTACAAATGTATAACTATCTCTCTCACACACACAAACACTAGCTCTGTGTGTGTCCCACAAACAGACACACTCTGTCACACGCCACTGTTGTACATTCACACTAATGAGTAGGTACTTACCAATAAGGAACAACGTGTTAGTAATCCGTGCGGCTCCTTCAACAACTCCAATGTTGTCTGCGTTCCATGTTGCAGCAGAATACGTGACTCTTGCCACAGTAAACGCAGACATAGCCATTGAACACCACCGCAACATGTCTGTAATGTTAACAATGTATGTGTGTTATATTCTACAACACATGCGGTCTCGCTAATGTGTACCTAGTGTTGTAGACAAGTACAACTAGAGTGCACTAAACTAGCGCACTCTAATGTAGGTAATGTCACACTCACTTGTGTCTCTATACTTACTTATATAGCTCGTGTCCTGTGTTACTTGCTCTACATTATTCAATATAATGTACAACTGTAGCGTCAACTGTGGTAACGCCTCCAGGTAACTATCATTCAATTGCAGAAATAATAACTCCTTTGTTTTATCTTGACAATCTTCTTTGCCAATCTTATTTTTCCATAACAGAAACAAGTTACTAAGCGCTACAACAACTGACGCTACAGGAACAATGTACAGAATAACCAGGCACCATTTTTTTTTTCTAAGTTGGTATAACCATGTGTTGTTGTTGTATTCACCACATCTGTAAACAAATAATAATACATCGTTAACTTCATTATTATTATAATTTATTCTCGAACTATAGAAATTTCCCGAGGTTTGTTTTCTAAATTAAATCATTATCATTTAATTCATTATAAATATTAAGTATCCAATCTCCTGAATACGAACCTGCCTTAAATGAATTATCTTATAGCCTCAACTAATTCTATAATATAAGGTTTTCTAATAGTGAATGTTTCCATCATAATAGTTTTCGTGTCAAGTCAGAACATACATACATACATTATTGTCTGTAAAACTATACATATAGACTCACAAATACAGATAATAGGGGGTACATGACGTAACAAATATCAGAACATGCTATAGAAGCTATACAATAATAATTAATTTAATAAACTACGAAAAACCAGAATATTAAATATAAAGTTACAGATAACATGTGAAATAAAATAAAACATACCTCGTATTTTTCATTGAATATTTATATTATTGTTCATAATATTTTACTATTTCTGTGTTCCAAGCATTATTTGATTTATTTTATATAAAATCTTTAATGAAATTATACGTTTTGTTAAATTACAAACGTCAAAATATGTAAAACAACAAACAATCCAGAGGTAACTGCGATGTGTACACGTTTATTAGCTATCTTCAAATTGTTTCAAAATGATATTCGATTGTTTTCAGTACGTAGCGCCTGTTTATGTATTTGATAATTAATGTATGATATTTTACAAAAGGAAAAGCAGTTTCACACTAACAATTATTAATATGAATTACTTAGAAGATACAAAAAATTAAATTAACATTATTTTAAAATAACAATAATTATAGGTACACCTCAAAAACTAATTAATTTGTAACATTTTTATTTCGATATTTGCTTTTCTACTGTAAAAGAAACTAACTATAAGAATCAATTATTATATTTTAACATCACGAATACCTATTCTAAATAATAATACTCGAGATCAAATATTTTTCAGTTATCTCATATTTTAATTTTATAAAAGTCAATAAATTAGATACTAAACTGTGGGTAAAACAACAAATGAAACTAAACATACCATATTTTCCAGTGTATACTTATTATTTTCCATCAATATTATTCTTCGTTGCCATTTTTGGGTAAATTAATATAATTTTTAACGAATTATAAGCAAATATATTTACTTTTTAAAAACATAATTATAAACGTCAATAGAAACAAAACAATAAGTATTTCAGAGGTAACTGTGATACGTGTATTATTTACTTGTTAAATTGTAATTGTTTAAAATCGCCATTCGATTGTTTTTATTAGAAATGTGTATTATGGTGATATTAGACCAGTGTTTCTCAACCGGGAGTCCATAAGTCGTGTGAAATGGCACCGTGAGTTGTAAACAGACGACTGATATCATGTTCAATGTATTGGTAATTTAATAAAATAATTAACATTTTGATTTACTTATGTGAAAGTTCTTCAATAGTGAATTATTCAATAACTAGTTTTACAAACGGAACTACTTTAATTATTTACCTACATTAGCTTGTGAATGTATTAAAATTATAATTCACAGATATTTTTTACAATTTGTATACGTAAACTTTTTATAGTATGTCAAGTTGTATACATAACATGTCGAATATTAGCTATAACAACTTCTAAAATTATTAGTGAAAATTAATTAAAATGACTATATTTTTCATTCTATTACATTTAAATGAAGGATTCACTGAATTAAACATAATATGATGGAGGTTCAAATAAGTAAAAACAAGAGTGTTGTATATTGTATTAAACCTGCAAGTGTGTCCTGGCATTGTTGGTAATAAGGCTGTATTAACCCCGACCTCTTGTTCTACACTTTCATAACAAACTCAAATCTATTAGGCACCGCTTTAACTAAATATCAATATAGTATGTAGTGTAAAATGTTGTATTGGTAACAATTTAAAACAAATATGTATGTATTTCATTCTCAGCAATATTATATTTGAAAATAAAGTCGTTTATTTTTTGTGTAAATGTGTTATTATTGTTTGTACTTACATTAAATATAACTGGTATATGTTGTTTAATGCCGGCACCCACACAAACACCATTGTCAATGACCCGTACAGATATTGTCCACTCTGGAAGTACTCAAACATTAGAAACACATCTGTTCCTACATCAGCAATACCGAACACCATGGCAATTACTAATGTTAAGTACATCCGCACACGATCTAACACAGAAAACCCATCAGCTTGTTCCTCAGTTAAATTTGCCTTAAACCACCTTAAAAAACTACTACAACACTTGGTATCTTGTTCATTAGCCACTGTCTCTTCACCATTGTTCAACAATGTTAAATGTTCTTCACCCACATTGTCGTTGCTCGTTGAAGATTGCACTAGAATGTTCTCTCCTTGTTCCTCACATGCGCTGTCATTGTTAACAACAGTTACAACAATATCACCACATTTGTCAGATAATTCAATGTTAGTTGAAACATCCAGACATTGTTGTGATGTGTTGTCTTCATCTATATACATTAAATCACTGGCATTGACTCCTACTAGTTTAGACTCCATTGTTGTCGCTGTTTGTTATTTAACGCACTATTTAGATAAACACAATAACTTTAAACTAAAGTTATTAACAAGTATCTAATAATAATGTCAGAACTTCTATTCAATATTTAATAACGAAGATATGAACAAATATCAAATAGTTCAATAAAATACGTTCTATATTTAAAAAATACAAACGAACAAAAACTGACGACTTGTAATTTGTCAAGACTGAAAAAAACATTGGCACTTGACTTATATACCGGGTGTCCCAGATAACTTTTCCAGCATGGGGATCTCAGTATCTATAAGAGATACAGGTTTCGTTAAATGAGATTAATTATTTGTATGAAAGGGGTGAGTGTTATTACACAAAAAAATATTCATAATTATATGTGGTTTAGACGGTATACCCAAAAAACTGAAAATTCGGAATTTCTTTAAATGGCTGTAACTTTTTTGTTAAAGTAGATAAGTACTTTTTGTTTGCGGTTTCTTAAAGCACTTTTTTGTGGAGAATTGATTGGTGTATTTAGAATTTTTGTATCACTTTTAGTTTCCGAGTTACAAGCTCTAAATTTAGTTTTTCTTATGGGCCACTTAGTTGAATATATCATATTTAAACGTGTTTTTTACTCTACTTTACAACGATATGTCACTTGCCATATTTATTATCGAAAAAAAGTCGAAATACTAAATATCAGTGATATTTATGAAGTATTTTATTACTAACTTTTAAGTGAGCCATGAAAAACAAAAATTGTAAACAAAAATCACAATAACAACAATCAAAATAACAAATGAATATTTGAAACAATGAACTATTTGAAAAAATATATTATAATTTTTTTTTCGACAATAAATATGGCAAGTGACACATCGTTGTAAAGTAGAGTAAAAAATACGTTCAAATATGCCATAGCCAACTTAGCGGCCCATAAGAAAAACTGAAGTTAGGGCTTGTATCTCGGAAACTAAAAGTGATATAAAAAATCTAAATACACCAATCAATTCTACACAAAAAAGTGCTTAAAGAAACCGCAAACAAAAAGTACCTATCTAGTTTGACAAAAAAGTTATAGCCATTTAAAGAAATTCCGAATTTTCAGTTTTTTGGGTATACCGCCTAAACCACATAGAATTATGAATATTTTTTTGTGTAGTAATACTTACCCCTTTCTTACAAATAATTCATCTCATTTAACCAAACCTGTATCTCTTATAGATACTGAGATCCCCATGCTGGAAAAGTTATCTGGGACACCCGGTATATATATAAGTACAAGAAGATAACTGTTATCAATGCAAGGAGTGTCTTACAGTTTACAAGTAGCCAGGGACGGCGGCCCAGACAAGTCACCGCCCGGGTGCCGGTAGTGATCTATAGACATATCTAAATACAACACATGTATTTAAATCTACATATCAAGAAATAAGGAATGATACATTTTAATATAAAATCTAGCCTCAACAAAGAGGAAAAACCTGTCTCCTACAACCCCCGCTTGATGCGCCTATGTAAATAGAGTATAATACATTATCCCGACACCTGTTTCTTAGAGTTTAATATTACTCATTGTTATGTAATATGTAACTAAGATAACGTAGACACATATCGATGGTTATTGGAAACGATAAGACATGAGTCACGTACACCAACACTCAAGTCCAACACTCGAGATACAGTCAAGTACTTTGTTTACAAGAAAGACGTTATCGTTTTTAACAAATAATTAATTTTCTTAAGATATTATTAAAAAATATTAATATAAAAATGTTGGTGTGTTCATAAATTTTGTGGATTTATTTAGCAATGATTGGCACATGGTTGTAGTGTAACCAATCCTTCTGAATTTTTTTTTATCATGTCACTTTATTTTTTGATGCATTTCAACAAATAGCTTTAAATGTTTTCTCAAACTAGAGGATTCTGTTTCCATAGTTGGACATTCAACGATGATATATTAACTCGACCTGACTTAAAAAAGGAAGAATCGAGGCCAAGAAGATGTTGCGGATTAGGTTTTAACTTGATACGTTATTTTACGAGTTACAGAAACAATACTAACTAAGTTTATTTACTGATTACAATTATTTGTATACATTACAAACATATTTAACTTTTATCTATTTTAATAAGATTTATTTCTATTATTTATTACAATATAGTTATAAACACATAAAAGAAGAACTTCCTCTTCTAGAACTGTTTCTTATTTTCATGAAATAATCAGGAAGATTCTTATATTGAAGTCGTTTTCTCAAAAACAGTCTGCTGTCTGCTAGTTGTAAAACAAGGTAGGGTTGTTGCCAAACAAGTTGAAGACGATTCAGGGTCAGTCCGCGGTGACGGTCGTGATATTTCAACTCGAATTAGAGTTCATAATTTCTAAATAATACTAGTAAATAACATGGTTTTACATTTTTTCTGTAGATCTTAATGCAATACATGTATATTGAAAGAATAAAAGGTCTACGGTTATTTTACAAAAAAAATGTCAGCGTTTAAAACCCTGTAACGGTCGCGACGCCAACTATTGCAAGTCTTGCAACCTCTATTCAAAATCTCAAAATATTAGCGAAAATATTGAAGTTACTTTATAATAATCATACTTTAATATGTTACGAATAAATTATTTTTTAGTACCACACGAGCATCAGGTAAATACGTAATGTATTTAACTGGTTATTACTCAACAAACATTGAGACTGTCGTGACAGAAAATTGTGACGGTTGTGACACGTTGAATAAAAGGATACAATAAGAGTACTTTTTGTGTGTTTATTTGCTTTTTGATATTATTAACTAATACTTACATATAACAATTATTTATCAAATACATCAATAGTCATTATTGTTGGTGAAGGTATTTTTTTGTTAATTTGGTCAAACGTCACGTTTGATATGTAATTGTCAAAGACTTTTAACAGTTTGCCACGATCATCACTTATTCTTAAGTAAGTTATTGTGATTTCACCTTATTTGTTGTCTTTTTGGAAATTTTTTGTAAATTTTTGGAAATATTTTGAAAATTTACCAAAATTTTTCTAATTTTCTTTTGGTTTATGAAAATTGATGTTAAATAGCTTGTTAATTTTATATTTTAGTATTCATTTTCGTAAAATATTTTTTTGACTATCTGGTATCGATTACCGCGGACTGACCCCACAGTATATAACCTCGAAAGCATTCGTCAGACAGTGGCGGTCACATACATGAGGTTGGGAATAAATGTATGTATAGTACCTATGAATACTTTGATTTCGATGGAATCAGTTCTGGAACTATTTGAATCCATAACTAACATAACATAAACTACTATTAAATAATAATATTGTAGGTATAGTTTGCAATTATTGATGTTAATTTAAATATGGTTTAAATATAAACAGTAAGGTGGTGGAATTATTTGAACACCCTTTAATTAGCAATACTTTGATATTAAATATTAGATATAATTAACAAATACACTGAGTGCCCTGATCTAACCTTGAGATTCCTATACAGTTACATATCATCTGTTTGATATTATTTATTTTAACTGATAGAAACATCGATGGCAATTGAAAACGATAAGTTTAGTAAATATGAAACACTTGAACCAAAATATGCAACACACCTGTGTAAATAAACAGGCAAATATTGACACTAATAATTAGTTTGATAATTTACATTTCTGTAGTCCAGATACAAAATAGGATATGTCATATACCAGAGGTTCTTAAACTAGGGTGTTCCGCGGACCCCCAGGAGTCAGTGAAACATGTTTGGCATAAATTAGAGTACTTTTACATTTCTATTTTCCAGTAATTTATCAGTATCTAACGACCGTTTTTGTTTTGATGTTTGGGGGGATCCTGAAAAATAATTATTCCCCATAAATTTAAGAACCGCTTTCGTTAAGGACATATATTTCAAAATACTTGCTTTTAAGGTAACTGAAATGTTCTCATTATTAATACTTATGTCAATCACGTATGTCGTATACCATACAATACGTATGAGTCACAACAGTTATAAATTATAACAAATAGATAATTCAAATTTTAATTATTTCACATAATATTCAAACAATTTAAAATACTTCGAAATTAAAAATACAGTAATACTGTAAACATAGTAAAAACTGAATGAAATGTACGCGATGGACGATTCCGATGAATAAGTTATTGTAGTGTCGTTATTGTGTGAGGAAGCGGAAAAGATAATTCAGAAAAGTAAGAAAAAAAGATTCTGGATACATGACATACCAAAATCACGTAGTGAAGAAGGGGATTATTAGGGGGAAGTCCCCTAGTGACGGACACCTAAGGTTTTCAGGAAATAAAATAAAAACTATTTCGAAAAATGTAATTTTATTTATTAATTAGTTAAGTTGACTAACTGTACAATGAACACAAATTAACAAAAATGCAACTTCTGCATAATTTTATTTAAAAACAAAAATTAAACTTTGGTGGAAAAAAATGCAATTGCTTGAAGTGGCACCTAGTACCGGACGGACTTCAGTTCGAACTCCTAGCATAGCTAGCAAAGGACGTTTTTAAAATATCTGGCATCGATCACATATGTAGTCGTCTGAAGACTCAGGAATGGCTGCACATGCTTCATGAGCCCACCTATGGCAGCTGGAGCACTGTATCCAGTCTTCGTCGTAGTCCTCTAAGCACACTACGCAAGTAGTAGTGTTTTCAACTTCAGATATCTCAGTCAGTGGCTGCTTTTTCTTAGCTTTATGTCCATTTTTTCCTTTGGCTTTTACTCCTCTGGTTTGTTTTCCCTTTTCTTTACTTCTTCCTTAAGGGACAACTTTTTGTCCGGTACCAGGGGATAGGATAATACCACAATTACGTAATCCGTTTTGAAAATCAACAAATAAAAATATAGACTATGAAAAATAATGGAACCTTATCTTAATTAACAAATACCATAAAGACGTAAACACCAAAATGTAGCTGTAACAATTACCTGGATCTTATGTGACGCAGTGTTTTTCCACCAAAAACAAAAACCGATCGCTCCCGATGTTTCCTACAGCGTTATTAACAAACTGCGTCGTGTGACTCTGTACCGCTATGCCGCCCCCCCCGCACTTTTTTCACACATTTTTGAATCGTTCACATTCTCACTTGTCGAGATAATAAGAGTGTCCGGCGTTACGGGACTTCCCCCTACACATTATTTCCAAGATTGAAAAATGATTGTCAAATATTTCATGATTATTTTCAAACGTCTTAAGAACAATTTTATGAATTGTTAATAATAATAAAGAAATATATTACAACTAGGGGCTGTGCCCCTGGGCGCTTCGCGCCCCAACCCCCTTTCACACCATATTTTTTACACAAATTTACTCGGGTCTGCGACCCTCGTATGTGCATATATCATCCTCCTACCACTATTTTTTGATTGTTAATTTTTGAATTTGGCGGAGATAATCAATATTAAAATTTTTAGTAATCTTACATGAATAAATTACCTAATTACAAATTTACTCGGGTCTGCGACCCTCGCATGTGTATATTGTAATAATTTTCCATTCTTTTTGCTGATACTCATTTTTTTCTTAAATTGGCGGTGATAATCACATTATTACAAGTTTCAGTAATATTACATGTACAAATTACCCAACCTCAAATGTACTCGGGTCTCAGCCTTCGGCTGTGACCCTCGTATGCATTAGTATATTATATTATAACCCTAAAAATGATCATTGAAAACATTTATTATTATTAATATTTAATTTTTAATCAAAATGAATTTGTCTACGTCACTTTTAAAAAATAGAAATTTTAATTATTTTTATGCGACACCCCTGACTTAATTATTATTTAAAAAATTTTTATTAATATATCAATCTCAAAACTTTCAAAAAAATAATAATTCATAAATAATTTTTTTTAAGGCGCTACTGATCTATATTAAAATTTTCATATTTTTTTGAAATTTCTAATTTTTGAACAATTAAAATTTTTTTTTCCAAGTTTTTACAAACGTTACGAAATGTGACATTTCCCACTTTCATATATTTAAAACGACACCAGCCCCTGACTTAATTATTATTTTTAAATGTGAAATTTTGTAAACTGCATCAACAAAACTCTTAAAAATTATATTTTTATACAATTTCATTAAAAAAAACACAAATTAAAAAATATTTGAAACGCCGTCCCTGATTTAAATGAATAATTTCAACAATTAAAAAAAATTCAACAATTTCACTCAAAATAATTTTTTTTTGTAATATAATAAATAATTTTATTTATAATATTACATGTATAAATTACCCAACCTAAAATGTACCTACTGTTATTTATTAAATGGTTAACTTTTTAATTTTTATATATTCCTGAAGTTTTTACTTTTTGTTCAATTTTAATCAAAATTAATTTGTCTACGTCACTTTTAAAAAATACCAATTTTAATTATTTTCATGCGACGCCCCTGACTTAATTATAATTTAAAAAAAATTATTGATATATCAATCTGAACTTTCAAAAAAATAAAAATTCATAAATAATTTTTTTCGAGGCGCTACTGATCTATATTATAATTTTCATATTTTTCTGAAATTTCTAATTTTTGAACAATTAAAATTTTTTTTAAGTTTTTACAAACGTTACGAAATGTAACAAAAATTTCATATATTTAAAAAGACACCAGCCCCTGACCTAATTATTATTTTTAAATGTGAAATTTTGACTAAAATTGCATCAACAAAATTATTAAAAATTATATTTTAATAAAATTACAATAAAAAAACACAAATTTAAAAATATTTGAAACGCCGTCCCTGATTTAAATGAATAATTTCAACAATTAAATAAAATTCAACAATTTCACTCAAAATAATTTTTTTACAAACATAAAAAATATGTCACGTAAAAAACCACGTAATTTCAATAACTATCAAATCTAACGTCATAAAAAAATTTCTCACTCCTAATAGAAAAAGATACAAAACCTTCTAGAACATTCCCTGTCAGCTGTCATCTGTCAAGAAGCACGTGTATGTCGAATCTGACAGAACATACGTCATTTTCGACCAATCAGAAACTCGAATTAGAAATAAATGCCGATGGTTTTTTACCTTAAAATTTAATTTTCAGTAAAATTTCGATGTACTTTTTCGGAAAAAAATCACAACTCAGAGACCTTTCATAACTAAGAAATGGAATCTAGCCTATTGATTGGAAAAAGAGTCAAGCTACATGACGAAAAAAAAAATATCAAAATCGGCCCGGTGGATCCAGAGTCTATAAAGCTATAGTTTCGTGCGGATATATAAATAAATCACACTATAATATAAACGTGTATGAATATATATATATATATGTCCGCACGAAACTATAGCGCTTTATAGACTCTGATACCACCGGACCGATTTTGATAATTTTTTTTTGTCATGTAGCTTGACTCTTTTTCCAGTCAATAGGCTAGATTTCATTTCTTAGCTATGAAAGGTCTCTGAGCTGTGATTTTTTTCCGAAAAAGTACATCGAATTTTACTGAAAATTAAATTTTAAGGTAAAAAACCATCGGCAGTTTTTTTTTAATCCGAGCTTTCTATTGGTCGAAAATGACGTATGTTCAGTCAGATTCAAAATACATGTGCTTTTTGACAGGTGACAGATGACAGGGAATGTTCTAGAAGGTTTTCTATCCTTTTCTATTAGGAGTGAGAAATTTTTTGATGACGTTAGATTTGAATGTCCATGGAATTACGTGGTTTTTTACATGTGACATATTTTTTATGTTTGTAAAAAAAATATTTTGAGTGAAATTGTTGAATTTTTTTAATTGTTGAAATTATTCATTTAAATCAGGGACGGCGTTTCAAATATTTTTCAATTTGTGTTTTTTTAATGAAATTGTATAAAAATATAATTTTTTAATAGTTTTGTTGATACAATTTATTCAAAATTTCACATTTAAAAATAATAATTAAGTCAGGTGCTGGTGTTGTTTTAAATATATGAAATTTTTGGGAACTGTCACATTTCGTAACGTTTGTAAAAACTTAAAAAAAACATTTTTTATTGTTCAAAAATAGAAATTTCAGAAAAATATGAAAATTATAATATAGATCAGTAGCGCCTCAAAAAAAATTGTTTATGAATTATTATTTTTTTGAAAGTTTTGGGATTGATATATTAATAATTATTTTTAAATTATAATTTAGTCAGGGGCGTCGCATGAAAATAGTTAAATTTGCTATTTTTTAAAAGTGCAATTTTTTTAAAGTTATTTAATAAATAACAGTACATTTTAGGTTGGGTAATTTATACATGTTTCATTTAAATCAGGGACGGCGTTTCAAATATTTTTAAATTTGTGTTCTTTTTTAATGAAATTGTATAAAAATATAATTTTTAATAGTTTTGTTGTAGGTGATTGATGCAATTTATCCAAAAGTTCACATTTAAAAATAAATAAGTCAGTAGCGTCTCAAAAATTTTTTTAATTGTTCAAAAATTAAAAATTTAAAAAAAATATGAAAATTATAATATAGATCAGTAGCGCCTCAAAAAAAATTATTTATGAATTATTATTTTTTTGAAAGTTGAGATTTTTTTTAAATTATAATTAAGTCAGGGGCGCGCATGAAAATAAGTGACGTAGAAAAATTAATTTTGATTAAAATTGAAAAAAAATTAAAAACTTCAGGAATATACATATAAAAATAAAAAGTTAACCATTTAATAAATAACAGTACATTTTAGGTTGGGTAATTTATACATGTAATATTACTGAAAATTGTAATATTGATAAGTGATTATCACCGCCAATTTAAGAAAAAAAAATGAGTGTCAGCAAAAAGAATGGAAAATTATTATAATATACACATACGAGGGTCGCAGCCGAAGGCTGAGACCCGAGTAAATTTGTGATTAGGTAATTTGTACATGTAAAATTACTGAAAATTGTAATATTATCTCCGCCAAATTAAAAAATTAACTATCAAAAAATAGTGGAACGAGTATGATATATACACATACGAGGGTCGCAGACCCGAGTAAATTTGTGTAAAAAATATGGCGTGAAAGGGGGTTGGGGCGCGAAGCGCCCAGGGGCACAGCCCCTAGTAAATATATATATAAACATACACGTTTATATTATAGTGTGACTAGGGGCTGTACCCCTGGGCGCTTCGCGCCCCAACCCCCTTTGACGCCATATTTTTTACACAAATTTACTCGGGCCTACGACCCTCGTATGTGTATATATCATACTCGTTCCACTATTTTTTGATAGTTAATTTTATCATTTGGCGGAGATAATCAATATTACAATTTTCAGTAATTTTACATGTACAAATTATCTAATCACAAATTTACTCGGGTCTCAGCCTTCGGCTGCGACCCTCGTATGTGTATAATATAATAATTTTCCAATCTTTTTGCTGATACTCATTTTATTTCTTAAATTGGCGGTGATAATCACATATCAATATTACAATTTTCAATAATATTACATGTATAAATTACCCAACCTAAAATGTACTGTTATTTATTTAATGGTTAACTTTTTATTTTTATATATTTCTGAAGTTTTTAATTTTTGTTCAATTTTAATCAAAATTAATTTGTCTACGTCACTTTTAAAAAATAGCAATTTTAATTATTTTCATGCGCGCCCCTGACTTAATTATAAAAAAAAAGATTAATATATCAATCTCAACTTTCAAAAAAATAATAATTCATAAATAATTTTTTTGGGGCGCTACTGATCTATATTATAATTTTCATATTTTTTTTGAAATTTCTAATTTTTGAACAATTAAAAAAAATTTTTGAGACGCTACTGACTTATTTATTTTTAAATGTGAACTTTTGGATAAATTGCATCAAACAAAAGTATTTTTTTAAATTATATTTATATACCATTTCATTAAAAAAACACAAATTTAAAATTATTTGAAACGCCGTCCCTGATTTAAATGAAACATGTATAAATTACCCAACCTAAAATGTACTGTTATTTATTAAATAATTTTAAAAACATTGCACTTTTAAAAAACAACAAATTTAACTATTTTCATGCAACGCCCCTGACTAAATTATAATTAAAAAAAAAATTAATATATCAATCTCAAAACTTTCAAAAAAATAATAATTCATAAACAATTTTTTTTAGGCGCTACTGATCTATATTACAATTTTCATATTTTTATGAAATTTATATTTTTGAACTATAAAAAATGTTTTTTTAAGTTTTTACAAACGTTACGAAATGTGACAGTTCCCAAAAATTTCATATATTTAAAACGACACCAGCCCCTGACTTAATTAATATTTTTAAATGTGAAATTTTGAATAAATTACATCAACAAAACTATTAAAAATTATATTTTTATACAATTTCATTAAAAAAACACAAATATTTGAAACACCGTCCCTGATTTAAATGAATAATTTCAACAATTAAAAAAAATTCAACAATTTCACTCAAAATAATTTTTTTACAAACATAAAAAATATGTCACATGTAAAAAACCACGTAATTTTGGAACTATCAAATTTAACGTCATCAAAAATTTTCTCACTCCTAATAGAAAAGGATAGAAAACCTTCTAGAACATTCCCTGTCATCTGTCAAATTTAAACTAATTAGAAAAAAAGATTTTAAATATTTTTTAATTCGCCGCTCCTGACATTATACTATTTAATATTATCTATAGATAATTATACTAATTACATCAAATTACCAATCTCTTTTGGTTAAAATTTAATTTATAAGCAATTTAATCAAAATGTACAAAATAACATTTCTTTCCACGCTCCTGACGTATATAAGATAAAAAACAGCTGTTTATAATTTCTTCGTTTAACAATTTCAATCAAAATCATTTTTACGTAGAAATTATAATAGATTCACAAATCTAACATTATAAAATTAATCAATAATTTATCAGTGTGTTTTTTATGAAAATGTCAATAAAAATCCATGTGTTTTCTTCTTTATAAATGTCATATTTGACAGATATAAACAAAATACAACAGTGATATCTTGAAATTTAGCAAATTATCGTAAAAATAGTATTTTTCAAACGACAATCACACTGTCTGAAAAACAAAAGCCGATGCTCGAACCAGCTAATTCATCGTTTTTTCAATAAAATTTCGATGTACTTTTTCGGAAAAAAATCACAGCTCAGAGACCTTTCATAACTAAGAAATGAAATCTAGCCTATTGATTGGAAAAAGAGTCAAGCTACATGACGAAAAAAAAATTATCAAAATCGGCCCGGTGGATCCAAAGTCTATAAAGCTATAGTTTCGTGCGGATATATAAATAAATAAATATATATATATAAACATACACGTTTATATTATAGTGTGACTAGGGGCTGTGCCCCTGGGCGCTTCGCGCCCCAACCCCCTTTCACGCCATATTTTTTACACAAATTTACTCGGGTCTGCGACCCTCGTATGTGTATATATCATACTCGTTCCACTATTTTTTGATAGTTAATTTTTTAATTTGGCGGAGATAATCAATATTACAATTTTTAGTAATTTTACATGTACAAATTACCTAATCACAAATTTACTCGGGTCTCAGCCTTCGGCTGCGACCCTCGTATGTGTATATTATAATAATTTTCCATTCTTTTTGCTGACACTCATTTTTTTTTTCTTAAATTGGCGGTGATAATCACTTATCAATATTACAATTTTCAGTAATATTACATGTATAAATTACCCAACCTAAAATGTACTGTTATTTATTAAATGGTTAACTTTTTATTTTTATATATTCCTGAAGTTTTTAATTTTTTTTCAATTTTAATCAAAATTAATTTTTCTACGTCACTTTTAAAAAATTATTTTCATGCGCGCCCCTGACTTAATTATAATTAAAAAAAAAATCTCAACTTTCAAAAAAATAATAATTCATAAATAATTTTTTTTGAGGCGCTACTGATCTATATTATAATTTTCATAATTTTTTGAAATTTTTAATTTTTGAACAATTAAAAATTTTTTTGAGACGCTACTGACTTATTTATTTTTAAATGTGAACTTTTGGATAAATTGCATCAATCACCTACAACAAAACTATTAAAAATTATATTTTTATACAATTTCATTAAAAAAGAACACAAATTTAAAAATATTTGAAACGCCGTCCCTGATTTAAATGAAACATGTATAAATTACCCAACCTAAAATGTACTGTTATTTATTAAATAACTTTAAAAAAATTGCACTTTTAAAAAATAGCAAATTTAACTATTTTCATGCGACACCCGTGAGGTAGAGTTTATGGCGCGTTTTTTACGTGGTATCCCCGGTAGGCCTAATCCACGAATCTTAATTATGACACTATTCACATCTCTTTCTTTTCGAAGGGCCAGGTTCTGAAGGAACCTCGTCGTTAATGAAAATCGCAGGATTTTAATCGATGGGAATTTCCGTATTCTTTGTGGAAAAGAACCTTATCAAACTCCGCGTGTAGTAATGAAGGACATTCGTCCTCAAATTCCTCATCATCTAACAATTTTAAAACTTCGACCACGTTCTCGCACGTTTCACCACTGCAATGTTGACAAATGGCAGAGCACTTTAAGCCAGACTTACAGCATCCGCAGGCCGCGCCGCACTTGGTTTTGCACCTGCAAAAAATTGTGTCAATCGATTGTTCAAGCTTATCACCGCCATATAAAGCGATAAAAAATCGTTCACTTCTGACACTTAATAGAGCGGGATCCACTTTTTCATGCTGAAACAACTCTATTCCATAAGCAAGCTCTGGGTTTTTTTTTCAAAAGTTGAAATAAATTTCATTTTTCCCATAACAATATAAAATGTTCTTAATCACTATTTCCCCGTGCTTCGGGCTCGATGTAAAATATATTTTGTCAGGTGAACGTCCTTTTCTCGGTTTGAATAAGAAAACGTTTGAATGATCTCGTCCCAGCGCAGTGAGCAAAACAAGAATATCTACATATATCCTCAGCGATGATTGTTATGGAATCAAACAGTCGTGATTTCTCAAGGACTGAATTTACTATTAGTGAGTCTACGTCTCCTTCTGCTTGGTAGACATTGTAACATGATTCTGATAACTCTTTCTTCAGCAGATCGATGAAAGTTCATACTCGAAATATTTTTTCATATAACTGATTACATATTGTAATAGTTACTTCTTTTGTTATTATTATGAACGTGAAAACAAAACACTACTGACTATTTAATCAAATTTTGTGACGGCATTTCAAAATGCACCAATGGCATTCACCCTATGTTAATGTCCTGCCGGTTCTAAATTACCCTGATAGTAACTTATTTTTTAACTTTTTGTGATAAAAATTGGAATTAATATGTATTAGAATCAAAACATAAAAATTACAAACTGCTCAGTAAATTAACTTTTTTTCTTGAATCATACGCACTCTGCAGCACATCTTTCGATTTCCATTTGCATTCCTTGAAAAGTTTAGTTTTTAACAGATGTTTTACAAAGAATTCTTTGTGTTTGTCACATTCACGATTGAACCAATCTGGATAACGGGTGTTTATATTAAATTTCGACAACTGGAAGAGTTGTTCCAGAATGTTCTCTGTATAAACAATTGGTATGTAATGTAATTTGAATAATTCAATGTGCAGTTGACAATGTCCACAACTTCAACTGTAGGTTTCACAAAATGGTTTAATTCTGTATCAGAAAGTCCATAATCTTTTTAAAAAATAAACATTTCGTGATTATTTTCAATCTCAGTGTTCTCAGAAGTAAAGTTTATCTTACAGTTGAAACATTTAAATTTCTTAAATGTGCAATTTACTATATATCCTGCCACATATGTCACTGAACATGTTTCTATAGATGGAGATAAATCAATAATGTGTGGGATTAAATCATTGCCACATTTTGATTTTAAATCTATATTTTCAACATTTGTGGTATTTTCTTCAGTGATGTTTGGCTGGGATGAAACTAATTCTTCTAACAGCTGCCCATCGTAATTAAGTTCGCAATTCGACGGATTCAGTTGTTGTAGATTAATTCTGAATATTTTTGTTGTAGGGTTTGAATTAAACCCGTACATTTGTAGAATTTTTGAAAATAAATGTTCCAATGGATTTTGATTTAATCGACTGGTCATGTCTGACATCTTCACATAAATTTAAAATCGCTTTTAGTGTTTGAATGAAGCCATCAAAACACGGAGGATTTTTGTTTTGTTTTTACATGATACTACTTTCCAAGAACTTATCCAATCAATAGCATCTCCAATGTATATTTTCAATAAGCGGGGACGAATCTGAAAGCGCACTTTTGTTGCAATCGTATAAAGCATGGCTGTTCAAACAACAAATAGGTCATTCAGTTTTTATAAAAATTGTCACGTAATAATAACTGTGTCGTTCTGAATCTGTTCTGTAGCACATGCTTATTTGATTGCAATAAATAGGATCGACTGAACACCTGAGTTGCTAATTTTACTCACATTTTTTGAAAGGTGTTGGGATAAATATGAGCCTTTGGTATTTTAACTAAACAACGTGCTATTGGTTGGGACCAGCGTTGTAAATAATGCATTATTTACAACGCTGGTTGATTATTTACAACTCTGGTTGGGACACACAATCAATTTGATATACATTTTTAACATCGCTCCACGATGCACAACTATCCACTTTAATAATATCTTTATTGATTAAATTATTTCGAACGCTTTTTATTAAATGAGGGACATCATACATAACATGAATCTTTTTCGCATTGTGAATTATGTATGGAGTATTTATGGCTACACCCATTTTTTTAAATGCGGACTGATTACGTGTTCCTTGATTGTATGTTATTGCACGGATGGAAAATCCAATTTTATGTATCCAATCAATTCCCAAATATAGCAATTTCATTAAATTATCAGCTGTTATTCCTGTGCTAATGTAATAGGCAACAGGAAGTTTCCATGCAGAAAATAGACCACGAATCATAAAAACAAGTGCATGGGAATTGAGAGTTTTAGATCTACCCAACGAACCCAAATCTGAAACCCCTCGATGATATTTAATTTGGGATTGTAGTCAATGCTTTTATTATTGCCATTTCATCGAAACATAACACACATTGTTTTTCTTTGTTTGTCATCAGTTATATTTTTGTTTTTAAAAGAGGTTCTATTTTTTTAAAACCCTGTTTTCAAACTGTACCACACAAAGTCAGCTTTGAATAGTGTTCACTGATGGTATATTGAAATGCATGTTTATTAAATATTAGTAAGCTTTGGGAGATTTTAAATACAGTGAAATTGCAAAAAAAATCTGATATTTTGCAACTTGCTTCGTTTTGTGGAAAAATTGCATGTTTAGAAAAAATTGTACAGAAAGGTGTTTTTCTAATAAAATTGGATAGGTAACTTGTGTTTTCCTTGTTTATTTTTTTGTATAGCACTGCACTTTACGCATGTTTCTGATATTTCCTATCTTAGCTATAAATGACGGAGAACATGAGGAATATGATATAAAACTTAACGGTAATAAGGTTAAGTCGCGTGTACGAGGAATACTTTCACTACAAGATGGTTCTATACAATCATTTGTAATGGTTTTGATTTTCTTAATTAATACATTTCTTGACCAAAATAAGAGTGAATCAAAACAATTATGAACTAATCAATTATAAAATCTGGAAATTCCAATATATTTAACATACTATTTAAAAAATATACAAAAACTAATATATCGACTTATTATTTAAACGAAGATGAAAAACGAAATAATAATGAGTTAGATAAGTTACAACCAGAAATATAGAACAGAAAACCAAAAAAAAATTTATAAATTAAATATCGTACGAATAATAATAAAATATTATACAAAATAAATTTATTTATTTAAATCAATACAAAAACCGAACGATGAACAGCATAAAATAAGGAATTAATAGAACAGAAATAAATATAAATATTCAATTCAATAATGAAAATATTACATTTTAATTGTTCACTATAACAAGAAAATGAATTATGCAGAGTAATGTCAGCAAAACAAAAGCTCACTTGACTAATAATAATTAAGTGTTAATTAAATGTGCAAAAAAATTTATGTTCTTCAAAAATATTACATGTTTTGCAAGCTTCAGATGAACTCAGCAGAATAAAGTGTCGAATAACAGTTAAAATTGTATGTAGTTACACGAAATGTGTAGTGCCTATTTCTATGGCACAGTCCAAAATCGAACAATTATCCACGTGAGTCAATCGATCTTTCTCGTATCCCAAATATTTATGAAGTACTTTCGTGCGTTCATTGTATGCATATCGTCCCTTTAACCCATTTTTAATCACATATAGTGCTAGTTGTATGAAAGAATTTTGACTAGTTTCGAAAGTTTCTCGTAGTTGCTGGTTTTTCACAAATGCAAGTATCAATACTTGCAAGGTTGAGTCGAAAGCGCATTTGTTTTTAACTCCTATGGTTTGAGTTCCGCTGTTTGTTATTCAATTTCCATACGAACCATTCTTCATCACTGGGATGCGATAAATTTTTAGGAAAGTTTATTGTATCAAACATGTGAGTATTTTTTGAACTTTCCCAATTCCCTCCAATTTTCCTCAAACCTCGAAGCAACAATCGTTTTTGCAGCTGTAGATTCACGACAAGCGAAGCACAACCTCTTCTTTCTATAATAATCTTCGCTAGTGTCTGGTAATGATATAACCTGTTTATTTAATTCGTGTTTCGAAAATACTGTGCTAATTTCTATTGGGTAGATTGTTTCAATATCGTGTTCATTTACAAATTTAGGATTTATAAATGAAACAGATGAGCCTGTATCTATTAAAAATTTAAATGGTGGTGCGTTTTGATTATTTATGTGGACTTACGGTAATATATTTCCGCTATGGTTATTTAAGTCTATGTATCCGATAGGTCGTTCGAGGCTATTGACTGAAAATTTTGAGTCGTTAATTATAATTGACGACAAAATAAAATTTTTTGTTTGCTGCAGGGCATACAATAACTTTTTAAGTGTAATTTGGACACGCTGAATCCAAAAATGACCACCATTTTGCTCAATTAGCTCTAGTTTTTGCAATATTGCAAAAAACATGTTTTTTTCGATATGCAAACATTCAAATTCGTATATATATTTTATAAATCAATGACTTTAACCAAATATCATTCAGATTGAAGCTATGGGTCCTGATTGAACTAAAACGCCTTAAATTATATACATTCATAAAGTTATTCCATTCGAAAATCATGTTTTAAACGAAAAAAAATCGATTTTTTAGCAAAAATTCAGCAATTTTCAAAATTCAAAACGCTGTAACACAAACAATTTTTGTCCAATTTTAATGTTATTCACTATATTTGTAGCTTAATTTATTTTCTTTATTGTGTTAAAATTTCAACGTAATCGAACGAAAATTGGCGAAATGGTACTAAAATCAACTGCGCGTGTCAAATTTGGTAGTTCGGTAATTTTCACTCCTGGCGAATGTTTGGCTCGTAAAATAAATTCAGTGAACAAAGTAATGAATAAATTTTTTACTTATTTCATATGTTTTTTCGAAAATAATAATTACTTTGTCAAGATAATCGCTAAAAAGAAGTTTTTCTTACACGTATGATTTTTTTTTTAATTTATGGGCAAGAGCGTTTTGTATAGTTTTTTTTTTCAATTTTGTGAAACAGTTTCGTTAATTTTCGTTTCGAAACACGAATTAATACGTATTTCAATTCATAACTTTGTTCAATGAATTTATTTAACGCCAGGAGTAGTTATGACCGAACTACCAAATTCTGACACGGGCGGTTAATTTTAATACCTTTCTGCCAATTTTCATTCAAATACGTTAAAATTTTAACACACTAAAGAAGATAAATAAAGCTATTAATTTAGTAAATTTAATTAAAATTGGACAAAAATTGTTTGTGTGTAACAGCTCTGTGAAATTTAAAAATTGCTGAAGTTTGGCTAAAAAATCAAATTTTCTTCATTTTAAACAAGAATTTCGAAGAAAATAACTTTAAAAATGTTTATAATTTCAGGCTTTATAGTTTAATTAGAACCCATAGTTACATTCCGAATGATCTTTGGTTGAAGCATTTGATTTAAAAAACATATATGACCGAACTACTATATTTTGACACGCGCAGTTGATTTTAGTACCATTTCGCCAATTTTCATTCGATTACGTTGAAATTTTAACACAATAAAGAAAATAAATAAAGCTACAAATTTAGTGAATAACATTAAAATTGGACAAAAATTGTTTGTGTTACAGCGTTTTGAATTTTGAAAATTGCTGAATTTTTGCTAAAAAATCGATTTTTTTCGTTTAAAACATGATTTTCGAATGGAATAACTTTATGAATGTATATAATTTAAGGCTTCTTAGTTCAATCAGGACCCATAGCTTCATTCTAAATAATATTTGGTTAAAGTCATTGATTTATAAAAAATATATACGAATTTGAATGTTTGCATATCGAAAAAAACATGTTTTTTGCAATATTGCAAAAACTAGAGCTGATTGAGCAAAATGGTGGTCATTTTTGGATTCAGCGTGTCCAAATTATCCTTAAAAAGTTATTGTATACCCTGCAGCAAAATGGCTGTCGGCCAGTGTTATATCCTCGGTGTAATGATCTAATTCGTGTTCGTAATTAGGTGTTTCTTCGTCTATTTTATAAGGTTTGAATTGATCACGGTATGCATTTTCATGAGAATAAGAATTTTGAATGTCAGAGTCGTCAGTATGGTCTGATTGAGGTATAGGTGGTTCTACATTAAAAAGTTCTTTACTAACAAAATTAGGTGGTCCTGTTGGTCTGAAGGTGTTATTATGAAATTGTGACCGTCTCGTGTTGCCACTCGAGGTGTCCATAGATATCGGTCTATTTGGTACTTGATTAGATTGTCTATTTATGAAATATTTTGATTTTGATGTATTAGGTTGTGAATTAAAGTTCGGTCTATTAAATGTCGGTCTGTCAAATGTAGATGTTTGTGTGAATGGTGGTTGGTTTCTTGGGACGTTCTGAATTGGTGATGTTTGTCTTTGTGTTTGTATGCTATGTTGATTATACGTTGGTCTTTGATGAGAATAATTATAAGATTGTGGTCTAATTTGAGAATGTTGATGTTGGGGTGTATTTGTTATTTTACGTGTAGATTGTGGTTGTCTACTTTTTATGTAGTATGTATTCTGTTCCGTTAAACAAAATGCTAACGCTTCCGAAAGTGTATTAGGTCGCATAGCCCTAACAGTAGACCCTATTGGTTCCTTCAATCCTATTATAAAAGTACTTAAGCACATTTCCGCGAATAGATTTCTTTTCGCTTCTATAACTAAACTATGTCTTTCATGAACAGCTATGTGATTGCATAGAGTGGAAAATATTTCCATTACTTTAGCATAAAAAGTTTCTATCGAATCCGGCCCTTGCATTAATAAATGTAAATCTCTAATTAGTGACGTTTCATTTCTTTTGTCCGAATAATGAGTTATTAAATTATTTTTTATTTCGGTCCAGTTAAGCTGGGTGCCATATTGATTAAGCGCTTCATTCGCTTGCCCTACAATTTTATTCCTTACAGCCCTAACTAAAAATTTCCCGTACGGCTCTGCCTCGTTTAATGAAATAAGTAAAAATATTTCTTCTACGTTACTAATAAAATCGTATAATAATCGCGGGTTTCCGTCATAATGCGGTATATCTTTAATCGCATCTGGTATTCTCAAATTGTTGTATGATTCTACTTGATTTTGATTTGTAGACATGTTGAAAGATTTATTTTCTTTTATATTAATATTATAATTTAAATTATTATTTTTAATAGTTTTGTTTTCTAATATGTCTGAACTTAAATTTAATGAGTTAGTCCCTGAAGTGAACGGTAAACCTTCGTTCGTTAACAATGAACCGTTGTTATTTTAAATAAATTTTATTAATAAATTTTGAATAAACTCAATTTGTAACAATGGGCATGTCTAACGATTTGCAAAAATGTACCGTTCTAATCGTGAATACAGTATTACTTAGTTTATTAGTAAAATACACTAACTTAATTATAATATTGTATGATTGTGGGCCGCCGCCCCCTACGGCGAATGTGCCGCCGGTTTCCACGCTGTCAAACCCCATGCCATCGTATACGAGCATCCCCGGTAGATGGGGCTGTAGACGGAGAGGTAAACGGGGCGGTAAACGGAGCGGTAAACGGAGCGGTAGACGAAGCAGTAGACGGGGCGGTAAACGGGGCTGTAGACGCGGTAGCAGTTACAGCGCCTTGTGTTTGCCGCATTGCGGATATCGCCGCATAATAACCACGCCAAAATTCATTTGGCATACCAAACCCCTTGTCCTCGTATACGAGCATCCCCGGTAGACGGGGCTGTAGACGGAGCAGTAGACGTGGCTGTAGACGGGGCTGTAGACGAAGCGGTAGACGCGGTGGCACTTACAGCGCCTTGTGTTTGCCGCATTGAGGCTATCGCCGCATAATAACCACGTCAAAATTCATTTGGCGTACCAAACCCCTTGTCCTCGTATACGAGCATCCCCGGTAGACGGGGCTGTAGACAGAGCGGTAGACGGAGCGGTAGACGTGGCTGTAGACGGGGCTGTAGACGAAGCGGTAGACGCGGTGACACTTACAGCGCCTTGTGTTTGCCGCATTGAGGCTATCGCCGCATAATAACCACGTCAAAATTCATTTGGCGTACCAAACCCCTTGTCCTCGTATACGAGCATCCGCGGTAGACGGGGCTGTAGACAGAGCGGTAGACGGAGCGGTAGACGTGGCTGTAGACGGGGCTGTAGACGAAGCAGTAGACGCGGTGGCACTTACAGCGCCTTGTGTTTGCGGCATTAAGGCTATCGCCGCATAATAACCACGCCAAAATTCATTTGGCGTACCAAACCCCTTGTCCTCGTATACGAGCATCCCCGGTAGACGGGGCTGTAGACAGAGCGGTAGACGGAGCGGTAGACGTGGCTGTAGACGGGGCTGTAGACGAAGCGGTAGACGCGGTGGCACTTACAGCGCCTTGTGTTTGCCGCATTGAGGCTATCGCCGCATAATAACCACGTCAAAATTCATTTGGCGTACCAAACCCCTTGTCCTCGTATACGAGCATCCCCGGTAGACGGGGATGTAGACGGAGCGGTAGACGTGGCTGTAGACGAAGCGGTAGACGCGGTGGCACTTACAGCGCCTTGTGTTTGCCGCATTAAGGCTATCGCCGCATAATAACCACGCCAAAATTCATTTGGCGTACCAAACCCCTTGTCCTCGTATACGAGCATCCCCGGTAGACGGGGCTGTAGACAGAGCGGTAGACGTGGCTGTAGACGGGGCTGTAGACGAAGCGGTAGACGCGGTGGCAGTTACAGCGCCTTGTGTTCGCCGCATTAAGGCTATCGCCGCATAATAACCACGCCAAAATTCATTTGGCGTACCAAACCCCTTGTCCTCGTATACGAGCATCCCCGGTAGACAAGGCTGTAGACAGAGCGGTAGACGGAGCGGTAGACGTGGCTGTAGACGGGGCTGTAGACGAAGCGGTAGACGCGGTGGCACTTACAGCGCCTTGTGTTTGCCGCATTAAGGCTATCGCCGCATAATAACCACGCCAAAATTCATTTGGCGTACCAAACCCCTTGTCCTCGTATACGAGCATCCCCGGTAGACGGGGCTGTAGACAGAGCGGTAGACGTGGCTGTAGACGGGGCTGTAGACGAAGCGGTAGACGCGGTGGCAGTTACAGCGCCTTGTGTTCGCCGCATTAAGGCTATCGCCGCATAATAACCACGCCAAAATTCATTTGGCGTACCAAACCCCTTGTCCTCGTATACGAGCATCCCCGGTAGACGGGGCTGTAGACAGAGCGGTAGACGTGGCTGTAGACGTGGCTGTAGACGGGGCTGTAGACGAAGCGGTAGACGCGGTGGCAGTTACAGCGCCTTGTGTTCGCCGCATTAAGGCTATCGCCGCATAATAACCACGCCAAAATTCATTTGGCGTACCAAACCCCTTGTCCTCGTATACGAGCATCCCCGGTAGACAAGGCTGTAGACAGAGCGGTAGACGTGGCTGTAGACGGGGCTGTAGACGAAGCGGTAGACGCGGTGGCAGTTACAGCGCCTTGTCTTTGCCGCATTAAGGCTATCGCCGCATAATAACCACGCCAAAATTCATTTGGCGTACCAAACCCCTTGTCCTCGAATACGAGCATTCCCGGTAGACAAGGCTGTAGACAGAGCGGTAGACGGAGCGGTAGACGTGGCTGTAGACGGGGCTGTAGACCAAGCTGTAGACGCGGTGGCAGTTACAGCGCCTTGTCTTTGCCGCATTAAGGCTATCGCCGCATAATAACCACGCCAAAATTCATTTGGCGTACCAAACCCCTTGTCCTCGTATACGAGCATCCCCGGTAGACGGGGCTGTAGACGGAGCGGTAGACGTGGCTGTAGACGGGGCTGTAGACGAAGCGGTAGACGCGGTGGCACTTACAGCCCCTTGTGTTTGCCGCATTAAGGCTATCGCCGCAAAATTCATTTGGCGTACCAAACCTTTTGTCCTCGTAAACGAGCATTCCCGGTAGTTGGGGCTGTAGACAGAGCGGTAGACGGAGCGGTAGACGTGGCTGTAGACGGGGCTGTAGACGAAGCGGTAGACGCGGTGGTAGTTACAGCGCCTTGTGTTTGCCGCATAATAACCACGCCAAAATTCATTTGACGTACCAAACCCCTTGTCCTCGTATACGAGCATCTCCGGTAGACGGGGCTGTAGACGAAGCGGTAGACGCGGTGGCACTTACAGCGCCTTGTGTTTGCCGCATTGCGGCTATCGCCGCATAATAACCACGCCAAAATTCATTTAGCGTACCAAACCCCTTGTCCTCGTATACGAGCATCCCCGGTAGACGGGGCTGTAGACGGAGCGGTAGACGTGGCTGTAGACGGGGCTGTAGATGAAGCGGTAGACGCGGTGGTACTTACAGCGCCTTGTGTTTGCCGCATTGAGGCTATCGCCGCATAATAACCACGCCAAAATTCATTTGACGTACCAAACCCCTTGTCCTCGTATACGAGCATCCCCGGTAGACGGGGCTGTAGACGTGGCTGTAGACGGGGCTGTAGACGAAGCGGTAGACGCGGTAGCACTTACAGCGCCTTGTGTTTGCCGCATTGCGGCTATCGCCGCATAATAACCACGCCAAAATTCATTTGGCGTACCTAACCCCTTGCCCTCGTATACGAACATCTCCGGTAGACTTTTTTTATTTTTATTCAATTAAAAGGGCGGCAATTTTCGCAACTGCCTAGGGGCGGCGAATTTGTAAATCCGAACCTGGATATACATATACATATCTGTGTATATCTTATACACAGTCCCTCTTATATTTTTTTCTATTTTATAAACTATTAAACAGCAATACAAATTTTATGAAAACCGTACCTTTTTTTCAAATTTTGTACCTTTTTGGTAAGCCTGTCGTACTTTTTACAGAATTCATACTGGCAACACTGGAGTAGAGACCCAGTCTGGCTTTGGCCAGCAGACAGTACACTTCTGATCTGCGTCGCTTCGTATAACAATACCGCATGGCAGTATAAAATTTAAATCAACGAGTTAGTGTTCGATACCATTATATTCGGGTATATTTCTGTTAACCGGCTATGATTTTTATTTTTTTATTTCAAAAATGTATAGATAAAATGATGGACGTGATAATTCTACAATTATAATAAGTAACAAAAATATCTCAAAAATATGACAATCAAAATTTAAATATTCTTATTATAAAAATCCCTTGAATGTGCAGGCAATAACAACTATAATTTCCAATGGGTATTTAGGATAAAACTAAAATAACAGAATTGAGAAGAATTATCATTTTGTAATATTTTGATTTATGTAAATGAAATTGTTTTCGTATTTTCCATAATGTATTTTGCAAATAAATTGCTGTATTCGTTTATGTTGTTTGGAATGTTGGTTTATTTCTTCGAATTGTTTTAGAGATAGGATGTTTTTGTAGGTTTCTTTATTGTTATGCAGGTTACTGAGTTGTGTTTTATATTGTATGAATTTGAATATACGAATAATAAAAGTGTGCTAAAATACAAATGTTCTATTTGAGGTATTTCTCTGACAAGTTAATTAATTTTCAGTTTCTGTTGCACCAATATGTAATTTTTTTAAATGTTTGAATTTGTTTAAATGTCTTATTATATAATAATTCTTTATATTTATACAATCATTTATAGAAATACTATAAATTTATCAATGTTGAGTTTTTTCAATCATATATTATATAATTCTAGACACTTTAGTTTTGGTTGAGAAATAAAAATTAGCTCTAGTTGTTCGTCAGTAATATATACACTACATAATTTTATTTCTGTTAAAGAATGGTATTTTGTACAAAAGTTTTCAACTCCTGGATCTGTTATAGCACAATCTGCAATAGAAACATTAATATATTTATTTGTGTAAGTTGTGGGTGTAATGCGTTTAATACAGACATTGTAATGTTAAACTATTGAGGGAGTCACAATACTTGGCGATCAATTCAACTACATTATTATTACCACAGTCTACATCTCTAATGGTTAGAAACTTGAGATTTGTACCACATAACTTTAAAAGAGGTTCCAATTGAATCTTATATCCTAAATAAAATGAATAGTATACAGACCCATCCATTCCTCCTACATGAAGTTTTTGTACAGATTTCCATAACTGACGACACAAAATTTACCGTCGTTTACAAACTAATTCAACATATATCTATTCTTAAGTAGTAATATTTCTAATATCTGCACCAAACAGTCATCGTTCAATATGTCTATGCTCACTAATGACATGTTCTATAAAATGCACAATTTAATAATATAACAGATTATAACCTAACTTTTTGTATTTACTCACGTTGAAAGTGTAGATTTTCCTTCCCAATCTTATTGTACAGGGTTAGGCGATTGAAGTGTTACCAATTTCACACCGGTATAACGACAATTATGTCAAATTCATACCAATGACAGCTCTTTATATTGTTTACAAGCTACCACAAGCATTTGCGTCTAAGTTTTATAGAACAAAAGTTATTCGAAATGGAATTCAAACGTAATTGTGTGATTGCGTTATATTTGGCTGTAAAATCACAACCAGCTATTGTTCGTGAGCTCAGCCATCTCAAATTGAATAAAATGTTTGTGTATCGCACCATAAATCGTTATAATGATACATGCAGCATTGCCAAACGCTATGGTGATGGACGAAAAAGAACAGCAACACCACCTGAAACCGTTCGGAAAGTGAAGGATCGTCTTGAACGTAATCCACGTCGTAGTGGTAATCAAATGGCCAAAGAACTGAACATATCCCAGCGAAGCATCCGACGCATATTCCAAAATGAGCTCGAGGTAAAGCCTTACAAGTTTCAACATGATCTTACACCAAAGCAAAAAAAGTTAGACTCGAAAGAGCAAAGGAGTTGTTACGCTTGCACGAACGTGGCGAATTTGCAAACATTGTGTTCTCTGATGAGAAAAATTTCCCTATTGAGCAGTTCATAAACTCTCAAAATGATCGTGTTTACTTAACTGAACGCACTTACGAAAATTTGAGCCTACGAACGGCCACTCGAAGTAATTTTCCATCTCAAGTAATGGGATAGGCAGCTGTGAACGCCGATGGACGCTGTCCAATCGTTTTCATCGAGCCTGGTTTCAAAGTCAATGCGACTTATTATCGGGAAAATGTTTTGGAAGCTGCTTTAGAGCCGTGGGCACGCAAAAATTTCGGTCGTAGACCATGGATGTTCCAACAAGACTCGGCACCGTCTCATAAAGCTCGTGTGAACCAAGAATGGTTTAAAAACCATGTTCCTCATTTCATTTCGTCCACACAATGGCTTTCGAATTCGCCAGATGCAAATCCGATGGACTATTCCATCTGGGCCATTTTGGAGAGCAAGGTGAGGACTAAAAAATATGCCAGTATGGATGCGCTGAAGAAAGCCATTGTACGGAAATGGGCCAAAATACCGCAAGATCACATTCGTGCAGCATGCAACTCTTTTTTTAACCGTTTGAAGGCCATAGTCAAGGCAAAAGGTGGCCACATCGAGCTAAAGTGAATGGATTCTGAAATTTTTGTTATTTCCACACATTTTTGTAATTTGAATCAATAAAAAATAATTTCACAAAAAAATATGGTCGTTTGATTAGGTAACACTTCAATCGCCTAACCTTGTAGTATGCAAATATGTATGAAAAAAAATCACCTTTGACTAATATTTATTAAACACTAGCTGGTACCCGCGACTTCGTTCGCGTGGAATTTAGGTTAGTGAATATTGGTACATTAAGTTCAGTTGGGTAAATAATACAGATAGATAATACAGATTTTTGTATGATAATTAATCAATAAAACAGGTCAAATGTTGCGCACCCATTTTTTTTATCTAATACATGTTTCGGGATATACACTCGACAAATTAATTAAGGGGACACCTAAAAAATAGCATGTTTTCAAATGCTTGTAACATGGTCAAAAATTAACTTTTTTCAAAACTTTTTTATTATAAAATTGAGAAAATTTACTCTACTTTATGATGGTCTAATTCGTTCCTCAACATCTTTTCATTTTTTAACTTTTTTTATGTAATTATATAAATTTAAAAAAATCTTCATATTTTGACACTTGATGTAGAGTGCATTTATGTAGAAAATGAAATTTTGAAATAACCTTTTTGTAGAGAATTTTAATACCTTCAAATTTATATTCGTGCGGAAAAAATGTGACGAAAATTTGCAAAGGTATTACAGTTTTAGTGAAAATCAGGAAAAAATAATTCAAATGAATATAGCCGGAGTAATTTTGGTGGTACAGAAAATAAATAAAAATAAAAATGAAGCTCAAAGTATCACCTTTCACACTATGCAATGTAATGAAAGATTTTTTTATGAATTACAAAAAATATTCAAACTTTAAACAGAATAGAAAATATGAGTAATTAGCCAGTAAAATTAAAACAAAGAATACATACCCTAAACATTACATTTTAGGTGGCCCGAGCTAGAGGTCTCATTAACAATACATGTTCTTTATAATTCATTTTTATTTTTTTAAATAGGACCATATTACGCGAAGATATTCAACTTTGATGTCTCAACATCAGAAAACCCAAAAAAATTACAAATTGCAAATTGTTTTCGTAAAATAAAGCAGGTCATGGAATGTTTAAGAAGTCAAAAAATACTTATTTTTACTAAATATTTATTTTTACATGCACAAATGCATGTATACAGTAAGCACACATATTTAGGTACAATTTTAAAACCATATGGATCATTTTGGGTTATTATTTCAGTAAAATAATGCATTTTCTGACTTCTTAAAATTTTTCATAAGCTGCTTTATTTCGAGGAAAATTTCAATAAATTCCAATTTGTAATTTTTTTGGGTTTTCTGATGTTGAGACATCAAAGTTGAATATCTTCGCGTAATATGGTCCTATTTAAAAAAATAAAAATGAATTATAAAGAACATTTATTGTTAATGAGACCTCTAGCTCGGGCCACCTAAAATGTAATGTTTAGGGTATGTATTCTTTGTTTTAATTTTACTGTCTAATTACTCATATTTTCTATTCTGTTTAAAGTTTGAATATTTTTTGTAATTCATAAAAAAATCTTTCATTACATTGCATAGTGTGAAAGGTGATACTTTGAGCTTCATTTTTATTTTTATTTATTTTCTGTACCACCAAAATTACTCCGGCTATATTCATTTGAATTATTTTTTCCTGATTTTCACTAAAACTGTAATACCTTTGCAAATTTTCGTCACATTTTTTCCGCACGAATATAATTTGAAGGTATTAAAATTCTCTACAAAAAGGTTATTTCAAAATTTCATTTTCTACATAAATGCACTCTACATCAAGTGTCAAAATATGAAGATTTTTTTAAATTTATATAATTACATAAAAAAAGTTAAAAAATGAAAAGATGTTGAGGAACGAATTAGACCATCATAAAGTAGAGTAAATTTGCTCAATTTTATAATAAAAAAGTTTTGAAAAAAGTTAATTTTTGACCATGTTACAAGCATTTGAAAACATGCTATTTTTTAGGTGTCCCCTTAATTAATTTGTCGAGTGTAGAGTAGCTTATGTCCTTCCTCAGGATGCAAGCTATCTTCCTGCCAAATTTCATTAAGATCGGTTCCGCGGTTTAGCCGTGAAAAAGTAAAAAACAGACAGAAAGACAGATCCACTTTCGCATTTTTATAATATTAAGCATGGATACAAAATCGTAAATATCTCGGCTCCTTAGTAAGATAGTTTTTCTCCCTAAACCCCGAACCCTCGTAGTGGTTTACCTTTCGGATCGATTAAAAATAATTACCACCCTTCATATGTGACAGGTGGTGAAATATTTTAACCAAATAAATTTTTTTCCCACACAAACATTTCCACCCCCTTGAAATTTCTTAGGGGATAAAATTTTTGGATTCGAAGTAACCTATGCCCTTTCTCAAGATGCAAGCTATCTCCCTGCCAAATTTCATCAAAATCGGTTCAGCGGTTTAGCAGTGAAAAAATAGCAAACAGACAGAGAGACGGATCCTCTTTCGCAATTGTAATATTAAAATCTTAAATATCTCGTCTCATAAGTAAGATAGGTTGTTGTTTTTTTTCCTTCTAACCCCCACCCCCATGCTATTTTTCCCGCCAGATCGAATGAAACTTATTACAACCCTTCATATGTAAAAGGGGGTGAAATATATATTTTTTCATTTGTTTTGGTTCACATTCATTATACAAAATCGTAAATATCTCGGTTCCTATGGGAGATAGGGGATTGTTTTCCCCCCCTAATACTCCTCATTCCCGTAGTATTTTTCCCGCCGGAACGAATGAAAACAATTACAGCCCTTCATATGTGACAGGGGGTGAATTATAAAAAAAAATCCCATACAAACATTTCCACCCCCTTTCAATTTCATAGGGGATGAATTTTTGGGATTCGAAGTAGCCTATGTCCTTTTTCAAGATGCAAGCAATCTACCTGCCAAATTTCATCAAAATCGGTTCAGCGGTTTAGCCGTGAGAAAATAGCAAACGGAGAGACAGATCCACTTTCACATTTATAATATTAAAATCTTAAATATCTCGGCTCATAAGTAAGATAGGTTGTTGTTTTTTTTCCTTATAACCCCCACCCCCATGATATTTTTCCAGTTAGATCGAATGAAACTTATTACAACCCTTCATATGTGAAAGGGGTGAAATATATATATTTTTATTTGTTTTGGTTTTTTTTGAATTTGAATTTCGTAAGAGGGGTGGAGCCGAGGCTCCGGCACTTAGGCCACTAGGGCCCATTGTGCTCCCCTGGGTTTCTAAGACACGTTGAAAAGGTCCGTTGCTTCAGCGAAGCATAGGATCCTTTTCCTCGACATGTCCTGAATATCTTTTGACTCGAGAAAAGGGGAGCCAAGGTATTTGCTCCTTAGTGCTGCAAGTGCTATGCAATCACATAGGATGTGTTCTGAGGTTTCTTCCTCTGTGTGGCATTTCCTGCACTGTGGGTTAGGCGCTATGCCTATAGTGTGGAGATGACTGTTCATGTACCCGTGGCCTGTTAGGAGGCCCGTTACGATTCTGAGTTGTCTTCTGCTTAAGTTCAGAAGATATTCTGTTGTCTTAGGCGAGTAGTCCTTAATGAAGGATCTTGCTTGTCTAGGTCTTTGTCTAGAGGTCCAAGATTGCTGGAACCGCTCAATGGCGCAGTTCCAGATCTCGTGCCTCACGTTTTTTGGGGATATTCCGAAGGCTGGTTCTGGACCTATTAAAGGTTCGCACGCTCCAGCTACCGCTAGAGCGTCAGCTTCTTCATTTCCCTTGATTCCACTATGGCCTGGAACCCATAGGATCTTCACATAGTTCTCAGCTGAGAGTTTAGTGAGTTTTTGTCGACATTCCTCGACCAATCGTGACCCTATCTTGTGAGAGAGTAGGGCCATTATGGCAGCTTGGCTGTCGGAACAAATGTAGATATGTCTACTTTTGTATCCTCGTTTGAGGTTTTCTTCTACGCAGGCCATTATCGCATAGATTTCTGCCTGGAAGACTGTGGGATATTTACCCAGGGCAAATTTGAGTTTGACCCTGGGTTTTTCTCCGTACACTCCAGCTCCAGTACCTTCCCTGTTCCGCGACCCATCTGTATACCAGACGAGGCCATGGGGTTTTAGGAAGGAACGGTCGTTGGAGCGCCATTCTTCCCTTTCTGGGATATACACTTTGTAGGGTTTGCTAAAGGAAAAATAGGAGATCATTCCGTCACTTCCCATTTGGGAAATGGGAATGGTCGACCTCAGTCTCGAGGCAACTTTGGTATGTCCCGTATTTTCCTGAGTGGGTTTCCAGTGCCCCGTACGCATTAGCCTGTGTGCCGCCGCCTGGGCCTCGGCCTCTATCACCAAGTGTAGAGGCACAAGGCCAAGCAGCAGCTCCATAGCCGACGTCGGGGTAGTTCGCATAGCGCCTGTGATGTTTTGGTTTACATTCATTATACAAAATTGTAAATATCTCGGGTCCTATGGGAGATAGGGGGTTGTTTTCCCCCCTAGAAACCCCCACTCCCGTAGTATTTTTCCCGCCGGATCAAATGAAAATAATTGCAGCTCTTCATATGTGACAGGGAGTGAATTATTAAAAAAAAAAAATCACATACAAACATTTCCACCCCCTTTTAATTTCTTAGGGGATGAATTTTGGAATTCGAAGTAACCTATGTCATTTCTCAGGGTGTAAGCTATCTCCCTACCAAATTTCATCAAAATCGGTTCAGCGGTTTAGCCGTGAAAAAATAGCAAACCAACAGAGAGACAGATCCACTTTCGCATTTAAAATATGTATTAAATCTTAAATATCTCGGCTACTAAGTAAGATAGGTTGTTGTTTTTACCTTATAACCCCCCCCACCCCCATGTTATTTTTCCCGCTAGATCGAATGAAACATATTACAACCCTTCATATATGAAAGGGGGTGAAATATATATATTTTCATTTGTTTTGGTTTACATTCAATATACAAAATTGTAAATATCTCGGTTCCTATAGGAGATAGGGGGTTGTTTTCCCCCCTAGAACCCCCCACTCCCGTAGTATTTTTCCCGCCGGATCGAATGAAAATAATTGCAGCCCTTCATATGTGACAGGGGGTGAATTATTAAAAAACATTCCCATACAAACATTTCCACCCCCTTTTAATTTCTTAGGGGATGAATTTTGGAATTCGAAGTAGCCTATGTCCTTTCTTAGGATGTAAGCTATCTCCCTACTGAATTTCATCAAAATCGGTTCAGCGGTTTAGCCGTGAAAAGGTAACAAACAGACAGACAGACAGACACACTTTCGCATTTATAATATTAGTATGGATTTATGCAAAAAATTTATTTATGTAAAGACAAGTTTCTGTTTGTATTGTAATTACATTAATTTACACAATAATGCAAATATTTATGAAAAAAAATCATATTTGACTAGTATTTATTGAACACTTTTGTAAACGTGTCGTTACTGATATATTAAAATTAATCCGTTGACATCTCAATTATATTACCATATAAAGTTGAGACAAGTTTCCGATTATATTGCAGTGACATTATTCTATACGGATACACAAATATTTGTGGAAAAAATTCACCACTTGAATAATTTTTGAACATTTTGTTTCACGTGGATATCGAATTTTTGTAAGCGAAGAAGTAAATACTTATATCACTAATAATAAATATTTTGTTTACATTAAGTAATTTCCTTTTAATATTGATTTGAATTTGTATTTTAGCACACTTTTATTATTCGTATATTCAAATCCATACAATATAAAACACAACTCAGTAACCTGCATAACAATAAAGAAACCTACAAAAACATCCTATCTCTAAAACAATTCAAAGAAATAAACCAACATTCCAAACAACCTGAACGAATACAGCAATTTATTTGCAAAATACATTATGGAAAATACGAAAACAATTTCATTTACAAATATCAAAATATTACAAAATTATAAGTCTTCTCAATTCTGTTATTTTAGTTTTATCCTAAATACCCATTGGTAATTATAGTTGTTATTGCCTGCACATTCAAGGGATTTTAATAATACGAATATTTAAATTTTGGTTGTCATATTTTTTAGATATTTTTGTTACTTATTATAATTGTAGAATTATCACGTCCATTATTTTATCTATACATTTTTGAAATAAAAAAAATAAAAATCATAGCCGGTTAACAGAAATATACCCGACTCCCTTATGGCGGGATTTGAAAGCCGCACACAGAAAAAAAATTATTATATGAAGAATAAAAAAAAAATACAATATGGTTGATGATAATATTCAAAATTGAGTGAATCGATGCTTGTGGATTATTTTAACACTGGTGTGTTATAGCGTGCTGGCTCACCGAGCCTCTTACTATATTATAGTTTATAATGCAAGAGGGCCCAGAGCCCTGTTTTAACATAACGGGTAGGAATTTGATTTGGATTTAATCAAATGATGAAACGCAGTTTTCAATTATTATCGGAATTTATTTTATTCTTTACTATAGACATCTATAGTGAAGACGGAACTACACTAGTAAGTATACAAAACATATCAATAACTAAACCTAATATATATACATATACGATGGCTGACAGTCACAAATGTTACGACAAACTCCTTCTGTGGGAAATATTGGTACGAGATGGTTTCCGTACAATCGATGATAAGGGAAAAGCCTATGCACCCAAGCATGATGTTTATATTTTAATTAGTAATGAAATGAAAAAAACGTGGTTCCATTATAACCCTCCGCCATGTACATACTATTGTTCACAATGATCGTAACCAATTTAAAACGTTACTCATTGAAAAATATGACATCGAAAAGAATACCTGCGCAGATACGAAGGACAGTAGATTTAACTCCACTACAGACACGACTCTTAATACATCAGAAACAATTAGCTATTCGAAGAATATTAAACTCGTTTTATCTGCGAAACATTGGTTACAAATGAAACCAAGAAAATTAATTTCTGGCGAGCGTTTGTACTGGAAACTCAAAGAGGGGTGGGCAGATATAATTGCTCACAGAATAACTCAGCAACATAGCGGGATATCATGTATGTTTTCATTTAAAAATAACATTGTTACCCCCACCGCTAATGCACGATGTTATGCAACCTTCACGGGTACCTGCGTTCAATGCAAAGCATTAATCAAAGGCGAGATACTAAGAGAGCCGAAGATAGACGTCGATGTAACTGTTATGTGTTTTATAAATAATGTCATCCCCGTAGCCCACTCTGGCGGAAAAAAAGGCAGTTGAGAGGTGCAGAGAGGGAACGAGTTGCCTCGAAATTAATAGATCAGAAAAAGATGCAGTAACATACAGGCGTGAAGAGGCGAAGCGAATAAAACAATTCGGTGAACAAGAACCACCGACATTACCGAATTGTTCAGTTCTAAGAAAATCAAAAGAACAGCAGTTACTTAAAATATATGGATTAACGTTTATGAATCCTGTAACCAATTTGTTGCATCAGGCTAAGTATGGCAAGTATGCTGGTTCCATACACGCTGTCAGTTCTATTGTATATACATATTGGACGTCTGAACAACAGCAGATATATGAGCCATTCCACGTCAAGCGGGACAGTTTTTGACCTCATGTTTTCTGATTTGGCTATATTTTTTTTACAGCTTCTTTGGACCCAATTTATATGTCAAACAATTTTTATTTTATTTTTATCACCCCTAGTTTAGAAGTTACAAGGGGTTGAAATTTCGGAAAAACGGCAAAAAATCGAAAACAGGCTCTCCTTTAACTGCTTATATCTCCGGTTCTATTCATCCTACATACTTCAACAAAACAACATTTTAAAGCTCTTGAATGTCACTTTAATAACGTTTTTATTTTATTGTTATAAACAATTATATTATTTATTTATTTAACGTGGTTTTCAAGGCGAGAACACGCTTTTAAAATTTTGAAAAAATATCAGTGTATTCCTTGATCAATTCTCTATAAAACTGTTGAGTTACAGAATGGAACTCCGATGAGAACTGTCTCAAAAAAAGTGATTTGTACAAAAAACCGCGCGCGCGCATATCCGCACGGCTTGTGTCGCGGTATTGCTCAGTAAAGGAAGAATTTTGCCAAGGTCATGGTTGATTATTATAGATTTTGTTGCGAAAAATTCGAAAAAAATACCAGGAACTGCCGAACAGTGGTGCAACACCCTTAAAAATAGTGTTGAAGGGGGAAAACCCCGTTCCCAAGTGATTTGCAATTTATCTCTAAAATCCATAGCGGTAACGGGGTATTTTTATGGTTGATATTTATTGGAGACACTAAGACAAATCGGTTGATATCATGTATACTGTGTTTGACCAAACATTACCCTCAATAATTATATTTAATTGAATATGAAAAAAATGTATACAACAAAACTTTGGTGAACTTTCAAGTGCACTTGCTTCTGTTCTAGTAATTGAATACTTTTAAGAGGGACTCAATTTGTTTGTACATACGATCATTTTGAGAGTTTATGAACTGCTCAATAGGGAAATTTTTCTCATCAGAGAACACAATGTTTGCAAATTCGCCACGTTCGTGCAAGCGTAACAACTCCTTTGCTCTTTCGAGTCTAACTTTTTTTGCTTTGGTGTAAGATCATGTTGAAACTTGTAAGGCTTTACCTCGAGCTCATTTTGGAATATGCGTCGGATGCTTCGCTGGGATATGTTCAGTTCTTTGGCCATTTGATTACCACTACGACGTGGATTACGTTCAAGACGATCCTTCACTTTCCGAACGGTTTCAGGTGGTGTTGCTGTTCTTTTTCGTCCATCACCATAGCGTTTGGCAATGCTGCATGTATCATTATAACGATTTATGGTGCGATACACAAACATTTTATTCAATTTGAGATGGCTGAGCTCACGAACAATAGCTGGTTGTGATTTTACAGCCAAATATAACGCAATCACACAATTACGTTTGAATTCCATTTCGAATAACTTTTGTTCTATAAAACTTAGACGCAAATGCTTGCGGTAGCTTGTAAACAATATAAAGAGCTGTCATTGGTATGAATTTGACATAATTGTCGTTATACCGGTGTGAAGTTGGTAACAGTTCAATCACCTAACCCTGTACAATAAGATTGGGAAGGAAAACCTACACTTTCAACGTGAGTAAATACAAAAAGTTAGGTTATAATCTGTTATATTATTAAATAGTGCATTTTATAGAACATGTCATTAGTGAGCATAGACATATTGAACGATGACTGTTTGGTGCAGATATTAGAAATATTACTACTTAAGAATAGATATATGTTGAATTAGTTTGTAAACGACGGTAAATTTTGTGTCGTCAGTTATGGAAATCTGTACAAAAACTTCATGTAGGAGGAATGGATGGGTCTGTATACTATTCATTTTATTTAGGATATAAGATTCAATTGGAACCTCTTTTAAAGTTATGTGGTACAAATCTCAAGTTTCTAACCATTAGAGATGTAGACTGTGGTAATAATAATGTAGTTGAATTGATCGCCAAGTATTGTGACTCCCTCAATAGTTTAACATTACAATGTCTGTATTAAACGCATTACACCCACAACTTACACAAATAAATATATTAATGTTTCTATTGCAGATTGTGCTATAACAGATCCAGGAGTTGAAAACTTTTGTACAAAATACCATTCTTTAACAGAAATAAAATTATGTAGTGTATATATTACTGACGAACAACTAGAGCTAATTTTTATTTCTCAACCAAAACTAAAGTGTCTAGAATTATATAATATATGATTGAAAAAACTCAACATTGATAAATTTATAGTAGAAGGGAATCTATTTCTATAAATGATTGTATAAATATAAAGAATTATTATATAATAAGACATTTAAACAAATTCAAACATTTAAAAAAATTACATATTGGTACAGCAGAAACTGAAAATTAATTAACTTGTCAGAGAAATACCTCAAATAGAACATTTGTATTTTAGCACACTTTTATTATTCGTATATTCAAATTCATACAATATAAAACACAACTCAGTAACCTGCATAACAATAAAGAAACCTACAAAAACATCCTATCTCTAAAACAATTCGAAGAAATAAACCAACATTCCAAACAACATAAACGAATACAGCAATTTATTTGCAAAATACATTATGGAAAATACGAAAACAATTTCATTTACATAAATCAAAATATTACAAAATGATAATTCTTCTCAATTCTGTTATTTTAGTTATATCCCAAATACCCATTGGTAATTATAGTTGTTATTGCCTGCACATTCAAGGGATTTTTATAATAAGAATATTTAAATATTGATTGTCATATTTTTGAGATATTTTTGTTACTTATTATAATTGTAGAATTATCACGTCCATCATTTTATCTATACATTTTTGAAATAAAAATCAGCCGGTTAACAGAAACATACCCGAATCCCTTATGGCGGGATTTGAAAGCCGCCCACAGAAAAAAAATTATTATATGAATAATGAAAAAAATATACAATATGGTTAATGATAATATTCAAAATTTAGTGAACCGATGATTGTGGATTTTTTTAACACTGGTGTGTTATAGCGTGCTGTCTCACCGAACCTCTTATCTTAATATACAGGCTGTTTAAAAAAGCCCGGTACCCCGGAATAACTCTTTTCCTTTGCCTTGAACCAAAAAATGTTCAAGGAAAAAGTTGCTTGGTTTCGAGGAGAGGATCGTTTGCATACCAAACCACCCCTCAGCCACTCACCCCCTTACGGGGGACGGGCGTGGGTTAAAATTTTCAAATGGGAACCCTTATTTTTTATTAGCTTATCAAGTTCTACGATCAAAAGTAAATATCTTTTGACCGAAACTTTTTTTTCTTGGGGCTAATCCTTCGCCACTAATGAGCATGAAACAGCAATTAAAAAATGTTCAAAAATCAATTTTCACTCCCCGGAATAACTATTTTTCTTTTCCTTGAACCAAAAAATGTTCGGACAAAAGTTGCTTGGTTTCAAAGGGAGGATCGTTTGCACCCCCCCTCTCCTCTCCCAATCCGGGGGGTGTGAGTGAGTTAAAATTTTCAAATGAAAATTCCTATTTTTTATTCTCTCATGGAATTCTTCGAATGAAAATGAATATTTTGTCCCAGAAAAAAAATGGGACAAAAATATAAATTACGTGTAACATGTTCCTCCGCTATGGACTCCTAAACTACTTAACCGATTTTAATCAAATGTGTACACCGTGTGCAGTTTGATCCAACTTGAAACATAGGAGGCCTCCTATGGGAAATGGGGGGGGTTGCCCCCCCCCGCCCCTTTTTTTAAAGAGAGTTCCTATTTTTTTACGGTGGTGGTGGTTGGGGGCTGTAAAGCTTCCTATGGGAAAAGGGGGGGGGGGGTGCCCCCCCTTTTTTAAAATAGAGTTCCCACTTTTTTACAGTGATAGTGGTGGGGGACTGTTAAGCCTCCTTTGGGAAATGTGGGGGGGTCGACCCCCCCCCTTTTAAAGAGAGTTCACATCTTTTTACGGGGAGGTGGTGGGGGGCTGTAAAGCCTCCTATGGCTAGAGTAAATTTTCGTATGCATCTAGGCTTCTGGGTATAATTTTAAAGCTTCCGCGGTGATTTTCATATGCATTCTTGGGTTTTGGGTATAATTATAGGCAACTATACTGTAGTGTTTGTCTTATTTTGTGGTGTTTAATTTATATTACAAATAATTTCTGTTTTGGTTGTGAGTAAATTTTCTGTCTATTTCCTCTTTGACAGTTTTTGCATTCCGTAATAAAAAGTTTCACTTCTAACGCTTATAGTTTTCGACTGACGCTTTCATTTTTTTTTGTAGTAAACGAATTCAATATTCATAGTTAAGACAGGACAACGTCTGTCGGGTCAGCTAGTTATATTATAGTTTATAATGCAAGAGGGCCCAGAGCCCTGTTTTAACATAACGGGTAGGAATTTTATTTGGATGTAATCAAATGATGAAACACAGTTTTCAATTATCGGAATTTATTTTATTCTTTACTATAAACATCTATAGTGAAGACGGAACTTCACTAGTAAGTATACAAAACATATCAATAAGTAAACCTAATATATACATAGTAACTAATTCTAATTCTTATAAATTCTCAAGACAAATTCACAGGATACGGTAAGTGGGTAAGGCAGAATAGATTCCCGATGCGAGGACAACGAAGCCTGTTATGGTTACCATGATGACGTGAATGGCGGAATGGGTCCCAAATTCAATTTATTTGAAATATACCATCATATCGTGATATTAAAATATATATATACGAAATTCGAATTTCTTATAGTCAAATAAAATATAACGATACGAATTTATCAGGGGGTTTCTCCCACTTTCCTTCGGTTGATATAGGTTCAACTTATTTACAGTATTACCATTGGTATAATACTGTTATATTTTACAAAATATATCGTTATGATTGTATACTGGGTGTCCCAGATAACTTTTCCAGCATGGGGATCTCAGTATCTATAAGACATACAGGTTTGGTTAAATGAGATGAATTATTTGTAAGAAAGGGGTGAGTATTACTACACCAAAAAATATTCATAATTTTATGTGGTTTAGGCTGTATACCCAAAAAACTGAAAATTCGGAATTTCTTTAAATGACCATAACTTTTTTGTCAAAGTAGATAGGTACTTTTTGTTTGCGGTTTCTTAAAGCACTTTTTTGTGTAGAATCGATTGGTGTATTTAGATTTTTTATATCACTTCCAGTTTCCGAGTTACGAGCCCTAACTTTAGTTTTTCTTATGGGCCACTAGGTTGACTATAGCATATTTGATATGCTATAGTAGGTATTACTTATTATCGAAAAAAAATTATAATGTATTTTTTTAAATAGTTCATTGTTTTCAAATATTCATTTGTTATTTTGATTGTTGTTATTGTGATTTTTCTTTACAATTTTTGTTTTTCATGGCTCACTTAAATGTTTGTAATAAAATACTTAGTAAATATCACTGGCATTTAGTACATCGACTTATTTTCGATAATAAGTATAGCAAGTGACACATCGTTGTAAAGTAGAGTAAAAAACAAGTTCAAATATGCCATAGCCAACTTAGCGGCCCATAAGAAAAACTAAAGTTAGGGCTCATAACTCGAAAACTAAAAGTTATGTAAAAAATCTTAATACACCAATCGATTCTACACAAAAAAGTGCTTTAAGAAACCATCTACAAAAAGTACCTATCTACTTTGACAAAAAAGTTATATCAATTTAAAGAAATCCCGAATTTTCAGTTTTTTGGGTATACCGCCTAAACCACATAGAATTATGAATATTTTTTTGTGTAGTAATACTCACCCCCTTCTTACTAGACTTGTGTAGTTCACGAACGAACTAGTTCAAAAGAGCGCTCTCATACGAGAACTAGACGAACTAGTTCGTATACGCTCCGCTCTTTTAGTTCAATAGTTCCCGGCTCCCACTATCTTTTAAAAATGCGTTCAGATATACATTGTGCCGATCAAATTTTCCTGTGCAATGTGCATTGCTGCGCATTACTTCATATATATTTCGGCATCTAGAATATTTTAGAACATATAGGTACTCTAGGTAACAAAAACCTTAACAATTAGACGTAAAAAATATAGATGCATCATAAAATATGGATGGAATATTCTGACACATAATTACGTGATTATTATGAGATTTTTTTTGTATAATCTGTAATAATAATGTATATTCTTTGAATAAAAATGTTGACGTGAGATTTTCAATGATCCCCGGCTCCCTTTAAATGAGATTTTGATGGACCCCCCCCCATTTTGAGACCACGGTAATTAATAGATGCCCCTAAAAATGCAAGTTTATATTTTGATAGTTTATTTAATTTGTATTTTTAATATAAACACTAGTAACTTTGCAGTAGCGTTTTTAATACGTAAGTATGATACAAGATACAATTACTAATCTCTAATTTACCTATGCAATATTATATGAAAAATTTATGTATATTATGAATGTTTATAATATTATATGAAAGGTTATGTTATGACTTATCAAAAGTCAACGGTGGCCATCTTTCATTGATTGAATGTCATTTCCAGAACGGACATCATATAGTTACAAAAAAATTCATGAACTAAAAGAACTAGGAGAACGAACTAGTTCATTAAGGACAATTGAACTATAAAGAGCACTCTCTGTCACGAACTAAAATGCCCAACTCTACTTCTTACAAATAATTCATCTCATTTAACCAATGCTGTATCTCTGATAGATACTGAGATCCCCATGCTAGAAAAGCTATCTGGGACACCCGGTATAATAGATAGAACTTTTTTCTACGCTTTTACCTGAATGCGAATTATGTATTCATATGTATGTGGTAAGCGAGAGTTCAATTATATTTTACATGTAGCGCAGAAAAACAAATAACAGGGGCATATATTAATAAAATGGCTTATTAATATTTAATGATATAATCATTCTTTAAGGAAAAGACATTCGTACGCAGCGCAGAAAACAACAACCAGGGACGTTGTTTAATGATATAACTTATTAATATCTCGTACTTTTATAATTGTTCCTGTTTAAGGAAAAACACATTCATACGCACCGCAGAAAACAGTAACCATTTTTGTTATGTAGAAAAAATAAATTTTGCCATAAATATTAGGTATTTGCGAAGCTTATATTTTACAGCCGGGATAATAAAATCAAAGAAATTACATCAACCTGAAAAATGGTTGAATCTCGTCGCGTCGCGAATAAATATTTTGTCTTCATGATATGTGGTTTGTTCTTGCTTGTTGTGTATATAAACTTGTTCAAAATGGCGGCGATTGGCACCGCACGTGTTCACTGAATTATATTACTTCAAGGTTGCAGGTAGCGGTACGGTACTTGATATCTCTTCGGTTTTGAAATTTAATATAATGATGTCATTATACGGGTACAATCTTCATTTTCTTTATTCACTTTTCTTGCGAAAAAAGCGTCGAATATAACATTCATAGTAGGTAGTAGTTGCCTCGTGCAGTGTTATAAACGGATATAATGGTATCAAACACTAACTCGTTGATTTAAAACTTTTATACTGCCATGCGGTATTGTTATAAAGAGCGACGCAAATCAAATGTGTACTGCCTGCTGGCCAAAGCCAGAGTGGCTCTTTTGCGCATCACGCAGTCTGCACCGTACGTCTCGTAGTGGTGGGGGATGACCGCGCAGGATCTACTTTACAATCTGATACTTGGCGCGTGGCCTCCCCTTTTACACTAACTTGGATTCGTCTATCGTGTTTATCAATGTTATATGTATTTTGTTCTATTTTGACTTATTACAATAGAATAACAATGGGGCGAAATTCTACTTTGTAACACTCTTCATTATATTTTTGCTATAAAATCAATCGCACACTCACAGTAATGAGAAAATACAAAAAAGGTTAATTTTTATCAAAGCAATATTTGCAGATAGAATTATAATCTGACAATAAAACGAACGTGTCCTAACATCACACTATAATATAAACGTTGCGTATATTTATTTATTTATTTATTTGTTTGTTTATATATTTATATGTCTGTCCGGTCACTATAAATTTATGGATTCATAAACGTTTAACTGGATTTTTTTCATTTCTTCACAATATCTAGATTCGTCCTTGATACAGTTTATAGGCTATATTTTTTTTACAAAATGATGATCGTTTCTGTGATATGATTTTTTCCCCGAGACACTACGTGAAAAATTTAGTAAAATTTATCTGTCAGACTGAATTTAGGTGTTTCGACACTAGGCTTTTGTTTCAGAATTTCTTGCATTTCGGCGTGCTCTGGTTGATTAAAATGACGTCAGAGCTGTCACTTTTCGTAAAACCACGTGCTTTTTGACGTCTCAGTTGTCATATTTTATGTGACGTTTATAAAAATATTAAATTGTTAATGTAATTGTTCACAATGTTTCAAATTTGTTCAAAAAAAGTTGTAGAATTGATGTAGTCCATCTAAAAATTTATAATTAATAATAATTAAGCCAGGGACGGCGTTTTAAAAGTATTTAAATTTGCATTTTCTAATAAAATTGTATTAAATATAATTTTTAATCGTTTTGTTGTAGGTAGGGGGATTAAGTCAGGGGCTGGTGTCGTTTGAAATATATGAAATTTTTGGAAACTGTCACATTTCGTAACGTTTGTAAAAATATTAGATTTTTTTTTTAATTATTCAAAAATTATAAATTTCAGAAAAACATGAAAATTATAATATAGATCAGTAGCGTCTGAAAAAAAATTATTGAATGATTTTTTTTTTTTAGTTTTGAGATTGATATAAATTTATTTAAAAAAATTTATAATAATGAAGTCAGGAGCGTCGCATAAAAAAAATTAAAATTGATATTTTTTAAAAGTGACGTAAATTAATTTTGATTGAAATTGATTAAAAATTAAAGTTCAGGAATATATAAAAATTTAAATTCGAAAAGTTTACATTAACCATTTTCTTATACAATAGGTAGTTTTTAATCATTCGGCTGTTGTGAAATATTAAATTTTTAATGTAATTGTTTCAAATTTGTTCAAAAAAGTTGTAGAATTGATGCAGTTTTTCTAAAAATTTATAATTAATACTAATTAAGCCAGGGACGGCATTTTAAAAGTATTTAAATTTGCATTTTTTAATAAAATGAATTAAATATAATTTTTAATCGTTTTGTTGAAGGAAGATTAAGTCAGGGGCTGGTGATGTTTTAAATATATGAAATTTTTGGGAACTGTCACATTTCTTAACGTTTATAAAAATATTAATTTTTTTTTTAAATTGTTCAAAAATTAGAAATTTCAGAAAAATATGAAAATTATAATATAGATCAGTAGCGCATCAAAAAAAATTATTTATGAATTATTATTTTTTTGAAAGTTCAGATTGATATAATAATTTTTTTTTTAAATTATAATTAAGTCAGGGGCGTCGCATGAAAATAATTAAAATTTCTATTTTTTAAAAGTGACGTAGACAAATTATTTTTAATTAAAATTGAACAAAAATTAAAAACTTCAGGAATATGTATGTAAAAATAAAAAGTTAACCATTTAATAAATAACAGTACATTTTATGTTGGGTAATTTATACATGTAATATTACTGAAAATTGTAATAATGATAAGTGATTATCACCGCCAATTTAAGAAAAAAATGAGTATCAGCAAAAAGAATGGAAAATTATTATAATATACAAATACGAGGGTCGCAGCCGAAGGCTGAGACCCGAGTAAATTTGTGATTAGGTATTTTGTACATGTAAGATTACTGAAAATTTTAAAATTGATTATCTCCGCCAAATTAAAAAATTAACTATCAAAAAATAGTGGAACGAGTATGATATATACATATACGAGGGTCGCAGACCCGAGTAAATTTGTGTAAAAAATATGGCGTGAAAGGGGGTTGGGGCGCGAAGCGCCCAGGGGCACAGCCCCTAGTCGTCTCCATAATATCAGACACGCTCACAAAAATTACACGTGCTAATAAATACATGATATATAAAACTTGTTTTATTGAAATTAATCCGTTGACATCTCAATTATATTACCATATAAAGTTTAGACAAGTTTCAAATTATATTGTATTTACATTATTCTACACAAGAATGCAAATATTTCTGAAAGAAAACATCACCTTTGACTGTTTATTGAACATTTTGGAAACGTGTCTTTAATGGTATATTGAAATTAATCCATTGACATCTCAATTGTATAACCATGTAAAGTTTAGACAAGTTTCTGATTATATTGCAGTGACATCATTCTACATGGGTACACTAATATTTGTGAAAACATTTCACCATTTGAATATTTTTTCAACATTTTGTTTCTAGCTGCCTTCGAATTTTTGTTAGCGAACAAGAAAAACTTGTAATAACTTTGGCACATTAAGATGTCGCTGTTTTGTTATTATTATTAAATGTAATACGTGTCATTAGTGGAGATTTGTAAGAAGCATTTTTATATTTAATATTCACTTTATCCTTAATATACAGGGTGTCCCATTTTAATCTATCACCCCCCTAATTTTTTTTATCTATCAATTAAATAAAAAAATACTTCAAATAAAAGTTGTTTGGTTTTGAGGGGGACCCAAAATGGCGTTATTAATTTTTTATTTTTTGGACGTCTTCATGGTCAAATAGGCCCAACTTTTTTTTTTCAAATGGAAACCTATATTTTTTATTACAATATCTTATTGTTTGGAAAAAAACAAGTAGCTTTTGTTTTAAACAATTTTTTGTATGACTTCATTTTTTTTTAATATTCAACAAAATAATTTTAGATTTTAGATCTTTACTAATTTTTTACTCGAAACCCATTAACTTTAGAGGAAAAGTGTAAAAAACAAAAAATGTTTATTTTAATATGATATAACTAGAAAAATTATTTCAGATTTTTTTATTTTATTTTTTATTTGCTTTAGTAATTTGAAGAGCAAAAGTTAACATAAAATCCTGATATAATTTTCCTAGTTATATCAGATTAAAATAAACATTTTTTGTTTTTTACATTTTTCCTCTAAAGTTAATGGGTTTCGAGTAAAAAATTAGTAAAAATCTAAAATGTTAAATTATTTTGTTGAATATTAAAAAAAAATGAAGTCATACAAAAAATTTTTTGAAACAAAAGCTACTTGTTTTTTTCCAAACAATAAGATATTGTAATAAAAAATATAGGTTTCCATTTGAAAAAAAAAAGTTGGGCCTATTTGACCATGAAGACGTCCAAAAAATAAAAAATTAATAACGCCATTTTGGGCCCCCCTCAAAACCAAACAACTTTTATTTGAAGTATTTTTTGATTTAATTGATAGATAAAAAAAATTAGGGGGGTGATAGATTAAAATGGGACACCCTGTATATAAAGCTCAACGTCTCTCTGTCTGTCTGTCTGTCCGTTAGTCCGCTTATCACTCGAGAACCACTTATCCGATTTACGTGATTTTTTTTAATTCATAGGTACATTCTCTGGCCAGGTTATAGGCTATATTTTGTTACATTAGGTAACATAACAACTAAGCAGTGACGATAATAGTAAATCAAGTCGGAAAGAAATTTACCGACGGCGCGCTGTTTTGCAATACGTTGCCTAAACCGTTGAATATAGAACAAAATAATGTATTAAAGAATTGTGTAGAATCAAAAGTGCTACAATAAAGTCCGCGACACCATATGTCTAACTTTTATATTTAAGCCACAATGACTGCTTTTATGTTACTAAGAAAACATAAAATATTTGGGTTATGTTTACATCGACTAATGACCTGCAAAACTTTAATCCTTATCGAAATAAATGATTTCATCGTCATAAGTACTTAATGTAGATATAATTTGCCTTTTACAGAATCCAATTTGGTCTTTTGGTTTAGGAAATAACGTGAAATAAGTATATACAATAACTTATCATTCGTGACAAAGCGCGCAAACTACGACTAGACGCACGCCGCGCTGGGCAGAGGGGACAGGCCTGTATTCTTTTGATTGTCAATTGTTTAAATCGTTTTCAATAATTAACTTTGAAATAAATAGAACAAAAATTATTTTTACTTATTGTTCTGATTCGCTTTTGTTAGATAAGTAATTTAAGTGTTGTTTGGTTTTTATTAGAAAAATAACTAATCGTGTTTATACTTAATTCAACTATATATTTTTAAAATCCTAAACAATAATACCGTAGTCCACGCGAGCGAAGCCGCACGGGCTCACGAAGAGCCTGCTCCAGATCCTACCTTTCCTAAATTCTCAGCGTTGTTAGAAAATGCGAACCGAACGTTCTTAGACGTAAATCTGAACGAATCAGTCTTACATAACTCTTCATTTTCATCTCCAGTTAAATCTATTCCAGTATCACAGTGGAACTAACTGCACATTCAGTGGCGAACCGTCAGAAAGCGTTAATGCCTTTTTAGAACGCATTGATGAATTACGGCTATGCTCGAAACATTTCAAAATTTCAGTAATGGTTCTCGGCAGTCGATCTATTTTCAGGAAGAGCTTCCATATGATTCAGGGCAATTCGCCGTAAGGTCCATACATGGGAAGAACTAGTCCAAGAAATGAAACTTGAGTTTCAACCGCACGATTACAACGAACAGCTAATGAACGAAATACGTAATCGCACTCAGGGCTCGGACGAATCAATCTGATTCTACGTAGCAGTTATGAGTAACCTGTTTGAGCGGCTTTCGTTTGCGTTAGCAGAAGAAGTCAAGATAAGGATCATTAAGAAAAATATATCTCCTTTCTACCAAGCACAGCTGAGTTTGATAGAAATTACGTCCATTGAACGTCTGGTGAGATTATGTAGATAGTTAGAGGTTAGCACGGCTAACATTGACGCCTTTACTGCACCGTCAACCAGCCGAAAATCTATAGAGCCTGATTTAGCCTACAAGAGCTCACGAAAGCCTGTGCCAGTACATGGAGTACGCACGGATGAAGTTTCAAGAAAGAAATGCTGACACTGCAATCAAGAGGGACATTTCCATCGTAAATACGATCATCGACCAAAAATGTTCTGTTTTGGATGTGGAAGAAGAGACGTAGTACGTCCTAACTGTCGCTAAATGTTCTAAATACCAAAGGACATCGGGAAACGGATCGTGGGGACAATAAAAGGTCGTACATCGCCCCAACAATCGTCGCGACCTTATTGTTTTGATGGGTGGGCGAGACAGAAATTTGAAAATCGGACAAAGTTGACATTAGATTATGTCCTGGCCTCTTCACCATCAGATGATAGACCGTATTTGGAGGTATCAATTTTAGGGAGTAAAATTTTAGGACTCTTAGATTCAAGGGCATCGCGTACCATTGTAGGTAAAGAGGGGTATGATTTCCTTTTGAGTTTGAATTGCTCAGTGAATATTCATGATAAGCCTTCTTGTACCGTGGCCGATGGTAGTCAACATTCTAGCTTAGGGTCAATCGCTACTCCTATAACTTTAATGGGTAAGGTCAGGATAATTGATATCGTAGTACCAACTTTACCACATACCCTTATTTTAGGCCTCGATTTCTGGACGAGTATGGGCATAGTACCCGATCTACGAAATGGTAAATGGCTGTTCTCTACAGATGTAAATATAGATTCTATCGGTACGAAAGAGTACCTTCAAAGAAATCTACCGCCTACTGAACATCAATAGTTGGATAAATTAGTTGACAATTATTTTAAAAGAATAGGTACCAAGTTAGGTTGTACACAGATGGTGCAGCACGAAATACTAACGGATGCTACTCCCATAAAGCAAAGGTATTATCCGGTGTCGCCAGGCATACAGAAGTGTATCAACAGTGAACTACAAAAGATGTTGGAAGAAGGAATAGTGGAGCCGTCAAATTCAGCCTGGTCTTCGCCTATTTTGCTGGTGAAGAAGAAAGATGGCAGTTATAGATTCTGCGCAAGGTTAACGCAGTGACCAAAAAGGATGCATATCTTTTGCCAATCTACAATATTGGATCGATTGAAGGATGCTCGGTATTTATCTTCTTTGGACATCAAATCTGCTTATTGACAAGTGCCCATGGCTGATGGTTCCAAAGATAAGACTGCATTCACGGTCCCAGGGAGAGGTCTTTTTCAATTTCGACGTATGCCGGTTGGGCTGCATAATTCCCCTGCTACCTGGCAAAGGTTGATAGATCGAGTTATGGGGCCTGAATGAGAACCACATGTTTTTGTTTATTTAGATGACATCATCATCATAACACCGACGTTTGAAGAACTCAGTCATTGACGTACGTAGATTGGTAGGTATGGCATCTTGTTATCGCAGATTCATCCCACATTTTTCGAGACCGTATCCACAAAGTGAATGACCATAATGAAGAGCCATAATAAATCAACTTTTCTAAGCAAGGCTGTTGTTTCGTGATCATAGTTGAAATTTTCAGCAATAATTTTATTTAATCCTGCTGATTTATAACTCATAATTCAGAATGGGAACATAAGCTTTTAATGCAACATCTTGTGCACTTGGTATTTTGGTCTGTTTCTTAATTGGTTGTTCAGATGCGATTGCTGATGATGGAGTAAGTATTAGAATTAGTCCCATAATATGTACCGTATTGTGACCACCGATCGTGTATACATTAATATCGACATTATCAGCAGCAAATTCAACGAACGACCCAGTTTCTGGAGGTAATATAAACGGTTGAGGATGATAAATTGTCGAAACTTCATACTTCGTCGTATCATGATATGTAGCTGTCAAGCCTAGACTTGATAATACATTTAAAATATACCGAGATCCAAATCATTTATATAAAAATGTTGACAAAGCTAATTGCAATCGAGAAATAAAAGTTCTCGATCTAGCTGCAGTGACAATAGCATGAGCAATCGATGTGAATTTTAATTTAAACGGTTCTAAATTCCCTTTTCGGTTTTTTAATATTATTTGCTCTAAAAACAGTAGTAGTGGTTTTTTATTCATTCAAATATATCCACACAGTAGTCAAATAATAATGATAATGATGCTATATTGAATTAAGTACATTTGTCGGTTTCTTGGACTCAGTAAGCATGGAGCTACTTTTATCGCACTGATAACAGCTGGCTTAAGTGGGATAGCACGTCGCACTGGCGCAGTGTTGCGAGCGTTTGGCCGTGGTAACGTGTTTAGTTAAAAAAAATAGTATAAATAAATAATATAATAACAATTCGTAAATCTATACAGTAAGACCTATCAATGTTTCCCATTTTACAATAATTCATATGTTTGGTAAATCATTAGACGCCACAATGAATATTAAAATAAATACAAAATACCTTTTTCAACTTTGTCACAAGAGATTATACAAATTTTGTAATAAATCCTGGTCGAGAAAATAATCATTCAAGTTTGTAACATAATTTAACAATAATATACATATAATGTTTAAATTTATGTAACATATCTATTGTAAACTTTCAATCGCTTTAACCCGTCGTCATGGGGGTGGAAAAGTGTTACACGGACGCCCGGGTGGGTCTCACAGACCCGTTCATTAGATAACAATTACCCTATACTTTATAAATAATAAAGTTAATATTTTATTCGTGTTTAGTTTTTTAGGTATTTATGCAAATAAATGAAACACAAACATCGTATTAAATTATGTTTTAATCATATTTATTAGAGATTTGAAAAAATTACGACAAACATCAACAAAATCTTTCTCTTCTACTTAAATGTAATTCTATTATTAATTAACAATCAGTCTTAATGTTTTAATGACACTTTTTTGTAGGAAACTAAATTATCTTTAGAAGAAAAAACAATCACTTTTAATCATAATCTAAATAAAATAACATCTAAACCTATTGGCGCGAAATTGTTACACTAACAGCTGGGTTGGGTCTCACATACCTTTTTCAATTTTGTGCACGTGTAACTCCCACTACGGCTGCCGCACGATTAACGTGTTACCTGCAATGCATAGAACAACTCAACAGCTCCAGCTATTGAGAAGAACGGCAACGTCGCACGCATAGTAACCAAACTAGAAGCGATATAAAATGTGACGGGTCTCACAGACCCAACCCCCATGACGCCGGGTTAAAATTTAATTATTTTCAAATTAACAAATTTTTTTATAAATCACCCCCAAATTCTTTTATTGTGTTTTTTTTAATGAAATTTAAAATTTACTCCAATAAAATCTATCCAGTGAAAGTTGTTAGGCCTTATAACGTAGTATTATATACAGTGGCGTAGCTAGAGGTCGCTGTACCAAATTTTAATGAACTAGTCCTCTTTTCACACCTTCACCTTTTGGGAACCCTATTTTAACGCCCTCTTTCAATTTGTATTGATCTTCTTTTTAGTCCTCATGTCATAGACCTTGCGCTCCCGATGGGAGGCAGGTTTTGTCAAACCCAAGCTACGCCACTGATTATATAATTATTTACTTATAATAAATTTTATAATTATTACTTATAATAAGTATAATTTACCTGGCGTTCGATCACTATAAAGGCTTGTACATGGAACGGCAACTTCCATCTCCCCTATTAATAATAATCAGAAATGGAAAATTATTTACTTATAATAAATATGAAGGTTTTTTTATCGAACTGTTCATAGTACAATAATAATTTACCTGGCGTTCGATCACTATCAAGGCTTGTAGATGAAACGGCAACTTCCATCTCCCCTATTAATAATAATCAGAAATGGAAAATTATTTACTTATAATAAATATGAAGTTTTTTTTTTTATCGAACTGTTCATAGTACAATAATAATTTACCTGGCGTTTGATCACTATCAAGGCTAGTGCTTGTAGATGGAACGGCAACTTCCATCTCCCCTATTAATAATAAACAGAAATGGAAAAACACAATAGTGTACATAGTGAAGTTTTAAAGCTTCTATATCGTCGCTTATCTAACAACATTGTTCATGTCGAAAATTAGCGGTTTTTACATTTTAATGTCAGTGGATAGAGCTACTCATTGCGTATCGATCTACTAATCACATTCTAGACGTTTCGGACAATAAGAGACCAGAATTCAAAAAATAGTGACAGAGCACAAGCCGGTAGCCTATATAAAACATACATGGCTTTTTCGCTCTCCTGTAAAGCTGGTCAAAAAAGACTTGAGCGGTGTTGTGAGATAAGCGACGATATTATTTTTAGATTCAAATGATTCGAAATATTCAATTGTGAAAACTAATCATTCGATTAGTTCAAATAATTTTGAAAAATCACTAATATTCAATGAGGTTTATATCATAGAGCATAATAAGTAAGTATTTAACAACTTATTATAATTTTATAAAACTTGGCGATATGAAATTTTTTCATTGTCATAAAATAATACATAAAATTTTTAAGTCTGGACGAAACGACTAAGAGAATACCGAAAATTAATTAGAATTAATTCATTTTAATGAACATTTTGGTTGTTAATTTTTTCAACAATTATAAAATTATAATAGTTTACATTAATTACTAATTTAAATCAGTTATTAACACTAATAAATTTAAAATATACCTTTGTTTATTGTCTCTCTCAATAATTCTGCAGCAAACAAAATATCTGTAGCACAAAAAAAAATATGGTTATCAATATTTTCTATGTTGGGTTAAAACAATATTTTTGTAATAAATTAAATAATTTACCTCTTTGGGCTCTATCAGCTACCTCTGCTGACACGTCCAACTCATAATTTGCATTTGTGAAACTGTCGATTAGCGTAATTAATACCATTTTCGCTTCCGAAAAAACTGATACAACTGTCTGATTTTCAAAAATCAAACAATTGAAAATCAGCACTGTGAGCACAGTATGTATTTTTCTCCAGTGGTCGCAGTACAACATGGCGGCGATCAATGACGTCAGACTACTGCAAAGACTACTGTGACATTGCACTGGAAGCCATAAGGCCACGGCAATACGCTTCCAGTCGACTAGACCGAGTTCACAGCAGCAGCGAACTCGCATAAAATAATCACGTGTAGACATTAAAAAGCAGGACATCTGTTGCAGCATGCTGCCTAATACGGAACGAACGATCCAGTAACTGCGAGCATTGGCCCAATACTCGCAGTGCATATCGGAACGCCGCCATAGGCACTCATAGAAAAAATGTATTATACGTTGTAAAAACATAATGCAGTAAACTTTAACTAAATGTTTGCTTGTTTTTGTTGATAATACGATATAAAATTTAAATGAACATTTAAGCTAAAGGATAGTTAGTTAAAGGAACATTTAGTTAAACTTGATAATACCGGCCTTAAGGATGTTAAATTTTTTAAACAAAGGTCTACAATGAAATTAAAATATAATTTAAGATAAAAACCTAGATGGTGTTATTATTTAATATACATAATAATATTTTATAGGTACACTTACTCTTACTATTAATATTCATTTTGATACTTTAAAATGTTATAAAAAAATCGTGAATTTCTATATTTTTCGTTCAGCATATTCAAAGTACCTCAAATATACTTGGGTTTCAGCATTCGGCTGTGACCCTCGTATTTATATAAATTTCTACATTTATAATGTACAAATTACTCAATCTCAAATAAAGTATGTGTATATTTCCGTCAAAAATTAATGCCAATTTATTGTCTAGAGAAAACAATTTATTCGCCATTACCGAGGTTTGATTAGATATAAGAGACTCTCGAGAAATGCTGTGTACTCCAAAACGGGATGGTAAAATATCTATTTCAAAAGAATTGAGCACAGATTTGCAGTACCTATTTTGAAACAAGTTGTTCATGCTCAAGTCCCAATATAGAACTAAGAAATTAAGTTATTCGTATTTCACTACGTAGCTTGAACAAGAATGTTACTAATACATATTCGATTGTATGAGACTCTGAATTTCTCATGGAAGTCATACTTTTTAAATGCCTTGTGTTTTCCCACGTTAATCCAGTAAAGGTTTTCAAGTGTGCTTCAGAAAACGAGTGATTTATTTTATTTAATAAAGTAGAATCGGTTCTAAGTGATACATTTTCTAAAACGCGCGCTACTTCAGTCATTTCGATATCACTTGAATTTCCAAATCTTCATTATATAGATAGTTTTTAATCAAATGTCCTATGCAATAGACATTAAATCTCGGAATGAAAATCCTCTTTTCAATGAAAACTTGCAGTCGAGCCTCAAATGGAATATTCTTCAAAATATTCAACATTTGCCAAACAAACGCAACAATATTTATGTATCGAGACTGTACGTTGAAAAGGCAAACTTGCATATTCTTTTATAATGGTTCTTCATCATCATATACGACCATTGAATCATCTGTGGTTTCTTGTGAATTTGTGGAATCGGAGGGTTGGGTCAGTTCTTGAGAGGTATGATGAATTACTTGTGGAATAGAAGTCGACATATCTGCGACATTTGAAACATAAAACGTCACTGATATTAACACTTCTTAAGATTTCTCTGGCAACTTTCACTTCTTCCTCGAATTCGATAAATCTTATTGGACCCGATATTTTTCGAATGTAAGAATCACAGCGAATACATTTCGTCTCATCAGTTTTTGATCCACTGGTCCTGCTTGAAGTTTCAGACGACATTCTGAGCAATATACCAAAAGTGAAAAGTTTTTAAAGCATTTAAAAACAATCTGACAATGTGGCCTTAGGGTAGACAGAGGGTTAATTTTCACAATTTTTAACTAAGATCCGAGATATTAACGTTTTTTATAGGTAACGAATAAAAATCAATATAAAAAATGCTATATGTCTTCCCCTATCACGTATAGAGGGTTCTAATTAGTTTTGAAGTTTACGCGAGCGAAGCCGCGGGATTCCGCTAGTAGAATTAATATAGTCACCTGGTTCATAAGATATTACTTTAATGTAAATATCGCTTATATGTCAGAAAATATTTCTTTCAAATAATGAATTTGATATTAATTTGAAGAAAACTGTGTTCAGGCAATTGTTTATAGTTATTGTTGATTTCTTATTTTAATGAAATATCTTACAATTTTTATATAATTTAAATTATATCATTTTATATAATTTAAATTAAGCCATTTCAGACAGCGCAGTAAATTTATATTCGTCGTCTGGATGAAACTGAAAGTATCAATCAAGTCTACTTGACAACGAGAATTGAATTCTGATGAAATTATATGCTTTTTAATAATACCTTTTTTAACCCCTTTCTATTTTTGCTGATATAGCTTACAAAGATGACGTTTTTATATCGATTCAAGAGTTGTTTGATTATACAATCTCTGTCTCCAAGACCGATACTTATATGAGCTTTATGTAGAACATGAAATATAGTTTATACCGGCAGATGTACAGTAGAGATCTGTACCTACTTGCATTTTTTAAATATAACTTAGTTATGAGAAGAGACAAATATTGTAAGTCAATATTTTTACCATATAAATTGGCGATCGAATTATATTGATTCTAATCAGATTCAAACTGCCGCTTGAAGGCATTCGCAAGTTTTCCATCTATTTTTGTTTTGTTTGGTTCAGCCTAAAATGTAATTTGTTATTTAAGTGATTATTATTTAATCACTTAAATAACTAATTGCAAAATACTAAATAAAATTGTAATCTTAGTTGGCACTTAATTTTAATTTTAAGTACATACTGTACGTAATTTGTAAATATATGTCCATTGTGATACAATTACATTGCAATAATACGCTGTTCATTAACGCCTCCAACTCCAATCAGTTACAACTGCTTTTAATTATTACGTCTTGCAAAAATTACAAAATATACATTTACTAGGTTGTCATCTAGTTCTACGTTTTACACTTAAATGTCACAACTTATACCATATAAATATTTTTGCATGCATAGGAAGTCCTTAGGATTAGAACAGTCAAGGAATCATCCTTGGCTGTTCTGGAATCCAAAGATGTATAATTTTGTATAATTTTGTTGATTTCATGGTCACTTTTTACATTTGTTATTGTGTACTTTAAAATCAAACTATGTGAAATACATATACATAGGTAGGCATTAACTCGTTAATCAGTTAATCGTTAATTAACGAAGTAAACAAAATGGTTAACGGATTAACTTTTAAGTTAACTTAAAAAAATGTTAACGCTTTTGTTAACTTCCGTTAAATTAAACTTCCGTTAACATTGGTTGTTTGATGAAAAGTACATAAGAAAGTTGTCGAAATAGCTAAAAAAAGGTCTTCAAACATTATGGATGGTTAACTGTTAACGGTTAACTTTCGTTAAAATTTTCGGTTAACTTTAACTTCCGTTACATTTTCGGAATTTTAACGGTTTAACGGTTAACGAAGTTAACTTTTTTATTAACGGATTAACGATTAACGAAGTTAACTTTTCGATTAACTGTGCCCACCTATTTATTTACTTCTATTACATCCGTCATCAGCAAACGACCGATCAGAATCCGCATTTCTTTATTGTCACTTAGTGTCGATGGAATAAATGTGCTACTTTATTCTATCCAATAAACAATTCCCAATACTCATTATAAAGCGTGAAACAACTATATTTGTCTTAATTTCAAATAAAATATATTTCACTTTCTGAATACACGATTCGGCTTCAGAATATCGTTCTGATCCAAACAATGTCCTTTAATTATTGCTAACCATAACGAAATAAATGGTAATATATTGCTCAACCAAATATCCAAAAAATTGTTACGAAATATTAATTTTCAATTTCAAAGTAAATATAAAATAATAATAAAAATCCCCGCACAGAGTTATGGGATGGTAACCTGTTTATTTACTAACCTTGTGCATACCGCACGTGAGCGTATCGTACACACAACTCTATCAGTTAATAAATAAAGTAAATGTTAATTGTATTAGCCTCTTTCCCATTAGTTCTTACTGATGTTTTTCATTGGCTCTTCAGTTAATAAATAAATTCAACAATAATGACACATAACATAACCCCAAAACCAAACACGTGAGTGGTGACTGCGTACCGTAAAGAATATAATTACAAATATATTCTTTAAGCTGCGAACAAAGTAAATTTCTTACATCTGCGCAGAGACTCGAAAAATGCGGCCGCCTCTTCTAGGGTCCGTATTTAGCCTACCTCTTCCACTAATGTTTAACCTCCGTATTTATCTTCATGGCTACTGGATAACTTCGATTCCATACAAATTAGGACGCAAAAAGAATCGCAATTATTTGCGTTGCGCACGGATTTTCTATTTCAATTTCCACTTCTATATCCCCAATGATGTTTAAAATTATTTACATGTAAGTTCTTGATATTTTTCTAACAAATACCTCTTTTTACTGCTACGATTGGTGTGAAACTAGATAAAAATTTGTTGATTAACAGATTATCACACAATTTTTATAGCCTGTATTTTTGTAACTTCACTAAAAAAAAAAAAAAAAAAAAAAAAAAAAAAAAAAAAAAAAAAAAAAAAAAAAAAAAAAAAAAAAAAATATCTACCAGTTTTTGGATCACATAGTCAATTGTATTGATTTTCATCTAAATTTTTGAGAAATAGAAACTCGTACATGATCTGTAATTAAATGAAGTTAAGAAAGTAATTGAGGCGAAGGGCATTACGTAAGAGATTTCTGAAAAATTGTACCATTCCACTATCTCCATAGTGATGGATATTTTTTTATTATGTCAATAATTCGATTTGCCTCGTTTTCGATTCAAGGTCTTCAGTCATTGAGTGTCATTTTTAACATATTTTTCACATGTGAAACATTTATGCCTTCACAAAAATTTCTTTTCAAGTTCATTCAGTTTTTTTTATTTTCTTGAATAAAATATAAAAAAATGTAAAATATAAAAAAAAATATTCAAAAAAATAAAAATTACGTTCCCTTGATTAAGTTGGATAAAAAACCTAGATAGGTTAGTAGAAAAAAGTAAAGCATTGTTTGTAAGAAATTTGTCCTTTTCATTCCGTTTTTGGTTTATTCCTTGATTTTCAGATTCAGGGTTGTTGTTTCTACGGTGATAGAAGCTGAACCAAATTCTGTTTTGGAAAAAAAATATTGTATACAGGGTGAGTCATATCAGGTGGGACAAACTTAAACCGTTGATTGAGAAAAATATTTCAAGCAAAAAAGTTCATATAAACGTGTGTCCGGAAACTCTTCGTGGGGGAGCTACAGACTCCCAAAGATTTTGACTAAAATTGGTTTTTATTTAATATCTGGAGAACCCATTGTGATACAGCAATGAAAATGAGTACCTGAATTAGGAATAAAACGTGTTATCGATTTCCAGTATCAAACAATGGTTATTTAGACCAGGGATGTATGGGGCCTGTGGGCCCTCTGATTTTCATCTAGTATTTTTTTGTTCTTCACTTTTTTCCTATGTTTGGTATTTTTATAAGGTCATATGACACAAAATACATATAAATATTAGGCTGTGCCAAAAAAAGGCGATATTTTTTTTTATCGCTCTCAGCCCAAAATATCTCAGGAAATGCCCAAACAAAGCTCCTGTTAAAAGCGGAGCTCAAAATTCCAATTTTAAGTGGTCCTCCACGGAAGTTGAAGTTTTCCCATCTAAATAACATGAGAAACGGGGTTTTTTAACAGTTTTTTGTCCTGCAAACTGTGAAAAAATTATTTTTGAAAAAAATGAATGAATGGATCTTTTTGAGTATTAAATTTAGTACAAAAAGTCCCGTTGAGTCAAATTTCTATATTCAATATTTGATTTTTGACAGAGCTTTGAAGTTCAAATTTTCGCATTTTTTCGCGTTTTTTGAATTTTTCAGCTAAACTATCCGAGTTAGGGCAAAATGTTAACTAGCAAAATTGTAGTACGGTTGACATTCTATAAAAAAGTCTCCATCGACTTTTTTGTATTATGAATAACAACAAAGTTATAGACCCATAAACATTTATTATTAACCAGCCTAAAAGGGATAAAGGCTACGACATTGACTGTGCTTTTTAAATAAATGTAATAAAATAAATGTTTATGGGTCTATAACTTTGTTGTCATTCATAATACAAAAAAGTCGATGGAGACTTTTTTATAGAATGTCAACCGTACTACAATTTTGCTAGTTAACATTTTGCCCTAACTCGGATAGTTTAGCTGAAAAATTCAAAAAACGCGAAAAAATGCGAAAATTTGAACTTCAAAGCTCTGTCAAAAATCAAATATTGAATATAGAAATTTGACTCAACGGGACTTTTTGTACTAAATTTAATACTCAAAAAGATCCATTCATTCATTTTTTTCAAAAATAATTTTTTCACAGTTTGCAGGACAAAAAACTGTTAAAAAACCCCGTTTCTCATGTTATTTAGATGGGAAAACTTCAACTTCCGTGGAGGACCACTTAAAATTGGAATTTTGAGCTCCGCTTTTAACAGGAGCTTTGTTTGGGCATTTCCTGAGATATTTTGGGCTGAGAGCGATTAAAAAAAAATATCGCCTTTTTTTGGCACACCCTAATAAATATACTTTGTTAAGTTGCCATAAGATCAACCGTTCACGAGAAATACGATGTGAAAGATAGTTTTGCAGAATTTAACTTAATACGGATGCTAAAAATTACACAAAATAAATTGATATTCTTGTTCTAGTACTAAAAATAAGAAAAAAAGTTCGTGTAAATATTCCTCTTAATATGACTTCTCATAGAATTATAGCCAGTTTTATTACTTTAATTCGTGCTTTATTAATTGACTAAAAAACGAAACTAAAAATTGTTATCTATTGTTAAGGATGCATTTTTATAGGTATATTTACGTACATATTTATTCTTGTTTTTAATTATAGAACAAGAATATAAATTTATTTTGTGTAATTTTTAGCATCCGTATTAAGTTAAATTCTGCAAAACTATCTTTCACATCGTATTTCTCGTGAACGGTTGATCTTATGGCAACTTAACAAAGTATATTTATATGTATTTTGTGTCATATGACCTTATAAAAATACCAAACATAGGAAAAAAGTGAAGAACAAAAAAATACTAGATGAAAATCAGAGGGCCTACCGGCCCCATACATCCCTGGTCTAAATAACCATTGTTTGATACTGGAAATCGATAACACGTATTATTACTAATCCAGGTATTAATTTTCATTGCTGTATCACAATGGGTTCTCCAGATATTAAATAAAACCCAATATTAGTCGAAATCTTTGGAAGTCTGTAGCTCCCTCGCGAAGAGTTTCCGGACACATGTTTATATGAACTTTTTTGCTTGAAATATTTTTCTCAATCAACAGTTTAAGTTTGTTCCACCTGATATGACTCACCCTGTATACAGGGTAATTCAGCACTGTCGTGCCAAACTTGAACAGTAGATTGAGAAAAATATTTTAAGCAAAAAACTTCCAATAATTTTTCCTTAAGGAACTACAGGACTCCAATGATTTTACTAAAAATGAGTTTTAATTTAATATCTAGAGAACCCTTTGTGGCAGAATTATGAAATTTAGTATTTAGTTTAGTAATAATATGTGTTAACAATTTCTAATATTAACCAATTATATTTTAGGCCAGGGATGTATGGGGCCAGTGGGCCCATCGATTTTGATCTTGTAATTGTTTGTTCCTTAATTTTTTTCCTGAGTTGATACTTTTAGAAGATTATATGACACAGAATACACAAAAACATACTTTGACTGTTTATCATATATATCAAGAGCCGATGGTAGTTTATCACCCGTCATCGAACATCCTCAAAATGATAAGCGGATATGAAAGTAAACATACTAGAGAACAACAATCCGTCGGTCGCCATAATCAAAACCTGTGCATAATTAAGATAATTAACGCTAATTAGCGCAATTTTCAAAACGAATTCCCGTCATAGAACATCCGAATGAAATTTATATGGAAATATAGATAAATATGTATAATTTTAGAATATACCGGTCGCCCTCACCATATCCTGTGCAAACTACCCCAAAAAAAATTTAAGGGTGTAAAAAATACGACGGTGCAACCACTGCAAACTTAGTAATAGAGTATAATTAACGCTAATATTCGAGACGTTTTTCCGGCATAAAACAACCTTTTATTTTTATTTTTAATGTAGGAAAATTAATTTAAATAAATAGGAAATTATTATTTTTGTAATAATATTTTAACTAGGTATTTATTATTTTAGTATGAAAATAGTTACTTAAATTTACATCTTCTTTGGAACTTCTAATAAAATTACTTTTTTATATTTAATAATTGAATAAAAAATTATTTTATATTATATTATATAAATGTTACATCAGCATTTTATTTAAATATATTTTAAAAAAGTTAATACAAAAATATTTTTCTATACAAATAAATACGAGTAAAATAATCGTATTCTACGGAAGGATTAAGAAAATAAATTTCAAATTATAAAAACTGTTAATTCATAAAATAATTTGTTCAATAATCATCTAGTTGTGTGATTTGTTCGTTACAAGTTAGTCATGATTTAACATAAAGAAGGGTGCAAAAAAAACCCTCTGTACAAAAAGGCCACTGTGAATCGAAAAAGTTTAAGAACCTCTGAGATTCAACTATTAAGGTAGTTCTTAAATACATCAGTTATGTTAAAGTAAAGACTATTTATAATAAAGAATATTTTTTAACAGTTTTTATAATTTGAAATTATTTTCTTAATCCTTCCGTAGAATGTGATTATTTTACTCGTATTTATTTGTATAGAAAAATATTTTTGTATTAACGTTTTTAAAATATATTTAAATAAAATGCTGATGTAACATTTATATAATATAATATAAAATAGTTTTTTATTCAATTATTAAATATAAAAAAGTAATTTTATTAGAAGTTCCAAAGAAGATGTATATTTTAAGTAACTATTTTCATACTCAAATAATAAATAGTTAAAATATTATTAAAAAAATAATAATTTCCTATTTATTTAAATTAATTTTCCTACATTAAAAATAAAAATAAAAGGTTGTTTTATGCCGGAAAAACGTCTCGAATATTAGCGTTAATTATACTCTATTACTAAGTTTGCAGTGGTTGCACCGTCATATTTTTTACACCCTTAAATTTTTTTTGGGGTAGTTTGCACAGGATATGGTGAGGGCGACCGGTATATTCTAAAATTATACATATTTATCTATATTTCCATATAAATTTCATTCGGATGTTCTATGACGGGAATTCGTTTCGAAAATTGCGCTAATTAGCGTTAATTATCTTAATTATGCACAGGATTTGGTGGGGGCGACCGATGTATTGTTGTTCTCTAGTATGTTTACTTTCATACTAGCTACTTATTTTAAGGATGTTCTATGACGGGAATTCGTTTCGAAAATTGCGCTAATTAGCGTTAATTATCTTAATTATGCACAGGATTTGATGGGGGCGACCGATGTTTTGTTGTTCTCTATAGTCTATTTCATTTAAGATTGCAGCGGTAGCTAGCATAGGAAGTATAATACGCGCTCCTGATTGGTCAAAACGCCAGATAAATTCACAATAACACAATTTTCACTAATGCAATACATCATGTTGCCTTGGAAATAATTGCAATTAAATTCAAACTGTCAGATTAGTTATTCTACAAATGTATGTATTTATACAGTTGACATTAGGATATAAGAAAAGTAATATTTATGACACAAAGGTGAATTTAATTTCTTGTAAATTCCATTAAAAGTTATATGACAGTTCAGATATGCCAAAAATTACGTGGTTTTAAAAAAATTACACGTCTGACGTTAAGAAAAAAAAACACTATTGAGTATTTACAACAATCAGTAATAAATTAAAATGCGAGTTATTTCCCGTTTTGCCAAACAAAAAAATCACAGCATAAAAACTATAAATGTGTTGAAAATAAATTTTAGCCTATACTTTGTATGAAGGATGAATCTAAATACAGTGAAAGTTTGAAAAAAAATCACTGAAAGGTTTTAGATTTAATAAATTTCTAGTGAAAAAACTTTTCTGTTAGCTATAAAATAGTTCCTGTGTGAATCGTACCGTCTAATCCCCGCCCACCACTGCAAACTTAAATGAAATAGACTATAGTATGTTTACTTTCATATTAGCTACTAATTTTAAGGATGTTCTATGACGGGAATTCGTTTCGAAAATTGCGCTAATTAGCGTTAATTATCTTAATTATGCACAGGTTTTGATTAGAGCGACCGATGTATTGTTGTTCCCTAGTATGTTTACTTTCATATTAGCTACTTATTTTGAGGATGTTCTATGACGGGTGATAAACTACCGTCATATTTTTACACCCTTAAAATCGGATTTAGGGGTAGTTTGCACAGGATATGGTGAGGGCGACCGGTATATTCTAAATCTATACATATTTATCTATATTTCCATATAAATTTCATTCGGATGTTCTATGACGGGAATTCGTTTTGAAAATTGCGCTAATTAGCGTTAATTATCTTAATTATGCACAGGTTTTGATTAGGGCGACCGACGGATTGTTGTTCTCTAGTATGTTTACTTTCATATCCGCTTATCATTTTGAGGATGTTCGATGACGGGTGATAAACTACCATCGGCTCTTGGTCCAATAGGATAAACCGTTTTCGAGTAATATCGATGGAAATGAAAGCATGTAGAATTTAACTAAATACGGATGTTTGAAAATACAAAAAAGAAATGTATATTCTTATTCTATGGTTAAAGGTAAGAATAAAGTTCATTTAAATAAACCTCCTAATATAAATCCTGTAAGATCTATAGCTAGTTATTTTACTGTTACATGAACTTTATTAACATGACTAAAAAAACAAACTTAAAATGGCTATTTGTTGATATGGATGCATTTTCGGAGGTTTATTTAAATAAAGTTTATTCTTACCTTTAATCATAGAATAAGAATATATATTTATTTTTTGTAATTTCAAACATTCGTACTTATTTAAATTCTGCATGCTTTCATTTCCATCGATATTACTCGAAAACGGTTTATCCTATGATAAACAGTCAAAGTAGGTTTTTGTGTATTCTGTGTCATATAATCTTATAAAAGTATCAACTCAGGAAAAAAATTAAGGAACAAACAATTACAAGATCAAAATCGATAGGTCTTCAAACCCCATACAGCCCTGACCTAAAATATAATTGGTTAATATTAGAAATCGTTAACACATATTATTACTAAACTAAATACTAAATTTCATAATTCTATCACAAAGGGTTCTCTAGATATTAAATTAAAACTCATTTTTAGTAAAATCTTTGGAGTCCTGTAGTTCCTTAAGGAAAAATTTCCGGACAAATGTTTATTGGAAGTTTTTTGCTTAAAATATTTTTCTCAATTTACTGTTCAAGTTTGGCATGACAGTGCTGAATCACCCTGTATATTATAAATTAGATATTATATTTATTATAAATATAAGAATTTATTAAATAAGTAATGATAAACAACATTCATATCGATGATTGAGTAATCAAATTTACTCACACACACATCCATTGTATCCTGATTGAAGACTTGGATAAGCTTTTATAATGCTTTGAGTCAAGTTACCATAATCTTTGGGGTTAGAGTTGGCACTTGTCATATTCCATAAGAAAAATCCCCAATGTGCAATAAAATATTTTCGATTCTTGGCAGTTATCCCATCTTTTTCAATTCTTTGTTACAATTCAATTTTTATATAATTTTCTAAGTTTTATATATTTAATTCTGGCCTTCGCCGGGCGATAAGCTGCTCGTTTGCGAAGTGTGCCAGAGAATTATTTGAAATTAACGACGATTCAAGCTGAAAAGCAGATTTACATCGTTCGGTGCCAAATTGATTCTGGTAATGAGAACTTTTTCACCACAACATTCAGAAATGGTTACCACTTTTATGTAGTAATGTGATTATCAAACGTGCTCCATTACATAGACTTTGTATTGGGTTTAAATTTCTTAGCAACATAATTATCACTCCGACATTCAGTTGTAGCTTATGTGGAGGTATATCATGTAGTTATTTCATGTAAAATCTCTAGAGGATAATTAACTACATTGTTTTGATCTTCTGATACGATTGATTCTACTGTAATAAATCTGTATTTCCCCTGGTAACTTAGATATAATTTTTGCATTCATTTTTAGAATAACTAAATTAGTTGGTGCCAATACAACACGTTTTGACACTTTATCGAACGACATTTCATAAATATTCTCAATGAGTTTTTCGTTTGAAATCATTTGTGGAGGAATTTCAATTGAGGACATAGGGTAAACCTATCATTTCATGTGTATTACCACATACGATGTTTAGTAGCCATTATTATCAGTATTATGTTGAATGCTTCGCATGTTGGTATTCAACTCTATTTCAACAGAATAATGCCACAATGAACTCGATTTCATCAACTCTTGTTTCTCTCACAACAACCGGTAAAGTTTGACTGAAATCTCCAATAACTATAACTTTTCCACCAAACGGTTGTAAACTGCATTATTTCACTCAAGAGAACGAAGCCCATGTTTTTGCAATACGGTAATTATATCAATAGTAATGAATGAAGCTTCGGCGTATTGCTGAAACTGAAGTTTCAAATAACGGAACATGAAGCTTGAAGCAGCTATGTACTGTTCTTCCACCTTTCAACAATGTTGCGGCGATTCCAGTTATTGTATATGGAAGAACGATCTCATTTCTCCCTTTCAGAAATGACATCAATGTTTGATAAAGATAAGTCTTTTAAAAACCTTCCGGACTATCCAAAAATAAGTATTTTTCTGGTTCATCATGGTTCTCAATTGCTTTGATTATTTTTTGAAATGCATTCATTTGTTCTTCAATTAAGCTATGAATTAGTTTTTCTGCTTCTGCTTTATCTACAACGAAGTTGTACATTTGAACTGCAGTTGGTGTAGGTAAACCAAGCTGTAAACAGCATAATCCGTGCTGCTTTAATACTGTTTCAGTATCATTTAATGCCATGTTGTATTCAATGTCTTCATTATTTGATCGTAAATAATCGACATTTCGTTACAAAATTTTTTCCATAATTGCACTGTATTTGTTGATATACAAAAGAAGTAAATAAAAGCAATGTTTGGCGCATTCGAATTATTCCGATCGCTACAGCCTTTCTTAGATAAAAAAATCGGCCAGCTGCATACTCTAATAAGTCGGTGCTTAAATAAAAAATTCGATGAACATCTTCGTGAATATTTACAATACGAATAATAACAGCGTTATTTGACAATTGTGACATGAGAAAAATTCTAAAATCAAAACTGAATCAATACTTGATACCAATTGATGCTGAATTGGTTTGTGATAACGTTACATATGTTATGGATGATGGATTTCTTTTGCATCGTGTCGTATTGTAAAAAAATGATACGTTCTCGATTATTATCAACAAATATATTATTTATTTATTCAATTACTTTGTTACAAATACTGTTGTCGTTTTCGATGGTTATTCTGACATTAGTAAAATTATAAAAGATATGGAGCAATATAAACTGTGATATACATTCATAGATCTATATAAATAAATGAGTAACGATAGTTCTACTGTAATGTACGCATGCACTAAGTCATGTTATTAAGACAACATCGAATGTAAAGATCATGATCAATCTCTAATAGACAGTTAAAGTAAATGGACTTGTACTTTATTTATTACCCATCCTCAAACGTATCACATAAACGAGTTGCTGCCTTTTATACATCTTTTGAAGTTCAGTTTAATGAAGCAATGGAAGTGCCATCTACCCAAGAGAAGTTTCTGGTAAATCGATTGAAATTGAAATTAATCGAAATGCTTATTCGAAAACTGGAAGAAGTTAATATCACAACTAAACAATTACGTGATGCTGATGTTCTCATCATTGAGACAGCAATTGAAAAAACAACTATTGTTATCGTCGGGGAAATGGTAGATATAGTACTTCTAATGGGTCGTACATCACTACTCAATTTTCTTCAAGAAACCCGGCAAACGGAACGTTGGATATATTCGACTTCTAGTCAAGTATCCATATAGTAAGCAGCACATTTTATTTTTGCATGCTATCACCGGTTGTGATACAACTTCAGCGATTTTTCAAAAAGGAAAAATTGGCTGCGTTTAGCGAACATCAGCGGCTGAGATGCTGACCAAATCGGTTTCGCTAAACGGGCCGCTGCGCAAACGCTTACTTCAAGCTGTTGAGTAAACAGGTCAGCGCAAAAAAAATAACCCTGCGTCGATCAACTTTTAGCTGGCTATCACGTGACCATTTCCTTAACCTCAGAACTTGTTCATATTTAGACAAGTTAAGACTTCATACTAATTGTTATAAAAAATTCACATTTGAATGAAATAAAATAGTTTTTGTTGAAGAAAATGAATAAATCATTTTGTTTAAATGATTTCGTTATTATAAACAACATGATCTTTCGTAAAAATGGTATTATATTTGTTTTTTGTGATACTATTTGTATTAATAAATTATTTATAAATCCACAATAGAATATGTGGATGAAAACCTTGTCCTATGAAGATACCAGCACATCAGAACTAGAACATGTGGAAAAAGGCCTTATCGAAAAAGAGAATGGAGATGGTGAATATCTAGTCGAAATAGATGATGGAAAGTTTAAATGGTCACATAACGCCATTTTACTGTTTTTGGACGAGTATCACCATCGTGTCAGTCGGCTTCGTAACCCTTAAGTGAAAAAGAAGATATTATGGGATGAAATTGCTAATGTAATGATAAGTAAAGATTATCGAGTTGATGGAGGATTATTAAATCGTAAAATGAGAAACATGAAATCCACATTTAACAAAAGAACACGAACTGGACGAGGTAGAATTAACTGGGAATATTACAACAAGTTCAATGAAATTTTTGCTGAAGACAAGACTGTCAATATATGCAACCTAATTACATCAACGATAACGTTATTTGAAACTCCCGAAGAGCAATCAAACAAAAAAATAATTCAATTGCCCATGCCGTCGCCTGTAGATTCCTTGGCTTCGTACTCTGTAAACTCAGACCGTCCAACAAATGGCAGGGAAAAACAAAAAAAAAAACTAGACATATACCGCAAGCGATGAATCGAACTTGAGGAACACAGGTTAGAAGAAGTAAAGAAAATTCGATTGAAAATAGCTGAAAACAATAAAATAAATCGAGAAAAACTTGAATTATTTGAGAAGTTTATTAGAGAGGAACAAATGCAATAATTAAAATTAAAATATTTATAAATACTTAGTTGGAAAATCCCAGTTGCTCATTACAATAAATCATTGATTGTGTAAATGGTAAAAATAGAGCTGATCTTGTAGTGCAATGCCTTAAAGATTTACATTCGACTGGAAAGATTACATCTTTAACATTTGATGGTGTAGTATCAAAAATGACAATGGCTTAATATCTTGGCGTAGATATTCGAGATGCCGAGAATTTAAAAAAAAATCTATTCCTCATCCCATTACTATAGAACCTGTTTACATAATAATTGATGTTTGTCGTGCCATCAAGTTAATACAAAATGCCTTGGCTGATAATGGAATTTTATTTGATGGTGATAGAAATTCTATTGAATGGATTTTTTTGAAATTACTAGTTAAATATTAGTTTACATGCCGCAACAAAGATACGAAAACGTCACATATACATATTTTACAGCAGAAAAAATGAAAGTCAAATTAGCAACTCAAGTTTTAAGTACAAGTGTCAGACATGCATTTAACTTTCTTCGAACAAAAATTAATATGTCTGATTTTTTTGGTTCCTTGGCTACTGAAAAACTTTGTATGATGATGAATGATATGCTTGACTTGTTAAATTCAATACAACGTTTTGTAAAAAATAAAAAAAGTCCCTATAGATCAACATAATATTGTAGTTATTTATTCTAAAATTACATAATATGAACATTACATTAAAACAATTTGTGATAATAACTACCAATCTATTATAGACCGGGAGGCAGCAACCAAAATTTGGCCATCATAGCAGCCCGCAAAATTTGTTACGATATTTGTTAATTTAGTATAGCTGTACATTAAAAGTAAATTGTCAGTCATAAAATACGTTGCTTTTACCCCTAATAGACTGTCAAAGCCGTCAAGTTTTTGACGTAGAGTGACATATAGCAATCTGGCAGATAAATGCATTTTGGTAGGTACATGTTTTCCAGATCAAGAAAATATAGTTTTCTGACGCCTAAGCCACTGTTTAAATATATTAGAGTGAATTAAAGAAAAAAAATGAGCCAAAAAAAATTTTCTTAGCAGTCCGTCAGATATTTAAGATTAAGGTTGATTTGATTATTACAAGAACAGAATATGTATATCTGACGTGCTCAACGTTGCGTTTTTAATTTATAGCGGGACAAAGATGTTAAAAAAATGAGGCAACTAATTTTTAGCAGCCTGTCAGATTTTCATACCATCTTGTAGAATAATGTCCCTTTAAGCAAAAAATATATAAATCTGACGCGTAAAGTGCTGCATTTGTATTGGAGAGCCCGTCAGACAATTTCGTAGCTCAGGCAACATATTTTTTTTACTGTTGTAAAAACAATTTTTTTAGTGGTTAGGTTTGATTTTTTGACCTTTTTTGAAATACATAGTAACAATAATAATAATAAAATAAATACATTAATTAATTGGTTATTTTTTTACATGTTTAAATTGTTATTAAAAAATAAAGCAACTACTGAGGCGTCAGATACAATTATTTTCTTGTTCAGGAAACTTAAATCTATTGAATAAAAAAGATTTTGAACGGACGGCTATAAATATGTCGGTCATTATTTTTTTACATGTTTAAATTATTATAAAAAAATAAAGCATAAATTTAGGCGTCAGATGTTTATATGGCAGTTCATAAAAATCAAAATTAACAAATTTTATAAATATCTGACGGGTTGCTATGAATTTTTCGCCTATTATTTTTTACATATCTGACGGGCAGCCCTATCTAAAGGCCTTTGATCTTAGGACCTATCTAGCTGAGTTCCCTATATCCCAATTAACAAATTTCATAACAAATTTGGCGGGCTGCTATGATTACATTTGGTTGTTGTCTCCCCATCTATTAGTTAAAAAAAATCGTCAACCGAATACCACCGTGTTTTGAAATGTGCGAGTTACACGCCTGAACTGCAAATTGCATAATCTATCGTTTAAGTAACAAATCCTACATATTTGTGCTAGTGTCTTATGTTTTAATAATTAATATAATAATATTTTATTGTTGAATATCGTGAATTTTTTTTACTAAACAAATATCATTTAATTTAGCTGTTTGCATATAATATAAATAGCATAGCATAAAAGTTACGTGAAAATTATTTACTTTGGGTATTTTTCTCTCTTTAATTATGACGTATAATAGAGAAAAAATCATTCGTTTATATTGACAGCATAACCTCAACTTATGGCGCCGATGATTTTGCAATGCTGCTCACCACGAACACTTGCATCGACATTATTTCTAACTCCACCCCTTTGCACATAGCCTATAGTGGGGTTAACCATGTTGACCTTTCTATTTTCAGTTAAAAACGAGTCTATTAAAAATGACAATTAGTCCACCCAAAGTGTTATTTTTTGCCACGTTGTGCGCTGTGATCGATTTCGTTTCCCCCACTACCTAATTTACACCCAGCGAATACTCAAAGCCGTCTATACTATTACAAACACATTCATACAATGAATATACGTCACGTATTTTCAAATTAAAAACGATTATTAAAGATCTTTGTTTTTTACTTATTAATTTAAATATAATGATTTTTTTCTCTTTTCTTGGAAATAATTATATGGAGAAGGTAATAATGTTTTTTTTTTCTATATTCGGAATCATAAATACAAATTTTTATAATTTTTTTTTGTAGGTCACGCCATACGACCCAATATTTTTGTAGGCCATTCCATTATTTCATCATGGAATATGTTATAGATCATATGGTTTTCATGACCTACAAGTATTTTTAAATAAATAACACCCCGTGGAATTGACGTTTCGGGCGTAGGTCAGAACAAAAGACCCATGATTTTTGTAGGCCAGTATAACCATAATATTTTACTATTATTTATCTAGCAATTGTGCAAAAATCAGCCGGTTATTTATAAATTACATAACACCATGAATTTGACATGTTGAGGGTGTAGGTCTCGCTAAATGCCCCAAAATTTTTGTAAGTCAACATATGTCCCGATGTTTGCGTTATTAAATTTTATACCTACTTCCTTCAAGATTTGGATTAAATTCTATGTCTCGAACTTATCTTATTAATAACAATACTGTTTCAATCGCTACAAATCTATATGGATTTCATGATAAATTGATTCTCATATGTGATGGAACATATGCTTACCATCAAACAAGTTCCAACAACGAATACCAAAGAAAATCATATTCGGGACACAAAAAATTATCATTATGTAAACCCTTTACAATTTGCACCACCAATGGGTATGTTATTGATATGTTGGGACCATACCCAGCTAAAATAGATGATGCTACAATTTTGCGACATATTATCGATCAACCTAATGGTTTATGTGATTTAATGCAGAAGGGCGATTTTTTATTTTAGATCGTGGATTTCGTGATACCACAAAATATCTAGAAGATAAAGAATATCAAGTACTTATGCCAGACTTAAAAGGGTCCCAAAAACAATTAAGTACTCAAGATTCCAATGATTCACGTTTCGTAACGAAACTACGTTGGGTCGTAGAAGCAGTACACGGTAAAATTAAAATAAAAAATAACCTCTTAGATAAAAAAACTCGACAATAAAATGCTTCCAAACGTAGCAGCATATTATAAAATTGCTGCCTTTCTTTTTAACCAATTTGGCAAAAGATTAAATTCAGATGTTGAAATCGCATTTGAAGTTGTTGAGCAAATGATTTCGAATAAATTCACTAATAATACTTTGGGTGATTTAGTTGAAGAGAAAGGCTGGTTTAGGAAAAAGCGACTTTTTTAGGATATTTTGTCAACTGATGTACTCGACTTTCCAGAATTAACAGAAAGAGAACTCAAAATTTTGTTAACTGGAACATATCAATATTCTCAGGCCATTTCATATTTAAGTGAAATGAGTAACGACGATGGCACTCTAAATCTACAATTTGTTAAAGAACAGTCTAATATTCTTAAACTTAAAGTACAATCCCGACATATGTCTAAGAAAGTATATAGATGTTTCATTGAATATGTATCTAATAATATTAGTCGGTCGGGAATTTCAAGATATTTCTGTAAATGCGCTAATGGCCGAAGAACCGTGGGTTGTTGTTCACACATTACATCTATAATATATTACTTATCATATGCCAGATATCTATCTAAAATTCCTCGACCAGCAGAGCATTTGTCAGCAATATTTGAAACAAACGATTTTACTGCTGTCATTACTGATGAGAGTGATGATGAACAATAGTTTTTTTTTAATGTCATGCAGCTAAAAAATATCTGAAAAAAAAATCATGCCAGAAAGTAACGAAAAAAATTTGGTGATTGTACCAAAATAAAAAATTAGCAAAAAAACATTTTATTTTTTTAAAGTGTCACGCAGCTGGAAAAATATTTTGAAAAAAAAATTATTGTTGTGTATTGGGTTAATAATAATACATTGTTATTTAAAATAATAACTTTATTCTCTTAATTCTTGAACATGACTGTTCATTAAATCTCTAAACTATACAAGTTATACACATACATATTTACAAATCTTAAATAATACCAAAGACTCGTATTGATAGTCTTTTATTTACTCGTATTATTAGACAATAACACTGGTGAACAAAAAAAATAAAATTGTTTGTTTCCTGTGATTTTTTGTTTGTTTCTATCTCAAATTGACGCGTATTTTTTAAATATGGCAACAATTTTTCTCTAACAGCTTTTGTTTTTGAGTTATAGCTAACTACCCTCATTTACTATTTTTACTCAGATTTTCGTTTTTTATTGGACACTAAAATATATTTTGTTGTTGTTTTTGATATGGCTTTGTTAAGAAGATGTTGTTTGCTTAATCCCGATTGTTTTTGCTATATTTGTGGTGAATATATATTTGAAAATATCGAAAACCTATATCGGACTTTGTGAAAACTGCGTATCATCAATACTTTGAAATAAAATTATGTAATCAGGACAAGCCATGGGTTCCTCATATTGTATGCCAGAAATGTGTGGTATGTCTACGGTTATGGTCCAGTGGAAATAGAGATGCAATAATGTTCGTAACACCCATGATTTGGCGAGAACCTCGAAACTATCATGACGATTGCTACTTCTGCGTTGTGAAAATAAACGGAATTAACCGTGGAAATCGAAGTAACTGGTCATATCCTAACTTATCTTCTGCTCAACGACCTCAATTAAAATCACAAGAGGTACAACCCAGTACATCTAAATCTTCTGATGATCGAAATCTCTGTAAACCCGAACGAAATACTTCAAATGAAGACTCTGATTCAGACTACAAATGTAGCCTTTCAGAACCCCAACCATTTAATCAGAAAGAACTAAATTACTTAGTAAGAGATCTGAACTTACCAAAAGAAGCTTCTGAAATTTTAGCATCTCGTTTAAAAGAAAAAAAATTGCTTACTCCGGAAACCAACATTACATTTTATCGTACGACCATGTCGAGTTTGTTGAGTGCATGCTATCGAACTTGCAAGAGCTAAGGTGCAACATGAGCATAAAAATCCACTTCCTGTACTCGCATTTAAACAGATTTCCACAAAATCTGGGTGATTTTAGTGAGAAGCAGGGTGAAAGATTTCATCAGGATCTTCGGGCAATGGAAGAGCGTTGTCAGGGGCGGTGGGACTCACATATGATGGCAGACTACTGCTGGAGTTTGCAACGAGATCTACCTAAACTCGTTCATTCAAGAAAATCTTATAAAATATCATTTGCTAGTGTTCAATAGAAATTTTGTTAACATAATGTATTTTTTTTGTATTTTTTTGTCAAAATAATAAAACTGTATATTTCAAAACGTAAAGCTGTTAGCAATCTCCCAGTATTTTTTTCATAGTCAGGGCCATAGAAATACCCAATAACAGAAAAAAAAAGGAAACAAAACTTGTGTTGACCAGTGTAATTATTATATTATTGCAATACATTACAGCATCCTTCCTTGATAACGATCGGGCTCCTTAATAGTCCTTTTTGGTCTTTCATTTTTTTTTACGTCATTTACAACATTAGTATCATTTTCGTTAATTACATTTTCATCATTTTTAGTATCGTTATTAATAATTACATTTTCATCATTAGTGTCATTAGTTCTATCAATCCCCGGTTGTATCTGGTCTAGGTGACGTTTCACCGACCCCCCTTCATGCAATTTAATTTTAAATGTTTGAGGACCTAACCTTTTTTCTACTGAACCGGCTGACCAAGAAGGATTGTTAGTATTCTGATAATTTCGAGCCATGACGTTTTGTCCTACTTTAAACTCTACGTTTCTTTTCCCTTTATAATGACTTGCTTGTCTTTGTTGACTTTCAACCACATTATTTTTCACTGAAGGCATTAATAAGTCGAATTTACATCGTAAATTATGTCCTAATAATAACCTTGCAGGAGTCTCTCCTGTAGTAAAATGTACAGTATTTCGATAATTGAAAAGAAAACGATTAATTACTATATTTGTATCAATTATATTATTATTATTACCTTTACTTTTAAATATAGCGCTCTTTATTTGTTTAACCGCATTTTCGGCTAATCCATTAGTAGATGGATGATATGGTGCTCCTGTTAAATGCGAAATCCCGTTTGAAAATAAATAATTTTGAAATTCATTTGAATGAAAACTTGTTGCGTTATCTGACACCAGAAATTTAGGTAAACCAAATCTCGCAAATGTTTCTCTTAATTTATTTATAGTTTCAAAACTACTTGTATTTTTAACATGAGAACACTCAATCCACTTACTATGAGCGTCAACTATTACTAAATAATATTTATTTTCTAATGGTCCAAAATGATCAATATGAACTCTCTCTTTGCCTTTGGAGGATTACATTTTTGTTTAGCACATGATTCACAAGAATAAACTACATTTTCAATTTCTTTATCAATATTTGGCCACCATACGTACAAGCGAGCTACACCTTTCATTTTTACAATTCCTTGGTGGGAACTATGTAATTCTTTTAAAATATAATTTCTCATTTTAAATGGAATAATTACTCTGAATCCCCACATAATACAACCCTGTTCAATGTGTAACTCGTCCTTACGCATGTGGAATGGTAACAAATTTTTATCAATTTTATCTTTATCTGGCCAACCCTGTCTAATATAATTGTAAATTTTACATAAATTTCTATCTTTTCTTGTTTCTATTCTTACTGTCTTAAAATTAATCATATTTACAGCTTCTTCAATATAATTAATATAATTATATTTATAATCATAATTTACATCATTTTCTTTAACTTCTGTTTGCCTCGACAAATAATCAGCTGTATTCATATGTGATCTCACATATTCAATTTTAAAATTATAACCTGATAATATAAATGCCCATCTCTGCAGTTTAGCTGCAGTCATTTGAGGTATGCCTTTGTTATGTCCGAAAATAGTAAGTAATGATTTATGATCTGTTTTTAATGTAAAAAAATTGCCATAAAGATACTGATGTAATTTTCGTACAGCCCAAATAACTGCTAGCCCCTCCTTTTCTACTTGTGAATAATTTTTCTCAGAATCTGTCAAAACCCTTGAAACAAATGTTATTGGTTTTTCCGACATATCTGGAAACACATGAGATAATATTACACCCAATCCTTTTGAAGATGCATCTACTGTTAAAACTAATGGTAATTAACTATTAAAATGACATAATGTTGGATCAGACGCGAGAATATTTTTAACCTTTTTAAATGCTTTTTCACAATTGTATGACCAATAAAATGTATTTTTACTTTTCAAAAGCTCATACAGAGGGCATAATATAATTGATAAATAAGGAACGAATTTACAATAATAATTAATCATTCCCAAAAATGAGCATAATTCCGTTATATTGTTAGGCCTTTTTACTTTAAGAATATTTTCTATTTTATAAGGATCAGTGCTAAATCCTTTACTATCGATAATATATCCTAAATATTTGACTGATTGTTGTAAAAATTCACATTTTTCTTTCCTAACTCTGAAACCCGCTGATAATAAACGTTCAAAAATAATCTCTAACCTTTGCAAATGTAATTGTCTATTATTTGCAGTAACTAAAATATCGTCCATATAACAAACAACACCTTCTATTCCTGCTAAAACGGACTCAATAACTTTTTGAAAAATTGCAGGTGCTGAAGTTATTCCATAAGGTAGACGAGTATATTTAAACAAACCTCTATGTGTAGAAATTGTACACAAATTTTGACTAAACTCATCTAAAACTAATTGATTGTATGCATGTGATAAGTCAATCTTAGTAAATTCTTGACCTCCCTGCAATTGTAACAAAATGTAGTTTATTTTCGGCAATGGGTGCTTGTAAACGTCCACTGCCGGATTAACTGTAATTTTAAAATCACCACAGATACGAATATTCCCGTCTGCTTTTAAAATTGGCACAATGGGCGTTCCCCACTCCGAATAATTTACTTGAACTAAAACTCCATCGTTTACTAATCTATCTATTTCTTTATTAACCTTTTCTTTTAACCTTATAGGCAATGACCTTGCATTACAAAATTTCGGAGTTACGTCCCCTTTTAATTTTAAAGAAATTTTATTCATTTTGAATAACCCTAATTCATCTAAAAATAAATCGTTATATTTAAAACATAAATTTTCCAAATTATTAGTCATATTTAATTTAAAAATATTCTCGTCGTCATGTTCGTTAATATTTATTTTTAATATATTTAACCATAATCGACCCAATAAAGCTGGTCCACCACTTTTTATAACCAAAGCTTCTAAATTAAATAATTTATTTTTATACTCAACAATTACTTTTATTTCTCCTACTGGCTCAATTCTGATTCCTATATAATCTCTTAATACATTTTTAGATTTCATTATAGGTACATTATTTAATTTTTCTCGCCACAATGATTCCGGTATAACAGTCACAGCTGTTCCCGTATCAATTTCAAATTTAATATTTACATTTTGTACTTTGATTATTTTTGTAAATGGTTTAATGTGAACATAATTTAAACAATTCGATGATAATGTATTAAATGGAATTTCTAACATGTTTTCGTGTGATAAATAATTATGTCTGCTTGTGTTCCAACTGTTTCTTTTGCGGCAAACAGGCGCAACATACCCCGTGTTACCACAAGAAAAACATTTAGAATGTTTAAACCTGCATCTAAACGCATTATGACCAGTCCTGCCGCATACAGTACATTTCCCTGCCGCTGAGCGTGCATGTGTGACGTCATCGCCTGGAGTACTGCGCCGACTTGCTGACATCGTCGCTACCGCTGTAGACTTTTTGAAACCTGCACCGCGCTGCTGCACGTGGCGATCCATCTTGAAGATCGGCTCCTGCTTGACCTTCGTAGATTCTTCATGCCCTTTTAGGTCCACTGCAGCTTCTTTACTCTGCGCTATTTGTACAGCCATTTCAATTTGCAGTGGCGTCTTCTTCAAATAATCGATCGCGGATTGAATGTGGCTCCATACCAATTATAAAAATGTCCCTCACAACAAATTTTAATGCGTCCGCCGAAAATTTGCAATTATTCGCTAGACTTCTCACCCTTGCGAGCCATTCGATAACTGATTCTGATGAATTTTTTCGTGCACTATAAAAATTCATTCTTGCCACAAAATACGATTGTATTTGCTTGAATTGATCGTCAAAAATTTTCAAAAGATCAGTAAATGCTTTTGACTCTGGAGTAGCCGGTGCACACAAATCAAACATTAATTTGTATGACTCTTCGTCCAAAATATTCAAAAATATAGCACGTTTTTCTCCTTCATTTTCAATCTTGTTTGCGATGAAATAATTTTTTAATCTTGCACTATATATTTGCCAACTTGAATTTTTGAAATTAAATTCTTTTAACTGTCCCACTAATCCTGCCATCTTCACTTTATTTTTATCCTCGTCGCCAGTTTATTTGTTGTGTATTTGGTTAATAATAATACATTGTTATTTAAAATAATAACTTTATTCTCTTAATTCTTGAACATGACTGTGTAATAAATCTGAACTATACAAGTTATACATATATTTACAATTCCTAATTAATACAAAAGATATATTAGTCTTATTATTATTATCTTTATTATTATTATGTCTTATATTATTAGTCTTTTATTTACTCGTATTATTAGACAATAATTATTATATTATTGCAATACATTACAACATCCCAAGAGAAGTGTTAAATATGCAAAAATATTTGGGGTATTCCATTTAAAAAAATGAACTTGAAGTGTGCCACACTTTTATCGAACACCCTATATATTTGAAAATAATTTCTCTGTATGCGCATTTACCAACAGTTTACATTTGCATTAAAAATTTTTTTTATCTGTTACGGTCTACGAGCTATCGAACAACCGAGCACTATTGCCCCACCCTGTATAATATACACGTATATTTTTACGGTCTTTAATTTCAAACGCTTTTCATATCTAGCTTCTGACACATTTTTATGTAAAGTCGGCAATCTTCATATGGCCATCAAGAAGTAATATTTGATGACAATTTATGATATATTTCTCTTGCAATGTTCTTGCTGAGTAATATTTGAGAAACTTTTTTAATTCTTTGTGTTTTGGACCTTGAGCTTGTCTGAGTTGTTTTTTTTTTTCAGCAGTATAGTGCTTGAATTGTGTCAATAATTACATTTATCATAATCATAAATCTCTATTATATCAAATCTAAAATATGCATTATGACTTGGTACTAAGCAATTTGTATTTCCTCATCCAAATATTTATTAAATTACGAAGTAAACTATCGTCCAAATATCCATCCTGAATTACGATAGTTTCAGTTAAAAATCATGCACTACCAACAAATATCGTATATTGATGATTTCGTTTCAGTTTTTTTTCTTGTTGTGTTATTTGGTTGTCCTTTTTGTGCCGAAATATTATGTTGAAATATTTTTATATACTTTGTCATTTTTGCAAAAGATTCTTCTTCTATACAATTAGTTTTTGAATCTTTTCTAGTGATAAGATCATAGCCAGTATTATTATTTTCAAATTACATAATTTTGTCTTTTAAATCATGATTAAATTTCATAACTGTAATTTCACAACATATTTCAATATGAAGAAAATCGAAAGTGGCTCTAAGAAGGGTTCCCCTTGTTAAATATACTTCATTGAAAAATTTAAAACTATTTATGTTAAACATTAGTTTGAGAAGACATTGACTCATCCATCGGGATTTTTATGGTTACCCAATAATGCATGTTATGAATGTTAATAATTCCATTGTTGGTAAAGTTGGTTTCATCACAAAACAATACATTACTCAGAAATAATTCATCTTGATGCATTTTTCTACGGAGAAAATTACAAAAATTTACACGATTCAATAAATCATTCTGATACAATGTTGTGATATGAATGAAATTTATGTTGATGCAAAACTCTCAGGAATGATAGTCGACTAATTTAACTTTTTCTTTCCATTTGTCTGTGGATTTGTGTGGATTGTGGATTCACAGTAACAAATGCTATGATTGAAGCTGCGTTAGTGTTATTAACCATTGGTTGACGTCTTACTCATTTCTCACTGACGGGAACTAGAACGATGAAAACGATTGGCCTAATCGCATGAACACCATATGCGATTTTTAATTCATTTCTAGTTTACATATTTGTATTTTTCAGAATTATGAATTTTATTGCCAGGTGCAGTACAAATTACAATAGTTTCTAATGATTTAATTGAACTGGAAATCTCAAATTGATTGTTTAAGTACCTACCTTTTGTATGAAAAAAAAATCACCGTATTATAAATCAAATTTTTTTCTGATCAGTGCTAATAATTTTCAAATACAAAAAATAACTTTATGAATAATAAAATGATTATAGAGAGTGATTCAGTACTGTCGTGTCAATTGTTATTTCAAGAAAAATACATTTTGAACGTATCCCTAATATTATGAGCTCTCGTTACGCTTTCGTTCTCTCCTGCAGTCATGAATCTGTTTCTATTATAATGATGTGGTCGTTGTGTTTCCGTAGGCAAATCATAAACACCTTCCTTATTAATTATTACATTATGAAGTAAACATATACACTTTATTACATCGACTCAGTCGGAATTTACTTCAATTGATTTTAATAACAATCTCCACTTGCTACTAAGAATGCCAAAGGCACACTCAACAACTTGCCTTGCATTTGTTAAACGTTTGTTAAATACTTCGTCTTCAGAACCCAAATTTCTTTGGGGATAAGGGCGCATGAGATATGTCTTCAAAGGGTATGCTTCACCACCAACTAAGACGTGAGGCAAAGCTATGTCAGTGCCTGGTAACAATTTTTCCTGGCTTGCATTGAGAGCACCATTTTCCAATTGCCTTCCGAGATAAGAATGTGAAAATATTTTACCGTTACTCTCTTTACCATAGGTTCTCACATCTATAGCAATACATCTGTAGTTTGCATTCACAACAGCTTGCAATACAATTAATTGAGAAAAAGGTTTTGTAGTTATGGAACATCCTGTCAGAGTGCATCGGCGCCATTATCCGTCTATGTTTGCCATCAATATTGTTTGAACAATTAGGGTAAGCGCACACTATAGATTTTTGATCGGCCGATATTTTAATCGGTTTTGCAATTAACATTAAGATATATGGAGCCATAAAAATCGGCTGTGTGCGCACTCACATTATCTCTATGGTAATTAAAAGACCGATCAAAAGTCTGTAGTGTACGCCTTACCTTAGGAAACCTCCATTTTGTCAAAAAATCATTAACTATACTAAACATATCTTCGCTTGACAGAAACTTCATATGAACTTCAGAAAGATTTTCCCAAATAGCTTTACAAGTATCATGTACAATACCACCAACAGTATTATCTGAAATCCTAAATGAATATCCGAGTGTTCTAAAAGATGAACCAGTTACTAAGTACCTGTAATAATAAGATAAATTTTACTATTTTTCAGTTGATGAGTTGAAAAAAAAGTGGAGAGGAGTACGAGACACTTTTGGGAAAGAACTCAAAAAAGCCAACAACAAAAAATCTGGTCAAGCAACTGATAAAGAACCTGACTCCAAATAGCCTTATTTTAAGCTTTTGTTTTTTCTTCAAAATACAATGTCTCGAAGAGATCTGAAAAATACCGTACCAAATTCAAATTCATGTGAGATTTCTGATGGGGATATGTATTATGAAGGGATGGATAGTAATACAAGTACAGATTCTTGAATGAACTAAAAAAAAAATCTCCATTAAAAAGAATATTTCAAAGACATCAGCCAGATGAAATCGATGCAAAATTATTACAGATTGAAGAGGACAGATTGAGAGAGCAGACATTTTACATTCATTTCAAGAATATTGTAACATCTCTTTTGAAACAAACGATTTACATAAAGTAATCGATGCACACGATTAAAAGTTTAAGAAATAATTTAATGAACACATTTATTTATTAATGACGAACAAGTAGCTTGGAATGACATTAAACAATTATTTTAGGTTTTGGAATTAATTCGTAGCGTTTTACGAGAAATTGCGTTGGTATTACATTATTCTGTTTCTATGACAATCCTTAGCGTAGAAAACCATGGGTTAAGCCCGAACAACCATCATCATTAGTAACAAAACGTAATATTCATAGGTCTAAGCTTCTCCTTTGTATTTACTAGGATCAGCAAGGTGTGGTTTAATATGAACTGTTAAAACCGAACGTAACCATTACTGGGGATCATTACCGATTACAACTGATACGCTTGAGTCGTGTATTGAAGGAAAAACAGCCGGAATGGAGCAAAAGATACGATAAAGTTATTTTGCTGCACGACAATGCTCGACCGCACGTCGCAAACATATCTACAAACACTGAAATAGGAAGTCCTAACCCACCTGTTGTATTCTCCAAATATTGCCTCTTCGGACTACCACCTGTTTCGATCGATGACTCATGGTTTAAGAAAAAAATTGAGAATTAGTTGGAAAAAAAAAATAATAAAACAATTCAATATTAAAATTACTTTTCTTAACCATTTTTAATCATTTAATCTATCAAATATATCCAATAATTGTTTTATTTTATATAAATTCTAAATGCAATGCTGAATCCCATTATGAAATGGAAGAGGATAAAAAAACGTAAGTACACGTAGTTTGTTTATTATTTATTTTATTTTTTTAAATGTGATAAATTTTTAACATGTTTAATTTTTGTTTCATTTCAAGTAGTTTTTATATAGAATTAATATTACAATCAAGAAAAAAGGATTTATAAAGTAGAATTTGTCTAAGGTGACCAAACGCACTCCTTTAGGGAGTTTTGAACTCCTTTTTCTTGGACGGTACTCATTTTTAAATTGTACTCTCAAACTACTCCTTTTTCTGAAAAGTACCGTACAAAATTCATTTATAAAATCAAAAAACATTTCCTAGCGGGATCATCAGTTGTTTCATCTGCGTGTAGGCATAAATGTAAAAAAACGTATGCCAAAAACATAACAAGATTTACCGGGGCTCTTACGCGTCATATCAGAAAGTATGCTGTGATATGAAACTCTGATCAAACCTGTTGATAATTTCATTGATACTTTTGTGGAAAATATTCCAAAAGTTGTCAAACATGACTTAAGAGTGAAACAGCAATCCAAGTTTTATAGATCTACTAAAAACAATTTAAAAATTTGAGAAGTACTTGTCGTTGCTGACTTTTCTGAAAATTACTCCTTTGTTCTTCAGAATAGTATACAAGGAGTACATTTGAATAACAGACAAGTGACTATACACCCATTTGCTTGCTATTATAGGCCTACGATAAAGATATAGATCCTCTCAATTTGGTAATTATATCAGACTTTCTAACACATAACATCAATGCTGTACATACATTTCAAAGAACTTTGATTTCATATGTGAAAGTAAAAGTACCTGGCCTCAGTAAAGTCATCTATTTTACCGATGAGTCGGCAGCACAATATAAAAACCGTTACAACATGATGAATTTGCTTTATCATGCAGAAGATTTTGATGTACCAGCCGAATGGCATTTTTTTCCTACTTCACACAGTAAAGGTCCGAGTGATGGATTAGGTGGAACATTAAAACGATTAGCTGCTCGAGCTAGTCTTCAATTGCCACCAGAAAATCAAATTCAAACACCAATGGATTTATACCGTTGGGCAACGATAAAAATATCAAGCGCATAAACATTCACTTTTTAGATATTATTATAAGTGGTTAAAATTATATTGTAGTCGTGGGAGTATTTTTTGTAAATTTATGGTATTATTGTTATTATTATGGTAGTATTAATAAATGTACATATAGGACAGTACAGGGAGGTTTAATTGCTCCCTTAAGCCTACCCCTTCCCGTGCTCCGTTCTTTCAACAGGATCTTTCGGCTGGGTGGCTATAGCCAATCCAGCCGAGCGGCTCTTAAACCCGCAAGTTGAACGAGTCTGCGCCCAATAAAATTCAGGCCTGTGCAAATTTCCATCGCACGCTACCTTGTACGGGCCTTGATCTAAGCTACGGCTAATGCTATTCGTTGTTTACCCTATCATACATTCAATGACCATAGCACTTGTGGGACACGGTGTGGGTATTTAAAGGATGTTAACACACATAAGAACACATAATACCATTATTCTTGGTGGTTTTAAAGATCCAACATTATTTGACGCTTTAAAAATATTTTTAATCGTTTAGCTTCTAATGTAAGGAAATTCTCTGCAGAGGCTTCTAGTAACGCAAACGAAAGTTGAAATGCTACAATGGCCAGCAAAGCCTCAAAAGCCAAGTGTTTTAGCTTATCTGAGTCGGCAGACTTTCGTTTTGCGTGTGCAGTGGGCCAAACAAATTTTGGCGAAGAATACACCCAAAGTGTCATTAATAAGCTCAGTAGTTAAACGAAGGCGTATCTCGAAAAGACATCCAGTTTTTAAAAAGAACCGTCTCGCTCGAAACAAATTAGCAATGGAAGTCATGAGAGAGGACGAAGAAAGAAGAACACTCGAGCAAGGACGAAACAAATTAGCAATGCAAGTCATGAGGTAGAACGAAGAATGGAGGAAAATAGAAAAAGCTGCAGATAGAATAAATAGAAGTAGAAATAGGAAAGCAAATCTACCATGTTTAAAAAAAGACAGAGACATTAATAGAGAATGTAAGCGCGTCAAACAAATCAACTCGATAATTGATAAATAAATAGCTAAACAAACAGTTACTGCATCAGAATTTCGTCGATTAGAGACACAGAATGATGCTTTGATTTTATGATATTTATATGTAGTTGAAAATTTTAATAATGATTTACACACGTATGTGGAACCGAAAAACGATTTTATTTTGTATGATGCCCTTTACAAGAATCGAAATTTGTTTCTGACTGGCAAATAAGTGTATATTTAGGATTTCCGGGGTATTTTGGTCCAGGAAATGGAATTTTGTTATAAAAATAGGGGGATCTTATTTAAAAATACGGAGGGGCAGATCCTCCGTCACAACTGGTATCGCCATGTGATAGCTAGAAAAAATGTAACATTTTTGTCTGGATCATTTTTCCTGATAATTCCTCCCTATCAACTTACGCGTGTTCGTCCTTTCATGGGTAATATTTTTAATAGATATTCTTTAATAGTAAAGTTACTAAATACCATTCTCACCATAACTGCTAACTGTGCTGTGTCAGATAAATCTGTATCCATCAAATTGAAGTGAGAACCAGTCACATATTTCTAAGTCACTCTTTAACTGAGTTTGCATATCCTTTGAAATACAATAGCATGTATCCTTCTTGTGACGGTGTTATCTGACAACTGTAAGTCTTGTATTGCTGACATAATCTCACGTTTGTTAGATAATCCCCTTGAATAAACAATCGGTGCCAGTCAAAAATGCTTCTTTTAACAACTCACCATCCTGAAAAGGCGTTTTCTTCTTTACGAGCATGTAAGATGAAAGTAATAGTGACAATTTTAATTATATTTCAAATAATAAATCATAACCAATTACACGATTCCCTTTATTAACATTTATAAACCATTCATCTCAATTAATAAAAGTGGACTTTTGTCGATTACCCTGTTACTGATACTAAATATGGTTGAACGTTAGTTTTGCTTTCCAATCTAGTTGGTTCAACATATTGGTTTAAATTAGTACCTTCCTAAAAATATAGATTAATATACAGGGTGTTTATAAATAGTATCGGGAAAAGTTTTTGGAAAAATAGATTCGTTTCAGATATTACAACAAAACCTTCCAATTCTTCATCTCTGAGAATCGACACAATTTTACCAGCGGCTTTTCCATGACTCGAAGGCTCCCTGGTAAGCTGATTCCGGAAGCTCCTTAAGGGTACGCGTGCAAGCTTCTTTAACGGCACTTAGGGTCCCATGGCGGTGTCCTTTGAGAAAGGATTTTACTTTTGGGTATAGACAAAAGTCTGCTGAGGCCAAGTCGATATTGTAAGAGGGTTGGAGAATCGTCGCGACACTGTTTTTTGCGACAGGAAGTCGGTCACCTTGGAGCAGGTGTGGCTGGGTGCAATGTCGTGATGCAATTCTAGTTATAATGGTGTGCACTGTCATCTTATCAATGCCAATCTGATCTGCGATCATGCGTGCACCTATCCGACGGTCTGAATTCAGCATTTCACGCAAACGTTTTTACGTTGTCATCAGTTCTTGACGTCGACAGCCGTCCAGAGCGGGGCTCGTCCTCCACACCCTCTCGGCTATCTTGTACCTCTTAAAAACTGCAGTTTGTGACATGCTTTCATCCTTGAACACTTGGCGAATCATGCCCAACGTCTCCGTACCAGATTTCCCCAGACTAACACAAAATTTGATAGGGTACCACTGTTCAATCGTTCGTTGCATTTTGAGCTTGCACCGAGTCACTCGATAGGGGTTCACTAAAAACTCGATTTAGCCTGAACAAACGCTCGCAGATGACAGATTTTTTTTATTATAAAAAAGTTCCAAAAATCTGTGGCATTGTTGGTTTTGATTTTAATTTTGTCTTTCTACCAATTTTGCTGCCTATAGAATTTGCCGCTCAGTGCAATTGCTCCGCTTGCGCCCCCCTAGATCGACATGTACAATTAAATTTAATGTATGTGCAAAACATATAACGTGTTTCCATCCACCTTAACGTATTGAAGCAGTAATATTAGTTACATTCTCATTGTCACTTACGATTGCGACCCTTTTATCTAATACGGCCCATTCCTAAAGAATCATTTTTGTTTTAATTGTTAAATAGTTGGCCATATGTTTTTCATAAAATTGAAAACAATCAAATAAATAAGATTTTCAATCAATAAAATGAACAGTTATTGCCAAATTACTATCATTGCTCAAAGAAATCCATCCGTCTATAGTTACAGTGACTGCAGTTGATAAAGTAAATTTTTGCCTTATTTCTTCGGCAACTAGATTATAATTAACTCACTATCAGATAATAGTTTTCTGGACGGCAATGAACAAGAATGATTTAACAAGTAAATAAAATTATTGAATTCAGCATTTTCAACACTTGAAAATAGTTGATACTCACTATCTATAATTTGTATTAGTTGTTTATGTTGGGGACAGGTAGATTAAGTAATATAATCCTTAACCTGTGTTAGGGCAGTGGACTGTATTTTGCGAGAATGGTACTTTAAATCTATAATATTTAAAACAATACTCACGATTTGATGTTGCCGGATTCTCGCCTATAAAGTAGCAGTACTATCGAAGTGCAAAATAGCGATGCAGGGAACCGCGCCTTTCAAGCTTCTTTAGAGAACAGTAACCCTGAAACTAATTTTAAAGTGGGACAGAAACTTCGAGCAAAAAAACCGCCAGAAATACAGGAAGCCAACAAGCAGATGAGCGCTGCATTCAGTACACTAAATAGTGTGTTGCAAACTTCTGGTAAAACAGCTCAAAGATTTCCTTAAAGACGAAAGAGAAGATAATGTACGAAATACATGGATTGATACTAAACAAACGCCGTCACTGCCGCGGTCGAGTGTTGCAGCCCAGTATTTCGCCTTCTATTTACAATCGCAGTTCATCAGCACTCAGTTCCTCGTACTCGAATTACTCGCTGCCACGAAACATTATCTCTCCGGACTCATCTATTGTTGAACAGCATTTTTTGTATTCTGATACTTCTCCTTCGCAAATAATATTCAATCGTCCTTCATCATCACACAGTCCCTACACTATACCAAAGTCACCACAAAACTTCAATCAAGAAAGATCACAACAGACATTACTTGTTGATCAACAACCTAATCTATACTGTTATACTTCTCCATCTCAAATGTTAATTAAACGCCCTTCATCATCACGCAGTTCCTACATTACACCAACGCTTCCACAAAACTTCAATCAAGAAATATCGCATAAGAATCCATTTATACCTAACAATGTTCAAATACCATCTCAAGAGACGTTTCAACCAGGAACAAATAATATCTTGCTTGAAGCATTTGAAAAAGCGACAACGGAATGAATTTTATTTTCTTGTAAATGCGAATTTTATAACATTAAATCTTTGATTAATAAAAAGTGTTTGTATTGACATAAAAATATTTTTTATTTACCTTTACTAAATCCTTCAAAACTTCATTCAGTGCTGAACATACTTATGGGATAATTTTAGATATACTTTGACTTGAAATTTTAAAAAGATGATCCAAGCTTTTGTAACTGTCCCCTGTAGCTAAATATCTTAATGTTACCGCCAGCAGCATTGTAAATAATACATTATTTTCGAAATGGCATTACCAAAAGTAATGCATTATCTCGCAATGCGCATTATGGATTGCGAGATAATGCATAATGCGCATTATTTACAACACTGACCGCCAGTCGTATTTTCACAGGAATCGCATCCCTCCAATCAGGTATTCAAAATCGTAACTGACATCCGAACAAAATTATCAAACTCTCCAGATGGCTCAGCGAGAAGTTCTGCTAGTTGTTTATCCATGCTACTCCTGAAATTAACAAAAAATGAGTCGTCGTCGTCGTGAAACATACGAGCTTAAGATATAATAAAACGGGCAAGTGCGTGTTGGGCACGCACATGCTAGGGTTCCGTAGTCATTCTCACTACGATTTATAAAAAAAAAATCAAAATTTTCGTGACCGAAGGGTTAAAATCAAAAAGTCATTCGGCTTTTATTATTGCATTTTAGGAGACCTATCAAATGACACCTCACTTAATGGGGTAAATGAAAAAAATGTGAGTTAACTTTTCAATCTATGATAGGGGGGTCAAAAATATTTTTGACAATGTTCGTTATAATTTTCAGTGAAAGTACTAATTAAAAGCTACATTCTGGAATTTTTTAAAAATTTTTGAATTGATAGTTTAGATAATAGAGGGGGGACGCTTTTTTAACGACTTTGGAGAGCAAATACATCGTAATTAAAGGGTTAAAATAAAAAAGTTCTAATACATTTTTTGTTGCAATTTAGGAGACCTTTCTAACGACATCCCATTCAATGGGGTAGGCGATTTTTTTTTAAAACACTTTTCATTTTATGAAAAGGGGGCTCAAAAAATTTTTTTGGTCAAAAATCTTATCATTTCTGTTTTTGGGTCATTAATCTACGACCGTATACCAAATTTCATCTTATTATCTCAAAATTTTTGAAGACGGACGGACGGACATGGAGAAACTATAAGGGTTCCTAGTTTTCTACGGAACCCTAAAAAACAAACAATACAAAATTATTTTACCTTGTTCTGTTTCGATGTATTGACAACATCCACCACCTTCTTTTTTCCATTTCTTTTTGATCACCCTTTTGTTATATACATTCACATAGTTGCGGTATGCTGTGAATAAATAAACCGCAGCAGCAGTTAGCGCCTCAACATCCATTTTATTAAATTCGTCCGCACATTAGCCTGAACCAAAGCAAATTGAACGACCTTCCACGTGTGGACGCATCACGAACGTGTTGGCGAACGCGTAAGCCAACGCGTCCGCCAACGTGTAGAGCCGGCATTATATGTATTTTGTTGTATTTTGACTTACAATAGAAAAACAATGGGGCGAAATTCTACTTTGTAACACTCTTTATTATATTTTTGTTATAAAATCAATCGCACACTCAAAAGAAATGACGTAAAAAAATTGAAAAACAGAAAGTCCACAGTAATGAGAAAATACAAAAAAGGTTATTTTTTATCCAAGCAATATGTGCAGATAGAATTATAATCTGACAATAAAACGAACGTGTCCTAACATCGTCTCCATAATATCAGACACGTTCACAAAAATTACACGTGCTAATAAATCACACTATAATATAAACGTGTATGTTTATATATATATTTATTTATATATCCGCACGAAACTACAGCTTTATAGACTCTGGATTCACCCGGCCGATTTTGATAATTTTTGTTTTGTCATGTAGCTTCACTCTTTTTCCAGTCAATAGGCTAGATTTCATTTCTTAGCTATGAAAGGTCTCTGAGCTGTGATTTTTTTTCCGAAGCAATAATTTTAGTTAAAATTAAATTTTATGATAAAAATATAAAAAACCATCGGCATTTATTTCGAATCCGTAGCTCCGATTGGTCGAAATCATATGTTTCTGTCAGATTCAAAATACATGTGCTTTTTGACAGATCTATGACAGATGACAGGGAATGTTCTAGAACGTTTTCTATCCTTTTCTATTAGGAGTGAGAAAATTTTTGATGACGTTAGATTTGATATTGAAATTATGTGGTTTTTACATGTGACACATTTTTTGTTTTTAAAAAAAATATTTTTAGTGAAATTGTTGAATTTTTTTTAATTGTTGAAATTATTCATTTAAATCAGGGACGGCGTTTTAAATATTTTTAAATTTGTGTTTTTTTTAATGAAATTGTATAAAAATATAATTTTTAATAGTTTTGTTGTAGGAGATTGATGCAATTTATCCAAAAGTTTATATTTAAAAATAATTAAGTCAGGGGCAGGTGTCGTTTTAAATATATGAAATTTTTGGGAACTGTCACACTTCGTAACGTTTGTAAAAACTTTAAAAAAAGTAAAATTTAACTGTTCAAAAATTAGAAGTTTAAAAAAATATGAAAATTATAATATAGATCAGTAGCGTCCCAGAAAAAAATTTTAATTGTTCAAAAATTAGAAATTTCAGAAAAATATGAAAATTAATATATAGATCAGTAGCGTCTCAGAAAAAAATTTTAATTGTTCAAAAAATAGAAATTTAAAAAAAATATGAAAATTATAATATAGATCAGTAGCGTCCCAGAAAAAAAAAAATTGTTCAAAATTTAGAAATTTCAGAAAAATATGAAAATTATAACATAGATCAATAGCGTCTAAAACAAAATTATTTATGGATTATTATTTTTTTTTTTAAGTTTTGAGATTGATATGTTAATTATTTTTTTTTAAATAATAATTAAGTCAGGGGCGACTTTTTTTAAAAGTGACAGACAAATTAATTTTGATTAAAATTGAACTAAAATTAAAAACTTCAGGAATACATAAAAATAAAAAGTTAACCATTTAATAAATAACAGTACATTTTAGTTTGGGTAATTTATACATGTTATATTATAAATAAAATTATTTAGAATATTACAAAAAAAAAAAAATTATTTTGAGTGAAATTGTTGAATTTTTTTTAATTGTTGAAATTATTCATTTAAATCAGGGACGGCGTTTAAAATATTTTGTAATTTGTGTTTGTTGCATGAAAATTAAAAGTGCTATTTTAAAAAAGTGACGTAGACAGATTAATTTTGATTAAAATTGAACAAAAATAAAAATAAAAAGTCAAAAGTTTAACCATTTAATCAATAACATTGAAAATGTTTCAAGGCATTCTTTTAATATGAAAAACATAAAAAATGTGTAAATTTTAATAATAATAAATGTTTTCAATGATTATTTTTAGATTTTAGATATATTATAATATTCTCATGCATATGAGGGTCGCATTTAGGTTGGGTAATTTTTACATTTAATATTACTGAATATTGTAATAATAATAAATAAGTAAGTATCAGCAAAAAGAATGAAAATTATTATAATATAATAATTAGGTAAATTGTACATGTAAGATTACTGAAAATTTGAATATTGATTATCTCCGTCAAATTCAAAAATTAACTATCAAAAAATAGTGGAACGAGTATGATATATACTCATACGAGGGTCGCAGACCCGAGTAAATTTGTGTAAAAAATATGGCGTGAAAGGGGGTTGGGGCGCGAAGCGCCCAGGGGCACAGCCCCTAGTACATGATATATAAAACTTGTTTTATTGAAATTAATCCGTTGACATCTCAATTATATTACCATATAAAGTTTAGACAAGTTTCAAATTATATTGTATTTAAATTATTCTACACAATAATGCAAATATTTCTGAAAAAAACATCACCTTTGACTGTTTATTGAACATTTTGGAAACGTGTCTGTGGGACGGTAATGGATGATAAATATAAGTCGTGTGGTTTTATATTTTTATTCCTCCCACGTAAAATTTTATATACAAATCAAATAATATATATATACAAATGTACACATGTAAACACAGTAGGTGTATTGTGGTGTGAGTGACGGTAGTGTGCTGTCCTTCTCTGGCCGTGACTGCTTTGTTATTGCTGGCGCCTTGATTTGTTGGTCTACTTCAGCGGTAGTAGAAATGGATGTGGATCGTTTGTTGTAGCTTCTGATACTTGATAGTTGCAGTACTGTCGTGTTATGTTGTGACACGATGGCGTTTGGTTTTCGACTTTATTTCCTGAGGGCATACGTCTAGTTTTATACGTTTTACCCCCAACACATTTTCGATGACCGTTGAAACACGTGTTCCTAATATTTCGCAATACTCATTAGTGGCGGCATTCGTCAAAGGCAGTGTGCCGTCTATACATGTGCGTGTTTATTGTCTGTTGAGTTGGTCATGTTGCAACACCTGTTTTTATTATTGTCGGCAGTTATCAAAAGGTGGTGTTTGTTTGTTTTGATTTATTAGTTTTGCCGATTGTGTGGCAGTGTTGCCACACCACCCCCCTGCTGAGACCGGAGGTCAGGCTTGAAGAAAGTCTGGAAAATGTACGCGACGTCCTGAACGTGTCGTTCTGGTGGGCGTACTCGTGCCTTGTGCTGGTGCGGGTTTTGGCTGCGGCGTCGGTTTGGGTGCTGCAACTCTTGTTGTTGGTTTTGTGGGTTCTTCTTGAAGTATGTATGCTGGTTTTAGTCGGTCTGCAGTTACCAAAACTTCTTTTTCTCGAATGGCGAGTTTGTAATTTTTCGGGCCACGCTCGAGGACTTTGTAGGGTCCCGTGTAAGGCGGCTCGAGGGCGCCACGCAGTTTGTCCTGTCGCAAAAAGACGTGACTTGTCGTGCTTAAGTCTTTGAAAACGAAGGTTGTTGGACGGCAGTGGCGAGCGGCTGGTGCCGGTCGAAGGGCGGCAAAACTGCGTCGTAGCTGCGTGGTGAAGTCCGTGTAGTCTTTTGGTGCGTTTGCGGTTTGTGCGGCGAAAAATTCGCCGGGGAGGCGCAGAGGTTCTCCGTAGACGAGTTCTGCGGTTGACGCTTGCAGGTCGTCTTTCCAGGCGCTCCGGATTCCGAGGAGCACTATGGGGAGTGCGTCGGTCCAGTTTTCACCGGTGTGGCACATGATTGCTGCTTTCAGAGTGCGGTGAAATTTCTCGACGAGGCCGTTTGCTTGTGGGTGGTATGCGGTTGTACGAGTTAATCGAATCCCAGCAAGATTTGCGAGGGCGCGGAACAATTGCGCTTCAAATTGCCGGCCCTGATCGGTTGTTACTATCTGAGGGCAGCCGAAGCGTGCTATCCATCCGGACAGGAATGCGCGAGCGACGGTGTCTGCGGTGATGTCTGGGAGCGGGATGGCTCCGGGCCAGCGTGTAAAACGGTCTACGGCGGTGAGACAGTATCGGAATCCGGTTGAATGCGGGAGCGGTCCGATAAGGTCGATGTGGACATGACTGAAGCGGGCGTCCGGGACCTTGAAGTCTCCTGGTGGCGTAGATACGTGTCGCGTTATCTTGGCGCGTTGACACACTGTGCATGTGCGGGACCACTGGATGCATTCTTTGCGAATTTGCGGCCAAACGAAACGTTGCGATATGAGTTTCGCGGACGCTTTGGCACCTGGGTGGCTTAGTCCATGGAGGGCATCGAATACTGCACGTCGGAATGGTTCCGTGACGAACGGGCGAGGTCGTGCCTGTGAAGTGTCGCAGAGGCGTGCTGCTACCTGGTGCGCGTATTCTCTGGAGGCGGAGTCCTGTTTCTCGACGTAGGTAGTCCTGGAGCTCTTCATCGTGAGTTTGAGATGCGGCTAGGGCTTCATAGTCAATGGACGCGGTAATGCTTTCTGCCCGAGACAAGGTGTCGGCGACGATGTTGTCTTGTCCAGAGATGTGACGTATGTCCGTCGTGAACTGTCCTATCAGGTCCAGGTGTCGGTATTGGCGTGGAGAGCATGTGTCACGATTATGCTGGAAGGCGTACGTTAACGGTTTGTGGTCCGTCAATATTGTGAAGTGCCGGCCTTCCAACATGAAGCGGAAATGCTTGACGGCTTCGTACACGGCGAGGAGTTCTCGGTCGTATGGGCTCCATTTTGCTTGCGATGGGCTTATTTTTCGTGAGAAAAATGCCAGCGGTTGCCAAGTTCCCTGGGCGCGTTGTTTCAGGACGGCGCCGATTGCTACTTGTGAGGCATCGGTTACGACGGCGATGGGTGCGGCCATGTCCGGGTGTGCCAGTAGTGTAGCGCGTGAGAGTTCTTGCTTGCAGTCCTCGAAAGCGCGCTGGAGTTCAGGAGTCCAGGTGATTGGGTGTGCTCCTTTTGTTTTCGGTCCAGCGAGGACGGCGTGTAGTGGTGCTTGTATGTCGGCGGCGTGCGGTAGGAAGCGCCGATAAAAATTCAGCATGCCCAAGAATCGACGTAATTGTTTTACTGTCTTGGGCGCGGGGAATGCCTGGTCGTCGCCGCTACACATTGCACCAAAACGCGACAACGGCTGGCGCCCATGCGGCGATTACCGAGCACTCAACGCACGCACAATTCCAGACCGCTATCCAGTACGCCACATCGCAGACTTTGCGCACCAGCTCGTCGCATTGTTGTGAGCGCGGCCACCTGGTTCGACAATTCTTCGATGCGCTTTGTCAGTGCGGCTACATCGGCATGTTGCGGTGTGACGCTTTTGTCCATGGCGGGCTTTGGCGTCACGCTAGTGACCTGGGGCGTCACCTCGACGATTTTGTCGGCGAGCTCAGCGACGGTTTCCAGGGCGGCTTCGGCCTGGCACGCGATGATCGCCTGGACGCCTGTTGGTAGACGGTTCGCCCATAGCGTGCGCAGAAAGTCCGAAGGTACGGTCGTACCTGCGAGTGTGCGAAGGTGACGAAGAAATTGCAACGGTTTCCTATCGCCCATTTCTTCGTGGACGAGGAGTTGACGGACGCGGTCTTCCTGTGAGGTCGATAGTCGTCGTATTAACTCCGTCTTTATTTTGCGGTATCTGTTCGTCGGTGGCGGATTGATTATTACGTCTTCCACCTCGGCGGCGTATCGGGATTCTAGTTGTCCGATGACGTAGTTGTATTTTGTAGAGTCGCTGACGATTTTTGACAACTCGAATTGACTCTCGAGCTGTGCAAACCATATTGCAGGTTTGTCGGGCCAAAAAGGCGGTACACGTATTGATACGTGGTGTACGCCTGCACCCACTTCTTGCGCCGGAAGTTGCTGCTGTCCATCTTGGTTCGCCATCGTCTATTGTGTGTGAAGTCGGATGTCACGTTGTGTTGTGACCTGGTGCTTGACACAAGTTGTATTTCACCTGGTGTGTGCTGTGTTGCGCTTCGTCTGCAGTGGTGCGTGTCCTTTTGCTCGGGGTCACCAATTGTGGGACGGTAATGGATGATAAATATAAGTCGTGTGGTTTTATATTTTTATTCTTCCCACGTAAAATTTTATATACATACAGGTTTATCAAATAATATATATATATACAAATGTACACGTGTAAACACAGCAGGTGTATTGTGGTGTGAGTGACGGTAGTGTGCTGTCCTTCTCTGGCCGTGACTGCGTTGTTTTTGTTGGCGCCTTGATTTTGTGGTCTACTCCAGTGGTCGTAGAAATGTACCGGAATCGTTTGGTAATTGGTTTGTTGTAGCTTCTGATACTTGATAGTTGCAGTACTGTCGTGTTATGTTGTGACACGATGGCGTTTGGTTTTCGACTTATTTTCCTGAGGGCACACGTCTAGTTTTTATACGTTTTACCCCCAACACATTTTCGATGACCGTTGAAACACGTGTTCCTGAAATTTCGCTATCTTCATTAGTGGCGGCATTCGTCAAAGGCAGTGTGCCGTCTATACATGTGCGTGTTTATTGTCTGTTGAGTTGGTCATGTTGCAACACCTGTTTTTATTATTGTCGGCAGTTATCAAAAGGTGGTGTTTGTTTGTTTTGATTTATTAGTTTTGCCGATTGTGTGGCAGTGTTGCCACAAACATAATATTCTTACGTTAAATTAATGACATAAAAACACAAAACTGTTTTAATTAATGTTAAATAACACATGTGCAAAGAGTATTGCCTATATAAAAAAATACTATATTTAAAACAAAAAATCGAAAAAAAGTCGCTCCGAAAATATTGTTAACAAAAAAGCGTTAAAAGCGGTATTTCATTATAAGCGATGTCGTTATAAACGGTATATTATAACATGCAATCATATGGGATTCAGCCGGGACTTTTATTCTGAGTCATTATAACCGATACGTCGTTATAACCGATGTCGTTATAACCGGTTTCTACTGTAGTTATTGTGGTAAGGAGCTGTAGCAGAATAAAAATGTGGGGCCCTATTAAATTTTTTTGGGGGGTTGCAGAAATGATTTCTAAAACTAAAAATTAATTTACAACTTACATATTATAGATATGTAAAGTATCTACTGGGTAATAGCCGTAAAAAAATGTGAAATCCAGAACCCGTTTATAGTGAATGGAATTTCATGGAACTTTTATGTTTTAAATTCAAAAAAATAATTATTTAATTACTAGATTACCCGACAGACGTTGTCCTGTCTTAACTATGAATATTGAATTCGAATTGGTTATACTTTACTATAAAATTATAGTGAAATCGGTCCAGCCGTTCACGCGTGATGGCGTGACCAAGGGAAATAGGGATTCATTTTTATATATATAGAGAAGATTATACCAATTCGAATTCAATATTCATAGTTAAGATAGGACGTCTGTCGGGTCAGCTAGTATTATATGGTGGTTAAATTAAATTTTCTAATTTTTTTAATTTTATCTTTCATAATAACCTTCTCCTGACAATAACAAACAAACAAAAAAAATATTTTACATGTGTTTTATCAATAAAATGACAGTCACGGGGGTCCAACTGTTACCGACTGAGAATGAGGAAATTTTTCTTTATGTAAACGTCGTTTTTAGTAAGGTTCAACAGGTGCTAGATGGCAGCACTAGTATTAAAAAGTCATAGCATTATGATGAGGAGGGCGAGCGGTAAGAGGAACATTTCAGAATTATTGTCGCCATTTGCAAATGAATTTTTGTGCTAAAAACTATTTTAACTGTGTTTCGACAGTATTTTCTGTGGTTTCGACTTTAAATTGAATAAGTATGTCTGATCAGTTTAGTGCTAATAAAAATAAACATTTATGCTAACAATAAGTGTGTATAATTAATCAAGAACAAATTGGAGTAAAATGTCATACATTACGTCGTAATTTGGATATCAGTAAGTAAAACTTTATTTTGAATTTTAATTGATTATGTATATTGAAATAAAAAAAATACATAAGTTGAAAATAACTGAATTTCATTGAAATAGTTTTATATTTAATTTAATATGATTGTTTCTTATGTATGAAGCATAAAGATTTAGGGACACGAAACAAAAAAGTAAAGGAAATAAAACAAATAAGATAGTTTATGGTGCAAATAAATTCCACAAATTAAAATTAATATGATTTTTACCATTATTTTGAATATACCTACATATAATCATAAAAAAAAGTATAAGTACTAATAAAAATTATGAAATACAATTTCATTTTGAAATATATTTTTTGTATTTACACATTATACTTAAATGTTAATGATGTGTTTTATTTATAATATAAATATATAATCATATATACCTATTCATTGTATGATTACAGTACCACCCGCTGAATTTGTGAAGATGATGAATGATCTGTTCGACAGTATAAACTGCAGAGAAAAGACTCCAAAGTGGCAGAATGTTCTATCTTGTTTTGTTACAGAAGAATCCGAACATTGAAGGTATGTTAACATAAAATAATATATCGAAATAATAGATATTTCTTATAAAAACATTTTAAAACAACAATATTTATGGTTCACTAATTTAAAATTTTATTTTATATGAACAGATTCTGGACACAGATAGAACAGAATCTTCTAAATTGGAGTTTTAACTGGAATGACAGTTCCTATCGATCACTTTCACTCAAAGGATGGTGGGGCAACGATTCAAGCTGTGAAGAACGTTTGGCAAGAGATTAAATCATCAGGTGTCAGGATAATGAAAACGCTTTAATCAGGACCCATCATCAGAATGATGTACCGGACAACAATAATTCTGAGAAAACTATAATATCTGGACCAGTGTTATTAGTAATAACAGACATTGTATGTGTACATTTTGTACACAATGCTTGTTACCAAGATTAAGCATATTTTATTATCTCATATTTCGCTTTCAATGTTGATTAAAATCTGAACAATATCCAGTTTTGATTAAATCTGATTTCCATTAAATCTTTTTGTGGCCTTACACCCAGTATTATCAGCTTTAACTAAATGCTCCTTTAACTAACTGTCATATTATCAACAGATTGAAGCATAACACATTTAATTAAATAGATTTTAAATTATCTGCAGTATTTCTTTACAACGTATATTATGTCTATTTTTCATTGAGAGCTTAAATATTGATTTAAATCACGTTTGTAATACACCAAATTTACTTTAAAGGAGCATTTAGTGCTAAAGGAGCTTTAAATTGAAGAGTAAGTCCAAATTTTGTAAATAAATAACATAAGAGTAAAAGAAGCTCCAAATAAAATCCTCAAATGATATAATACCTACGAGCAAAAGATATCAAAATAAAATGAATGTATTTAACAATGCAACTATAGAAATTGTACTCGCAATGTTTTCAGAATTTTTAATGGAACTTCTTTTACTCTGTTATTTATTTATAAAATCTGAGCTCACTGTTGATTTTTTTCAATTTTCTGAGAAATTTTACAAATCATGCAATATTTATCTTTTTCTATCATTTATCAAACCTTGTTGCTTCCAGAGAAATACCTTAATTAAATATGATAGATATTGTATTAATTATAGTTAATCTTTTAATTAATTTAACATTTTTTTTTGTTTTTCCAATTTATATAATATATTTATGTTTGCATGCTTTCTAGAAAAAAATGATAATAAATATTTGTAAAAATATTTTGTTTTATTTCAATTATTTTCATTACAGATTTACAGTTTAAATGCAAAATATTGTAATTACAATAAATTATATCATATTTGGTGATATATTTTATTGTAGTTGCAATATTTTGCATCTAAACTGTTGAGTATAATACAAAATATATATTGGAATGAAAAGGGATTTGAATTTCGCGCTACGGAATGGTATAGTTAGTTCAACAGTCGCCAGGCGGCAGCACATATAGCGATCAAAATTTTTTAACGTTGAGTTGAACACCCGTGATGACAGTTATACGTTTGGTGACATCTATTATGCAAATGCAAAACTAATCATACAGAAACCTGTAATGGTTTGTATCATTGGTTTTCTATGTTTTTCTAATTTTCCACGTAATTTTTTAAGTTTTTTCTTTCACAAGAACTTTCTCCTGACAATAACAAACACAACAACAAAAAAATATTGAAATCGGTCCATCCGTTCACGCGTGATGTCGTGACCAAGGGAAATAGGGCTGCATTTATATACCTATATACTTATAGATTTATGGGTCATTCCATATTAGTGGTTACTTGACCATTCTTAAAAAAATTGAAATTTTGTGTGCAATTACCCTAACATGTTGGTAGTTCAAAATGACCATACACTCAGCGTTCTATAATACGCCCATCCACAAGACGTCCGATCCATAAGACAATGTTCTAACAGCTCTATAGTACGTCTTTCCCCAACCCCCACCATAATACCATTGTGACAGCTATATTTCAGCGCGAAATTTAAAATTGACGTTAGTCTTCTATGTAGTTGTAGATTTTATAAACAAAACTTGTGTTTTGGTGTGACTCAATGTGGAAAAAAAATGAAATTCAATACAAATTTTCATTAAAATTGAAATATAATAAATACATAGTATAAAAAAATGTGTAAGGTACATTTTATTTGATTTGATAATTCGAAAAAGATTAAAAAAGGAAATAACAAAAATAAATTATTGGCATATGATTGTATAGAAATCTATACATTTTTCATCCAGTATTAAAGCAACGAATAACAATTGTCTAGAGTTCAATTCTAAAAAGTCAACAAACCAGGATCTCGTTCACCAACAGCGCCATTATTATTATTATGTATCTGTCAACTTTTAGGCGTGGTGGTGGGGGCCCCTCTAGCCGGCGTCTTGTGGAATTATTGAATTACCGATGGCTGCGTATTATAGAACGCTGAGTGTAATTTTATTTTTATTGTTTTTTGTTTTAGCGGCGTTCTACAGGCCGGAGCATTTTTAGCATTTTTAAAGGTTTGCGGAAACTGTATTATCTCAGCATCTATTTATCCTATTGACATGAAACTAAAAACAAATTATTCAGAAAAGAATTAGCTACAAGATAATATAGACATTTTCTTCAAAATGTAGTCGTCTTATGCCCGGTATTATAAATAAATTGCATGCAAGCAAATTTGCTTGCATGCAAATTTGCGATTCGCAAACGTTATCTACTAGGAGTCAAATTGTTATGAAAATGCTCGATATTTTAAAGCAGTGGTAATAAATAGATACATAATAATGTAATGGATGCATGTATTCTAGTACACTATAGGTATACGAATTACGTACGTAACGAATGTATATTTGAAGTCTGTGGTGTAAAATTCTATCTTCATATGTATGTGTAAAATCTGAACTTACGTTTAAAAATAACATAACCTAAATATACGTTATATTAATATTTATATACAAAAACAGTTGTGGTAAAAATTGGGAATTCTAAATGCTGGTAAGTAGTAAATACACTTTTATTTAACAGTTTTAACACATTTATATTTATAGTCCATGGGCCAGCCAAGATATCGGTATAATTTGGGGGTACCAAATTTCCTTTTCACAGGAGTTAGATAGGTTTATTATGATGTTAAAAAACCATGATTGCCATCTCAAAATGGTAGCTAACAAAAATGGCCGCCAATCCAAGATGGCGGATATTGAGTTTTAAAAAATTAACCATAACTCGAGAAGTATTCGTCCAATTTCATTACTATTTTTTTTAAACTAAAGCTCTATATGTGTGCTTCAAATTTTGTTATATGAACTGTTTCGATAAAGTGAACCATTAATTAGAAATTAAAAGAAATATTGAAAATTTTCTCATTTTTTGTGATACTTTTTTTTTAATCAAGTTTTTACAAATTATCCTTGTACATTACAAAAAAAAGCTTTAAATAAAGCAAAGTAGTGTATCAAATTATCTTTAATTTGATGTATAACATGTATGGGTCTGATGTCTGAAAACACATGGAAACATGAATTTGATTTTACTTCCGTTGAAATTCACCGTTAACTAAATAACTGCGTACAGAACAAAAAGCTTCAGATAGAAGTTGTAGCGTACAAAAATGATGTTTTTAGTATATTTTAATAATTTTAGCATGAATTTAGTAATAATTTAGAATAATACTAGTATGAACGTAAAGTCGGTATATATGGACCAGGCGGGTAATATGGACATCTCCTTTTTTGCCCTATTTTACATTTTATAAAGACAAAATTAATATGTATCTAAGCATACACTTCTAAGTAACTGCGTCAGTTGACATGACACTGTTTGGAGTACTGGTATGGTATGTCATTGAGTGCAACTTAATGAAATTTGTCATTTTTGATTATTTTTGTTAAATAAGTTTAAATTTTAATTGTATTAAATTGTTTAAATTAATTATATTGTTGTTTAAACTTGTAGGTACAAGGGTTGGCCGTATGAACAGTACTTTTAATCCACGTAATAATTATTGCCTTGGCGATAACTAATTTTTTTTAAATACATGTATCTTGTTGCGGGAATTATGGACTATGGGGTATTATATTGCTATGAAGTGTAATAATTAACCAGAATCGAGGTAATGCAAATAGTATGAAAAGTATATTAATCATCCAGTACTTCACAACTATTCACTTCCGCAATAATCCCGGCTACAAATCAAGAAGATGATGCAAATATGCAAAGTGAACTAGATATGTGTATAATATGTGACGAGATAGACCCATTAAGTGAAGTGCACCCCCCAAAAAACAGACAATCTCGGGCAGTGTTATTTAATGCAGCATTAATAAGGAATTTTGAGCCTGTTACTAAACGACGTGATATGATTTGCGGTCAATTTATCGTAAACAGTTGATCGTAAACAGTTTATCGTACAACAGTTCATCGTAAAACAATTTATCGTAAGAACAATTTAGCTTGTTTACTTTCTCAGGATGCAAGCTATCTCCATGCCAAATTTCATCAAGATCGGTTCAGCGGTTTAGCCGTGAAAAGGTAACAAACAGACAGACATACTTTCGCATTTATTAGTATGGATTTTGTTTTGATTATAATAATTTAAAGTAAGTATTAAATGGGCTTAACAGAATGCTATTTTAATATAACGGGCTCCAAACCGACCTTAAGACGTATATAATAATGTCCAGTGAAATCTGTGACAATATTAATAATTTGTTTTACGATAAATTGTTTTACGATCAATTGTTTTACGATAAATTGTTTTACGATAAATTGTTTTACGATAAATTGTTTTGCGAACAATTGTTTTACGATCAATTGTTTTACGATAAATTGTTTTACGATCAATTGTTTTACGATAAATTGTTTTACGATCAATTGTCTTACGATCAATTGTTTTACGATCAATTGTCTTACGATCAATTGTTCATACGGTAAATTGTCCATACGATAAATTGTTCTTACGGTAAATTGTTTTACGATGAATTGTTCTTACGATAAATTGTCCATACGATAAATTTTTCTTACGATAAATTGTTTTACGATGAACTGTTTACGATAAATTGTTATACGATAAACTGTTTACGATAAATAGACCGGATCCCACGTGATATACCGGATATACAGAGTGATTCACACTAGATTGAAAAAAATATTTTAAGCAAAAAACTCCCAATAAACATGTGTCCGGAAATTATTCCTTAGGGAACTACAGGCTTCCAAAGATTTTACTAAAAATGAGTTTTAATTTAATATCTAGAGAACCCTTTGTGATAGAATTATGAAATTTAGTATTTGGTTTAGTAATAATAATATGTGTTATCGATTTCTAATATTAACCAATTATAATTAAGGCCAGGGCTGTATGGGCCAGTGGGCCCGTCGATTTTGATCTTGTAACTGTTTGTTCCTTAATTTATTTTCCTGAGTTGATACTTTCATAAGATTATATGACACAAAATACACAAAAACATAAATTGCTTGTTTATCATAAGATAAACCGTTTTCGAGAAATATCGATGGAAAAGAAAGCATGCAGAATTTAACTTAATACGGATGTTTGAAATAAAAAAAAAAAAATTTATATTCTTTTTCTATGATTAAAGGTAAGAATAAAGTTCATTTAAATAAACCTTTTAATATGAATCCTGTAAGATCTATGTATAGTCAGTTCTTTTACTGTTACATGAACTTTATTAACATGACTAAAAAAACAAACTAAAAATGGCTATTTGTTGATATGGGTGCATTTTCGGAGGTATATTTATATTAACTTTTTGTATTATTTGTTATCATGAAATAAGAATATAAATTTATTTTTTATAATTTCAAGTATCCGTATTAAGGTTAATTCTGCATGCTTTCTTTTCCATCGATATTTCTCGAAAACGGTTTATCCTATGATAAACAAGTCATGTATGTTTTTGTGTATTTTGTGTCATATAACCTTATAAAAGTACCAACTCAGGAAAAAAATTAAGGAACAAACAATTACTAGATAAAAATTGATGGGCCCACTGGCCCCATACAGCCCTGGTCTAAAATATAAATGGTTAATATTAGAAATCGATAACACATATTTTTACTAAACCAAATACTAAATTTCATAATTCTATCATAAAGGGTTCTCTAGATATTAAATTAAAACTAATTTTTAGTAAAATCTTTGGAAGCCTGTAGTTCCCTAAGGAATAATTTCCGGACACATATTTATTGGAAGTTTTTTGCTTAAAATATTTTTCTCAATCTACTGTTAAGCACGACAGTGCTTAATCACCCTGTATAATGAAGTAATAAAATTAATTTGATTAAATGACTCTTACTGTATTGTTGTGACGGGTACTCGAGGAGTTGTAGGTGATTTACAATCGAGTTCATCAGAATTATCGGCACATTCTTGAATACTATTACATTTAGCTTCGCTATCAACACAAGCACCATACGCACATGTGAAGGTATCCACACCACATGAAACGTTTTTACATAGTCTCTCTGTCTCGTCTGATCCATCGCTACAATCTTTCCGACCATCACATAAATTAAATCGACTTATACATTCGCCAGATGTACATTGATAGTCAATTCTAAAATAAAATAAATATTAATGCAATTACACATTTGAAAATGAACTTAAATTAAAAAATAATAATTAAGAACAACAGAGCAGCACTGCTAAAAATGTATCAATAGATAAAAATACCCAGTAAATATTGTGTATGTAACATATGTATATGTAAGTGACAGTAGATAACAAAATACACTCATCAAAAAAATTAAAAGATAATTTTTAACAAGCAAATTTTTTACCAATTTTCAAACAGTTATATTTCCGCGAAAAATGATTGGATTTGAATGATCTAAAGTTCATTCGAAAGCTTGTACTAACTAGTTTTTGAATCAAGAGCCCAATTATTTTTATCATCCCCTGCCGCTCTAGGCCAAGGGTTAAAACAGTTAAAAAAATTACCCCTTCATTTTTTATAAACTTTGAAAGCGTAAATTTTTTGCAAAATTTTTTTACAAGAAAATCAATGATAGCTTTCGAAAGCTTGTCTCTTTCTCTTGAAAATTTGTTCTTTATCATCCCCGTACGATTTTTTGACCGCGTTATTCACTATCAAAGTAAAAATGACACTATTGACTTTAAACTCCTGTATATCCTGAAATAATGATCGCGCAATGATCGGCTTGATATCATTAGAAAGCTGAAAGTATTCTCTTTAAAATCGTTGCATTCGATTTTGAAAAAAAATTACATCCCATGATTTTCGTTTTTAAAACATGTAAAAAAACGGTATTATCTCATTTTTTAGTTATCTGGCCGCCATTTTGTAAAAAATGATGAAACCTAAAATGTAAACATGTTTTTTTTAAACTAATAGTGTCCCAAAAAGTTATCCAGAATAGCAAGTTGCTGCGATTTTTTCTTCTTAATGTTCACAGCTGTCAAATGTGGAACATTTTCAAACTACCGAAAATCCGCCAAAAATTATTAAATTTTATTGAACTAGGACTTTTTTTGAAGCTGATACTTTCTAGTTTTTGAATAATAAACTAAAAAAAATGTATCATACTCTACTCTTCCGCGCCAAGCATTAAAAAAACATTTTTTTAATCATTTACGGACTTTGATTATGAGTCTGTAGAGTACAAAAACAACTATTGAAAAATTCTTCGATGATGTTAAACCATTTTTTAAGCAAAAAAAGCGATATTTACATTGTAAATTTTACGCAGTAGCAATAAACTCATTACTGCAAAATTTGAATGAACAAAAGTTATCATTGATTTTCTTGTAAAAAAATTTACGCTTTCAAAGTTTATAAAAAATGAAGTGATAATTTTTTGAACTGTTTTAACCCTTGCAGGGGATGATAAAAATAATTGGGCTCTTGATTCAAAAACTAGTTAGTACAAGCTTTCGAATGAGCTTTAGATCATTCAAATCCAATCATTTTTCGCGGAAATATAACTGTTTGAAAATTGGCAAAAAATTTGCTTGTTAAAAATTATCCTTTAATTTTTTTGATGAGTGTATATACAGTCATTATGGTAAGGAGCTGTAGCAGAATAAAAATGTGGGTCCCTATTAAAATTTTTTGGGGGGTTTTGTAATTGCTCACCGTGCGAAATTAACTGAAAAGCAAAAAAGTATTTGCAAACTAAAAATTAATTTACAACTTACATATTATAGATATGTAAAGTGTCTACTGGGTAATAGTCCGGTGCAGTTGGCCGTAAAAAATTTAAAACCTCAGAACCCGTTTATAGTTAGTGGATTTTCATGGAACTTTATTCATTGAGTTTCTAATTGTAAGGACTTTAATGTTTTAAATTAAAAAAATATTGCTAATAATTATTTATGGGTCGTTCCATATCAGTGGTTACTTGACAATTTTTAAAAAAGTTGAAATTTTGTGTGCATTAACCCTAACATGTTAGTAGTTCAAAATTTATTTATAATAAATATAAATATAAATATAAAAAATATTTGAACGTGTTTTTTACTCTACTTTACAATATGTCACATGTCATGCTTATTATTAAAAAAAAGTAAGAACCTTTTTTTGTAATAGTTTATTATTTTTAAATATGCATTTGTTATTTTCATTGTTGTTATTGCGATTTTTGTTAAACAATTTTTGTTTTTCATGACTTAGGTACTTAAATGTTACTTAAAATTGCTCGGCCGAATACGATACTCGGACGAGTACTCGTAAGTGTCAACACCCGTCAACTCGTAATAGTGCCAGCCCGATCGCACGCGTTCCGACTCGGCTTCAGGTCTACTTTTTCGTGCGATTGGCTTACTGGTGCGAGCAAAAAGCATGTGTAAACAGATACATCATGCTGTCAACAATGTTATTTAATTCAAATCTCGCAAGACGACAATATTATTATATTTATTATAACAATTAAAAACATTAGTAGGTGGAATGAAAATAAAACTAATGAATTTTTTCAAGAGATACGGCCTTTAAAAAATCATTGGAGATTTGTGATAGTGGATTTATCATTTACGATGTTAAAAATAAAATAATTACTTATTACAGCTTATTACATTAACTGTGTTTATTACCGCATCTGTAACAATTTGGTTTATAGTACACAGTAGTTACATTTTGAACTAAAGTTAAAAGCAATTGAGAAACGTCAAACCAGAAAGCATGCTTATCATATTTTAATGTAGACAGAAAAGTACTAGCGCTAGTATCACCGTGCTGCTAATCGTCCGAGTGTAACAGCAAATATAAACTCGGCATAAGAGTGATATAAAAATTCTGAATGCACCAAACAATTCTAAACAAAAAAAGTGCTTTAAGAAACCGCAAACAAAAAGTACCTATCTACTTGGCCAAAAAAGTTATAGTCATTTTAAGAAATTCCGAATTTTCAGTTTTTTTGGTATACTGCCTAAACCTCATAAATTATTAATATTTTTTGATGTTGTAATACTCACCCCTTTCTTACAAATAATCCACCTCATTTAACCACATCTGTATCTCTTACCGTTTAGGATATCCCCATGCATTTCACGCTTATCTTGGACATCCTGTATAGTGAATAGATTTTCTTGGAATTTTTTATTGAATTTCTAATCGTATGAACTTCAATCTTTTACATTTAAAAAATATTTAATGTCCCATGAAAATCCATTCACTATATAGACGAATACAGAGGTTTTACAGTTTTCACGGCTAACTGCATCGGACTATTTAAAAAAATCCTATTTTCAAGGGGATGTTTTCACAAGATTGGGTAAAATTAACAAGTCAATTTTTTTGGTACATAATACTATTATGTAGTTATATTTTGGGTTGAATTTTTAGATTTTTATCTTGTCCCCCACCAGACTTATTGAGCTTTGAAAATTGCTATTTTTTTCAAATTTTCAAACTTTGAGAATTTTTTAAAAAAGGGGTGGCCTTTTCTAGTTCAAATTGGGAAAAATTCATTTCAAATAGAGACTTAAAAATTTCAAATTGGGAATAATCAATTTCAAATTAAGGATAAACAGTAAGCAGTTTAAAATTGGGAAAAATCAATTTTAAATTGGGAATTATAAATTTTATATAGAAAGTTTAAAAACTGGTATTAAAAATTATTAAGGAATTGAAATACCACATATCCAGTGGTGAAAACAGTAAATATTACTCAAACTGAGTTTCGATTGCAACGGTTAAAAAATATTGAACGAAAAAACTATTTTTGCTAATTGTACCCGACATGACACTCATATTCAAAGATTCATATATGATGTATTAAATATGTCTTATTAATTTGGGTAGTTGTAAATTATAGGGGACCGATTTTAAATACAATAAAAAAATTAAAAATCTTTAACATGTGTTTTCTAAATTAATTAATATTAATAAGTTAAATAATAATTGTAATTGTAGACCCTACGTGAGGAAGGACTGGTAATGATTTTGGTTGGGGGTCCGGGGCTAAGGGGGAACCGGCGCTGTGAGCAAAAATAAAAATTAGTGAATGGTATATTACGTATTAAAATTTTTAATTGAATGGCCGAAAAAAATGTTATTCAAATTTACCTATGAAATCAAGAAAAAAATCTTAAGGGGCTCTACCAGTGTGAACGCTGGAAATTTGGGTGATTTTCGGAAATTTTTTGGAAAAAAAATACTGAATGAAATATTTTGGAAAATTGAAAAAATATTTGGCTATATTAGACGTGTATTTCATAATTTTCTCACGTAAAAATATCGATATCTTAGCGACTTAGGCGCCGTCCTCGGAGGCGGAAAAAAAATCACCACTGCGCCCGTGATTCCGGACGATGGAGTAGCTGTTATTGAAAAAAGAAAAAAAAATCGTCAAACTAGAAAGTATTTCCTGTACGATGACCTACGATTTTCGAAAAATATCAAAATCTAACAAAGTGGCGTAGTTATGAAAAAAGTATGTTTTATTGCCTATAAAATGGTCGTATTATTAATGCCAAACCGTCAATTTTCTTCCAATCAAAAATATCCCACGTCATCGTAGAGTAATTATATTCAAGAGTATTCAGTCAAATTTCAAGTCAATCGGATAAGCTCTTCGAGTTACAATGTCAGCAAATTTGAAAAATCTCATTTCGAGAAAAACGCGTTTAAAGATTTAACTATCGATTTTTAAATATAAAATTATATTTACTATAAAAACTACTAATCAGCTATATCTGGCCCATATAATTGACACTCTTCTTCCTCAAATAATACCTCCAAAAAGGCAAAAAAATTGATTTTTTGAAAATTTCACACTGGTATGGCCTCTTAAGGAGTCACCACAATTTCCATTGTAACAATTACAAATATATTTAGTATTATAATACATTACACTGGCCGACAGCCATTTTGCTGCAGGGCATATAAAAACTTTTTAAGGGTAATTTGGACATGCTGAATCCAACATTTTACTCAATCAGCTCTTGTTTTTGCAATATATGCAAACATTCAAATTCGTATATATATTTTTTAAATCAATTACATCAACCAAAAATCATTCAGTATGAAGCTGTGGCTCCTAATTGAACTAAAATGCCTTAAATTATATACATTCATAAAGTTATTTCCATCGAAAATTTTAAACGAAAAAAATAATTTTTTTAGCAAAAATTCGGCAATTAAAAAGAAATTTAAGAGTTTTGGTGTTAGGGTGAGCCCCGTAAAGCCACGACTATGTACTATTTTTATTTATTTTCAAAATTCAAAGCGCTGTTACACAGACAATTTTTATCCAATTTTAATGATATTCACTAAAGTAGCTTTATTGTGTTAAAATTTCAACGTAATCGAATGAAAATTGGCGAAATGTTACTAAAATCAACTGCGCGTGTCAAAATAGGTAGTACGATCATATATTTTTTTAAATTAAATGCTTCAACCAAAGATCATTCGGAATGTAGATATGGGTCCTAATTAAACTAAAAAGCCTTAAATTATACACATTTTTAAAGTTATTGCCTTCAAAATTCATGTTTTAAATGAAAAAAAATCGATTTTAGCGGTTTCTGGGGATTTTGGGCCAGGGAATCGAAATCTGTTATAAAAATAGGGGATTTCTATTTAAAAAATATGTAGGGGGGAACGTTCCTCCAGGGGAGCAGATCCTCCCTCACAACTGGCATCGCCATGTGATAGCTGGGAAAAAATGCTAACATTTTTGTCTGAATCATTTTTTCTGATAATTCTTCCCTGTCGACTTACGCAGATATATCCAAATGTATACAAAAAAATACCTAACCATACAATATACATTGTTATAATGTACGTACTAGGGGCTGTGCCCCTGGGCGCTTCGCGCCCCAACCCCCTTTCACGCCATATTTTTTACACAAATTTACTCGGGTCTGCGACCCTCGTATGTGTATATATCATACTCGTTCCACTATTTTTTGATAGTTAATTTTTGAATTTGGCGGAGATAATCAATATTAAAATTTTCAGTAATCTTACATGTACAATTTACCTAATTATTATATTATAATAATTTTCATTCTTTTTGCTGATATTTATTTATTATTATTACAATATTCAGTAATATTAAATGTAAAAATTACCCAACCTAAAATGCGACCCTCATATGCATGAGAATATTATAATATAATATCTTATATCTAAAAATAATCATTGAAAACATTTATTATTATTAAAATTTACACATTTTTTATGTTTTTCATATTAAAAGAATGCCTTGAAACATTTTTAATGTTATTGATTAAATGGTTAAATTTTTGACTTTTTATTTTTATATATTCCTGAAGTTTTTAATTTTTGTTCAATTTTAATCAAAATTAATCTGTCTACGTCACTTTTTTAAAATAACACTTTTAATTTTCATGCAACGCCCCTGACTTAATTATTATTTTAAAAAAATAATGAACATATCAATCTCAAAACTTCAAAAAAAAAAAAAAATAATCCATAAGTAATTTTGTTTTAGACGCTATTGATCTATGTTATAATTTTCATATTTTTCTGAAATTTCTAAATTTTGAACAATTAAATTTTTTTTCTGAGGCGCTACTGATCTATATTATAATTTTCATATTTTTCTGAAATTTCTAATTTTTGAACAATTAATTTTTTTTCTGGGACGCTACTGATCTATATTATAATTTTCATATTTTTTTGAAATTTCTATTTTTTGAACAATTAAAATTTTTTTCTGAGACGCTACTGATCTATATATTAATTTTCATATTTTTCTGAAATTTCTAATTTTTGAACAATTAAAATTTTTTTCTGGGACGCTACTGATCTATATAATAATTTTCATATTTTTTGTTACTTCTAATTTTTGAACAGTTAAATTTTACTTTTTTTTTAAGTTTTTACAAACGTTACGAAGTGTGACAGTTCCCAAAAATTTCATATATTTAAAACGACACCAGCCCCTGACTTAATTATTTTTAAATGTAAACTTTTGGATAAATTGCATCAATCTCCTACAACAAAACTATTAAAAATTATATTTTTATACAATTTCATTAAAAAAAACACATATTTAAAAATATTTAAAACGCCGTCCCTGATTTAAATGAATAATTTCAACAATTAAAAAAAATTCAACAATTTCACTCAAAATAATTTTTTTACAAACAAAAAATATGTCACATGTAAATAACCACATAATTTCAATATCAAATCTAACGTCATCAAAAATTTTCTCACTCCTAATAGAACAGGATAGAAAACGTTCTAGAACATTCCCTGTCATCTGTCATAGATCTGTCAGAAAGCACGTGTATTTTGAATCTGACAGAAACATATGATTTCGACCAATCAGAGCTACGGATTCGAAATAAATGCCGATGGTTTTTTATATTTTTATCATAAAATTTAATTTTAACTAAAATTATTGCTTCGGAAAAAAAATCACAGCTCAGAGACCTTTCATAGCTAAGAAATGAAATCTAGCCTATTGACTGGAAAAAGAGTCAAGCTACATGACGAAAAAAAAATTATCAAAATCGGCCGGGTAATTCCAGAGTCTATAAAGCTATAGTTTCGTGCGGATATATAAATAAATATATATATAAACATACACGTTTATATTATAGTGTGATACTATAATTCCTTACATGCATGGGAGTTGACGTTTGTGTCGGTCAAGTAAAAATTCGGATGTTAATTGTTCATGTCCATGCCAATTTATGTTTATACTACCTGCAAAAAAAAATAGTATATAGGTTTATTTATATTTTGAGTTAATATAAATGACCATTTTTGTAAATTATTTAAAAGTTTGGTTTCAATATCCTTACCTCAAATAAAAAATTGTTTTAAACAATGAACTTTTATTGATTAAAAAAAACATTGTTTTTATTAAAATATAAGCGTTTCGACATTTATGTGTCAGTTTCTAAAAAGCACGACTTCGATCCGTTATTTTTTCGTTCCGGTTTGAATAACAAAATATATATCGGTTCAGTTCCGGTTTACGTTCCGAAAAAAATAACGGTTTTTTGATAGGAACATGAAAATTGGTATGGTTATAGATATATTAAATCTTCTACTACAAAACTAGAAATGGCGACATTTTAAAAACCCGTGTGATCTCTTTTTGGGAGCAAAAATATCTCCGCGGGTTTTGTTTTTATTATTTATTTTGCGAATAATCATTCGGACAAAAAAAATAGAAGACATTAAAAATAATGTTTGCTAGATTATAAACAAAAGTTGTTATGATAAATTTTGCGATTAGAGTCCACCGTTAACATATAAATGATGAGAAAATTTACGTGCGCAGTTAAAACTTGCGTTCTTCCTCAAATATCTCGTAAACGACTTTTCTCATGTGAAAAATCTATGGAACAGATATTAAAGAGCAAACAATTCTCTATCAGATATGTGAATATGTCACCCTGAAACATTATATTAAAAGAATTTTGTTTACAATGATTAGGATGACATATACCGTAAACCGGGGTTACTTTGACTCACGGGGCGACATTGATAAAAACGTCTACTCGTTGTACATATGCATTTTAAGGAAAAACGGAACACATCTTTCGCATTTTTTTACGGTTGACAGCACCGATAGTTACGTCACTATCAACCTGAAAATCCATGCGAATGCGCCGATATTTTTTGAGGAAAAATTAATGAATTTTCAAGGTTGCAAAACTTTACTGATAACTTTTTTATTTATAATAATCATAAAAATGTTAGCACATCATGTCAGCATGTCTTTATCGAACATTGCTATAAAGAATTAAAAAAATTCTAACCTCAAAAATGACAACGTGGCTAAGGAATAATGTGCTCGGGGTGTCTTTGATCAACTATAGCAGTGGTCGGGGAACTTTTTTAACCATTACCCCAAAATATTTTTGCGTAAGTCGATATTACCCCCACATTTTGAAAAGGAGACAATCAATGTCAATTTAAATAAAATATTATTTATTGAATTAATTTACACGGGAAATAAAAAAAGTTGCATGAAAATAGTAAGTATGTAATAGACAAACAAAATAAAATTCTCATATTGGAACAAACAAAAATTGATTAAAACTTTCCCCCTTCAGGTTTTGGAGAAATGATGTTGCTTCATGTTTGATACAATAACTTCAAAATTCTCAAGCAAGTGTAAAATAATTTGAAATAATTGATTTAAATCGATTGTTGTATCTTAATAAATTGTGTTGCTATAAATCGACAGTAGATTTCGCATTTCATGTTTGAAAAATCCATTATTATAATTTATACAATTATTTCATCTGATATTGATAAAAAAATATCGCGGGAACAAACGGGTTAAGTTTAAAGAATGGTTTGTAAAAATACTAACACGTTTATAAAATAGCAAATTAGAAAATTTTACTTATTACCCCCAAAAATTTCATTTTTACCCCATTTAGGGTAATTTACCCCGGTTCCCCGACCGCTGTCGTAGACTTATAGCCAGTTGTATAACTGTATTTCACTAATTTGACTAAAAAACGAAACAAAAAATTGTTATCTGTTGATAAAGATGCATTTTTGGAGGTATATTTACATAAAAAACATAATTTATTTTGTTTATTTTGACGCTACGTGTATGACTCGTTTAGCGGTACTCTACTAGACCATTTAAACGACATTTTATACAAACTTTAATTCAGCAATAAATTTTTATTAATCAGTAAGTATCAATTATTGTATTATCTTAAGAAATAAATAATATAAATAATGAAAATAAAATACCATTAAACTTTTATTTTAATACATACCTATTGAGCACAAAGAACTAATCAATAAAAACACTAAAATCATTTGCATGATGATTATTTAAAGTAGGTTCAAATATTAAATAATATGTATGAAAGTTAATAATTAAAATGAGCTAAAATTAACAAAATACGAGTATCAATATGATATCGAAACACTGAATGGCATTATATACAGACGTGTGTATGTGCCAGAGGTCACGGCATATCTTGAGACCGGTTATCTTATTACGGGTTCGTTGTCAGCTTTTTGATTATATTATTTTTAGTATAGTCAAAATAATTCAAAAAATCTTTAAAGACATACACCAGTGTATGCTATAAGGGTTCCGAAGTATACTCTCTTTCTAAAAAGAAATGCTAATTTATTCTCTGGAAACATAAACTCTCATTGTTACAATACAAGAAATAAAGAAAATTTAGTCTCTCCATCGACCAGTCTAGCGGTAATCACAAAAGGTCCACACATTTCAATAATAAACTTTTTTAATAAATTACCTATCGAAATAAAATATCTTCCGATTAATATATTCAAAAAAGAGTTAAAAAATTTTTTAATTACAAAGAATCATTACAATCTAAGCGAATACGGATAAGTAAAATCAACCCCTTTCTTCTCTGCCTAATTCCTATCCCTTTCCCTATTGTATATGTACATGAAATATTATTTTATAACTTAACCCTGTGAGTACACACCTATTTTTTCAACCTACTAGTACACTCTGGGTCAATTTGACCCTGCTTACTTTTTGATCGCCTATAATTCCGCAACTACGAAACCTTTTGACTTACCAAAATTCAAAGGTATAATTTGACTCATGGTAAATGAATTTATAAGTGTTACACATACCTTTGAAGTATTCAACATACTTAAAAAAAATCGCGAAAAATTTAAAATACCTGAGCGCTATTCACGATCAAAGTCGGTGTATGGGTCAAATTTACCCACAAGAGGCTCCGAGGGTTAAGGTTGTTGTTCACTAAAATCGATCACTACAGAATTTGTTAAAATTTTAATATTGTGTTAAGTAAGCTAGTTCACATTTGTAAAAAAAATTCAGGTCAGTTTACCATTTCGTTTATTAATTATAAACGTGCAAAGTTAGCCCCTTATACATTACAAGCATAGGGATCCACTTGGAATTCGATATTCGTTTAATTCGTGTATTAAAACTAAACGTCAGATTTTAACCAAAAACGGATAAGTTATAGATTGGTTATTAAAAAATGTATATATAAAATTCTAGAATGATTTACCATCTACTTAAATAATTATTAATTTTTAACTTTGATAAATTCCCGAACACATGACGTAAATATACGGTATGGCAACAGCGCATTCGGCGCGATCTTCGAAATATAAAAACGTGGTAATGACAACTGACGCCCATTGTAAATAGCAAGTTATTGATTAACATTTAATGTTTTTATTTATAATAATAATAGATACTATTGTTATTATAATTATTACTATTGTGAGCAATAGTAATAATTATAATATTGTTAAAAATAAATCTTCTATTCTTGTTTAATATTGTAAGTTGTTGCCAGATCTATTTGTTCTTTATTATCGACATAGTAAAACCTTGTAGTTCATGCTAAATTTCGCTAGATGCCATGACTTTCAGTGAACAACAACCTTAAAATTAAATTTTAATTTAAACGCGGAGGACACCACCTGTCAGTGCAGAGCATATAGGGATAGTGGCGCCAACAAGATGCAAATTTCAAAAAATTGTTTTAATACTTAATAATGTAATGAGTATGGCGTTGAAAAAAAACAATAAAATTACACCGATTTTTGATAAACAAATGAACGTGACACCTAAACGTTTCAGTAAAGATTCTAATATTATCTAGTTATATTGTTTGGTATTTTATAGCAATTCTCAATCAGCAAAACTTTTTTCGATATTTACTTTGGTTCTCGAGATAATTATATTTTTATGAGCTAAGAAAATAACAAATATTTGCACAAAATCCAACTTTGAATGGGGCTCCCAACGTAAGCTCGTGGTACTTTTGGGTGGTGAAACTACAATATCTCCTCTACATTATGGTATGAAATTTTTGCTTTTTCCAGAAAATCCAGCTCAAAATTTAATTTGACTATACACCAATACCTCACTTTGCGTCGTAGTTACGTTCCAAAAAACACGACGCAAATTAAATTGACGCAAAGTGAATTATGATTTTCTATAGCAAACCATGTAAAGATCGAAGATAGGTTCCAAGGTTACAAAAATACTACTTTTTAAAAAGAAAATTGAACAAAGTAAACATTTAAAAAACAAAAATAATATAAAATTTTATTACATACATACATGACAATTTTAATTCAACAATGAAATTTTGAATTTGTTAATGTTTAATATAATTACAAATTAGGTTGGTGCACTTGTGACATGAGATGCATATAGTATATTTAAAAAAGTTAATTGTAGTTCTCTTTTCAGTGTAGTATGTAACATTAGTCAAACAGTGTATGTAGTTGATACATGTCGTTGCATCCTAAAAACCACATAACTAAATATAATAATATAATAAACATTTTATAGTTACTCTCGTTTTAATTAAAAAAAAATAATTAAAGACTCGAACCCAAAACAACGCAACTTCGAAAATCTAACGACGCACAGTGAAAATTAGTACTAATTCAGCAGCGACGCAACTTCGAAAAAACGCAAAACGAAACGACGCAAAGTGAGGTATTAAGGTATTGGTGTACTATTTTAGGATGTGGGTATTTATACATACAGTATGTACATAGGTGGGCATTAACTCGTTAATCCGTTAATCGTTAATTAACGAAGTTAACAAAATGGTTAACGGATTAACTTTTAAGTTAACTCAAAAAAATCTTAACGCTTTTGTTAACTTCCGTTAACTTTAGTCCGTTACATTGGTTGTTTGATGAAACGTACATAAGAAAGTTGTCGAAATAGTAAAAAAGGTCTTCAAAGATTTTGGATGGTTAACTTTTTAACGATTAACTTTAACTTTCGTTAAATTTTCGGTTAACTTTAACTTCCGTTACATTTTCGGAATTTTAACGCTTTAACGGTTAACGAAGTTAACTTTTTTATTTACGCATTAACGATTAACGAAGTTAACTTTTCGATTAACTGTGCCCACCTATGAGTATGTAGGTATACGTAATTGACTATTAAACGTCTATATTGTAGGTACAACATATTATAATAACATGTCATAGACTGACTGACTGATTCATCATCGCCGAGCCGAAACCCCCAGACCAATATAGTAACGTGAAATTTCATGGGTGTCTTCCTTTTATGATGTAAGCACCCACCAAGAAAGGATTTTTCGAAATTAACCCCTACGGAGATAAAAGGGAATGTAAATGTTTGTATGGGAAAAATACTTTTTTGGTTGGATTTATTGAAACTTAAAATAAATACAAATAATGAAACAAGAATTTCAGCGTTTCCTAAATTCATCAGCTCCTGAGGGATTGTCAGGGAGTGTTAAATTTTTGATATATTTATCTATGCAGGGTTAGGCAAAAGTGCGTGGAAATTGGATAGCTCGTACACCGTAATAGATTAACAAATCTTTAATCTAATGCAGATGTAAAATGTTGGTAAAAGCGCATACATAAAAATTATTTTCAAATATACAGACTGTTACAAAAAAGTGTGGCACGCAAGTTAATTTGTTTTAAATGGAATTCTCTGAATTTTTTTTCATATTAAACATTTCTCTTGAGATGTTTAATCATATCTATAATATTAGATACCCTATACCGGGTGTCCCAGATAACTTTTCCAGCATGGGGATCTCAGTATCTATAAGAGATACAGGTTTGGTTAAATGAGATTAATTATATGTATGAAAGGAGTGAGTATTATTACACCAAAAAATATTCATAATTCTATGTTGTTTAGGCGGTATACCCAAAAAACTGAAAATTCGGAATTTCTTTAAATGTCTATAACTTTTTTGTTAAAGTAGATAGGTACTTTTTGTTTGCAGTTTCTTAAAGCACTTTTTTGTGGAAAATTGATTGGTGTAATTAGATTTTTTATATCACTTTTAGTTTCCGAGTTATAAGCCCTAACTTCAGTTTTTCTTATGAGGCGCTAAGTTGGCTATGGCATATTTGAACGTGTTTTTTACTCTACTTTACAACGATGTGTCACTTGCCATATTTATTATCGAAAAAAAAATTTTAATATATTTTTTCAAATAGTTCATTGTTTCAAATATTCATTTGTTATTTTGATTGTTGTTATTGTGATTTTTGTTTACAATTTTTGTTTTTCATGGCTCACTTAAAAGTAAGTAATAAAATACTTCATAAATATCACTGATATTTAGTATTTCGACTTTTTTGCGATAATAAATATAGCAAGTGACATATCGTTGTAAAGTAGAATAAAAAACACGTACAAATATGATATATTCAACTAAGTGGCCCATAAGAAAAACAAAAGATAGAGCTTGTAACTCGGAAACTAAAAGTGATATAAAAATTCTAAATACACCAATCAATTCTCCACAAAAAAGTGCTTTAAGAAACCGCAAACAAAAAGTCCCTATCTACTTTAATAAAAAAGTTGTAGCCATTAAAAGAAATTCCGAATTTTCAGTTTTTTTGGTATACCGTCTAAACCACATAGAATTATGAATATTATTTTATGCAATAATACTCACCCCTTTCATACAAATAATTGATCTCATTTAACCAAACCTGTATCTCTTATAGATACTGAGATCCTTATGCTGGAAAAGTTATCTGGGACACCCGGTATAATGCCCGTTTTAGAAGTAATAATTTTTTTTTTAAAATACATATATGGGGTGTTGGAAAAAGATGGATACACCTGTGTAAGTCGACAGGGAGGAATTATCAGCAAAAATGATTTTTTTTGTAAATATCTCGGAACTTGGTTTTAAATTGCAGAAGCCCACCCCCTGTCTATTCCCGCCATTGGGGGTTGAATATTGATTTTTTTTTATTACAGATTATTTTGCCCGAATCGACCATTATATCTTAAGCAGCTATGCAGATAAACATATCAAAAACACATACCCTGTCTACCCCCGCCATTATAGGTGGAATGTCGAAATTTTTATTTAAATAGATGACTATTTTGCCTGAATTTACCTTTATATATAAAACAGGTTTGCAGATAAAGATATCTATATTCTATATCCAGGGCCGGATTTAAACTGAATGCCGCCCTGGGCACCGGAAAAAATGCCGCCCCAACACTGAAATTTTACTCAAACTTATAGTTTATACATGTTATTTTTTAAAATTAGAATAACTAATTTACTGCAGGAAATTCGTTATATATTATTATATTATATACTTCGAAAACTTAAAAAAATATTTTTTTTTTCTAAGAATTATAAGTTTTGCACTAAGGGTGACTCATAATTGTATTACATTAATTTTTTCACAGGCAGACACGCCTGACTTTTCGAATTGCAAATTCGTCGATTAAATCTTCGCAATCTAAACGTTGAAGTACCTCTGATTCGATGCATAGAATAGCTAAGCTATTGAGTCTACTTGCACTCATTGAAGAACGTAAGAAGTTTTTAATTCTTTTCAAGCATGAAAACGATCGTTCTGCGTTACAGTTTGTCACAGCTAGTGTCATAAATATTCGATATGCGATTTCTACGTTTGGAAACTCAGTATAAAGGTCGTTTGCATGCAAAAATTTCAAAAGATCGGAAGGTGATTTTTTTTACTTTTCAAATTTTGCCGCCCCAAAAAATTTGCCGCCCTGGGCACTAGCCCCGACTGCCCCTAGTATAAATCCAGCACTGTCTATATCCATCCTCGTCCCCGTCCAATGCTATTAGAGGTAGCTTTCAAATTTAATTGAATACCTACTAATTTATCTGAATTTACCTTAATATCATGAACAGTTATGAAGATAAATATATCCAAATTTTATCCCTCTCCCGTTCCCATAAGGGTTGAATTTTCGTAAATGCTATTTGTCTTGTAGAGTACCTACTTGTGCTATGCTCTATTCGGTGAATACAAAAAAATTACGTTACAAGTTTTTCCATCCTCCTAACACCTTAGGGGTTAAATTTTGGGAAGTGCTGAAATAACTGTTTCATTATTTGTATTGTAGAGTATTTATGATAAGTTTCAAATAAATACGAACAATAGTGTCAAAATTTGTAAAAAAAAATTTTTTTTACAAACTTTGACACCCCGTTTTAATCCCATAGCGGTTGAATTTCGAAAAATCCTTTCTTAGTGGATGCTTACATCATAAAAGGAAGACACTACTAATTTCATGTTTCTAGGTCCAAGGGTTTGGGCTGTACGTTGATATATGAGTGAGTGAGTGAGTGGTTAAGGACAGACTCTTTTATAGATATAGATATTCTGTAAACAAGTTCATTTAAGGTAAAACCCAGGTAAACATAAAAAGGTATTCAATAGTGAATATTTTTATATGTAGGTATCGATTAAATGATTAGCAGGAGTATACAGGATTTTATTTTAATATTAAAATACATTTATAGAAATCATCAAATTCATTCAAAAGTCGGTATTATAATTAATTAAACAATGCACGTGTATTATATTGGATCTAGGACATTTCAGCGCCGCCGTTTCAGCGCCCCCATTTCATCACCGCCGATTCAGCGCCAGGACAATTCAGCGCCGGCCGTTTCATCACCGCCGTTTCAGCGCAAGAACCAATAAATTAAATGTATATAAAGATGTTCTTCGGCGGTTACTGTGTATTTGTTTGTTTATTTTAAAGTGTTTTAAAGCTATTCAGAGTATTATAAAATGATCACGTAAATAATTCAAATTTATTTTGTATTTTTTTTTAAACAAATCATATATTGTTTTAAAGGATAAAATAAACAAATTTCGATTTTGTCAGTGCAGTGGTATGTTTCAATTCTAATTTAAAACATAAATCTATAATGGTAAATATGATATTTAATAGTAAAATTATTGTTCACTGCAAAAATAATATCAAAAATTTTAATTATTGACTCGAATGAAATAACATGAAAGTGTATTTGTGTGTATTGCCTTTTTAAGTATTTAAATGAATGAAAATAAATGGTTAAATAGCTTATTTTTATTATAAAATACCAGTTCTGGACTAAATAGAAATACTTTCTGGTAAACTATTTATTGCATCTGGCATCTACATATATACACAAGACATCTGGATGCAGTAAAGGTTGTTTGTTGCATTGTCTTTTAAATTTGTTTTGTCATGACATGGCACAGACTGTGATTATTTCCCATTTTTTAAATAAAATATTTCTATATTGTAGTTATATTTTTTGATGATCTAAAATATTTATTTAAGTCTTTTAAATACATCAATTACATTAAAGTAACTGACGATAAACACATTTACATTCATTTAATTTACTGATTCTGGCGCTGAAATGGCGGTGATGAAACGGTCGGCGATGAATTGTCCTGGCGTTGAATCGGCGGAGATGAAATGTCCCATTCCGTATTATATTTGCTAGTAAATTGTAAACGTACCTACATTTTTTATAATACCTGCACTCTTGAAACTGAAACATTCTGTATCTACTAAAATAATTAAAACTCTTAACAATAAAAATAATAATATAGTACTGTTAAAATTGTTAAAACAACTAATAACTAGGTATCTATTTTCATTTCAATCCATGGCAAGTACTGCGCAACGTCTGTATATAGAGCGTACTCGTTCAAGTCGCAGCTATTACTGTTCGGGTCCAAGAGTGAAAGAGAGATAATACCTCTGATAAAGTATCTGCCACCTACCCACATGAAGAGACCACCACCGGAGTCTCCTGTACAAGGGCCTTTACCATCTTTACTTCCTGTCACTTAAACTAAAAATACACCTTAACCACAAAATTTATGTCACTCGACACGTGTTTCGACTTCACAAGAAGTCCTCATCAGGAGCCTAACGATTCCAGACTGATATAGTCTTGGTCAGAACCTATATATATACTAAAAGGACTTATCACGCTTCAATGATTCAGACCAATCAACGGCAAGGTCTAGAAAGGTTGAAGCCGGGATAGGTCCAGTACCTCCATTAAAAATACTATCCTTATCCCTCAAGATTTCTAAGCTTTCTGCTGCGTCTAATTGATTATTATTGCATGTTTTAATTAATTTTAAATTATTAATGTCCGTTTTATGATTTAATGTAGTCATATGATGAGCTACGCTAGATTTATCCACCCGATTGTATTTAAGGTGAGCCATGTGCTCTTTAAATCTAATGTTTATTATAAAAATTTATTATTATTATTATTATTATTGGACCTATCCCGGCTTCAATCCTTCTAGACCTTGCCGTTGATTGGTCTGAATCATTGAAGCGTGATAAGTCCTTTTAGTATATATATAGGTTCTGACCAAGACTATATCAGTCTGGAATCGTTAGGCTCCTGATGAGGACTTCTTGTGAAGTCGAAACACGTGTCGAGTGACATAAATTTTGTGGTTAAGGTGTATTTTTAGTTTAAGTGACTAAGAAACCACAGTTTCTCCGTTTTTCAAGTAAGATTTACTTCCTGTAATCAAATGTTAAATGTTATCAAATACATATTGTTTCAATTGAGATATCTAAGCTATTGTCTTTCAACGTGAAATATCTGCTATGGGTGCCACGGGACTTTCATATACGTAATACTGACAGTGAATAGTGTTCGTAATTTACTTTTTTATGGTAGCAACCGCTTATATAAGTTTTTTGGAACCCATATAAACAATTGTGCAAAAAAAAAGTTTATAGAAAAACTTTTACTGTTAATCAAAAGACAATTTATTAACAGTTTAATAAAACAATAACAGTTCAAGATATCAACCCCAAATTTACAAAGAATGTGCTTTACTATAAAATGTTCATTTTCGGGGGGTAACAACTTAAAAAAAAAAACATTATAATTAATTAGATATTAAAACTTTATAAAAATGTGCATTTAGTCACTTTTGTTAGCGTAGTGGATAAACAAATAAAATTTTAATATATTTTCCAATAAAGGAGTTCTTGGAAATATTATGGCGAACAACTTTTATTTGAGACTTTTTTTGTATCAACAATTTTTTGTACCTACGTAACTCACTTACTTTCAATTTACCTCTCTTAACAACGCTGAAACATCAATAAAAATAAACCAAATATAAAAATGAATAGATTACATTGTTTGTTAAGAAACGTTCTACAGATATGGTCAGAAGTATTTTTTTTGTAGGACTAAAAATACAATAGTTATCTTGCCTTAAAGATTTTCATCCCCTATTTTTTTATCCTTTTTTGCTCATAACATTTTTATTTTTAATGTTACGCCAAAAAGTTGAGAATAAAAGTTATAGATAGCTTGATTACCTTCAAAAATTCTTCTTAGAGAATTTTTATTAAGGAGGAATGGGAGTACTTTTGAAAACATTACCGTTTATCTGAAATTTTGTAGAGTGAAAGATAACTATACCAAATGTTCACTGTCAAAATTTTAAATTGATTGTCCACACCGTTTTTGAGAAAATAATTTTTAAATATTTCTCTTTAACATGGTCTTAAATGGGAAATATTTTTGAATGATTGTAGAATCTATACTAACATTACCATTTACTCACAATTCACACCAAGAGTAAACATGATATTTATGAATCATTAGCCAAAAAATCGTTGACTTCTTCCACACCGTTAAAATTATTTTCAATAATAAATACAAAAATTTAACATAACCTCAATGTGATTAAAAATAGATTATTAGGTATGGCAACATCGCAAAATATTCGAACGGCGCGAAATTTAAAATATTTCTGTCAAAGCTTAAAATTAGTATATTTACAAATAAAAAACTGCGAATCATTAAATGTATTTATATATTTATATAAAAAATATGATTTTAATTATCAAATTATGCATTATTTTGTAAATGTTGTATGATACGTTTAATGACTTTTGTACTTTTTATTTATTTATCTGTCATAGTCATAGCACACTATAATTATTGCAGCCAATGCGCTGTTGCAACTTATTTCATAGATTTTAAAAATATTTTTTTAGATTTTAAATTGCTTAGTTACCATTCACTACTCCCATTCCTCCTTAAGCTGACTGGAAATAAATAAAAAACTAATTGCACTCTTATTTTCAAGATGGCGGAAAACCAGTATTGTTCCCAATCCCGAAAAATGAGTTTTAGAGTCACGGATGATCCCTCTACGAACCCATCTAAAAAAATTGCTGCCTACCCAAAATGCACGGTTGCCTTATTACTTATTTTATACGACGCCGACGCTTTGACTGTACTATTAAACGTAATTACTAAACTGCAAACGGATGTTTTCTTTTTTAATTTAACAGTAAAACAGAGAAAAATGTACTCACCAGCACAAAGTGTTTTATTGGTAACAAAATGTTTGATTTCGCCGCTATACAAGCAATCCAACTGCGACACTATGGTGACATTCAGTTCTCTGGGTGTTGATGTAGTTAGTCGACCAGTTTCATCCTTACCCCACCCAACAACCTAGGAACCATTTCCTTTTAACAGGTATGTTTTAAATATGTATTTAAATTTGAACTTTAACTAATTAAGAAATTAAAGGTCTATTATCTATGTATATTCAATATCTTATTTCTATAGAGGTTCTATCAACGGGTCGCCAAAGAGATACACTTTTTTAAGTTTTGATATATACCTACTCTACATACATACCTACATATTTTAGAAAGTATAAAACTTTAATATTTTAATAGATAATTATTTTCAGAAAATGGGACAACTTTTAGAGTAGGCGCACACTACAGACCAAACTATCGTCCGATAGTTTGGTCGGATTGGACTGTACCCTCGCACACTGCTACAACTAAACTGTCGGGTTCATAACGTTAATAAAGTTTGAAGGGAATCGCACAGCCTTTCAAACTTTTTGATCGGCCGATTTCGAATCGTTGTAGTGTGCGCACTCGCATATATGTATCTCAATGGTAATTAAGAGACCGATCAAACTATCGGTCGACTAAAAGTCTGTAGTGTGCGCCTACTCTTAAATGCCTCGTTAAAATTAACTTTTGTTTTCTAACGTTTTTGAAAGTTTTAGCTCTCTAGATTGATTATTTTCAATTCTAGAGCAGTATATTCCTCAGATTTTTCGCGCGACGACAAGATCGTTTACTATGTAAAAAATATTTATTGATTTTTTATAAAATTTTACATAATTGTTCAAATTACTTTAATTTAGCAGTACACAAATTAAGAGCACGTCACTAACATTATTTATCATTTTACAACTACTTTTTCCTACGAAATTTAGTATCCGCTCGTGTCGCGTATAGACAATAAACGTTTGCCTTTTTGCAAATAAACAAACGATTTTAAAAAAAAAAATTGTACTTATTTAAGATGTATTTATCTAATGTTTTTGAAAGTTTTAGCACTCTAGGATTATTATTTTCAATTCTAGAGCAATATATTCCTCAGTTTTTTCGCGCGTCAACGGCACGTTCGTTGACAAGATCGTTTACTCTGTTAAAAGAATGTACTGCATTTTGATTAAATTTTGCATAATTGTTTGAATTATTTTAATTTAGCAGTATAAAAATTAAGAGTACGTCACTAACATTTTTTTCATTTTACAGCTAGTTAGGCTACGAAATTTAGTATCCGCTCGTGCCGCGTATAAGACAGTAAACGTTTGCGGTTTTCCAAAAAAACAAACAATTTTGACCAAAAAAATGATGCTTATTTGTATTTACCTAACGTTTCTGAAATTTGTAGCCCTCTAGGTTCTTTTTTTTTAATCATTCAATGTTTTTTTATTACAAATTCAAAATTTTCCAGAAAAAAATGGGAAAATAAAAATTTTCTTGAAAATTTTTTGCATAACTCAACTTTATTTGTGAAAAGAAACATCTCGAATACACATTTATAGCAAAAATTTCAATAAATTTAAAAAAACTTTTGGAAAATTTTGGGAAAATTCCCGGAAAATCCTTATTTTGACAAATGTATTTTTATTCAGCGATCCTAAAAACCCCTACAGGTCAAAAAAATTGTATTAATCGGACTTAATATATAAAATCAGTAAATTATGTTAATTTTCAAAATTAGTGGGGAAAGGGTTTAGTCCGACGACTGGAATGTTTCTGATTTCAAATAGGATGGTATAACGGACATTAAAAAAATTCCATCAAAATTGGTGCTGTTTCTGAGGGTTCCGAAGTTTTCGCCATTTTCAAGCTTCATTGACTCGACAATAAACTTTTGTCTGACACAATTTTTGTTTGACTAGATATATTTTACACGGAAATCATCGACTTTGAGAAAAAGTAAAAAAAAAAAAAAAAACAAGATCACAGTGACTCTTGGCGACTTGGTTTCACTTCATAATGATATAATGAAATTTAACTTACATCTCCTTTTTGTCCAACGATAGTACTTATTTTAGAATCCATACTCCAAAGGCAGACAGTCCTGATATTTGGAAAGTGCTCAAAGTTAACAGTTCTTGTAAACACCAGTATAGCGATGTCATCATTCAACTTCCCACCTTTATTAAACCTCTCGTGTACGTAGTAATGATGCACACCGGAAGTGAACACTCCGGTCTCATCCCAATCGTTGATGTTGAATTTACCGACCTTTACGACAAGTTCATTTGGTGGTACCCTAACGCCTTTAAGGTTTTGTATGCAATGTGCAGCTAAAATAAAATAAAAACCTAGTATAATAATTTACAATCATTAATTGATTCTAGCGTACCTGTTAACACATGTTTATCAGTAATAAGACTACCACTGCAAGTAAAGTTGCTGGAACCATCTCTACTTCTGAACAAACTGCTCAACCAGAGGTATTGGTCTCGGTCCGGTTCTGAACCTCCATGAATTAACGGGATGTAGTTCTTAGGAAGGCCGCAGTTATGGAGAAATCTGTTAATCTTATTGGAATTAGTCGGAGGAGTCTCACCGTTCTTATATGTCTCTGTAATTGGAAAGAAGTAATGTAAAATTTTAAAATTCTTCATTAAGTATATCGTAAGTAGTAATAGAAAATAAATTTTAAATATAAGACTTTCTAAATATTTAATATATATAGAGTGTTTTCCCGCCATTGGTCTATATTTTAGCTTTGGATCTAAGGAAAATTTTCCCCAAATTTCAGACCTGTAGATCAAACCTGTGGGCAGCACAAATCGAGTCTTTTCCCATTTGATTAACATGGGAAAATTACTTTTTTTGTAACCATAATTTCGGGTGACTTTGGACAAAATGGGAATGCTTTGTTTTTCTCGATTGGCTACAAAATTCGTTATGAAGTGTTATCAACAATCAGTTAGTATAAGAAGAATTTGAGTATAGTTGGAACAAAAAAAATAAAGTTAAGTAATATTTACACCAGGGCTCGGAGTCGGTAAAAAGGTAACGACTCCGACTCCTTTAATTAAATAATGGTTTTTACTTATTTACACACTTAATAGTTTTTGTTCGTTTTGAATTTTGAAGTAACGATGATTTGAAATTTTCAATTCTGGCCGAAACGAAAATCATTCAAAATTTTTTTTCCCGAAAATAGAATTAAAAAAAAAATGTGTACAGTAAAAAGTCGGAGTCGGAGTTGGAACCGGAGTCGTATGTTTTTGTGCCGACTCCACTTTTGCTTAAATGGCCTGGTACACCTACGAATTTTTTTTTTATAAATACCCCTTCTTATGCACAAGGGGTAAAATTCGATATGTTTACTGACCCCTATTTCTATAGTATGCATATATAAGATAAGCGTGAAATGCAATACCATAAGAAAAACTAAAGTTAGGGCTTGTATCTTGGAAACTAAAAGTGATATTAAAACTCTAAATACACCAATCAATTCTACACAAAAAAGTGCTTTAAGAAACCGCAAACAAAAAGTACCTATTTAACAAAAAAGTTATAGCCATTTAGAGAAATTCCGAATTTTCAGTTTTTTGGGTATACCGCCTAAACCACATAGAATTATGAATATTTTTTGATGTAGTAATACTCACCCCTTTCATACAAATAATTCATCTCATTTAACCAAAGCTGTAACTCTTATAGATACTGAGATCCCCATGCTGGAAAAGTTATCTGGGACACCCGGTATATGCATACTATAGAAATAGGGGTCAGTAAACATATCGAATATACCCAATGTAGAAATTTGAAAAAAAATATATGTGTTTGTGCATACGAAGGAGTATTTATGAATAAAATTTCGTAGGTGTACCAGGCCATTTAAGCAAAAAAAAAATATTTTTTTTAATTTTTAATTTCAAAATTTTTATTTATTTTTAATGGGAGATTTAAAAAAAAATGATATGATACTATAGTATAAAAAATTTATAGTATAAATTTTTTTTTTCGAAATTACGTTTTTCAAATTTTCCGGAAATTTAGTGGGGGCAAAGGCCCAATAGTTTGCAGAAGAGTAAGGTAGAGTGCCATATTATGGAACGATTTTCGGTCACTTTTTGTTTGCGCTCTTAAAAAACTTTAATAAGTTATTAAAATGGAATATTTTAATGCTTAATATGATCGGCCTATGTTTCCTCTATAACGTCCTGCTTCCAAAATTCAATTAAATATAATATTTTTCACACAATAACAAAAAAAGTGAAGGATCTAATGTCTCCAATTATGAAACATGATTTTTTCACTGGCGCCCTTGTTTCATAATTGATTCACCTGTTATGGAACATATCAGTTTTTCTTTTTTAAGTTATTTTATTATCTATTTTATTGAATTTTATGATTTTATTGATTTAATTAATGGAATATTTATCAAGTTAACGTTAATATTAATTTTATTGTTATTTATTTAAATCATTACAAGCAATTAAATAATTTACATTGATTTGATATTATTTAATTCAATAATAATAAATTAAATATATAATACTAGCAGTTACTCGCGGCTTCGCTCGCGTAGATTTCGAAACCCCCACCCTCGTGGTTTTTTCCAACAGGGTAGGAGGTTGACAGGGGTGAAATATAAAAAAATGCTTTGCTTTTTATTCATTATATAAAATTGTGAATATCTCGGCTCCTGTGCGAGATACGGGGTTGATTTTCCCCCTAAAACCCCCACACCCAGCGGTATTTTTCTCGCCGGATCGAGTGAAACTAATTACAACCCTTCATGATTGACAGGGGATGAAATATTATTTTCTTTATTCATTATACAAAATCGTGAATATCACGGATTGTAGTTAAAAATTGCAAAAATTCACCCTTTATCTACCCCCGCTATTAGGGGTTGAATTTTATTTGTTTGAGTATTTATTTTAATTTTCAAGTAAATCCGACCAAAAATTATTTTTCCCTTACAGATTTTTACACTACAATTTAACCCTCGTAGGGGTTAAATTTCGAAATATCGATTCTAAGTGGGTGCTCACGTCATAAAAAGAAGAATCCCCTGAAATTTCACGTTTCTAGGTCCAGGGGTTTCGGCTCGGCGATGATGAATCAGTCATTAATATTATTGGTGGCCCAAGTAAAACGAGACGGGTGCGCTTTTGGTCATTTAAAATAAGATTTTGAAAAAAACTCGGACACGTCGATTTTGCTTTCAAGGGGGACATCTTTTGCTATAAAATTTTTCGAAGAATCTTTTCAACCCTCAGCGCTATGAACACAACCCTTAAAATTTTAAATAGCATGATTGGGCAAGTGATACCTCATTTGAAAGGTTTTTTCATTCTGAATACGGTGCTTTTTGATTTTTTCAAATCTGTTAAGTTTTAGTCAAGTTATTTACATTTTGAATTCCATAAATGCAATGATTTTCTGATCAAAAACAAATATTTACAGCTAAAATTCAAAACAAAGTTGGCTTATTTTCTTATCAAATAATTAAAAAAACACCCAATTTGGCCATTTATTGAATTAATTAAAGTTTTGGATGTTGGTAAATTTTTTTGTAATAAAATTTTTTAAAATTTTTTAATTAATTCAATAAATGTCCAAATTGGATGTTTTTGAATTATTTTATAAGAAAATAAGCCTACTTTGTTTTGAATTTTAGATGTAAATATTTGTTTTTTGATCAGAAAATCATTGCATTTATGGAATTCAAAATGTAAATAACTTGACTAAAAATAAACAGATTTGAAAAAATCAAAAAGAACCGTATTCAGAATGAAAAAACCTTTCAAATGAAGTATCACTTGCCCTATCATGCTATTTAAAATTTTAAGGGTTGTGCTCATAGCGCTGAGGGTTGAAAAGATTCTTGCAAAAATTTTATAGCAAAAGATGTCCCCCTTGAAAGCAAAATCGACGTGTTCGAGCTTTTTTTCAAAATCTTATTTTAAATGACCAAAAACGCGCCCGTTAAGACACTTAGTTGCAAACAATACTTGTTTCATGATAGGAAAAAGTAAGGTTATGTCGAGTACCTATCATGGTACACTTTTTTAGAGTGTTTCATAAATAGGAGACTAATGATAATTAACGTTCCTAAAATAAAACATGTATTTATCAATAATTAATTTACTCTAATCTATAAAATAATTATATCATTTTATTCCTTAATGTCCCATCTATAATTTGAAGTATCATTTATACATCGTAAAGTACTTGAAATATTAAGAAACACATGAAAATAGTAAACTATAAATCAGTACATTTTTACCACTTTGGTGTTAGCAAATACCAACTTTTAGGTAGGTTATGATAAAATATTTTTTTTCGATTACTTGTATTTAAGTCATGTTTCGGGTTTTGTACTATAATTAAATTAAAAGGTTCAATGATGCTATATTAATTTTTTTAGTACAGAAAACGAAGTATGAATATTAATAAAATTGATCAATATACGAGTGTTTCATAGGAGGCGCTGTTTTCCAAGTTGTTCCATAATACGGCACTCTACCTTACCTTTTAGTCATACTTTTTTATAAAAAAATGTCGATCCAACTTTCCTCAGGGGCAGATCGTCCATGCTTACACTTCCATGCTCTTTATTGTCACAGGCCCAAGTACAAGTAGACCAAAGAAAGAAAAGTCAATAATGTGCGTGCCCAACAAGCACTTGCCCGTTTTATTTACCATTAGTTTTATTTCGTTTGATATCATTCACACAAACAGCTACTCTCATATCTCTGAAATTCGAGAGTCGTCGTAACTCGGAAATTATGGTCTTTCGGCCTTTGCGGCAATTAAGACTTTTGTTTGACATGTTAAGAGCTGTGACATCAAAATTTCAGAAAAAATAACAGAAATCACTATTTCGTAAAGAAAGTGTGGTGTCCTTTCCAACAAAAAAGATTCTAAGTGCTTAATTCATAGATCCAGAATTTGTAAAGATATGTTCTTTTAAAAATCTTTATAAAATTGTAAATTTTCCAAAATCCAATTTCTATCAAAATATTTAAACGAACATATCTTTAAAAATATGAATCTAAGAATTGAGCATCCAAGATCTTTTTTATAGGAAATTTAATTATCTACAAAATATTTATGTGAGAAAATAAAATAAAATCATGCGAAAGTAAAAAAAAGTAATTTTTCCCAAGTTAATCAAATGGGAGAAAGACTCGATTTGCACCGTTTACAGGTTTGATCTACAGGTCTAAAATTTTCGTTGAATCCAAAGCTACAACATAGGTTAATGGGCCCGAGAATACATTATAAAAATGTTTTATAAGATAAGCTTGTCCTTAAAATCTCTAATACGTTACCGAAATGTGATATGTTAGGCCATACAATTTTTTCAATCCAAGGTACGTAATTTGAGATTCTTGTATATACACTGGGAACATTGGCAATACCACAAAGATAACCAAATGAACTTAGTCCAACAACAGTGTACATACAACGGAATTTTGAATGATACATTTGGAGTGGTGATCCATCTGAACCCTAAAACAACATATATGTACAATGTACATATAATTAAAACGATATATTCTTCATTACGTTGTCTAGTACAACTTATATAGAATGGAGATTGGCATGTCTTCAGAGAAAGGCACAAAATCCTCTCCGGAATACAAAAATACGAATCTTGAAAAGTTATGAATCGATTTTGAAATATAATATGTATAAATCCGGAACATCTATAAGGGTTTCGCAAGTCTCTTACATCATAATAAATACGAATTTCTTTTGGAAGCCCTTAATAAAAATAGGTACCCACGCGGATGGTAACTATACAAGAAAAAAAAACGACTTGAGCCAAGATAATCCTTGTTTTATTATATAACGAAAACAAATTATTCTGTTTGAAACAATATTTCGAAATAATATTTTCTCTTATTTTAGGTAAATTTTTTTATGCGTGTATCTAATTGTAAGTAACGAAACTATAAAAAGTGTGGTTTTTATCTTAACTAAGACAAGGAAATATATCGAAAATGAAGGATTTTCTTTTTCATTTTATTTGGTACAAAGCTTTCAGGGTTAGGAAAGGGAAAAATAATGGAGATAAAATTTTTGACCTTGGGTGGAATGTATTTTTTTCTGTAAAATACGAATATGCAAAAAAGAAATAGTTTTCCATTAAAAAATTAAGTTGACCTCAAAACGAACTTCAAACCTACACTCAAGGTCAAAATTGTTACCTCCATTATTGTCTCCTCTTCTAGCCCTGAAACTTTTGTGGCAAATTTTCTGAAAAACATTAATTTTCGAGATATTTGTCTCAATTTACCATAAATAGACCACCAGCTATATAGACCCTAGAGACTCGAACACTGGCGCCGACTACCACGGGGGCTTGCCCCCCCCCCCCTGTGCAGCTGAACTCTAGTTTATTTTAAATTAAAGATACTTTTGTCAGTAAGATTTTTACTTTAAAAAAAGGTGTAAATATTCAAATACTTGTCACTTGAGTAAAAATGATCACTAAAAATTTCTTCAAAAAGGAAATTAATACTAAAACATCTTTTATTTCCTTTACAAAGCTTAGTTAGATCAACAGCTTTAAAAAAAATTCTACAACTTTTCTACACTTTACTATATTTTCAGCTAAAATCGTCGTTTACGTTTCATGTGCCTCTGTAAATAAAAAAAAAACTAATGTACAAATAAAAAAAAAGATTTCAAAGATATAAATTTCCACTTTTCAATTATTTCAATTAATTAAAGTTTGATCGATTGTTATCGAAACTACAATAATTTGATGAAAACAATTTTTTTTCACATTATTAGTTGCGTTTCTGAAATTTTTGTCGTTATTACGAAAGTTGGATATTGCACATTTTTTAAGGAAATTTTTTGCATCCCCCCCTCCCAAAAAAAACCTTATGAAAATCTCGCACCCCCCCCCCAGGTTAAATGAAAAGTCGGCGCCTATGGACTCGAAGTTATTAAACAAAAATTCTGATTTTACCCGGCAAAGTTCATTATTTGGATATGGACTTCCAGCACATATTTGTGATGATACAATCCCATTCCTCAATCTTTTATTATTCTTGTTATTAAACACAGCATTACATTCTTCATTACTATACTTTTGTAAAGTAGCTTTCATCATATTGTCTGCAGGTTGAAAATCGGTTATCCTCCAACCAGAATTAATCAAATTCTGACTAGAAAATTCCTGCAATGTTTGAAGACAAGCAGGACGTATATAAGATGTAATTGTTACATCTTTGTCTAAACGAATTATAGCGATATCATTATACTTTTGTGAACCTTTGTAATCAGGATGGACAGTTATTTCTTCAACATTTAAATCTTGAGTTTGCACATCTTCAGTAGTTGATTTGATATCTAACTCTCCAAGACGAACCCATTTTGGTTCACCCCTAAAAATAACAAATTATCATAATTATTTATTGAAACACATTTTATGTCTGGTATTATAATTGTAACTATAATTTGCTCTAGCAGTGGCGTAGTTAGGGGGGGGCAAGGGGTTTAATCCTCCCCCAAGTGTTTTATAAGATGATTATAACATACGAGCATTTTTTGAATAATTAATACATAAGTAAAGAATATAACCAATTTTTGTAATTTACACCACACAAAATATGATTTTCGTAACGAATTAAATTAGTTGATTTGATAACTAACTCTCCAAGACGAACACGTTTTGGTTCACCCCTAATAATAACAAATTAACTATATTAATATATTGAAACAACATTTATGTCCAGTGCTGGATATTATTACACAGGTTTATACGGTTTTGGACCCGATCAGTCAAAATATGTTTTTGTGGTAATTTTAAGGGGTTAGGTGTATTCAGAATTTTCAAGAAATCGATTTTTGTTTTTTGCATTTTTGGAAGCTGCTACAACGACTGAAGAACTATTTTATGGCCCAGAAATAGTTGACTCGGTGTAAGTAATTAAATAATACGTATATTACTTTACGTAAATTGAGTGTAAAACTTGCGTTTTTCTCAATACTATGTTTTTTGAACTGGTGACCACTGTAGCTCGAAAACCGCTCGGTAGATTTTAATGAAATTTATACAGCTTTTTGAAAACATGAAAAACTAGTGCCTGATCGAAGGATTTTTTATTTTTTTTAAAATTCGATTTGTTATAAACAATTAACTGTTGGTTTTTTTTCCCGAAAATCTTGAAAAAAATTTCCTGAAGCTGCCATTTTGTTAATTTAAGAAAGAAAAAAAAAGTTTCGATCAGGCACTAGATTATCTATTAATAAAACTATTTTTTTTTGTCCGATTGAATTTGGATGAATCTCCAAGGATAAGTGATGGTCACCGCAAGGAGCTTCGGTTGGAACTGGATCAACACAAACAGCCATTACTTTTAAAATTATTAATTTTTTTTCGAAAATTTCTTTCAAGTCAAGTCGAAATCTTATTTAATAATGCTATGTTTTTACTTTTATAAAATAAAATAATTTACTGGCAAAAAAATTATTTAAAATTGTCATTTTTTCATGTCTCTGACTACACCTAACCCCTTTCGCAATTCGTTTGATTTAATTCAGTGGTCCCCAACCCTATGCCCGTGGGCACCATTGTGCCTGCTGCCCGTTTTACGTGTGCCCGCCGCTGACTGTGAACGAAAAAAAAAAGTTTTCAATTACATGTAATTTATTTTTTATTTTTAGTAACTAATTAGAGAAATATAAACGTATTTATTTGGAAAAAATATTTGTTTATAAATATATTATATCATTTTACATTTATTCTCTCAAATTTAACGTATACCGTATAGTACAACATAGGGCTTGCAAAAAACCGACTAAATTTCAAAAACCGGTTTTCGGTTTTTTCGTAAAATGAAAACCGGTTAACCGTTTTTTTTTAATTTATTAAAATAAAACAATAAATTGATATTTAAAAATAAAAACGATTTATTGGTCTATATTTTTTCAAGTTCAAATTGAGACTAATCTATTGCAAATTGGGAATAATCAATTTCAAATTGGGAATTATCATTTTTAAAATGGTTAAGTTTAAAAGCTAGTGTTAAAAGTGATTTAGGCATTGAAGTACCACATACCCAGTGATGAAGACAGAAAAATGCCTGGAACTGAGTTTCGATTACAGTAGCTAAAAAAATACGCGAAAATATTATTGTTGCTAATTGTAGCTGGTATGTCACTCATGTTCAAAAAGATTCAAAACTGATGCATTGATTATGCTTTGTTAATTTGAGTAATAGTAAATCATTGGGAGCTTGATTTTTAATAAAATTAAAAAAAGATAATATATCTTATCTTCACTAATTAATATTCGTAATAATAAGTTAAATAATAATTGAAACAGTGGCCCCTACATGAGCGGGAGGGAGGGGGGCTAACAAGACTCTAACCTGGGATCGAGGATTAGGGAGGACTCGGCGCGGCGAGCAAAAATAAAAATCGGAAAATGGTATATTTGTTGATGTATGTCAAGGTGCGGTTACATTAAGCGCGCCGAGCCGCTCGGCGCGGCGCAAAACCAAAAAATTATGTTCGTGCAAAACTACGGGATTGCGGAGATTTGTCAATGCACGTTAGTGTTTTTGTAAGTTCCATGATAATTTCGCCATGAATTGTGATAAAACTACTGCTGCTGCAGCGTTCGTAGTAATTTACCACTTTTACACATATAGATACTGGCAGCAAATTTTTGGGGGCGGCAAATTTTGGTATGAAAAAGAAAAAAAGGTAAAAAAGCTAAAAAAAAGGTCTTCAAAATTATTATTATTAGATTTTTTTTCATAACAAAATCTTAACTTTTTCATCTAAAAGGGCGGCAATTTTCGCAACTGCCTACGAGCGGCAAATTTTTAAATCCAGCCCTGGATACTGGACACTTTAAAAAAAATTTGTGTCTCGTTCGAAGATTTTGAATTATTAGGTACTGAATTTAATTGGACCAAGAATCATAAAAAAAGATACCAATTTTTTAAGGCAATTCCACCTAAGGAACGATTAGCTTTGACTTCTTTACTTCGATAAAGTTCGATTAATTGTTTTACTTTAAAATGACACCAGTCAAATACAATACTACAGTTCAAAATTTCAGTTAAACGTTCTTTAACTCGTCTAAACTGAACGCGCACAAACGTGCATTTTTCTTTGATGTACCGACTCCGAGCGGATCGTAAATGTACGCGCACGAACGCGCACAAACATGCGCGTTCGTGCGCGAATTGCCGTCCCCATCAGATAAACATAAACATTTTGCGTGTTCGGCGCAGCGCGGCGCGGCACGGCGCGCTTGATGTAACCGCACCTTTTTAGATTTGTTAATAAAAAACATTTTTGCACATATCAAACATTGCACAAATTCGTTCAACAATATTATAAACAATGATCAAAGTTTTATGAATAGCATTTTTTACCAGTCACGGCTTACGTAGGAACTAAGAAATATATGAAAAAATGCCTCTGAACCTTTTTGTAGATTACAAAATTTTTCATCAAAAATCCAGCAAGAGCATATGTCTGACTTTTTTAGTTTAGGCGTGAGAAACGCCTGAGTGTCTGAATCAAAATCGCGCCCAACCGGTATTCTAGAATGTGCTTTTAGGTACAAAAAGGTTGAGGACAACTGATTTAATTAGATAAATGATTGAGTCATTTTTAGCATTTTTCAATCATAAATTGACATTTTATTTGAAAAAATACCTAAAATCCGAAATGCAGCACAGTGGCACTGTCGTTTGTAATTTTGTCAGTTTCATGTATAAGAGATAATCGCTAACAATAAGCATACCTACTCTCATTCCAAAAACCCTTTATTTTTTCTCGATTCTTTGTAAATCTTCATTTGTTCATTGCTAGATTTTCCGGGGAATTAATTTAAATGGGAATTGGGAATGAAGAAAACAAAATTCGAGCTCATTTTACGGTAAAAGATCAGCGATAATTCGTCTGTAGTCGTAACTTTTTCTTTTAATGAGGAAGTTTCGAATGATGCCAATACTGTTACTTCTGTGACCGATTAACTTTTCGTAAAGTTGTCGTCTTTAATTAATTTTTTTATATCTGGTCCGACAAAAACTCCTTTGATTTTTCACGCAGGAAATGTTGGGAAACAGCTAACTACCAACATACGAAATCACAAATAATTGACCTGATGCCGGAAAACGAGCAACATATTTAAATTCAGCGCGTAAAAATATGCAAAAAAAAACACTTTTATCTTATCGGGTCAAAAAATTTACCGATATTTGTAAACCTGTGTTATTTATAACTAAAATAATAAATACTTACAAGCGACTAGTGGCACAATGAGCGGCTGTAAGTACATATCTTTCACTTATTAGAAATCCATTGCAATTCCAAGATATAGAATCTGTTTCTCCGAAACCAATTAGGGCCTAAAATATAATAAATGTATTTATTAACGATTTGTGTTTGCGACAACTGTTCCCATTCCAATTCCATTTCAGAAAATACCCGATTTTCTCTACTTCATTAAACTATTCTATAAAATACAATCTCATTATATCAATTAATAAGTATAGTAAATCTTTGAGTCTTACGACATAAGGAAATTCTTTAGGCTTCGCCTTAATTAAACCAGGTACATATTCTTGCTGGTAGTCGCAATCATTTTCTATTGATCCATATTCATTGCACTCTGCAGAAAAAATCAGTTTATAATTAATTACATACAATTTAAATTCTATTTTTTACAAACAGATTTAAAATATACATAGTTTTTATAATTATTATATTTATATTTTATAAATTAATATAATACAAAATGTATAATATCTATTATTTTATATATTCTATAACTTACTTTGTTCACTTATAGGTAAGAACTTGATCATACCTGAAATATGTTTTATACATATGATGTAATTAAAATAATAAAATACATATAATACATATTATTATATATTATGGGGTATTGTTTTTTTATATAATTTTTATTATATAGTTTTATTTTTAATCTCTTAGCTGCCACTTTGAAATACCAGGCGCCCCACATTTTTTAACTCCAATGTGAGCTGTTTAAATTTTACAAGGTTTACAAATTTTTAAATATATTAAATATTACATATCTTTTAAATAACCGATTGGAGTGCATTCCGTATCGTTCGAAGATGATAGAGGAATTTTATTGAATTAAAATACTCGATAGCTTACGAGTAGTTAGCATTTGAGTGTCTGAGGTACGAGGTGACCCCAGTGTGGCAGGTATGTTATTCTGGAGATGTGGAGCAGTTAAGGATTAAATACCTAGTGTAACGCACTTTTTACAGTGGTACAGTTTTTGGGTTGCCCAAGCTCAGTGGAGAAGGGGGGGGGGGTCGATAGCTAAAAAAATTATGAATTATCAATAATAAATATGGTAAATATATCAGTTATATTCTTAATTGGGCGCCACATGGTTTATGCCCCCTAGGCAAACCATGAACCTATGAGCCCTGGGTCCTAGTTTTGTGTGTAGATATTATCTGTAAGGGTTTAAGGATTAGTCTTCTACGGTTAAATAAAATTGATATCAGTATAACATAAACAAAACAAAATGTAGAATATATTACGAAAAAAAAATGGTTTGAAACAATACAAAATTCTTGGTTTCTTATTAGGTAATTTATAACTAATTGTAAGCCTTAATGTCTCTACTTAATATATATGGGGACGTAACACAATGTGGGGTTATTAGTACACTGTTATTAAATGTTTTAGGAGTTTATTAACACCACACTGAATTTTTAAACATGTGCGCACTTTATTTTAATATGTTATTAGGTGGGTACTTAACTTAGTAACCGGGCGAGTCGTCGGCTATGGTCGGATCGAGTAACAGACCGTATCTCGTATGGCTTACGTCTTTACTCCCCTTGGTAGGACTGGGATGGGCCTCCTCTCCTAGTCCTATACCCTCAGATTTAAAAGAAGAGAACAGCTCCTGGTAAACAGTAAGTGAGAATGGACCTCCACTTTACTCACTCGTACTTTACTCTTTCTTATATCTTCGGTGACTATCTGACATACGTGTTTTCGCGTTCTTGTCCGCAACTCGTCTCCTAATTTCAACCACACTCTCTGTATCCACTCGTTATCGATGAACAAGTCATTGCTGGCTCGCGTATTATATGCAAGGTCGTCTTACGTATTTAAATTATAGATATAGAAGAAAACAAAACTTGCCATAATATGTGAATTTTGAAAGATAAGAATAAATATATTAAAATGAAATTAAATAAATTGCTAACGATAAAATAAACTCGTTACATCCCCCTCTTTCTCCCGGGCGAATTTCTGTCAGAAATTAGCCATATGAGGCTTGAGGTCGGACACATGCCATATACCTTTAGACCGACCTTCCTCGTCTGTTAGTTCGTAGGCGAGACTCGACACCTTCCGTCGAATCCGAAATGGGCCTATAAACTTGGGTGCTAAACCAGCGGCAAAATGACGGCTTGCGTCTGACAAGACATAATTTTTCTTCATAACTTTCTCTCCCACCTCATATTCCACTGGTCGTCTACGCAGGTTGTAGGTCTTTTGGTTACGTTCGTGCGCCTTTCGTAGTTGTTCGCTTACGCGGTTGCGCAACTTGGTAAATACCTCGTTTCTTTCCTCAATGTTGTCTCGTTCAATATTTACTTCTGGTCTGACTTGTTGTCTGCCAAAACTTTTCCCATCAAGCACATGCTGTCTACCGAAGTTAATGCAGTAAGGTGTTTCCTCCAGGACGTCGTGCTTTGCTGTTCTTAAAGCACAGCCCAACTTCGCCAAGTTTTCGTCCCAGCGCTTATGATTTTCGTCTTTTAGGTATGACCGGATCATTGTCTTTACCACGCGATTCACACGCTCTACTGGATTAGCTTGAGGATGATAATTGGCTGTATATAATGGTTGCACACCATACTTCTTGAGGATAGCGGTAAATTCTGCACTTCGAAACTGCACTCCGTTATCGCAGATTAAATATTGTGGTACTCCAAACAGTAGGAAAACATCCTCCTCCAGCCTCTTAATAATAGGACGAGCTTTAGCTGTTCTCAGAGGGAACAGTAGTGGTAATTTACTAAAATAATCGGATACCACCAAGATATAACAATTACCCTGTGTAGAACGAGGTAACGGTCCGATTAGATCAATACTGATCAGTTGCCAGGGCTGCTTGATTTGAGGGCGATTCCCCATTAGACCGGCAGGTTGTGCTTGGATCGGTTTCTGTTCAGCACATACTTGACAACTACGGATGTAACGCGCCACATCGGCTCGCATCTTCGGCCAGTAATAATTTTGGGCCAGACGGTTGTAAGATTTGTACACACCCAGGTGACCAGAGGTGGGCTCGTCGTGTCCTTCATATAGTGCTTCTGGCCTACTTTCTTTCGGAAGAACTTTTCGCCATCCACTATTTCCGACACCTCCAGAACCTCGTACCTTCTTAAGCAAGTTTCCGTCTTCGATGCGCCAGTTGGACATCTTCTGTGGAAACTGTTGTGTTTTCTGATACACCTTTGTGTACCACTTGTCTGTTGAGTGGATTGGTACATCGATTACATCCACTGGTACACTTCTCGACAAAGCATCTGGGACCAGGTGATCTTTTCCTTTTCTGTGAATTACATTGAAATTATATTGTTGAAGTCTGACCGCCCATCTGGCCAATCGTCCTGCCGGATCCTTCAGGTTGTTTAACCAAACCAAGGAATGGTGATCGGTTATGACGGTAAACTTCGATCCTTCGAGATACGGGCGGAACTTCTCAATCGACCAGATGACTGCCAGACATTCCTTTTCAGTTGTTGAGTAGTTGCGTTCGGCTTTGTTCATTGTTCGACTGGCGTAACAGATGACGTGTTCACCGTCGGGAAATTGTTGAGAAAGAACCGCTCCAAAGCCATAGTCGCTGGCGTCTGTTTGCAACACAAACGGGAGGTCAAAATCTGGACATGTCAAAATCGGTGCTGAGATCAGCGCGTTCTTGAGATCTCCCAACGCATTGTCACATGTTTCTGTCCAGGACCATCTTTTGGCTTTCTTCAACAACTCCGTCAGTGGTGCGATGGTTGTGGCAAAGTTTGGTATAAATCGTCTATACCAGCTTGCCATTCCGATGATACGACGTACTTCGGCAACATTCAAACGCTGCCAAGTAGCAGGGGAGTTGTGGAGTCCAAACGGCATGCGACAGAATTGGAATAAGCCTCTCCCCGGTACTGTAAATGCAGTCTTATCTCGACTGTTTTTCGCCACTGGGATCTGCCAGTAGGCTGACTTGAGGTCGAGAGACGATAGGTACCTGGCGTCCCTCAGTCGATCTAGGATGGCAGATATGTAGGGGAGGGGGTAGGCATCCCTTTTCGTCACTTGGTTGACTTTTCGGTAGTCGACACAGAACCTGTACGACCCATCTTTCTTTTTGGCCAGAATTATCGGTGAGGACCAGGCACTCGTAGAAGGTTCTATTATGCCTTCTTTTAGCATGGTGTCTACTTCTGTATTAATGTACCGAAGGATGTTAGGCGATACAGGGTAATACCGTTGTTTAATGGGACTACCCTCTGCAAGAACTTCATGTTCTACAAGGTGAGTACATCCTAATTTCGGCATTTTCTTGAAGTAACCGGCGGTAAATTCCAACAACCGTTGTTTTTGCTCTGTCGTTAGGTTGGATTGCAGGGTTTCGTCATTCGGTCCGTGGATAGCATTCACCGGACTCTTCGAGAAGAACCATTTTCCCGTACGGACGTTTGGTACTATTTCCATCGACTTCCAGAAGTCTAGGCCCAGTATGAGAGGGTAGCTGACTCGAGGGACCACCAGCAGCTTCACCACTCTCACACGACCTTCTAACTGGATCGGAACTTCCATAGTACCCAAGCACTCCAATTCCTGTCCGTTCGCCACGGTGCAGGACAAATGTTTCGATCTCTGGATGGGTAAACCTAGCTCTCGTAATAATCTCCATCCATCTTCACCCACAATTGATCGGGAAGCCCCCGAATCCAACAATCCACAAATTATTTTTCCTAAAATGTTAACTTCCAGAAACGGTCTTTCATCATCGTTCTTGCGTGCCAAGATGTACGCCAATTTCGTGGAAGTTGTAGAGTTGGTCACTGGCTCAGTTCGCTTAAGTGGTTGGTGACCTCTCCCCACCCTAGCGATTAGTTTTTTGGACGGCAACGTGGACATTGAAATCTTGCAATGTTCGGAGTTCCGCAACCATTACAAAAATTACGTCTTCGCGACGAACACGAGCGGAAACTGTGGCCCTGTCCTCCACAATTCCAGCAAGAAAATGTATTTGAAGACCCCGGGGTTCTTGCCTCCTCCGACGTCGATGCTTCTACTGGTGCTGCTCGATGTGATTTCTTGAGGTGGTATGCAAGATCTGGCTCTAACGAATTGACATTAGAGCTGGTGGGTGGAACAAAAGAGTCAACTGTATGCCGACTATTTTCTAACCTACGCGCTAATTGAGTTAATTGATTGATTGAGGTTATATCAACTAAACTTAATCGATCTTGAAACCAAGGTGAGATATTCTTCAGCAAGATTCGCAGCTTGACAGACTCTGATAGTACTAAATCGAGGCGACCAAAAAGATTAGACATAACGGCCAAGTAAATACCGACCGGCTCATCCCTACCCTGCGTTCGACGTTTTATTTCTTCAAACAATTTGTCGTGGTAGTCTGGTGGTTGAAATTGATCGCGTAATTGGAGACATAGTTGCGGCCAGGAATTAACGTACCTTCGCATAGCTCTAAACCATATGAGGGCCTGCCCTTCAAATAAGTCTATGGCGGAGTCCCAAAGCTGAGTCTCATCCACATGACGCGCCACACGAAGTTCTTCAACTCTTTCCAAAAAAGCATTCACACTCAGCTCCTTGGATTCGCCGCTGAACTTCAGATTCCATTGCGAGACTGGAATTGAGCGTGCGTTGGAATGTGGAACTTCATGGGAGTACCGAGGAAACCGCACGTCGTCAGCTCTCGTATCCGATAGCGAACTGTTTCTTACATCGTCATTCAAATATAATACAGTAAGGTCTACGGGAATGTCCTCTGTATTTCTTGGTGGTTGAGCGACGTCATCCTCCCTGACATTCACGTCACTCGTTATCTTTTCCTCCAGGTCGGCACTGGCTGTCATTATTTTACTCAATAGCCGCGACCGCACTTCTCCCGCACCTTCGTTACTTAGGTCGAACCTATTTAGCCTATCAAACACATGTGCTAACTTAGTTTGTATCTTTTTATAATCACCATCACTTGTTCGTCCTGTGAAATTGTTTACCAATTGTACAATCTCTGTCACCTTTTTCTCACAGCAGTCTTTCTCCGAATCTAAATTAAATGTATAGGCAGGATTGTCCACTGATCTACCCTCGCGTTCCATTTCTAGCACTTGGCGTAGGCATTTACGCATTTCATCGCATGTACCTGTGTCCATGTACCCTCGAATATTTAACTCGTATTTCAATTCGTCTTGTGCCAACCGGTAGATGTCCATTTTGAACGCCATGGTTAAAACTTTTAATTTTAATGTACCCGATACACAAATTAATTAAACACAGCAAGTATCAAAATATTAAAATATGCACTGCCAGTACCCGCACATAAATGACAATATCGAGCACTACACAATAATTTAGTATATATTTATATTTTATATATGATTTAGTAAATATTTATATTATAATCAGAATGAAAACCCTTATAGATCACTAACAATTATGTGATTATTACAAAGATTTTTTTTTTCAAATACAAAATAATTTTATGGCAAGCAAATATATATTAGTACATAGACCTGTAGCATATTAAAATACACAATAAAATTTTACAGTGAAATCAACACAGATACTTTAAGATATATACATGTATAGCCTAAATTACACCATCAAAAAGAAACATCAAAACTAAACATCAACAATAATAAATCAATAATAGTATCGTGTGAAATCGACCAATTATTCATATGTACAGATCTTATAAATACAAAATGCAGTTATATGTTTATCAATACAATTTATCATACATAAATGCAATTCAATCTTATAACTAACGATTCGAATTTAGCTTTAAGTACATCAATTATTTTTACAATTCGAAATTATAATATATTTACACACAAAATATAAGACAGAAAAATAATTACGAGGTCATAAAGAAAATTCAGATATAAAAGGTACAAAATATTTAACATTAATTATTATGATTCTGCAAGGCCTTATTTTTATAATACCGAAACAATAAAATAAATTTTAAAGAACAATACATTAAATGCATAAACATCCAATTATCCAAAATAAGTTAATTAAATATCGATATTCATAAATCAATAAATCAGTAGTCGACAAGTCGGAGCGCAAATCGTGTAAAATCATTAATGACGTCAGCATTATAATGAAAAGAATTAACAAGAATAGTGTCTTTATATTGCATGCAATTTATCATTTAAATAAATACAGATATTTTTACTTTAGACAATGTATTTATAAATTATTAATTATTTTTAACTATAATTTTGCAATTGTAACGATCAAATGTTTACTTATAATTTTTATTTTATAATAAATAATCTGCATACTTTTTTTTTTTAAATAAAATAATTTTGTTACAGTTTACTTTTAAAAGTGTTTTATATGAATAATAGCTATATAATAAATAAAAATAAGTATGCTTATAAATGATTAGCTAAATTTTGATTTTTAAGACAAATAAATAATTATAGAAACGACTCACGATTACGCTGACTGTTTTCCTGACCTTTCAGAACTTTATATATCTCCTCTTATATCCTCGTGACTTTATATCCTCGGGTATAATTTCTCCGAGCTTTTTATCTCCTCTAGTCTTTATTTTCTCGGGGCCCCACGTTCGGGCGTCAAATTCTGTAACGCACTTTTTACAGTGGTACAGTTTTTGGGTTGCCCAAGCTCAGTGGAGAAGGGGGGGGGTCGATAGCTAAAAAAATTATGAATTATCAATAATAAATATGGTAAATATATCAGTTATATTCTTAATTGGGCGCCACATGGTTTATGCCCCCTAGGCAAACCATGAACCTATGAGCCCTGGGTCCTAGTTTTGTGTGTAGATATTATCTGTAAGGGTTTAAGGATTAGCCTTCTACGGTTAAATAAAATTGATATCAGTATAACATAAACAAAACAAAATGTAGAATATATTACGAAAAAAAAATGGTTTGAAACAATACAAAATTCTTGGTTTCTTATTAGGTAATTTATAACTAATTGTAAGCCTTAATGTCTCTACTTAATATATATGGGGACGTAACACAATGTGGGGTTATTAGTACACTGTTATTAAATGTTTTAGGAGTTTATTAACACCACACTGAATTTTTAAACATGTGCGCACTTTATTTTAATATGTTATTAGGTGGGTACTTAACTTAGTAACCGGGCGAGTCGTCGGCTATGGTCGGATCGAGTAACAGACCGTATCTCGTATGGCTTACGTCTTTACTCCCCTTGGTAGGACTGGGATGGGCCTCCTCTCCTAGTCCTATACCCTCAGATTTAAAAGAAGAGAACAGCTCCTGGTAAACAGTAAGTGAGAATGGACCTCCACTTTACTCACTCGTACTTTACTCTTTCTTATATCTTCGGTGACTATCTGACATACGTGTTTTCGCGTTCTTGTCCGCAACTCGTCTCCTAATTTCAACCACACTCTCTGTATCCACTCGTTATCGATGAACAAGTCATTGCTGGCTCGCGTATTATATGCAAGGTCGTCTTACGTATTTAAATTATAGATATAGAAGAAAACAAAACTTGCCATAATATGTGAATTTTGAAAGATAAGAATAAATATATTAAAATGAAATTAAATAAATTGCTAACGATAAAATAAACTCGTTACACTAGTCTACTAACGTTACGAAATTAAAATAATTTAAATATTTTTTTGTTGTTGATTATATCATAATAGTTTAAAAATAAGTTATTTATAAAAAAAAAATGGTTTAGTAAAACTTTTTCTAAAAAATTATTAACTTCCCAACAGGAAGTTATTATAATCAGTCCGATAATCACATTTTGTGTGTCATTTTTTTCCTACACGAAATCTCGCAAATAAAAAATGCGATTGACTTCGTTGGAAAGCCAATCGAAGCGTCTTGCCGTGAATATGATCTGAGAGAAATTTAATCGAATTAGGTTCAGCCGTTTTTTTTGTTAAAACAAAAAGACTGCAAAACAAAATAGATTTCAGATTTTTTTTAAAAAGATTTGTCGGATCTAATTTATTTTGTGGCAATCGATACTTTAAAATACTTTTAAAACCCTCTATATAATACCTACATGTTAATTAAATAATTTAATCAATTAGAAAATAATCTAGACGCGTATAAACTGTACCTTTAAGCAGGGAGTCGAACCGGCACTATTTCCCGAACCGGTACGGTTCTGGTTTACACAGAAAATAAAGTTCCGGTTCAATATTTTATTTTTTTATTATTTCGGTTACCGGTTCAATGTACCTCCGAACCGTTTTTTTTTTTTTTTACTTTTGTGAATTATTCAAACATAATAATTTTAATTAAATTATAATTAAACCTACCCTATAATTTTTTAAATTAAATAAATATTTTCCTACATACCTTTACTAAGGCCGTAGCAGGGTAAGCATTGAAAAAGTGCCCCCGCGTATTTTCTAATGAAAGGGTATAGCCGGATAAGCATGTAAAAACTGCCCCCAGCGATTTTTGAAAATCTATATGGCTGATCGATTTCTAGTTAAAAAAGAAAATTTTCCTGAAAATTAGAGCTTGCCAACCTAAAGACTTAGGGTATAATATGGAAAAACGTGTTTTTCGGTTTTTATTTTATTGTGACCGTTACACTTAATATTTTTTTATGAAATTTTTTTTGAGAAGACTTATCCATAGAACACACAAAAAAAATTTTTTCAGAGATTTTCTACTAACTGTTTTTTTTTTTAATTTAATATTTTTTGGCGCCATATTTAAATATGTTCCCTTCGAGTGTCAATCACTAAATTTTTTAAAAATACTTCTTATTTGTACCTATGTATGTGGTAAAATTTTCATTTTGATCTATTTGGTGCAACATAGTAAAAAAATTTGTCAAGACATACACTAGTGTATGCCATAAGGGTTCCGAAGTATATACTACGTGGACTGTTTAGAGCCATTTACAGGTGCATATTTGAGTTAAAAATAAATATAAAAAATTTGTCAAGACATACACCAGTGTATGCCATAAGGGTTCCGAAGTATATACTACGTGGACTGTTTAGAGCCATTTACAGGTGTATATTTGAGTTAAAAATAAATATAAAAAATAGGATCATATTCTATTAATTCAGATATACATTTTGACACCCCACAAGCTTAGATATGAAACTAAAAAAAATTCCATGACGCCCCTTCCTATTTTTCAAAATTTGAAATGATATTGTTGATTTTAGTATTTGTCGTTACTAGTATTATAAAAACCCCATTACCATTTTTTTTCAGATTTTTTGAGTCAGATTTACCGAGCTAGAGAGGGGTGGACAAATTTTTGTTTACTTGAAGCCCCCTGTAGGCGCCATTTTTGATTTATAAAAAAAAATAAAAAATACTGTCATATTCTACTCACTGAGATCTACATTTCGACACCCCACATGCCCAGATAAAAAAATAAAAATAAAAAAATGAATGACACCCCTTCCCTTTTCTCCAAAATTTGAAATGATATTGGTGATTTTAGTATTTGTCGTTGGTAGTCTCACCAAAGCCTCATTACCTAATTTTTTTCAGATTTTTCGAGTCAGTAGTTACCGAGTTAGAGGGGGGGGGGGACAAATTTTTTTTTGCTTGGAGCCCCCTGTAGGCGCCATTTTTGATTTATAAAAAAAATAAAAAATACTGTCATATTCTACTCACTGAGATCTACATTTCGCCACCCCACATGCCCAGATAAAAAAATAAAAATAAAAAAATGTATGACACCCCTCCTCTTTTCTCCAAAATTTGAAATGATATTGGTGATTTTAGTATTTGTCGTTGGTAGTCTCACCAAAGTCTCATTACCTAATTTTTTTCAGATTTTTCGAGTCAGTAGTTACCGAGTTAGAGGGGGGGTGGACAATTTTTTTTTTGCTTGGAGCCCCCTGTAGGCGCCATTTTTGATTTATAAAAAAAAATAAAAAATACTGTCATATTCTACTCACTGAGATCTACATTTCGACACCCCACATGCCCAGATAAAAAAATAAAAATAAAAAAATGTATGACACCCCTCCCCTTTTCTCCAAAATTTGAAATGATATTGGTGATTTTAGTATTTGTCGTTGGTAGTCTCACCAAAGTCTCATTACCTAATTTTTTTCAGATTTTTCGAGTCAGTAGTTACCGAGTTAGAGGGGGGGGTGGACAAATTTTTTTTTGCTTGGAGCCCCCTGTAGGCGCCATTTTTGATTTATAAAAAAAATAAAAAATACTGTCATATTCTACTCACTGAGATCTACATTTCGACACCCCACATGCCCAGATAAAAAAATAAAAATAAAAAAATGTATGACACCCCTCCCCTTTTCTCCAAAATTTGAAATGATATTGGTGACTTTAGTATTTGTCGTTGGTAGTCTCACCAAAGCCTTATTACCTAATTTTTTTCAGATTTTTCGAGTCAGTAGTTACCGAGTTAGAGGGGGGGGGGACAATTTTTTTTTTGCTTGGAGCCCCCTGTAGGCGCCATTTTTGATTTATAAAAAAAATTAAAAATACTGTCATATTCTACTCACTGAGATCTACATTTTGATATCCCACACGACTTGGAATACATTTTTTTTGGTTTTTTTAATTTGCTTTAAAGCCCCCTGTAGGCGCCATTTTTGATTTATAAAAAAATAAGAATAAGGATCAAATTACACTAACTTGGTTACACATTTTGATGTGCCACTTGCCTTGGTATAAAAAAAAATTTTTTTTTGGGTGTCTTTAGCTTCTTAGCACCCCCCCTAAAAAAATATTTTTCGAAAATATTTGTACATATTTTACTAGAGGGTGTTATTTTACATATTCTGTCAAAATTTCAAGGTTCTAGCTTTTATAGTTTACGAGCTATTCAGCTTAGAGTGATTAGGACGGACGGACGGACGGACGGACGACAAAGTGAGATTAATAGGGTTTCTTCGGAACCCTAAAAATAGGATCATATTCTATTAATTCAGATCTACATTTTGACACCCCACAAGCCTAGATATGAAAATAAAAAAAATTCCATGACGCCCCTTCCTATTTTTCAAAATTAGAAATGATATTGTTGATTTTAGTATTTGTCGTTACTAGTATTATAAAAACCCCATTACCAATTTTTTTTCAGATTTTTTGAGTCAGTATTTACCGAGCTAGAGAGGGGTGGACAAATTTTTGTTTACTTGAAGCCCCCTGTAGGCGCCATTTTTGATTTATAAAATATAATATAAAATAAAAAATACTGTCATATTCTACTCACTGAGATCTACATTTCGACACCCCACATGCCCAGATAAAAAAAAAAAAAAAAAAAAAATGTATGACACCCCTCCCCTTTTCTCCAAAATTTGAAATGATATTGGTGACTTTAGTATTTGTCGTTGGTAGTCTCACCAAAGCCTCGTTACTTAATTTTTTTCAGATTTTTCGAGCCAGTAGTTACCGAGTTAAAGGGGGGGGGGGCAGACAAAATTTTTGCTTGGAGCCCCCTGTAGGCGCCATTTTTTATTTATAAAAAAAATAAAAAATAGCATCATATTCTACTCACTGAGATCTACATTTCGACACCCCACATGCCCAGATAAAAAAATAAAAATAAAAAAATGTATGACACCCCTCCCCTTTTCTCCAAAATTTGAAATGATATTGGTGACTTTAGTATTTGTCGTTGGTAGTCTTACCAAAGCCCCATTACCTAATTTTTTTCAGATTTTTCGAGCCAGTAGTAACCGAGTTAGAGGGGGGGGGGACAGACAAAATTTTTGCTTGGAGCCCCCTGTAGGCGCCATTTTTGATTTATAAAAAAAATAAAAAATACTTTCATATTCTACTAACTGAGATCTACATTTCGACACCCCACATGCCCAGATAAAAAAATAAAAATAAAAAAATGTATGACACCCCTCCCCTTTTCTCCAAAATTTGAAATGATATTGGTGACTTTAGTATTTGTCGTTGGTAGTCTCACCAAAGCCTCATTACCTAATTTTTTTCAGATTTTTCGAGTCAGTAGTTACAGAGTTAGAGGGGGGGGGCAGACAAAATTATTGCTTGGAGCCCCCTGTTGGCGCCATTTTTAATTTAGAAAAAAAATAAAAAATAGTGTCATATTCTTCTCACTGAGATCTACATTTTGACATCCCACACGACTTGGAATACATTTTTTTTGTTTTTTTGAATTTGCTTTAAAGCCCCCTGTAGGCGCCATTTTTGATTTATAAAAAAATATGAATAAGGATCAAATTACACTAGCTTGGTTACACATTTTGATGTGCCACTTGCCTTGGTATAAAAATAAATATTTTTTTTGCCTGTCTTTAGCTTCTTAGCACCCCCCCTAAAAAAATATTTTTCCAAAATTTTTGCACATATTTTACTAGAGGGTGTCATTTTACATATTCTGTCAAAATTTCAAGGTTCTAACTTATATAGTTTACGAGCTATTGAGCTTTGAGTGAAAAGGACGGACGGACGGACGGACGACAAAGTGAGATTAATAGGGTTTCTTCGGAACCCTAAAAAAAGTAATTTTTTTTAATATATCATATAAGTGCTTTGACCGTACAGATCACGACTCGTGCCGTCAAATCACCAGGCAACCACTGCAAACTTAAATGAAATAGAGTATACATATATTGATATATATGCATGGATATTCCATACATATCAATATATGTATACTCTATTTCATTTAAGTTTGCAGTGGTTGCCTGGTGATTTGACGGCACGAGTCGTGATCTGTACGGTCAAAGCACTTATATGATTTATTAAAAAAATAACTTTTATTTTTTTTACTATGTTGCACCAAATAGATCAAATTGAAAATTTTACCACATACATAGGTACAAATAAGAAGTATTTTAAAAATTTTTAGTGATTGACACTCGAAGGGAACATATTTAAATATGGCGCCAAAAAATATTAAATTTTTTTGTAAAAAAACAGTTAGTAGAAAATCTCTGAAAAAAATTTTTTTCGTGTGTTCTATAGATAAGTCTTCTCAAAAAAAATTTCATAAAAAAATATTAAGTGTAACGGTCACAATAAAATAAAAACCGAAAAACACGTTTTTCCATATTATACCCTAAATCTTTAGGTTGGCAAGCTCTAATTTTCAGGAAAATTTTCTTTTTTAACTAGAAATCGATCAGCCACATAGATTTTCAAAAATCGCTGGGGGCAGTTTTTACAAGCTTATCCGGCTATACCCTTTGGAATTTTTTTTCGGGTAGATATCATGGGTTCTGGAAGTTTATATTTTTTTCACAGATCACTCCTGGTTATATCTACAACATATATTTTTTCCAAATTAATCGATAAAACCATTCAAAAAATTTTCTCAAAAACTATTAAATAAAAATGGCTGATAATTTCAGAATATATTATTTTTTTGTAACCAATTATAACAAAACTTCATTAGAAAATACGCTGGGGCAATTTTTCAATGCTTACCCTGAACTATTTTAAATAGCACTTTTCATGTTTTTCTGAAAATACCACTTTTCTATCAATCTTTCCCATTTTTCTTGTATATTAAGACTTTTTCTGGTAGCAGGCCAATTTTTAAAGATGAACATAAAGTTTTTTTTATTAATTTTTAAATTCCGCAGAAAACTCAAAAGTTAAACTAAAAAACATGAAAATTACAAATATTCTAATACTTATACTTATTAATATATTAATATATAAGCGCAACTACATTTGTCAGTGGTGCCAACTATAAGTGATTGCAAAAATTATTTTACATTTGAAACAGAATAATAAATATATTTGAATTATTTTGAATAAAAACAATCACAATGAAAAATTAAACTTCATTGAACCGATAAAATTAAACACTATTGAACCGGTAACCGAAAGTTTGTTTTTCGGTTCGGCTCCGGTTCAGGTTCAACGTCAAGTTTAAAATTTCGGTTCAGGTACAGTTCCGGTTCGCCCAAAAATTTCGTTCCGGAACCGGTTTTCGGTTCGGGTTCGGTTCGACTCCCTGCCTTTAAGGCAAGGTAACTAACTACGGGGTTAAAACAGGGTGCCAAAGATTATATAAAAAAAATTGTTTTGTTCGCATTTAATTGAATCTTATCATACATACGATCATATTGACGCGGCTTACACCCAGAAACCATGATCCATAAAAACAAAGAAGATGCACTGAACTGTTGAGGTTTTTACAATAATATATGTATCGTCACTTGAACACAACTATTTCATGTTAACGCCCAAGAGTGCGTCAACGCACACTTAAAATTCGTTTGTTTATTTTCAACTAAACATAATCAATTAATTTTTTTAATATGTCTATTCGTTAGATAGACTCATAAACAATAAAATGAGAGCAAAGAAATATTAATAAATTTTCCAAGTTTCTTATATTTATTGAAATTGTAAACATGTGCGAAATTTGTCATTTTTACGTTTTTTTAAATATATGTAAAAATTCTAACAAAAATAATATAATTATTCTATTTAGGCAGAATGAAAGAAATTCTCTTCTTTTACCAAACTTATATGATAAAAATTAAAATAGAAGTTTTATAACATTAAAAAAAAGTCTTTTCAAAATGTTTCGTTGACGCACCTCTGGGCGTAAATGGGTTTAAAAAAATGGAAACAAAAGTCGGTCCGTCGTTTAACCGATAAAATTCTCCGAAAATATTGTAAACAGAAAGTCATTATAAGCGATATTTCGTTGTAAGTGATGTCGTTATAAACGGTATATTATAACAGGCAATTATATGGGATTCAGCCGGGACTTTTATTCTGAGTCGTTATAACCGGTACGTCGTATTAACCGATGTCGTTATAACTGGTTTCTAATGTATATTATATATCCAGACACTTAAGACACATTGGGGATACATCAACTCTTTCCAAATGAACTTTGCCCGATGACATTGTACATTTTCTTTAATAACTACATATAGATATGTACATATGTATCTTGTATTTGGTACTTACTATTAAACTGTGCATTTGTGAAAACCAATAGGAACAACAAACAGAATATTTTAGTATAAACCATGTTGATACGATGTATGTATGTGATTGTATTCCTGTACAATATTTCTACCAATGTACTTTCTAAACACTTATTATTATAAAATATTAACTGTTTATCTCTAAACAAGGTTTATATGAAAAACCACAAAACCACAAAACGGTATTAACCCTTTCGTGCCCAATTTTTTGTTGTTACCGATGTTGCTGATTTTTCTATCAATTCATACTTATCTAAGTATACTAAAACTCATTGGCGTAGCAAAGGGGGGGGGGGGGGGGCAGTTTTTAGTTAATAGTGTTCCAAAAAGTTATCCAAAATTGCAAATTGCTGCGACTTTTTTCTTCATGTTCACAACTATCAAATGTTTGATTTAATTAAAGGGTATCGTATCCATCTTCTTTCGCAAAGAAAAACGATAAGAAATGGAAAATTTTCAAACTACCGTAAATCTGTGAAAAATGATTCAATTTTAATGAGCCAGGGGGGGGGGGGGGGCAAATATATGTCCTGTCCTCGGGCGCTAAGTACCCTCGCTACTACATACAATTCTCTACAAAAATTGTAAAAATTAAGTAATTTCTACTAATAATAACAAAATAGAATAATAGATACTAAGAGGATACGTATTCCTATTTGTGTATCCGTAAATAATACGCTCAACTTCATTGTTGCACAATTATTGTTGAAAGGCAGATAGGTATAACGTAGTATATTTGCATTGTTGATGTATTTAGTCCAATAGTCGAAAATAAGTATGATTTCAAACTCACTCAACTTCAAATAATCTAACAGGAACGCAAAATCTTAAGAAAAGTGCTCTGTGACATGTACTCGTACCGGTGTATAACTTAAGGGGTTAGGTGTAGTCAGAGACATGAAAAAATGACAATTTTAAATAATTTTTTTTGTCAGTAAATTATTTTATTTTATAAAAGTAAAAACATAGCATCATTAAATAAGGTTTCGACTTGACTTGACAGAAATTTTCGAAAAAAAAATTAATTATTTTAAAAGTAATGGCTGCTTGTGTTGATCCAGTTCCAACCGAAGTTCCTTGAGGTGACCATCACTTATCCTTGGAGATTCATCCAAATTCAATCGGACAAAAAAAATAGTTTTATTAATAGATAATCTAGTGCCTGATCGAAGCTTTTTTTTTCTTTCTTAAATTAACAAAATGGCAGCCTCAGGAATTTTTTTCAAGATTTTCGGGAAAAAAACCAACAGTTAATTGTTTATAATAAATCGAAATTTACAACAAAAAAAATCCTTCGATCAGGCACTAGTTTTTCATGTTTTCAAAAAGCTGTATAAATTTCATTAAAATCTACCGAGCGGTTTTCGAGCTACAGTTCAAAAAACATAGTTTTGAGAAAAACACATTTAAAGTTTTACACTCAATTTACGTAAAGCAATATACATATTATTTAATTACTTACACCATGTCAACTATTCCTGGGCCATAAAATAGTTCTTCAGCCGTTGTAGCAGCTTCCAAAAATGCAAAAAACAAAAATCGATTTCTTGAAAATTCTGACTACACCTAACCCCTTAATAATGGGGATTTTTTTTAGCAGTTGGCATTACACGCATATAAGAACCCATATGGCTTGAAACGTGCGCCATGTTTTTCTGTTGACATACCTATTCAAAACATTATAAGTCATACGTTCTGAAAGTGTTTGCATCATTTTTATTTTCACGCATAAAAATGTCGGATTTTGTTCCAAAAAAGAGCATGTCACGCTGGGCACGATTGAGTTAAAAGGAAACAAAAATCAAAGTGAATTAAAATATTATCTTATCACAATAAATAATATGATAATGAATGATTTAGTAAAAATTTTATTTAAATATTTACCCTTTGTAGCTCAAGATCTTAAAAATTTAAATTATGTTGATAAAGAGACAAGTTTAGGCATATAAAAAACACGTATTATTCAGAAAATTAAAAATATTTATTTTTAATTATTTATTTGACTTTTTTGGGAGTAACATTACCGTGAGTTGATCGTAAAAAAACACTTATGTCGTATAGCAGGATTTGAAACAATTATTTAGTTTGTTGTAGCATAATGCTACACCGCATTTTTCGCAAATTGTGAAACGCCAGTACACTGGGGAAACTTACAACGTATTCATTTTCCTACCCAAATCGGCCAGCAGCCGATCTGGTCCTGCCTTACTGCCAATAGTTACATAATAATACGTAAGTCAATAGGTTATGCCATCTGTCATCTGTGAATTTACTTGATACTAACAATAAGTTATTGAGTGTTATATAGGGTGTCCCAGGACTGTGTCAAAGCTCAATATTTCATATTATTATAAGAATTAAAAGAAAACTTTAAATGCAAAAGTTGTCAGGTTAGAGAAGCAGCATAGTTTGAAATTAGTTACATTTATACAGGGTGACCCATAACTGCGTTACAAATCAAAGTTATGTTTTTTTAAATACAAACTGTATATTTTTATTTGATAATCCAATAGCATTCATTTTTCTGAGTATTTTGATATATCATTATTGGATTATACAGAGGGGCTTAGAAATTATGATCAATTTTGTAAGATAATGGGAACATTTTCAACACCTTGTAATTTTCTAATAACAACAACAAAAAATTGTTTTCTTTTTGAAGTAGTTTTGGCATATTCTATATTATTGCGATATTATGTCAAACATTTACAAAATTGTATTATTTGTACAGGATGTATCAAAACACTAAACCTAGTTTTTTTTCAAAATTTTCAAATAGAACACCCTATATATTTTTACATTTTCGAATCGCCTATTCAATTCTCAACATATTTTACAAACCATGTTCTATTCCTAAATCGAGCCGTTAAAGAGTTATTAATTTTATATTAAAATCTTAAGATTTTTTTAAAAACAATACAACTTTATTATAATCAATAAAACAGTTCGCTTAAAAATAACTTAACAAACTAATAGAACTTACAAACTTCAACAACATAAAAATTTAATTATTTTGCGGAATATAATAAAGTTTTAAAAAAATCTTAAGATTTTAATATAAAATTAATGACTTATTGTAAAATGTGTTGAGAATTGAACAGGCAATTCGAAAATGTAAAAATATATAGGGTGTTCCATTTGAAAATTTTGAAAAAAACTAGGTTTAGTGTTTTGATACACTCTGTACAAATAATACAATTTTGTAATGTTTGACATAATATCGCAATAATATAGAATATGCCAAAACTACTTCAAAAAGAAAACAATTTTTTGTTGTTGTTATTAGAAAATTACAAGGTGTTAAAAATGTTGCCATTTTCTTACAAAATTGGTCATAATTTCTAAACCCCTCTGTATAATCCAATAATGATACATCAAAATACTCAGAAAAATGAATGCTATTAGATTATCAAATAAAAATATATAGTTTGTATTTAAAAAAACATAACTTTGATTTGTAACGCAGTTATGGGTCACCCTGTATAAATGTAACTAATTTCAAACTATGCCGATGCTCTAGCCTGACAACTTTTGCATTTAAAGTTTTCTTCTAATTCTTATAATAATATGAAATATTGAGCTTTGACACAGTCCTGGGACACCCTGTATATGTTACAGTAGTGTTACACATACATATGTATTTGAATGAACTAAATATATTTAATACGTATATTAGCGGGATTGTTGAGGTTTGTTACAGAAATGTCACATGGGGCTACAAAGGGTTAAAACAGTATAATATACACTCTGTACATTAAAAGGGACACCTAAAATAGCCTGTTTTCAAATGCATGTAACTTTTGTAACGGTTTTGGGTTCTAATTTCATTCAATATTCTATTTATCCTTTAATCGGCTAGGCAGAATAACCTATAGGTGACTAGAAACGTACACTTCTACAGTTAATAAAATAAATTTAATTATAACAATAACTCATAACAATGGCATACACTATTTTATCGGAAAGATTCAACATATTATAAATTTCTTGTTAAAAACAAATAACAAAATTAATATTACCCATAGAATATATCTGAAACATCTACGTTAATATTTAAATATCATTCAAATCATTTAAAACACGTTATTAAAACACTATTAATGGCGAACATTTTTAATAACAATTTAAATACTATATATTATAATAATCAAACACTATTTAATATTACTTATTTCTAGTTGACACTTAAATTTTAACTTTATGAGTCGCTACCACTAAGCCTAATCTTTCTACTTGGTGTGAATTACAGCACTAAGGAGGATTTGTGCTATTTTACAGATTTGACTAACACTGAACACTTTTCATCTTATGGTGGTACTCTAGGCACTCTGTGCTAACGACTGACCAGATTTTATTTCACTATTTCTTATTTTCGACGAGTATTGCGTAACGTCCCTTTTTACAAAATTGTTATCAACAAAACATAAGCAAGGGATTACGCAATACTAATTGATATCTATTACGACTTGAAAAACAAATGTTATGAATAACGCTACACTTTATCAAAAATTTACTTTTTCACATATTTTCATTTTTTAACTTGTTTATGTAATTTAAAATTTAAAAAACTGCTTTTTAGAAACTTGACGTGGAGTACATTTATGTAAAAATAATAATCCTTTTGTAGATAATTTCAATACCTTGAGATCAGTATCTCTGAAAAAAAAATACGACAAATATTCGCAAATGTATCACAATTTAAGTAAACATCAGGAAAAAATAAGCGTAATTTTGGTGATACGGTAAATTATAAAAAATCAAAATAAAGCTTAAATTAGTACATTCCAGATTATGTGTCATATTAAAAAATATACGTGAATTACAAAAATTATTTAAACTTTAAACAGAATATAAAAGTTAAATAATTACAATACAAACAGTAAAACTAAACCAAACAGCACATACCCTAAAAATTACACTTAACCCTTATGAGTGTGACAAAACAAAAAAACCTTATTCGGTGTGACTAGGTACCCGGGTATCTCCATATAATTTCTATATGAAAATAGAAAAATAAAGTTGGGGATTACAATCCCAGGGTTCCTAAAGGTAATAATAAACGAGCCTTAAGGCTTCCATGGTAATTTTGGTATAATTATTGGTTTCTGGGTATAAACGAAAATTTTAAGATTTTTAACATTAAAACTTTAACATGGAGTTTTAATGATAAAATTTAGTACATATTATTTTTTGTTACTAATATTATTCATCGTGGAATGAACCAATGGTAAGTTTATGTAGCCTGCTTAGTTAAATTGTTGATCAAATAACTTGTTTGTTATTAACTTTTGGGCACTAACTGTCATAACACTTTGGAAATAATTTTGTTTGCGTTATATTACCCTGTAGAAATTTTGATTTGGTATTTTTATAATCAAATGACTCCATATATATATATTTTTTTCATAAAAGTAAATAAGTAATCAATAAAAAATCTAGCTGTTATAAGTACGGATTATATAGAGTTTTTTTCATTATGAAACACACTTACAGTCGAACTAGGTTGTAACCAGTACGGACCACAGTTGTAATGTACAGGAAGATTCAGCACTGTCGTGCCAAACTTAAACCGTAGATTAAGAAAAATATTTTAAACAAAAAACTTCTAATGAATATGTGTCCGGAAATTTTCCGTGAGGGAACTACAGGCCTCCAAAGATTTTACTAAAAATGAGTTTTTATTTAATATCTAGAGAACCATTTGTGATAAAATTATGAAATTTGGTATTCTGTTTAGTATTAATAAATGTTATCGATTACTCATATTAACTAGTTATAATTTAGACTAGAGATGTATGGGGTAGGTGGGCCCATCGATTTTAATCCAGTATTTTTTGTTCTTTAATATTTTTATAAAGTTGGGCACTTATTTAAGGTTATATGATACAAAATACACAAAAACATACTTTACTTATTTGTCATAGGATAAACCGTTTTCGAAGAATATCGATGGAAAAGAAAGCATGCAGAATTTAACTTAATACGGATGCTTCAAATTACAAATAATAAAATTATATTCTTGTTCTATGATAAAAATTAAGACAAAAAGTTAACATAAGTATACCTCAAAAAATGCATCCTTATCAACAAATAGTCATTTTTAGTTTCGTTTTTTAGTCAAATTATTAAAGTACATAATACAGTATTACAACTGGCTATAGATCTTAGAGGATTCATATTAGGAGGTTTCTTTATATGAACTTTTTTTCCTACCTTTAATCATAGAACAAGAATATAAATTTATTTTTTGTAATTTGGAGCATCCGTATCAAGTTAAATTCTGCATGCTTTCTTTTCTATCGATATTACTCGAAAACGGTTTATCCTATGACAGATAAGCAAATTATATTTTTGCGTATTTTGTGTCGTATAACCTTTAATAAGTGCCCAACTTTATAAAAAAATTAAAGAACAAAAAATACTAGATAAAAATTGATGGGCCCATAGGCCCCATACATCCCCGGTCTAAATTATAATTGTTTAATATGAGAAATCGATAACACTTATTATTACTAAACAGAATACCAAATTTCATAATTTTATCACAAAGGGTTATCTAGATATTAAATAAAAACTCATTTTGATGAAAATCTTTGGTGGGCTGTAGTTCCCTAAGGAATAATTTCCGGACACATGTTTATTGGAAGTTTTTTGCTTAAAATATTTTTCTCAATCTATGGTTTAAGTTTGGCACGACAGTGCTGAATCACCCTGTATAATAATTTATTTTAATCTATTATTTTTCCTTCAATATACAGTCATCGAGAATAAAAAAAAATGTATGCTGATAGTGACGCATTTGTAAACTCTGCAACCCTGGGCAAAGAAATATCCCGCTCCCCTTTTACCCATTCGACTTGTAAGAACATGATAATAGAATAAGCATGCTACCAAAATATTGTTATAATTTTGGGTGTTTTTTTAAGACGAGTCGCTTGTGCCCACGTTGCACAGATCGCTCCCATCCGCCCCCTTTTAAATCCCCCCCCCCCAGGACTATTGATATTTTTAACGAAAATGTGTCACTGGTTATAATTAGTGGCAAAACAACCTAAATATTGTTGTAATTTTGGGTGTTTTTTAAGACGAGCCGCTTGTGCCCACGTTACACAGATCACTCCCATCCGCCCCCTTTTTAAATCCCCCCCCCCCCAAGGACTATTGATATTTTGAACGAAACTGTGTCACTGGTTATAATTAGTGGCGAAACCAGCGGGTAGCAAAAGGAGCGAGGCCTCCTCACAATGTTGTGACCAATGAAGGGCCAAACGGTTATACTATATAACATATGTAAAATATTAATGTTATATACCATTGGCCCTCCATAAAAAATATTGGCCCCACCTAAAAAAATCCTTATTACGCAATGGGTTATAACCAACATGTATGTATTACAAATCATAGTATTTGTGAAAAAATCGGTTTATGATGAACATTCAGTCAATCAACCAATATATGTAACACCTGCTTCCAAAGCTTCAAAGAATCAATCTAAACATATCAAAATTGTTCCTATTATTTTTTTTCATTGAAAAACAATAAAAACAAATTGTAGTAGCAATATAGTTTCCATTTCCAGAAAAAAAATATTTATCGTTTCTAAATAATTCCACACAAAGTACCTATATGAAGGTACCCGGGTACCTCGTCACACCGATAAAGGTGTCAAAAGAATTTGGAGCTCCCCTACGCTCCCCAATAGAGCAACTGAAATAAAACTTGTAAAAATATAACGTTAACAATAAGTTAGGAGCTCTCATGGAGTTACAGCCATGTAGCATGCCTATAACATAACAAAAAATTAGTTTAAAACCATTTTTCATTATTTTGCTTAGTTCTCAAGATATACAAAATTTCAGATTAAATTAATCACCCGGTATATACTTTCATTTTTATGAATACAAAGTATAATTACTATATCTAAAGTGATTATTTACTATTATTAATAAATAAAACATTGGTTTATGATAAAAATTATAATAAGTAAAATATAATAAACATTATAGAAAAGTACACAAGTATTCAATAATCCTAATTGATTTCGTTTAATATTTAATGCCAATATTAAAATAATTATAAAGTAAGTATCCATTTCATTCACTGAAAATCATTTTGTATAAAAAAGTCTTGTACCGAACTGGGCAGATTTTTTTATACAAAAAGACTTGTTTCAAAAACTTGCTTATAAAAGAACGTGTTTACAATTATATTACATTGGTAGATATAGCTAGTAGATGTTTAACTACATACATATGTGCATCGTATAAACATGGTTTACATTAATATATTGTGTTTTTTGCTCCCATTGATTATGATTAATGCGCAAGAATTAAGTAGTAAGTAACATTCATATGTATATACAAGATATATAGTTTTATTTTTATACTATACCAACAACAAAAAAGCATTTAAATTATTTGAATTTCATAATGTTAGTAGACTACATGTTAAATGATATACCGGGTGTCCCAGATAACTTTTCCAGCATGGGGATTTCAGTATCTATAAGAGATACAGGTTTGGTTTAATCAGATGAATTATTTGTAAGAAGGGGGTGAGTATTATTACACCAAAAAATATTCATAATTCTATGTGGTTTAGGCGGTATATCAGAAACACTGAAAATTCAGAATTTCTTTAAATTGCCTTTTTTCAAAGTAGATAGGTACTTTTTGTAGGCGGTTTCTTTAAGCACTTTTTTGTGTAGAATTGACGTGTATTTAGATTTTTTATATCACTTTTAGTTTCCGAGTTACGAGCCCTAACTTTAGTTTTTCTTATGGACAACAAAATTGACTAAAGCATATTTGAACGTGTTTTTTTACTCTACTTTACAACGATATGTCACTTGCCACATTTATTTTTGAAATGATGTACTAAATGCCAGTGATATTTATGAAGTATTTTATTACAAACATTTAAGTGAGCCACGAAAAACAAAATTTGTAAACAACAATCAAAATAAATGAATATTTGAAAACAATGAACTATATTTAAAAAAATATATTATAATTTTTTGTCGATAATAATAAGTAATGTTGTAGAGTAAAAAACACATTCAAATATGTATAGTCAACTTAGTGGCCCATAAGAAAAACTAAAGTTAGAGCTCGTAACTCATAAACTAAAAGTGATATAAAAAATCTAAATACACCAATCAATTCTACATAAAGAAGTGCTTTAAGAAACCATCTACAAAAAGTACCTTTCTACTTTGACAAAAAAGTTATACCCATTTAAAGAAATTCCGAATTTTCAGTTTCTTAGGTATACCGTCTAAACCACATAAAATTATGAATATTTTTGGTGTAATAATACTCACCCCTTTCTTACAAATAATTGATCTCATTTAACCAAACCTGTATCCCTTATAGATACTGAGATCCCCATTCTGGAAAAGTTATCCGGGACACCCGGTATATTGTATGAAAAAAAAAGGATAATAGGATATTCAACATTTTCATTTTGATTGTTTATTTGGAAATATGTAAATATATTTAATTACATTTATACTGTTATATTTATTAAATACTATATACATATAAAACTAATTTGGTATTTTCCATTTTCAGGTATGGTCGAGCTCTTATCTATTAGTGAACAAAGTAAGTTATAGATAGGGAGCTTTGTACTTTCTTATGTTTATGAAATATTATATTACGTCTCATCATACCTATGGCAAACACATACACTGTGCAATCTCTGAAGTACGTATAAGAAAATCCCATGACACTCAGGCTTAATCATTTGAAATATAAATTTAAATCTTTTTTTCAAGATTTGTTTTATTTTGGAAAAATTAATAGAACATAAATTATAGATAATAATATTACCTACAATTTCTAACTTGACCATTTTTCTTTCATTCGTACTGTTTCAAAAATAATTAGAAAAATTCAAAAATTGACACCAGCAAACATCAGTAGCGGTAGTGTTTCCAAATTCCCGGGAATTTTCCAACGCCGGGAATCGGGAACAAGAAATCGCAATTCCCGGGAATTCCCGGGAAAAACGGGAATTCTCGAAATTTATATACATATTTTTTTACATTTTCATAGCTTCTCTTAAAAATTAATAATAAGAACAATAAAAAATTAAGAACACTTTTTGAATTTTAATATTAATCGGTGATTATCTAAAAACAATACTATTACATTTAAAGAAAAAAATTGTTAATTGAAAATTATAAAGAAAGAAATAATGAGGCATAGATATAATAATGCTTTGGATGAAGAAAATATTATATAAAATAGAAAAATAGTCTAACAATAAGTGGAAGCAGGAATTATTTTATATTAGAAATAAATTTTTTTTTTAATTAATTTTTTTTTTTTTAATTTGCTGTCTCTAGCAAAATGCACCCGAAAGTGAGCACCCCCTCTACAAATGGGCAGTAGTAACACAATATAAAGTTATAAAAGCAAATACTATTTTAATAGAATTTTAAAAACAAACAAATATACCAAGTCTTATTGTTAGTTTAGAGTTTAGACTCTATCTAACCTCTAAACAATCATTGAATGCAAACTGACAATTTGAATTTTTACTATAATAAACCTTTTCTTTTTAACTTTAAAATGCATTTTTTATTCTTTCTCAGAAAAATACAATGCACAAACAACTAAAACAATCCTTACAAGAATTGCAAGCTAGTAAGATCATTTTAAATTACATCCTGATGTACCAAACAAAAATTTAACTTCCAATCCATATTCTTAACTAAAAGTACATACCATACATTATTGAATATAATAACAATATAAGTGCCCCTACAGTTGAAAGTATATATTTCAATGATTATTTTTATTTCCCGAAATTCCCGAGAAATAATTTTATTTTTCCCGGGATTCGGGAACTGAAAAAACTACAAAATTTCCCGGGAATTCCCGGGAGGAAACACTAAGTAGCGGTACGCGAGCTGTATTCATGTGAGGTCATGCGAATTGCTATCTTCAGATTTTCTCGTTTTCCGAGACAGCAATGCTATTGTCGTACGTTTCTGATCTGTCAATGGATTTACATAAGTAACATCTGTATCCGGTTAAATCTGCGCTTTTCAAAAATATCAGATAGTCTTCCCATTCAAAAATGCATCTTAAATATAAAATTTCACCCTTCTATGATTTGTCATATCTGAATTACAGCGTCTACAGGTCAAAATGAATAATTACAGAAAAAAGTCGGCTTAGGAGTAGATACTTATAGTGACCACATATTATTCGTATTATGAAATAAAATGGGCAAGTGCGTGCTGGGCACGCACTTGATAGGGTTCCATAGTCATTCTCACTACAATTTATTTAAAAAGAGTTATTTCTATATTTTCGTGACTGAAGGGTAAAAATCAAAAAGTCATTTGACTTTTGTTATTGCATTTTAGGAAACCTAACAAATGGGGTAAATGAAAAAAAATGTGAGTTCACTTTTTAGTCTATGAAACGGGGGTTCAAAATATTTTTAACAATGTTCGTTATATATTTCAATGAAACTATTAGTTAAAAACTACATTCTGATTTTATTCAGATTTGTTTAATCGATTGTTTAGAAAATAGAGGGGGGGGACGCTCTGACGACATTAAAAAGCAAATATATCGTGACTGAAGGTTTAAAATCATAAAGTTATTTCACATTTCTTATTGTATTTTAGGAGACGTATCAAATAACATCCCATTTAATGGGGTAAGTGGGAAAAATGTTAGTTTACTTTTTAGTCTATAAAAGGGGGGTCCAAATATTTTTGACAATGTTCGTTATAATTTAAAATAAAACATAATTAAAAGTAGTTCACAATAGTCATGAGTGTCATGTGACTTTCTCATACGTATCACAGATATTAAAAAGTATACTTGTTTACCATAGACTTTCTTATACGTAATACTGAGAGTGAACAGTGTGGCTGATTCTAAATAATTATTTAAAAAAAGTATTTCTGGCTAATTGTAAATCAGAAATGTTGGAGAAAAAAATGTAGGAGGAATAAATTATATATAATAACATATATTTTTATTAATTTGTTACATAATGTAGAGAATAATATTATCTATACAATTTATAGTTTATGTCTCATTAATTTTAATCTATCTTTTATTAGTTGGTCAGAAATATGTTTTAATAAAATAAGAATCACGTAAATTATTAATTGTCAATAATACGTTTAAGAAAGTCCCATGGATATATAGTCGAATCAATGAAGGTTTTTACTTCGGAACCCTCAGAAACATCACCGATTTTGATGAATTTTTTTTTAAAATGTTCGTTATACTATACTATTTGAAATCAGAAACATTCCAGCCGTCGGAATAAAAAAATTATTTTTTTTTGCTCAAAAAAAATTGTATATAAAAAATATAAATAAAAAATTTATAAATAAAAAATAATTCAACTTTATTTGTGAAAAGAAACACCGCGAATACACATTTCTATCAAAATTTTCAATAAATTTAGACAAAAATAAAAAAAAACTTTTGGAAAATTTCGTGAAAATTCCCGAAAACTCCTTATTTTGACAACGTATTCTAATTCAGCGACCCTCAAAACCCCTATAGGTAAAAAAAAATTGTCGAAAACCGGACTTAATATATGAAACCAGTAAATTATACAAATTTTCAAAATTTGGAGGGGAGGGGTTAAATCCGACGACTAGAGTGTTTCTGATTTCAAATAGTATGGTATAACGAACATTAAAAAAAAATATCAAAATCGGTGCTGTTTCTGAGGGTTCCGAAGTTTTGGCCATTTTCAAGCATCATTGACTCGACTAATAATTGTTTGTACAAGTAGAATATAAATTGTATGTTACTAATTATAAACTGATTTTTTCTGCAGAATGCAATGAATATGGATCAATAGAAAATAACTGCGACTTCCAGCAAGAATATGTACCTGGTTTAATTAAGGCAAAGCCTAAAGAATTTCCTCATGTTGTAAGTTACAAAATGGAATTGGATTTCATAGAACAGTAAATTTTACCTTTACTTTCTAAACTGGACGTGATAACTTTAGCTTAAAAAATATACAGGGTGTTGAAAAAAGATGGATACTCGACAGGGAGGAATTATCAGGAAAAATGATCCAGACAAAAATGATAGCATTTTTTCCTAGCTATCACATGGAGATGCCAGTTGTGGGGGAGGAGGATTTTTTAAATGGAAACCCCATATTTTTATAACAGATTTCGATTCCCTGGCCTAAAATACCCCGGAAACCGTTAAAATATTTTTTTTGCCACCCACCCCCCAAAAACTTCCGAGAATCATCAGCGATGTAATTTTGTCCCATCTTGATATAGTGAGAAGTTGCCCCCACGGTTTTTGTGTGAGGGGAAACATTTTTCAGACATTAGAATTTGTTGTTCTCTCATTTCCTACCGAGATGGGGCAACTTTCCAAGTGTACCCATTTTTTTTCAACAGCCTGTATATAAAAGTTAAAAAAACTCATATCATTAAAAAAATACCTTTATTATATTTTAGGCTTTAATTGGTTTCGGAGAAAAAGATTCTATATCTTGGAATTGCAATGGATTTCTAATAAGTGAAAGATATGTACTTACAGCCGCTCATTGTGCCACTAGTCGCTTGTAAGTATTTATAAATAATGTCGGGTATTATAAAGAATTTATTCTAGACAAAAAGGAAAGCTAATGCTATCTGCGAGGTGTCAATTTATTATGAATGTGTGTAGGATTTCAGATACATATACAGGATGTCCAAGATAAGCGTGAAATGCATGGGCATTTCCTAAACGGTGAGAAACACAGATTTGGTGAAATGTGATTAATTATTTGTAAAGAAAGGGTGAGTATTACTAGTTACATCAAAAAATATTTATAATTTTATGTGGTTTAGGCGGTACATAAAAAAAAGAAAATTTAGAATTTCTTAAATGGCTATAACTTTTTTGTCGAAGTAGATAGGTACATTTTGTTTGCGGTTTCTTAAAGCAATTTTTCGTGTAGAATTGATTGTTGTATTTAGAATTTTTATATTACTTTTAGTTTCCGAGTTATAATAAGTCCTAACTTTAGTTTTTCTTATGGGCAACTAAGTTGACTTTAGTATATATTTTTTGAACGTATTTTTTACTCTACCTTACAAAGATTAACAAGGGGAACGTAAGAAGTGCCATAGCCCGATTTACCTGAAACTTCGCTTGGTGGAAGAGGGGTCATAATAAGCGAACATGTGTTCGACCTAGCTGCTAACACTCAACCGTTTCCGAGAAAATGACGATCAAAATCATCAAAATCATTCGATGTATTCGATGTTCCATATAAACCCTTTTAGCGCGCGTCAGTGTAACTGAAGAGATGGCACAGAGGCTAGTGTCTCGGTTTCACGTTTTTCGGTCCCGGGTTCGAAACAGAATTTTTTTTATTTTTTTTATTTTTTATTTTTTAACCCAGGATACAGGTATATAATAATGTATATAATCAGGCCCGGATTTAGAAAAATGCCGCCCGTAGGCAGTCTCGAAAACTTCCGCCCTCTTATTTTATTTGAACAAAAATAAAAAAAGTATATTATGTAAAATTTACTTTAAAAAAATATGAACACCTTTTTTTTAGTTTCCGCCAAAATTTGCCGCCCCTTAATTTTTGCCGCTCTAGGCACGTTAAAAAGATTTTTAATGCTTGAAAACCATCCACACAAATATTATATAATATCATAAATACATAAAACTCATTATATTTTACAGTTATTATTACGCCTTGTATCCTGGGTAAAAAAAAAAAATAAAAATTAAAAAAAAAAATTCTATCGGGTTTCGAACCCGGGACCGAAAAACGTGTAGCCGAGACACTAGCCTCTGCGCCATCTCTTCAGTTACGCTGACGCGCGCTAAAAGGGTCCATATGGAACATCGAATACATCGAATGATTTTGATCGTCATTTTCTCGGAACCGGTTGAGTGTTAGCAGCAAGGTCGAACATATGTTCGCTTATTATGACTCCTCTTCCACCAAGCGAAGTTTCAGGTAAATCGGGCTATGGCACTTCTTACGTTCCCCTCGTAAGTCACTTGTCATATTTATTTTCCAAAATAAGTCGAAATACTAAATACTATTGATATTTATAACGCATTTTATTACAAACATTTAAGTAGGCCGCAAAAAAATTGTTAAACAAAAATCACTATAAAAACAATCAAAATAAACGAATAGTTGAAAATAATAAACTATTACAAAAAAATATTCTTACTTTTTTTCGATAGTAAATATGACATCTGATATCGTTATAAAGTATAGTAAAAAACACGTTCAAATATGCTATAGCTAGTATAGCATATAGTAATGCTAAAGTAAGGGCTTGTAACTCGAAAACTAAAAGTGATATAAAAATTCTAAAGAAACCAATCAATTCTACACAAAAAGTGCTTTTAGAAACCGCAAACAAAAAGTACCTATATACTTTGACAAAAAAGTTATAGCCATTTAAATAACTTTTCAATTTTTGGGTATAGTATTAGTATATATTTTTTTGATTTAGTAATACTCACCTCTTCTTTACAAATAATTCATCTTATTTAATTAAATCTGTATCTGATACCGTTTATGAAATACCCATTTATTTTACTCTTATCTTGAACAACCTGTATAGCATGTCACTTAAACATACTGACAAACATACAGGAATTATCATGGACATAATTATTATTATTTTTTTCAATAAACCCATGTTCGCAAACGAGCCGTTTTAACAGTAAAGAAAAATAAAATATCCCACACAAATGCAATGAATTTTGCCTTATAGATTACATTTTTTGTGGAAATAATAGTTCAAAGTGTGCTAATCAAAAGTTGTAAAGGATGCAACCCACGAATTCATACTTTTTCTGCTCAGGGTGGTATCGAAACATTTTATATTTAATAGGTACATGATTTTATGTTTGTATTTATTTTTTTCTCCTATCCTAAAGTTCAACTTTTGAGAAAAATTTGAAAGTAATAAAAAGTGTTTTGAACTAGTCAGTGAACACAAACTATATTTTTAGAACATTTGGTGATATTTTTTTAATTTTTTTGTTAGGTACTTTTTTTTATAAAATTAAAAGTTATTAAAAAAATATTTGTCTAGATAATTCTAATAAAATATTATCCATTGCAAAATTTTCAAAATGTTGATCCTTTAGTATAATAAACGTAAATAAACGATATGGAAAACCATACCTGACTAATCTAACCAGGAAGACTATACAGGCTGTCCCATTTTAAGTGCACATCTCTAATAACTTTTTATGATGAAATGTTATCAAAAAACTGTTCAGATAAAAGTTACACGGTTGGGAGGGGGACATAGACATACTTGGATGAAATTTTTGTAGGTGGTGTTTTCAGGGTGATATGAAGGTCAACATCATTTTTTTAAATAGGAACCTATAGTTTTTATCAAGTAATTTTATTTTACGTGAAAAACACGTATCTTTCATTGAAAACTTTTTTTGTACAACTTAAACCTTTCCAAGATATCTAACAAAATAATTCGAAATTTTGAACTTTCAATATTTTTTTACTCACAAACCATCAGGTTTAAGGAAAAAGTATAAAATATAAAAAATGTTTATTTTGGTCTAATAAAATTTAAAGAATTATTATAATTTTTTGAACACATTTTTTTGCTTAAATAAAATAAATAAATTGAAAAAGTTTTAAAATTTTAAAAATAATTATTCTAGTCTTCTAATTTGTGAGATAGTAATACTCACCAACTCCTAATCCGATTAGCACCAAAATCAATAGGTCAGTAGTACACACTTAGACAAACATTTCCCTCAAAAATAATTCAAATCGGTGCATATTTGCAGTAGTTATCGTGAACGAGCAATTTTTTTAATCCAGACACAGGCACAGCCGCCATGCGAAAATAAACTTTTCTTTACGTTTTGAAAGTAGTACCTATAATAAGAATCTGCTCTTATCACGGAAACAATTTTTCGAGGGTATTACAATACTTCTATTTCCCTCGGAACATAGAAGTAAAATAATGAAGTGTCCTCAATCATAGATTTTCATAAGTTGTAACCAACGATTGTCTTAGATATGTTCAAGGAAAACGAAGAAAACCCTACATTGTTAATTTGCAGAGTAACAGAAAAATGGCCAAACGCAACCTTTATATACTCAGACGGCTCAAGATCGGAAGATCACGTGGGATCTGCATACTACAATATCAATAATTGGAAATCCCTTTTAGTAAACATATCACATTCACACTCTATATATTCAGCTGAGGCGTACGCTATCAAACGAGCACTGGAGGACCATATAAAGGAGGACGCAATGCAAGTAATAATTGTAACAGATTCAAAAAGTGTTCTTATGAACCTGAGAGAAAGGAATACAAAAACTAATTATCTCATCGTGGATATCCTACGGTTGATAATGGAATACAAAGAGCTTAAGAAAAAGTTGGCATTTGTATGGTGCAAAAGCCATGTTCGTGTACCAGGAAACGAGAGAGTAGACGAATTAGCTCGACTAGCCAAATCTCTACCAACTGTATACGTTCCTACAACGCACCCAGACTTAAGAGCCGAAATAAAAAAAACAGGCTAACGACTCATGGCAAAATGAATATACAATATCGATAGCCACTAAGGGACAGTGGTATGGAAGAATCCAGCCAAACATCCCCTCAAAAACATGGTACCAATTTGAAAATAAGCCCCGAAGATTGATTACAGCTCTAATCAGGTTAAGATTTAACCAGGCTCGTACGCCTCATTATTATCTGTACAAAATAAATGTTAAACCATCACCTCTATGCATCTGCGACAACTACTCTATAGCTAACCTAGAGCACCTATTCATGGAATGCCCAGTGTACGCAAATCAAAGGACAACCCTGACTAATAATCTAAAAAAGAAAAAAATAGAAATTACCAACCTTCAACAACTGCTTTCACAACCAAAATCATACGACGATATTATGAATTTTATAATTCAATCAAATATGGCTATATGAGTAGATAAACGTTATATGTATCACAATCCTTAGTGATCCCCAAACTTATCTTCAACAATCTTCAACAACAACAACCATTACAACTAATGATCATCATACTTTGAACTATTATTTCCTCAAGTTACAAAAAATTTCAACCAAAATGTAAAATTCATTGATTTTATGTGGGGTCCTTTCTTTTGATCGACTGTTAAAACGGCTCGTTTGTGGACATGATTTACTAACAAAAATCGATTGTTTTAATGTCTTTGACAACTTCTGAAAGTTTTTCGATATGTTTACGGTACATCCTGTATAGCAGCTATTTCCAAACTGGGAGGCGCGCCTCCTTGGTGAAGCGCAGACTAGTACAAGAGAGGCGCGAAAAATTTAACAGAAGTGTAATTTTCATAACATAACATCTACACTCGACAAATTAATTAAGGGGACACCTAAAAAATAGCATGTTTTCAAATGCTTGTAACTTGGTCAAAAATTAATTTTTTTCTAAACTTTTTTATTATTAAATTGAGCAAATTTACTCTACTTTATGATGGTCTAATTCGTTCCTCAACATCTTTTAATTTTTTAACTTTTTTATGTAAATATATAAATTAAAAAAAAAACTGCATATTTTGACACTTGATGTAGAGTGCATCTATGTAGAAAATGAAATTTTGAAATAACCTTTTTGTAGAGAATTTTAATACCTTCAAATTTATTATGGTGCGAAAAAAATGTGACAAAAATTCGCAAAAGTATTACAGTTTTAGTGAAAATCAGGAAAAAATAATTCAAATGAATATAGCCGGAGTAATTTTGGTGGTACAGAAAATAAATAAAAATAAAAATGAAGCTCAAAGTATCACCTTTCAGATTATGCAATGTAATGAAAGATTTTTTTATGAATTACAAAAAATATTCAAACTTTAAACATAATAGAAAATATGAGTAATTAGACAGTAAAATTAAAACAAAGAATACATACCCTAAACATTACATTTTAGGTGGCCCGAGCTAGAGGTCTCATTAACAATACATGTTCTTTATAATTCATTTTTATTTTTTTAAATAGGACCATATTACGAGAAGATATTCAACTTTGATGTCTCAACATCAGAAAACCCAAAAAAATCACAAATTGCAAAAATTTTAAATTTTTTTTGTAAAATAAAGCAGGTCATGGAATGTTTACGAAGTCAAAAAATACTTATTTTTACTAAATATTTATTTTTACATGCACAAATGAATGTATACAGTAAGCACACATATTTAGGTACAATTTTAAAACTATATGGATCATTTTGGGTTATTATTTCAGTAAATTTTTTGACTTCTTAAAATTTTTCATAAGCTGCTTTATTTCGAGAAAAATTTCAATAAATTCCAATTTGTAATTTTTTTGGGTTTTCTGATGTTGAGACATCAAAGTTGAATATCTTCGCGTAATATGGTCCTATTTAAAAAAATAAAAATGAATTATAAAGAACATGTATTGTTAATGAGACCTCTAGCTCGGGCCACCTAAAATGTAATGTTTATGGTATGTATTCTTTGTTTTAATTTTACTGTCTAATTACTCATATTTTCTATTATGTTTAAAGTTTGAATATTTTTTGTAATTCATAAAAAAATCTTTCATTACATTGCATAATCTGAAAGGTGATACTTTGAGCTTCATTTTTATTTTTATTTATTTTCTGTACCACCAAAATTACTCCGGCTATATTCATTTGAATTATTTTTTCCTGATTTTCACTAAAACTGTAATACTTTTGCGAATTTTTGTCACATTTTTTTCGCACCATAATAAATTTGAAGGTATTAAAATTCTCTACAAAAAGGCTATTTCAAAATTTCATTTTCTACATAGATGCACTCTACATCAAGTGTCAAAATATGCAGTTTTTTTATTTATTTATATAATTACATAAAAAAGTTAAAAAATTAAAAGATGTTGAGGAACGAATTAGACCATCATAAAGTAGAGTAAATTTGCTCAATTTAATAATAAAAAAGTTTAGAAAAAAATTAATTTTTGACCAAGTTACAAGCATTTGAAAACATGCTATTTTTTAGGTGTCCCCTTAATTAATTTGTCGAGTGTATATCTACCGGGTGTCCCAGATAACTTTTCCAGCATGGGGATCTCAGTATCTATAAAATATACAGCTTTGGTTAAATGAGATGAATTATATGTATGAAAGGGGTGAGTATTATTGCATCAAAAAATATTCATAATTCTATGTGGTTTAGGCGGTATACCCAAAAAACTGAAAATTCGGAATTTCTTTAAATGGCTATAACTTTTTTGTTTAAATAGATAGGTACTTTTTGTTTGCGGTTTCTTAAAGCACTTTTTTGTGTAGAACTGATTGGTGTATTTAGAATTTTTATATCACTTTTAGTTTCCGAGATACAAGCCCTAACTTCAGTTTTTCTTATGGGCCGCTAAGTTGGCTATAGCATATTTGAACGTGTTTTTTACTCTACTTTACAACGATGTGTCACTTGCCATATTTATTATCGAAAAAAAATTATAATATATTTTTTCAAATAGTTCATTGTTTCAAATATTCATTTGTTATTTTAATTGTTGTTATTGTGATTTTTCTGTACAATTTTTGTTTTTCATAGCTCACTTAAAAGTTTGTAATAAAATACTTCATAAATATCACTGATATTTAGTATTTCGACTTTTTTTCGATAATAAATTTGGCATGTGACATATCGTTGTAAAGTAGAGTAAAAAACACGTTCAAATATGATATATTCAACTAAGTGGCCCATAAGAAAAACTAAAGTTAGAGCTTGTAACTCGGAAACTAAAAGTGATATAAAAATTCTAAATACACCAATCAATTTTACACAAAAAAGTGCTTTAAGAAACCGCAAACAAAAAGTACCTATCTATTTTAACAAAAAAGTTATAGTCATTTAAAGAAATTCCGAATTTTTAGTTTTTTGGGTATACCGCCTAAACCACATAGAATTATGAATATTTTTTTATGTAATAATACTCACCCCTTTCATACAAATAATTCATCTCATTTAACCAAACCTGTATCTGTTATAGATACTGAGATCCCCATGCTGGAAAAGTTATCTGGGACACCCGGTATAAAAGAGTTTGTCCTTAACCACTCACTCACTCACTCATATATCAACGTACAGCCCAAACCCCTGGACCTAGAAACGTGAAATTTCGTAGGTGCCTTCATTTTATGATGTAAGCACCCACTAAGAAAGGATTTTTCGAAATTCAACACCTACGGGGTTAAAACGGGGTGTCAAAATTTGTATAATTTTTTTTGTTCGTATTTAATTGAAACTTTTAAATACTCTATAATACAAATAATGAAACAGTTATTTCAGCACTTCCCAAAATTTAACCCCTAAAGTGTTAGGGGGGTGGAAAAATTTGTAAGATATTTTTTTCGTATTCACCGAATGAAACATGACATAAGTAGGTACTCTACAAGATAAATAGCATTTACGAAAATTCAACCCCTATGGGAATGAGGGAGGGGTAAAATTTGGATGTATTTATATATTCATAACTGTTTATGATTTTAAGGTAAATTCGGACATATTAATATTCAATTAAAAAATGAAAGCTTGACATTTAACCCCTAACAGCATTGGACGGGGACGAGGATGGATTTAGATATGTTTGTCTGTATACCTGCTTTAGTTATAAAAGTAAATTCGGGCAAAATAGTCCTCTATTAAAATTAAAATTTCGACATTCCGCTCATAATGGCGGAGGTAGACAGGGTGTGTGTTTTTGATATGTATATCTGTATAGCTGCTTAAGTTATAATGGTGGAGTCGGGCAAGATAATCTGCAATAAAAAAAAATCGATATTCAACACCTAATGGCGGGGGTAGGCAGGGGGTGGGTTTTTGTTATTTTTAACTAAGATCCGAGATATTTACGATTTTTTATAGGTTATGAATAAAAATTCGAAATTTACGCGAGTGAAGCCGCGGGATTCTGCTAGTTAAGATATATAATGTAAATTAAAAAAAAATGTTTTATATTTTCTTATAAATAAACGAAATATTATTATTTTAAATAGGTATATTATCTGTTCCTGAAAGGCACGTTGCTGTTTTGTTTTAGACTAACAATTATTAAAAACGAAAAACTGATACAAAAACTTAGTATGCGATACTTCGAACAAAAAGTTCACAATGAAACCTTAGTTCAGTTTTGGTTGAATCGAAGTGAAGAATATAATACTTTTTTTATTTTTTGTATTTACATTTTATACCTTTTAAAAATGTGTCTATTATTTAAAAAAATAATAGGAGAGGGGCGGGGTAAGATTGCATTTTTTTAAGGGAGGCGCAGTTACATAAAGTTTGGAAACCACTGCTGTATAGTATGTAAATATGCTATAAATAACAATAAGGACTATACAATTGATTACAGCAATTAGTGAACTGTCATTTGTATTTAATTCGTTACGAAAATCATATTTTGTGTGGTGTAAATTACAAAAATTGGTTATATTCTTTACTTATGTATTAATTATTCAAAAAATGCTCGTATGTTATAATCATCTTATAAAACACTTGGGGGAGGATTAAACCCCTTGCCCCCCCCTAACTACGCCACTGCTAGAGCAAATTATAGTTACAATTATAATACCAGACATAAAATGTGTTTCAATAAATAATTATGATAATTTGTTATTTTTAGGGGTGAACCAAAATGGGTTCGTCTTGGAGAGTTAGATATCAAATCAACTACTGAAGATGTGCAAACTCAAGATTTAAATGTTGAAGAAATAACTGTTCATTCTGATTACAAAGGTTCACAAAAGTATAACGATATCGCTATAATTCGTTTAGACAAAGATGTAACAATTACATCTTATATACGTCCTGCTTGTCTTCAAACATTGCAGGAATTTTCTAGTCAGAATTTGATTAATTCTGGTTGGAGGATAATCGATTTTCAACCTGCAGACAATATGATGAAGGCTACTTTACAAAAGTATAGTAATGAAGAATGTAATGCTGTGTTTAATAACAAGAATAATAAAAGATTGAGGAATGGGATTGTATCATCACAAATATGTGCTGGAAGTCCATATCCAAATAATGAAATTTGTCGGGTAAAATCGGAATTTGTTTAGCTAGATACCTAGAGTTTAGACTAGTCTAGAGTCTATGTATAGGGCCGGCATCAGTCTAGGCTTCGGTATGTCGTACTAGACACTCGAAAAATTTGCGTGTGTCGAATTACCCATCAGAGATTGGGTAAGCATTTAATTTCTTCAATGAAAAAAATTAAAGTAGTTCAATCTCTGAATAACAGTTTCGATACTGATTCATCCAGATTTTTTAAAATTTTTATAATCGGGCAAAGTATAAAAACAGAAACCGAGAATATTATTAGATTTTACAAAAACGATTTTGGTAAAGACAGATTAATTAGTGACAGAGACATGTTCATTGATTTGACGACAAGAAGTTATACAAAAATTGAAAAGTTGAAGGATATCGTGACTTTTTTTACGTGATAACGAGGGGTGGTGCATGGGAATCGTACCCGAATACGTATGTTTTATTCGATGTACCTATCGTCTTGAACAATTACCGAAGTTTTTCATTCCTGTGTCGAATGAAAAATTATCTTTGTTCAACAATGATGCAAGACCGATTAAATCATATGGCTTTGATCCACATTTATTCAGAATAAGTTGACAATTTAGACATTGAATAACTAATGGACGAATTCATCGTTAATAAAAATAATAACGACTGTTTTCGCCTTATCGCAGAATAATTAATGTACTTCGAAATAATTGAGTCCGATATTATGAATAAAAAGCTAATATGAATTTTGATTTGTAAAATCATTGATAATTTTTAATGTTTCAAAAACCATATTTAAAAAAACCTCCAACTTCCCCCTCCCCCCACTTTTTTAGTATGTCGACACTAGAAATTTATCTGTTCTGCCGGCCCTGATTTGTATACTTATATTAAGAAACTACTGTTTTCGTTATATAATTAATAATTATATAAAATTCTTATTTTTGTATTCAGGAATTCTAAAAAGATTTTGTGCCTTTCTGAACACATGCCAAACTCCATTCTATATTAGTTGTACTAGACAACGTATGGAGAATGTATCATTTATGTACATATATGTATGTTGTTATAGGGTTCAGATGGATCACCACTCCAAATACATCATCCAAAATTCCGTTGTATGTACACTGTCGTTGGACTAAGTTCATTTGGTTATCTTTGTGGTATTGCCAATGTTCCCAGTGTATACACAAGAATCTCGAACTACGTACCTTGGATTGAAAAAATTGTTTGGCCTAACATGTCACATATCGGTAAAGTATTAGTGATTTTAAGGACAATATTATCTCAAAACATTTTTGTACACTGTATAGAAAAAGTAAAGTGATTCCACAAAATTCTACAAAAAATAGTCGGTTTTTACTTCGGAACCCTCAGAAACAGCACCGATTTTTATAATTTTTTTTTAAATGTTCGTTATACCAAACTATTTGAAATCAGAAACATTCCAGCCGTCGCGTCGGACTCAAAAAAAATTTTTTTGCTAAAAAAAATGTATATTAAAAAAGTTTTTTTCGATGATAATTGAGCAAAAGTGTGTTTTTTTTATAACTAAGTTGAATAAATATTATTTGAGGAAATGAGCAAAAATTTTTTTTAAATTTTCATTGGCAAACGTTCAATTATTTAAATAATTTGCTTGGTAAATTATCGTTGACATTTTGACGCAAAAATTCATAAATTAATATACATATTAAAATTTATTTAATATTGATGAAATTTAGCAAAATTGTTCGAAATACCCTTATTTAATAGTAGTAAATTTTAGAGCACGTTACTTGCGTTAATAATCATTTTACAGCAAGTTTTGCTCCGAAATTTCATATCCGCTTACGCCGCGAATAAAATAATAAACGTTTGCCGTTTTGCAAATAAACAAACAATTTTGTCCAAAAAAATTGTACTTATTTGAGATGAATTTACCTAATGTTTTTGAAAGTTTTAGCTCTCTAGGATTATTATTTTCAACTCTAGAGCAGTTTATTCTTTAGATTTTTTGCGCGTCAGCGGTAAGTTAGTCACTATAATCGTTTACTCTGTAAAAAATATTTATTGATTTTTTATAAAATTTTGCATAATTGTTCGAATTACTTTAATTTAGCAGTACACAAATTAAAAGCACGTCACTAACATTATTTATCATTTTACAACTACTTTTTCCTACGAAATTTACTATCCGCTCGTGTCGCGTATAGACAATAAACGTTTGCCTTTTTGCAAATAAACAAACGATTTAAAAAAAAGTACTTATTTGAGATGTAGTTACCTAATGTTTTTGAAAGTTTTAGCCCTTTTGGTTTATTATTTTTAATTCTATAGCAATATATTCCTCAGATTTTTCGCGCGTCAGCGGCACGTTCGTCGACAAGATCCTTTTACTCTGTTAAAAATATTTACTGAATTTTGATGAAATCTTACATAATTGTTTGAAATAATTTAATTTAGCAGTAAAAAAATTAAGAGCACGTCACTAGCATTATTTTTCATTTTACAACTAGTTAGGCTACGAAATTTACTATCCGCTCGTGCCGCATATAAGACAATAAACGTTTGCCGTTTTGCAAATAAACAAACAATTTTGACAAAAAAAATTATGCTTATTTAAAATACATTTACCTAATGTTTCTAAAATTTTTATCCCTCTAGGTTCATTTTTTTAAATGGTACAATGTTATTTATTACAAATTCAAAAATTTTTAAGGAAAATTTGGGAAATTTCTGGAAAATTCCTAAAAATTTTTGTATAATTCAACTTTATTTGTGAAAAGAAACACCGCGAATACACATTTCTATCAAAATTTTCAATAAATTTACACAAAAATTAAAAAAAACTTTTGGAAAATTCCCGGAAAAATCTTATTTTGACAACGTATTCTTATTCAGCGACCCTCAAAACCCCTACAGGTAAAAAAAATTTGTCGAAAATCGGACTTAATATATGAAACCAGTAAATTATACAAATTTTCGAAATTTGGGGGGGAGGGGTTAAATCCGACGACTAGAATGTTTCTGATTTCAAATAGTATGGTATAACGAACATAAAAAAAAAAATTAATCAAAATCGGTTCTGTTTCTGAGGGTTCCGAAGTTTTGGCCATTTTCGAGCTTCATTGACTCGACTACTAATGTTTCTAAAAATTTTAGCCCTCTAGGTTAATTTTTTTAAATGGTACAATGTTATTTATTACAAATTCAAAATTTTTGAGGAAAAATTGGGAAATTTTCTGAAAAATTCCTAAAAAATTTTGTATAATTCAACTTTATTTGTGAAAAGAAACACCGCGAATACACATTTCTATCAAAATTTTCAATAAATATAGACAAAAATTAAAAAAAACTTTTGGAAAATTTCGGGAAAATTCCCGTAAAATCCTTATTTTGACAACGTATTCTTATTCGGCGACCATCAAAATCCCGACAGGTAAAAAAATTTCGTCGAAAATCGGACTTATATGAAACCACTAACTTATACAAATTTTCAAAATTTGGAGGGAGGGGTTAAATCCGACGACTAGAATGTTTCTGTTTTCAAATAGTATGGTATAACGAATATTTAAAAAAAAATTGTATCAAAATCGGTGCTGTTTCTTAGGGTTCCGAAGTTTTGGCCATTTTCGAGCTTCATTGACTCGACTACTATTTAAAATTGTGTAAATTACCATTAATAGTAAAATGATGTAATTATAAATAAAAGAACAGTATGACTGTTTCATTTAATAGGGTAGGTAACAGTGGCGAGGCGTGACATTTTTACTAATTATTACATAACATTTATTTTCATAAACACAAATATTTTGATGAAAAAAAATTATAAACTCTAATACATAAATATTACCCAAAAAATTATTTAACAATCGATATGTTATTTAAATATATACCATATATTATATATATTTATATACTTATAATACTAGGTACTTATGGCACATTTTTATTTAAATTGAAATTCTAACCGTCTAGATTTTTTACAGAATTCATTAATTACATTGTTATAAAACTCATCACTTTTTTTAAGTTCTATTGACATTAAAGCTAGAAAGGTTAATCTTTGTTGACCAATTGTGTTTCTAACATAAGACTTAATTCGCTTTAAAGCTGAAAAACTTCTTTCAACGGATGCAGATGTACTGGGTATTGTTAAAATTATTGTAGTTAATTTAAATAATTCTGGCATCGCAACATTAATCTCTGTATTGAATAAATGTTTATGCAGTTCTAATACTGTTGTAGTATGTATGTAACGATGTCGAAGTGTATAATACTTTTAGTTCCGATTTTAAACGAATAAAATCAAATTTTGTGCCATATGAATTTTTTAAAGAAATGAATTCATTTTCAGGAAATTTGTTTTTGAAAATGGAAAATTTAGAAGGATCAACTAACTGAATGAATATCATATTATTAATATCATTAAATCTAGTGTTAATCTGCATTATAAAGCAGTCTAATATTTCGTAAAATAATTTTCTATAATAGTTTTCTTTTTCATTTGTTGGAATTCTTCTCTTATCAGGGTTATCAGATTGTTTACCTATACTCTATTGATATAAATCGTTGAAAAACGTATTTCTTATATCTTTAAAAGTATTTTCTAATTCTATAATTTTTTTGAACAAAAAGAAATGTCTATTTGTTTTTTTTTTTTGTAAAATATCGAATATTACATCGGTATGTGGAAACACTTCTGAAAATAGTTTTAAAAGAAAAATAAATTCGAAATCTTTAAAAATCTTTATATACCCAAATGATTCTCTAATTGTTAAATCATCCCATTTTTCCGGATTATCTAAAATATTCTGAAACAATTCTAACATATCTTCATAATAATCTTGTAGAGTACATATTAATCTCGACGAATAATTCCAACGCGTTGGAGCTACATTGGGTAAACGTTTTTTTACTATTAAATCTAATAAATTAGTGCGTTTTTAGGATGAGTTGAAAAATGCAGCAACTCCATTCAATGTTACTAAAAATATTTTACACTCTTTAATGAATGAAACAGCTTGGGATAAAACCAAGTTTAATCGATGGCTGTAATAATAAATAAAAAAAGCTTCTGGATTTTTTTTTTATTTTGGCTTGAACCCCATTTAAATGCCCCGCTAATACTGCAGCACCATCATAAGTTTGAGCTACTACTTTGTTGGTGCAACCAAAGTCTTCAAAACTAGTAAAAAGTAAATCCGAAATTACACTAGCGCTTCTATTTGCACTTATATCAACAAAACCTACAAATCTTTCGTAACAAATGTCGTTATAAACATATCTATAAACTACTGAAAGCTGACAATAATGACTTACATCAGAAGTTTCATCAACTGATATTGCAACGTACAAGGATTTACTAATTGATTTTTTATTTCCTTTAATAAAATATTTCTAATATTTTCAATCAGAGACACGTTTAAATAAAATTTAGAAGAGATGGTGTAACGGTTTGGGTTCTAATGTCTTTCAATATTCTATTTATCCTTTAATCGGCTAGGCAGAATAACCCATAGGTGACTAGAAACGTACACTTATACAGTTAATAAAATAAATTTAATTATAAAAAATTATAAAAAAAACTTTATTTAAAAACAATTTGCCTTTAAAAAACCAACTAAAAAGATGAAAATAAAATCAGGTTAGACCCGTTCATTCTAAATATTGCATTTTAAAAAATGTTGATTTTGTTCATACTAGAAGAGTTAAAAAAAGTATCTTCTAGTATGAACAAAATCAACTTTTTTAAAAATGCAATATTTAGAATGAACGAGTCTAACCTGATTTTATTTTCATCTTTTTAGTTGGTTTTTTAAAGGCAAATTGTTTTTAAAAAAGTTTTTTTTATAATTTTTTATTTTTGACTTTTTAGTTAAACATCTACAAAGAACAAAATTCAAAAAGTTCATGTTAACATACCTCCTGAATCTTTACCAACAAATAACCATTATTTAATTTCGTTTTTATATCAAGTTAGTAATGATCATTATACAATTATATTTTTTCTATAAATTAATTATCACTAAAAACACATCACGTATATGGTATGTATATTAATATTTATTGATTTTAATAGATTTCCTTGTACTTCTATCGTTGTCAAATGTCAATAATACAAAATATTTTCAATTGACAGTAATAAGAGATGATATTTATTAAAACATGTAGCTATGGAAATGGGATATTTCGGTTGTAACTTAACTCTCGCTATCACTGTGTTTTCAAATTGTATTGGTATATATAGTTGATTCGTTGCCACAAACATATAAAGAAATAAATAAATAATTTATAAATAAATAAATTAATAAATATCGCGGTGAGTTAAATAAGGCAAATTTAATAACAATTACTCATGCCAATGGTTTAACATTGGCTTAACACTATTAATGGCGAACACTTTTTAATAACAATCAAACACTATTTAATAACAATTTAAACACTGTTTAATAACACTTTAAACACTATTTAATATGAACAATAATCTACATTATAGGAGTTAACTCATTACTAGTTAACTAATGTAGACGTTGAACACAATAAAACTTAAAAGTAATTTTCGTGGCCGAACTACAGAGCCTCACTTTCTCCTGGGCGTGAATTACAGCGCGCAGTAGGTTTTTCAGTATTAGGTAGATTTAACAATCACTGAACAATTATAAATTTAATTGTGGTACTCTAGGCACTCTGTGCTAACGACTGACCAGATTTTATTTCACTATTTCTTATTTTCGACGAGTATTGCGTAATGTCCCTTTTTCCAAAATTGTTATCAATAAAACATAAGCAAGAGATTACGCAATACTAATTGCTATCGATTACGATTCGAAAAACAAATGTTATGAATAACACTACAATGGATCAGGAAGAATAAATGAACGTTACTATCATATTTAATACAAATATTGACTGTTAATTAAATTTTTGTTTATTTTAAAGTGTCATGAGGAATATTGTATAGTTTTATACGAATAAGAATTCAAATTAAAAACAATACATTTAAACATATTTTGAATTGACTTAATTAAAGTTAGAAAATTATTCATGATTAATTTATAATAACAATTGATAATTGTTATAAGTAATTAATATATCGATTAATATTAGTATAAGGTATAATCTCTACTCGACAATTTTTTATTATATCTAATACTAATATTTTACCATTTCTTCGAACGTTGAGAAAAAAATTAATGTGTGTGACGATTTGAGATACGATTTTCGTGGATTATGTATAGCTTATCATTAGTGTCCGACCGAACATTCGGCTTCGGCTTCGGCCACCTTCGGCCAAAATTTCACCTTCGACTGAATAATCGACTTCGGCCAAATTTGGGCCGAAGGTTGAACTATATAGTATAATATTGTACATTAAAGTCTTTTTATATGCGGTAAGTACTTACGTTCCACAAAAAACCGTATATAAAAAATTACACAAAAAAGACATAGCGTACATTATAAAGTTAGAGATAGATACATAAATACACTAAAATGCAAAATTAATGGATCAATAAATTTTTCAAATATTTTAGGTGTTTTTAAATATGTAGCTGGATTTCCGCGAAAAATGGTCGTAGAAGAGTTTTAAAAAAAACTGTTTCAAAACTTGAACGTTATAGTTTTTGAACCATTTATTGAAAATTTTATTATCTTTCAGGATAACCTCCTTTTTTAAGATGAAACGACAAAAAAATAATTTTTTTCAAAAAATTATATTAATTTTGAGAGGCTCTACAGCTAAAAAATAGCATATTTTTCATAAAACATGAGGTAAATGTGGGGGGAATCACGAGATCATTTAAGTGTCTATATGTTTTTTATTAGTTCAAAGTATATCTAAAATATCTGCGAAACCCCGAATCACCCAGATTTTGTTTTGTTTGAACCCCCAAGCCATCAAACTTGCCATCTTGTAGGAGAATCACAAGATGGCAAGTTTTATGAAAAAATGAAAAATATGTTATTTTTTAGGTAACTTTCAAATGAATTTTACATTAATAAAATATTTTTTTATCACATGAACAACAAAAGGGCGTTAAAGAAAATATTTTCAGCTTTCCAAATCTGCTCTTAAGTTTTTTTTATGATTATTCGTTCCCTAGTTATAAGCGCTTAAAATTAAACATATGATTTTTGCTTCGATTGCACATTACTCGGTCAAAAAAAATCGTACAGCAATAAAAAAACGTAAATTGAAAAAAAAAGTCCGACCTACAACAATCATTTATTTAGTTTGACCAAAAAAAATTCGCATGTCCTGTAGAGCCTCTCAAAATTAATATAATTTTTTGAAAAAAATTTTTTTGGTGTTTCAACTCAGAAAAGGATGTTATCCTGAAGGGTAATAAAATTTTCAATAATTGACTCAAAAACTATAACGTTCAAATTTTAGAACGGTTTCTTTAAAACTGTTTTACGATCATTTTTCGCAAAAATCCAGCATAAAAACACCTAAAAATTTTTGAAAAATTTAGTGATCCGTTAATTTTGCATTTTAGTGTATTTTTTTCTACATAGATACGTTATACTTAACGAAGAATTTTTAAATCTGTAAATTACTTATTTCCAATTACAGAAATAATAAACAGTACTTCGAACAAGGACACTGCTCCCCCGACAAAGTCCAATAAAATTAACAAATTTCTCCATAACTGTGGCCTTCCTAAGAACTACATCCCGTTAATTCACGGAGGTTTAGAACCGGATCGAGACCAATACCTCTGGTTGAGCAGTTTGTTCAGAAGTAGAGATGGTTCCAGCAATTTTACTTGCGGTGGTAATCTTATTACTGATAAACATGTGTTAACAGGTACGCTAGAATCAATCAATGATTGTAAATTATTATATTAGGTTTTTATTTTATTTTAGCTGCACATTGCATACAAAACCTTAAAGGCGTTAGGGTACCACCAAATGAACTTGTCGTAAAGGTCGGTAAATTCAATATCAACGATTGGGATGAGACCGGAGTGTTCACTTCCGGTGTGCATCATTACTACGTACACGAGAGGTTTAATAAAGGTGGGAAGTTGAATGATGACATCGCTATACTGGTGTTTACAAGAACTGTTGACTTTGAGCACTTTCCAAATATCAGGACTGTCTGCCTTTGGAGTATGGATTCTAAAATAAGTAATATCGTTGGACAAGAAGGTTTTGTAAGTTAAATTACATTATGTCATTATGAAGTGAAACCAAGTCACTGTGATCTTTTTTAGGGTTTCAAAGAAACTCTATTAATCTCATTTTATCGTCCGTTTGTCCGTCCTTTAAGCAAAATAGCTCGTAAAGTATATAAGCTAGAACCTTAACATTTTTAATGAACATGTAAAATGGTGCCCTCAAGTAAAATATGTAAAAAAAATTGATAAAATATTTTTTTGGGGGAGGAGTCAGGCAAAAAAATATTTTTTATATCAAGGCATGTGTCACGTCAAAATATATAACCAAACCAATGTAATTTGACACTCTAATTTTTTTCTTTATAAAAAATGGCGCCTGCAGGAAGCACTAAAGCAAATAAGTTTGGTATATCGAAATGTACTCGTAGATCTCAATAAGTATAATTTGACCTTATTATTTTTATTAATTATTTTAGCCATCAAAATCTGTCACCAGCCTATTGTATGATGTGCCACATGCCTAGCTTTAGCTCCTTAGTGTCCTTAGCTCCTAAAATATAGTTTAAAAAAAATTGTACATATTTTACTAGAAGGCGTTATTTTATATGTTCGGTAAAAATTTCAAGGTTTTAGCTTATACCGGGTGTCCCAGATAACTTTTCCAGCATGGGGATCTCAGAATCTATAAGAGATAAATGTCTGGTTAAATGAGATCAATTATTTGTAAGAAAGGGGCGAGTATTACTACACCAAAAAATATGCATAATTCTTTGTGGTTTAGGCGGTATACCCAAAAAACTGAAAATTCGGAATTTCTTTAAATGGCTGTAACTTTTTTGTCAAAGTAGATAGGTACTTTTTGTTTGCGGTTTCTTAAAGCAATTTTTCGTGTAGAATTGATTTATAGTATTCAGAATTTTTATATTACTTTTAGTTTCCGAGTTATGAGCCCTAACTTTATTTTTTCTTATGGGCCGCTAAGTTGGCTATGGCATATTTGAACGTGTTTTTTACACTACTTTATAACGATTATATTATAATAAATAAACTGATTTAACCAAACCTGTACCTCTATACAGATATATATCTATATAAATACTGAGATCCCCATGCTGGAAAAGTTATCTGGGACACCCGGTATAGTTTACGAGCTATTGAGCTTTGACTGAAAAGGTCGAGCGGACGACAAAATGAGAAAATAAGGTTTCTTCTGAATCCTAAAAAAATATTAAATTGAAAAAGTTTAAAATAAATCTTTCATTTCTAAATGACTGCTTTTAAATTTAAATACATATATATATATAAGTTATTTTTTTAATTAATTGAGTTTATTATTAAAATACTGACATATTTCACGTAAAAAACACTTGATTGTAAATTATAGTAAAATATACAGGCTGATTTAGCACTGGCGTGCCAAACTTAAACAGTAAATTGAGAAAAATATTTTAAGCAAAATTCTTTTAATGAACCAATGTTCAGAAATTTTTCGTGAGGGAGCTACAGCTCTCCAAAGATGTTGCTCAAAATGAATTTTTATTTAATATCTAGAGAACCCTTTGTGATAAAATTATTAAATTTGGTATTCTGTTTAGTTTAAGTTAATACGGATACTTCAAATTACAAATAATAAATTAATATTCGTGTTCTATGATAAAAATAAATACAAAAAGTTAACATAAGTATACCTTAAAAAATGCATCCTTATCAACAAATAGCCATTTTTAGTTTCGGCTTTTAGCCAAGTTAGTAAAGTATGAATTAAAGTTATACAATTGGCTATAGATCTTAGAGGATTCATATTAGGAGGTTTCTTTATATGAACTTTTTTTCTTATCTGTAATCATAAAACAATAATTTTGTAGCTTGAAGCATCCGTATTAAGTTAAATTCTGCATGCTTTCTTTTCCATCGATATTTCTCGAAAACTGTTTATCCTATGACAAATAAGAAAATTATGTTTTTGTGTATTTTGCGTCATATTACCTTAAAGAAGTGCCCAACTATATAAAAAAATTAAAGAACAAAAAATATTAGATAAAAATCAATAAGTCCACTGCCCTCATACATCCCTGGTCTAAATTATAATTAGTTAATACGAGAAATCGATAACACTTATTATTACTAAACAGAATACCAAATTTCATAATTTTATCACAAATGGTTCTCTAGATATTAAATAAAAACTCAGTTTTAGTAAAATTTTTGGAGGCATGTAGTTCTCTTACGAAAAATTTCCGGACACATATATTTTTCTTAATACACTGTTTAAGTTTGGCACGACAGTAATGAATCATCCTGTACACTACACTATTTAGAACACTTTAGTCTTTTTACTGATAGTGTGAAATATATTGATAGAGAATTGGGCCTGTGAAAAAATTTAATGATTTAACCCTAGTGAACAAAAAAGGTTCGACAAATTCTATCGTAGGCTCAACGGTTTACAAGATAACTATAGAAGTTAATATATTACTCAGAATACACAACACAACAATTAAAAAAATATATATTTGTTGACTTTAGTAAAGTCGGCATATATGGACCAGGCAGGTAATATGGACACCTCCTTTTGTTGCTCCATTTATATTTTATAAACACAAAATTAATATATATCTAAGCTTACACTTCTAAATAACTGCATCAGTTGACATGCCAGTGTTTGGAGTACCGGTATATCTTTGAGGGCAATTTATTGAAAATTGTCATTTTTGATTATTTTTGTTAAGTTAAATTAATTTAAATTTTCATTGTATTAAATTGCTTATATTAATTATATTGCTGTTTAAAAATGTAGATACAAGGGTTGGCCGTATGAAGAGTGCATTTAATTCACGTAATAATTATTGCCTCGGTGATAATTTTTTTTAAATACATGTGGTTGCGGGTATTATGGACTATTGGGTATTATATGGCTATGAAGTGTAATAATTAACTAGAATCGTAATGAGGCAAAAAGTATGAAAAGTATATTTATCATCCAGTACCTTACAAGTATTCGCTTCCGCAAAAATCCTTTTTTTAGTACAAATCTTCATAATGGTGTCCACTAAATGAGGTTCCTATTACGGAGGTTCTGCCCGTGTACTCTTTGCTACGCCACTGCTATTTTTTACATTGACAACATATAAATTTGAAATAAAAACAACAAAATTAATTAAAAAACAAATATTTTAACTGGCTAATATAGATAATCCTGTATTATGGTAACAAGCGTGTAATATGGACCACTGTGGTCCATATTACAAGCACATATTTAAGAGTTTGATTTTCGATTGTTTTTATTTTATTTTTTTGTTTTAATATAAGAATTCTATTTTTACTTGCTCGATCTCGTTAAAAGATTAAATTCTCTGTCTAATGAAATGATAAGTGCAGATTTTAAATAATATTATCATAGTTTTCTTATCGAAAACATTAATAATGTTCCATATATACCGACTTTACTCTATTTGTCGTTGGTAGTCACACAAAAGGCCCATTGCCAAATTATTTTAAAATTTTTTGAGCCTGTGGTTACCCAGTTAGAGGGTGGGGGATAAAATAATTTTACTTGGAGCCCCCTGCAGGCGCCATTTTTGAGAAAAAAATAGGGCCATATTCTAGTCATTGGGATCTACATTCTAGTTCTCCACATGCCTAAATAAAATAATAAAAATACAATTCATGACACCCCTCCCTATTTCTCCAAATTTTGAGATGATATTGGTGACTACTATTTGCCGTTAGTAGTTTCACCAAAGACTCGTTTTTTTTTTAGATTTTTTTTTAGATTTTTGAGCCAGTAGTTACCGAGTTAGAGGGGGGAGGGGCAGATTTCATTTTTGCTCGCAGCCTCTTGCAGGCGTCATTTTTTGAGAAAAAAAATTGGATCATATTATATCAATTGAGATCTACATTTTGATACCCCACACTTTTTAATATACATTTTTTTTTAAATTTAAATTTAAAATTTGTTAAAAGGAAATGGTTCCTAGGTTGTTGGGTGGGGTAAGGATGAAACTGGTCGACTAACTACATCAACACCGAGAGAACTAAGTGTTCCCATAGTGTCACAGTTGGATTGCTTGTATAGCGGCGACATTAAACATTTTGTCAACAATAAAACACTTTGTGCTGGTGAGTACGTCTTTATTTATTTTAGTATAATTTTTTTGAGATTGGTGAAAAAACGACTGAATTGAACAATTTAGTTATTTATTTTGGATAAAAGAGGCTATGATTAAATAATAAGAAAATTATTTAATCTTATAAAGGCTCAGTGGCGTCACTAGGGTTGGTGTCACCCAGTGCGGTAAATCATGGTGTCACCCCCTGAGCAGTTCAATTCTGATGACCTTTTTTTTTTTTAGGCATTACCAAAAATTATAAAATAGATGTTTGCATTTAGGTGTCACCCCCTGGGCCCACAATTCAATTCTGATTACCTTTTTTTTTTAGTCATTACCGAAAATCATAATAGAATACTACTACTAAAGTGATGTTTTGCATTTGGGTGTCACCCCTTGTGATGGTGTCACCCGGTGCGGTCCGCACCCCCCGCACCCTCCTAGTGACGCCACTGTAAAGGCTGTCCCAACCAGAGCGGAAAATTAAATTATCAATAAGACAGTTCTTTTGAAAAAATACCGAAATTTCGATTGAATAATAAAGTAGATATTTGAGAATTATGTATGGAACAACAAATCTAATAAACACCCTCATCGGCTTTGCTGGCTGTTGTGTATTGGGTTAATAATAATACATTGTTATTAAAATAATATCTTTATTCTGTTAATGCTTGAATATGAATGTTTTTGATTCTCAACTATACAAGTTATACACATATTGCACACCCCAAGCAGGCTCTGCTTGGGAGTGTGTTCTACTCTCGTCCTAAAAAAATTTTTCGTATATAAATTGATAAAATGAGTATTATATCTTAAATTTTTTCAGTATCTCACTTACATTTTTACATTTTCTGATAGAAAACATTACAGTCTCCATTTTTGCTTAGTTTAATATCGATCGGTTTTAATTTTCTGTTATAAAAATATAAATAAAGTTCAATTTGTCGATTTAACCCGCTTTTTTGATAGAAACGCTGAACTACAGGCTACAATTCGAAATAAATTTGCACCAATCCTTTTGAATTCACTTCATCTATTATCAGAATAGAACCCTATTAAAACTCAACAAAATTGGATAACTAGAAGTAACGAAATTTGCAGTTTATTTAAACAAAAATTCATATTTTGACAAGAAATTTTTTTACAAATACAGTAGTTACTATTTATAATTTATTAATAGTAGTAGGCGCTATTTCTTCATATGTCACTTCAAATTCCATAATTTTTATATTGTGTTAATTAATATATAAATACATGTACAAAATGTACATCGATACGTGCTGTATTTTAACTATTTTATTCAAAGCCAATCAATCTTTTTAATCAAGATAAAATCTGGTAAGTTTGCATTTTTAAAACAAATATATTATATACGTCATATAACCTATAAACGTTACATTGTTGTTTCATTTTAAATGCTAGACATCAGGTGAACATAGCTGTTATCGCTGCAATATGTGGATGTATTTATCTTTTTAATTATTATTAGATATTAATTAATTTATTTACTTTATACATTTTACAAAAATAATATGTTATATAAAAATTGTAAATTAAAATGATTGTTGTTTTATTACAATACATCCTAAATTTAAATAAAAAAAGGTTATAATCGATTGATATCAAGATTCATTGTTGATTTTCTAAAAAATCTTAATCAGTGATAAACTTCATATTATATATTTATATAATATTAATTACCTCCAATCTTTTTTTCAAACATCCTTTTAAGTTTCACCAATTATATTGTACCTGTACCGTATTTATTTGATATTATAAGTTGATACATTTTTTTATGTTTAAGGGGTGTGCATTTTATGGCCTAGCCATATTTACAATTCTTAATTAATACAAAAGACTCGTATTATTAGTCTTTTATTTTCTCGTATTATTAGACAATAATTATTATATTATTGCAATACATTACACTGGCAAATTCGCGTTCTTTTAACAAAATTTTTAGCAATAATTTTGACATAACTGTGACTGGATTTAAATGATTTTTTGACAATTTCCATCTAACTCTTTTTTTTCTGTTATGTAAACGTCAAAATAATATTTAATATGTCAAAGTTTAACCTGAAACGGAAAGATCAAGTTAAAATATTGAAATCGGAGAAGAATTTGTTTGTTTTTTTTTTAAAATGATCACAAAACTTCTCTTATCTTCGATATGGAGATGAAGCAATATATATCATATGTATAGGTTATGTAAGCCATACACGCTACGGTCTACCGGAGAGGTCTGCCTGCACAGGTAGACCTGCGCAGGTACACCGGAGCGTGTGTAGGAATAGACCTGTGCAGATTTTTAACTTGTACAGGTGAACGGTGCAAGATCGAAAATCATTTTTTTTAGTGTCATCGTACATATAAAAATCTGCCGGTAGCGAGGAATCTCAAAGTAATTGATAATCTTTCGTGCGTAGAAATACTATTTCTCATAATCTTTTTTTCTTCAAAATTAACGCGAGACCTACCAATGCCAGTGCGTCATCGTCCTCAATCGATTCCATCGCGAAAAGAAGAGAAGACCGCACAGGTACACCGGAACACACGACCGACGTGCAGGGCCGACAAGAGGGCGATGCAAATCATCGGGGCCCGTGACCCGAAGGGGCCCAGGTTGAATTTATTCTTAAAAAAATGTAAATAATATTGAAAATTATTTGAATGATGAAATTTTAAAATAGTTCTGTTGATGACAGATATAAAAATCTTCATCATAATTAAAAAATACGTTTTTCAAGTAATAATTATAATTAAAGGTCGATATAAATTTAACATAACAGGCTCCTTGTTAGAGAATAATTTAATTTTCACAAAATAAGTAGAAGTTATAGACTTTCCTCTGAAAATTTTATCTAAACCAAAGAAAATAAATATAAATATAGCAGAAATAACCGTATGGAGAAAGATTTAACATTAAAGCTCCATGGGTCCGGCATTTTGGTAAAAAAATGACCAAAATGATTTAAAAAGTAAATTTTGAATCAAAGAAGTTTACATTATTTTATTGAATTACTACTGGAACAATATTAGATAACCCATCATAGAGAAAACAAAACGAGAGGGCCCCCCCTTAGAAAATCTAATTTATTTTATATAATAAATTGAAATTCAGAAACTAACTAACTAACCAAATCATATAATATTTACGTTATTTTACAAACGGGTGTGTTTTTATTGTGGCAAGTGTAGGATTTAAATTTTATTATTATTAATGCTCAATGTCAAAAATACGTTTCATCCATTCACTTTTAACTACCTAAATAATATATATATTTTTTTTACAAAATAGATTTTCCTAATTATATTTCTTCTTGTGACTGAAGGATTAAAATCAAAAGTTTCTAGAACTTTTTTGTTGCAATTTAGGAGACCTATCTAAAGACACCCCACTTGATGGGGTAAGTAAAAAAAAAGTACACTTTTCAGTCTATGGGGGGGGGTCCAAATTTTTTTTGGCATGTTGCATCGGGGCCCGGTTTGGCTCTCGGCGGCCCTGCCGACGTGCGGTGTACCTGCGCAGGTCTACCTGTGCAGGTACACCTCTCCGGTAGACCGTAGCGTGTGTGGCCGGCATAAACGTTCAGTATTATCATTTGTTTTACATATTCGTTAACAAATTGGATCAAATGTGCATAAATGTGTTATGGAAGTGTGTTTTGTAAACAAATGTCGATAGTTAGTTAATTTTTGTTTACATATTTCATATTGAGAAACAAAAGCCTACCTACCAAGGTATCTCAAGTGAAATCATATTTGATAACATTAAACATTTGATTACAGGAAGTAAAGATGGTAAAGGCCCTTGTACAGGAGACTCCGGTGGTGGTCTCTTCATGTGGGTAGGTGGCAGATACTTTATCAGAGGTATTATCTCTCTCTCACTCTTGGACCCGAACAGTAATAGCTGCGACTTGAACGAGTACGCTCTATATACAGACGTTGCGCAGTACTTGTCATGGATTGAAATGAAAGTAAACAATAATAATTAGCTATTTAACAGCATATTATTGATATTATTTCTAGTATGTAGTTTACGTGTTTACAATTTATTAGCTTTATTATCAAATACGTACATTGTCATGGGCGTACCCAGCTCTTGGCCTAGGGGGGGGGGGGGGGGGGGGGGCAAATCAGAAATTTCTTGTAGGTGAATAATTCAACATAAATAGAAATGTGCATTTATTAGATAAAGTTCTTAAGTAATGAGTATTACATGTTTATTTGAAAAGTAATTTTCGTGGATCTTCCGCAAACCGGTTTAGGATGATTTCCGTGAAAGAATCACCCAAACTATTTACAAGTTTTCTATGTACACTGAGCATGCAAAGTCCGTTTAGCCTGTCTTCAATCATTGTTGATCTCAGCCAGGTTTTTACGCGTCTGAGAGTACTAAATGACCTTTCAATGGTAGCTGTAGAATAAGGCATTGCCAATAATATTTGTAGCGCTGTTTTAACGTTTGGATAGAAAGTTTCTGCTTGTTGAATCACATCTGTTATCTCCAAAGTTTCAAAATTTTCCTCTTTGTTTGTCCAAAAAATCCGCCACAGCTCGGCTTCTGACGCAATCCCCTCTAATTCATAAAATTTAGAGACTTCTTCCATACGAATTTTTAAATCTGGAGCTGTAATTTTTGATATCTGAGCAGGATGTAACAATGACAGAGCAAACGCCGGCGATTGAACTTGGCTAAACCTTGCTTCCAATGAGGATAATAACGAGTCTAAATAGGGCACGTATAGCGAGCGGCGAAAATACTCGTTCAATAATGCAGCTGGATGATTTGCCCTGTATTTTTGGCGACCTGCAGTCCGTGGAAGACGCAGCTCTAGGTTTAAAGCTTCAGCTATTTCATTAGCTGACTTTAATAGTTCCTCACTACCTTCTTCGGCAGAACGCCTGTGTTCTGCAACTGCAGTTGATATTGTTTTGATGTGCTCTGCACATTTGATTATGTCCAGAGTTTTAGACTGCAATATGTTCGCGACTGGTTCCAGCAAGGAGTTATACTTGTCTATAATACATAAAGCCAATATGAATGTGGTTTGTCCAACAGCAGAAAACAATTGAAAAGCTAATTTTCTGGTCCCAGTATTTCCTTCTTGAGAAAGCTTTTCTAGACCTTCCACAATTTCAATGAAATGCTTTTTAAACATTGAAATACTTTTATATTTATGGGACCACCTTGTTTCACACAGCAATGGGATTTTTGGTGCATATTTTCGACGCAATGTTGATTCCCTAAAAAAATTAATCGTATCTTTGACAGTTCCAATGCAATTGCGGATCTCAGGAACATTGTTTAAGTCGTTTACAACAAGGTTTAATTTGTGGCAGGCACAGTGAAAATATAAACCCTTCTTATATGTTTCTCTCAATATTTTTTGGACACCACCATCTTTTCCCGCCATCGTAGCACATCCGTCGTATCCCTGCCCCACGCATTTGTTAACACCAATATTCAATGTATCAATGAACTTATTAATTTCAGCAGCTATAGTTTGGGCATCCATTTTTTCTAGTTTGACAAAACCCATAAATTCTTCCCTTACATTTTTTTCCTTTTGGCCATAAAATCTTATTCCTATTGATAGCTGCTCATTTCCTGATATATCAGCTGATTCATCAGCCAAAATGCTATAAGCACTTGCAGCTTTAACATCATCTACTATTTTTTCTCTGATTAGGAGTCCACATATGTTTAAAATCTCATTTTGTATTTTTGGAGACGTGTACTGAGCATTTTTATATCCTTTTTCTAAATGTTTCTTCAAAATTTCATCACCGGAATTAATTTTTAGTTTAAGCAAATCTTGAAAAACACCTTCATCTTTTTCTTTTCCTCTCAATGGTAAATCATGAGTTGCGCAAAAAATAATTGTATTGATAATAGGTCTTAATGCATTTCTATTATCTTCAATGATTTTTTCGTGGCCTGTTTGCATAGCAATATGTACATTTGTTTTTGGGTTGCTAAAAGTTTTGGCAGACGCACTCGACTCTTTGTGCCAGTGACTATTTAAATGTGCTTTACAATCACTGTGTATATCCTTATACTTAGTGAATGGTCGAATAATAAAAGATCCCAGCACACCACGTACAAGTTTCGGCGGAAATAAAACGCAAAACAAACAAAACGCACCTTTCAATTTTTTCGAATAAGTAAGCCAAGGCTTGTACATTTCTAACCAAGTGTAGTTAAATTTACGTTTTAAGTGCATAGCATCGCCAGTAAAATCATAATCTTCTAGAGGCTCCCAGCATCGCCTTAACATTTCCATTCGCTTTTCGGTAGTCATTGCAGAAGATCGCCCAACCCATCGCCCGATATCATTGTCATGACATTCATCTCCATCTTCTAGAACTGACGGAGATGAATCGGAAGATGAATGAGATTGAAAAGCCGCCTGATCATTAATATTAACAATATGTATGGGTTCCGATTCTGATCCATTATCTTGATTCAGTAGTAAGTTACTTTCCATATTGTTATCTATTATATGATGAGGAAGAGATTGTGTTACTATAAAATCATCCTCTTTATTTGTAATTTTCTTCCTTTTTGGTTCTGTTGCTGCAAATAATTAAAAATAAAGACACAGCCAAAAAAGAATGGTTCGATTAATTTGAAGCGAAATTATAATTCAATAGGTAAGTTTGGGTTGGATATCGATTTCATTGAAAATCTGTTTTATTTTAATATCTTATGCTGCTACTTAGGGATTGCAATCCCGATCAAAATTTTCAATCTCGGGATATCGTATTGGACCATTTTCAAATCCCGGGATCGCGTGATTAGAATTTATTTTTGTAATTTTTTTTTAAACTATTTAATAATTAAAATTGGTTAATTCTACACCTAAACACACAGACGCACATTCGCCATGCGGAAATTAACTTTTCTTTACGTTTTGAAGTTAGTACAATCAGAATCTGCTCTTATCTCGGACACGTTTTTTCGACGGTATTACAATACTTCAATTTTTTCGAACATTGACATTTACATCGTAAAAATTAAAACAAGAATAAAAAATACTCACAGAAAAAATTACGTATGTCCATTTTTAAGTATTAATTACGTGATACTCTTTATTTATTGTTCAACTAATCAATATCAACCAGAATAGATTTTTTAGTTTAAAGATTAATGAATATTTTTGCTACACTGCACACTGCACTTCTATTCCACCAAAACAAAAACATATGAATGCTAATTTTTGCAACAATATTAACTGTTTCAAAAAAATTTCAAACAATTAAAATTTTCAAATAAGAATACTGGCATGCCATGAAGACTAGGGGTGTGTTCCGTTTATCATTTATGTTATCTTATAAGGTTGGTAGATGCGTGCGCACGATTTTTTACTTTTGTGTTCCACATCATTCAAAAGTTATTGCTTATTGTTGATATTGTATTAATTTTTTTAAATTTACATTTATTTTTAATAATATAAGTCCCGTTAATTATATAAAAAAAACTTGTGACAGGTATCTTAATTGTATAAAACAACTGATATAATTAACACAATATCAACAATAAGCAATAACTTTTGAATGTAACAGCTGATGTGGAACACAAAAAGTCAAAATTTCCGCGCGCGCATATCGCAGCAGTCCGAGCACGAGAAACCACCCATCTCGGAGTCATATTTTGGCTCAACAAATTGTATTACATAGTTACAGAGTACACCCTCCGTATTATATGTTTCATGCCTGAAAGAGAATAACTCGCTATGGCGCGTAGCGCGACTTTTTTTTAAAGTAAACTCATTACGTGAGTTCTGATTGAAAATTTTGAAATACTTATTAATTTTACTTCTTCAATTTCATAAATACAACAGTATTTTAAGTACATAATAAACTAGCTAAATTATGGGGCACGAGGTCCAGGGGGGGGCAGCTGCCCCCCCCCCTGCCCCCCCCCCTGGGTACGCCCATGTACATTGTTTTATTAATTATAATACCGATTTTCGAATGAATTGTATTATTTGAATAAATCATATAAAGGCTGTCTGGATGAGTTACTCGAATCAAGGGACAAACCAACCAATATAAAAAAAATTATTTGATAAATGTATTTTATGTATTTAAATATATTAGATATTTTTATTCATTTTATAATCGATACCCCTATACCCCTATAATTCATTACTGAATACCGTTTTATGATTACCAAGTTTGTACTGTATCGATAGCAACCATTATTTAGAATAATTTCATGTTATGAATATTTTCTAGCAATAAATAAATAAATTTTTAATTATGTCCCTACGATTCTTTCAGATTTATGATATTATATTATATGGTAGTAGATGATGTGTTTGCAGCTGAGGAGATCCAGGGAATTCGAAATTTATTTCTTTGCAGATTATTCATGATTGATTAAACTCATATGAATTTTTCAATTAAAATAAATTTAGAAAAAGGTACCATTTGAAAAAAAACAGAATGTTGAACACTTGACAGAAATGATTGCTAAAAATCTTAAAAATGATATCCATGTAACTGATGTTTCACCAAAGTTACAAGTTTTAATTGTATTAAAATACTATGCAAAAAGCAATTATCACTTCATGAGTGATAACATACCTACTTTTACCGCTGTACATACGATTTCCATATACAGGATGTTTGGTTCGGCGATACGAATATTTTGAAGGAAGGTAGAATGAATCATTTGGATATGATTTAAGCAAATATACCTATATACAAAGTGCTACAGTTTTTTTATATCGGCCTTTTTAGTAAATTTTTGAGAAAACCCAGATTTATAGATATTAAGGGCGAAAGTTCAAAAGTTAAAGAGCCCATATTTTTCAAACATGATTTTTATATTACTTAAATATCTAAGCTACACCTTGAGATCAAAATAAAATTTATGAATAACAAAAACAAAGAATGGCTGCAGGTTAACATTTGAAAATTTATAAAACTTTAATAAAATAATTTCTTTAAAAAATTATTTTATAAAATCTAGTACACTTACAGATGTTCAAATGGTCTTAAAAACTGCTCTATTTCATACCTTTTCGAAAAACCTACCATATTACCTACATGAACGGGCTACTTTTGTGAAAAAAACTTACATTTATCTGAGAATACGTAAGATTTTTACATTTTTCCAGTGAGTTGATCCTAGTGTGCTTAATTTACCAAAATTTACCAAAAATCGAAAAAAAATCGTCATTAGTCTGAAAGGTCATCATTTTCAAGCATTTGTACAGGAGTAAGTGTTACTCTGTCCAATGAGTACAAAAAAAATGTTTGAAAAGTACCCGCATCATGTTTTTTTACGACTTATTAAGATTAGTATACTTGGATCAACTCACTGGAAAAATGTAAAAATCTTACTTATTTTCACATAAATGTATGTTTTTTTCACAAAAATAGCCCGTTCATGTAGGTAATACGGTAGGTTTTTCGAAAGGGTATTAAATAGAGCAGTTTTTAAAATCATTTGAAGATCTGTAAGTGCGCTAGATTTTATAAAATAATTTTTTAAAGAATTAATTTTATCCAAGTTTTAAAAGTTTTCAAAAGTTAACCTGCAGCCATTTTTTGTTTTTGTTATTCATCAATTTTATTTTGATCTGATAGTGTAGCATAGACATTTAAGTAATATAAAAATCATGTTTGAAAAATATGGGCACTCTAACATTTGAAGTATTGCCGTTAACATGTATAAATCTGGGTTTTTTCAAAAATTTACTAAAAAGGCCGATATAAAAAAACTGTAGCACTTTGTATATAGGTATATTTGCTTAAATCACATCCAAATGATTCATTCTACCTTACTTCAAAATATTCGTATCGCCGAACCAAACACCCTGTATGATAGATATTTTAAAAGAAATTTGTTCCAATACTGTAAATTTTCCAAAAGTCATTGGATGCATAGATTACACGCATATTCGTATATAATGTCCAAATTAATAGGATAGTTTTTTATTCGCTCAATGTACAAGTTGTATATTGTACTTTTAGATAAAAATTACATATTTTTTTTTACTTTGATGAGCAATAACTCTGAACTGGAAACACGGTTAGCAACAACTATAATATGCTATTAGTCCACTGCATTTAGTAACTGACCCAATTATTTCGGGTGTATATTTTCTTTTGTGGCTCGTTCGAAAGAGGCTTCAATGGAGACCTTAACCCTGAGTTTGCGCTCTCTCCAAACTGCCCCTTCCGCCGCCATCTTTGATAACTTTTTTTTATTTCAATCGCTCATAACTTGCGTTCTAATTATCCCTTAAAATGCACCCTCAAGTCTACCTCAAAGGTGGTGTGGAAAGGAGTTGAGAAAATGTTGGGAAAAATAAAAAAAACTTTCCTAAATCGAGTCGACCTTTTTTAACCTAAATACCGTTAAAATGCATCTATAATACCTTCTTAAATTTAAGTAAAACGCGTGTCCTTAGCGTAGTATAAATAAATATGTGGTTGTTATTAATTCATTATTGTTTTATTAGTCGCAAAAGCGATAAATACAGCGCGAACCGCGAATGCGCCAGAGCGCGCTACGCGAGTATTAGCAACTTCCAGAATTTAAAAAAAATTATCCCGGTTGGTTGATTTTTTTTAAATTCTGGAAATTGAGTCTATTTCAAATAGCAAACTGTCGAGGGGTCAGATCCACTGGAAAAGAGGTACACGCGGAGAAAGCGGGCGAAATGACTTTTGGGAAAGTTCTTTCAACTTTGGACGCTGATAACTTTTTTTACAGGACATTGGAGAGTTTAATTTAATGCAAACTTAATTAAAGAGTAAGGTCTGACGAGTGCAACGAGCCCATTGCTGTCGGATAATTAGAACGCGAGTTATGAGCGATTGAAAATAAAAAAATTAATCAAAGATGTCGGCGGAAGGGGCAGTTGCAAAAACTCAGGGTTAAGGTCTCCACCGAAGCCCCTTTCGTACGAGCCACAAAAAAATGTACCCGAAATAATTGGGTCACACCTATAAAAATTTCCTAAATTATGCGAGAACGAATTTTGAAGGCTAAAAATAAATTAATTAATAACAGGCAAGGACCAACCGGAAAATTTAGTTAAGGTTGTAATAAAGAGAAAAAAACAAAAATTAATCACGAGATAAAGTGAGATGGGGGTGCTTTTAGGGGTTGAAATTGGTTTTCGCGATTTTTGGCGAAACGTGACCTCCTAACCGAAAATGCACAAAACAAAAATTGTAAACAATAAAAAAATTTAAGACTTTTATAGAAGGTATATTTCAACATTTTGCTGATGCGAAATTGTTCGCTTGCACAGTTGTGCGTGGACACCCCTGTTTATACACCAGTTACACGTGGCGTCTAGCACTGTCATGACAGCCCTGACTAACAACACGGATGCATCAGCAACATGCTTACATTCAACATTCTGCTATACGTCGGCATCGGTATTTCAAAAATTCCACTATACGATGGATAGAGGGGCACCCATCACCACGCTGAGTTTAACGTGGATTGGTGGATTTAAACTCGCAGAAATATAGCAGTCACGGTGGTATTACGGTGGGGATGGTGGAAGGACGTCGGCATAGGTGGGCATTAACTCTTTAATCCATTAATCGTTAATTAACGAAGTTAACAAAATCGTTAACGGATTAACTTAACAGTTAACTCAAAAAAATGTTAACGCTTTTGTTAACTTCCGTTTGATGAAAAGTACATAAGAAAGTTGTCGAAATAGCTAAAAAAAGGTCTTCAAACATTTTGGACGGTTAACTTTTTAACGATTAACTTTAACTTTCGTTAAATTTTCAAATTTTCGGTTAACTTTAACTTTCGTTACATTTTCGGAATTTTAACGTTTTAACGGATCAACGATTAACGAAGTTAACTTTTCGATTAACTTTGCCCACCTATGGACGTTGGTTAGACCTGTCGGCACATTATAACACGGAGCGGTCGTGTAGTGGATGGTCGTATAGCAGAGTGCTGAGTGTATCTACTGAGCGTATCCACCTCTGATTGGTGGATGGATAACGTGGGTCAAATCACCACTTTGACTTTAGATACGACATATTTGTATATCTCTCGATATACAACCACCGTCAAGGAATGATCAACTTCTCTTCTAGATGTTGATCTCTTTATTATTTCAATGTCTATAAGTTTTGTTTTATTTGTTAACAATTGTTAACATAGAAAATATATTATGTGTGTCTCTATGATTATTATTATCAGGTACCGTAAAATAGGGTTACTTGGACACGTTTTTCACACATTTTTCGAAATACAAAGTGAAAAAATAAAGTTAGGGCAATAAAAACATGTTCATCATACTGACCTCACCGTTCGGATTACATAACTATCATAAAACATTGAAAATGTGTAATACACACACAAATACAATAAAGTGGTGTTCAAATAGCACCTTTGTTGGGACTTCTTGACACTACACATTTTTAGTGACGAACATTCTTATTTTGCATGTTAGCTGGTTAAGTTTCTCCGTAAAATGTAACAAAAGGATTAATGGATGCATTTTTATGTAAAAAATATATGTTTTACTGAATTAAACATGAATAATAAAGTAAACTTTATCAAAACTGTATTTCTTTATTCTTACTTACAAATGTTAAGTGAATAAACAAGTGAACCTTATAATTACTGTAACCAATGTAAGAAAACAAAAATTAAACATTAAAAACTAAACAAAAATCCAAAAACATTATTTTTTGCACATTGAAGAGATCAAATTTTAATTGAATCACAATAGCTAGGATTCCAGAAATCAGCTGCTCCTCAGTCTTACTTAAAAAAATATTACATGTTTTGCAAGCTTCAGATGAACTCAGCAGAATAAAGTGTCGAATAACAATTAAAACTGTATGCAGGGCCGCCGAGAGCCAAACCGGGCCCCGAAGTAACGGGAAGTTTCGGGAGCCCCAGGGCAGTGTGCATGATAAAAAACTATTGTTAAATATGATTCAAATACTTTTCAATTATTATTAATTATGTACGTATTTTTGTACATAATACATTCAGCCCGGGCCCCGATTTTTTGCATCGCCTGCATAGCCCTGTTGTCGGCCCTGATAGTATGTAATTACAAGAAATGTGTAGTGCCTATTCCTATGGTACAATCCAAAATCGAACAGTTATAAAGTGTGTCAATCGGTCTTTCTTGTGTTTCAAATATTTAGGAAGTACTTTCATGCGTTCATTGTATGCATATCGTCCCTTTAACCCGTTTTTAATCACATATAGTGCTAGTTGTATGAAAGAATTTTGACCAGTTTCAAAAGTTTCTCGTAGTTGCTGGTTTTTCACAAATGCAAGTATCAATACTTGCAAGATTGAGTCGAAAGCGTATGTGTTTTTAACTCATATGGTTCGAGTTCTGCTGTTTGTCATTCAATTTCCATACAAACCATTATTCATCACTGGAATGCGGTAATTTTTTTTTATTAAGTTTATTATATCAAACATGTGAGCATCATTGTTCAAGTATTTGCTGGCCCTGCTCTTTTGCTTTTTTGAACTCTTTCCCAATTCGCTTTTGATTTTCTTCAAACCTCGAAGCAACAATCGTTTTTGCAGTTGTAGATTCATGACAAGCGAAGTACAGCCTCTTATTTCCATAACTTTCGCTAGTGTCTGGTAATGATACGGAACATGCTGGAAGAGCGTTGACAAAAAGCTGGACAAAGTGGACATGTTTCTTCGATAGTACAACCACGTTCTTCGTGTTGAATTTCTTCGAATACGTTATCTTCTCTTTGTACTGTTGTATCCTCAGCAGTGTCACTGCCGCGAACCGTATCTGAAGTATCCTTAATAATTTTTTCATGAATCCATTTGTCTGAATCATTCATTTTCGTTCTCTCATTTAAAAGTTCTTCGGTCGTCGGTTCGTCAACATTTTCGAGGGTTTCACCATGTCATTTAGCATTTTCCCATATATTATAGGGATATGTTCTTCTAGAAATCTGTCCACCCGCAACTTTTCTAATTCCATATCATAATCAACGTTTCTCAGTTTGTTGACTTCGCCTTCAACGGATGCACTTGATGCAGGGATCCGTCCGAATTCAAACGAATTTCGGTATACACAACTCCACATAGGAATATGTTGTAAATCAGCTTTGAGAGGATTCGAAAAAAAACATGACAATAATGTGCACTAGGCAGGAATCCTTCGATCACCTGTGTTTTAACTTCTTCTTCGACATCATCAACCCATTCATTTTTTTTGCTATCGATAAAGTAAATGAATTATATTGGAGCCCCGAACAACTAAGTATGTTTGTATAGATACATTTGGATTAAATGTCAACATTGTAAAATAAGCTATCAATTGATGCAACTGGATCACTATTTCGAAAAATAATATAAAACCTGATGGTTCCATTTTTATCTATCAAGCAGTAGTACCATTTCACGGAAGTAAGATTTTGCCAGTAAGTTAAATGATTTCGGAAAAACACGACGCGAATATTTTAACTTCTTGGTTGAAATAATGGGTGCGCAATGGGGCACGATCTCCTACAGAAGTGGTTACACTTCTGTAGGAATGTTATTCAATGGCAATGTTTCATGCAGTATCTCTAACATTTAATAATATCAATTTAGCTCAATATGTAGATGATTGTATGATAAATATGCAAGATGTTGTATATAATATTCCTAAGTCCATTATACGTATTGATATAGCACATATCGTCATCTCGAAACAAGAGTGGCATAACTAAAAAAATATCGAATTTGTACTAAACTCATTAGAAGAATAGTAAGATGGTATAGATTTTTATGCAAGAGTTTCTCAACTGTTAATTCCATGTGTGGCCACATGATAAAAAACACATGACGGCAAAAGATAAAAAAAATATGAAAAACTATTACAAGTCAAAGTCTTTTAGGACTTTAAAAGGTGGTAGTATGATGAAACATAGATACAATTTGCTCAAACGTTAGTACTATTAAGCATGTAAAAGTTGGATTCACTAGCGCTTTTCTAAATCATCAAAATAAAGTAACATTCAATTATATATGTATGTATGTTTAAAAAAGTGATTTCCCAAAACTTAGAATTTTTGAGTTGTGCCACTCTTGCTTCGAGGTGACAATATGATAAAATTAGTTTATCGATAGAAATGTTTTGTAAACAAATATTCACGTGTAAAAATTTTTTTTGTTAGATATGTAGAAATTTTGTCAAAATCAAATTGATACCATCTAAACAATTTTAATGTTAGTTCGTTATGTACTTACAGTTACATTGTCCGAAACTGAAACCGTAAGTGATGTCAACTTTTATTATTCAGCACAAAAGCGTATTCTAACTGCAATACAAGAAAATGCAGATTGTTACAACATCGATGACTTATTTTTAAATGACGACATGGTAGATTCAATATGTAATTCAAAATTTATCGAAACATTGTTTCGAATTGCAAATCTCTGCTATCTGAAGGGGGACGATTAAATCCTTAGCTACTGTATTGATTTCGCAACTAACCTAATTAGAATTTTAAAACATTTTCCCCTTTGGACGGCCGTAATGCCAACCGATTAAATGTCTGTCGCAACATCGTCCTGTAGCGAAGAATATTTTCGCGAGGTGAAACTTTTAATTTAAAAAAATAAAAGAAAACACTCGTATTAATATTTTTTTAGATACTCACCTTAAATCTCTTGCTGGTACGAGTAAACTATTACAAGCTTTGCATCACGTTGATAAGGATAAGAAAAATACTGCTCAAACTCAAACTGAACAAAGTGAAAATCACGACACATTAAATCTTCAACTATGTCAATTACAAAATTCTCTTGATACAGCTCCTAACCAGTAGTTATCAACACATCTAATGATGTTATTAAAACTCACGAATCATATTGGCCAACGATAGTATAATTCCTCCTCAAAATTATTTGAATGAAGTAGAGATGTGGAAGGGTAAAAATAAAAACCCAAATAAACGAGGTAAATATTTGAGGTCCTGTCCTGATGTTGTCAACCGACATAAACGTACAAGTGGCTTACACTGTTCCACTGTTACAAAATGGTTCAATGCTGACTGGCATTAAATTTAAAAAAATAGGAACATATTTATTAAAAATACTAGTGCGTTTGATACTATCGCTCAATCAATTTTAGTTGGTTAATGCGACTGGGCTGATTATCATTAATTCGTAGATAATACTAATAATACAATATATTATTTAAATTTGTAAGTGAATCAGGATCAATAAAAAAAAATTATCTGCAAAGAGCACCTATTATGAATATGAGATAATACCGGTCAATAAAGGAACTCTTGATTGTTATTAATCTGAACAGTCTTAATTGCAATCACTTGCTAAAAAATTGTTATCTGTACGAAAATAATGAAGATTGTATTTCTTGTAGTTACAACAATATTAAAAATGATATTGTTTTAAATTTTAATGTAAAACCTTTCTATAATCAAGAAATAAACAATCTCTAACATATAATTAATGATAATATAAAAGAAACTAAAGTAAAGGATCATATTATTTTCTTACACGCTGCAAGAGGATGTGATTCCATTTCTAGCCTTTTTCACATGGGGAAAACAAAATTAATAAAAAAAATTCCAGAAACACGCATTTCTAAAAACAGTTATTAGTACTATTAACAAAGAAGGTTCATTAGCTATTGAAATTACACAAGCAGGAGAACGGTTCTTGTTAATGTCATATGGGGCAAAAGAAATTGAACAACTTTAAATGATTATAGATATAAACAATTTTGCAAATGTGTTATTCGTAGTAAAGCATAGGTCAGTCTAGAGTCACTTACTCCAACCACTGCAGCTTCTAATCAACACTTCTTGCATGTTCACTACCAAAATACTGTGGCAAGGAAAAAAGTTAAAACCATATGTTTGGGGATGGGAGCAAAAACAAAATGTTATGCAACCAGTCATATGTACTACATATGTACTCTACACCAAATTGTTACAGATGTGGTTATAAACACATTATCTAATGTATAACGACAAATTGGTCGTCACAGAAATAAAGTGCCGGTGCCTCGCTCAGTGAAGATGGGGGTGGATTAAAAAAAGAAAAGATAAATAAAATAGAAATTATACGAATTATAAAAGTTATAAAATTTAATATGGGCGCCACGTGGTCTTTAATCAGAGGTACCACAAAACTCTACTGATTCTGTTGACTTCTGTAAGGGGAAGAATTTTATTATATAAGGATCACTCATCAATAAAACTAATATGTAAATAAAATGCTTTATCTTTGTAAATAAGTAAATAGGTAGATATGATATAGACAAAATTATAATTGCACTGATTCTTCATGTATAATAATTCGTTATAAAATAAATTAATAATATTCTGGATATATTTATATCTATGGTGTAAAATTCTGACTAACGCCTCTCGGGCACTAATAGGGTGACAAAATTAAAAAGAGCGCGATTTCAAAATATAAATTGAAAGTGTATGAGTGGCAATCCGGCTAAAGTAGCCGGCCACTAACGTTATAAATAAAATGGCCAAAATCGTGCGCTCTAGCGTTATGTTGTCACTCTTTATTGTTACATCAGCATAAGATTATAAATAACAAAAATCGTACCTTGTAGGTGGATGTCGAGATGTGGCCACACCAAGAGAGAGGGTTCCTAAAAGAAACTGTTAGCCAAATTTTATTCTTAATCCTATGTTATATGTACAAACTTATTCTAATTAATGCACTAACAATAATAATAAAAAACTGTAACACTAACAATACGCACAACACACGTCGATTATTATTGACATAAATAACTGACAGGTTAAACACGACTTTACTAATGACTTTCGCGGTACTCGCTCCGCACAACACTCTGACTGATCGCGTAACCTTATGGGCGCAATTGGGTGGGCGTTAAGGGCACTAATACTGGTAGCGACGTCCGTGATACTCCTATCGTTCGGCGGGGCTGGACCACCACTCCCCGTCGTCTGGGTTCCTTGGCAGAAATTCTCCTTCGTACTATCGAAGTGAGTCTAGATGGACCTCCAATTCTAAACTCTCCACAATTCTCCAGGATCTCCTCAACAATCGGATTTAGCTACTTATTTTGTGCACCCTACACACACTTATCGCCGTGTACTACCGACTGCCGGTTAACGCTGTACCCCGACTTGCAAGGACGGGTGTACTTGCCGTTACGTCAGATCTTAGTTTATAAGACTTAAAATCGCTTGCCGCCAACGATATTAAGATAAATTTTAATAGCAATAGTGTAAAAGTATGGACATTTCAAGAAATATTCACTAAATATCGAAAGATATTGAAGATTAAAATATTAAATAAAGTTAAAATTACGAGCAGGGCCGGACTAAGGAGGAATAAAATAATAAGTAAAAATATACCGTTACAAATCCCCCTCTTTCTCCCGCGCGAATTTCTCTCAGACATTCGCTAGATGAGGCTTGAGGTCGGATACGTGCCATATACCCTTTGATCGACCTTCCTCGTTTGCTAATTCGTAGGCAAGGTTCGACACCTTTCGTCGGATACGAAATGGACCTACAAACTTGGGTGCTAAACCAGCGGCAAAATTACGGGTTGCGTCTGACAAGACATAGTTCTTCTTCATGACTTCTTGACCCACCTCGTATACCACCGGTCGTCTGCGCAAGTTGTAAGTCTTTTGATTGCGTTCATGGGCTTTTCGTAACTGTTCAGTCACGCGAGTGCGCAACCTGACAAATAATTATTTTCTTTCGTCTGCGTTGTCTCGTTCGATATTTAACTCTGGTCTGACTTGCTGTCTACCAAAGCTTTTACCATCCAGCACGTGTTGTCTACCGAAGTTTATGTAGAATGGAGTTTCCTCCAGGACATCGTGCTTTGCTGTCCTTAGAGCGCAGCCTAACTTTGCCAAGTTTTCATCCCAGCGTTTATGATTCTCATCCTTTAGATAAGACCGTATCATTGTCTTAACAACGCGATTTACCCGCTCGACTGGGTTTGCTTGGGGATGGTAATTAGCCGTAAACAATGGTTGGACACCATATTTCCGAAGAATAGCGGCAAATTCTGCACTTCGGAACTGCACACCGTTATCACAGATTAAATATTGCGGCACTCCAAATAACAGAAAAACATCCTCCTCCAGCCGCTTAATTATAGGACGAGCTTTGGCAGTTCTTAGAGGGAATAGTAGTGGCAGTTTACTAAAATAATCGGATACCACCAAGATATAACAGTTACCTTGTGTAGAACGAGGTAATGGTCCGATAAGATCAATACTGATCAGTTGCCAGGGCTGCTTGATCTGAGGACGATTTCCCATCAGACCTGCGGGTGGTGCTTGGATCGGTTTCTGTTCAGCACACACTTGGCAACTACGGATATAGCGGGCCACGTCGGCTCGCATCTTCGGCCAATAATAGCTTTGAGCCAGACGGTTGTACGATTTGTACACACCCAGGTGACCAGAGGTGGGCTCGTCGTGTCCTTCATACAGTGCTTCCGGTCTACTTTCTTTTGGAAGAACTTTCCTCCACCCACTATTTCCGACACCTCCAGAACCTCGGACCTTCTTGAACAAATTTCCGTCTTCGATGCGCCAGTTGGACATCTTCCGAGGAAACTGTTCTGTTTTCTGGTATACCTTTGTGTACCACTTGTCCGTTGAATTGATTGGCACATCGATTACATCCACTGGTACACTTCTCGACAGCGCGTCTGGGACCAAGTGTTCTTTTCCCTTCCTGTGAATCACCGTGAAATTGTATTGCTGAAGTCTGACCGCCCATCTGGCCAATCGTCCTGCCGGATCCTTTAAGTTGTTTAACCATACCAAAGAATGGTGATCGGTTATGACGGTAAACTTCGATCCTTCTAGATATGGACGAAATTTCTCGATCGACCAGATGACTGCCAGACATTCTTTCTCGGTCGTTGAGTAATTACGCTCAGCCTTGTTCATCGTTCGGCTGGCGTAACCGATGACGTGTTCACCATCGGGAAATTGTTGGGAAAGAACAGCCCCCAGTCCATAGTCGCTGGCGTCTGTTTGTAACACAAACGGAAGGTCAAAATCTGGACATGTCAAAATCGGTGCTGAGATCAACGCGTTCTTGAGATCTCCCAACGCTTTGTCGCATGTGTCTGTCCAGGACCATCTCTTAGTTTTCTTCAGCAACTCAGTCAGTGGTGCGATGGTTGTGGAAAAGTTTGGTATAAACCGTCTATACCTGCTTGCCATTCCGATGATGCGGCGCACTTCGGCCACATTCTTAGGAGGAAGAATATTTACAATGGCCGACACCTTGTCTGGATCGACATGCAGGCCATTCTGGTCGACTACGTAGCCCAAGTACTTGAGTTCTGGCCTACAGAACTGACATTTCTCCGCGCTAAGTGACAGGTTTGCTTCTAGTAACCTGGAAAATACTTTTCGTAGGACATCTAGATGTTGTTGGAACGTCTGCGTACTTATGATGATATCATCTAAGTAGACGAACACGAAGGGTTCCAAATCCGGTCCTAGAACACGGTCTATCAAGCGCTGCCAAGTAGCAGGGGAATTATGGAGTCCAAACGGCATACGGCAGAATTGGAATAAGCCTCTCCCCGGAACAGTAAATGCTGTCTTATCTTGACTGTCTTGCGCCACTGGGATCTGCCAGTAGGCTGACTTGAGATCGAGAGACGTTAGATATCTGGCGTCCCTCAGTCGATCTAAGATGGCAGATATGTAGGGAAGGGGGTAGGCATCCCTTTTCGTCACTTGGTTGACTTTTCGGTAGTCGACACAGAACCTGTAGGATCCATCCTTCTTTTTGGCAAGAATTATGGGTGACGACCAGGCACTCGTAGTAGGTTCAATTATGCCTTCTTGAAGCATGGTGTCTACTTCAGTATTAATATACTGTAAGATGTTCGGTGATACAGGATAATACCGCTGTTTGATCGGATTACCCTCTGCCAGAACCTCATGTTCTACTAGATGAGTACATCCTAATTTCGGCATCTTCCGAAAGTAACCAGCGGTGAGTTCCAGTAATTGTTCGTTTTGTTCTGTCGTTAGGTTGGATCGGAGGGTTTCATCATTCGGCCCGTGGATGGCATTCACCGGACTCTTAGAGAAAACCCATTTTCCCGTTCGGACATTTGGCACTATTTCCATCGACTTCCAGAAGTCTAGGCCCAGTATGAGAGGGTAGCTGACTCTAGGGACCACCAGCAGCTTCACCACTCTCACACGACCTTCTAACTGGATCGGAACTTCCATAGTACCCAAACACTCCAATTCTTGTCCGTTCGCCACGGTGCAGGACACATGTTTAGATCTCTGGATGGGTAGACCTAGCTCTCGCAACAATCTCCATCCATCTTCACCCACGATTGATCGGGAAGCCCCCGAATCCAACAAGCCACAAATTCTTTTCCCCAGAATGTTCACTTCCAAAAACGGTCGTTCATCGTCCTTCCTGCTTGACAAGATGTACGCCAATTTCGTGGAAGTTGTAGAGTTGGTCACTGGTTCGGTTCGCTTAAGTGGTCGGTGACCTCTCCCCACCCTAGCAATTAGTTTTTTGGACGGCAACGTGGACATTGGAATCTTGCAATGTTCGGAGTTCCGCAGCCATTGCAAAAGTTACGTCTTCGCGAAGAACACGAGCGGAAACTGTGGCCTCGTCCTCCACAATTCCAACAAGAGAATGTATTTGAAGACACCGGTGTTCTTGCCTCCTCGGACGTCGATGCTTCCACTGGTGCTGCTCGATGTACTTTCTTCGTATGGTAAGCGAGATCAGGTTCTAGTGAATTAACATTTGAGCTGGTAGGTGGAACAAAGGAATCAACTGTATGACGACTGTTTTCCAACCTACGCGCCAATTGAGCTAACTGGTTGATTGAAGTTATATCAACCAAGCTTAGACGATCTTGAAGCCAAGGGGTGATATTTTTAAGCAAGATTCGCAATTTGACGGACTCAGATAGTACCAAGTCAAGACGACCAAAAAGATTTGACATAACGGCAAGATAAATACCGACCGGCTCATCCCTCCCTTGCGTTCGACGTTTTATCTCCTCGAACAATTTGTCATTGTAGTCCGGAGGTTGAAATTGGTCTCGTAGCTGGAGACATAATTGTGGCCAGGAATTCACTTCCCTTCGTATCGCTCTAAACCAGATCAGTGCTTGTCCTTCAAACAAATCTATGGCAGAGTCCCATAGCTGAGCCTCATCAACATGACGCGCCACACGGAGCTCTTCAACTCTTTCCAAAAAAGCATTTACGCTCATCTCTTTGGACTCGCCGTTGAACTTCACGTTCCACTGGGATACTGGGATCGATCGTACGTTGGAAGGTGGACTCCAATGTGAATAGCGAGGACACCGCCCGTCATCGGCCCTCGTGTCTAATAAGGAGCTATTCCGTACATCATCGTTCAGGTTTAATACAGTGAGATTCACGGGGACATCCTCTATATTTCCCGGTTGTTGAACGATATCTTCGTCTCTGTCGTTCACATGTGTCGTTGTCTTTTCTTCCAAATCGGCACTAGCTGCCATTAGTTTACCCAATAATCGCGACCGCACTGCAAGCGCACCTTCGATAGTTAGGTCGAATCTCTTTACCCGATCGAATACATGAGCCAACTTAGCTTGTATTTTTTTATAAGTGCCGTCACTTGTTTGTCCCGCGAAACTATTCACCAGCTCATTAATCTCCGCGATTTTCTGTTCACAACAATCCTGCTCTACCTTTAGATCGAATTTATAGGCAGGATTGCTCACTAATTTACCTTCTCGTTCCAACTGTAACACTTGCCGCAGGCATTTGCGCATTTCGTCGCATGTGCCTATGTCCACATAACCCCGAATACAGAGTTCGTATGTCAACTCGTCTTGCGCTAAACGATAAATGTCCATCTTGAACGCCATAATGTTATATTTCTTATAAAAAGTAACACAGTAAACGCAATTCAAATAAACTCAAACAACACAATAGGAAATATTAACAATACACAATTAATCTTAGATTTAACAATAAGGTACGCGATTTAATTTTTTTTCTACATACCAAAATCCAGATTCAAAAATAAATGAATAAAAAAAATCAGAAATTAAATCTTCAAATAACGTACCAAAATTACCCTATAACGAACCAGCATACAATCTTGTTGAGTGCTGTCCTTTCCAAATCAAAAAAAATTGTGCAAAATAATTTCCAAAAAGTTTTCAAAATTATTTACATTGCCATCAGCAAAAAGGTACCAAAATATTCTATCAATATTTACCATCAATTTAGATACAAAAAATTTTGCCCAATTCCCCTACACAAAATGTCAACAACTCAGGAAACAAAATTTCAACAAAAACAAAATTTGTACAAAAAAATTAAATACTTTATAAATTAAAATTAATTCACGAATCACTACTACGGCTCTGGCTTTCATGAAATTAAAATAAAATATTCCTACAATTAAATTAAAATAATTAACAGTAATTGGTAATAAAATCAATTATCGTAAATACATTTAAATTTATTACAATATTATCGATAAGCCAGTAGCATGTCTAAGCAAAGTTCCAAATCTAATTATCAATGACGTCATCAAAATAATTAGTGCAAATTAAAGATAATAATTTTACGTGAATTCGATATATGTGAATTAAAATATATTTATAATATAATAAATCAACTCAAAAAAATTAATTTCTAAAATTTATTTATCTCGGGGCCCCACGTTGGGCGCCAAATTCTATAACGACAAATTGGTCGTCACAGAAATAAAGTGCCGGTGCCTCGCTCAGTGAAGATGGGGGTGGATTAAAAAAAGAAAAGATAAATAAAATAGAAATTATACGAATTATAAAAGTTATAAAATTTAATATGGGCGCCACGTGGTCTTTAATCAGAGGTACCACAAAACTCTACTGATTCTGTTGACTTCTGTAAGGGGAAGAATTTTATTATATAAGGATCACTCATCAATAAAACTAATATGTAAATAAAATGCTTTATCTTTGTAAATAAGTAAATAGGTAGATATGATATAGACAAAATTATAATTGCACTGATTCTTCATGTATAATAATTCGTTATAAAATAAATTAATAATATTCTGGATATATTTATATCTATGGTGTAAAATTCTGACTAACGCCTCTCGGGCACTAATAGGGTGACAAAATTAAAAAGAGCGCGATTCCAAAATATAAATTGAAAGTGTATGAGTGGCAATCCGGCTAAAGTAGCCGGCCACTAACGTTATAAATAAAATGGCCAAAATCGTGCGCTCTAGCGTTATGTTGTCACTCTTTAATGTTACATCAGCATAAGATTATAAATAACAAAAATCGTACCTTGTAGGTGGATGTCGAGATGTGGCCACACCAAGAGAGAGGGTTCCTAAAAGAAACTGTTAGCCAAATTTTATTCTTAATCCTATGTTATATGTACAAACTTATTCTAATTAATGCACTAACAATAATAATAAAAAACTGTAACACTAACAATACGCACAACACACGTCGATTATTATTGACATAAATAACTGACAGGTTAAACACGACTTTACTAATGACTTTCGCGGTACTCGCTCCGCACAACACTCTGACTGATCGCGTAACCTTATGAGCGCAATTGGGTGGGCGTTAAGGGCACTAATACTGGTAGCGACGTCCGTGATACTCCTATCGTTCGGCGGGGCTGGACCACCACTCCCCGTCGTCTGGGTTCCTTGGCAGAAATTCTCCTTCGTACTATCGAAGTGAGTCTAGATGGACCTCCAATTCTAAACTCTCCACAATTCTCCAGGATCTCCTCAACAATCGGATTTAGCTACTTATTTTGTGCACCCTACACACACTTATCGCCGTGTACTACCGACTGCCGGTTAACGCTGTACCCCGACTTGCAAGGACGGGTGTACTTGCCGTTACGTCAGATCTTAGTTTATAAGACTTAAAATCGCTTGCCGCCAACGATATTAAGATAAATTTTAATAGCAATAGTGTAAAAGTATGGACATTTCAAGAAATATTCACTAAATATCGAAAGATATTGAAGATTAAAATATTAAATAAAGTTAAAATTACGAGCAGGGCCGGACTAAGGAGGAATAAAATAATAAGTAAAAATATACCGTTACAAATCTAATAATTAAAAAAAAATAGAAAAACGAGTAATAAGGAACAAAAGAATATGGATAAAGAATTGAATCAGTAAACGAGTTGAATCTGGAGCTTCAAGCCTTCTCTTAAAAGAATTAATAATTAAAGATGAAGCGCATTATAAAAATTATCTTCGTTTAAATAAATTACAATTTAAAGAACTGCTTTCAAGAATTTATACAAAAATTAAAAAACATGATACTCAAATGAGAGACGCTAAAGTGAAATTGGAAATTCCATTAAGATACTTAGCATCAGGTTGCTCCTTTATTACCTTACATCGATTTCCAAAATCAACTATTTCAAAATTTATACCATAAGTTTGTGATGCCATTTCAGACGGATGAAAAGAATTTTTTAAGGTACATAAGTATTAAAAATATATTATAATTAGAAAAACTTTATTTAGAATTAATAATGATAATATGTTTTTATTATTAGTCATTTATTAATTCGTAAGCTAAATTGATTATATTAGATGAATTTGTTTCATCAGAGTGGTTTTGTAATTGAGTTGTTGTCATGGGGGAATATGTATCATCTGAAAATACCGATGTTGAAGTTGAATGACTTGAAAATCACTATTAGAATGTCGTCTTGATGTTTTTACTACATGAAACAATTCATTCTCTTCTTATAATTTAATTATCTATTTTGGTAATAATTCCTGTAGCACTAGTTGACGACAACTATTGCTTCATTTACGTTGACATTGAATGTAATTGAAGAGCATCTGATGGAGGCGTATTTGCTAAATCAAGTTTATATAATATTTTGGAAAATACATAATAATTGCAAATTCCAGAAAACACTGTTATCGTTGGTGACGAAGTATTCCCACTGAAAAAAATATTTAATGAAACCGTATCCACAAAGTGGAGGACTCGACTACAGTTTTTTTAATTATCGATTATTACGCGCAAGGCGCATAGTTGAGAATGCTTTTGGAATATTAGTTAGTAGATTTCGAATTTTTGAAAAACCAATTCCTCTCGAACGAGAAAAAATTGTTAAAATAATTAAAACAGCTTGGTCATTACATAACTAGAAAAGAAAAACATCTACAACAAATCTATTGATACATCGGTTAAATTACATCAAGGAAAACATACACAAGGATTTCAAGACGTTACAGAATCTATGGGCAGTAATTTTTATTCAAGAGAAGGAAAATTGATTCGAGAAAATTATGCAAATTACTTTATTGGAGAAGGAGCTGTTTCATGGCAGGATAATAATATGATATATTAAACATTAACTTTTTATTTGTTAGCAATTTGATAATACAGTAGAAACCGGTTATAACGACTCCGGTTAATACGACGCACAGGTTTTAACGACTCAAAATAAAAGTCCAACTTAATAGTATACAATTTTATTTTAGCCGGTTATTACGACTGTTGTCTTTTACGACTTAATTTGACCAGTCCCTTTGAAGTCGTTATAACCGGTTTCTACTGTAAATGTATGTATGTATAATGTATTCATAATAAAAACACTTTACATAATTTGTTTGTTACTCTTAAGATAATGGGGCGAAATTCTACATCGCCACAGAACATCCTAAATAATACTCTAAAAATAATTCATGTATTTATTATTGTTACCGAATAAGTAAATACTTGCTTATTAAGCACTACTAATAACTTTGTCACAATATGTCGCTGTTTTGTTATTATTAAATTGTTGAGGATTGAAATCACGAGTCTTGGTATATGTATGAGTTGAAAATTTATAAAATATATTTAAAAAACTGTTGACAAAAATTTTCAACAGTTATAAATATTAGTTGAATTTTTGTATTATTGCGTGAATTATTTTTCGTATAGATACATATTTAAAAGAAGACAATAAATTCGTCATTGACTCATCACAATATATTCAGTTCATTATTTTTGTAGATTTGTCGTTAATTTTTAGTTAAATTTCAAAAATCTCTTTGTTGACAAAAATTGTCAACAATTAAACATTTATTTTATTTGTTGATGCTATTGTATTTCTTTTTCATTTTATTTATAAATTATGTAGGTACATATAAATGACATAAATTAACCTTCCGCTAGGCTGAATTTGATTTTTATTTCAAATGAGTTGAACTATTATGTTTATTGATGTATTTATATTGTATACAACACATATAGGTAATTTTTATTGAAATTTTTTTATATTTGTTTGTGGAAAAATAAACAAAGTTAAGTACCGTTTTTAGACGTTTAATTGTCATAATTGTTGTATTACGTATCATATGGTTGTATTACGTACAACCATATTTTTTTGGGATTCGCCATAAATTTTCCGTCTTCTTGATTATTTGAGAATTATTTCTAGAATTGAAATTTGATTCTTTTCTCAATTACTGGATAAATCAGGGAAGTATGTGTATCATTTATCTACTGATAAAAATTATACACATTCTTCCCTGTTTGAGCACGCCATCCTTTTTTGCCTCTAAATTTATGGATTTTGTTACGTTGCATTTGCAGCGGCTTACCAGCCACTGGTGCTCGACTGGCTGGCGTACTAGCTAGTGGTGCTGACGTATCAGTCGGTGGTATTGGTGTACCGCTGTCTTTTGCCGGGATGCCGTTTTGTTCCTCGGCCACCCGATAGTAGTAGCCTAACCAAAACCCCGGGGGGTTTATAAATACGGTGTTAACATTCGTTCTGTAAAAAACAAATTTTAATATTAGTAAACCAATTTATACTATTAAGTTGATTAATACGTACGGCACACTTCTGATATTTCTGAAATAAGGAAAAAAGTATTAATTATATAAAAATTACATTCAATTATTTTAAAATAAACATGAATTTGTAACAATTAATAAATGAGTCTTCTATGCGATTTCTTACAGAACAAGTTTATAAAATTACTAAAATAAATTTCTCAAAGTTCAATGTATAACATTGTTATGTAATTCAGTACTGTATAAATTCATAAGCGGCGGTTTTGGTTCCTTACGAGTTAAATAAATACCGTCCAGAATTATATACTTAAATTTTTTCGCACATATTGGGGGGGGGGCTATCTTCATAAAGTTTATATTGTGCTTTTAATTTATCTTTTCCTCGAATAAACCACTAATTCCGAATGCAATGTTTGATCTTTTTTCATCATTTTTACCTTAGGGTTTTGATCATCGTAAACAATCCAGTTGCTGTTTCTTCTTACGGTTGCTGAATAATAAACAATTGAAGTTGATCTTCTGGTCATTGCAGTTGGTTCCTTATAATCAACGACTCCTAAAATCTGATATGCCTTGTTTTTGGAATAAATTTGATGTCAATCCTCCGTTCTGTGTCAACTACTATGGTGGCGATATCTCCTAATAAAATTGATGGACATGTACATATGTTATATAAAAAATGGGAAACAATATTTGGTTTCCACCCAGAAATTAGAGAAAACCGAAGGAAACGTATTGTTGTTTTTCCAATAGCTAAGAAAACGGCTATTCTTTCCCTCAGAGATTAAAAATATTGTTTTCCCTCGTTGTGAAGTATAAAATTTTGTATAAAAAGTATTACCTATCATATTAAAATCATTTGTTTCCATTCCTTTGCAATTTTCTTGCTGGCATTGAATTAATAAGAACAACGTGTTCTTTTATTACTACTCCAAGAAGTTTTTTGTCATTTCCTAATAGACAATTGTTATGGTCGGCTGGCTTTTAATCCTCGGTACGCATTCACCTGAACAACAAACGATTTCTTGAGAACTTGGCGAGTTTTCTAATATGGTACCTATTTGCCAGGGAAACGATGTTGCTGGGACTTTCGATATTTTCAATTGTTTTTTGTTCTATATGATTGATGTTTTGGCCTCTTTTTTTGTAAGTGTTTGAAAGTTTGTTTGAATTCGAGTATTTGCAACTTCTTTCATTATTTTATAAGTCCCCTTTTCTATTAATAATTTTTCTATTAATAATTTGATTATTCAACAATCTTTGAAAATAATTCTCGTGTTTGGACTGGAGATTGGCGTGTTTAGATGTAAAATGCCCTTTTAATTATCGATTATTTGAATAATTATAATTTTCTAAAAATTATGAATTGATATCATGCGCTTAATTATTATTATTAATTATTGGTTTATAACCACCCCTACGGTTCTTACCTTTAAAAAAATATTTTTTTATATTTGTGGTAGAAGGGGTGGTGGCGGCAGAAGTATAAATAGCTTTCGCTTGATACTAGAGGTGTAAAAGTAACGAAAAAAAGCGTACCCGTATCATGGACATAGGAATATAGGGACAGAGCATAAACTAGCTTTATAGGCGAGGGGGGTGAAGCCGAATTGCGGAGGGGGACTGATTGATTACTATGGTTATTTTGGTCCCGAGATTTGATTGGTTACACTTGTGCGACGTTCAGTAGCGCTAAATTTAAAAAATAATTATTGATAAATTTGATTTTTTAAAGATAAATAACAACTATTATTCCTAACTTTATAGAAAAAAACTGTAACAATAATTCATTCTACCATTATTGTATCTTAAATAAATAAAAATAATTATATACTATACTTTTTAACAGATTTAATTTATTAAAAAAAATTATATTATATTTGTTTAACATAATTATACATTTCACGTAATAAATAGTTTATTAACAAGAGCAACAGATATTTTTAAAAGATAAATAACAATAATAAAAAAATTTAATACCTAACCGTGAAATGAAATCTTTACATTATTTTCTCTATTTATTATTTTCTTCCAGTTTTGATTGTCTGATCTGTTTTCACATAAAGGTACACAGCACTGTACCATTTTTGGGTGTAAACACTCTTAATTCATTTGAATTGTATGGAAAATAATGAGTTGCTAATTACACAAAACAGTTATTTGACATATGGACATAATATAATATTCAGTAACATTTGAATTCTATAGCATAGTAACCACATAGTAACCAATCAAAATTGAGGACCAATTACTTCGTCTCCCTCCCCTTTCAGGCTTCCACACCGCAGCGTTATGCTCCGTCCCTATATTCCTATGTCCATGACCCGTATGTATTCGTTACTATAACAACTAGTACTCGTTACTTTCGTATCGTTACGTTACTCATTACTTCTCATACCACATAACATGCTATATTATGTTAGAGCAACGAATCGAGTCGTATTTGCGTACGCGTACACACAACCGGCGCTAACCAACGCGAGGCCCTGGGCCGTGTACATTTTGCGAGGCCTTTGCGGTAAAAAAATTTGCACTGACAAAAAAAATTAAAATAAAAAAGTCAATAATAAAATTATATGTCTGCAATCTGCAAAAAAGCAAAAATCTCATTCCGAAATAATATATCATTTAATGGATTTTTCTATTGTTTCCATGCAAAATTGATCAGACTTATGTTCCAATTATTCTAAATTTAGTTTGATTGATTTAATAGGTAAAGTGTAGAATTATTTTTTAATTATAAGTGAACTGTTGACGGAATCTACTACTAGGTACGAAAAATGCGAGTAACGAAATGTATTTGTGTGTAACGTTTCGTTACTCGGTACTAGATGGCGCACCCGTTACTCAGTACCGAATACATACGGTTTGCTACAGCTCTATTTGATACAATACTCTGGTGCATTATTATACACGATTTCTTTGTGAGTAGTGTCCATTCTGTGAAAAAAAGTTGAATATGTGTTATATTATCATAAAATACAAATACTAACTTTATAATTCTGGTCTTCTGGTTTTGAAACAAGATGTCTAGACTTTTTGTTATTTGACTGCTTGTATATAAAGATATAATCATAAAACATAATATATACAGCGTGTTTAAATAAAATATTGAATTTTTATTTAAAAAAACAACATAAAACTTGTCCTAACAAGTTTAAAAAGAGACAAAAATTTAATTTAATATAATAAAAAGAATAACAAAAACTATATTGTATTTTTCAGACCAAAATACCGAAAAGATTGAAAAATATATAAAAATAATAATAATATACTTTAATAACTTCACTTTTTCAATTGTAGCCTTTCACACTGCACTCAGTATTTTTAATTTTTACTTTTTCATACCATGTATATGAAATATACATATAGTATAAGTAAGTATAGTGAAGCTGATTTTTTTTCTGAAAATTGAGTTAACATGGTTGAATTTAAGTTATTACTACATTTTTTACAGTAAGACAAAATAAAAAGGGAATATATAATTTTAGCCACCTCGTCTTCATCTTCACTGATAATTAATTTCCCTATTATAGCTAAATAAAAATAAAAAAAATCCACGCCTGAGAGATGAAAGAAGCGAATGAAATGTGTAATGTCAATGCGAATTCTTGTTGATATGTTTTCTACATTTAAAAATGCATCTGCATATTCAAAAATATTTGAGTGTTTGTTACAAAAGCTTAATACAGAAGCATTTAGTAGAGCTTTGTTTTGGTCGCAAATAACCTCAGTGGACATTTTTGCTCCTGACATTGTCCACTTGTTAAAAAAACTATTTTTTATTCTGTTCTGTGTCTTTGTTATAGCATCATAAGAACTGACCTTCAGGCCAATTTACTACGATCAAATATAAAAATATTGATCCATTAAAGCAGTCATAATCTATACAAATACTACCCCCATATAAAGAAAATTAAAACCGATCGATAAAAAACTAAGCAAAAATGGAGACTGTAATGTTTTCTATCAGAAAATGTAAAAATGTAAGTGAGATACTGAAGAAATTTAAGATATAATACTCATTTTATCAATTTATATACGAAAAAAAATTTTAGGACGAGAGTAGAACACACTTCCAAGCAGAGCCTGCTTGGGGTGTGCAATTATTTTCAAATATATAGATCGTTACAAAAAAGTGTGGCACGCAAGTTAATTTGTTTTAAATGGAATTCTCTGAATATTTTTTTTATATTAAACATTTCTCTTGAGATGTTTAATCATATCTATAATATTAGCCCTATACCGGGTGTCCCAGATAACTTTTCCAGCATGGGGATCTCATTATCTATAAGAGATACAGGTTTGGTTAAATGAGATTAATTATATGTATGAAAGGAGTGAGTATTATTACACCAAAAAATATTCATAATTCTATGTTGTTTAGGCGGTATACCCAAAAAACTCAAAATTCGGAATTTCTTTAAATGTCTATAACTTTTTTGTTAAAGTAGATAGGTACTTTTTGTTTGCAGTTTCTTAAAGCACTTTTTTGTGGAAAATTGATTGGTGTATTTAGATTTTTTATATCACTTTTAGTTTCCGAGTTATAAGCCCTAACTTCAGTTTTTCTTATGAGCCGCTAAGTTGGCTATGGCATATTTGAACGTGTTTTTTACTCTACTTTACAACGATGTGTCACTTGCCATATTTATTATCGAAAAAAAAAAATTAATATATTTTTTCAAATAGTTCATTGTTTCAAATATTCATTTGTTATTTTGATTGTTGTTATTGTGATTTTTGTTTACAATTTTTGTTTTTCATGGCTCACTTAAAAGTTAGTAATAAAATACTTCATAAATATCACTGATATTTAGTATTTCGACTTTTTTGCGATAATAAATATAGCAAGTGACATATCGTTGTAAAGTAGAATAAAAAACACGTTCAAATATGATATATTCAACTAAGTGGCCCATAAGAAAAACAAAAGATAGAGCTTGTAACTCGGAAACTAAAAGTGATATAAAAATTCTAAATACACCAATCAATTCTCCACAAAAAAGTGCTTTAAGAAACCGCAAACAAAAAGTCCCTATCTACTTTAATAAAAAAGTTGTAGCCATTAAAAGAAATTCCGAATTTTCAGTTTTTTGGGTATACCGTCTAAACCACATATAATTATGAATATTATTTTATGCAATAATACTCACCCCTTTCATACAAATAATTGATCTGATTTAACCAAACCTGTATCTCTTATAGATACTGAGATCCCCATGCTGGAAAAGTTATCTGGGATACCCGGTATAATGCCCGTTTTAGAAGTAATAATATTTTTTTAAATATATGGGGTGTTGGAAAAAGATGGATACGCCTGTGTATGTCGACAGGGAGGAATAATCAGGAAAAATGATTTTTTTTTGTAAATATCTCGGAACTTAGTTTTAAATTGCAAAAGCCCACCCCCTGTCTATTCCCGCCATTGGGGGTCGAATATTGATTTTTTTTTATTACAGATTATTTTGCCCGAATCGACCATTATATCTTAAGCAGCTATGCAGATAAACATATCAAAAACACATACCCTGTCTACCCCCGCCATTATAGGTGGAATGTCGAAATTTTTATTTAAATAGATGACTATTTTGCCTGAATTTACCTTTATAACTAAAACAGGTGTCCAGATAAAGATATCTATATTCTATATCCATCCTCGTCCCCGTCCAATGCTATTAGAGGTAGCTTTCAAATTTAATTGAATATTAATTTATCTGAATTTTCTTAATATCATTAACAGTTATGAAGATAAATATATCCAAATTTTATCCCTCTCCCGTTCCCATAAGGGTTGAATTTTCGTAAATGTTATTTGTCTTGTAGAGTACCTACTTGTGCCATGCTCTATTCGGTGAATACAAAAAAATTACGTTACAAATTTTTCCATCCTCCTAACACCTTAGGGGTTAAATTTTGGGAAGTGCGGAAATAACTGTTTCATTATTTGTATTGTAGAGTATTTATGATAAGTTTCAAATAAATATGAACAATAGTGTCAAAATTTGTAAAAAAAAATTTTGACACCCCGTTTTAATCCCATAGCGGTTTAATTTCGAAAAATCCTTTCTTAGTGGGTGCTAACATCATAAAAGGAAGACACTACTAATTTCATGTTTCTAGGTTCAAGAGTTTGGGCTGTACGTTGATATATGAGTGAGTTGAGTGAGTGAGTGAGTGGTTAAGGACAGACTCTTTTACAGACATAGATTTTCTATAAAAAAGTGCATTTTTGGTAAAACCCAGGTAAACATAAAAAGGTATTCAATAGTGAATATTTTTATATGTAGGTATCGATTAAATGATTAGCAGGAGTATACAGGATTTTATTTTAATATTAAAATACATTTATAGAAATCATCAAATTCATTCAAAAGTCGGTATTATAATTAATTAAACAATGCACGTATATTATATTGGGTCTAGGACATTTCAGCGCCGCCGTTTCAGCGCCCCCATTTCATCACCGCCGATTCAGCGCCAGGATAATTCAGCGCCGGCCGTTTCAGCGCAAGAACCGGTAAATTAAATGAATGTAAAGATGTTCGTCAGCGGTTACTGTGTATTTGTTTGTTTATTTTAAAGTGTTTTAAAGCTATTCAGAGTATTATAAAATGATCACGTAAATAATTCAAATTTATTTTGTATTTTTTTTTAAACAAATCATATATTGTTTTAAAGGATAAAATAAACAAATTTCGATTTTGTCAGTGCAGTGGTATGTTTCAATTCTAATTTAAAACATAAATCAATAATGGTAAATATGATATTTAATAGTAAAAATTGTTCACTGCAAAAATAATATCAAAAATTTTAATAATTGACTCGAATGAAATAACATGAAAGTGTGTTTGTGTGTATTGCCTTTTTAAGTATTTAAATGAATGAAAATAAATGGTTAAATAGCTTATTTTTATTATAAAATAGGTACCAGTTCTGGACTAAATAGAAATACTTTCTGGTAAACTATTTATTGCATCTAGCATCTACATAAAAGGTTGTTTGTTGCATTGTCTTTTAAATTTGTTTTGTCATGACATGGCACAGAGTGTGATTATTTCCCATTTTTTAAATAAAATATTTCTATATTGTAGTTATATTTTTTGATGATCTAAAATATTTATTTAAGTCTTTTAAATACATCAATTACATTAAAGTAACTGACGATAAACACATTTACATTCATTTAATTTACTGATTCTGGCGCTGAAATGGCGGTGATGAAACGGTCGGCGATGAATTGTCCTGGCGCTGAATTGGCGGAGATGAAATGGCAGCGCTGAAACGGCGGCGCTGAAATGTCTCATTCCGTATTATATTTGCTAGTAAATTGTACACGTACCTACATTTTTTATAATACCTGCACTCTTGAAACTGAAACATTCTGTATCTACTAAAATAATTAAAACTCTTAATAGTCCAGGCAATGAATGGAATGAAAAAGAACAAATTAGGAGTGCGATGAAATTTGGTACCAATGTAGTATACATTAAAGTACGTCTGTACACAAAAGTCCCCATCTATATCTAATAAATATTCACACTTTGAGTATTGCAGTTTACATAAAAATATGTAAAATTTTATTCTACACAACTTTTGTACAAGACATTTCTTTCTATTATCAGTTTTAAGAGCTTAAAAATCCGTTTAAACATAATTTTTTGATTAAACGCGCTTAATTTTCGAGTTCATTGCAACTTTTCAGCAATTTAGGTGCACACATTGGAATAAAATTTGAAATATTGCTGAAAAGTAAACATTTTTGAAAATTTTGATATAAGGCACGCCTCTGTATCTTTATTTGTCTTGAAGTTATTCGAGAATAACAAAATAAAACTTCAAACGGCTCTAACAAATTTTCCACAAGGCCTATAGATGGGGACTTTTGTGTACAGACGTACTTTAATGTATACTACATTGGTACCAAATTTCATCGCACTCCTAATTTGTTCCAAGAACAGGGGAATTTTTCCATTCATTGCCTGTACTATAACAATAAAAATAATAATATAGTACTGTTAAAATTATTAGATCAACTAATAACTAGGTATCTATTTTCATTTCAATCCATGACAAGTACTGCGCAACGTCAGTATATAGAGCGTACTCGTTCAAGTCGCAGCTATTACTGTTCGGGTCCAAGAGTGAAAGAGAGATAATACCTCTGATAAAGTATCTTCCACCTACCCACATGAAGAGACCACCACCGGAGTCTCCTGTACAAGGACCTTTACCATCTTTACTTCCTGTAATCAAATGTTAAATGTTATCAATAGTATATTGTGTAGCAAGGGTTGAAACAAGACGATTTCTGACGAGGGCGAGAGTTGACTGCCCGAGCGAAGCGAGGGCTGTCATCGCCCTGGTCTGAAATCGTCTTTGTTTCATCCCGTGCCACACACGCTATTTTTCATATCACATGTAATGAAACAACGAGTTTTGATTTCTGTAGCCAGTCGAAGTAAGACTATTTCAGACAAATAGCGCAGTAATATCTTATACTATTTTAATAATAGAATAATTCAGAAATAAGATTGGCTTTTGTTTATTACAAATGCGATTCTGACAGACTTGAAATAAATAATAAATAAATGAATGTGCCGGGCAGAAACAACGTTGTTTCTTTGTTTTTGCCCGGCACAATCGCATTGGTCTGAAATTGTCTTGTTTCGACTGGCAAAACAGGGTTCAAAACGAGTTGTTTCAATGCATGTGATATGAAAATACATATTATCTCAATTGAGATACCTAAGCTATTGTCTTTCAATGTGAAATATCTGCTATAGGTGCCACGGGACTTTCATATACGTAATACTGACAGTGAATAGTGTTCGTAATTGACTTTTTTATGGTAGCAACCGCTTATATATAAGTTTTTTGGAACCCATATAAACAATTGTGCAAAAAAAAGTTTATAGAAAAACTTTTACTGTTAATCAAAAGACAATTTATTAACAGTTTAATAAAACAATAACAGTTCAAGATATCAACCCCAAATTTACAAAGAATGTGCTTTACTATAAAATGTTCATTTTCGGGGGGTAACAACTTAAAAAAAAACATTATAATTAATTAGATATTAAAACTTTATAAAAATGTGCATTTAGTCACTTTTGTTAGCGTAGCGGATAAACAAATAAAATTTTAATATATTTTCCAATAAAGGAGTTCTTGGAAATATTATGGCGAACAACTTTTATTTGAGACTTTTTTTGTATCAACAATTTTTTGTACCTACGTAACTCACATACTTTCAATGTACCTCCCTTAACAACGCTGAAACATCAATAAAAATAAACCAAATATAAAAATGAATAGATTAAATTGTTTGTTAAGAAACGTTCTACAAAAATGGTCAGAAGTATTTTTTTTGGTAGGAGTAAAAATATAATAGTTATCTTGCCTTAAAGATTTTCATCACCTATTTTTTTATCCTTTTTTGTTCATAACATTTTTATTTTTAATGTTACGCCAAAAAGTTGAGAATAAAAGTTATAGATAGCTTGATTACCTTCAAAAATGCTTCTTAGAAAATTTTATTAAGCTGACTGTTATGGAGATAAATAAAAAACTAATTGCACTCTTATTTTCAAGATGGCGGAAAACCAGTATTGTTCCCAATCCCGAAAAATGAGTTTTAGAGTCACGGATGATCCCTCTACGAACCCATCTAAAAAAATTGCTGCCTACCCAAAATGCACGGTTGCCTTATTACTTATTACTAAACTGCAAACGGACGTTTTCTTTTTTAATTTAACAGTAAAACAGAGAAAAATGTACTCACCAGCACAAAGTGTTTTATTGGTAACAAAATGTTTGATATCGCCGCTATACAAGCAATCCAACTGCGACACTATGGTGACATTCAGTTCTCTGGGTGTTGATGTAGTTAGTCGACCAGTTTCATCCTTACCCCACCCAACAACCTAGGAACCATTTCCTTTTAACAGGTATGTTTTAAATATGTATTTAAATTTGAACTTTAACTAATTAAGAAATTAAAGGTCTATTATCTATGTATATTCAATGTCTTATTTTTATAGAGGTTCTATCAACGGGTCGCCAAAGAGATACACTTTTTTAAGTTTTGATATACCTATACCTACTCTACATACATACCTACATATTTTAGAAAGTATAAAACTTTAATATTTTAATAGATAATTATTTTCAGAAAATGGGACAACCTTTAGAGTAGGCGCACACTACAGACCAAACTATCGTCCGATAGTTTGGTCGGATTGGACTGTACCCTCGCACACTGCTACAACTAAACTGTCGGGTTCATAACGTTAATAAAGTTTGAAGGGAATCGCACAGCCTTTCAAACTTTTTGATCGGCCGATTTCGAATCGTTGTAGTGTGCGCACTCGCATATATGTATCTCAATGGTAATTAAAAGACCGATCAAACTATCGGCCGACTAAAAGTCTATAGTGTGCGCCTACTCTTAAATGCCTCGTTAAAATTAACTTTTGTTTTCTAACGTTTTTGAAAGTTTTAGCTCTTTAGATTGATTATTTTCAATTCTAGAGCAGTATATTCCTCAGATTTTTCGCGCGTCGACAAGATCGTTTACTCTGTAAATAATATTTATTGATTTTTTATAAAATTTTACATAATTGTTCAAATTACTTTAATTTAGCAGTACACAAATTAAGACCACGTCACTAACATTATTTATCATTTTACAACTACTTTTTCCTACGAAATTTAGTATCCGCTCGTGTCGCGTATAGACAATAAACGTTTGCCTTTTTGCAAATAAACAAACGATTTTAAAAAAAAAATTGTACTTATTTAAGATGTATTTATCTAACGTTTTTGAAAGTTTTAGCACTCTAGGATTATTATTTTCAATTCTAGAGCAATATATTCCTCAGTTTTTCGCGCGTCAACGGCACGTTCGTTGACAAGATCGTTTACTCTGTTAAAAAAATGTACTGAATTTTGATTAAATTTTGCATAATTGTTTGAATTACTTTAATTTAGCAGTATAAAAATTAAGAGTACGTCACTAACATTTTTTTCATTTTACAACTAGTTAGGCTACGAAATTTAGTATCCGCTCGTGCCGCGTATAAGACAGTAAACGCTTGCCGTTTTCCAAAAAAACAAACAATTTTGACCAAAAAAATGATGCTTATTTGTGATGTATTTACCTAACGTTTCTGAAATTTGTAGCCCTCTAGGTTCTTTTTGTTAATCATTCAATGTTTTTTTTATTACAAATTCAAAATTTTCCAGAAAAAAATGGGAAAATTAAAATTTTCTTGAAAATTTTTTGCATAACTCAACTTTATTTGTGAAAAGGAACATCTCGAATACACATTTATAGCAAAAATTTCAATAAATTTAAAAAAACTTTTGGAAAATTTTGGGAAAATTCCCGGAAAATCCTTAAAAACCCCTACAAGTAAAAAAAATTGTTTAAATCGGACTTAATATATAAAATCAGTAAATTATATTAATTTTCAAAATTAGTGGGAAGGGGTTTAGTCCGACGACTGGAATGTTTCTGATTTCAAATAGGATGGTATAACGGACATTAAAAAAATTCCATCAAAATTGGTGCTGTTTCTGAGGGTTTCGAAATTTTCGCCATTTTCAAGCTTCATTGACTCGACAATAAACTTTTGTCTGACACAATTTTTGTTTGACTAGATATATTTTACACGAAAATCATCGACTTTAGAGAAAAAGTAAAAAAAAAACAAGATCACAGTGACTCTTGGCGACTTGGTTTCACTTCATAATGACATAATGAAATTTAACTTACATCTCCTTTTTGTCCAACGATAGTACTTATTTTAGAATCCATACTCCAAAGGCAGACAGTCCTGATATTTGGGAAGTGCTCAAAGTCAACAGTTCTTGTAAACACCAGTATAGCGATGTCATCATTCAACTTCCCACCTTTATTAAACCTCTCGTGTACGTAGTAATGATGCACACCGGAAGTGAACACTCCGGTCTCATCCCAATCGTTGATATTGAATTTACCGACCTTTACGACAAGTTCATTTGGTGGTACCCTAACGCCTTTAAGGTTTTGTATGCAATGTGCAGCTAAAATAAAATAAAAACCTAGTATAATAATTTACAATCATTAATTGATTCTAGCGTACCTGTTAACACATGTTTATCAGTAATAAGACTACCACTGCAAGTAAAGTTGCTGGAACCATCTCTACTTCTGAACAAACTGCTCAACCAGAGGTATTTGTCTCGGTCCGGTTCTGAACCTCCGTGAATTAACGGGATGTAGTTCTTAGGAAGGCCACAGTTATGGAGAAATCTGTTAATATTATTGGAATTAGTCGGAGGAGTCTCACCGTTCTTATATGTCTCTGTAATTGGAAAGAAGTAATGTAAAATTTTAAAATTCTTCATTAAGTATAACGTAAGTAGTAATAGAAAATATATTTTAAATATAAGACTTTCTAAATATTTAATATATATAGTGTTTTCCCGCCATTGGTCTATATTTTAGCTTTGGATCTAAGGAAAATTTTCCCCAAATTTCAGACCTGTAGATCAAACCTGTGGGCAGCACAAATCGAGTCTTTTCCCATTTGATTAACATGGGAAAATTACTTTTTTTGTAACCATAATTTCGGGTGACTTTGGACAAAATGGGAATGCTTTGTTTTTCTCGATTGGCTACAAAATTCGTTATGAAGTGTTATCAACAATCAGTTAGAATAAGAAGAATTTGAGTATAGTTGGAACAAAAAAAATAAAGTTAAGTAATATTTACACCAGGGCTCGGAGTCGGTAAAAAGGTAACGACTCCGACTCCTTTAATTAAATAATGGTTTTTACTTATTTACACACTTAATAGTTTTTGTTCGTTTTGAATTTTGAAGTAACGATGATTTGAAATTTTCAATTCTGGCCGAAACGAGAATCATTCAAAATTTTTTTTCCCGAAAATAGAATTAAAAAAAAAATGTGTACAGTAAAAAGTCGGAGTCGGAGTTGGAACCGGAGTCGTATGTTTTTGTGCCGACTCCACTTTTGCTTAAATGGCCTGGTACACCTACGAATTTTTTTTTTATAAATACCCCTTCTTATGCACAAGGGGTAAAATTCGATATGTTTACTGACCCCTATTTCTATAGTATGCATATATAAGATAAGCGTGAAATGCAATACCATAAGAAAAACTAAAGTTAGGGCTTGTATCTTGGAAACTAAAAGTGATATTAAAACTCTAAATACACCAATCAATTCTACACAAAAAAGTGCTTTAAGAAACCGCAAACAAAAAGTACCTATCTACTTTAACAAAAAAGTTATAGCCATTTAGAGAAATTCCGAATTTTCAGTTTTTTGGGTATACCGCCTAAACCACATAGAATTATGAATATTTTTTGATGTAGTAATACTCACCCCTTTCATACAAATAATTCATCTCATTTAACCAAACCTGTAACTCTTATAGATACTGAGATCCCCATGCTGTAAAAGTTATCTGGGACACCCGGTATATGCATACTATAGAAATAGGGGTCAGTAAACATATCGAATATACCCAATGTAGAAATTTGAAAAAAAATATATGTGTTTGTGCATACGAAGGAGTATTTATGAATAAAATTTCGTAGGTGTACCAGGCCATTTAAGCAAAAAAAAAATATTTTTTTTAATTTTTAATTTCAAAATTTTTATTTATTTTTAATGGGAGATTTAAAAAAAAAATGATATGATACTATAGTATAAAAAATTTATAGTATACATTTTTTTTTTCGAAATTACGTTTTTCAAATTTTCCGGAAAATTAGTGGGGGCAAAGGCCCAATAGTTTGCAGAAGAGTAAGGTAGAGTGCCATATTATGGAACGATTTTCGGTCACTTTTTGTTTGCGCTCTTAAAAAACTTTAATAAGTTATTAAAATGGAATATTTTAATGCTTAATATGATCGGCCTATGTTTCCTCTATAACGTCCTGCTTCCAAAATTCAATTAAATATAATATTTTTCACACAATAACAAAAAAAGTGAAGGATCTAATGTCTCCAATTATGAAACATGATTTTTTCACTGGCGCCCTTGTTTCATAATTGATTCACCTGTTATGGAACATATCAGTTTTCCTTTTTTAAGTTATTTTATTATCTATTTTATTGAATTTTATGATTTTATTGATTTAATTAATGGAATATTTATCAAGTTAACGTTAATATTAATTTTATTGTTATTTATTTAAATCATTACAAGCAATTAAATAATTTACATTGATTTGATATTATTTAATTCAATAATAATAAATTAAATATATAATACTAGCAGTTACTCGCGGCTTCGCTCGCGTAGATTTCGAAACCCCCACCCTCGTGGTTTTTTCCAACAGGGTGGGAGGTTGACAGGGTTGAAATATAAAAAAATGCTTTGCTTTTTATTCATTATATAAAATTGTGAATATCTCGGCTCCTGTGCGAGATACGGGGTTGATTTTCCCCCTAAAACCCCCACACCCAGCGGTATTTTTCTCGCCGGATCGAGTGAAACTAATTACAACCCTTCATGATTGACAGGGGATGAAATATTATTTTCTTTATTCATTATACAAAATCGTGAATATCACGGATTGTAGTTAAAAATTGCAAAAATTCACCCTTTATCTACCCCCGCTATTAGGGGTTGAATTTTATTTGTTTGAGTATTTATTTTAATTTTCAAGTAAATCCGACCAAAAATTATTTTTCCCTTACAGATTTTTACACTACAATTTAACCCTCGTAGGGGTTAAATTTCGAAATATCGATTCTAAGTGGGTGCTCACGTCATAAAAAGAAGAATCCCCTGAAATTTCACGTTTCTAGGTCCAGGGGTTTCGGCTCGGCGATGATGAATCAGTCATTAATATTATTGGTGGCCCAAGTAAAACGAGACGGGTGCGCTTTTGGTCATTTAAAATAAGATTTTGAAAAAAACTCGAACACGTCGATTTTGCTTTCAAGGGGGACATCTTTTGCTATAAAATTTTTCGAAGAATCTTTTCAACCCTCAGCGCTATGAACACAACCCTTAAAATTTTAAATAGCATGATTGGGTAAGTGATACCTCATTTGAAAGGTTTTTTCATTCTGAATACGGTGCTTTTTGATTTTTTCAAATCTGTTAAGTTTTAGTCAAGTTATTTACATTTTGAATTCCATAAATGCAATGATTTTCTGATCAAAAACAAATATTTACAGCTAAAATTCAAAACAAAGTTGGCTTATTTTCTTATCAAATAATTAAAAAAACACCCAATTTGGCCATTTATTGAATTAATTAAAGTTTTGGATGTTGGTAATTTTTTTTGTAATAAAATTTTTTTAAATTTTTTAATTAATTCAATAAATGTCCAAATTGGATGTTTTTGAATTATTTTATAAGAAAATAAGCCTACTTTGTTTTGAATTTTAGATGTAAATATTTGTTTTTTGATCAGAAAATCATTGCATTTATGGAATTCAAAATGTAAATAACTTGACTAAAAATAAACAGATTTGAAAAAATCAAAAAGAACCGTATTCAGAATGAAAAAACCTTTCAAATGAAGTATCACTTGCCCTATCATGCTATTTAAAATTTTAAGGGTTGTGCTCATAGCGCTGAGGGTTGAAAAGATTCTTGCAAAAATTTTATAGCAAAAGATGTCCCCCTTGAAAGCAAAATCGACGTGTTCGAGCTTTTTTTCAAAATCTTATTTTAAATGACCAAAAACGCGCCCGTTAAGACACTTAGTTGCAAACAATACTTGTTTCATGATAGGAAAAAGTAAGGTTATGTCGAGTACCTATCATGGTACACTTTTTTAGAGTGTTTCATAAATAGGAGACTAATGATAATTAACGTTCCTAAAATAAAACATGTATTTATCAATAATTAATTTACTCTAATCTATAAAATAATTATATCATTTTATTCCTTAATGTCCCATCTATAATTTGAAGTATCATTTATACATCGTAAAGTACTTGAAATATTAAGAAACACATGAAAATAGTAAACTATAAATCAGTACATTTTTACCACTTTGGTGTTAGCAAATACCAACTTTTAGGTAGGTTATGATAAAATATTTTTTTTCGATTACTTGTATTTAAGTCATGTTTCGGGTTTTGTACTATAATTAAATTAAAAGGTTCAATGATGCTATATTAATTTTTTTAGTACAGAAAACGAAGTATGAATATTAATAAAATTGATCAATATACGAGTGTTTCATAGGAGGCGCTGTTTTCCAAGTTGTTCCATAATACGGCACTCTACCTTACCTTTTAGTCATACTTTTTTATAAAAAAATGTCGATCCAACTTTCCTCAGGGGCAGATCGTCCATGCTTACACTTCCATGCTCTTTATTGTCACAGGCCCAAGTACAAGTAGACCAAAGAAAGAAAAGTCAATAATGTGCGTGCCCAACAAGCACTTGCCCGTTTTATTTACCATTAGTTTTATTTCGTTTGATATCATTCACACAAACAGCTACTCTCATATCTCTGAAATTCGAGAGTCGTCGTAACTCGGAAATTATGGTCTTTCGGCCTTTGCGGCAATTAAGACTTTTGTTTGACATGTTAAGAGCTGTAACATCAAAATTTCAGAAAAAATAACAGAAACCACTATTTCGTAAAGAAAGTGTGGTGTCCTTTCCAACAAAAAAGATTCTAAGTGCTTAATTCATAGATCCAGAATTTGTAAAGATATGTTCTTTTAAAAATCTTTATAAAATTGTAAATTTTCCAAAATCCAATTTCTATCAAAATATTTAAACGAACATATCTTTAAAAATATGAATCTAAGAATTGAGCATCCAAGATCTTTTTTATAGGAAATTTAATTATCTACAAAATATTTATGTGAGAAAATAAAATAAAATCATGCGAAAGTAAAAAAAAGTAATTTTTCCCAAGTTAATCAAATGGGAGAAAGACTCGATTTGCACCGTTTACAGGTTTGATCTACAGGTCTAAAATTTTCGTTGAATCCAAAGCTACAACATAGGTTAATGGGCCCGAGAATACATTATAAAAATGTTTTATAAGATAAGCTTGTCCTTAAAATCTCTAATACGTTACCGAAATGTGATATGTTAGGCCATACAATTTTTTCAATCCAAGGTACGTAATTTGAGATTCTTGTATATACACTGGGAACATTGGCAATACCACAAAGATAACCAAATGAACTTAGTCCAACAACAGTGTACATACAACGGAATTTTGAATGATACATTTGGAGTGGTGATCCATCTGAACCCTAAAACAACATATATGTACAATGTACATATAATTAAAACGATATATTCTTCATTACGTTGTCTAGTACAACTTATATAGAATGGAGATTGGCATGTCTTCAGAGAAAGGCACAAAATCCTCTCCGGAATACAAAAATACGAATCTTGAAAAGTTATGAATCGATTTTGAAATATAATATGTATAAATCCGGAACATCTATAAGGGTTTCGCAAGTCTCTTACATCATAATAAATACGAATTTCTTTTGGAAGCCCTTAATAAAAATAGGTACCCACGCGGATGGTAACTATACAAGAAAAAAAACTACTTGAGCCAAGATAATCCTTGTTTTATTATATAACGAAAACAAATTATTCTGTTTGAAACAATATTTCGAAATAATATTTTCTCTTATTTTAGGTAAATTTTTTTATGCGTGTATCTAATTGTAAGTAACGAAACTATAAAAAGTGTGGTTTTTATCTTAACTAAGACAAGGAAATATATCGAAAATGAAGGATTTTCTTTTTCATTTTATTTGGTACAAAGCTTTCAGGGTTAGGAAAGGGAAAAATAATGGAGATAAAATTTTTGACCTTGGGTGGAATGTATTTTTTTCTGTAAAATACGAATATGCAAAAAAGAAATAGTTTTCCATTAAAAAATTAAGTTGACCTCAAAACGAACTTCAAACCTACACTCAAGGTCAAAATTGTTACCTCCATTATTGTCCCCTCTTCTAGCCCTGAAACTTTTGTGGCAAATTTTCTGAAAAACATTAATTTTCGAGATATTTGTCTCAATTTACCATAAATAGACCACCAGCTATATAGACCCTAGAGACTCGAACACTGGCGCCGACTACCACGGGGGCTTGCCCCCCCCCCTGTGCAGCTGAACTCTAGTTTCTTTTAAATTAAAGATACTTTTGTCAGTAAGATTTTTACTTTAAAAAAAGGTGTAAATATTCAAATACTTGTCACTTGAGTAAAAATGATCACTAAAAATTTCTTCAAAAAGGAAATTAATACTAAAACATCTTTTATTTCTATTAGTTATATCAACAGCTTTAAAAAAAATTCTACGACTTTTCTACACTTTACTATATTTTCAGTTAAAATCGTCGTTTACGTTTCATGTGCCTCTGTAAATTAAAAAAAACTAATGTACAAATAAAAAAAAGATTTCAAAGATATAAATTTCCACTTTTCAATTATTTCAATTAATTAAAGTTTGATCGATTTTTATCGAAACTACAATAATTTGATGAAAATTTTTTTTTTCACATTATTAGTTGCGTTTCTGAAATTTTTGTCGTTATTACGAAAGTTGGATATTGCACATATTTTAAGGAAATTTTTTGCATCCCCCCCTCCCAAAAAAAACCTTATGAAAATCTCGCACCCCCCCCAGGTTAAATGAAAAGTCGGCGCCTATGGACTCGAAGTTATTAAACAAAAATTCTGATTTTACCCGGCAAAGTTCGTTATTTGGATATGGACTTCCAGCACATATTTGTGATGATACAATCCCATTCCTCAATCTTTTATTATTCTTGTTATTAAACACAGCATTACATTCTTCATTACTATACTTTTGTAAAGTAGCCTTCATCATATTGTCTGCAGGTTGTAAATCGGTTATCCTCCAACCAGAATTAATCAAATTCTGACTAGAAAATTCCTGCAATGTTTGAAGACAAGCAGGACGTATATAAGATGTAAATGTTACAGCTTTGTCTAAACGAATTATAGCGATATCGTTATACTTTTGTGAACCTTTGTAATCAGGATGGACTGATATTTTTTCAACATTAAAATCTTGTATTTGCGCATCGTCATTAGTTGATTTGATAACTAACTCTCCAAGACGAACACGTTTTGGTTCACCTCTAATAATAACAAATTAACTATATTAATATATTGAAACAACATTTATGTCCAGTGCTGGATATTATTACACAGGTTTATACGGTTTTGGACCCGATAAGTCAAAATATGTTTTTGTGGTAATTTTAGGCGCTGGTTACGAATTCGCAATCCGTTTGATTTAATTCAGTGGTCCCCAACCCTATGCCCGTGGGCACCATTGTGCCCGCCGACCGTTTTACGTGTGCCCGCCGCTGACTGTGAACGAAAAAAAAGTTTTCAATTACATGTAATTTATTTTTTATTTTTAGTAACTAATTAGAGAAATATAAACGTATGTATTTGGAAAAAATATTTGTTTATAAATATATTAGGGGAAAGCAGGTAGGATTCGTACACAAGGAGCATTCGTACAGTGATGATATCTATGCTATCTAATACATTTACATGTTCGCGTTTGTATGGGTGACTCCCCCTCATACGCAAAGGGTACCTGCGGGGCGGGCCGATAGTACGGCCACCGGCTTCGATGGAGCAAGCCGATATGTATTTTCGCTCTGCTTAGGTATTTTTTGTTTTCATCTTTGAACACGCTTTGCTGGTATAAGTAATGCTCGAATTATAAAAGTGATGTATTATAGTTTATGCCTTAAAATCTAGTTTAATATTTAAATAGTCATTTTAGTGTAACTATAACGGTAATTTTTATTCCAAATTAATTTGTTGATTTCTCGGGTTGGGGTACCTTCGTACAGTTATGAGTGGGGTAGATTCGTATTGTACGAATCCTGCTCTACTAGATACCTAATACCTCTACTTGTAACTATAGGCAATTCTGTTCACATTTCACGATTAACACAATTCTATTTTATGTTTTAGGTGGCTGCAAAAAGATTGTTTACCAAGAATTAAATTAAAAATCTTATATATTTATGTTTAAGCAATTATAAGTACTTTAAATACAATAATTGTTAGATTACTACATGAAGGCTGATTCTGTGTTAACTTTGACCTCAATAAATGAATTTAATACATTGAATAAATGGCATTTTCTTTGACTGTACGAAGCTACCCCATGCATGGGGTGCCTTCGTACGTTTTTCATTTTTTAGGAAAATTGCCGTAGCTTCCCCATGCTGTTTTATATGAAAACAACACTTCATAGTATTAAAGCCAGATATATGGGTAACATAGCGGTATTAAAATAATTTAGTAATAGCTAATAGTTTATTTTTTGTAAGGCTCAGAGTAAAAAGTGTACGAATCCTACCTGCTTTCCCCTATATCATTTTACATTTATTCTCTCAAATTTATAACGTATATCGTAAAGTACAATCAGAAAAATATGTAACCATTTAATTTTTTTTCTGACTGTACGCAATTACAAAAAAACACTTACATTAATTCTAAAGATAAATTAAAAGTAATTTGTTGATGTAGATTTGTTAATAAAAAACATTTTTGCATATATCAAACATTGCACAAATTCGTTCAACAATATTATAAACAATGATCAAAGTTTTATGAATAGCATTTTTTACCAGTCACGGCTTACGTAGGAACTAAGAAATATATGAAAAAATGCCTCTGAACCTTTTTGTAGATTACAAAATTTTCCATCAAAAAGTCAGCAAGAGCATACGTCTGACTTTTTTAGTTTAGGCGTGAGAAACGCCTGAGTGTCTGAATCAAAATCGCGATTTTATGTAGACACCTTTAAAAAATAAACGGTGCCCGCCGCCCAACCGGTATTCTAGAATGTGCTTTTAGGTACAAAAAGGTTGAGGACAACTGATTTAATTAGATAAATGATTGAGTCATTTTTAGCATTTTTCATAATTTTTCATAAATTGTCATTTTATTTGAAAAAATACCTAAAATCCGAAATGAAACACAGTGGCACTGTCGTTTATAATTTTGTCAGTTTCATGTAAAGGGTGTCCCAATAAGAGTGCCTGATTTAATTTAAATAAAAAACTCATATTTTACTGAGCGAGTGGTGATTTTTTTATTGCATTGTAAAATAGACATGTTCCGATTAATTATGGAATAAAAAATCCGGCAAATGGCCCCCGCGAATCGGAATACAGACCCTTGCTCTTTTCATGAAATTTGCAATGACGTTCTCACAGAGATCCGGCTCTATCTCACCGATGACGCGTTGGATCTCGGGCTTGAGCTCGCGAATAGTCCGTGGCGCATTGGCATAGACGTAAGATTTCACAAAACCCCAAACGCGACAATTTTGTTTGTTAACGAACCCGTTCAAATGAAAATAAGATTCATTGCTGAAAATATTTTTTTTTTGAAAAATCGGCTTCCACTTCATTTTGCTCCACCAACCGTTCAATGAATCGTCGGCGCTGTTCATGGTCTGCTGGTTTGAGCTCCTGAGTGAGCTGAACCTTATAGGGATGCAGATAGAGATATTTCTTAAGAATTCGCTGTGTGGTGCTTCTCGAAATTTGAAGTTGTTGAGAAGTTGATGTTTCCAGGTGTTCGACAACATTCTCGTTTACAGCAGTGATGTTTTCGAGAGACCGGCCGGTACGCCGACGCACAGAAGACTTACTGCCTATAATCAACCCATTTTCCTCAAATTTATTGATTACTCTTGACACATTTAGTACATTTTCACGACCGAAAATTCCGCGAAATTTTCGAATAATGGGTTTTCACTATGATAACGCGTTGTTCGTTTGTGTAGCGCTCCATAATTAATAATCGGAACATTCGTTAATGCCGATTTTCAAATTTCAGAGCTGCCTCTTGCATAGGAAAAAAATGGCGCAACATTTAAATCAGGCATTCTTATTGGGACACCCGTTAGAAGAGATAATCGCTAACAATAAGCATACTCTCATTCTAAAAACCCTTTATTTTTTTCTCGATTCTTTGTAAATCTTAATTTGTTCATTGCTAGATTTCCCAGGGAATAAATTGAAATGGGAATGAAGAAAACGAAATTCGAGCTCATTTTACGGTAATTCCTTAAAAGATTAGCGATAATTCGTCTGTAGTCGTAACTTTTTCTTTTAATGAGGAAGTTTCGAATGATGCCAATACTGTTATTTCTGTGACCGATTAATTTTTCGTAAAGTTGTCGTCTTTAATTAATTTTTTTATATCTGGTCCGACAAAAACTCCTTTGATTTTTCACGCAGGAAATGTTGGGAAACAGCTAACTACCAACATACGAAATCACAAATAATTGATTTGATGCCGGAAAACGAGCAACATATTTGAATTCAGCGCGTAAAAATATGCAAAAAAAAAAACACTTTTATCTTATCGGGTCAAAAAATTTACCGATATTTGTAAACCTGTGTTATTTATAACTAAAATAATAAATACATACAAGCGACTAGTGGCACAATGAGCGGCTGTAAGTACATATCTTTCACTTATTAGAAATCCATTGCAATTCCAAGATATGGAATCTGTTTCTCCGAAACCAATTAAAGCCTAAAATATAATAAATGTATTTATTAACGATTTGTGTTTGTGACAACTGTAGCTATCAATTCCATTTCAGAAAATACCCAATTTTCTCTACTTCATTAAACTGTTCTATAAAATACAATCTCATTATATCAATTAATAAGTATAGTAAATCTTTGAGTCTTACGACATGAGGAAATTCTTTAGGCTTTGCCTTAATTAAATCTGGTACATATTCTTGCTGGAAGTTGCAATCACTTGCTATTGATCCATATTCATTACATTCTGCAGAAAAAATCAGTTTATAATTAATTACAAACAATTTAAATTCTAGTTTTTACAAACAGATTTAAATTATACAGTTTTTATAATTATTATATTTATATTTTATAAATAAATATAATACAAAATGTATAATATCTATTATTTTATATATTCTATAACTTACTTTGTTCACTAATAGGTAAGAACTTGATCATACCTGAAAACAAATAAGTTTTTTACACATGATGTAATTAAAATAATAAAATACATATAATACATATTATTATATATTATGGGGTATACTTTTATTCATATAATTTTTATTATATAGTTTTATTTTTAATCTCTTAGCTGCCACTTTGATATACTAGGCGCCCCACATTTTTTTAACTCAAATGTAAGCTGTTTACATTTTACAAGGTTTAAAATTTTTTAAATATATTAAATATTACATATCTTTTAACCCTCGGAGCCTCTTGGGGGTCAATTTGACCCATACACCGACTTTGATCGTGAATAACGCTCAGGTATGTTAAATTTTTCGCGATTTTTTTTAAGCATGTTGAATACTTCAAAGGTATGTGTAACACTTATAAATTCATTTACCATGAGTCAAAGTATACCTTTGAATTTTGGTAAGTCAAAAGGTTCCGTAGTTGCGGAATTATAGGCGATCAAAAAGTAAGCAGGGTCAAATTGACCCAGAGTGTACTAGTAGGTTGAAAAAATAGGTGTGTACTCCGATGGTTAAATAACCAATTGGAGTGCATTCCGTATCGTTCGAAAATGATAGAAGAATTTTATTGAATTAAAATATTCGATACCTTACGAGTAGTTAGCATTTTAGTGTCTGGGGTACGAGGTGACCCCAGTGTGACAGGCATGGGCGTACCCAGCAGTTTGTTCAAGGGGGGGGCAATATTTTTTTTTTATAAACCGATTTAGTGTGTTTCACCAAGGACCCCACAAAAATAGAGGGCGGGTGATCGAACAGAAGGGTTATTAACCTTTTTAGATATTGAAGTGCAAAACAATGTTGTGTACTATCCTCATAAATGGGTAATATTGTAAATAAACATTCAGTAATTTTTCCTTTTTTTCTTAAATATTCTATCGTTTCTGTGCTACGCTATCTAAATGCTAAAGTAAAAACAAAAAATGTTAACTTTTTCATTTCTTCTTGAATTTTGGTCGCAAACTTTTTTTCAATCGTAAATTTATATTTATCATATAGAAAACAAAATCATCTACAAAAGTGTACTCTAGTTGTCGGTTTTAGTGGGTTTCATTTATTCAATTTTTTTTCTATTTTAGGTAAAACAATCGATCTAATTTGACTGGTCTATAACTCGATAAATATATTAATAGTTCAAATGTAAAAAAATAAAATTAACATTTTTTTAATACAAAAAGGAAAATGACAGTTTAACCGCTTCTGGATCAAAAATATAGATTAAATATCAAATGTACATCAAATAATAATAATAGAACAACTACCTAAATCGATATGGCGCGAAGCGCGATTTTTTTTAAGTTAACTCATTTAATCGTAACTCTTAACGTGACTCAAACGTGAGGTCTGAATGAAAATTTAGAAATATCTATAAATTTTAACTCTTCAATTTCATAAATGCAGTAGTACTTAGGCACATAATTAACCAGCTAAATGTATGGCAGATCAGGTCCAGGGGGGGGCAGCTTCCTCTCCCTGCCCCTCCCCCTTCGGTATGCCCAGTGTGGCAGGTATGTTATTCTGGAGATGTGGAACAGTTAAGGATTAAATACCTAGTCTACTAACGTTACGAAATTAAAATAATTTAAATATTTTTTTGTTGTTGATTATATCATAATAGTTTAAAAATAAGTTATTTATTTAAAAAGAATGGTTTAGTAAAACTTTTTCTGAGAAATTATTAACTTCCCAACAGGAAGTTATTATAATCAGTCCGATAATCACATTTTGTGTGTCATTTTTTTCCTACACGAAATCTCGCAAATAAAAAATGAGATTGACTTCGTTGGGAAGCCAATCGAAGCGTCTTGCCGTGAATATGATCTGAGAAAAATTTAATCGAATTCGGTTCAGCCGTTTTTTTTGTTAGAACAAAAAGACTGCAAAACAAAATAGATTTCAGATTTTTTTTAAAAAGATTTGTCGGATCTAATTTATTTTGTGGCAATCGATACTTTCAAATACTTTTAAAACCCTCTATATAATACATGTTAATTAAATAATTTAATCAATTAGAAAATAATCTAGACGCGTATAAACTGTACCTTTAAGGCAAGGTTACTAATAGGCTATTGATTATACCGGAAAATAATAGGTAGAAAGGAACAATTGCGTTAAAGGGTTTTTATTGTTTAATATGTTTGTTTGACACCTACAGATGATAAAAACACAAAGTGCTACTAAATTCACCCTTGCGTTTTTTAGGGAGGGGTTAAACTAGTAACTTTTCAATGTTTTAAGTATAACTCGAAAACTAAGCAGACATTGAAAATTTTACAAGAATGATTTTTATAGAAAATTAAATTTCCCATCAAAATAGGTTTTTTTAAAAATTAAAAAAAAAATTTATGCAAGAAATATTTAAAAAGCAAATCGAAAAAATATAAAAAAATTACAATTTTTTACTAAATTACTCATAATTTTTTTCTAAGTAAAGATAGGTATAGTACATGCTTTGGAGAAAAAAAATTAGAGGTCACGCCCGTTTAAATGTTGAGTCGAAAAGTTTTTTTTTTATGAAAATTGGCTGAGCTATAGTAATTCAAAGTTTACCATTTTTTGTCATTTCTTGTCAAATCGTAACTTAATGGCAATTGATTAGAGGTTTTTGAAAGGAACAATTACGTTAAACGGTTTTTATTTTTTTATATGTTTATTTGGCACCTACAGATGATAAAATCACAAAGTGCTACCGAATTTACCCTTGCGATTTTTAGGGGGGTTCAACTAATCACTTTTCAATGTTTTAAGTATAACTCGAAAACTAAGCGGAATTTGACTTTTTTCACAAGGATAATTTTTTTTAGAGAATTAAATTTTCCATCAAAATAAAGGATTTAAAAAATGAAAAAAAAATATTTTTTTTTAATATTTCTTGCATCATTTTTTTTTTAATTTTATAAATCATCTATTTTGATGCGAAATTTAATTCTGTATAAAAAATTAACCTTGTAAAATTGTCAATATCCGCTTAGTTTTCGAGTTATACTTAAAACATTGAAAAGTGATTAGTTGAACCCCCCTAGAAAACGCAGGGGTAAATTCGGTAGCACTTTGTGATTTTATCATCTGTAGGTGTCAAACAAACATATAAAACAATAAAAACCGTTTAACGTAATTGTTCCTTTCAAAAACCTCTAATCAATTGCCATTAAGTTACGATTTGAGAAGAAATGACAAAAAATGGTAAACTTTGAATTACTATAGCTCATCCAATTTTCATAAAAAAAAAACTTTTCGACTCAACATTTTAACGGGCATGACCTCTACTTTTTTTTCTCAAAGCATGTACTATACCTATCTTTACTCAGAAAAAATTTATGAGTAATTTAGTAAAAAATTGAAAAAATTGTGATTTTTTGATATTTTTTCGATTTGCTTTTTAAATATTTCTTACATAATTATTTTGTTTTTAATTTTTTAAATCATCTATTTTGATGGGAAATTTAATTTTCTATAAAAAATCATTCTTGTAAAATTTTCAATGTCTGCTTAGTTTTCGAGTTATACTTAAAACATTGAAAAGTGACTAGTTTAACCCCTCCCTAAAAAACGTAAGGGTGAATTTAGTAGCACTTTGTGTTTTTATCATCTGTGGGTGTCAAACAAACATATTAAACAATAAAAACCCTTTAACGCAATTGTTCCTTTCAAAAACCTATAATCAATAGCCTATAACTACGGGGTTAAAACGGGGTGTCAAAGATTATATTAAAAAAATTGTTTTGTTCGCATTTAATTGAATCTTATCATACATACGATCATATTGACGCGGCTTACGCCCAGAAACCATGATCCATAAAAACAAAGAAGATGCACTGAACTGTTGAGGTTTTTACAATAATACGTCACTTGAACACAACTATTTCATATTAACGCCCAAGAGTGCGTCAACGCACACTAGATATTTCGTTTGTTTATTTTCAACTAAACATAATCAATAAATTTTTTTAATATGTCTATTCGTTAGATAGACTCATAAACAATAAAATGAGAGTAAAGAAATATTAATAAATTTTCCAAGTTTCTTATATTTATTGAAATTGTAAACATGTGCGAAATTTGTCATTTTTACGTGTTTTTAAATATACAGGCTGTCCCATTTTAATCTATCACCCCCCTAAATTTTTTTTATCTATCAATTAAATCAAAAAATGCTTCAAATAAAAGTTGTTTGGTTTTGAGGGGGACCCAAAATGGCGTTATTAATTTTTTATTTTTTGGACGTCTTCATGGTCAAATAGGCCCAACTTTTTTTTTTCAAATGGAAACCTATATTTTTTATTACAACATCTTATTGTTTGGAAAAAAACAAGTAGCTTTTGTTTCAAAAAATTTTTTGTATGACTTCATTTTTTTTTAATATTCAACAAAATAATTTTAGATTTTAGATTTTTACTAATTTTTTACTCAAAACCCATTAACTTTAGAGGAAAAGTGTAAGAAACAAAAAATGTTTATTTTAATATGATATAACTAGGAAAATTATTTCAGATTTTTTTATTTTATTTTTTATTTGCTTTAATATTTTGAAGAGCAAAAGTTAACAAAAAAATCCTGATATAATTTTCCTAGTTATATCAGATTAATAAAAACATTTTTTGTTTTTTACGTTTTTCCTCTAAAGTTAATGGGTTTCGAGTAAAAAATTATTAAAAAACTAAAATCTAAAATTATTTTGTTTAATATTAAAAAAAAATGAAGTCATATAAAAATTTGTTTAAAACAAAAGCTACTTGTTTTTTTCCAAACAATAAGATACCGTAATAAAAAATATAGGTGTCCATTTGAAAAAAAAAAGTTGAGCCTAATTGACCATGAAGACGTCCAAAAAATCACAAATTAATAACGCCATTTTGGGTCCCCCTCCAAACCAAACAACTTTTATTTGAAGCATTTTTTGATTTAATTGATAGATAAAAAAAATTCTAACAAAAATAATATAATTATTCTATTTAGGCAGAATGAAAGAAATTCTCTTCTTTTACCAAACTTATATGATAAAAATTAAAATAGAAGTTTTATAACATTAAAAAAAAGTATTTTCATAATGTTTCATTGACACACCTCTGGGCGTAAATGGGTTTAAAATAAAACGGGCAAGTGCTTGTTGGGCACGCACATGATAGGGTTCCGTAGTCATTCTCACTACGATTTATAAAAGAGTTTTTCAAAATTTTCGTGACCAAAGGGTTAAAATCAAAAAGTCATTTGGCTTTTATTATTGCATTTTAGGCGACCTATCAAATGACACCTCACTCAATAGGGTAAATGAAAAAAATGTGAATTAAGTTTTCAATCTATGATAGGGGGGTCCAAAATATTTTTGACAATGTTCGTTATAATTTTCAGTGAAAGTACTAATTAAAAGCTACATTCTGAATTTTTTTCAGATTTTTTGAATCGATAGTTTAGAAAATAGAGGGGGGGGGGATGCTCTGACAGCGACATTAAAAAAAAAATTTCGTGACTGAAGGGTTGAAATCAAAAAGTTATTTGACATTTTTTATTGCATTTTAGGAGACCTATTAAATGACACCCCACTCAATGGGGTAAGTGGGGAAAAAAATGAGAGTTCACTTTTCAGTCTATAGAAGGGGGGTCCAAAATATTTTTGACAATGTTCGTTATAATTTTCAGTGAAAGTACTAATGAAAAGCTATATTCTGGAATTTTTTCAGATTTTTAAAATTGATAGTTTAGAAAATAGAGGGGGGGGACGCTTTTTTAACGACTTTGGAGAGCAAATACATCGTGATTAAAGGGTTAAAATCAAAAAGTTCTGATACATTTTTTGTTGCATTTTAAGAGACCTTTCTAACGACACCCCACTCAATGGTGTAGGTGAAATTTTTTTTTTGAAAACACTTTTCATTTTATGAAAGGGGGGTCTAAAAAAATTTTATTTTCAAAAATCTTATTATTTCTGTTTTTGGGTCATCAATCTACGACCGTATACCAAATTTCATCTTATTATCTCAAAATTTTTGAAGACGGATGGACGGACGGACGGACGGACATGGAGAAACTATAAGGGTTCCTAGTTTTCTACGGAACCCTAAAAATGGAAACAAAAGTCGGTCCGTCGTTAAACCGATAAAATTCTCCGAAAATATTGTAAACAGAAAGTCATTAAAAGCGATATTTCGTTGTAAGTGATGTCGTTATAAACGGTATACCGGGTGTCCCAGATAACTTTTCCAGCATGGGGATCTCAGTATCTATAAGAGATACAGGTTTGATTAAATGAGATAAGTTATTTGTAAGAAAGGGCGGAATATTACTACATAAAAAAATATTCATAATTCTATGTGGTTTTGGCGGTATACCCAAAAAACTGAAAATTCGGAATTTCTTTAAATGGCTATAACTTTTTTGTCAAAGTACTTTAGTTTTTCTTATGGGCCACTAAGTTGGCTATGGCATATTTGAACGTGTTTTTTACTCTACTTTTCCACTATATGTCACTTGCCATACTTATTGTCGAAAAAAAATTATAATGTATTTTTTTTTAAAGTTAATTGTTTTCAAATACTTATTTGTTATTTTGATTGTTGTTATTGTGATTTTTGTTTACAATTTTTGTTTTTCATGGCTCATTTAAATGTTTGTAATAAAATACTTAGTAATTATCACTGGCATTTAGTACATCGACTTATTTTCCATAATAAGTATGGCAAGTGACATATCGTTGTAAAGTAGAGTAAAAACACGTTCAAATATGCCATAGCCAACTTAGTGGTCCATAAGAAAAACTAAAGTTAGGGCTCATAACTCGGAAACTAAAAGTGATATAAAAAATCTAAATACACCAATCGATTCTACACAAAAAATTGCTTTGATAAACCGTCTACAAAAAATATTTATCTACTTTGACAAAAATGTTATAGTCATTTAAAGAAATTCCGAATTTTCAGTTTTTTGGGTATACCGCCTAAACCACATAGAATTATGAATATTTTTTTATGTAGAAATACTCACCCCTTTCTCACAAATAATTCATCTCATTAAACCAAACCTGTATCTCTTATAGATACCGAGATCCCCATGCTGGAAAAGTTATCTGGGACACCCGGTATTATAACAGGCAATTATATGGGATTCAGCCGGGACTTTTATTCTCGTCGTTATAACTGGTAGGTCGTATTAACCGATGTCGTTATAACCGGTTTCTACTGTATATTATATATCCAGACACTTAAGACACATTGGGGATACCTCAACTCTTTCCAAATGAACTTTGCCCGATGACAGTGTACATTTTCTTTAATAACTACATATAGATATTTATGTATCTTGTATTTGGTACTTACTATTAAACTGTGCTTTCGTGAAAACCAATAGGAACAACAAACAGAATATTTTAGTATAAACCATGTTAAGAAGATGTACCTATGTATGTGATTGTATTCCTGTACAATATTTCTACCAATGTACTTTCCAAACACTTATTATTAATATTAACTGTTTATCTCTAAACAAGGTTTATATGAAAACCACAAAACGGTATTAACCCTTTCGTGCCCAATTTTTTGTTGTTATCGATGTTGCTGATTTTTCTATCAATTCATACTTATCGAAGTATACTAAAACTCATTGGCGTAGCAAGGGGGGTGGGGCAGTTTTTAGTTAATAGTGTTCCAAAAAGTTATCCAAAATTGCAAATTGCTGCGAATTTTTTCTTCATGTTCACAACTGGGTCAGTCCGCAGTGACGGGTGTGACATTTCAACTCGGATTGGAGTTCATAATTTCTAAATAATACTAGTTAATAACATTGTTTTACCATTTTTCTGTAGATCTTAATGTAATACATGTATATTGAAAGAGTAAAATTTTTACAAAAAAATGCCAGCATTCAAAGCTCTGTGACGGGTGTGACGCCAACTATTGCAATTCTTGCAATCTCTATTCAAAATCTCAAAAGTTTAACGAATATATTGAAGTTACTTTATAACAATCATACTTTAATATGTTACGAATAAATTATTTTTTAGTAACACAAGAGCATCAGGTAAATAAGTAATCTATTTAACTGGTTATTACTCAACATACATTGTGACGGGTGTGACAGAAAATTGTGGCGTGTGTGACACGTTGAATAAAAGGTTACAATAAGAGTACTATTTGTGTGTTTAATTACTTATTGATATTATTAACTAATACCTATAACAATTATTTATTTATCAAATACATCAATAGAGTCATTAAATTTATAATAAATGCGGTCACACTTAGTCATTATTATTGGTGAGGGTAATTTTTTTTTAATTTAGTCAAACGTCACGTTTGATATGTAGGGGAACCCGGGGCGGAACGGGGTACCGGGGCGGAATGGGACGGAGACACGTGTCTTTTGCACACAATGTTTATTTCGCTGTGCTACACAGTAGCAAGTTGCCGTTTTTAGTGTAAGAGTGCATTTAGTGTGAATTCTACCGAATGTCCAAGAAAAAGCTTACAAATTACATATAAAGTCCAAAAATTTAATTAACATTATTGTCACACACATATATCTCGTATTGTGAGATTATCAGCGGGGTAGACCTAATATAGGACCGTAAATTGCAAATTTCGATGTTGGGGCGGCTTCGACACAAAAGGTTTAAATAACAGATACAATTTTGCGATGGCCTGATCAACCGTCATATTATTCCTCAATCTTATAGGTATTTACATAACAGGTTTATTTTCCCACAATCTCATTTATTAAATAAATGCATTCTGTAATAATTCCTTACGAAATTTAACACGGCGGGCGCGGTCCCAACCTCGCCAGATCTTATTAAATTCAGTCGCGATATAGCGACTATAATTTTGGAGTTTGATAACACTGGATATTTATATAATATAAATATTTATGTCAAATGAAAGAAAGACAAATACTCTGCTTAGTAAATGCACGGTGCTTCCTCGTGCTAAATTCATCAAAGGTAGTTAATTATTGAACAATTTAATTAGTCAAAGTAAATAGCAGTTTTAAAAAAACAAATGACGATTTTCTTAAGTCAAATTGACATAGATCTTTGTAAGGGAATATTTTACAACAAAAGTAGGTGACCTATATTATAGAGAATTGAATGCTCTACAAAAAAGGTTCTATACAATTTTCACGTAACATGTGTCTTTCTTGAGATATCTTCAAATCAAAAAATAAATATTTTGGGATGTCACCCCTCCCCCTTACACACGATTTTAATACTTTTGAAATGGGACCGTCCTCAAACCAGACCTAACCAATCAACCAAGTTTCATCAATATCGGTTCAGTGGTTCATGAGTTAAGCGTGTGACAAGGATTGGGCAACAGACAGACACACACACAGACAGACAGACAGACACGGAACAAAAAGTGTTTGTCTTGACCTAAAACGGATAGATCCGGTAAAATTTTTAAAATCGGAGAACAAATTTTTTTTCTCGTTTTAAAACGATAATCTTCAATATTGTGAGGAAGCAAAATTATAATTTTAAAAATGCACTGAGGAAGAAACAGCAGTTCCGAAACGTATGCAATAAATGAATTTATATATTGATATACATTTTGTTTAATTTGGTCAATAAACTCACAATTAATTTAAATATAATTAACATGGTCATTTATATAATCACAAATATGAGTACCTACTTATCTACATATACAGGATGATTCATTTAACCTGGAATTTTGTATATGTCGAGAACTAAGTAAAACTAGCTGTCGGATCCAATTTTACCCGGGGATATAAAATTAAACTATATAACGTATAATGCTGTGGGGTGCGATCCTTTAGGTCCACACAATCAACTTCCCAACATGGTATGACTAAAAATACTTGAATACTAATTACTTATTGTTTCCATAATTAATATTACTATGTTATAGTTTGTAAATATTTTTTTTAATATGTATATGAAAAATTTTAATGGAATTTATCAGAAATAAAACTCACCCTTTGTATTATGAATATTAGTTTTATAATATCCTAATAATGTCAATAATATAATGCACATTAAAAAAAAAACTAATCTGACAGTTTGAATTTTGAATTGTGTTGTTTCCAAGGCAACATGAATTATTAGATGTATTTATTAGTATGAAATTCAAATTTTGATGGTGGTTTTCATCCCTTTAATGGCTGTTTGGACCCATATAAAAAATAAATACTGAAATACACGTTTCATTATTTGTATTGTATAGTATTTATTCTAAGTTCCGACTAAATTCGACCAAGAAAAAAAATAAAAATAAAAAAACACCCTTTTTACCCCCGTGGGGGTTGAATTTCGAAAAATCCTTTCTTTCAGATCATATTCACGTCAAGACGCTTCGATTAACACCCCAACGAAGTCAATAGCATTTTTTGTTCGCGAGAATTCGTCCCGGAAAAAAATGACACGTACGTACGTACGTACATATGTACGTACGTACGTACACACACACACACACACACACACACACACACACACACACACACACACACACACAGACATTTTTCTGAAAATGGTGTCAATATACTCTAATGCCCTTGAAACATGAAAATATGTTAAAATTTTTGATTTCGATTTTCGGACCAATTACAATAACTCCCTATTGGGAAGTTAATAATGAAAAATGGTTCAGACAAAAGTTATAAGGTATCGAGAGGGTCAAATATTGGTGACCTTGAATTTCACCTTGATATTTATTTTCAAGGTCAAATGAAGGCCATCTTTGATTTTTTAAATGAGAACCTATATTTTTTATTGCATTCGTATTATACGGAAAAAACCTGTAACTTTTGAACAAAAAGTTTTTTTTAAATGTAATTTTTTGTTTTTAACGAAATTTCTATGCACTTGCTATTTGTTTCGTAAACTTGAAATTACTAAATAATTTTACTTTTAATAAAGCCAAATAATTCCAAAACTACGCCAAAAGTAGTTTTTAATCGACCGTATAAAAAGTAATATTATTTAGTAAATTGCAAGTGCATAGAAATTTCGATAGAAACAAAAATTTACAGTAAAAAAAAACTTTTAGAACAAACGTTACATATTTTTTTCCGTATAATACGAATATGCAATAAAAAATATAGGTTCTCATTTAAAAAATCAAAATTGACCTTCATTTGACCTTGAAAATAGATGTCTAGGTGAAATTCAAGGTCACCTGTATTTTACTCTCTCGATACCTTATAACTTTTGTCTGAACCATTTTTCTTTCATTTTTATGAATATAAAGTATAATTACTATATCTAAAGTGATTATTTACTATCATTAATAAATAAAACATTGGTTTATTGATAAAAATTAGAATAAGTAAAATATAATAAACACTATAGAAAATTACATAAGTATTCACTAATCTTAATTGCTTTCATTTAATATTTAATGTCAATATTAAAATTATAAAGTAAGTTCATTCACTGAGAATCATTTTGTATAAAAAAGTCTTGTACCGAACAGGGCAGATTTTTTTCTACAAAAAGACTTGTTTCAAAAACTTGCTTATAAAAGAACGTGTTTACAATTACATTGGTAGATAGCTAGTAGATGTTTAACTACATACATATGTGCATCGTATAAACATGGTTTACATTAATATATTGTGTTTTTTGCTCCCATTGATTATGATTAATGCGCAGGAATTAAATAGTAAGTAACATTCATATGTATATATATACAAGATATATAGTTTTATTTTTATACTATACCAACAACAAAAAAAGCATTTAAATTATTTGAATTTCATAATGTTAGTAGACTTAATATTAAATGATATACATATATTGTACTTTCGCATTTTTTATAATATTAAGTATTGATACAAAATAGTAAATATCTCGGCTCCTTAGTAAGATACTTTTTCCCCCTTAACCCCCCACCCTCGTAGTGTTTTTTCCCGTTAGATCGATTGAAAATAATTACCACCTTTCATATGTGACAGGTGGTGAAATATTTTAACCAAATTTAATTTTTTTCCATACAAACATTTCCACCCCGTTTCAATTTCTTAGAGGACGAATTTTTGGGATTCGAAGTAGCCTACGTCCTTTCTCAGGGTGTAAGCTATATCCCTGCCAAATTTCATCAAAATCGGTTTAGCGGTTTAGCAGTGAAAAGATAGAAAACAGACAGAGAGACAGATCCACTTTTGCATTCATAATATTAAAATCTTAAATATCTCGGCTTATTAAGTAAGCTAGGTTGTTGTTTTTGTTCCTTATAACCCCCACCCCCATGTTATTTTTCCCGCCAGATCGAATAAAACTTACTACAACCCTTCATATGTGAAAGGGGGTGAAATATATATATTTTCATTTGTTTTGGTTCACATTCATTATACAAAATCGTAAATATCTCGGTTTCTATGGGAGATAGGGGGTTGTTTTCCCCCCTAGAAACCCCCACTGCCGTAGTTTTTTCCCGCCGGACCGAATGAAAATAATTACAGCCCTTCATATATGACAGGGGGTGAAATATTAAAAAAAATCCCATACAAACATTTCCACCCCCTTTCAATATCTTAGGGGGTGAATTTTGGATTCGAAGTAGCCTATGTCCTTTCTCAGGGTGTAAGCTATCTCCCTACCAAATTTCATTAAAATCGGTTCAGCGGTTTAGCCGTGAAAAGGTAACAAACAGACAGACAGATACACTTTCGCATTAATATATTAGTATGGACTACTATGGAAGTATTGATGAAAAAAAGGATAATAGGATATTCGACATTTTCATTTTGATTGTTTATTCGGAAATATGTATGCAAATGTATTTAATTACGTACATACTGTTATATTTTTTAATTACAGTATACATACGAGTATAAAACTAATTTGGTATTTTTCTTTTTCAGGTATGGTTAAGCTCTTATCTATTAGTGAACAAAGTAAGTTATAGATAGGGAGCTTTGTACTAATTAACAAAACATAAAATTATAAATTGTACTTTTTATGTTTATATCATATCTATTGCAAACACGTACACTGTGCAATCTCTCAAATACGTATCAGAAAATCCCATGACACTCAGGCTTAATCAATTGAAATCTTTCTTTCAAGATTTGTTTTATTTTGGACAATTTAATAGAACATAAATTATAGATAATAATATTACCTACAATTTCTAACTTGACCGTTTTTCTCTCATTCATACTGTTTCAAAAATAATCAGAAAAATTCAAAAATTGACACCAGCAAACATCAATAGCGGTACGCGAGCTGTATTCATGTGAGGTCATGCGAATTGCTATCTTCGGATTTTGTCGTTTTCCGAGACAGCAATGCTATTGTCGTACGTTTCTGATCTGTCAATGGATTTACATAAGTATACATCCGTATCCGGTTAAATCTGCGTTTTTCAAAAATATCATATAGTCTTCCCATTCAAAAATTAATCTTAAATATAAAATTTCACCCTTCTATGATTTGTCATATCTGAATTACAGCGTCTACAGGTCAAAATAAATAATTACAGCGAAATCCGAATTTCGAAAAAGTCGGCTAAGGAGTAGATACTTATATACTATACTACATATTATTCGTATTATGAAATAAAATGGGCAAGTGCGTGTTGGGCACGCACATGATAGGGTTCCGTAGTTATTCTCACTACGAAGACGGACGGACATGGAGAAACTATAAGGGTTCTTAGTTTTCTATGGAACCCTAAAAAGAAGTCCGCACTATATTTAATGCAAAACAAAAAATCGCTAACTTTGTCAGATCTATCAAAGACAAATATGACAAATTTGACACAGCAGGCCTCTACGAAATCTCATGTAGTTGTGGCAGCGTGTATTTAGGACAAATCGGCAGATCTATACGAACAACAACAAATGAACACATAAGAGATATGAAGAACCAGCATGCAGCACGTCGCTAAGTCAGTAGTAGCTGAACATTCGATACTACAAGGCAATATAGTAGACACCAATGATGTCAAAGTCTTAGCCCGGTCCGATAAATTTTGGCCTAGGCTCTAAAAAGAAGCTATTGAGATTAATAAGAAACCTAACAATTATAATAGAGACATCGGCAGATGACATATAGGTACATAATATATGTAGTGAGTAAAGTAAGTGTAATGAAGTCGATTTTTTTCGAAATCCGGATTTTGGTGGAATTACCCATTATGACCTTCTCTGAATCCATTTTGACTATATTCGCTATGATGCTTGTGTGTCGATTTGTCTGTCGGTTGGTCTGTAGACGCTGCAACTCAAATACGAAAAAATCGTAGAAGGGTGAAATTTCATATTTAAGATTAATTTTTGTCTGGGAAAAAAACCTCTTATTTTGAAAACGATCTTTGCACCAAATACGGATGTTTACTGAGATCGTTTTTTTAATTTTTCGAATTACATTGAAACTGCGAATTAGATAAAAATGGCCAAGTTAAAAACTGTAGGTATACATTATTATCTATAATAATTAATGTTCTATTCATTTAAAAAAAAATTAAAATAAAACATAATTAATAATAGTTCACAATAGTCATGAGTGTCATGTGACTTTCTTATACGTATTACAGATATTAAAAAGTATACTTGTTTACATAGACTTTCTTATACGTAATACTGAGAGTGAACAGTGTGGCTGATTCTAAATAATTATTTAAAAAAGTATTTCTGGCTAATTGTAAATCAAAAATGTTGGAAAAAAATGTAGGAGGAATAAATTATAGATAATAACATATATTTTTATTAATTTGTTACATAATGTAGAGAATAATATTATCTATATACAATTTATAGTTTATGTCTCATTAATTTTATTCTATCTTTTATTAGTTGGTCAGAAATATGTTTTAATAAAATAAGAATCACGTAATTTATTAATTGTCAATAATACGTTTAAGAAAGTCCCATGGATATATAGTCGAGTCAATGAAGGTTTCTACTTCGGAACCCTCAGAAACATCACCGATTTTGATGAATTTTTTTTTAAATGTTCGTTATACTATACTATTTGAAACAGAAACATTCCAGCCGTCGGACTCAAAAAATTCTTTTTTTTTGCTCAAAAAAATTGTATATAAAAAATATAAATAAAAAATTTATAAATAAAAAATTTATAAATAAAAAATAATTCAACTTTATTTGTGAAAAGAAACACCGCGAATACACATTTCTATCAAAATTGTCAATAGACAAAAATTAAAAAAAACTTTTGGAAAATTTCGTGAAAATTCCCGAAAAATCCTTATTTTGACAACGTATTCTAATTCAGTGACCCTCAAAACCCCTATAGGTAAAAAAAAATTGTCGAAAACCGGACTTAATATATGAAACCAGTAAATTATACAAATTTTCAAAATTTGGAGGGGAGGGGTTAAATCCGACGACTAGAGTGTTTCTGATTTCAAATAGTATGGTATAACGAACATTAAAAAAAATATATCAAAATCGGTGCTGTTTCTGAGGGTTCCGAAGTTTTGGCCATTTTCAAGCATCATTGACTCGACTAATAATTGTTTGTACAAGTAGAATATAAATTGTATGTTACTAATTATAAACTGATTTTTTCTGCAGAATGCAATGAATATGGATCAATAGAAAATAACTGCGACTTCCAGCAAGAATATGTACCTGGTTTAATTAAGGCAAAGCCTAAAGAATTTCCTCATGTTGTAAGTTACAAAATGGAATTGGATTTCATAGAACAGTAAATTTTACCTTTACTTTCTAAACTTAGCTTAAAAAATATACAGGGTGTTGAAAAAAGATGGATACTCGACAGGGAGGAAATATCAGGAAAAATGATCCAGACAAAAATGATAGCATTTTTTCCTAGCTATCACATGGCGATGCCAGTTGTGGGGGAAGAGGATTTTTTAAATGGAAACCCCATATTTTTATAACAGATTTCGATTCCTTGGCCTAAAATACCCCGGAAACCGTTAAAATATTTTTTTTTGCCACCCACCCCCCAAAAACTTCCGAGAATCATTAGCGATGTAATATTGTCCCATCTTGACATAGTGGGAAGTTGCTCCACGGTTTTTGTGTGAGGGGAAACATTTTTCAGACATTAGAATTTGTTGTTCTGTCATTTCCTACCGGGATGGGGCAACTTTCCAAGTGTACCCATCTTTTTTCAACAGCCTGTATATAAAAGTTAAAAAAACTCATATCATTAAAAAAATACCTTTATTATATTTTAGGCTTTAATTGGTTTCGGAGAAAAAGATTCTATATCTTGGAATTGCAATGGATTTCTAATAAGTGAAAGATATGTACTTACAGCCGCCCATTGTGCCACCAGTCGCTTGTAAGTATTTATAAATAATGTCGGGTATTATAAAGAATTTATTCTAGACAAAAAGGAAAGCTAATGCTATCTGCGAGGTGTCAATTTATTATGAATGTATGTAGGATTTCAGATACATATACAGGATGTCCAAGATAAGCGTGAAATGCATGGGCATTTCCTAAACGGTGAGAAACACAGATTTGGTGAAATGTGATTAATTATTTGTAAAGAAAGGGTGAGTATTACTAGTTACATCAAAAAATATTTATAATTTTATGTGGTTTAGGCGGTACATAAAAAAAAGAAAATTTAGAATTTCTTAAATGGCTATAACATTTTTGTCGAAGTAGATAGGTACATTTTGTTTGCGGTTTCTTAAAGCAATTTTTCGTGTAGAATTGATTGTTGTATTTAGAATTTTTATATTACTTTTAGTTTCCGAGTTATAATAAGTCCTAACTTTAGTTTTTCTTATGGGCAACTAAGTTGACTTTAGTATATATTTTTTGAACGTATTTTTTACTCTACCTTACAAAGATTAACAAGGGGAACGTAAGAAGTGCCATAGCCCGATTTACCTGAAACTTCGCTTGGTGGAAGAGGGGTCATAATAAGCGAACATGTGTTCGACCTAGCTGCTAACACTCAACCGTTTCCGAGAAAATGACGATCAAAATCATCAAAATCATTCGATGTATTCGATGTTCCATATAAACCCTTTTAGCGCGCGTCAGTGTAACTGAAGAGATGGCACAGAGGCTAGTGTCTCGGTTTCACGTTTTTCGGTCCCGGGTTCGAAACAGAATTTTTTTTATTTTTTTTTATTTTTTATTTTTTAACCCAGGATACAGGTATATAATAATGTATATAATCAGGCCCGGATTTAGAAAAATGCCGCCCGTAGGCAGTCTCGAAAACTTCCGCCCTCTTATTTTATTTGAACAAAAATAAAAAAAGTATATTATGTAAAGTTTACTTTAAAAAAATATGAACACCTTTTTTTTAGTTTCCGCCAAAATTTGCCGCCCCTTAATTTTTGCCGCTCTAGGCACGTTAAAAAGATTTTTAATGCTTGAAAACCATCCACACAAATATTATATAATATCATAAATACATAATAGTATATTATACCACGAGTCAATAATGATAGCTATTATTACCGAGGAATAATTTTCGAACCGAGCCGCGTAGCGGCGAGGGAGAAAAAAAATTCCGAGGTTATAATAGCCATTATTGCGAGTAGTATACTGTACTTTATCTACGACTATTTTATTTACTTTCATAAACACAACTGAATACAAGGAATGCAAGCTTCAATACAAACATTTTTGTTCTAATCTCAAATTAATAAAAATTAAATAATACCATGGAAACAAAATACAAACTCTGTTATTATAAATTATGCATTTTGATATTTCCAGTAGCTGCAGCTTGTAGTACAATTTCGGGAGGTGTACAAGTAATAGACTCTTCATTTTTATCCATCTCAATACAAATACACAAACACTAGGTGTTTTATTTGACAGTCGCAAATAAATTTTTTAGACTTTAGAATTTGTGTATTTTGTTTCCATGGTATTATTTAATTTGAGAAATTTTGTGATTGGTGTATTTAGAGGGAATAATGACCATTATTCCCTCTGATGCACCAATCAGAAAAGTTCTTTTTTCATTATTCCCTCTGAGAGATATGAGTCGTGGATAAAACTCATTATATTTTACAGTTATTATTACGCCTTGTATCCTGGGTAAAAAAAAAAAAAAAAAAAAAAAAAAAAAAAAAAAAAAAAAAAAAATTCTATCGGGTTTCGAACCCGGGACCGAAAAACGTGTAGCCGAGACACTAGCCTCTGCGCCATCTCTTCAGTTACGCTGACGCGCGCTAAAAGGGTCCATATGGAACATCGAATACATCGAATGATTTTGATCGTCATTTTCTCGGAAACGGTTGAGTGTTAGCAGCTAGGTCGAACATATGTTCGCTTATTATGACTCCTCTTCCACCAAGTTTCAGGTAAATCGGGCTATGGCACTTCTTACGTTCCCCTCGTAAGTCACTTGTCATATTTATTTTCCAAAATAAGTCGAAATACTAAATACTATTGATATTTATAACGCATTTTATTACAAACATTTAAGTAGGCCGCAAAAAAATTGTTAAACAAAAATCACTATAAAAACAATCAAAATAAACGAATAGTTGAAAATAATAAACTATTACAAAAAAATATTCTTACTTTTTTTCGATAGTAAATATGACATCTGATATCGTTATAAAGTATAGTAAAAAACACGTTCAAATATGCTATAGCTAGTATAGCATATAGTAATGCTAAAGTAAGGGCTTGTAACTCGAAAACTAAAAGTGATATAAAAATTCTAAAGAAACCAATCAATTCTACACAAAAAGTGCTTTTAGAAACCGCAAACAAAAAGTACCTATATACTTTGACAAAAAAGTTATAGCCATTTAAATAACTTTTCAATTTTTGGGTATAGTATTAGTATATATTTTTTTGATTTAGTAATACTCACCTCTTCTTTACAAATAATTCATCTTATTTAATTAAATCTGTATCTGATACCGTTTATGAAATACCCATTTATTTTACTCTTATCTTGAACAACCTGTATAGCATGTCCCTTAAACATACTGACAAACATACAGGAATTATCATGGACATAATTATTATTATTTTTTTCAATAAACCCATGTTCGCAAACGAGCCGTTTTAACAGTAAAGAAAAATAAAATATCCCACACAAATGCAATGAATTTTGCCTTATAGATTACATTTTTTGTGGAAATAATAGTTCAAAGTGTGCTAATCAAAAGTTGTAAAGGATGCAACCCACGAATTCATACTTTTTCTGCTCAGGGTGGTATCGAAACATTTTATATTTAATAGGTACATGATTTTATGTTTGTATTTATTTTTTTCTCCTATCCTAAAGTTCAACTTTTGAGAAAAATTTGAAAGTAATAAAAAGTGTTTTGAACTAGTCAGTGAACACAAACTATATTTTTAGAACATTTGGTGATATTTTTTTAGTTTTTTTGTTAGGTACTTTTTTTATAAAATTAAAAGTTATTAAAAAAATATTTGTCTAGATAATTCTAATAAAATATTATCCATTGCAAAATTTTCAAAATGTTGATCCTTTAGTATAATAAACGTAAATAAACGATATGGAAAACCATACCTGACTAATCTAACCAGGAAGACTATACAGGCTGTCCCATTTTAAGTGCACATCTCTAATAACTTTTTATGATGAAATGTTATCAAAAAACTGTTCAGATAAAAGTTACACGGTTGGGAGGGGGACATAGACATACTTGGATGAAATTTTTGTAGGTGGTGTTTTCAGGGTGATATGAAGGTCAACATCATTTTTTTAAATAGGAACCTATAGTTTTTATCAAGTAATTTTATTTTACGTGAAAAACACGTATCTTTCATTGAAAACTTTTTTTGTACAACTTAAACCTTTCCAAGATATCTAACAAAATAATTCGAAATTTTGAACTTTCAATATTTTTTTACTCACAAACCATCAGGTTTAAGGAAAAAGTATAAAATATAAAAAATGTTTATTTTGGTCTAATAAAATTTAAAGAATTATTATAATTTTTTGAACACATTTTTTTGCTTAAATAAAATAAATAAATTGAAAAAGTTTTAAAATTTTAAAAATAATTATTCTAGTCTTCTAATTTGTGAGATAGTAATACTCACCAACTCCTAATCCGATTAGCACCAAAATCAATAGGTCAGTAGTACACACTTAGACAAACATTTCCCTCAAAAATAATTCAAATCGGTGCATATTTGCAGTAGTTATCGTGAACGAACAATTTTTTTAATCCAGACACAGGCACAGCCGCCATGCGAAAATAAACTTTTCTTTACGTTTTGAAGGTAGTACCTATAATAAGAATCTGCTCTTATCACGGAAACAATTTTTCGAGGGTATTACAATACTTCTATTTCCCTCGGAACATAGAAGTAAAATAATGAAGTGTCCTCAATCATAGATTTTCATAAGTTGTAACCAACGATTGTCTTAGATATGTTCAAGGAAAACGAAGAAAACCCTACATTGTTAATTTGCAGAGTAACAGAAAAATGGCCAAACGCAACCTTTATATACTCAGACGGCTCAAGATCGGAAGATCACGTGGGATCTGCATACTACAATATCAATAATTGGAAATCCCTTTTAGTAAACATATCACATTCACACTCTATATATTCAGCTGAGGCGTACGCTATCAAACGAGCACTGGAGGACCATATAAAGGAGGACGCAATGCAAGTAATAATTGTAACAGATTCAAAAAGTGTTCTTATGAACCTGAGAGAAAGGAATACAAAAACTAATTATCTCATCGTGGATATCCTACGGTTGATAATGGAATACAAAGAGCTTAAGAAAAAGTTGGCATTTGTATGGTGCAAAAGCCATGTTCGTGTACCAGGAAACGAGAGAGTAGACGAATTAGCTCGACTAGCCAAATCTCTACCAACTGTATACGTTCCTACAACGCACCCAGACTTAAGAGCCGAAATAAAAAAAACAGGCTAACGACTCATGGCAAAATGAATATACAATATCGATAGCCACTAAGGGACAGTGGTATGGAAGAATCCAGCCAAACATCCCCTCAAAAACATGGTACCAATTTGAAAATAAGCCCCGAAGATTGATTACAGCTCTAATCAGGTTAAGATTTAACCAGGCTCGTACGCCTCATTATTATCTGTACAAAATAAATGTTAAACCATCACCTCTATGCATCTGCGACAACTACTCTATAGCTAACCTAGAGCACCTATTCATGGAATGCCCAGTGTACGCAAATCAAAGGACAACCCTGACTAATAATCTAAAAAAGAAAAAAATAGAAATTACCAACCTTCAACAACTGCTTTCACAACCAAAATCATACGACGATATTATGAATTTTATAATTCAATCAAATATGGCTATATGAGTAGATAAACGTTATATGTATCACAATCCTTAGTGATCCCCAAACTTATCTTCAACAATCTTCAACAACAACAACCATTACAACTAATGATCATCATACTTTGAACTATTATTTCCTCAAGTTACAAAAAATTTCAACCAAAATGTAAAATTCATTGATTTTATGTGGGGTCCTTTCTTTTGATCGACTGTTAAAACGGCTCGTTTGTGGACATGGTTTACTAACAAAAATCGATTGTTTTAATGTCTTTGACAACTTCTGAAAGTTTTTCGATATGTTTACGGTACATCCTGTATAGCAGCTATTTCCAAACTGGGAGGCGCGCCTCCTTGGTGAAGCGCAGACTAGTACAAGAAAGGCGCGAAAAATTTAACAGAAGTGTAATTTTCATAACATAACATCTATATCTATAAAAGAGTTTGTCCTTAACCACTCACTCACTCACTCATATCAACGTACAGCCCAAACCCCTGGACCTAGAAACGTGAAATTTCGTAGGTGCCTTCATTTTATGATGTAAGCACCCACTAAGAAAGGATTTTTCGAAATTCAACCCCTACGGGGTTAAAACGGGGTGTCAAAATTTGTATAATTTTTTTTTGTTCGTATTTAATTGAAACTTTTAAATACTCTATAATACAAATAATGAAACAGTTATTTCAGCACTTCCCAAAATTTAACCCCTAAAGTGTTAGGGGGGTGGAAAAATTTGTAAGATATTTTTTTCGTATTCACCGAATGAAACATGACATAAGTAGGTACTCTACAAGATAAATAGCATTTACGAAAATTCAACCCCTATGGGAATGAGGGAGGGGTAAAATTTTGATGTATTTATATATTCATAACTGTTTATGATTTTAAGGTAAATTCGGACATATTAATATTCAATTAAAAAATGAAAGCTTGACATTTAACCCCTAACAGCATTGGACGGGGACGAGGATGGATTTAGATATGTTTGTCTGTATACCTGCTTTAGTTATAAAAGTAAATTCGGGCAAAATAGTCCTCTATTAAAATTAAAATTTCGACATTCCACTCATAATGGCGGAGGTAGACAGGGTGTGTGTTTTTGATATGTATATCTGTATAGCTGCTTAAGTTATAATGGTGGAGTCGGGCAAGATAATCTGCAATAAAAAAAAACTGCCTTGGCAGGCACGAGACTTTTTTATACATCATGACACCGAAGTATTAATATGTGATCACTTTTATAATTTAATATTTGATTTTAAAATTTTTTACTTACAAAATGATTTTCACTGAATGAAATTATGACACTTTTAATAATAAATGCCAAAATTTTCATAGATAACTAGATTTTTTGTATTATACAAATCATTTTTAAATTAAAACCATTAAAACTAAAATAATTATTTTTTTTGGTTAATTCATAAGATACAACAAAAAAATAGAACATAAATTATAGAAAATAATATTCTCTACAACTTGTATCTCAAACATTTTTTTCTAATACCTATAACCGTTTAAAAAATAAATCGAAAAAATTAAATTTTTTAGAAAATCAATTATTTCCTAAAAACAAATTTGGGGGGGGGGGGGTAATGGATAGAACATAAATTATAGATAAATACCCTCTACAACTTTGATCTAAAACCTTTTTTTTCTAATGTGCACCGTTTATGCATCATGACACCGAGTATTAATATGTGATTACTTTTATAATTTAATATTTGATTTTAAAATTTTTTACTTACAAAATGATTTTCAATGAATGAAATTGATACATTGTATTTAATATTGACATTAAATATTAAATGAAATCAATTAAGATTAGTGATTATTGTATTAACAAGTATTTATTTTGCTAGATTTCAATTTTGACAGTTCTAAAAATAAATTCCAAAATTTTCATAGATAACTAGATTTTTTGTATTATGATATCATTTTTAACTTAAAACTAAAATTATTCTTTTTTTGGTCAATTCATAAGATACAAAAAAAAGAATAGAACATAAATTATAGAAAATAGTATTCTCTACAACTTGTATCTCAAACATTTTTTTCTAATACCTACCGTTTAAAAAATAAATCGAAAAATTTAAATTTTTTAGAAAATCGATTATTTCCTAAAAAAAATTTTGGGGGGGAAAAAGAATAGAACATAAATTATAGATAAAAGTCCCCTCTACAACTTTAATCTGAAATATTTTTTTCTACTGCGCACCGTTTCAAAAATAATTCGAAAAGTTCAAAAATTGACACCAGTAAACATCCGTTTCCGGTTTAGTGATGGTTTTTAAAAATAGGAGGTGCACATCTAGAGCATAAAAGAACCTTAAGTTTAAAATTCCACGTTCGTAAGTATTACAGTTTTGGCTGTAGAGCGTTCACAGACACACAGACAGACACACACACACACACACACACACAGACGTCATTGAGTTAATGGTGGTATATGATTCAGGGACCCTCAAAACGTGTAATTCCGTTAAAATCTCGAGTTCGATTTTTTTCGTGATCACTATACTTTATTTATACATTACATTTCATGTATGTATAAAAAAGTAAAAAATCGATATTCAACACCTAATGGCGGGGGTAGGCAGGGGGTGGGTTTTTGTTATTTTTAACTAAGATCCGAGATATTTACGATTTTTTATAGGTTATGAATAAAAATTCGAAATTTACGCGAGTGAAGCCGCGGGATTCTGCTAGTTAAGATATATAATGTAAATTTAAAAAAATGTTTTATATTTTCTTATAAATAAACGAAATATTATTATTTTAAATAGGTATATTATCTGTTCCTGAAAGGCACGTTGCTGTTTTGTTTTAGACTAACAATTATTAAAAACGAAAAACTGATACAAAAACTTAGTATGCGATACTTCGAACAAAAAGTTCACAATGAAACCTTAGTTCAGTTTTGGTTGAATCGAAGTGAAGAATATAATACTTTTTTTATTTTTTGTATTAACATTTTATACCTTTTAAAAATGTGTCTATTATTTAAAAAAATAATAGGAGAGGGGCGGGGTAAGATTGCATTTTTTTAAGGGAGGCGCAGTTACATAAAGTTTGGAAACCACTGCTGTATAGTATGTAAATATGCTATAAATAACAATAAGGACTATACAATTGATTACAGCAATTAGTGAACTGTCATTTGTATTTAATTCGTTACGAAAATCATCTTTTGTGTGGTGTAAATTACAAAAATTGGTTGTATTCTTTACTTATGTATTAATTATTCAAAAAATGCTCGTATGTTATAACCATCTTATAAAACACTTGGGGGAGGATTGAACCCCTTGCCCCCCCCCCCCCCCTAACTACGCCACTGCTAGAGCAAATTATAGTTACAATTATAATACCAGACATAAAATGTGTTTCAATAAATAATTATGATAATTTGTTATTTTTAGGGGTGAACCAAAATGGGTTCGTCTTGGAGAGTTAGATATCAAATCAACTACTGAAGATGTGCAAACTCAAGATTTAAATGTTGAAGAAATAACTGTTCATTCTGATTACAAAGGTTCACAAAAGTATAACGATATCGCTATAATTCGTTTAGACAAAGATGTAACAATTACATCTTATATACGTCCTGCTTGTCTTCAAACATTGCAGGAATTTTCTAGTCAGAATTTGATTAATTCTGGTTGGAGGATAATCGATTTTCAACCTGCAGACAATATGATGAAGGCTACTTTACAAAAGTATAGTAATGAAGAATGTAATGCTGTGTTTAATAACAAGAATAATAAAAGATTGAGGAATGGGATTGTATCATCACAAATATGTGCTGGAAGTCCATATCCAAATAATGAAATTTGTCGGGTAAAATCGGAATTTGTTTAGCTAGATACCTAGAGTTTAGACTAGTCTAGAGTCTATGTATAGGGCCGGCATCAGTCTAGGCTTCGGTATGTCGTACTAGACACTCGAAAAATTTGCGTGTGTCGAATTACCCATCAGAGATTGGGTAAGCATTTAATTTCTTCAATGAAAAAAATTAAAGTAGTTCAATCTCTGAATAACAGTTTCGATACTGATTCATCCAGATTTTTAAAATTTTTATAATCGGGCAAAGTATAAAAACAGAAACCGAGAATATTATTAGATTTTACAAAAACGATTTTGGTAAAGACAGATTAATTAGTGACAGAGACATGTTCATTGATTTGACGACAAGAAGTTATACAAAAATTGAAAAGTTGAAGGATATCGTGACTTTTTTTACGTGATAACGAGGGGTGGTGCATGGGAATCGTACCCGAATACGTATGTTTTATTCGATGTACCTATCGTCTTGAACAATTACCGAAGTTTTTCATTCCTGTGTCGAATGAAAAATTATCTTTGTTCAACAATGATGCAAGACCGATTAAATCATATGGCTTTGATCCACATTTATTCAGAATAAGTTGACAATTTAGACATTGAATAACTAATGGACGAATTCATCGTTAATAAAAATAATAACGACTGTTTTCGCCTTATCGCAGAATAATTAATGTACTTCGAAATAATTGAGTCCGATATTATGAATAAAAAGCTAATATGAATTTTGATTTGTAAAATCATTGATAATTTTTAATGTTTCAAAAACCATATTTAAAAAAACCTCCAACTTCCCCCTCCCCCCACTTTTTTAGTATGTCGACACTAGAAATTTATCTGTTCTGCCGGCCCTGATTTGTATACTTATATTAAGAAACTACTGTTTTCGTTATATAATTAATAATTATATAAAATTCTTATTTTTGTATTCAGGAATTCTAAAAAGATTTTGTGCCTTTCTGAACACATGCCAAACTCCATTCTATATTAGTTGTACTAGACAACGTATGGAGAATGTATCATTTATGTACATATATGTATGTTGTTATAGGGTTCAGATGGATCACCACTCCAAATACATCATCCAAAATTCCGTTGTATGTACACTGTCGTTGGACTAAGTTCATTTGGTTATCTTTGTGGTATTGCCAATGTTCCCAGTGTATACACAAGAATCTCGAACTACGTACCTTGGATTGAAAAAATTGTTTGGCCTAACATGTCACATATCGGTAAAGTATTAGTGATTTTAAGGACAATATTATCTCAAAACATTTTTATACACTGTATAGAAAAAGTAAACTGATTCCACAAAATTCTACAAAAAATAGTCGGTTTTTACTTCGGAACCCTCAGAAACAGCACCGATTTTTATGATTTTTTTTAAATGTTCGTTATACCATACTATTTGAAATCAGAAATATTCCAGCCGTCGCGTCGGACTCAAAAAAAATTATTTTTTTTTGCTAAAAAAAATGTATATTAAAAAAGTTTTTTTCGAGGATAATTGAGCAAAAGTGTGTTTTTTTTATAACTAAGTTGAATAAATTTTATTTGAGGAAATGAGCAAAAAATTTTTTTTAATTTTCATTGGCAAACGTTCCATTATTTAAATAATTTGCTTGGTAAATTATCGTTGACATTTTGACGCAAAAATTCATAAATTAATATACATATTTAGAATTAATTGAATATTGATGAAATTTAGCAAAATCGTTTGAAATACCCTTATTTAATAGTAGTAAATTTTAGAGCACGTTACTTGCATTAATAATCATTTTACAGCAAGTTTTGCTCCGAAATTTCGTATCCGCTCAACCCGCGAATAAAATAATAAACGTTTGCCGTTTTGCAAATAAACAAACAATTTTGTCCAAAAGAATTGTAATTATTTGAGATGTATTTACCTAACGTTTCTGAAAGTTTTAGCTCTCTAGGATTATTATTTTCAACTCTAGAGCAGTTTATTCTTTAGATTTTTTGCGCGTCAGCTATAATCGTTTACTCTGTAAAAAATATTTATTGATTTTTTATAAAATTTTGCATAATTGTTCGAATTACTTTAATTTAGCAGTACACAAATTAAGAGCACGTCATTAACATTATTTATCATTTTACAACTACTTTTTCCTACGAAATTTACTATCCGCTCGTGTCGCGTATAGAAAATAAACGTTTGCCTTTTTGCAAATAAACAAACGATTTTTTCCAAAAAAATTGTACTTATTTGAGATGTACAGTATTTACCTAATGTTTTTGAAAGTTTTAGCCCTTTTGGTTTATTATTTTCAATTCTTTCTATAGCAATATATTCCTCAGATTTTTCGCGCGTCAGCGGCACGTTCGTCGACAAGATCCTTTTACTCTGTTAAAAATATTTACTGAATTTTGATGAAATCTTACATAATTGTTTGAAATAATTTAATTTAGCAGTAAAAAAATTAAGAGCACGTCACTAGCATTATTTTTCATTTTACAACTAGTTAGGCTACGAAATTTACTATCCGCTCGTGCCGCATATAAGACAATAAACGTTTGCCGTTTTGCAAATAAACAAACAATTTTGACAAAAAAAAATATGCTTATTTAAAATACATTTACCTAATGTTTCTAAAATTTTTAGCCCTCTAGGTTCATTTTTTTAATGGTACAATGTTATTTATTACAAATTCAAAACTTTTTAAGGAAAATTTGGGAAATTTTTGTATAATTCAACTTTATTTGTGAAAAGAAACACCGCGAATACACATTTCTATCAAAATTTTCAATAAATTTAGACAAAAATTCAAAAAAACTTTTGGAAAATTTCGGGAAAATTCCCGGAAAATTCTTATTTTGACAACGTATTCTTATTCAGCGACCCTCAAAACCCCTACAGGTAAAAAAATTTCGTCGAAAATCGGACTTAATATATGAAACCAGTAAATTATACAAATTTTCAAAATTTGGGGGGAGGGGTTAAATCCGACGACTAGAATGTTTCTGATTTCAAATAGTATGGTATAACGAACATTAAAAAAAAAAAAATCAAAATCGGTGCTGTTTCTGAGGGTTCCGAAGTTTTGGCCATTTTCGAGCTTCATTGACTCGACTACTAATGTTTCTAAAATTTTTAGCCCTCTAGGTAATTTTTTTTAAATGGTACAATGTTATTTATTACAAATTCAAAATTTTTGAGGAAAAATTGGGAAATTTCTGAAAAATTCCTGAAAATTTTTGTATAATTCAACTTTATTTGTGAAAAGAAACACCGCGAATACACATTTCTATCAAAATTTTCAATAAATTTAGACAAAAATTAAAAAAAACTTTTGGAAAATTTTGGGAAAATTCCCGTAAAATCCTTATTTTGACAACGTATTCTTATTCGGCGACCATCAAAATCCCGACAGGTAAAAAAATTTCGTCGAAAATCGGACTTATATGAAACCACTAACTTATACAAATTTTCAAAATTTGGAGGGAGGGGTTAAATCCGACGACTAGAATGTTTCTGTTTTCAAATAGTATGGTATAACGAATATTTTAAAAAAAATTGTATCAAAATCGGTGCTGTTTCTTAGGGTTCCGAAGTTTTGGCCATTTTCGACCTTCATTGGCTCGACTACTATTTAAAATTGTGTAAATTACCATTAATAGTAAAATGATGTAATTATAAATAAAAGAACAGTATGACTGTTTCATTTAATAGGGTTGGTAACAGTGGCGAGGCGTGATATTTTTACTAATTATTACATAACATTTATTATCATAAACACAAATATTTTGATGAAAAAAAATTATAAACTGTAATACATAATTATAATACATAAATATTACCCAAAAAATTATTTAACAATCGATATGTTATTTAAATATATACCATATAATGCCATATATTATATATATTTATATACTTATAATACTAGGTACTTATGGCACATTTTTATTTAAATTGAAATTCTAACCGTCTAAATTTTTTACAGAATTCATTAATTACATTGTTATAAAACTCATCACTTTTTTTAAGTTCGTCAAGTAATTCTTTTTCTATTGACATTAAAGCTAGAAAGGTTAATCTTTGTTTACCAATTGTGTTTCTAACATAAGACTTAATTCGCTTTAAAGCTGAAAAATTGTTAAAATTAGTGTAGTTAATTTAAATAATTCTAGCATCGCAACATTAATCTCTGTATTGAATAAATGTTTATGCAGTTCTAATACTGTTGTAGTATGTATATAACGATGTCGAAGTGTATAATACTTTTAGTTCCGATTTTAAACGAATAAAATCAAATTTTGTGCCATATGAATTTTTTAAAGAAATGAATTCATTTTCAGGAAATTTGTTTTTGAAAATGGAAAATTTAGAAGGATCAACTAACTGAATGAATATCATATTATTAATATCATTAAATCTAGTGTTAATCTGCATTATAAAGCAGTCTAATATTTCGTAAAATAATTTTCTATAATAGTTTTCTTTTTCATTTGTTGGAATTCTTCTCTTATCAGGGTTATCAGATTGTTTACCTATACTCTATTGATATAAATCGTTGAAAAACGTATTTCTTATATCTTTAAAAGTATTTTCTAATTCTATAATTTTTTTGAACAAAAAGAAATGTCTATTTGTTTTTTTTTTGTAAAATATCGAATATTACATCGGTATGTGGAAACACTTCTGAAAATAGTTTTAAAAGAAAAATAAATTCGAAATCTTTAAAAATCTTTATATACCCAAATGATTCTCTAATTGTTAAATCATCCCATTTTTCCGGATTATCTAAAATATTCTGAAACAATTCTAACATATCTTCATAATAATCTTGTAGAGTACATATTAATCTCGACGAATAATTCCAACGCGTTGGAGCTACATTGGGTAAACGTTTTTTTACTATTAAATCTAATAAATTAGTGCGTTTTGAGGATGAGCTGAAAAATGCAGCAACTCCATTCAATGTTACTAAAAATATTTTACACTCTTTAATGAATGAAACAGCTTGGGATAAAACCAAGTTTAATCGATGGCTGTAATAATGAATAAAAAAAGCTTCTGGATTTTTTTTTTATTTTGGCTTGAACCCCATTTAAATGCCCCGCTAATACTGCAGCACCATCATAAGTTTGAGCTACTACTTTGTTGGGTTGTACCAATCGGCTAGGCAGAATAACCCATAGGTGACTAGAAACGTACACTTATACAGTTAATAAAATAAATTTAATTATAAAAAATTATAAAAAAAACTTTATTTAAAAACAATTTGCCTTTAAAAAACCAACTAAAAAGATGAAAATAAAATCAGGTTAGACCCGTTCATTCTAAATATTGCATTTTAAAAAATGTTGATTTTGTTCATACTAGAAGAGTTAAAAAAAGTATCTTCTAGTATGAACAAAATCAACTTTTTTAAAAATGCAATATTTAGAATGAACGAGTCTAACCTGATTTTATTTTCATCTTTTTAGTTGGTTTTTTAAAGGCAAATTGTTTTTAAAAAAGTTTTTTTTATAATTTTTTATTTTTGACTTTTTAGTTAAACATCTACAAAGAACAAAATTCAAAAAGTTCATGTTAACATACCTCCTGAATCTTTACCAACAAATAACCATTATTTAATTTCGTTTTTATATCAAGTTAGTAATGATCATTATACAATTATATTTTTTCTATAAATTAATTATCACTAAAAACACATCACGTATATGGTATGTATATTAATATTTATTGATTTTAATAGATTTCCTTGTACTTCTATCGTTGTCAAATGTCAATAATACAAAATATTTTCAATTGACAGTAGTAAGAGATGATATTTATTAAAACATGTAGCTATGAAAATGGGATATTTCGGTTGTAACTTAACTCTCGCTATCACTGTGTTTTCAAATTGTATTGGTATATATAGTTGATTCGTTGCCACAAACATATAAATAAATAAATAAATAATTTATAAATAAATAAATAAATAAATATCGCGGTGAGTTAAATAAGGCAAATTTAATAACAATTACTCATGCCAATGGTTTAACATTGGCTTAACACTATTAATGGCGAACACTTTTTAATAACAATCAAACACTATTTAATAACAATTTAAACACTGTTTAATAACACTTTAAACACTATTTAATATGAACAATAATCTACATTATAGGAGTTAACTCATTACTAGTTAACTAATGTAGACGTTGAACACAATAAAACATAAAAGTAATTTTCGTGGCCGAACTACAGAGCCTCACTTTCTCCTGGGCGTGAATTACAGCGCGCAGTAGGTTTTTCAGTATTAGGTAGATTTAACAATCACTGAACAATTATAAATTTAATTGTGGTACTCTAGGCACTCTGTGCTAACGACTGACCAGATTTTATTTCACTATTTCTTATTTTCGACGAGTATTGCGTAATGTCCCTTTTTCCAAAATTGTTATCAATAAAACATAAGCAAGAGATTACGCAATACTAATTGCTATCGATTACGATTCGAAAAACAAATGTTATGAATAACACTACAATGGATCAGGAAGCATTAATGAACGTTACTATCATATTTAATACAAATATTGACTGTTAATTAAATTTTTGTTTATTTTAAAGTGTCATGAGGAATATTGTATAGTTTTATACGAATAAGAATTCAAATTAAAAACAATACATTTAAACATATTTTGAATTGACTTAATTAAAGTTAGAAAATTATTCATGATTAATTTATAATAACAATTGATAATTGTTATAAGTAATTAATATATCGATTAATATTAGTATAAGGTATAATCTCTACTCGACAATTTTTTATTATATCTAATACTTATATTTTACCATTTCTTCGAACGTTGAGAAAAAAATTAATGTGTGTGACGATTTGAGATACGATTTTCGTGGATTATGTATAGCTTATCATTAGTGTCCGACCGAACATTCGGCTTCGGCTTTGGCTTCGGCCACCTCGGCCAAAATTTCACCTTCGACTGAATAATCGACTTCGGCCAAATTTGGGCCGAAGGTTGAACTATATAGTATAATATTGTACATTAAAGTCTTTTTATATGCGGTAAGTACTTACGTTCCACAAAAAACCGTATATAAAAAATTACACAAAAAAGACATAGCGTACATTATAAAGTTAGAGATAGATACATAAATACACTAAAATGCAAAATTAATGGATCAATAAATTTTTCAAATATTTTAGGTGTTTTTAAATATGTAGCTGGATTTCCGCGAAAAATGGTCGTAGAAGAGTTTAAAAAAAAAACTGTTTCAAAACTTGAACGTTATAGTTTTTGAACCATTTATTGAAAATTTTATTATCTTTCAGGATAACCTCCTTTTTTAAGATGAAACGACAAAAAAATAATTTTTTTCAAAAAATTATATTAACTTTGAGAGGCTCTACAGCTAAAAAATAGCATATTTTTCATAAAACATGAGGTAAATGTGGGGGGAATCACGAGATCATTTAAGTGTCTATATGTTTTTTATTAGTTCAAAGTATATCTAAAATATCTGCGAAACCCCGAATCACCCAGATTTTGTTTTGTTTGAACCCCCAAGCCATCAAACTTGCCATCTTGTAGGAGAATCACAAGATGGCAAGTTTTATGAAAAAATGAAAAATATGTTATTTTTTAGGTCACTTTCAAATGAATTTTACATTAATAAAATATTTTTTTATCACATGAACAACAAAAGGGCGTTAAAGAAAATATTTTCAGCTTTCCAAATCTGCTCTTAAGTTTTTTTTATGATTATTCGTTCCCTAGTTATAAGCGCTTAAAATTAAACATATGATTTTTGCTTCGATTGCACATTACTCGGTCAAAAAAAATCGTACAGCAATAAAAAAAAGTAAATTGAAGAAAAAAGTCCGACCTACAACAATCATTTATTTAGTTTGACCAAAAAAAATTCGCATGTCCTGTAGAGCCTCTCAAAATTAATATAATTTTTTGAAAAACATTTTTTTGGTGTTTCAACTCAGAAAAGGATGTTATCCTGAAGGGTAATAAAATTTTCAATAATTGACTCAAAAACTATAACGTTCAAATTTTAGAACGGTTTCTTTAAAACTCTTTTACGATCATTTTTCGCAAAAATCCAGCATAAAAACACCTAAAAATTTTTGAAAAATTTAGTGATCCGTTAATTTTGCATTTTAGTGTATTTTTTTCTACATAGATACGTTATACTTAACGAAGAATTTTTAAATCTGTAAATTACTTATTTCCAATTACAGAAATAATAAACAGTACTTCGAACAAGGACACTGCTCCCCCGACAAAGTCCAATAAAATTAACAAATTTCTCCATAACTGTGGCCTTCCTAAGAACTACATCCCGTTAATTCACGGAGGTTTAGAACCGGATCGAGACCAATACCTCTGGTTGAGCAGTTTGTTCAGAAGTAGAGATGGTTCCAGCAATTTTACTTGCGGTGGTAATCTTATTACTGATAAACATGTGTTAACAGGTACGCTAGAATCAATCAATGATTGTAAATTATTATATTAGGATTTTATTTTATTTTAGCTGCACATTGCATACAAAACCTTAAAGGCGTTAGGGTACCACCAAATGAACTTGTCGTAAAGGTCGGTAAATTCAATATCAACGATTGGGATGAGACCGGAGTGTTCACTTCCGGTGTGCATCATTACTACGTACACGAGAGGTTTAATAAAGGTGGGAAGTTAAATGATGACATCGCTATACTGGTGTTTACAAGAACTGTTGACTTTGAGCACTTTCCAAATATCAGGACTGTCTGCCTTTGGAGTATGGATTCTAAAATAAGTACTATCGTTGGACAAGAAGGTTTTGTAAGTTAAATTACATTATGTCATTATGAAGTGAAACCAAGTCACTGTGATCTTTTTTAGGGTTTCAAAGAAACTCTATTAATCTCATTTTATCGTCCGTTTGTCCGTCCTTTAAGCAAAATAGCTCGTAAAGTATATAAGCTAGAACCTTAACATTTTTAATGAACATGTAAAATGGTGCCCTCAAGTAAAATATGTAAAAAAAATTGATAAAATATTTTTTTGGGGGAGGAGTCAGGCAAAAAAATATTTTTTATATCAAGGCATGTGTCACGTCAAAATATATAACCAAACCAATGTTATTTGACACTCTAATTTTTTTCTTTATAAAAAATGGCGCCTGCAGGAAGCACCAAAGCAAATAAGTTTGGTATATCGAAATGTACTCGTAGATCTCAATAAGTATAATTTGACCTTATTATTTTTATTAATTATTTTAGCCATCAAAATCTGTCACCAGCCTATTGTATGATGTGCCACATGCCTAGCTTTAGCTCCTTAGTGTCCTTAGCTCCTAAAATATAGTTTAAAAAAAATTGTACATATTTTACTAGAAGGCGTTATTTTATATGTTCGGTAAAAATTTCAAGGTTTTAGCTTATACCGGGTGTCCCAGATAACTTTTCCAGCATGGGGATCTCAGAATCTATAAGAGATAAATGTCTGGTTAAATGAGATCAATTATTTGTAAGAAAGGGGCGAGTATTACTGCACCAAAAAATATGCATAATTCTTTGTGGTTTAGGCGGTATACCCAAAAAACTGAAAATTCGGAATTTCTTTAAATGGCTGTAACTTTTTTGTCAAAGTAGATAGGTACTTTTTGTTTGCGGTTTCTTAAAGCAATTTTTCGTGTAGAATTGATTTATAGTATTCAGAATTTTTATATTACTTTTAGTTTCCGAGTTATGAGCCCTAACTTTATTTTTTCTTATGGGCCGCTAAGTTGGCTATGGCATATTTGAACGTGTTTTTTACACTACTTTATAACGATTATATTATAATAAATAAACTGATTTAACCAAACCTGTACCTCTATACAGATATATATCTATATAAATACTGAGATCCCCATGCTGGAAAAGTTATCTGGGACACCCGGTATAGTTTTCGAGCTATTGAGCTTTGACTGAAAAGGTCGAACGGACGACAAAATGAGAAAATAAGGTTTCTTCTGAATCCTAAAAAAATATTAAATTGAAAAAGTTTAAAATAAATCTTTCATTTCTAAATGACTGCTTTTAAATTTAAATACATATATATATATATATATAAGTTATTTTTTTAATTAATTGAGTTTATTATTAAAATACTGACATATGTATTTCACGTAAAAAACACTTGATTGTAAATTATAGTAAAATATACAGGCTGATTTAGCACTGGCGTGCCAAACTTAAACAGTAAATTGAGAAAAATATTTTAAGCAAAATTCTTTTAATGAACCAATGTTCAGAAATTTTTCGTGAGGGAGCTACAGCTCTCCAAAGATGTTGCTCAAAATGAATTTTTATTTAATATTTAGAGAACCCTTTGTGATAAAATTATTAAATTTGGTATTCTGTTTAGTTTAAGTTAATACGGTTACTTCAAATTACAAATAATAAATTAATATTCTTGTTCTATGATAAAAATAAATACAAAAAGTTAACATAAGTATACCTTTAAAATGCATCCTTATCAACAAATAGCCATTTTTAGTTTCGGCTTTTAGCCAAGTTAGTAAAGTATGAATTAAAGTTATACAATTGGCTATAGATCTTAGAGGATTCATATTAGGAGGTTTCTTTATATGAACTTTTTTTCTTATCTGTAATCATAATACAAGAATTTTGTAGCTTGAAGCATCCGTATTAAGTTAAATTCAAATAAGAAAAGTATGTTTTTGTGTATTTTGCGTCATATTACCTTAAAGAAGTGCCCAACTATATAAAAAAATTAAAGAACAAAAAATATTAGATAAAAATCAATAAGTCCACTGCCCCCATACATCCCTGGTCTAAATTATAATTAGTTAATACGAGAAATCGATAACACTTGTTATTACTAAACAGAATAACAAATGTCATAATTTTATCACAAATGGTTCTCTAGATATTAAATAAAAACTCAGTTTTAGTAAAATCTTTGGAGGCATGTAGTTCTCTTACGAAAAATTTCCGGACACATATTTATTAGAAGTTTTTGACTTAAAATATTTTTCTTAATACACTGTTTAAGTTTGGCACGACAGTAATGAATCATCCTGTACACTACACTATTTAGAACACTTTAGTCTTTTTACTGATAGTGTGAAATATATTGATGATAGAGAATTGGGCCTGTGAAAAAATTTAATGATTTAATCCTAGTGAACAAAAAAGGTTCGACAAATTCTATCGTAGGCTCAACGGTTTACAAGATAACTATAGAACTTAATATAGTACTCAGAATACACATCACAACAATTAAAAAAATATATATTTGTTGACTTTAGTAAAGTCGGCATATATGGACCAGGCGGGTAATATGGACACCTCCTTTTGTTGCTCCATTTATATTTTATAAACACAAAATTAATATATATTTAAGCTTACACTTCTAAATAACTGTATCAGTTGACATGGCAGTGTTTGGAGTACCGGTATGTCATTGAGGGCAATTTATTGAAAATTGTCATTTTTGATTATTTTTGTTAAGTTAAATTATTTTAAATTTTCATTGTATTAAATTGTTTATATTAATTATATTTCTGTTTAAACATGTAGATACAAGGGTTGGCCGTATGAAGAGTGCTTTTAATTCACGTAATAATTATTGCCTCGGTGATAATTTTTTTTAAATACATGTGGTTGCGGTTATTATGGACTATTGGGTATTATATGGCTATGAAGTGTAATAATTAACTAGAATCGTAATGAGGCAAAAAGTATGAAAAGTATATTTATCATCCAGTACCTTACAAGTATTCGCTTCCGCAAAAATCATTTTTTTAGTACAAATCTTCATAATGGTGTCCACTAAATGAGGTTCCTATTACGGAGGTTCTGCCCGCGTACTTTTTGCTACGCCACTGCTATTTTTTACATTGACAACATATAAATTTGAAATAAAAACAACAAAATTAATTAAAAAACAAATATTTTAACTGGCTAATATAGATAATCCTGTATTATGGTAACAAGCGTGTAATATGGACCACTGTGGTCCATATTACACGATTGTTTTTTGTTTTTTTTTTTTGTTTTAATATAAGAATTCTATTTTTACTTGCTCGATCTCGTTAAAAGATTAAATTCTCTGTCTAATGAAATGATAAGTGCAGATTTTAAATAATATTATCATAGTTTTCTTATCGAAAACATGAATGGTGTTCCATATATACCGACTTTACTCTATTTGTCGTTGGTAGTCACACAAAAGCCCCATTGCCAAATTATTTTAAAATTTTTTGAGCCTGTAGTTATCCAGTTAGAGGGTGGGGGATAAAATAATTTTACTTGGAGCCCCCTGCAGGCGCCATTTTTGAGTTAGAAATAACCAGGGCCATATTCTAGTCATTGGGATCTACATTCTAGTTCTCCACATGCCTAAATAAAATAATAAAAATACAATTCATGACACCCCTCCCTATTTCTCCAAATTTTGAGATGATATTGGTGACTACTATTTGCCGTTAGTAGTTTCACCAAAGACTCGTTTTTTTTTTAGATTTTTTTTTAGATTTTTGAGCCAGTAGTTACCGAGTTAGAGGGGGGAGGGGCAGATTTCATTTTTGCTCGCAGCCCCTTGCAGGCGTCATTTTTTGAGAAAAAAAATTGGATCATATTATATCAATTGAGATCTACATTTTGATACCCCACACTTTTTAATATACATTTTTTTTTAAATTTAAATTTAAAATTTGTTAAAAGGAAATGGTTCCTAGGTTGTTGGGTGGGGTAAGGATGAAACTGGTCGACTAACTACATCAACACCGAGAGAACTAAGTGTTCCCATAGTGTCACAGTTGGATTGCTTGTATAGCGGCGACATTAAACATTTTGTCAACAATAAAACACTTTGTGCTGGTGAGTACGTCTTTATTTATTTTAGTATAATTTTTTTGAGATTGGTGAAAAAACGACTGAATTGAACAATTTAGTTATTTATTTTGGATAAAAGAGGCTATGATTAAATAATAAGAAAATTATTTAATCTTATAAAGGCTCAGTGGCGTCACTAGGGTTGGTGTCACCCAGTGCGGTAAATCATGGTGTCACCCCCTGAGCAGTTCAATTCTGATGACCTTTTTTTTTTTTAGGCATTACCAAAAATTATAAAATAGATGTTTGCATTTAGGTGTCACCCCCTGAGCCCACAATTCAATTCTGATTACCTTTTTTTTTTAGTCATTACCGAAAATCATAATAGAATACTACTACTAAAGTGATGTTTTGCATTTGGGTGTCACCCCTTGTGATGGTGTCACCCGGTGCGGTCCGCACCCCCCGCACCCTCCTAGTGACGCCACTGTAAAGGCTGTCCCAACCAGAGCGGAAAATTAAATTATCAATAAGACAGTTCTTTTGAAAAAATACCGAAATTTCGATTGAATAATAAAGTAGATATTTGAGAATTATGTATGGAACAACAAATCTAATAAACACCCTCATCGGCTTTGCTGGCTGTTGTGTATTGGGTTAATAATAATACATTGTTATTAAAATAATATCTTTATTCTGTTAATGCTTGAATATGAATGTTTTTGATTCTCAACTATACAAGTTATACACATATTGCACACCCCAAGCAGGCTCTGCTATAATTAATCAAGTAATTTATCAGTGTGTTTTTTATGAAAATGTCAATAAAAATCCATGTGTTTTCTTCTTTATAAATGTCATTTTTGACAGATATAAACATAATACAACAGTGATATCTTGTAATTTAGCAAATTATCGTAAAAATAGTATTTTTCAAACGACAATCACACTGTCTGAAAAACAAAAGCCGATGCTCGAACCAGCTAATTCATCGTTTTTTCAGTAAAATTTCGATGTACTTTTTCGGAAAAAAATCACAGTTCACAGACCTTTCATAACTAAGAAATGAAATCTAGCCTATTGACTGGAAAAAGAGTCAAGCTACATGACGAAAAAAAAATTATTAAAATCGGCCGGGTAATTCCAGAGTCTATAAAGCTATAGTTTCGTGCGGATATATAAATAAATATATATATATTCATACACGTTTATATTATAGTGTGACTAGGGGCTGTGCCCCTGGGCGCTTCGCGCCCCAACCCCCTTTGACGCCATATTTTTTACACAAATTTACTCGGGTCTGCGACCCTCGTATGTGTATATATCATACTCGTTCCACTATTTTTTGATAGTTAAGTTTTTTAATTTGGCGGAGATAATCAATATTACAATTTTCAGTAATTTTACATGTACAAATTACCTAATCACAAATTTACTCGGGTCTCAGCCTTCGGCTGCGACCCTCGTATGTGTATATTATAATAATTTTCCATTCTTTTTGCTGATACTCATTTTTTTCTTAAATTGGCGGTGATAATCACTTATCAATATTACAATTTTTAATAATATTACATGTATAAATTACCCAACCTAAAATGTACTGTTATTTATTAAATGGTTAACTTTTTATTTTTATATGTTCCTGAAGTTTTAAATTTTTGTTCAATTTTAATCAAAATTAATTTGTCTACGTCACTTTTAAAAAATAGCAATTTTAATTATTTTCATGCGCGCACCTGACTTAATTATAATTAAAAAAAAAATTAATATATCAATCTCAAAACTTTCAAAAAAATAATAATTCATAAATAATTTTTTTTGAGGCACTACTGATCTATATTATAATTTTCATATTTTTTTGAAATTTCTAATTGTTGAACAATTAAAATTTTTTTTTGAAACGCTACTGACTTATTTATTTTTAAATGTGAACTTTTGGATAAATTGCATCAATCCCCTACAACAAAACTATTAAAAATTATATTTTTATACAATTTCATTAAAAAAAAAACACAAATTTAAAAATATTTGAAACGCCGTCCCTGATTTAAATGAAACATGTATAAATTACCCAACCCAAAATATACTGTTATTTATTAAATAACTTTTAAAAAATAGCAAGTTTAACTATTTTCATGCGACGCCCCTGACTAAATTATAATTTAAAAAAAAAAATAATATATCAATCTCAAAACTTTCAAAAAAATAATAATTCATAAACAATTTTTTTTGAGGCGCTACTGATCTATATTATAATTTTCATAGTTTTCTGAAATTTCTATTTTTGAAAAATAAAAAATGTTTTTTTAAGTTTTTACAAACGTTACGAAATGTGACGTTCCCAAAAATTTCATATATTTAAAACGACACCAGCCCCTGACTTAATTATTATTTTTAAATGTGAAATTTTGAATAAATTGCATCAACAAAACTATTAAAAATTATATTTTTATACAATTTCATTAAAAAAACACAAATTTAAAAATATTTGAAACACCGTCCCTGATTTAAATGAATAATTTCAACAATTAAAAAAAATTCAACAATTTCACTCAAAAACCACGTAATTGTGGAACAATCAAATCTAATGTCATCAAAAATTTTCTCACTCCTAAAAGAAATGGATAGAAAACCTTCTAGAACATTCTCTGTCATCTGTTAAATTTAAACTAATTAGAAAAAAAGATTTTAAATATTTTTTAATTCGCCGCTCCTGACATTATAGTTAACAAAAACTTTTTAATATTATCTATAGATAATTATACTAATTACATCAAATTACCAATCAATTTTGGTTAAAATTTAATTTATAAGCAATTTCATCAAAATGTACAAAATAACATTTCTTTACACGCTCCTGACGTTAATAAGATAAAAAACAGCTGTTTATAATTTCTTCGTTTAACAATTTCAATCAAAATCTATTTTATGTAGAAATTATAATTGATTCACAAATCTAACATTTTAAAATTAATCAAGTAATTTATCAGTGTGTTTTTTATTCAAATGTCAATAAAAATCCATGTGTTTTCTTCATTATAAATGTCATATTTTGACAGATATAAACAAAAGACAACAGTGATATCTTGTAATTTAGCAAATTATCGTAACAATAGTATTTTTCAGACGACCATCACACTGTCTGACAAAACAAAAGCCGACACTCGAACCAGCTAATTCAACGTTTTTTTAGTAAAATTCGATGTACTTTTACGGAAAAAAATCACAGCTCAGAGACCTTTCATAGCTAAGAAATGAAATCTAGCCTATTGACTGGAAAAAGAGTGAAGCTACATGACGAAAAAAAAATTATCAAAATCGGCCGGGTAATTCCAGAGTCTATAAAGCTATAGTTTCGTGCGGATATATAAATAAATATATATATATTCATACACGTTTATATTATAGTGTGATATTTGTATGTCGCCAATTTCATTAAAAAAACACAAATTTAAAATTATTTGAAACGCCGTCCCCGATTTAAATGTATAAATTTATTTTCATGCAACGCCCCTGACTAAATTATAATTAAAAAAAAAATTAATATATCAATCTCAAAACTTTCAAAAAAATAATAATTCATAAACAATTTTTTTTAGGCGCTACTGATCTATATTATAATTTTCATATTTTTATGAAATTTATATTTTTGAACTATAAAAAATGTTTTTTTAAGTTTTTACAAACGTTACGAAATGTGACAGTTCCCAAAAATTTCATATATTTAAAACGACACCAGCCCCTGACTTAATTAATATTTTTAAATGTGAAATTTTGAATAAATTACATGAACAAAACTATTAAAAATTATATTTTTATACAATTTCATTAAAAAAACACAAATATTTGAAACACCGTCCCTGATTTAAATGAATAATTTCAACAATTAAAAAAAATTCAACAATTTCACTCAAAATAATTTTTTTACAAACATAAAAAATATGTCACATGTAAAAAACCACGTAATTTTGGAACTATCAAATTTAACGTCATCAAAAATTTTCTCACTCCTAATAGAAAAGGATAGAAAACCTTCTAGAACATTCCCTGTCATCTGTCATCTGTCAAATTTAAACTAATTAGAAAAAAAGATTTTAAATATTTTTTAATTCGCCGCTCCTGACATTATACTTTTTAATATTATCTATAGATAATTATACTAATTACATCAAATTACCAATCAATTTTGGTTAAAATTTAATTTATAAGCAATTTAATCAAAATGTACAAAATAACATTTCTTTCCACGCTCCTGACGTATATAAGATAAAAAACAACTGTTTATAATTTCTTCGTTTAACAATTTCAATGAAAATCTATTTTACGTAGAAATTATAATAAATTCACAAATCTAACATTTTAAAATTAATCAAGTAATTTATCAGTGTGTTTTTTATGAAAATGTCAATAAAAATCCATGTGTTTTCTTCTTTATAAATGTCATATTTTGACAGATATAAACAAAATACAACAGTGATATCTTGTAATTTAGCAAATTATCGTAAAAATAGTATTTTTCAAACGACAATCACACTCTCTGAAAAACAAAAGCCGATGCTCGAACCAGCTAATTCATCGTTTTTTCAGTAAAATTTCGATGTACTTTTTCGGAAAAAAATCACAGCTCAGAGACCTTTCATAACTAAGAAATGAAATCTAGCCTATTGACTGGAAAAAGAGTGCAGCTACATGACAAAACAAAAATTATCAAAATCGGCCTGGTGGATCCAGAGTCTATAAAGCTATAGTTTCGAGGCGACATACAAATATCACACTATAATATAAACGTGTATGAATATACAGGGTGTCTAAATACCAGGGGACACCATGGGGATCTCGGAAACTATAAGAGATAGAGATTCGGTTAAATGAGAGAAAAGTTACCTTTAAGAGGGAACAGTTTAATAGTGTATTTACATTTTACAAAAATTTCATAGCTTACTAGATATTAACCAAAAACCATTTTACTCCGAAATCTTTCATCGTGAATATTTCTTAAGCGACTTGAAATTTAAAAAAAAGTTTCAAATAAATGTTTTAGGGTTTAGTATTGTCTATTTAAATATATTTTTTTAATTTCCAGAAATGTCACTGTTTTTGAGATATGACACTAACATATGTTTTCTTAAATGGAAGCAATATGAAATTTTGTAATTTTTGAACAGAAGATTTTATTACCTTTTCAATGATATGCAACTTGATATACTTATTTTTCAAAATATCTCAAAAAATGATCAAAAAGTACATTTTATTTATTTAATACACTATATCATCCTAAGATGGCTATGACAACTAACAATAAGATTGAAAAACAACTGAAAATGTATTTATAAGCTTACATAACATAAATTAACTATTTTATTTATAGAAATAAAACATGTTTTTATTAATTTAACACAAAATACCAGCCAAAGATGGCTATGGTTATTAACAACAAAAAAAAAAATAAGCTATTTTATTTAATACAGTTTACCAGTCTTTGTGGAAAATTATAAAAAAAAACTTTATCTTTAACAATAGGTACCCCATATGAAAAAAAATCCAAGTTATGTCTGGTGATCGTGGTGCTGGTTAGTTCCACATATCCATTTATTTGGTACAACAGAATAATATTGCATTTTTAAAATGTAAAAAAATATTATCAACAAATACGTATCACAAATAATTATAAGTTACAAACAGGCAAAATAACAATTTCTCAGTTGATTTAAAAATCTCATAGTTGACAGCCATAGCCATTTTTGACTGGAAATAAAAAAATGATTTAAAAAAAAAATAAAATAGCTTATTGTTTTTTTGTTGTTAATAACCATAGCCATCTTTGGCTGGTATTTTGTGTTAAATTAATAAAAACATGTTTTATTTCTATAAATAAAATAGTTAATTTATGTTATGTAAGCTTATAAATACATTTTCAGTTGTTTTTCAATCTTATTGTTAGTTGTCATAGCCATCTTAGGATGATATAGTGTATTAAATAAATAAAATGTACTTTTTGATCATTTTTTGAGATATTTTGAAAAATAAGTATATCAAGTTGCATATCATTGAAAAGGTAATAAAATCTTCTGTTCAAAAATTACAAAATTTCATATTGCTTCCATTTAAGAAAACATATGTTAGTGTCATATCTCAAAAACAGTGACATTTCTGGAAATTAAAAAAATATATTTAAATAGACAATACTAAACCCTAAAACATTTATTTGAAACTTTTTTTTAAATTTCAAGTCGCTTAAGAAATATTCACGATGAAAGATTTCGGAGTAAAATGGTTTTTGGTTAATATCTAGTAAGCTATGAAATTTTTGTAAAATGTAAATACACTATTAAACTGTTCCCTCTTAAAGGTAACTTTTCTCTCATTTAACCGAATCTCTATCTCTTATAGTTTCCGAGATCCCCATGGTGTCCCCTGGTATTTAGACACCCTGTATATATATTTATTTATATATCCGCACGAAACTATAGCTTTATAGACTCTGGAATTACCCGGCCGATTTTAATAATTTTTTTTTCGTCATGTAGCTTGACTCTTTTTCCAGTCAATAGGCTAGATTTCATTTCTTAGTTATGAAAGGTCTGTGAACTGTGATTTTTTTCCGAAAAAGTACATCGAAATTTTACTGAAAAAACGATGAATTAGCTGGTTCGAGTGTCGGCTTTTGTTTTTCGGACAGTGTGATTGTCGTTTGAAAAATACTATTTTTACGATAATTTGCTAAATTACAAGATATCACTGTTGTATTTTGTTTATATCTGTCAAAATATGACATTTATAAAGAAGAAAACACATGGATTTTTATTGACATTTTCATAAAAAACACACTGATAAATTACTTGATTAATTTTAAAATGTTAGATTTGTGAATCAATTATAATTTCTACGTAAAATAGATTTTGATTGAAATTGTTAAACGAAGAAATTATAAACAGCTGTTTTTTATCTTATATACGTCAGGAGCGTGGAAAGAAATGTTATTTTGTACATTTTGATTAAATTGCTTATAAATTAAATTTTAACCAAAATTGATTGGTAATTTGATGCAATTATTATAATAATCTATAGATAATATTAAAAAGTATAATGTCAGGAGCGGCGAATTAAAAAATATTTAAAATCTTTTTTTCTAATTAGTTTAAATTTGACAGATGACAAATGACAGGGAATGTTCTAGAAGGTTTTCTATCGTTTTCTATTAGGAGTGAGAAAATTTTTGATGACGTTAAATTTGATAGTTCCAAAATTACGTGGTTTTTTACATGTGACATATTTTTTATGTTTGTAAAAAAATTATTTTGAGTGAAATTGTTGAATTTTTTTTAATTGTTGAAATTTTTCATTTAAATCAGGGACGGTGTTTAAAATATTTTTAAATTTGTGTTTTTTTAATGAAATTGTATAAAAATATAATTTTTAATAGTTTTGTTGATGTAATTTATTCAAAATTTCACATTTAAAAATAATAATTAAGTCAGGGGCTGGTGTCGTTTTAAATATATGAAATTTTTGGGAACTGTCACATTTCGTAACGTTTGTAAAAACTTAAAAAAACATTTTTTATAGTTCAAAAATATAAATTTCATAAAAATATGAAAATTATAATATAGATCAGTAGCGCCTACAAAAAATTGTTTATGAATTATTATTTTTTTGAAAGTTTTGAGATTGATATATTAATTTTTTTTTAATTATAATTTAGTCAGGGGTGTTGCATGAAAATAGTTAATTTTGCTATTTTTTAAAAGTGCAATTTTTTTAAAATTATTTAATAAATAACAGTACATTTTAGGTTGGGTAATTTATACATGTTTCATTTAAATCAGGGACGGCGTTTCAAATAATTTTAAATTTGTGTTTTTTTAATGAAATTGTATATAAATATAATTTTTAATAGTTTTGTTGTAGGATTGATGCAATTTATTCAAAAGTTCACATTTAAAAATAAATAAGTCAGTAGCGTCTCAAAAATTTTTTTTAATTGTTCAAAAATTAGAAATTTCAAAAAAATATGAAAATTATAATATAGATCAGTAGCGCCCCAAAAAAATTATTTATGAATTATTATTTTTTTGAAAGTTGAGATTGATATATTAATCTTTTTTTTTTAATTATAATTAAGTCAGGGGCGCGCATGAAAATAATTAAAATTGCTATTTTTTAAAAGTGACGTAGACAAATTAATTTTGATTAAAATTGAACAAAAATTAAAAACTTCAGGAATATATAAAAATAAAAAGTTAACCATTTAATAAATAACAGTACATTTTAGGTTTGGTAATTTATACATGTAATATTATTGAAAATTGTAATATTGATATGTGATTATCACCGCTAATTTAAGAAATAAAATGAGTATCAGCAAAAAGATTGGAAAATTATTATATTATACACATACGAGGGTCGCAGACCCGAGTAAATTTGTGATTAGGTAATTTGTACATGTAAAATTACTGAAAATTGTAATATTGATTATCTCCGCCAAATGAAAAAATTAACTATCAAAAAATTGTGGAACGAGTATGATATATACACATACGAGGGTCGCAGACCCGAGTAAATTTGTGTAAAAAATATGGCGTCAAAGGGGGTTGGGGCGCGAAGCGCCCAGGGGCACTGCCCCTAGTATACATATATAAACATACACGTTTATATTATAGTGTGATTATTGCTTTTGTATTCGTTTGTTAAGTTTTTAAAAAACAAGTTATTACAAAAATACACAGCTGGTATGAGAATGAGGTATTACTTCTTAAAGAAGCATACCGAAAACACCAATTGCTGTTTTTGAGCGAGAGTCAGCTACGTGGAAGACGGTTGTAGCAGAGATCACAGCAAAACGCACGCTCGCTCTTGAATCTCCTAGAGATTCCACTAAAATAGTGCATTTCAAAAATGGAATCGCTTAAACGACACTACAAATCAATAAAGGATTCAAACAACCGATCTTAAAGCAAGAACAACACATGGAAATTTTACAATGTAAATTTAAGAAATTTATTTGTATAGATTATGACTGCTTTAATGGATCAATATTTGTATATTTGATCGTAGTAAATTGGCCTGAAGGTCAGTTCTTATGATGCTATAACAAAGGCACAGAACAGAAGAAAAAATAGTTTTTTTTTAACAAGTGGACAATGTCAGGAGCAAAAGTGTCCACTAAGGTTATTTGCGACCAAAACAAAGCTCTACTAAATGCTTCTGTATTAAGCTTTTGTAACAAACACTCAGATATTTTTGAATATGCAGATGCATTTTTAAATGTAGAAAACATATCAACAAAAATTCGCATTAACGTTGCACATTTCATTCGCTTCTTTTATCTCTCAGGCGTGGAATATTTATTTTTATTTAGCTATAATAGGGAAATTAATTATCAGTGAAGATGAAGACGAGTTGGCTAAAATTATATATTCCTTTTTTATTTTGTCTTTCTGTGAAAAATGTGGTAATAACTTAAATTCAACCATGTTTTCAGAAAAAAAATTGTTTAAAAATACTGAGTGCAGTGTGAAAGGCTACAATTGAAAAAGTGAAGTTATTAAAGTATATTATTATTATTATATACATATTTTTCAATCTTTTCGGTATTTTGATCTGAAAAAGACAGTATAGTTTTTATTATATCAAATTCAATTTTTGTCTTTTTTTAACCTTATCCTATAACAGTTTTATGTTGTTTTTTTAAATAAAAAATCACAATATTTTATTTTATTATTTCTAGTAATATATAATTTAACATTTAAATTTTGTTTCGTTGGTGATATTTTAACATTTGAAGTTTATAAAGACAACTTTGAATCAGCAAATATAAAACTGCAAGATTTGCCCAAAATAATTGATAATCCTCTAGATGTTCGTAAAGAGATACGTCTTAGCAGCTTTAGAATATAAATCAGCCGAAGGTATTAATAAAACATCTCTTAGATCTAACGAAACAGAGCTACAATTTTCTATGTCACAAGGGCATTACACATCATTTTGTTACCGCTCTATCATTTGATAGAATTTGACGATCTTTTACAGAAGCCTATGTACAGAAATGAAAAAAAATGTATAAGTTTCGTATTGTAAATATTAAAAAATAATAAATATTTATTTATATAAATAAATGTATTGTAACGTAGTATCAGTTAATAACCTGAGTTAGTAGATCCTTTTTATAGCCGCTTACTAAATAGTTCTACTTTAACAAGAGATCATTTATTTAAATAATCATGAAATAATTAAAAATATATATCTAAAACAATATTTAGAAAATCTACATAAACAATAGAAATGTTCATCGTTTACATCTGTAAGTAATTCTTTTCTATGATGGTTAATGTATTTTAGGTATATGTCATATTACATGTCGTATTTGTCTAGACTCTAGACCAAGCTTGTTCAAAATTAAAATGAAAATAATTAATTAAATTAGGCAACAAAAAAGGAAAGGTCTTCACAAAAATTATATATACAGCTATTGATAGAATGAGTTTGTGCTGTACGGCCCAATATGTTCAAAATGTTGGACACCTATGGTCTGGACCAGCGGTTCCCAAGTTAGATTTTTCAAAAATTACGAAACTCTAACTACATTTTTTGATTAATCTGCATTTCTTTACGTCTCATTGTTGTAATGTATATCCAAAATAAACCAGATATCGATATTAAAATTGAAATTAGAATCAAACAATCAAATTATTTTTATTTATTTTAAATACATATATACCGGGTGTCCCAGATAACTTTTCCAGCATGGGGATCTCAGTATCTATAAGAGATACAGGTTTGATTAAATGAGATGAATTATTTGTAAGAAAGGGGTGAGTATTACTACACAAAAAAATATTAATAATTCTATGTGGCTTAGGCGGTATACCCAAAAAATTGAAAATTCAAAATTTCTTTAAATGGCTATAACTTTTTTGTCAAACTAGATAGGTATTTTTGTAGACGGTTTCTCAAAGCACATTTTTGTGTTGAATCGATTGGTGTATTTACATTTTTTTATATCACTTTTAATTTCCGAGTTATGAGCCCTAACTTTAGTTTTTCTTATGGGCCGCTAAGTTGGCTATGGCATATTTGAACGTGTTTTTTACTCTACTTTACAACGATATGTCACTTGCCATACTTATTTTCGAAAAAAGTCGATGTACTAAATGCCAGTGATATTTGCTAAGTATTTTATTACAAACATTTAAGTGAGCCATGAAAAACAAAAATTGTAAACAAAAATCACAATAACAACAATCAAAATAACAAATGACTATTTGAAAACAATTAACTATTTAAAAAAATACATTATATTTTTTTTTTTCGAAAATAAGTATGGCAAGTGACATATCGTTGTAAAGTAGAGTAAAAAACACGTTCAAATATGCCATTGCCAACTTAGCGGCCCATAAGAAAAACTAAAGTTAGGGCTCACAACTCGGAAACTAAAAGTGGTATAAAAAATCTAAATACACCAATCGATTCTACACAAAAAAGTGCTTTGACAAACCGTCCAGATACTGAGATCCCAATGCTGGAAAAGTTACCTGGACACCCAGTATATATTTTTTATTTTCCCTGTTAAATAAATGCTTATTTATAATTTTACCGTTCCAAACTATTTTTGATGAATCTATATTTCTTTACGTTTCATTGTTGCAACGTACAAGTATTCCCAGATATCGAAATAAGTATATTATAATATTGTATATGGTTGAACTATGTTATTTAAAACAATAAAACAGTCAAATGATTTATATTTCTTTTTAATATTTTTTTAAATATCTCCTACTAAATAAAGGGTTATTTATAGTTCTAGCATCCAAAACATTTTTATAATGAATATATGTATATTTGTTCATGTGCCATTGTTACAATTAGGTACTGTTTTCGGATATTCCAGATGTAGTTATCTATTATAATACGCATTGTTGAAATGTCATTATTTAAAATAAAACTATTTATTTAATTTATTTATTATTTTGGCGGCACAAATTAGCAACAAATAGCAACAAATTATGACACCTGTTTGGATTCGATAACTTTATTTGTCCCTGAAATATCGCGGAACATCAGTTTTAAATCTGGTAAATTAGCTAATCCGGATTTTTTCGGAAACAAATGGAGTAAAAAAAATTAATTGGCGGCACAAATTAGCAACAAATAGCAACAAATTATGACACCTGTTTGGATTCGATAGCTTTATTTTTCCCTGAAATATCGTGGAACAGCTGTTTGAAGCTATTAAGTTAACTAATCCGGATTATCTTGGAAACGAATGGAGCAACAAAATCCGGATTGACGGCACAAATCAGCAACAAAATCTCCACATATTTTTTTTTGGAACCGCTATAGTGTCCCCGCTAACTTTATATACGTTTTAAATTTTATACAATGAATCATCAAAACTTGCAACTTGAAATTACTATTATTCATTACAAGTCGTTTAATCAAATAGTATATTATCAAATTGATTGTATTTTAATTAAAAAAACGGTTTGGAGAACCATACATGACTTCCATGATCTATAATATCTCTTACATAATTTGTAGAATAACTAATCTGACATTTGAATTTTACTGAACTTGTTTCCATGACAACATGAATATATAAGTATTTGAACTTTAAGGTAATTCGATCAGTAGGTACAATAGAATTCCAAAATGGCTAAAACATTTGTTATCTGTTTGCGGTGGAATTTTCATTATGTACTTTAATTTTTCAATGCATCACATGTATCACATTGTACCATATGGTGTATTCACTTATGTCTTTCTGATACTAACACGCTGTTAACAGCAATGAATTTATTATTGTTATTTATTCATAATAAATGAATTTATTTCAGACATTAAAATATTCGTAAAACTATTCGGTGCAACTGTTTTCATAATGTTCTCAAACTGTTGGGGTTATATCGACTGAATACGGTGGCCTGTGAGTACCTACTAAATCGATGATGATCGAACATTGTAAACGAATTGATTTATTGATTTTCAAACCTTTCCACGTTTACCGCGACGCCTTGATGTATCGTAGCAGCCACTACTTTGTCATGTTCTTTACGGAAATCATGCTGATCACCGGAGGTCTTCCGGTCACAAAACCTGTTGACATTATGCAGATAGAATTAGCACGTTCAATGGCAAGTGTGAAAACGCAACGAAATTAAGCAAAAATAAGAAATTAAACGGTTTAGTCTTCGCCACAGTCGTCCCTCAGTTCCAAACTCCACAGTGCAAAAAATAATAAAACCGTTATTACATGACCTATATAATAGAAACTAGCCCAAAGGCTGCTCGAGTGAACCAATTCGTTTGTGACTCTAGCTAAGACAATTTCTTCAAACATAACCGCAAGATATGCCAATTGAAATATTGACACTAGACTAAAGAATACGTTTACGGTCTAGTTACTGGGTGATACTTTTTGTATCTATGACCGCAATAAATAATACATTCATGGGGCAAAATGCAACAGCTTGACCGTTCTGATAGATAAAACCTAACCATAAATTCAACGTAAGCGTATACACCCCCAAAGAGAATAATACCAACGCCAACGACATATTGAAGCCGTGTAGAGCTGCTGAGATAACATAAACACACCCTGGAGCCTAGATAACTGCGAGCCGGCCGGAATACATCTGAAAAGTAAACGGTCAGATCCACTCGTAATATAATAAACTACTAAATTAAATTACGTACAGTATTTAAGCCACTTGTACATCGGGATGTTCCAGTTTATTACGACACTTGCCATGGAACGTGCTAATTCAATCTGCATAATGTCAACTAGTGTTTCCTCCCGGGAATTCCCGCCCGGGAATTCCCGGGAAATTTTGTAGTTTTTTCAGTTCCCGAATCCCGGGAAAAATAAAATTATTTCTCGGGAATTTCGGGAAATAAAAATAATCATTGAAATATATACTTTCAACTGTAGGGGCACTTATATTGTTATTATATTCAATAATGTATGGTATGTACTTCTAGTTAAGAATATGGATTGGAAGTTAAATTTTTGTTTGGTACATCAGGATGTAATTTTAAATTATCTTACTAGCTTGAAATTCTTGTTTTAGCTGTTTGTGCAGTGTATTTTTCTGAGAAAGAATAAAAAATGCATTTTAAAGTAAAAAAGAAAAGGTTTATTATGGTAAAAATTAAAATTGTTTATAATAAACCTTTTATTATAAATATTACAATTGAATCGGTGAGTGAAAGAACAATACAAGTGCCAAAAATGGTAATTTTAACTGAGATAGGCAAAATGTTTAAAATTCATAGCTCTATCACATAGTAAAATAATAATACATCGACCAACATCGTACGTGCGACGGGGGGTAGTTCAATTTTTTTTACAATTACTTTTACCTTACTTTTCTGACGAAATCCTCTAATTTTACTACCATATTATTTCTTGGAAAGTCAAAAATGAAGATTCTGAGTAAAAATTACAAATAATTTTTTTTGTAAAATAATAAAATAATAAAGCCGAAAATAAAGCAATAAAAAAAAAATTGCAATTTTTTTTTAATTGAGTGAAAGAACAGTATAACTGCCGGTCATTTTTTTTTCAAATATCTTTTTTTGCAATTTTTTTTAAATTTATTTATGTACGTATTATTATCGGTTAACATAAGTTCTATAATGTCACAATACATAATTAGACCAAATAACTCATAGTTCTCCTTTAAAACAGTTTTTTTCGTTTTTCTCAAAATGGTCATTTTGGAGATATATCGTTCTTTCACTCACTGATCCAATTAGAGTCTAAAGTATAAACTAATAATAAGACTTGGCATATTTGTTTGTTTTTAAAATTCTATTAAAATAGTATTTGATTTTATAACTTTATATAGTGTTACTACTGCCCATTTGCAGAGGGGGTGCCCACTTTGGGGCGCATTTTGCTAGAGACAGCAAATTTTGAAAAAAAAAATTAAATTAAAAAAAATATATTTTTATTTCCAATATAAAAAAATTTCTGCTTCCACTTATTGTTAGACTATTTTCCTATTTTATATAATATTTTCTTCATCCAAAGAATTATTATATCAATGACTCATTATTTCTTTCTTAATAATTTTCAATTAACAATTTTTCTTAAAATGTAATAGTATTGTGTTTAGATAATCACCGATTAATATTAAAATTCAAAAAGTGTTGTTAATTTTTTATTGTTCTTATTATTAGTTTTTAAGAGAAGCTATGAAAATGTAAAAAATATGTATACAAATTTCGAGAATTCCCGTTTTTCCCGGGAATTCCCGGGAATTGCGATTTCCTGTTCCCGATTCCCGGCGTTGGAAAATTCCCGGGAATTTGGAAACACTAATGTCAACAGTCTTTGTGATCGGAAGACCTCCGGTGATCAGCATGATTTCCGTAAAGAACATTACAAAGTAGTGGCTGCTACGATACATCAAGGTGTATTTGCATTTAAGGAAATGATCGCAGTAACGATAAGGTAAGTAAATAACTAAATACATCCTTAATATTATATAAAGCTCAACGTCTCTCTGTCTGTCTGTCTGCCCGTTAGTCCGCTTATCACTCGAGAACCATTTATCCGATTTACGTGATTTTTTTTTTAGTTCATAGGTACATTCTCTGGCCAGGTTATAGGCTATATTTTGTTACGTTAGGTAACATAACAACTAAGCAGTGACGATAATAGCAAATCAAGTCGGAAAAAATTTTGCCGACGGCGTGCTGTTTTGCAATACGCTGCCTAAACCGTTGAATATAGAACAAAATAATGTGTTAAAGAACTGTGTAGAATCAAAAGTGCTACAATAAAGTCCGCGACACCATATGTCTAACTTTTATATTTAAGCCACAATGACTGATTTTATGTTACAAAGAAAACATAAAATATTTGGGTTCGCTTTACATGGAGTTTTCACCTGCAAAACTTCAATCCTTATTGAAATAAATGATTTCATAGTCATAAGTACTTAATGTAGATATAATTTGCCTTTTACAGAATCCAATTTGGTCTTTTGGTATAGAAATTTTCGAAAAATCTTTTGTCCCCCAAAATCCTGAAACTTTTGTATCATAGAAATCCTTATATTTATGATACCTTGCAGTCTCAAGATTAAAAATTCATCCTGTAGAACGTTTATTTAACATATAAAACTAAAAACTTATATAATGAAATGGGACGAGGTATAGTGTGGTTGATGCTATCGAAGTGCATGTTGAAACTAGTTGAAGGGGAAGCTGGTTGGTTTTACGTTTATTTATATTACTTATTAATTGTAATACATTAAAACGAAATTCCATTTTGTCCTAATCTGTCATTTTTCTCACCGACGGAGTAATTGAAATGAAAAAAGCTTCATCCTCGTCAGGTGGATTTTCTAGAGCTTTTAGAATTTTTTGTCTATTTCGTCTATTAAACTAGCTTTTTTCTATTAAACGAGCTTTTTTGGGGTCCTTTTTGGTCTTGGTATCTGGTCGGGCACATCTATTACTACTGCTTCTTCATCATTTTCAGTTTCATCTAAATTCCCCTGCTGGTCATTTTGAGGTTCATTAACGTTAGATTCTGTATTATCTGATTGCACGACTTTTCATAGGAATGTGAGGTTGTCGTGGTACAAATACTTCCTCTTAGTGGCTTGGCCATATTTTTTTTCAGAGATTTCACAAAAAAGTAGCGAATGTTCTGTCACTTTCCAATTATTAGTGAACCTTAAATATAAAAAAAAAATTATTCTTTTTTCTTTTGACTTCTAGGTATCTTGCAAGTGGAGCAACCTTTAGTGACCTACATTATACCTACAGATTGGGAATAACCACAATAAGTAGAATTGTAAGTCAGGTATGGGATTTACTGAAGGACGAATTCCTTCCACAACCAACAGAAGAAAAATGGCAGAAAATAGACTTAAAAAAAAACGCTCACTTTCCAAACTGCTTAGGTGCTATCGATGGGAAACATGTACGAGTTAACAAATTTATACATAGTGGCTCAATGAACTTCAATATGTTCATTATATTTTGATTTTTTTGTAGGAATTCCTTCACTTCACCAATTTTCTAATTCATTTAAAGCTCATCTTTTTCTTTGACCAGAGTCTGGTTCAATAACTTCTTGATGATCATCTAAATCAGGCTTGTCCGCATAAGATTTAATGTAAAATATAAAAATAAAAAAAAAGTAAAATATGAAAATAATTAACGATATCAAAGTAGATAGTGTACATACTACAAAGATATAAATAAATTAATCACGTAAAAAAAGGTCTTCAAATTTTTTTGCGGCCCTTAAAAAAATGTTCGCTATTTTTTTGCGCTCTGCGGCCCCCGAGGGTCAAAAGGTTGGACACCTATGATCTCAATTACTATTTACAAATTTACCTTGTAGAATGGTGAGGATTTTCTTTAGCTTCAAGTAAAACATCTAATCTGGTTTCTTCGTTTACTCGACTTTGCCGAGACAAATCATGGACGGATCCCGTTTCAGTAAATTTAGCAACCAATTTACTTACTGTGGATCTTGCAATAGGCGATCTATCAGGATGTTCTTAGTTGAATAATTGACATGCTTCCTCATGCGTTCTTAGCTTATCACCATATCCAACCATTATTAAAATTTCTATTCTTTCCCGTTCAGTTAAACGTGTCATTTTTTGTTAGTGGCAAAGAGAATCCGCTTTTAAAAAACTTACTATATGCCTTTTTCACACTCAATAAAATACTCAAGAACTATTTTTTAAAAAGTAAAATTTACGAGTATTAGTTTTTGTTTCATTCATTAAAAGTGACACAGACGTAATTACGATAATTTACATAAACAAAACATTTGCGCTAAATTTGTTTAGTAAAGTTTTTCTTCTATTAAAGCTTCATTTTTATTTCTTAAGGTGCCTATACACGTAACGATAAATCTGTACAGTACAACTGCGCAGATTTATCGAACGTATAGGGCGTCACTACACGCTACGAGAAATCGCTACGATCGCACTGTACAGTTCCAACGTCACAGTTAAACGTACGTCCACACTGCCTACACATGTTACGACACTACTGTACAGTTATTCATTTCGTTCCGCGATGTCTTCGACAAACGACGTATTAGTAGTTGTTGGATAATAATTATTCGCTATAAATAAACAAGAGGCAGAAAAAATCAAGAAGCGGAAAAATCGTAGGACTTGGTGTATAGATTGGCTATTGAAAAGAGAATCGGTGACTTTCTTGTGTTCTTTTTTATATGTTGATCTAATGTTTCTAATTTTTTTAACAACCGACTCTTTATCCGCTCCGAGTTCGATAATTTTTAATTTATCAATTAACTTCATATTATATGCTAAACGTTTTAATTCACGATTATAATACTCCTTGCCTTTTATCTGCCATATACAAGGTTTACTTCGATATATTTCAATAAACTGTTTGAACCATTCGCGGCTACTCGTAGAAGACAACTTCATAGCGCAAGCCAGTGGTGGCAACTGACAAAAGTATATTTTTTCTTGTATAGTGCGTGCAGGGCAATATTTGAGTAATTTTTTAAGCTTATTGTTAGATCCCCTAACTTGTCTAACCGGAATCTCGTCAGTATCATAATGCCTATACGGTATGTTACAATTACTCTTTACATGTACTTATATTATATTTTCGTCAATTTCGAGTATTATTAAACCTTCTCTATGCGCCACTCCAGACCAACTGTCCGCGGCGATCCCCTCCCGCCCCGCGGTCAGCATCTTTCCACAACGCTGGAATCGCATTTCCGCTAACATAGTAATTTTAACACAGTAACAACAGCGGCTCTCACATTACCGCGACTGTTAAAATACTTTCTCGAGTTTTGTTCATGAAGAGCATATATGCCGTCGTTGGCCGTTTTGGTTTAGGGTTAAGCCGGGATAGATTTTCGTTTTCGAGAACCAAGCCCCCTAAAGTCGAAACATCGAATTAATAGTTTAAATAAGAAGCGTCAGTGTCACATACCTTATTTCATCGCAAACCGTTTTTTTTTTGCCTTTGCTTTCACATTTACCCAGAATCTTAGTTATATCGATTAAACATATATTATACCTACATATATGGATTGGGGGTTTGGGTTTCACACAATAGGATGTCTAAATTTTCATATCGATGGAAGAAAGATAGTTGCATATATTCTTAAATATTTCTTTATTGTCGGATGCGAGAAGTGTTGTGACATTCATCGGTCTAGGTATTCCTAGATTCATTAGGTCCTTTTCCAGTTTGGATATTTTTTGACTGTAGATCTGGCAGGCAAAAAGTATATGATTGATGTCGGCTATTTCTCCTCTACATGAGCATTGTGGTGATGGCAAACAGTTTATTTTAAATAGGTGGGCAGGGAATCTACCATGATTTAATTTTAGTCTCAGTATCGTAGATGTTTGATGCCGGTTGAGGTTGTGTTTTTTGAAGATTGGCGTGCATTCTGTTTCTGGATGGATAAGTGCATAATGCGATCCTTTTACTTTGCTTGTTTTCTGCCAATCGTTATTCCAAAGTTGCGATGAGTATTTTTTGATCTCATGTATTAGATCCCCTGCTGGTAGTTTTGTGTAGTTGCTCTTGCTGATGTTATTTCCATATTTGGCGGCTTCGTCTGCTATGTCTCCATCTTCAATGCTGCTATGTGACTTGATCCATATAAAAGATATTTTTCTACCATTATTAATTAGCTCGGTGATTGTTTCAACTATGTTATGGACTATATATGAATGGTATTTTGTTGTGTGGCAGTTATTTATGGCCAATAGCACCGATTTGGCGTCACTTAGTATGGAGATGTTAGTGTGTTTTCTTTGTGCGGCATGATTTAGGGCTTCCATAATACCGATTTCTTCTGCTGAGTAAATAGATAGTTTGTGATTTAATTGTGATGTTACTGTCCATGTTTCTTGAGGGATATATACTGCACATTGCGTAGTTGAGTCATTTTTGGAAGCGTCTGTGTAAATTACTAAGTCTGCTTTTGTATTTTTTAAAATTTGTTTAACTGTATCATTGTTACGTTTTTTATCGTCAAAGTTGCTGTTTAATATGATTTGTGGTTCACAAATGTAACTGTTATATGTGAGGTCGAGGAGTGGAAATTTATTAAATTTGTGAACGTTTACAAAGTTGTTTGCCACATTTGGGTAAGCTTCTGGGAGTGGAGGTGTTTTTTTCTTTTGCCAGTATTTGTGATCTTTTAGTACAAGCGTTGTTAGTTCATTTATTTTGCCTGTCAGTTTATTATTTTTAATTTGCAGATGTTTACATATGAATTTTGAAGCTAATTCTAAGTGTCTGATCGAGAGCGGTTTTTCTTGTGCAGATACTAGAAGGGCATTCGTTGGCGATGAATTCATCACTCCCAATATAACGCGTAGGGACTTGTATTGTATTTTATCTAGTGTGGCTAGGTTGTGAATATCATTACAGATGATTTGGTAGGTGATATTGTGAACCCGTTATTGTTCAGCCAACTATTTAAGGTTGTCATTGCAGATGATAGTTCTGCGGTGCCGTCTGCTAAAGATGAGTTAGTGCTATATAGGGCGATGTCGTCGGCGTATTGAATTATCTTGATGGATGGGCCTGCTACGTCTATATCCATTGGGCATAACTGTTAAATTAATATAATAATGTACTATCTTTTATTAAAGTGAAACTTTTTCGTCTGTGAGTTTTTTTTTTTTTTATATTAATTTTGTCTGTTGAACCCGTTGGTTCATTTAGACAGCATTTTTATATGTTGTTTTTTTTCTTTATTTGTTGATTTTAATTTTTTTATAAATTGTTTTGTTTTGTTTTGATGGTTATTTTGCATTTTGATTTATTATTATTATTATTATTATTTTATTTTTTTTGTTGGTTATTATTGATTATCTTCTTTTAGTTTTTGGATTATTTAATGCTGGTTATGGTTTTATCTTATTCTACCTAAGCTACCCTACCCATGTAGACAGGGATACTTTGATGGAATAGGAATAGCTTTGGGCCAATCAAAGCATTTGGGTATACACGTACATGAAGACCGGGAACATGGGTTATAAATTTTGGGTTGAACACATTAGGATGTCTAATCTCTCTGCCACCGAGGAGTTAATCATAATGTTAAATTGTTTTCTTTCAAGAATTTAGCCAGTGAGAGAACGTTTCTCATTTTGTTGAATATGGTATTAATATTAGCTGGAAGCTGGGTGTTATTTTTGACAAATTCCTTTAACATCTCTGTTCTCGATTTTTCATATTTAGGACAATTAAAAATAATGTGATTCAAATCACCAACAGTATCGTTGACACAATCACAATAAGGAGTGTCCTTGCATCCTATGCGATATAGATGGGATGGTGTACAGCAGTGATTAAATCTAATTCGACATAATGTCGAAATCCATTTTTTTTTTCCAGTTTTATTACTTTGAACCAGGGTTTCGTTTGTAGTTCGGGTTGTTTGTTATAGTAATGAAAACCTTTGGTCTTGCTTGACAGATAGTATGCTTCTTGCCATTTCGTCCTTTTACTTCTTGTAATAGAGCTTTTAAGGTCTGTTGACGGAATTTTTGTACAGATATTAATACCGAGTTTGGCAAGATGGTCAACATGTTCGTTTTCTTTGTTATTTACATGTCCCTTAGTCCAAACAAAGATAATATGTTGTCCCTTCTGTGCACAATCATTTGTAATATTTAGTATGTCTAGGATGACATTATTAGTAGTGTATTTGTGTGTTGCATGTCGCGTGACGCTCGGCCGCGGAGGAGGGATAAATACGTCAGAGCCATAGACATAAAGAAATGGACAGTGCATCTGACTCCAAGGTTAGAGGTACCACTCACGCTCCGGTTTACCTGCGCAGGTCAACTGTACAGGTATACCTCTCCGGTATACCTGTACGTGTATGGGAGCCATATTAGGCCAGCCATACACGTTGCGGTTTGCCTTACAGGTTTACCTGTACAGGCAAACCTGTACAGGCGACGAGCTCACACACGTACAGGTAAACCGCAACGTATGCATTTGTGCCTTATTTCGCAGATTTTTAACGTTTTTTTTTTATTTATAAAATAATATAATTAATTATAATAAATAATTTTTTCTTTATCAATTAAATTCAAAAATATTAAAAATTTGTGAACAAGTAACATAAAAACCTGAGACTATTGTTTTAAAAATTTTGTATCACTTGTTTGTGTTTTATTAAATCTGGATAGCACACTATTTCTCGATATTTTCTATTAATGTACTTCCATGTTCGAAGAAATGGCTTGCCCTCCTCCCTCTTGTAGACAAAAAGTAATAAGTAAATCAGTACATTGTCTAAACAGGGATATTTCTAGATTTCTATGATGTCCATTGGATTTTTGAACGTAAATTTATATTTTAAACAGGGATATTTCTAGATTTCTATGATGTCCATTGGATTTTGAACGTAAATTTATATTTTGGATCCAGAAAATCTAATATCAAAGTTTTTTTTAATCACAATCTTTTGATTTTACATGTAAACTAAAATTTCAGGGAAAATTAAAAATAAAATAAAAACCTCTAATAAAGACCATACCGGGTGTTTTTTTAAGGGCAGACTAACGTTAATTCGTACAAAAAAAGGCACATTTTTATGAATTTTTTCCGACAACACAGTTAATATTTATTAATTTAAACTAATGGTACATCAAAGTATAACATTCGAAGAATATTTTGTAAAATTTTCATAATTTTTTTTTTAAAAATACAGCAATGGCGGCAATTATTTGGAGGCGTCTCGGAAAAAAGTTGAATTGCGGTGCCCCTCATAACTCGGTCCTGGATCATCTGAAATAAAAAAATAAAAAATTGTTCGTTAGCTAATCGTTTTCCCCAGGTAACGCTGGGGGGGTTTTTCGAAATTTCAATTTTTCAATTTTTGGGAACACTTTGAAGTGAAAATCGCGATTTTTGGCCAAAAAAATCGGGTAATTTTTTATTATAAAATAAAAAATATTGACAAATTTGAAAAAAAACTCTCCAGCGATACCTCGTAAATTATGTACAGAAATAGTCTTCAAAATTTCAAAAGAATCGGTGCAGTACTTTTGAAATTATGAGGGGCACCGACTTTGAAAACGTGAGTTGTGGGAAAAACGCTTTAAAGTTTTAAACACTAAAAAATTTAGAATAAAACGTTCATAAGTTTTTTCGGCTTACCTCACACTGAATCATCGATGCCAGGTCCATAAAGGATGTTGCTATCGTCCATAATGTCTAATGCATCTTTTTGCTCCTGTCTCCGACGAATTCTGCCTTTAGTTTTTTTTCCGCTTTACTTATACGCATGGAGTAAGTTGATCGCGCCCATTCATGAGCGCTCGGTTCACTTTAAACTGCTGTAACTTCGTTAGTTTTGCTCCGATCCGTGTAAAATTTTCACACAATATTCTTGAAAAGTTTTTCATTCAGAAAATCGAATAAAAAAAATTGGAAAAAAAATAATTTAAATACGTTAGTCTGCCCTTAAAGACTTTCCAGCGGATTATTTCCAAAATAACTAATTTTCAGACAAAAGTTTGATGGCTTTGAGGGGGCTAAATATTGACAACATGGGTTGACCTTGAAAAGGTCAACTTTTCTTTTTCAAATGTAAACCCATATTTTTGTTACAGATTCGTAATAAACTAGAAAAAAGAAGTAACTTTTTTTCTGAAAATGTCATTTTTTTATTATATGGAGCAAATTAAACATTCAATTCTGGATTTTAAATAATTTTTTACTCGAAAACTATTGTTTTTTTAAATAATCGCAAGAAGCAAAAGGTGCTTAATTTTCAACAAGAATTATCGGAGAATTTTTATTTATTTGTAATTCGTTTTTTTTTTTTTTTTTTTTATTTCGAAAAATTTCTTTAAAAATAATTTCTTTAAAATTAATAATTACTTTAAAAAAAAATTTGAAATCCTTGCCGAAATCTAAACATTTCTTTTCTCTTGTAATATTTTTTATAAATTGGTAGTTTTCGAGTAAAAAATTATTTAAAATCCAGAAATCACTGTTTGTTTTGCTCCATATCATAAAAAATTGACATTTTAAAAAAAAATATTTTTGACAAAAGTTACTTATTTTCCCTAGTTCATTACGAATCTGTAACAAAAAACATTTGAAAAAGAAAAGTTGAAACTAAAAAACCCATAATGGTGACCTTTTCAAGGTCAACCCATGTTGTCAATATTTAGCCCCTTCAAAGCCATGAAACTTTTGTCTGAAAAATTTTCTCTGAAAATTCGTTATTTTGGAAATGATCCACTGGAAAGTCTTTAAAAAAACACCCGGTATATAAAGACAAAAGTTGCAGTGGTGGCAACAGTGAAAACTTTGTTTTGTGTTAAAATAACTACCCACAAAAGTAACTACCCAACATTCTAGTTGTTTTGTTAAAGTGCTGTTAATTTAAAAAGATCCACGGAAATTAATTTTGACCTGATTTTTTTTAAACGAAAATATGTTACATAAAAAAAATTTGCCCCCCCCCCCCCCTAAAATGATGGTCTTCACACGCCACAGACAAGATTCAGATTCGTACAAATCAATAAAGTCATCGATAACTTGAGTTCGCCTTCGGTTTGACGTGTTTTTTTATAGTATTCTATTTAAAAACCAACGGGTAAAACTGCGCAGGTTGAAAGAATTGTTTTTCAATTCTTCCTGGCTCGCCTGTTCAGGTCTGAATTTCATCGATAGAGGTACCACTCACGCTCCGGTTTACCTGCGCAGGTCAACTGTACAGGTAAACCTCTCCGGTATACCGCAACGTGTATGGCTGCCCTTAGATGTAATAAGTAATAATAATCTTTCATTAAGTTCATGTGATAATAAAAAGGAATTATATCAAGTCATGTTCCCTGGAAATGTTTCTAATGCTTTTTCTTTATCGAGAGCAAATGCATCCTATCTAGGTACTAGTCTATGGATTAGCCCCATATTTTAAAAATATGTTGTTATCAAAATTACAAGCCCCTAACGTATGTTTTACGTTTCAATTCGACGAAACTACAAACGTCAAGAGTAAAAAGGAGCTTCAAATAAGAGTGCAATTTTGGTCAAAACAATTTAATAAAATTATTAATTCATATTTAGACATTGTTGAATAAAGGATGTTGGCAACATTGTGCAACAACATACATATATGTAGTCTATGATATAATAGATATAAGATTGATTGTAAGACTGCTTGTAACGTGTAACCACCTCTTCATATAAAATAAAAATATAATATTTTAAAATAAGTATTATTTATAAAACACATATATTTTATAGAGAAAGGTGACGCAAAGGTGATAGTTAAATACTTATTCAAAGGGCTGGAAGATAATAATTTAACCGCTAAAAATGTTTTAATGCTGGCAAAAGATGGACCAAATGTGAAAAAAACTGCTTTATCCTTATTTCAGACAGAATTACGTAAAATGGGTCATAAGTCATTTATTGATCTACGATCATGTTTACTGCATAGCGCTTATAATTCTATTCAAAATGGAACTGAAGAACTTGATATTTCTGAGTTGATTGTGAACATTTTTTATTTTTTTCATAATCAACCTTCACGTTGGCATGATTTTGAAGAAGCACAATCAACGGCAAATACACCAAATCATAAGTTTATCAAACATTGTGATACCCGATGGGCTACTTTAGGTCCAGCAGCATATCGTATTTTAGAACAAATGCCTGCGTTAATTGAGTATTTTTTGAAATTCATACAAAAAAATAGGAAAGAAACAACTAGCAAACAGCATTATACCAAATAATTCAGTACCTTAAAGATAATAAACTGCCTTGGCAGGCACGGGACTTTTTTATACATCATGACACCAAAGTATTAATATGTTTTCTAAATTATAGAAAATAATATTCTCTACAACTTGTATCTCAAACATTTTTTTCTAATACCTACCGTTTAAAAAATAAATCGAAAAAATTAATTTTTTTAGAAAATCGATTATTTCCTAAAAACAAATTTTGGGGGGGGGGGGAAATGGATAGAACATAAATTATAAATAAATACCCTCTACAACTTTGATCTAAAACATTTTTTTCTAATGTGCACCGTTTATACATCATGACACCGAGTATTAATATGTGATTACTTTTATAATTTAATATTTGATTTTAAAAATTTTTACTTACAAAATGATTTTCAGTGAATAAAATTGATACATTCTATTTAATATTGACATTAAATATTAAACGAAATCAATTTAGATTAGTGATAGTTGTATTAACATGTATTTATTTTCCTAGATTTCAATTTTGACAGTTCTAAAAATAAATTCCAAAATTTTCATAGATAACTAGATTTTTTGTATTATAACATCATTTTTAACATAAAACTAATATTATTCATTTTTTGTTCAATTCATAAGATACAAAAAAAAGAATAGAACATAAATTATAGAAAATAATATTCTCTACAACTTGTATCTCAAATATTTTTTTCTAATACCTACCGTTTAAAAAATAAATCGAAAAATTTAAATTTTTTAGAAAATCGATTATTTCCTAAACCAAATTTTTGGGGGGAAAATGAATAGAACATAAATTTTAGATAAAAGTTCCATCAACAACTTTAATCTGAAACATTTTTTTCTACTGCCCACCGTTTCATAAATAATTCGAAAAGTTCAAAAATTGACACCAGTAAACATCCGTTTCCGGTTTAGTGATGGTTTTCAAAAATAGGAGGTGCACATCTAGAGTATACAAGAACCTTAAGTTTAAAATTCCACGTTCGTAAGTATTACAGTTTTGGCTGTAGAGCGTTCACAGACATACAGACAGACAGACAGACACACAGACGTCATTGAGTTAATGGTTGTATATGATTCAGGGACGCTCAAAACGTGTAATTCCGTTAAAATCTCGAGTTCGAATTTTTTCGTGATCACTATACTTTATTTATACATTACATTTCATGTATGTATAAAAAAAGTAAAAAGTTGATACCTACCTTACAGTTCGTAGTTTATGTTTATAATTTATTCAACAATGAATTTCTAGTATTGATGCAGAGAGACGAACCCCTTATTCATATATCATATGGGTAGTCAAATGAAAAAGTTGATTTATTTACTGTGTTCAAATATTATTACAGGAGCCATAAAATACTATAAATTTTTTTGATAAAAACCAGAACAATTTTTTGAAAAATCTGTATTGCTCAGTGTATATAATATTAATTGTGGCGAAAAGGTTACAGAATCAGTTAAAATGTTAACTGAATCAGACAAATTACGTTTTTTCAATAGCGTACAAAAATGTTATAAAGAAATAATTAAATATTTATGGCAGAAACTGTCCAGTGTTAGTTTCATAAAATATTTCGAATGTTTATCGCCATAAAATATTAGAGAAGTGAAAGTGTGGACTGTATTAAAAAGATTGGTATGAACATGCCTTTGACTGGCATTAACCCATTCACTGCTAATAACAAATTACGAACTATACTGAGATGCTGAAAAAATCGCCAACCCAAATCATTATTAAAATACTATGGCTAGGCCATAAAATGCACACCCCTTAAACATAAAAAAATGTATTAATTTATATCAAATAAATGCGGTACAATATAATTGGTGAAACTTAAAAGGATGTTTGAAAAAAATATTGGAGGTAATTAATATTATATAAATATAAAATATGAAGTTTATCACTCATTAAGATTTTTTAGAAAATCAACAATGAATCTTGTTATCAATCGATTATTACTTTTTTTATTTAAATTTAGGATGTATTGTAATAAAACAACAATCATTTTAATTTACAATTTTTATATAAAATATTTTTTTTTGTAAAATGTATAAATAAGTAAATAAATAAATTAATAATAATAATTAAAAAGATAAATACATCCATATATTGCAGCGATAACAGCTGTGTTCACCTGATGTCTAGCATTTAAAATGAAACAACAATGAAACGTTTATAGGTTACATGACGTATATAATATATTTGTTTTAAAAATGCAAACTTACCAGATTTTATCTTGATTAAAAAGATTGATTGGCTTTGAATAAAATAATTAAAATACAGCACGTATCGATGTACATTTGTACATGTATTTATATATTAATTAACACAATATAATAATTATGGAATTTGAAGTGACATATGAAGAAATAGCGCCTACTACTATTAATAAATTATAAATAGCAACTACTCTATTTGTAAAAAAAATTCTTGTCAAAATATGAATTTTTGTTTAAATAAACTGCAAATTTCGTTACTTCTAGTTATCCAATTTTGTTGAGTTTTAATAGGGTTCTATTCTGATAATAGATGAAGTGAATTCAAAAGGATTGGTGCAAATTTATTTCGAATTGAGACCTGTAGTTCGGCGTTTCTATCAAAAAAGCGGGTTAAATCGACAAATTGAACTTTATTTATATTTTTATAACAGAAAATTAAAACCGATCGATTTTAAACTAAGCAAAAATGGAGACTGTAATGTTTTCTATCAGAAAATGTAAAAATGTAAGTGAGATACTGAAGAAATTTAAGATATAATACTCATTTTATCAATTTATATACGAAAAAAATTTTTAGGACGAGAGTAGAACACACTTCCAAGCAGAGCCTGCTTGGGGTGTGCAATACAAATTGATGCGTATCGTTTATTTAGTAACTAGTCCAGTGCAGTTAGCTTTTTACCTCGGAACCCGTCTATAGTGAATGGATTTTCATGGGACTTTTTTCTTTGAGATTCTAATCGTAAGGACTTTAATCTTTTAAATTAAAAAAATATTGTTAATAATTATTTAATTAGTTATGGGTCATTCCATATCAGTGGTCCAGCACTGGTTACTTGACCATTCTTAAAAAATTGAAACGTTGTGTGCAATTATTGCACATGTTGGTAGTTCAAAATGACCATAATTTTAATTTTATTGTTTTTTGTTTCGGCGTAACGGCCATATTTGTTCTACAGGGCGCAGCATTTTTTGCACTTTCAAGGGTTTGCGGAAACTATAATATATCAGCATTTATTTATCCTATCGACATGAAACTAAAACTAAATTATTCAATAAAGAATTTACTACAAGATAATATAGACATTTTCTTCGATATTTAGTCGTAAAGGGTTACAATTCAGCTTGAACTCGTATCTCTATTTTTTTTTAAATCCCATTTTCAAGGGGATGTTTTTACAAGAAGGGGTTGTTTACAAGTAAATTTGTTTATAAAGAAGTGGGACCGAATTATGTCCACACATCAAAGTTGAACCCTAAGACTGACACCCCTTTTTTTAATTCTCAAAGTTTGAAAATTTGAAAAAAAATAACACTTTTCAAAGCTTAATAATTCTGGTGGGGGACCAGATAAAAATCTAAAATTTGAACCCATAATAGTACTACATACTAGTATTAAGTACCAAAAAAATTGACTTGTTAACTATACCCAGTCTTGCAAAAATGGGATTTTTTTAAAATAGTCCGATGCATAGTTAGCCGTGAAAACTGTAAAACCTCTGTACTCGTCTATATAGTGAATAGATTTTCATGGAATATTTTTATTGAATTTCTAATCGTATGTTTAATATTTTATTAAAAAAATATTTAATGTCTTATGAAAATTTTTGCAGCTTCTAGGTAAAATATCATTATGCCTTTTTCTTGAGTCTGGATGCAAAACCTGTCATGTTTTTTTTTGTCTCAATTCGATACAAAATTTATTACTTTTATTAAAATAATTTTTATGTTAGTTCACCAAAAATATAGCAATTTCTGCAATCGACTTAATCTTTCAAATTTAATTTTAAGAGATTTTTGTCGGGTTGGCAGCCCAATTTATTATAATACTTGTAGCCTGAGACAAGTAGAATCCAAAGATACAAAAACCTCAAAATTATATGGATAGCAGGTTTTGCATCTGGACGACTCATATGTAACATGTGGGTTTTATATAAAAAAGAATAAAAAAAAACAACAACTTATAGACCGTAATATCTCTATTTATTTATTATATTCTATAAAATGTTTTTTTTATTCCAACATAAATATACTGTAACTTATTTTATATTTTTATTCGGAACTTTTTTTTATATATTCAGTGCCGGATTTACTTATATTACTTAACATTTTTTTAACACTGTATATTGCATTATGTATACTTATGATGTAATCTAAAACATGGATCCAAACAAACCCCAGGTTTATCAGGACAATCAGTGCAGCAGTAAATAGAGTCTTTGCGTATATGATGAATATCCCAGCAATATTTGCATCTTCTTCTCTTTTTCTTCCCGTGATTCTCTTCACAAAATGTTGGATGGTGTATTTTTTGCGAAAGAGGAGAAATAATAGGTAATGATGGCGAACCAAGTAATTTTTCAATTATCGACAGTCAAAAATCGTACAACGTTATTTTCTTTTCTGTGTTCACGTTGAATAAGTAGTACGCGTTTAGAAGTATAGTTTGAAATAAATGAATACCTAATTTTTTGTACCAGCGAAAGGTTTTACGTTGGCAGGGATAGTACGATAACATTTGGTCGTGATAGTCGACTCCACCCATGTGTTTGTTATATTCTATTACCATTTTGGGTTTTATTACTGATTTGGTAGGGGTTATAAAACATACTATGTGATTATAGTATACCACGAATATTTTTTTTATAATTTACTAGGAAGGAAAAAACAAAAATAAAAAGAACAAATAGATAATTAAACTCATGTGGTGACGCCACCTATATGTAGAAGATAAATTTATTTAATTAATGTATTTTTGTATTCTTGTTACTGCTCGCAAGCCACAAAACTTGTTAACATGTCTATAATAGTTTTGATCATCAGTACAGTTTTAAATGTTAAACAGTATCGTTTAAATATAATTAAATATCTAGCCTCCTAGTTATACGTTTATTTAATTTATTTGTAGAATAAAATGTATTATTTTTTGTAATAACCACCCGCTGTGGTATGCTCCTTTGTTTTATAAATAATATATGTAGTTAAAGTGAAGTTATAATTTATGTTTATAGTTATGTTAAATTGTGTGAAATTGCATTTCCTATAATCCAAAATTTTCCTATCCTAAAGTGCATTTAACCGTTAAGAAAGCGAGACTCCGACAACAGCAAAACGTGAGTACTATTTTAAATATTATCTATAGATTTAAAGTACCATTCCCCGCAAATAACAGTCCACTGCCCTAACACAGGTTAAGGATTCTATTATTTAATCTACCTGTCCCCAACATCATGTTTATTCTAAATAGTTTTTTACTTTCTTATACCTATGTATATAAAATATACATATTAGTCCAGTAAAGGAAGCATTTTGACACAAAATTTAGGGGGCAAGCAATATTATCGTTGATTCTTATAGATTTTGAACTGGAGAATTCGAAAAAATAACCCGGACTGGCGAAAAGTGGTGCAACATCCTTAAAGATGGGGTTAACAGGTGAAAACTCCATTTCCAACCGTTTTTTTAATTTAACACAAAATCCAAAGCGACAATGGAGTATTGTTGGGGGCTCTGAGATGAATCGATTGGGATCATAAATAATGTATTTGACAAAAAATTACCTTTTCTAGAGAGCTTAAAACACGTAACATTGCATCTTTTCGGGGAAAATAGTTTAAAAATTAATAACTTTGGATAAAATTATCCATTAGACTTGTAATTGGTCTCAAATTGTTCCTAAAGTTCCAAAGAGTAATGATCAACTATAATTTAAAAAAATATTATTTGTTTAACCAATGAAAACTGCTCATTTTTAAGGGTAAGCGTCATAAATTTTTGGAAAACTGCCTTTTTACTAAATTTTCAATAAAAACATAAGGGTTGAATATTTTTTAGTAAAACTAACGGGATATCTTCGATTTGTACATATAAACAAAATGAGCCCCTCCCAAAAAATATTCAGTTACTAGAACGGATGCAATTGCACATTAAAATGCACCGAATTTTTGTTACATAAAATTTAAAAAAAAATTACATTTTTTTAAATAAAATTCTAAATTATGATTTAAACATACTCATATGCATTTTTAACGTATATTTTAAGTTTATTAATGAATATAGGCTCATATGAGTTCATAATAATGCATGCGAAAGTACATTACAATGCACTATTTTAATAAAACTCAATTCATTGTTTTTTATTGTTTTATTGCAATAAAAATACATTTAAAATATTAATTAAATAAAATGTATGCGTTTTTATGGTATTTCTATATAAAAAAATAGAGACTAGTAGAGAAATTATATCAACTTTTGTATTCATTATTATTTATATGTATATTATAAAAATTAGTTCAATACATAATGTATAAAATAATATTTCTATAGTTTATGTCTCATTCATTTTACTCTTTTATTAGTTTGTCAGAAATATCCTTCAATAAAATAAAAATCACGTACACTGTTCACTGTCATTATTACGTATAAGAAAGTCGTGTGGCACACGGCAGATTATTTACATGTATACTTATGTTTAAAAAAAGAAGTAATAATGAAAGTAGTGAATCCCACCATCAAAAAGTGATTAAATTTTGTTTATAATATGAACTCATATAAAAAATCTTGATATTAAAAATTTAAGAATGAATTATTTTAATAAAAAAAAAACTTCAACATGTGTTTATTGTAGATACAAGTTTAGTAATTCTCAGCCTCTGAAAGTTAAATTAAATTCCTCTACATATATTCCACAGTAAATATCAACACTTACTAGTCAATGTACACATTTATTAATTAAATCAATTAATTAATGAATTATTTTCTTAAAATAATCTCAGCAGTTGGCTGTTGAAAATGCATTCAAGTACGACTTTTAATATCTAACAAATAAAACGTACACTTAAATCTAAAGTAAAAAGAATACAAACTAAAATATACATTTTTTTTAAATAATTTCAAGATATTAAATCATTTTTTAAATAAATAATTGTTCCTTATTAGTAAAATATCTTCTAAATACTATCTGTCAATATGATGTCTCTCATATATGAACGTTGAAGAGATAAAATAAATACGCAAGCCAGAAAATGCTCGTTCGAGTAAGTACTTGTGTCGCCAAAACTACTTTTGCTAGTTCGTACAGTTCTAGTTTTATTGTTTTTTCGGTCTCCCAAAAATGCAAAATGTTTCTTTCTTTTTTTATACGAGGTTCCTCATCAATTTTTCTAAAAGCAGCCGAATTGACGCTTCAGTTTTATTTTTTAAAACATTTTTTTTATTTTTTATTATTGTTTTCATGTGTTTTTAAAAGAATTTCTAGTTCATCATCGTCGTCTTCTGAATTATCTGGGAATGGTATATTTAGTTGATTTTCTTTTTGTACAGTTAGAATATTCATCCACGCATTTGTTAAGTGAATTTTGGCTTTGTTTTTTTCTTCATCAGACAAAAGCATTATGTATATAGCTTGTGTCAAGATATATAGCTGAACGAAAGCTATCATGATCGAGTATAAATACAAATTTATTGTTCAAATAAATTCCGCGCGGATCCCGCACTGTTAGTCTCTAAAACTTGCGGGATCCCGCGGGAAAGCGAAATCCCGCACTGCGGGATTGCAAACCCTAATTATGATGCTTCATATTGTGTTCAACCAGGAAATCAAAAGTATTGGTACTCATGCGGAAGTATTTGAAACATTTCGTGCCATCTTCTCTTTTTTTTAGAGTTTTCGTTAGGGTGAGCCCCGTACAGTTACGACTATGATTTACGATTTTTACATTTTGTTTTAATTACTAAAAATAACTCCCGATTCAATGTATCATATTATAAAATAGTTTAATATAAAATATGGTATTATCAAAGTATAAAACATACTCATGTCAATCACGTATGTCGTATACTGACGTATACCATACAATACGTATGAGTCACAACAGTTATAAATTACAACAAATAGATAATTCAAATTTTAATTGTTTCACAAAATATTCAAACAATTAAAAATACTTCTAAATTTAAAATACAGTAGTACTAGCTGGTGGCAAAAATGAAAATCTATAAATATTTGATCCACAAATACATGCGAGTATATCTATATTATAGATTACTAGGGGCTGTGCCCCTGGGCGCTTCGCGCCCCAACCCCCATTCATGAGTCTAATAATTTGAGAGCTGGTCCTATTATACCGTACGTTGAAAGTTTGTTTTTTAAAACGTTTTTGTCTACACAATCAAAGGCTTTTGACAGATCGATAAATGTGGCTACCGACAGCAACCCTTGGTTCCATGACTTCAAGATTTCAGATACTTCCAGGTACAAAATTCGACATGTTCAACGCTATTTAAAACTATGCTGTTGTATGAATCTTGTATTGTTGTGAGTTGGAAATCTTGATCCGATGTCAAAACAATAAAATGACGTCAATGATGCAATTTGACGGTAACTACATTGACAGCTAGAGCCACGTAATGGCAAATTCCGGTTTCATATTTACATACCTGGTATTGGTCATTAAATAATATTATTTTTGTCAAATGGCTTCTAACAGAATTTTTTCTGATTTTTTTTTAAGAATAAAATGTATTCGAATATTTATAAATTTAGTTACTATTGTTTTAACTAAAAAATATAAATGATTTATTTCACATTCTAGTACATGATCATTTAAACATACAAATACATTATACCCACAGAAATAATTATTAATTTTTGTTGTTATTTCTAAAATCGTATTGTTTTTAAATAATGCATTATTAGATTAGTTTCAGCCAATTGAGTTAATTGTTCAGTCTTTCGACAAACTTTTATTACATCAGTAGATGGATAAAGGAGTCCACCACAACTTTTTTGTGTTATTAAAGAATTGAGGTAATTTTCCTTGTCACCAAATAATGCAGAAATGCATGTTTCACATTTTAATGTGTTTTTTAAATACTTGTTGTAGTTTCTAAAATAGCTTAATTTGGAGTTGTGATGTTTATATGTTCTTCTGGAGAAATAGATATATGCCTGCTAGAACAAACCAAAATGGGAATTTATTCTAGGGGAATACAATTTTCCATTTTCCTTCACGAATCTCAGCTCTTATTTATTAATCTTTTATATGAGCCCTTGGACTGACGAGCGGTTGGATTATTATTCCAACTGCCTCTAGATCTTATTGAGAAAAAAACAATTCTAAGTGGTCCCGGCTTATTTTATAAATTGGAGTGTATATCATAAATTTTTATCTACACTACATCATTGTATAATGAAAGTGCACTTTTTAATTAAATAATGAAACCAATAAAACCCGTTTCTTCTGAATTTTATTACAAGGGTATTATCTGAAAGTTTTAATTTTGAAATGTATGAAATAGTATTATTTATAAATTCTGTGTTCGAATCAATTGTTATATTTACAGAATGGTTTTTTAAATCCTCGAGCAGTCAGTGTTCTATACTATTTAGTATATAGGTATCGAAAGCATAATTAATAATAAAATAAATTTTAGTGTGCTGCAGAAACAATAAATTAATTTATTATTATTTATTATAATTTATTTTCACAAAACTCAAGTGCGTCTGCTACAAATGCACTAAGCAACTGTATGGCAAGACGCGCTTTTTTCTGTTCTTCATAAGTATGCTGAAATTTTGTAAAATTCATATCGTCAAAATAAAACTTATTGTCATTACGAGGTGCGTTCTGATTGACTACTCTTCATCAATCGTGTACGTATGCGATTTGAAATCTGCATCTGTTTTCTGTTTATTAGAATTAAACCTAACCTACAAAACATTATGCATTATGTCAAACAATATTTTTTATTATACAAAAAATTAAAATCAAATATATAATTTATAGCTTTTTATTTTGAAATTAAATTAAATAAAATTGTATAAAAAATACCTTTTAAAAACAAGCTTTTATTAAATATGAACTAAAAAGTAAAAAAAAAAAAATTTCAGGTATCAAAAAAATTTCAGGATTTTATTACTAAAACCAATAAAAACGCGGGGCGCTCACGAAGGCAAATGTATAGCTTTTAATTAATTGCATAATTTTTTTATTCATACATTTGTCTTTATAGCGCCCCGCGTTTTCATTTATTTTAGTAATAAAAACCTGAAATTTGTTTGATAGCTGAAAATTTATTTTTTACTTTTTAGTGCATTTTTAATAAAAGCTTGTTTCTAAAAAGTATTTTTTTATATAATTTTATTTTTAAATTTTTAGATACCTACTGAAAGTAGGGTACCTACAGACTATAGACATTATAACATATGTTGTTTATTTATATTTTCACAGACTGGTATATGTGTTGTAACATTTTCTCGGATTGATCTCTTTATTGTTTATCTGTATTTATTTTACAATTTTTTACATTGGCAAAGCCAACTTAAAATTAATAAAATAAAAATAAATTGTACATAGTTTAGAGGGTACTCAACAATCTGTTTATTGTTTCATCTGTATTTATTTTAAATATTCTGTAATTCTATTTTGTTTGCAACACAGATGTACGTTTGTATTTTGTAGCTCACGCTGCATTTTAACTAAAGTCTCTTCAAAATTATCTCCTTGTAATTGATCGTAACAAATGACAATTTTTCGTAACACACTTATAGCATTAAGGCACTCATTCAGCGATGTTACTGTAAATTGGTCTTCGATCTGTTCGTTAGCTTCGCCTTGTTCGTCAGTTTGCTCTTGAATTTCAGCTACAATAGCATCATCAGTAGCTGGTGCGCAAATAGTAATGGATCTGTCTATGTCAATAAAGTCCTCTACTTCAGTAGATGAAATATTTGGTCTAAGATTTCGGGCTAATTGAATGAAAGAAATATCGTCCTCTTCATCAGCATCACAATCTGCAGGATACACATCGTCTCAGAATGTTGTTGAGAGATCTTTAAATTCTGCATGTCTAAAATAATTAGCGATAGTTTTTTTGTGAGATCTTCTCCCATGCTACTGATATCATCAAAATTGCATCAAGAACACTAAAAAAATGTATGTTCGTTATTAATATCAAATTTTTTTATCATTTTTAACAATTGCAGCGTTCTATATTGAGTTTTCAAACATCTTATAACACCTTGGTCCATCGGTTGTAGTACAGATATAACGTTTGGTTACGCAAGGTTACAGAGGAAATCGTAATAATCTTACTATTGGCCGACGTATAACAGGCCTTGTGCTAATAATACATTGCGTCGACATGTCTCAAGATGTATCAAATATGATAAACTGATTATACAATTTGGAAATAAATTATGTGATAAATATACACTGACACATCAACATATGATTAGAGCACAGCTTCGGCGTTTCAAACTCATGATAATGGCACTTAATAATGCAATTAATGATTTTAGAGATATTTAAACAACACAATTTTGATAAGGCTGTTGATTGTTTAATGCCCAGTATTATAAAGAAATTTCATGCAAGCAAAGCGAATCGCAAATTTGCGATTTAGTAAGAGAAAGATATACAGGATTCACTCAATACAAAAAGAAACGGGTATATAATAGTTTTATAAAGTGATACCTGTTTCTTTTTGTATTGAGTGAATCCTGTATATATATTTCTCTCACTAAATCGCAAATTTGCATGCAAGCAAATTTGCGATTCGCAAATTTGTTTGCATAAGAATAGTAAGTTCACTGGGATACAAATACAATGTGGTTTCAAACGCCAGCAGTTGCTCAAAATTTTACAACATTAAAAAGAAAATGTGCTTATAAACTCAGGACTGAATTTATCAAGATTCAAGACCATGAAAAAAAAATTGTGGAAGATTTTTTGTTGTTATGGGATGAAGAAGTACCTACACTTATCAACAAGAAAGCTCTTGAAGATCAAATAAACCAAAAACGACAAAAAATAGTTCTTCCTACTAAACAAGATATAAAACTATTATATGATTACTTAAAAAAAGAATGTAATATTTGCCTCGAATTTAAAAAAATGGGTTCAATTTGAAAGTTTGGACTCTTTTAAGTCAATGCACTCTCGTTCTCATGCAAATCGTAGCCAAGCTGGCGAGATTGAACGGTTAACATTAATTAACTATCAAAATAAGGAAGTATTCGATGAAAATGTTGACCGAGAGATTTATAAAAAAAATGTCAGATAGGACCAAAGAATTTGCTAAGCAGTTTGTACGAATAACTATTCGTGGAAAGTTGGGTAGAACTGTTTCTGTTTTACTTAGCCCATTTATAATCTTATACGTAGAAAATATTATTAAATTTCGAAACGAAGCTGGCATCCGCTATGATAATGAATATATTTTTGCCGTACCTCAAAGTAATAGCCTTTCTAAAAAATATTTCAGAGCTTGCCCTTTGTTGCGTCGTTTTTCTAATGAATGTGGTGCCCTAATTCCAAGTACTCTACAAGGTACAACATTAAAGAAAGATATTGCAAACTTGCACTTCAATGTTAAATATAGAAGAATATCAAATCAATCAGCTGGTCATTTTTATGGGGCACTATAAAGATATTCATAAAACTATTTATAGAGTTCCAATACCAGTAACCGAAATTACGGAAGTTTCACGTTTACTGATTGCAGCTATTGATGATGATGGCCAAGAGAATAAGGAAGAGAATGGCAATAATCTAAACATAGTGACATTGACGAAGAAGATATTCATGTCTTTTCATTATTAGAATGTACCAATATTCTTATGAGTAGCACTGATGGCAATTATACAAATAGTGATATTAGCAGTAAGTTATTCTTTTATTCTATTGTTGTAGATAAATTTTATTACAAAAACTAAACAAAATGGGAATCAGGGGTCATTGCAATCTTTTAATAAAATCGTACCTAGAAAATAGAAAATTTTATGTGGATATACAAGGTAATAAATCTGAAATGAATGACCTAGCCATTGGTGTACCGCAAGGTAGCATATTAGGACCATTATTATTCAACTGTTATATAAGTGATTTGCCAGATTATTTAACAAATGGTAAACTAATTATGTACGCTGATGACGTGACTGTTCTAGTGACTGGTAAAAATACTAAAGAGACGATCTCAGTTGCAACTGAGGTTGTAAAAAACTATTAAAAATGGTGTTATATTATAGTCAATATAAACAAAACTAAATTTATTAATTTCAGGCTCACAAAAGACTCTAATATAAATGGTTGTGCATTAAACCTATGCGAAAACGCAAAATTACTCGGGGTTGTTGTAGATCAGACACTTAAATTCATACCACAAATCAATGAAACCTGTAAAAAACTTAATCAGTTAGCCGCTCAAATTAGAATACTAAAACTATTTCTAACACATGAACAATTGATAATATTCTATTACGCCCATGTGTACTCAACAATAAAGTACGGTATATTTATTTATGGAGCTCTGAAGCTAATCGAATCTTTATTGTACAAAAAAAATATTAGACAAATGTTTAATCTAAAAAGCAGAGAGTCCTGTAAAGATATTTTTTTAAGAAATAGCATACTAACCTTATATGATATATACTTGTATAAAACCGCATTTGTTATATGATGCAAAACAAATATTTTGAAAAAAACTGAAACATTAACAAACAAGTATAATACTAGGAACCAGACCAATTTTGATTATAAGCATAGAACCACCTTCTATGAAAAGTCACCTATGTATGCAGGTTTTAAACTCTTCTATAAATTGCCTGCAAATATTAAGACAGAGAAAAGCATCAATATTTTTAAAAATAAACTTAGACAAAATCTACTTAGTAAAAATATTTATAAAATAAATGATATAATATAATCACTTTATGTATCATTTTGTGTTGAGTACGTCTTTAATATTTATTGTTTTTGACGATTATTTTTTAGTTGGCTTTGCCAATAGAAAATAATTGGACTAGTGTGTTTTTGTTTAATAATAACAAGTTGAAAATTTTCATTATAAAAGTGTATATACAGGGTCCTCCAATAGTGCGTCCGGCATTGTTTTACGCCAAAACTATTGAAGATAGAGTTTTAGAGTAAAAAATTTACTATTTATATCGACCCTAAAGAATTTCAGGAAAATATTTTCAGCCCCCTAAAACTGCTCCTTGGGGGGTAGTTTGAGGGGTACATGACCGTTTCTCAACAAAATCAAATGGAATGGTATATAAAAAAGTGCATACTTGTAAAGATCATACAAAAATAAGAAACTTTTATAAAACAAAATTTTTTATACTTTCAATTGTTTAAAAAATATGGCGACTTGTTCGCAAATTTTAGGGTTTTACTAAAAGTGCTCTAGTTTCGCTAAATATTAGTGGAATTTTATTCTTTTTTTAAATTCAGAAAGATGAAATAAAGAACTTTGTAAAGATGTATCATTATTTGTGATTTTAATTGTTTAATGTGTCATACTCGACATACCAAAAATTGAAAAGTTCAATTAGGGATAATTCAAAATTTTTAAATACAATGGTATATCAATTAGTACCTTTTCTTAAAGATGTGTAAATAAACAACTTTTGATCAAAAAATTTAAAATTAAAAATTTTAATTTTCAGTTTTCAATATTAAAATTATAATTTTAAATTTTCTTAACAAAAGTTGTTTATTTACATATCCTTTTTAAGAAAAAGTACTAATTCATATACCGTTGTATTTGAAATTTTCGAATTATCCCTAGTTGAACTTTTGAATTTTTGATATATTGCGTATGACACTTTAAACTATCAAAATCACAAATATTCATACATCTTTACAAAGTTCATGATTTCTACTTTCTGAATTTGAAAAAATAATAAAATTCCATTAATATTTAACGAAATTAGAGCACTTTTAGTAAAACCCTAAAATTTTAGAACAAGTCGCCATATTTTTTAAACAATTGAAAGTATGAAAATTTTTGTTTTACGAAAGTAAACGATTTTTTTATGATCTTTACAAATATGTACTTTTTGATATACCATTCCATTTGATTTTACTGAGAAACGGGCATGTACCCCTCAAACTACTCCCCAAGGAGCGGTTTTAGGGGGTTGAAAATATTTTCCTGAAATTCTTTAGGGTCAATATATGTAATAAATTTTTTATCCTAAAACTCTATCTTCAATAGTTTGGGCGTAAAACAATGCCGGACGCACTATTGGAGGACCCTGTATATATTTAGAATATGTAACGTTATTATTAATATACACATTGTTTAAAGGGACGTACTACGTTGCCGGCAGTTGATATGAATTTTTGCCACTAGATGACTTTACAAATAATGAAATTTTCGAACTTATATTTAATGAGGTACATGTGTACTTACCTACTGCTGTGCATTGAAGGAATAAAAACCTTCTTAAATATTTTTTTCTAGATTCTCTAATTTTGTTAGCATTCAATGATAATAAATATCCTAACCTAACCGAGATTAACCTAAATTACTATAGAATATTGTGTTTACTATTATGTTTGAGGCTTCGCCCCTTATACACCTTCTTTCAAGGACACGTACTATTATGTTTTAAGTTTTATTTTTAAATGATCTAAAATAATATGCAAATAAATTAAAAATACTTCTTTTCAACATTTTATGAATTTAATATAAAAATACAAAAAATAATTTGAATTACATAGATATAACATCAATAAACGTCAAATTACATTTTTGAATAAATGAATCCTGGTCTTACGTGGTATCAACTCTATTCTAAGTAAGTATGTGATTTTTGACAGTAGTGACAGCTTGTACCCCTACATATTCTCCATATCAACCCAAACATGTGCTGTTACACTATCTGGAAATCTACGTGATTGAATTTTTAATGTTCTACTGTCTCGTATCCAGTAATTGTTAAAAATCAATTGCTCATATTCCTTTAGCTTTAAATTGAGATTATCAAAGCTATTGAATCTATTTCCAATTTTTAGCATTTACAAATAAATCATAACGTGAATATACTGAATTTTTTATTTTAAATTTTAAATTCACTTACCTCGAAATTATTAGAATTCTAGTTAATTTGGTTAATTTGCAGTAGAAAATGTACGTCGTCTTTATTCAAAAGAAAATTTTATTCAACTTTGTTTACAAAAAACAAAACACAATAAATAATAATCAAATATAAAATTTGGAAACCCAGATACCTGTGACATAAGCGAGTGCCGGCAACGATTCACATTATATTCACGTTGCCGGCGCCGGCATAGGAGACAGTTCCTTGTTTAAAATAAATGTTGGTGATTCTAAGACGTAGTGTTAGTCCGGACGTTAAGAACTTTTCCTCTGCACTTTTTGATAGAAGCATGGTATGATTTGGTATGATTGTATATTAAACCTTCCTCTACAAAACTAGAGACGGCGACATTTCAAAAACGCGTGTGGTCCCCATTTTAGGGGCAAAAATGTCTCCTCGGGTTTAGTTTTTCTTATTTATCTCGCAAATGGTTATTCGTACAAAAAAATAGAGGAGGTTAAAAATAATTTACATTAAATTATAAACAAAAGTTGTTATTATGAATTTTACTATTAGAGTTCACCGTTGCCATTTAAATGGGGGTTAAAATTATGAGAAAATTTTCGCGCGCGGTAAAACTTGTGTTCTTCCTCAAATATCTCGTAAACGGCTTTTCTCATGTGAAAAATGTATATGACAAATATTTAAGAGCAGACAATTTTCTATCAAATATATAAATCTGCTATACTATAAAATTATTTTTTAATGAAATTTTTTCATTACAAGTAGAATGACATAAATGACAATTTAAGAAAATTAACGATTCTCGTAGAATTTTTTTTGTTTTATATAACTAAGCACTTTCAAAGTTATTTAATGGGTATTCTATAATAATTTATAAATATATATAGAAGGAACAAGATAAAAAATTGTGTTAAATGTGCCTACATTTATCAATATATTAAAAATTAATTATTTGGAAAAAAATCTTTTTTTTAATTATAAAGTACATCCTGTATAATGTATTATGTGTATTTATGTTATCAATATTGCAAAACACTAAAAATTTTAATATTTATAGGCGAAAAACATGTTTTTTTATTATTTTTTGCTGGAAAAACATCTATTAATACTGGCGCTGAATCACTTGATAGCCCCTATTTGATACACAAATTGTAGAGGAAGGTTTAATATACAATCATACCAAATTTCATGCTTCTATCAAAAAGTGCACAGATTACTTGAAATATCGCTCTTAACGTCCGGACTAGTTTGATGTCATTTAATAACTGCAATTCTTCATCGAGTTAATTTATAATTTTTCTAATATTTAACCGCTAATATCGAAGGAAATTAATTTTAATTGTGTTAACATAGTGTTCGAGTTAACTGGTCCACAGCGAGCGTACATTTTGATCTATCACCGAACATTTTGTGTATTTTATGTATTTTGTTTATTATTTATTTTTACTTTTTGTACACAATGTTATATGGTCCACGCAAATAAAATTATTATTATTTAAATTTAATATTTTGTAAAAGTAAAATAAAAATTTGTTCTTTAATTTTTTAATATATGTATCTACACAAAGTAGCACAAAAAGGCAGAACTAAACATTGTGAATTATTGTATCAATACATAGACTACATAGAATTTTTCGATTAGCAATAAGTGATAGAAAAATTAGCTTAGTTAAATTGCTAGCTAAAATACTTATTACAGCCAGTAAGAATATTTCACTATCCACTATAAGTCGTCGATTAAGAGAACGGGGTCTTTATTCTAGGCGCCCCAAAAAAATTCCATATCTAACCGTCTAACACCGTAGACAACGATTAAATTACGCTCATGCTAATATTATCTGGTATAACAGAAGTTGGAAAAATGTGTTATTTACAGGCGAAAGTCGGTTTCTCCTCAGGAAATGACGGTAGAGGTCAGGTAAGGAGGTGTCGCGGTGAACGTTATTTAGACGAATGCATAAAGAAAATAAAAGCTTTTAATGGAGGATCTGTAATTGTAAGGGCAGGAATCAAATATGGGTCTAAAACCCAATTAATAATAGTGAATACACCACCAGGGCTTACTTCTCAACGATACATCGAAAAATACTAACTTCGGTCGTTTTACCTCATGCACTTTATGGCGAAAGCTTCCATATTAATGCACGACAATGCCAGTTCACATGCGGCTAACAGTACCAAACAATATTTAAGAGAGCAAAACATTGATACTGTGAATTGGCCAGCTTGCAGTCCTGATCTCAATCCAATTGAAGTTCTATGGAATTACTTGGGGCGAATACTACGAAAAAAATATCCGATTATAAATACTTTAAAACAAATAAGCCAACTACTGATAGCAGAATGGAATTTGATTCCACAACAAGTTATAGATAATTTAATACAAAGTTGCCATTCTCGCTGCCAAGCAGTGATTGATGTCCATGATGGAAACACTCGATATTAACTTTTTTAAATTTATTTTATTATACATGTAAACTATATTCACGACAATCCAAATATCCATTGATGGGAAACACCGACTCATCATTTTACTACATAAAATACAAATATAGTACGATATTTAATTTCCTTTAGAAATGTTGCAATTATTGTAACAATGAAGTATTGAATTCAGTCTGTAGTCAGATACCGTATTATAAACTTCGTAATAAATAGAAAACCTTTTTAAAAAGAATTAACTGGGAACCAACAATTAATTTGTATACATATGTATTGACATTCTATTTACTTATTTAATAACTTTCAGCTTCAATTGTTTTATTTGTCCATTAAATAAGTAGAATTAAAGCAGGTCAGGTACCTACATATTTTATATTAGTATAATAAACAACGCATCATGCAATTATAGCAATTGAAAAGTTGTGTGAATTTATAAATAAAAGTAGTGAGTGCCAATTTGACTTAAATTATTTATGCGGCAATGATATTATGATTATTATTTAAGAGACCTACTTCTTAATCATTTCAAACCAAACTTGAAAGCTATTGAATTATATGGTAAAACTACAAGTCTTTACTTTTCGGGACATGTTAGCCACTGAATTATTATATGAAAATTGGGCCTTTTGTTTGATCTTCGACCACGAGGAAAAGAAATCGATCTAAAAACTAGTGAAATACTTCAACTATCTGGAGAGAAATTGAAAGCCCTTCGTACTGATGATGAATTTGATGCTTACGAAAAATATGTAGCGCATAAATTACGTAATCTGAAAGAAAACCAGCATATATTTGCACGAACACTTATTAACGGTGTTATTTTTGAAACTGAACTTGAAGCTTTAACAAAAGACTTGAAACTTGTGAAATATCCTGAGTGCTGGTACTTCCGAATGTCGGTTTTTAACACATAAAGCACCAAAAAAATACTTGTTAACTGTAACAAGTATTAAACTGTTAAGTGAGTCTCCCTATTTGAAGTAAACGGAGTCGGATCCCGTTCTTTAAAATAGTGGCAATAAACGAAGGTAAAAAGCTACAGTAGCAGTGAGGTTACCCCCCCCCCCCCCGCAAGTGATAAACTTTATTTTTTGAGTATTATCAATTTGTTATTTATTAACAAAAACTTTCGATGGACGCACCAACAGACGTCAACGTTCCAGCTGCAGCTCCGACTGCACCAACAACTCGTGGACGCGGAGGCAGAGGTCGCGGTCGCGGCGCATCGACGAAGCGTGCACCAGCACCTAGTCAGAATGCAGACGCACCCACCCCTCCAATACAGCCGAAAGGCCCAGTGTCGCGGAATCTCCCGAAACCCACGAAACAGGCTGAAAACAAGCAACGACAGCAAAGCGTGACGACAAAGGAGGATTCTTTGTTTCAAGAATCCATCTTTAGTCAGGAACGTGTCCTAAAGCCAGCCAAACGTGAGATACCTTTCTCACCAAGTGCAACGGGTTACACACCCCTTGTGAATGAGGTATACTCGGCGTTAAAGGGCAAAAAGAAGAGGCAACTCGCAAAAGAGTTCCCTCCCGAACTGCTACGATACTACACAGCATGCCTTTTTTGGCTTCGCGTCGTAGGCTTAAAGCAGTCATTAGGTAAGCAATTGACCTTGGCGGAGGATAGAGTGTTCCAAGCGTTAGAAACTAAGAAGTTAAACGTTCCGGAGCCTGTATACCTAATTCTCAAAGCATTGGGAACCACCGTAACGAAAACAGGCGACAAGTTCGCTCCAACGTTCCCAGATCTACCGTCGTCACCAACCCCGTACCCCGGGAGTGTAGGCGTCGTTACGTCTGACAATCATACGCTATACGAGGAACTACCACTGGTAGGACCAACAATCGAAGCGATGATGGAACGCGTACACGGACACAACGAAGCGGCTAACTCGCGTATTTATGCGTCTAAATTCGCTATGAAGGGTACAACTGCAAAAAAAAACTTTCAGGGCTTCGACAGGCTAACATATTGTCGAAAAGAGGCGATTAGCACACTGACAGACTTTCGTCAGTGAAGATGCAGTGTTTTCGAACATTTCCAACACAGGCATCAGCTTCGCAATACTAAGCTGGGTATCTGAATACCTGGCCCAGACCGAGACGTTTCGTCTTTACGACGTTGCGCTTCTCACATTACCCGAAACGGGGTCTGTGGCGCAGACCATTTCTGTAAGGCCCGACCCCCACGAACTAATGCCAAACACCTTGGCCGCGACAACCTACGTATACATGGAGTCAATGTCATGGCAGGAGTGTCAGAGGCATTTGGCCTTTACCAATGGAAGGAGAACATCCCTTCCCCAGACGAGGCGTGGACTGCGGCAGCACCATGGAGTGCGCTGACGTTCACAGCGACAGTACCGCCACCCGAGGCGTACGTCAACAATCGGAATGCGAGACGGAACCTTCCCGCGCGATACCACGATCGGGTATTCCACGCGGCAGGAGACATGGCGGCAGATTATCTCCGTCAGGTAATTGAACGACTCATCCACAGGAGTTAGTTGTCACATTACCCATAAGCAGCACGCGTCAGCGGTAAGCCTTGCACATGCGCAGTAACGCACACCAGCACGAGCGCAGAGAAACTTGAAAACCGAAAGTCCCTATAGAATCTTTCAGGTTATTGAATTTGTAAATTTTGAGAGTCTTCGGATTATCGATGGGTGAGTGTAATATGCGACAAAAATGACGGTGAACAATATTTATCTATTTTAAAGAGTAAACTAAATCTTACTCAAGGTAAAAATACCAATTTTTTGCCGTCAATCAAGATAAACGGAGAGTACGTCGAGCTTCAGTTTCAAGGATGCATTCTACAAAATGTCGTCGAAACTTATTGAAGCAAGATCGTGAAAATCTTCGGAAGAAAAAAGAGAATACTGAAGGTGTACAATATCTTTCGAACTACGGCTTCCATGTTAACAACAATGAAGATATTGAAAATGATGAAGGTATTGAAGTTACTGAAGAAAGTGTTGATTCATTTGATATTGATAACGAGTTGTATTTTAATAACAAAGTAGAAACTATTTCGTTAAAAGAAGCTTTAAAACAATTTCAAAGATTTCTTTCTGCTTCGCCAAAGCGATCAATTCTAGTAGCTCATAACTCAAAGTTTGATGCTAAAAACTTGGTAGAAGCTATCATTAGAAATAACATGATTGATGATTTCAAGTCAACAATAAGAGGATTTTCCGACTCTAATACTATTTCGAAAACAGTTCTCTGACAGAAGAGTAAAGGGATTATTTCAATTGTCACAGCTTGCCATAGATTTATTACCTCATAGGAAAAGTGAGAATTTTTATGAAGCCATGTTCGATGTTGAAATATTAGAAAATTTGGTATCTTCTAATATTTGACTAAAATGGTCCACTGACGATACAATTAGTTGTACTACAGGTCATACAATAAGTTGAACTGTAAATCGGTAAATCGAAAAATCGTAGAGAGTTTTGTCCACAGACGACATATTCCAAAGAGATCAGTCGTACAACTAGTTTAGTATATTGTTCGCGATGGCTCCAACCGTTTCAAAAAAAATAAATATCTGCTCTAGTAGTCGCTTTGTTTTCAGTAGATAATGCCAATGAGAAAGTGAAAAAGAAGAAAAAGCAATGGTGCAAAAATTGGTTGCTGAAAAGACATATTTATTAACATATGAATTTGCTTCACGAACTACGTACCAGTGAATCAATTGATTTTAAAAATTATTTACGAATGGACGACGATTCAGTCAACACATTATTATAATTACTACAGCCAGCAATTACGAAACAAAATACAGTTTTGAGAGATGCAATTAGTGCCGAAGAAAGATTAATCCTTACTCTGAGATTTATGGCTACTGGAAATTCCTATGAAGAACTTAAATTCAATAAAGCTGTATCACCTCAGGCCATAGGTCACATTTTTGATAAATTAATAATACAGAAAAATATCACTGCAATCTGCAAGTTGTACAACAAATTTTTAAACATGCTAAACTTCCGTCGATACAACCACGTCGTACGATAGATTGAACTACAACGCACTATGGAAAATAAAGGTCTGTTTCGGACCAAAAATCAATAACTTTTTTGTTACTAAAGATAGAATGTTGAAATTTTACATAAATATAAAGTAATATATGACGCTTCTAATGGAATGCTTTTTATAAGAATTTTTCGTTATACAAAATTAAAAAAAAAAAAAATCAAAAACTTCAATATTCGCATTTGCATTCGCGAATATTCGAGCATTTTTAAACATTCTTATTCACATTCGCATTCGCAGGATAAGTTGCAAATATATACAGTTTTTAGAGATCCGTAGACAACTAGGAACCCTTATAGTTTTTCCATGTCCGTCCGTCCGTCCGTCTTGTATAAATTTTGACATAATAAGATGAATTTGGTATACGGTCGTAAATTGACACCCCAAAAAAAGAAATGATAAGATTTTTGAAAAAAAAAATTAGACCCCCCCCCCCCTTCCATAAAATGAAGTGTTTTCAAAAAAAATTTCACCTACCCCATTGAGTGGGGTGTCGTTAGAAAAGTCTCCTAAAATTCAACAAAAAATGTATCAGGACCTTTTGATTTTAACCCTTCAATCACGATTTATTTACTCTTTAAAGTCATCATGAAAGCCCCCTCCTCTATTTTCTAAACTATTAATTCAAAAAATCTGAAAAAATTCCAGGATGTAGCTTTTAATTAGTACTTTCACTGAAAATTATAACGAACATTATTAAAAATATTTTGGACCCCCCTTCCATAGACTGAAAAGTGAACTCACACTTTTTTCCTATTTACCCCATTGAGTGGGGTGTCATTTGATAGGTTTCCTAAAATACAATAAAAAATGTCAAATAACTTTTTGATTTTAACCCTTCAGTCACGAAAAATTTTAAATAACTATTTTTTTATAAATCCTAGTGAGAATGACTACATAAGGGGCAGTGTACATTAATTTCCGATAACATTTTCACCGCAAAATGAGTGCATACTATAAGGCCATGGTATCAATAAATAAATGATAATAAATTAAATAACATACACCAAACCATTGTTATAAATAGACAAAATTTGATACCCAGTGTAAATAGCAGTATTCTGTTTTCTGACTTGTATCACTTTTTTTTCGATAACTTCGGAAATCGCACGTTTTCGCACCTGATTCTTATACATGTTTTTAATGAACACCTAGGCTACAAATCTATATTAAATATAAAGCGTGGGGAAGCGTGGGTAACTGCCAAAAGTTTCGGTGAACTTGAAGAATTTTTATTTTTTCTCGTATTTTATTGTTCAATAAATTACTCGTAAAATAAACCGTATAATTAAAAATGTAAAATAGTTCTAAAATCTCCATAAGATGAGCTTTTCAAAAATGTATAATACTTTCTAATTATTCCTACAAAGTTTTATATAAATTAACTTTTAAAGTGATGAAGGTTTGATTTGAACATCCACAAAAATAATGAACAATAGGACTTCAAAAATATTCTTTTTAAATAAAATTATGTGAAATTTCTGCATTATAGTAAAGACTGACTATTAAACTATTAAATAAAATTAAAATATGTCAGTAGCGATATTGATAAAGAACATTTATGATATGCTGTTGTTAATACATTTTCCATAGTGCAACGCCACAGACGTTGCAATTATTGTTCAAACGGTTGAACCAACTAAAGTTGTACAACTAATTGTATTGTCAGTGTACCATTTCAGACTAACGCGGCGCGTTTACATTACAACTTCGCAAATCTATTATATGTGAAGCAATACAAGTGGCATTTTACCTTCGTCGAACGCCATGGCGTTTTACATATAAAAATCAACGCTAACGCGGCGCGTTAGTCTTAAGATGCCAAGACTTAAACGTCAAGCATATTTATTAAAAGAAAAAAAAATGCACGCAGGCTGGAAAAGAATGAATGAAATATAGATGCTACTTAATATAATTTCTTCAAACAATTTTCAGCAAACTTATTTGCAAATTTCCCAATTAATCTATTTAATTTAATATAGAATAGAATAGAATAGAATATTTTATTTATTTCATTATGCAATACGTCAAATTACAAAAAAGAGGTACATACTCACATAAACATCCATGTATATATTATACAAATATGCTTAAAAATAAACTATGCGTATTTTATTTTAAAATTAAGTTAAAACTTTAATATAATTCATTATTTATTAATTATTTATTATTTGAACTTTTAATGGGGGTTCGTGAATCATGTTTGACTTTGTTCAAAAGGGGATCCATAGAATACAAAAGTTTAAGAACCACTGATCTAACCTAATCTAATCTCTCCATTTCATACCATATACTTCGTATCCTACTTTACAGGGCTGGTATCGGCTTTTGGTCAAGTAACACATAAATGCAGGCCCGGATTTACCATGCAGGCAATGTAGGCAGCTGCCTATAGCAACAAATTTTTGGGGGCGGCAAATTTTGGTATGAAAAAGAAAGACACAAAGTCTTCGGAATTATTAGTATATTTTTTTACTAAAAAAGCTAAAGAAAAGGTCTTCAGATTTTTTTTGATAACAAAATCTTATTTTTTTATCGAAAAGGGCGGCAATTTTCGCAACTGCCTACGGGCGGCAAATTTTTAAATCCGGCCCTGCATAAATGTATTGCTCGTGGTACGAGAAATAAAATTTGCTGTTTATGTCGACGAGGCCATTCAAAAAATGATCACGATTGTCACTCCAACTGGGATGGTAGTGCTAAGGGAATGGAACCTAGCATTAATGTTGATATTATGGTAAAAAATGAACAGTTTAATAAGGCTAATGTAGTAGTTGGAACTCTAGTTGGAGATGACGATAGTTCCACTATATCAGCTGTAAGAAGAGAAAGCCCTCATTACATTGAAAAATGGTCTGACATTAACCATGCCACAAAATGTCTTAGCAAATCACTTTGGGCTATTAAATTAAATAAAAATACCATCGAGTATCTAAAACATTGTTTCACTTATGCTATCAAAAATAAAAAGATGATGCAGAAAAAGTTGAAAAAGCAATAAGAAATATCGTCGTTCATGCGTTTGATGAACACAATAACTGTGCAGAATGGTGTAGGTACCGAGAAGAAAAGGTAAATTATAAACACCATGGATTGTCGGGTGGAAAAGGTTTGAAGGGTGATGCTTTGAAAGCTACCCTCCAATCTATCGTTGAAGTGTATGCAAAGAAGTTAGCTACATGTGACTCGAGCCAAATTCAACGCTTTGGTTGCCTCAAAACATCCCAAATCTAAATTTTATGGTGGAAATGGCTCGTATAATGCGAGAGTTGATGCAGATGTTCTACATAAAAATTTTGGCACATCATATGTTGTCGAATTAAATAAAAAATTTTGTGTTTCACCAGGCAAAAATACAGAAAAGTTTAGATAAAAAAAAGACCGCGAAATAAACTATAAGAAATAATTAATTCAACAGCCGTCATATAAAAGTAGAAGAAAATTATTAATAGTATATTGTGTAGCAAGGGATGAAACAAGACGATTTCTGACGAGGGCGAGAGTTGACTGCCCGAGCGAAGCGAGGGCTGTCATCGCCCTGGTCTGAAATCGGTTTTGTTTCATCCCGTGCCACACATTGTATTTTTCATATCACATGTAATGAAACAACGAGTTTTGATTTCTGTAGCCAGTCGAAGTAAGACTATTTCAGACAAATAGCGCAGTAATATCTTATACTATTTTAATAATAGAATTATTCAGAAATAAGATTCGCTTTTGTTTATTACAAATGCGATTCTGACAGATTTGAAATAAATAATAAATAAATGAATGTGCCGGGCAGAAACAACGTTGTTTCTCCCCTAGGGCAGAAACAACGTTGTTTCTTTGTTTCTGCCCGGCACAGTCGCATTGGTCTGAAATTGTCTTGTTTCGACTGGCAAAACAGGGTTCAAAACTAGTAGTTTCATTACATGTGATATGAAAAAACATCTAATACAGAACGGAAAGAAGGTATTAATTACCAAACAGGTTACGATCTTTCCCAAAATTTACAGTTTACTGACTTGATTACTCACAATGAAACTGTGCCTGATGACATAAAGTTCGTTTATTTCGATTTAGAAAGCACAGGTTTCAGTTCTGTATATGCAGAAATTTGTCAACTTGGAGCGAAATTTGGAGAAAAAGTATTCAACGCGTAAAACTCCATTAAATGAAATAAAAAAAAATCCGAACTAACAAAATTATATATCCATGATGGTGAAATGTTTGATAATGGACAATCTGTTGTTTCCCTAAATTTATACAATGCTTTTGAAAACTTTTTAAATTTTTTATGTAATATTGGCAATAAAGTTGTGTTGGTGGTCCATAATGGATTTGGTTTAGACAGTCGTCTAATCCTAAGAGACATTATTTGGGCCACCCTGTACATGGTGCGTTAATAGGAAATCCATTGTGGCACATGTTTTCACATTACCATTTAAGAGAAATCATGCGTCAACGAGACGATACTCTATTCGCTACAGCTTTAAATAACCTCACTAATGGTTACCTAACAACTGAACAAGTTTTTCTCTTGAAAGGATGCCAAGTGGACGACTCATCTATCATTCCATCCGATGCCGTTCATCTCTTTAGAAATAATGCTAACGTCAATACTTTTAATGACACAATTATTAATAAAAAGTCTTATATTATCTGTGTCACTGCAAAAGATACTGTCTTGGGAAAAGCAACATTAATTATTAAATACAAGATACTTATGGCTTACCTTCCGTTCTTAAACTAAGCATCGGAATCAAATATATGATGACCATTAATGTCGATACAACCGATGACCTTGTAAATGGAGCGGTGGGTATTTTAAAGCAAATGGAAAAAAATCGGAGCGGAGAAGTTACAAGATTATGGATATTATTTCATGTAGATGTTTGAAAAAAGAACAGATTCATTCATAAAAAACCATACAGATTCAAATCTTAAAGCAATGATAATGGAACATCAGGCCTAGGAAAACACTACTTTCACAATAGTAAGAAAACAGTTTCCATTTACAGGTAGTACGTTACAATACATGCCTACTTTAATTTTAATCATGAAATTCATAAAATATAAAAAATAATTTTTACAGCTTCAGAAGCACAAACTATATATAAATCCCAGGGTTGAACATAAAACATTGCTGCTGTACATCTCAAAAAGGTATTTTTGTAATAATTTACAGTAAGTTATTGTTAAAAACGTTTTTTTTTTTTTTTTAAAAAGGTTATAAAGGCTCTAGCCCATTAAGATGGTAAAAATCCCCCCTCAACGGATTTGGCTGAAATTAGGTACACTTATTTGTCATTATAAAAAAATAATTTCTCCCGAGTTACAAGACCTGAAGCGCCCTCTATCGTCCATAACCTCAAAAAATGTGTTTTTTCTTTAATATTTTTTTTCTCTGCGAGTTTTTAACCGAATTACTTGAAATTTGGACTGGTAATAGATTTTATAAAGATGAATGACCACATATTTTTAAAATTATTTTTGGCGCGAAATTTGAATTTTTATAGCAATAATAAAATATAAAAGGGCCATATCTCGGCTCTCAGGGCCCATGTAGGCTAGATACTGCAATTACATGTGTATCTTATCAAAAACTAACATCCTGATTTTTTCATAATTTTTGATTTGGTGCGCCGTCCTCAAAAATTCAAAAAACCGTATTTTTCTGATTTTTTAGTTTTTAATTAATGTGATTAAATTATAAATAAAATTTGTATAATAATATTTTCTCAAGAATGGCTTGCTCATAAAATGACCAAAAAAAATTATTGCCTCAAAAAAATTTCAAAAATCTAAAAAAAAGGTTTTCATCAATTAAATAAGCATTTAAATAAATATGAGTTAATCGTCCAGCAAAAGTTCTGTTTTTATTTGTATATATAAGGTTGGGCTAATTTTCTAACTGACCTCGACTACCCCCCCCCCCCCTATAGTACTCTCAATTCTAAGAAAAAACGCCCATGGAACTATACCTCTACATTTAACTTTAGTTCGCCACATTTTTGATTGAAAATTTTATGTTTGATTCCCTTGAATTCAATATGTATACATGTTAATATACATGAAAAGTTACAACTGAGTACGCCGAGACAATCCCTGTCGCAGAAATTGTAGCATTCGGCTCATCGCTAAATTCCACCAACGCTGGTTCAAAATCAAATCACTCGAAAATATATCATAGCTTTGTAAAGGCACTTACCTCGTTCGATAGATCCAAATTACCTAAGATATTAAATGTAGGAAGGATATAACATGGAAAAAGGATAATACCGTCGGATCGGCTCCACCGCTACTCGGTTTGCTTCTTTCCAAAACTTTTGTGTGACACTTCTGGTTAATTATAAACTATTACACAAAACAAATAACTATACACAAAGAACTACACAGCGGTTTTAACTAAACACAAATAAACAATTTCTACAACAAATGCGGGATTAACTATAATTTTGCGGTTAACGTATTGCACGTTTTTCTACTATTTTTCTACTATGCGGTTCAACAACAACTTATTCAAACTTGCACGTGAACGCTCGGCGCAGACATTTTGCGTTGCGCAGACGGTCAAAACAAGACAATTAGACAGTGGCCTCAACATCCCCCTCGACATTGAAAACCCCGGTTTTCAAGCAAGTGGAAAGTGGGTCACTACCTAGCGGATTCTACAACAAAACAAAAAACGAATTCTAACTAAAACTACACTAATACTAAATAATCTTAAACTATTTTATTGTGTAGGGAGTGGACATAGTTTTATCACGGGCCTCTTATATGTATAAGCCGCTCTTTGTCCTTACAGTCGCTATTCGTGTAACTCCGTCTTTTCCAGGAAAGACCTGTTCAATGACCCCTATTGGCCAATGAAGGTGGTACATTTTCTTGGAGTAGAAGAACCAACATTCCGACCTTTATCGGAAATGAAGGTTTGTTCCATTTTTGGCGTAGTTGTAGCGAACTGAGATACTCATTTCTCCAGCGAGCCCAATAACTTTGGACTATGTTGTCTAATAATTGATGTCTTCTTAGCCGGTTGATCGGTTCGGAAAGCACATCAATTGCGGGTAACGTTTTAAGTGGTGTTATGGTTAAGAAGTGCGCAGGCGTTAAAACTGTCGGATCTGCGGGATCGCTACTGAGCCAGCAAAGAGGGCGTGAATTTAAAAGAGCTTCAATTTGTGTTAAGATGGTTGTGAACTCTTCATACGATAAAATTTGTTCCCCAAGTATCTTAACTAAATGAGTCTTCACGCAGCGAACACCAGCTTCCCATATTCCACCACTGTGCGGCATGGCGGGCGCGTTGAAACGCCATTCTATTCTTCCTTTAAGGCATCTGTATAGTTAGAATATTTTATAAAATTATAAATTTCGTCCAGACGGGCCTTTGCTCCAATAAAGTTAGTTCCGCAGTCGGAATATAACTCTTTAATTGGACCTGTACGACTCAAGAACCGTTTAAAGGCTGCAAGAAACGTAGACGTAGACAAGTCTGACGCTAACTCTAAATGTAGAGCCTTAGTGGCAAGACAAACAAAAATACAAATATACGCCTTTTGGCTTTTGACCCCTCTATTTCGTGTTAAGGTTATATAATATGGACCACAATAATCTATACCGGTCGCCATAAAAGGTTTAATTTGCGCTACTACTCTTGCCGCGGGCAAGTCAGCCATAAGAGGAAATGTGGGGCGAGGTTTGAACCTAAAACAAAAATTACATGCCTGAATTCGCTGTCGTACTATTCCGCGTGCAGACAGAATCCAAAATTTCTGTCTTAATATGGAAAGTAACAAGTGCGGTCCAGTATGCTGATGTAATCGATGGAAATGATCAATCAAGCTATTGACCAATGGATCCTTTTTTGGTAAAAGGAATGGATGCTGAAAATCAAAATTTTCTTGCGAATTTGTGAGACATCCTCCTACGCGTATTAAATCGTTTTCCAAAAACGGTCTTAATTTTCTAAGTTGTGGTGAGGCGTCTTTACCCTGTCGTAAATTGTGAATATCCTCAGCAAAATGAATATTCTGTACAATTTTTATCAAGGTTAGTTCTGCGGTGTCTAAATCAGTGCAACTAAATTCCTGGCGCAACGGCAATATTCGACCAAATCTGAGTACATAAACGGTAACATGAAGTAATTTTATCCAAGACGATAGTATCGATATTAATGTGTATACAATGTTGGTTTCTGGCGAAACAACATGCAACGAAACTACTTTTTCTTCAGGAACATTATTATCAGATTTGATGTTTTGAAAGTTCTTGATCGGCCAGTGCTCGATTTTCGACATTAACCAGGGCGGGCCTGACAGCCAGCTACTACTATTTTCAACAAAACATGATGGAGTCATACCTCGAGAAAGACAATCAGCGGAATTTTCTTTCCCTTCAACATGATACCATACCGTGGGCGAAATAAAACTTTGAATTTTGCTTACGCGGTTTGCAACAAAAGTAGTCCATCGGTGCGGTGGCGAATTTATCCAATGTAACACGACCAACGAATCAGAGAAAGCAAACATATTAGTTATTTCAAAGCGGGTGCGATATGTGTCTACTATAAATCTTATTAGTTTTGCTAACAAGACTGCGGCACATAATTCTAATCTAGCGATAGAAATATGCGTTTTCAAAGGCGAAACTTTACTCTTAGCACAGAGTAAACTACAACTAATTTCCCCGTGGGGGGCGGCTGTTCGAAGATATACGACGGCACCATATGCCGATTCGCAAGCATCTCCAAATCCTACTATCGTGGCGGAAGAATTTTCCAATAGTCCACTGTGACGCGGTACCGAAAAACTCTCTAAAAGCGGTAATTCTGATTGAAAATCAGACCACTGTCTAACTAAATGCTCGGGTGGACGTTCGTCCCAATTTAAACGCAATGACCATAATTTTCTTATGAACAATTTAGTGTGTAATGTTAAAGGCGCGACAAGTCCAAGCGGGTCAAAAATGCGAGCAATCGTCGACAAAATTGTTCTTTTAGAACACTCGCGTTTTTGTACATTTACTTTAAATAACAAAATATCTAACTTCGGGTTCCATTGCATCCCTAGAACCTTAAAACAATCGGTTTCAAATTCTACTATTTGTGTTAAACGTTTTGTGCGCGGAATGTATTCAAATAACTCTTGTGAGTTAGTACACCATTTAACAAGCGGAAACCCACCGGCGTTAAATAATTCTAACAACTGATTATATAAAATCTTAGCTTGAGAAACCGTACTTACGCTTGACACTAAATCGTCTACATACATATCCCGTAAAACTGTCTGTGAAGCTTCTGGGTACGTTTTTGCTTCGTCTAACGCAAGTTGTTTAATTACTCGTAAAGCTAGAAACGGTGATGTTTTAATTCCAAATGCTAAAGTCGTTATTTCGTAAACCTCAATAGGTTCACTCGCATCAAATCTATAAAGGATACGTTGAAAGCGTCTTATGTTTTTCAGCGATCTTTATTCGTCGATACATTTGAGATATGTCGGCCATAAAAGCTACCGACGATAACCGAAAATTCAGAAACATCGCGGTGACATCCGACTGTAATTTCGGGCCAGTATAAAGTATTGAATTCAACGATAAAGAAGAACTGGTTCTTGCACTAGCGTCGAACACCACTCTAAGTGGTGTAGTTGTGCTGTCTGGTTTATATACAGCGTGGTGCGGTATATAATATGCAGGCACATCGGGTTCACTTTTGGTAACTATTTTACGCATGTGACCCTGCAGTAAATAATCTTCAATCACTTCATTATACTGGTTTCTCATCGGCGGCGAAGTATCAAATTTGCGTTCTAAAGAAATAAATCTACGTAAAGCTATTGAGTGAGACTCACCTAGTTTCGATGGATTGTCTTTAAAAGGAAGTTCTACTGTGTACTTCCCACTGCTATCTCGCGAATATGAAGATACAAAGTGATTTTCACATGTAATATCTTCCGGACTGTCTATGTGCGCGGTCGACACGTCCTCTAATTCAAAAAAGTGTTGCACAAGCTTTTCTAAAGGCGGTTCTAAAACTGAGCAAAATGAATATGTCTCATTTACTTTTGAAAGTGTAGGCGCTTTTCCCATAACTACATACCCCAAGCGGGTCTGTATAGCAATAGGCGTGTGCGATGTTCCAGTCATTCTACCAATACCTATTAATTGAGGAAATATTTCCGCCCCAATGATTGCGTCTATTTCAGCGGGTTTATAAAATTCACTATCAGCTAGCGGTAAATCTAACAAATAATTGATAGTTTGAATATCAATGTCGGTAGTCGGTAAATTGTTAGTAATTCTATCTATCACTAATGCGTCTAGTTTAAACTGACAGTTTGAATCAAATCGCGAAGAAAGAGTCAAATTATTTACCTGACCTCTAACTGCTGTCGACTGTAAACCGATACCTACGACCGAAGAATATATTTTCCCAATTGGTAACTGTAATTTCCTACAACATTTCAAAGTAATAAAATTTCCCTGGCTCCCAGAATCTAATAGTACGCATATCGGTACATCTTTACCAGACGAAAGTTTTATGTTGGCTACTGCTGTTGAAAGCAGTGTAGTATAATTTTGATTTGAGACTAATTCATCCGAAGTAGAACATAAACTAAATGTTGCGGAGCTTGTTTGCGGTACTTGCGGTTGAGATAACCCTTTATCCGAATTTTTATTCGAATCACTATCTTCGCGGGTGACTGCCCCTGAAGCCTCTTTCGGAAAATGAATTAAACTGTGATGAAATTTACTACTACAAATTGTGCAAACATTCACCGATTTACAGTTATTTAACCTGTGTTTATTACTAAGGCAGCCTAAACACAAGTATTTTTCTTTAGCGAGAGAGTATCTTTCCCTGGGGGAAAGCTTCAAAAACTTAGAGCAGCGATACACTAAATGCGGTTCCTTGCTACAAATGGGACAATTGTCATTTCCCGTGTTCACATTCGTGTTTAAAAACGAATGCGTGACCTTTTGCTTATTACTATTTGAAGCATAAGGCTTTGAGCTACTACTAGTTGTTGTGCGAGCTACTATTTTCGCTTGTTGTTCTACAAAGGCTATCAAATCCTTGTAGGACGGAATCTCAGATTTCTTAACAGACATTTCAAAGTGACGTTGAGTCTGAGGATCTAATTTTGACAAAGCAATTGACAACAAAACAAAATCTACTAAATTTGGTATATCGAGTTGTTTCAAAGCACTGACTGCTGTATTGAATCGCTCAAGAAATGAATTTAAATGCGAAACTGACTCTTGTTGAGCAGTTTTAAAATCGAAAATTTGCTTTAAATAATTAGATGCTAGACTACGTTTGTCTTGGTATTTATCAACTAACATTTTCCACAAAACAGTATAATTAGCCCCTATTGGACTAATTCCTGTACAAAGAGTTAATGCGGTACCCTTCAACTTACCTAACAAATAATGTACTTTACATGTATTGTCTAAATCCTTGTTTTCATGTATAAGAGATTTAAAGGTTTCATAAAATACCGGCCATATGAGTGGATCTCCAGAAAACTCTACTATATCGATTTTTGGAAGCTTTAAGGTAGCTTTCATTGTTGTAGGTACTGTTGTACTATCCTTTTTCTCAGCAAACAGGGTTGTAGCAGCTGATTTTATCACACAATACATCTTATCCACAGAATCTATAACCTGAAAGTTTGGAACATATTTTTCTGGATTAATTTCCATGTTAAGAGCGTTAATAGTATCCACAGTGTCTACAAATCTCTCACGTGTGTCGTCCAATGAATTATACAAGATCTTAAAGTTTTTTATATTTGCGTCACTATCCAATTTCTTGCTGAGATCATACAGACGTTGAATACGTTGAAATAATGTTTCTTTTTTAGCTTCCACAACTTTAAGCTGCGACTCTAATTTAGCTGAAGACATCTTGACTATATATTCTATAACTACAAACGCAAAAACTAAAAATGAATCTAAATATCACACAAAAAAACACTTGCTAAATACTCTAAGAACGATGTAAATATAAGCTTTCTTAAATGAAATGTCAGAATACAATATCAGTGGAAAAAGTGAGTGCGACTATTCAACAATATTGTAATAGAAAAGAGATGAATGCACTACTTGTCATTGGTTCAAAGAAACGCCTCTGAAGTAACAAACGGATTGCTGTGAACACATGCGATACGCTATCTCTCTCTAACACATACAATTCACTCTACCACTAACTTCTACTATCTCTTGTCTAATACAAGATTGACAAACTTCAATATGTAGCAGGTCTAATACAAATGATTATAATTTTTTGACCGTCCGTCACACAAAATGTCCGCGAATGTATAAAAAATTTAAATTTATGACAAATTCCCGAATAATTCGACTCCCGAAGGACCAAAAACTGAGTACGCCGAGACAATCCCTGTCGTAGAAATTGTAGCATTCGGCTCAACGCTAAAATCCACCAACGCTGGTTCAAAATCAAATCACTCGAAAATATATCATAGCTTTGTAAAGGCACTTACCTCGTTCGATAGATCCACATTACCTAAGATATTAAATGTAGGAAGGATATAACATGGAAAAAGGATAATACCGTCGGATCGGCTCCACCGCTACTCGGCTAGATTCTTTCCAAAACTTTTGCGTGACACTTCTGGTCAATTATAAACTATTACACAAAACAAATAACTATACACAAAGAACTACACAGCGGTTTTAACTAAACACAAATAAACAATTTCTACAACAAATGCGGGATTAACTATAATTTTGCGGTTAACGTATTGCACGTTTTTTCTACTATATTTCTACTATGCGGTTCAACAACTACTTATTCAAACTTGCACATGAACTCGCTGCACAGACATTTTGCGTTGCGCAGACGGTCAAAACAAGTCAATTAGACAGTGGCCTCAACAAGGTTCAACATCAGATTTACTGAACCCATCAATCAACATATAGGGAATTTCAATGGAGTACATAAACTCAGTAAATCTGGTGTTAATTGCATAGAAGCGGCATGTGAAAAAGGAAATGAAATACATACAAATTCTGTACATTCTGCAGAAGTTTTAACAAAAATTGTGTGTTGATTTCTTCTCAAAAAATAATGCATATGCAAGTAATGCATCACACAGTAAAAAAGTGCAGTATTTAGTTGTATTGCTGTAAACATATGTACCGTTTTAGGGAAAGGCGTACTTTAAAAATTATTTCAATTTATACATACATACATATATGTATGTATAATGTATTATATTGCAAAATAATGCTGATTTTACACCAAAAGGAAAAAAAATACAAACACGGTGTCTTAAAAAATCATATTAAAAAATTATTAGGTTTTGTTATCAGTTATCATTTTTTCAAAATAAAATATAAAATAAATAAGAATTTGTTTAATAATGTAGGTACATTGGTGATAATATTTAAGATCAAAAAAAATTTTGTATGTGTTAAATATATTTAACACTAATAACCCTTCATCGTGCGATATTTCTGATGTGACTGCAAAAGTTAATGTAATATTGTATTACATATATATCCTCCGACGCCACTGGAAAAAAAACACAATACCGCCGTATTTTTTTTAAATTTCATTGTAGAGACTAAACAAATCTATACTTACAATTAGTCATTTTTGAATGTGTATCAAACTATCAAGTGTTATTGTTGCCCTCCGACACTGATTATATTTATCTGAATAAAATTTATTTTTAAGAAGACGCAAGTGTGTAAGGTACACACACACACTCTCTCACACACACACGCGCACACGCACACACACACACACACACACACACAAACATTTTTTTAGCTACGGGCCTGCTATGAATACATAGAAATCTTACCTTACAATAAATTTCCAATGTTTCATTCCCTCGTATGTGGATTTCTTTTAATACAAGTGTTATTTTGTCAAATTTTTATTTTAACTACACTAAAAATTGACATTATGGAACTCAGTCGTAAATTGAGTATTTATATTTTTTAGCACTTCATAAAGTAACTTTTAAATTTAAATTTTAGAACTACACAAACAACTTAGGGCTACAAACTAAAATAACCGCTACTTTTAAATTCTATTTGACATTCGACATAATTATTTTTATTATAAAAAGTAACCATGGCTACGAAAAATTATAAACGCAAGCATATTATTGGATGTATTAGATACATCAAAAAAGACCTTATAATAAAATAACATACCTATAAAAATGATAAAAAAGTGCATTGTCACGGAGAATACACCATATTTGAAAATTTGACGAAAATCGTACGACGGGAAGTTCGTTAAAAATCGGTCGCAAGATTTGCTTTCCGAGACATACATACATAGCATTTGAGTTAAGTAAAAGCTTGTAAAAAGTGCATTGTCACGGAGAATACACCATATTTGAAAATTTGACGAAAATCGTACGACGGGAAGTTCGTTAAAAATCGGTCGCAAGATTTGCTTTCCGAGACATACATACATAGCATTTGAGTTAAGTAAAAGCTTGTAAAAAAAAACACTATTTCATTTGTCTGTAATTCATAACAAACATTTTAAAATTCAGTTTTAAAGAAATTTAAAAGAAATACTTTGAAACCATCAAATAAAATAATATACATATATTCATGATGTTTTATTTGTCTGGCATAATTTTTGCTATTTTTTTTTTAATTTATCTTAATATATATAAATTACGTGTCACATGTTCCTCCGCGATGGACTCCTAAACTACTTAACCGATTTTAATCAAATTTGTACACCGTGTGCAGTTTGATCCAACTTGAAATATAGGATAGCTTACATCTCAATTTATGATCGCAATATTATTTTATTGCAAATTATTTGTCTTTATCTGTTAGTTCCAAACGATTCTAACAGATGGTGACATATGTTGACTGGTTTGAGTAAGTATTCAATAGATGGCGCTATGTCAAACTTTCAAACGTTTTATATAACCTACAATTAAAGTATAGATTAACCACAGCAACGCGTGGTCGAGTCAGCTAGTAATTCATATAAACAAAAAACAGTCGAAGGTTTAAAATTTTCATATACTGGCCCCTTGGGTTGTACCATAACTTTTGACCGATCAGGAATACGTCATCCTGAAGGAACCTTTGAAATGTACTGTAATAACATGGATAGTAAATACGTAAATAGTAAATGCATCATATTTATTATTATATTATTTTTTTCTATAAATAACCTGCAATTTGGAAAGCAAAAGACTTTTTTTATATTATATTTTTATTTAATTTTAATTCTTACACTACATAATATGTAATAACAATACATAATGTAAATGACAATCATATAAAAGTAGAAATATTAAATTCTTTCTGGTTTTTGAAAAATAATATGTTGATGAAAAATGTAAACATAATTTATTCAGACAATAATATTCTTAAAGATTTTATAGCTTCCTCCAAGCCAGAATAAACAGCCAATTTTTCATTGGCACCTAATCCAATAAAAGTTAATTCTGGGTTTGTAGTTAATTTGATCATTTTTTTAATATTATTTGTTCCAGAAGGTAAGCTAGTAATTTCTACTTGAAAATTCAAAATTTTCCCGGTTCTTATAACACGTATTAGCATAGAACCGTACTCGGCTTCTAGTGTCTCTCGAGCTTTTTCACGGACCCTTTTATCAAAATCAGTTATAAACGGTTTTGCCCTCATTTTATTTGGATTACTATTCTCAATCTCGCCAAACATAGAACATGCTGCAGCATTATACTTTTCAAAATCACCTAAAGGTGCAACTTCTCCACAAAGTTGACTGTAAACGATAAAAAAAATAAGTTTTCAATTACATGTAATTTATTTTTAATTTCTAGTAACTAATTAGAGAAATATAAACGTATTTATTTGAAAAAAATATTTGTTTATAAATATATTATATCATTTTACATTTATTTTCTCAAATTTAACGTATACCGTAAATTAGCCAGAAAAATATGTAACCATTTAATCTTTTTCTGGATGTACGCAATCACAAAAATCACTTAGGTATATATACATTAATTCTAAAGATAAATTAAAAATATTTTGTTGATGTAGATTTGTTAATAAAAAACATTTGAGCATATATCAAACATTGCACAAATTCGTTCAACAATATTATAAACAACGATCATAATTTTATGAATAGCATTTTTTACCATACAGTCACGGCTTACGTAGGATCTAAGAAAGATATGAAAAAAATGCCTCTGAACCTTTTCGTAGATTACAAAATTTTCCATCAAAAAGTCAGCAAGGCACCTTGAAAAAATAAATGGTGCCCGCCGCCTAGCCGGTATTCTAAAATGTGCTCTTAGGTACAAAAAGGTTGGGGACCACTGCTCTATACGATCGATATATCTGCGCAGTTCGGTCTGTACAGATATATCGCTACGATTTATCGTTAAGTGTATAGGTACCTTAAGAAATAAAAATGAAACATTGGCTGCGTTTAGCGAGCTCAGCGGTTGAAAGTCAGCAGTAAACTATGCTGAGTATGCTGACAGTCAACTGCTCCAAATTCTCTAAACCGTGCGCTTACAGTCAGTTTAAATGGCGGCTTTTTGTTATGTCAAACTAAAAATTAACCTCAAATTATTATATAAAATGTGATAAAAAATGAATTAATTTCAGTAAAAGAGGACAGGGTACATTACTAGAATTAATAAAAGAATATAGTGCTACTATAGAATGTAAAAGAAGTTGGATAATAAGTTAGTATTTGAGCTAGAAAAATGAATTTTGGTTACATATTGATGCTACTTTTTAGTTTAAAAAAAATGGTATGACAAGACAGCGTCAGTACTTAAAACTTAAAATACAGTATATTATAATGTATACCTACATATTTTTATGGCACTCATTAAATTTATTACAGATAATATTACGAAATAGCATCAAATACATACATTTATTTTTGATTGTTTACAATTTTTGTTAACAAACACATTTTTTTAAATACGTATATATTTTAATAAATATCAATCTTCCAATACATAGGCAAAATGTAAAACTCTTTCTTGGTACTGACTGTTCATTCATTTTATTTTTGGATGATTTAAAACTGAATATTATTGTCATTTAAGTTTAATTATTAACCGGCAGTACATCTACTAAAGCTCTTCTTACCAGGCTACCGCCTAATAAGTTAGCTATGTTTATTTAATCAATAAATACACACAATGTTAATTTTATAATACAAAACGTGTATGTACATAACATTTTTGGCAGTACCATAACCTGCCTATATATCTAACTGGCCTAACTGGGGAGAGAATTACATTTATTTATATATAGTATTTTTTTTTCCAACAAGTATTGGAATGCCAAGTTTCCTATATTTAACCTAACTAATATATTCTAATCTTCTATTAATTTTCCTCCTGCATGGTTGGCGGGTCTGCGAACGGCAGGACGGCCGTACATCTGTCAGCTAGAAGCTGATCGACTCAGCATTATTTTTTTGCGCTGACTTATTTACTCAACAGCTTGAAGTAAGCGTTTGCGCAGCGGCCCGTTTAGCGAAACCGATTTGGTCAGCATCTCAGCCGCTGACGTTCGCTAAACGCACCCCCATTACTAAACAAATTTAGCGCAAATGTTTTGTTTATGCAAAATATCGTCTGTGTCACTTTTGACGGATGAAACAAAAACTAAAACTCATAAATTTTACTTTTTAAAAATAGTTCTTGAGTAATTTATTGAGTGTGAAAAAGGCATATAGTAAGTTTTTTAAAAGCGGATTCTCTTTGCCGTTAACAAAAAATTGCACGTTTAACTGAACGGGAAAGAATAGAAATATTAATAATGGTTGGATATGGTGATATGCTAAGAACGCATGAGGAAGCATGTCAATTATATATATTCAACCAAGAACATCCTGATAGATCGCCTATTGCAAAATCCACAGTAAGTAAATTGGTTGCTAAATTTACTGAAACGGGATCCGTCCATGATTTGTCTCGGTAAAGTCGACCTCGAGTAAACGAAGAAACCAGATTAGATGTCTAATTGAAGCTAAAGAAAATCCTCACCATTCTACAAGGTAAATTTGTAAATCATAATTTAGATGATCATCAAGAAGATATTGAACCAGACTCTAGTCAAAGAAAAAGAGGAGCTTTAAATGAATTAAAAAATTGGTGAGGTGAAGGAATTCCTACAAAAAAATCAAAATATAATGAACATATAGAAGTTCATTGAGCCACTACGTCTAAATTTGTTAAATCGTGCATGTTTCCCATCGATAGCACCTAAGCAGTTTGGAAAGTGAGCGTTTTTTTTTAAGTCTATTTTCTGCCATTATTCTTCTGTTGGTTGTGGAAGGAATTCGTCCTTTAGTAAATCCCATAGAGTTGCATACCTGACTTACAATTCTACTTATTGTGGTTATTCCCAATCTGTAGGTATAATGTAGGTCACTATAGGTTGCTCCACTTGCAAGATACCTAGAAGTCAAAAGAAAAAAGAATAATTTTTTTTTTATATTTAAGGTTCACTAATAACACTGGTTTACAAAAAAAAAAAAGTTTATGAATATTTGACGAGACCACTGTATTCTTATGTATTTTGACCTCCTGAATCCGAATCTGAGGTCCGTTGACCTGGGTCACGGCAGGTTCAAGGTCATTTCAAGGTCATTTTTTTTTAAAATCGCTAAATGAATCTGGTAAAAGGTATAAATAGCCTTTACTGATCGCTGATTCTGAATTTGACGTCCGTTGACCTCTACGAGGTCAGATTCAAGGTCAAAGTGGGAAAAAATGCTCAAAAATACTGACAAAACAGTACAAATAGGTTTTTGAGGTTGCTGAATCAAAATTTGAGGTCCGTAGACCCCTACAATGTCATTAATTTCAAGGTCATTTTAAGGTCAAATTTTTAAAAATCGCTATATATAAATCTGATCAAACGTTCTACAGGATGAATTTTTAATCTTGAGACTGCAAGGTATCAAAAATATAAGGATTTCTATGATACAAAAGTTTCAGGATTTTGGGGGACAAAAGATTTTTCAAAAATTTCTTTATTATCTGGAAAAATAAAGAAATTTACGAAACATCTTTTGTCCTCCAAAATCCTGAAACTTATGTATGTATCATAAAAATCTTTATATTAAAGATACCTTGTAATCTCTAGATAAAAAAACTCATTTTGTACCTATATTATACTAGGTGGGCCCACGCGGCTTCGCTCGCGGAAATATTGTTTAGGATTTAAAAAATATATAGTTGTATTTAGTATAAACGCGATTAGTTATTTTTCTAATAAAAACCAAACAACACTTAAATTACATACCTAACAAAAGCGAATCAGAACAAAAAGTAAAAATAATTTTTGTTCTATTTAAATTTAAATCTTAATTATTGAAAACAAATTAAACAATTGACAATCTAAAGAATACCAATCCCTCTTTGCCCTCTCACCGCGACACTTTATCTAGTTCGCACGAATTCTCACGAATATGTTATTATACTTATGTATATTTCACGTTATTTCATAAACCAAAAGACCAAATTGGATTCTGTAAAAGGCAAATTATATCTACATTAAGTACTTATGACTATGAAATCATTTATTTCAATAAGGATTGAAGTTTTGCAGGTCAAAACTCCATGTAAAGCGAACCCAAATATTTTATGTTTTCTTTGTAACATAAAATCAGTCATTGTGACTTAAATATAAAAGTTAGACATATGGTGTCGCGGACTTTATTGTAGCACTTTTGATTCTACACAGTTCTTTAACACATTATTTTGTTCTATATACAACGGTTTAGGCAGCGTATTGCAAAACAGCACGCCGTCGGCAAAATTTTTTCCGACTTGATTTGCTATTATCGTCACTGCTTAGTTGTCATGTTACCTAACGTAACAAAATATAGCCTATAACCTGGCCAGAGAATGTACCTATGAACTTAAAAAAAAATAACGTAAATCGGATAAATGGTTCTCGAGTGATAAGCGGACTAACGGACAGACAGACAGACAGAGAGACGTTGAGCTTTATATAATATTAAGGATGTATTTAGTTATTTACTTACCTTATCGTTACTGCGATCATTTCCTTAGGAGGAACACATGCCCTCATTACAGTATTTTGATGCCTGATATTGTATTGTAACCATTCAACCAGGAAATCAAACGTACTAGTACCCATACGGAAGTAATTAAAAAAATTGTTGTCATCTCTCAATTTAGCGAATAACATATAAAAACTTTCTTCTAAATATCTAACTGATAATAGAGGATATAGGTACCCAATACTGCCTTTTTTCATTCTTGCGATTAATATACTTTCTTCTCAGTTATAATAACCCAAGAAGGTGTAAACGGTTGCTAAGCGCTGTAGACATGTTGCTGTTACCACAGTAAGAACTCAACTGCACCGGCACTGATAATGCCGGTGTGTGGAAAAACGCCCTAACTCAAAAAGTTATTAACCGATCATTATGAAAATTAATGGTATGATTCTTTATGAAATTACGAAATATATGAACTAACTTTTGAGATGATATCATGATTTTTAGTTGTTTTTTTTATAATTAGTGGAAAAAAGTTGTGAAAATTGAAGTTAATTTTTCCAACGACTGCAGAATTTTTAATATTCATTATTTTAAAATAAAAACCGTTTTAGATTTCAGATGAAAATTAGAATGGCTACACGTCCCGCGATTGAAGAACTCTACTTACGACCTTCAGCGGACATCAGTGCAAACTTTTTTATTCTTGGCTGAAACTATTCAAAAAAATTCGCAAAAATTGTTCGAAATATAAATAAAATGATGTAAAAATTTAACTGAACTCTAATTAATTGTTTCCACGAACAAAAAATCATAAGAAATCAGTAAAAATGAGCCTCCTAATGTGGTTGCCCCCCTAAAATATTCAAGTCATTGAATACTTTTCCGAATCGATGTTTAATAGCGAAGTAGAAAAGAATAAACTTTAAAATGAGACAACATTTGGATCTAATGAAAATTTACTGTTAATTCAGATTACCCATAAATTTTCATGATTTTTTATCTCTTTTTTTGACATACGGCTGGAACAAATTACAAAACAGACTTGATTTTGTCATTTTTAGGCTTTCATGGCGTTTTAAACATTTCGCCGCTCTTGCTAAAACAATTTGGCTTTTGTAACATGGTGAAGCTATAGAAATAGAACAATATTCAGATAGTTTCAACAGAGATAATGGCTTTAAATTACGTGAAACGTGGAAGACAGCGTTATAAACAAATAAAAACACAATCACAATATGCAACTCAAAATAAACGAAGTTTCTTATTCAAAATACTATGCCTACATCGTATCTATTATACAATGATGGAGGAGAGAATAATTAAATTCGATTAAGAAAAGAGCAATATTTCTTTGTGTACCAAATGCTGCTACACATTTATACGAAAGACCAAAATTCACAAGAAGGTTTGTCGAGGTATTCACAGGACATGGTGAATTTAACTGCAACGAATTATTTAGAGATTTATTTATCCAAGCAATATGTGCAGATAGAATTATAATCTGATAATAAAACTAACGTGCCCTAATATGTAATATGCAACATCGTCTATGACACGTGCTAATAAATACGTGATCTTCAAAAAGTATATTGAAATTAATCCGTTGACATCTCAATTGTAATATCGCATAAAGATTAGACAAGTTTCAGATTATATTGTATTTACATTATTGTACACAATAATGCAAATATTTGTGAAAAATAATCATGTTTGACTGTTTATTGAACATGTTTGCAAACGTGTCGTTACTGGTATATTGAAATTAAACCATTGACATCTCAATTGTACATATTATCGCATAAAGATTAGACAAGTTTCAGATTATATTGTATATACATTATTGTACACAATAATGCAAATATTTGTGAAAAATAATCATGTTTATTGAACATGTTTGCAAACGTGTCTGTAAAATAAATAAGCGGGAACTGGGACCTATAATGTGGTGATATCAAATAATATACAATTTTTTTTTGTTGATTTGTTTTGCTACTATTTATTGTTTATTTACAACACACGACTGTACAACAACACATTTGTTCACATACACCAAGATTGATAATACATTTGTTTGGCTACACACACAATTTGAGACTATACACACAAGAATTGTTACTTGATAATACATTTGTTTGGCTACACACACAATTTGAGACTACACACAATAATTGTTACTTGATAATTCATTTGTTTGGCTACACACACAATTTGAGACTATACACACAATAATTGTTACTTGATAATACATTTGTTTGGCTACACACACAATTTGTTTGGCTACAAGACTTTATTTGATTTGCTACACATGATAATTACACACACGAAGATTATATGCAATGATTGTTAATTGAGAATGTATTTGTTTGGCTACGATACTTTGTTTGATTTGCTACACATGAAGACATTACCTATTTTATTTGCTACACATTAAGATTTTGTAATGTCCTCTTCCACTCTGCTCAATACACAATAATGCAATATTGCACTTCCACTCAGCCCCTCTTTTAGGGGCTGTTCAATATTATATACCACACCCACACACACACACACACACACACACACACACACACACACACAAAAATATAAACACACACATACTTTGAGATCTATTTTAAACTATTTACAAAAACCAATAATTTAAGTAAACTAATGACATATGAACTGCTCTTGAGATGTTTCCCTTTTTCAACTTGCTAAAGTATATTCACACAATAAGCCATAACTATTTATGGTAAGGGTCAGTCATTAGGGTCTTAACATAAAACATATGCGAAACCGATATGAACGGACCTCACAAGAACACTTAATCTGTCACTTCAGTGGACTGTAAACAATAAAATAAATACACATTTAAAATTACTTGCAAACTCTCTAACATACACCCCCCTTTGAAAAATTATGATTTTTCAAAACACTTATTGCTAATTGATAATATACATATATATAGAACACAAAATTTAATACAAGTACAATTCACTTATAACTACATACAATTTATAAATATGACCATACAATATACAATAATACAATTAAATAAATTTGATCAATTTGGTTATGGACATATTTGATTAAAAACACGCTTAAATTCACCACTTGTTGTTTTTATTGTCACTACTCTTACAATATTATCCCGACCAGGATGCACACTTGATTTTGCACAAAGCAATTTCACTAACACATTTTTACTTGATTCACACTACGAATATATACACAAGCCGCGAAACCCTTTTCAGAAGCATCGCAGAAACCATAAAGTTCAATTTTAACAGAGCTTGATTTAAGAATAATACACCTTGGTACACACATGTGACTAATATTTGTCAATTGTTTTCGAAAATTGATCCACTTTGATTTATAATCACTAGGTAATTCATTGACCCACAAATCACTTGAAATTGTCCACAATTGTTGCATGAAAAGTTTCGCTGTGAATATAACAGATCCAAACAATCACAACGGTTAAAAATAATTGAGTGATTTCTAATAACACTGTTCGTTTTGATCAATGAATATGATGCCGAATATTATAATCAGAAACTATTATTGAATCGTTTACTGGACACTGATTAATTCCCAAAACACATATTTGATCTTCTTGATTTTCACGCAGTTCGACAGGAAGATCACTTAACAATTCACGACTATTTACGTAACGGAAACCAACCACTATTTAACACATTTATTAAGTGATCACGTGATTCGCGAGTCTGTTTTTTCACTGAATATTATTTGTTAAATTATTGTTAAACAATGTTGTCGACGATGTTGAAGGTTCTGGAGATACACGATTTGAATTGTTGTGGTTAATTTGTTGATAAGGCACACTAATTGATTTGTTTTGATCAGATACATTGCTAAAATGTAACAATGTATGATGTTTCTTGTTACACTTTTTACACAAGTCCTTTGATTGACATATTCTCAAATTATGACTGAGCAAACAATTAAAACACAAATGAGATTGTTTTATGAAATTATGTCTTTCAACCACAGACATTTTATGAAACTCGTCACATTGAAATAATTCATGTTCACCATTACACATTTTACATATTATTGATGTAGACACAAATGCTTTGGAATAATTTGGTTGCGATCGATTATACACATGTTTTGCTTGTTGATTTTCACGTAAAGTTCCTTGACTATGATGAATCTTTTCTAAAATTTGACAACGAGTACTTAAACAATTAATTAGTTCAATAAAAGTTGGTGATGTTGATTTTGCACAAGTATTTTCCCACAATGTTCTTGATTCTATATCCAATTTTGATGAAACAATAAAAATTAATATTGCATCCCAAGAATCAACCGGTACGCCTAATGTTTTTAAAGCACGCACATTTGTTTGTATATTGTCAATTAAATTACTTAAATCACTAAACGAATCCTTTTTACACTGCTGTATTTTGAAAATTTCAGATAAATGATCATGAATGATTAATTTCTGATCTTCATATTTTGTAAATATAAGTTCGTACGCTACATCATAACTTTCATTGCTGACGTCCAAACTTTGAATATTTCTAGCCGCTCTTCCAGTTAGATGGGATTTCAAATACAAAAATTTAGATACTTTAGACAATTTTGTATTGTAGTGGATTGTTGAGTTAAATAAGTCACGAAAACTAGACCATTGTTTATAGTCGCCATCAAATTTATCTAGTTTCACCTCAGGTAGTTTGACAAATTCATCACTGTTATTTGATTGACGATTTATTTGGTGTACTATTTCATTTGTTTGCAATTTGTTAATTAAAGACATCAACTCACTTTTATAATTTAAGTACTTGTCTTCTATTTCACTTTTGAGTTCATTTTCACGGGTAAAATCAACATCACTTTTCTTCTTATTTTCATATTGTTCTTGTTTCTTTTCAAAATCACTAATATATATTTCTAACCTATCTAGTCTTGTTTTTAAATGTTCTATTGTGCCACTTTCAATGTTAAAATCACTCACGAATTCACCAATTTTGTTTATTTTGTTCACTACTTCGTCACGCGCTCTTAATAACTTGTTCATTTTGATATCACCACAGGTCTATTAACAATATGTTATCCATCTATATTATCCTTCTGTTATCTTTCTTCTATAATCCTTGTTCTATAATACTTGTTCTATAATTCGGCTCGAATTGACCAAATGGTGTAAAATAAATAAGCGGGAACTGGGACCTATAATGTGGTGATATCAAATAATATACAATTTTTTTTTGTTGATTTGTTTTGCTACTATTTATTGTTTATTTACAACACACGACTGTACAACAACACATTTGTTCACATACACCAAGATTGATAATACATTTGTTTGGCTACACACACAATTTGAGACTATACACACAAGAATTGTTACTTGATAATACATTTGTTTGGCTACACACACAATTTGAGACTACACACAATAATTGTTACTTGATAATTCATTTGTTTGGCTACACACACAATTTGAGACTATACACACAATAATTGTTACTTGATAATACATTTGTTTGGCTACACACACAATTTGTTTGGCTACAAGACTTTATTTGATTTGCTACACATGATAATTACACACACGAAGATTATATGCAATGATTGTTAATTGAGAATGTATTTGTTTGGCTACGATACTTTGTTTGATTTGCTACACATGAAGACATTACCTATTTTATTTGCTACACATTAAGATTTTGTAATGTCCTCTTCCACTCTGCTCAATACACAATAATGCAATATTGCACTTCCACTCAGCCCCTCTTTTAGGGGCTGTTCAATATTATATACCCACACCCACACACACACACACACACACACACACACAAAAATATAAACACACACATACTTTGAGATCTATTTTAAACTATTTACAAAAACCAATAATTTAAGTAAACTAATGACATATGAACTGCTCTTGAGATGTTTCCCTTTTTCAACTTGCTAAAGTATATTCACACAATAAGCCATAACTATTTATGGTAAGGGTCAGTCATTAGGGTCTTAACATAAAACATATGCGAAACCGATATGAACGGACCTCACAAGAACACTTAATCTGTCACTTCAGTGGACTGTAAACAATAAAATAAATACACATTTAAAATTACTTGCAAACTCTCTAACAGTGTCGTTACTGGTATATTGAAATTAATCCAGTAACATCTCAATTGTATTACAATGTAAAGTTTAGACAAGTTTCTGATTATATTGCATTGACATCATTCTACATGGGTACACTAATATTTGTGAAAAATAATCATGTTTATTGAACATGTTTGCAAACGTGTCGTTACTGGTATATTGAAATTAATCCAGTAACATCTCAATTGTATTACAATGTAAAGTTTAGACAAGTTTCTGATTATATTGCAGTGACATCATTCTACATGGGTACACTAATATTTGTGAAAAAAATTCACCATTCACACATACTCGCATGTATTTGTGGATCAAAGATTTATACATTTTCATTTTTGCTACCAGCTTTTACTGTATTTACAGTATTATTGTATTTTAAATTTAGAAGTATTTTTAATTGTTTGAGTATTTTGTGAAACAATTAAAATTTGAATTATCTATTTGTTGTAATTTATAACTGTTGTGACTCATACGTATTGTATAGTATGCGTCAGTATACGACATACGTGATTGACATGTGAAGTATTAGCTTGTTTCTATAATTCTAACATGCAAATGTGCTTTTGTCGGCTCCGTTACATAACATTTATTAATTTGAATAGATTTCGTCAGAAAAATGTTTAACAATGAATATCACAAAATTATCATTATCATTCCATATAAATTTCTAACTATTGTAACTCTTTTTCTTCATATTTGAGATAATTATAAAAAGAAAATAACATGCAAATATTTGTGAAAAATAATGATGTTTCACTGTTTATTGAACATTTTTGCAAAAGTGTCGTTACTGGTATATTAAAATTAATCCGTTGACATCTCAATTATATTACCGTATAAAGTTGAGACAAGTTTCAGATTATATTGCAGTGACATTATTCTACACGGGTACACAAATATTAATGAACAAAATTCACTATTTGCACATTTTTTTCACGTGGCTATCGAAATTTTGTAAGCGAACAAGTAAATACTTATATCACTAATAATAAACCTTTTCTTTACATTAAGTAATTTCCTTTTATAGTGTTTTGAATTTGTGTTTTACCATACTTGTATTATTCGTATTCAAATTCATATAATATAAAACACAACTCAGTAACCTGCATAACAATAAAGAATCCTACAAAAACATTCTATCTCTAAAACAATTCGGTCTTCTGATTAAAATAGATATTTATATTTGTTAATACATCATATTATATTAGCAACTTTACCTGCGAATGTTTAAAAATGTGCGAATATTCGTTACATCACTAATAGGTACGAATTTATTATAGTCAAATAAAATATAACGATACTAATATATCAGAGCGTTTCTCCCACTTTCATTCGGTTGATATAGGATCAACTTATTTATAGTATAACCATTGGGATAATACTGTTATATTTTACAAAATATATCGTTATGATTGTATATAATAGATAGAACTTTTTTCTACGCTTTTACCTGAATGCGAATTATGTATTCATATGTGGTAAGCGAGAGTTCAATTATATTTTACATGTAGCGCAGAAAAACAAATAACAGGGGCATATATTAATAAAACGGCTTATTAATATTTAATGATATAATCATTCTTTAAGGAAAAGACATTCATACGCAGCGCAGAAAACTGAAACCAGGGGCGTTAATTAATAAGGGGACTTATTAATCTTTCATATTTTTGATATGTAGAAAAAATTAACTTTGCCATAAATATCAGCTATTTGCAAAGCTAATATTTTATAGCCGGGATAATAAAATCAAAGAAATTACATCAACCTGAAGAATGGTTGATATCTGGTCGCGTCGCGAATAAATATTTTGTCTTCATGATATGTGGTTTGTTCTTGCTTGTTGTGTATATAAACTTTTTCAAAATGGCGGCGGTTGGCACCGCACGTGGTCGTTGAATTATATTACTTCAAGGTTGCGGGCAGCGGTACGGTCCTTGATATCTTTTCGGTCTTGAAACTTAGTAAAATGATGTCGTCATACGGGTACAATCTTCGATTTCTTTATTCACTTTTCTTGCGAAAAAAGCGTCGAATATAACATTCATAGTAGGTAGTAGTTGTCTCGTGCAGTGTTATAAACGGATATAATGGTATCAAACACTAACTCGTTGATGTAAAACTTTTATACGGCCATGCGGTATTGTTATACTGCGACACAGATCAAATGTGTACTGGCTGCTGGCGAAAGCCAAACTGTCTCTCTTTGTGTGTCATGCAGTCAGCACTCAGCACCGTACGTCTGGTAGTGGTGGGGGATGACCGCGCAGGTTCTACTTTACAATCTGATACATGGCGCGTGGCCTCCCCTTTTACATTAACTTGGATTCGTCTGACGTGTTTATCAATGTTATATGTATTTTGTTGTATTTTGACTTATTGCAATAGAAAAACAATGGGGCGAAATTCTACTTTGTAACACTCTTTATTATATTTTTGTTATTAAATCAATCGCACACTCAAAAGAAATGAAGTAAAAAAATTGAAAAACAGAAAGTCCACAGTAATGAGAAAATACAGAAAAGGTTATTTTTTATCCAAGCAATATGTGCAGATAGAATTATAATCTGACAATAAAACGAACGTATCCTAACATCGTCTCCATAATATCAGACACGCTCAAAAAAATTACACGTGCTAATAAATACATGATATATAAAACTTGTTTTATTGAAATTAATCCGTTGACATCTCAATTATATTACCATATAAAGTTTAGACAAGTTTCAAATTATATTGTATTTAAATTATTCTACACAATAATGCAAATATTTCTAAAAAAAAAACATCACCTTTGACTGTTTATTGAACATTTTGGAAACGTGTCTTTAATGGTATATTAAAATTAATCCATTAACATCTCAATTGTATTACCATGTAAAGTTGAGACTCTTGAGACAAGTTTTTGATTATATTGCAGTGACATCATTCTACATGGGTACACTAATATTTGTGAAAAAAATTCACCATTTGAATATTTTTTCAACATTTTGTTTCTAGCTGCGTTCGAATTTTTGTTAGCGAACAAGAAAAACTTGTAATAACTTTAGCACATTAAGATGTCGCTGTTTTATTATTATTATTAAATGTAATAATATGTCATTAGTGGAGATTGGTAAGAAGCATTTTTATATTTAATATTCACTTTATATCTAATATTAATAGATACTAGGGGCTGTGCCCCTGGGCGCTTCGCGCCCCAACCCCCTTTGACGCCATATTTTTTACACAAATTTACTCGGGTCTGCGACCCTCGTATGTGTATATATCATACTCGTTCCACTATTTTTTGATAGTTAAATTTTTTTATTTGGCGGAGATAATCAATATTACAATTTTCAGTAATTTTACATGTACAAATTACTTAATCACAAATTTACTCGGGTCTCAGCCTTCGGCTGCGACCCTCGTATGTGTATATTATAATAATTTTCCATTCTTTTTGCTGATACTCATTTTATTTCTTAAATTGGCGGTGATAATGACTTATCAATATTACAATTTTCAGTAATATTACATGTATCAATTACCCAACCTAAAATGTACTGTTATTTATTAAATGGTTAACTTTATTTTTATATATTCCTGAAGTTTTCAATTTTTGTTCAATTTTAAACAAAATTAATTTGTCTACGTCACTTTTAAAAAATAGCAATTTTAATTATTTTCATGCGCGCCCCTGACTTAATTATAATTAAAAAAAAATAATATATCAATCTCAAAACTTTCAAAAAAATAATAATTCATAAATAATTTTTTTTGAGGCGCTACTGTTCTATATTATAATTTTCAAATTTTTTTTAAATTTCTAATTTTTGAACAATTAAAAAAAATTTTTGAGGCGCTACTGACTTACTTATTTTTAAATGTGAACTTTTGGATAAATTGCATCAATCCCCTACAACAAAACTATTAAAAATTATATTTTTATACAATTTCATTAAACAAAACACAAATTTAAAAATATTTGAAACGCCATCCCTGATTTAAATGAAACATGTATAAATTACCCAACCCAAAATATACTGTTATTTATTAAATAACTTTTAAAACATAGCAAGTTTAACTATTTTCATGCAACGCCCCTGACTAAATTATAATTTAAAAAAAATTATTAATATATCAATCTCAAAACTTTCAAAAAAATAATAATTCATAAACAATTTTTTTTGAGGCGCCACTGATCTATATTATAATTTTCATATTTTTCTGAAATTTCTATTTTTGAACAATAAAAAATGTTTTTTTAAGTTTTTACAAACGTTACGAAATGTGACAGTTCCCAAAAATTACATATATTTAAAACGACACCAGCCCCTGACTTAATTATTATTTTTAAATGTGAAATTTTGAATAAATTGCATCAACAACACTATTAAAAATTATATTTTTATACAATTTCATTAAAAAAACACAAATTTAAAAATATTTGAAACACCGTCCCTGATTTAAATGAATAATTTCAACTATTAAAAAAAATTCAACAATTTCACTCAAAATAATTTTTTTACAAACATAAAAAATATGTCACATGTAAAAAACCACATAATTTTGGAACTATCAAATCTAACGTCATCAAAATTTTTCTTACTCCTAATAGAAAAGGACAGAAAACCTTCTAGAACATTCCCTGTCATCTGTCAAATTTAAACTAATTAGAAAAAAAGATTTTAAATATTTTTTAATTCGCCGCTCCTGACTTTATAGTTAACAAAAACTTTTTAATATTATCTATAGATAATTATACTAATTACATCAAATTACCAATCAATTTTGGTTAAAATGTAATTTATAAGCAATTTAATCAAAATGTACAAAATAACATTTCTTTACACGCTCCTGACGTATATAAGATAAAAAACAGCTGTTTATAATTTCATCGTTTAACAATTTCAATCAAAATCTATTTTACGTAGAAATTATAATTTATTCACAAATCCAACATTTTAAAATTAATCAAGTAATTTATCAGTGTGTTTTTTATGAAAATGTCAATAAAAATCCATGTGTTTTCTTCTTTATAAATGTCATTTTTGACAGATATAAACAAAATACAACAGTGATATCTTGTAATTTAGTAAATTATCGTAAAAATAGCATTTTTCAAACGACCGTCACACTGTCTGAAAAACAAAAGCCGACACTCGAACCAGCTAATTCATCGTTTTTTCAGTAAAATTTCGATGTACTTTTTCGGAAAAAAATCACAGCTCAGAGATCTTTCATAGCTAAGAAATGAAATCTAGCCTATTGACTGGAAAAAGAGTCAAGCTACATGACGAAAAAAAAATTATCAAAATCGGCCGGGTAATTCCAGAGTCTATAAAAATAACATTTCGGGGCGACATACATATATATATATACTAGGGGCTGTGCCCCTGGGCGCTTCGCGCCCCAACCCCCTTTCACACCATATTTTTTACACAAATTTACTCGGGTCTGCGATACTCGTATGTGCATATATCATCCTCCTACCACTATTTTTTGATAGTTAATTTTTGAATTTGGCGGAGATAATCAATATTAAAATTTTTAGTAATCTTACATGAATAAATTACCTAATTACAAATTTACTCGCGTCTGCGACCCTCGCATGTGTATATTGTAATAATTTTCCATTCTTTTTGCTGATACTCATTTTTTTCTTAAATTGGCGGTGATAATCACATTATTAAAATTTTCAGTAATATTACATGTACAAATTACCCAACCTCAAATGTACTCGGGTCTCAGCCTTCGGCTGTGACCCTCATATGCATTAGTATATTATATTATAACCCTAAAAATGATCATTGAAAACATTTATTATTATTAATATTTAATTTTTAATCAAAATGAATTTGTCTACGTCACTTTTAAAAAATAGAAATTTTAATTATTTTTATGCGACACCCCTGACTTAATTATTATTTAATTTTTTTTATTAATATATCAATCTCAAAACTTTAAAAAAAATAATAATTCATAAATAATTTTTTTTAAGGCGCTAAATCCATAAATTTATAGTGACCGGACAGACATATAAATATATAAACAAACAAATAAATAAATATACGCAAGGTTTATATTATAGTGTGATATTCATACACGTTTATATTATAGTGTGATACCTACTCGTATGTTGTGGATTAAAGATTTATAGATTTTCGTTTTTTCCACCAGCTTTTACTGTATTTACAGTATTACTGTATTTTGAATTTAGAAGTATTTTTGATTGTTTGAATATTTTGTGAAACAATTAAAATTTGAATTATCTATTTGTTGTAATTTATAACTGTTGTGACTCATACGTATTGTATGGTATACGTCAGTATACGACATACGTGATTGACGTGAGTGTTTTATTCTTTGATAATACCTACCATATGTTATATTAAACTATTTAATAATATGATACATTGAATCGGGAGTTATTTTAATGTGTAGTGGGGGAAAAGGTATCATTATTGACCACTTAAGAAAAAAACTCAAAGGAAACAAACTTAAAAATAGTAATAATATACTATAGAAGTATAAGGAAAAATGAAAACTACTTTCAGACGTAGTAGAAAATTATAGAATTACTGTTTTTCTTCTTAATCAATTTGGTAAAAGATTAAATTCAGATATTGAAACCACATCTGAAGTTGTGGAACAAATGATATCAAATAAATGATCCAATAGCACTCGGGGTGATTTAGTTGAAGAAAAAAGCTGGTTCAGAGAAAGCGACTTTTTCATAATTCACTTTTTGTTTACTAGAACCAGTGGCGTAGAAAAGTTCAGTGTTCTTAATAAAACGTTTGTTTTGAGAAAACATCAGTTCAAAATACCTTCCAAAATTTAACACATGTATTTATGTCCCCCCTAAAAGTTCTCACTACGCCATTGACTGTAACTTATCAATATTCACAGGTCATATTCATAGGTGGGCACCGTTAATCGAAAAGTTAACTTCGTTAATCGTTAATCCGTTAATAAAAAAGTTAACTTCGTTAACCGTTAAAGCGTTAAAATTCCGAAAAAGTAACAGAAGTTACAGTTAACCGAAAATTCGAAAATTTAACGAAAGTTAAAGTTAATCGTTAAAAAGTTAACCATCCAAAATGTTTGAAGACCTTATATTTTTTTTTGCTTTTTTGATAACTTTCTTATGTATTTTTCATATCAAACAACCATTGTAACGGATTAAGTTAACGGAAGTTAACAAAAGCGTTAACATTTTTTTGAGTTAACTTAAAAACTAATCCGTTAACCAATTTGTTAACTTCGTTAATTAACGATTAACGGATTAACTAGTTAATGCCCACCTATGGTCATATTATATTTAAGTGAAATGATAAACGATGATGTTGCTCTGAATCTGTAATTTCTCAGAGAACGATCTAATATTCTCCAAGTATAATCTCGTAATATTTGTAGAGGTTTTATTGAATATGTATGTACCTGATATTGATATTTCTATGAATGCATTAATAGTCAAAAACAGTTCGTTGTTGCTCACCAGGGCCCGATCTAGGGGGGTGCAACCGGTGCAATTGCACCGAGCGGCAAATTCTAGAGGCGGCAAAATTGGTAGAAAGACAAAATTAAAATCAAATCCAACAATGCTACAGAATTTTTGGAACTTTTTTATAATAAATAAAAAATTATAAAATCTGACGTGTCAACAATTAATAGCCATATCATTTATATTATATTATAACAAATATTTTTAACATCTGAGAACAATTTATTTAAACCATTCGCTTTCTTAGGAGAATTCCTTTATCAATAAAACAGGTTTGTGATATTTTTTCTGAATATTTAAATTTTTTAACAATTATTATTATTCAATTTTATTTGTTAAACAGGATTTTTCATTGTTGCATTTTTCCCTTTCTCTAATTCTATTCGATTCCCTCTCTATAGGGTGGGTGTACTAATTTATTGTAAGTTAACATTCTATGAATTTTTAAATTATCATTATCGTATAGTCTATTTATGTGATAAATGAAAAGTTAATTATTTCTCCATTTTAAAATTTGAACAGTAACAATTAGAGAAGTTAATAACAATTTTAGTTGAAGCAGTCTAACTCGTTGTCTAACTATTGAACTAAACAAAATGTAATACCTACGATAATATATTTTTATTATTACCTTTAAATTTTAAAGACAAATGAATTATATATGAAAGTGTTATGCTTATGCTTTTAAAAAAATAATTACATATAAATCGACCAATCGACATACATGGTCTGCTGTGGATATTTTGACAGCCACCATTGCCTTTACAGTCCCCCACCACTGTCACCGTAAAAAAGTGGGAACTGTATTTTAAAAAGGGGGGGCGAACTTCCCCCCACCCCCTTTTCCCATAGGAAGCTTTACAGCCCCCCACCACCACCACCGTAAAAAAGTGGGAAATCTCTTTAAAAAAAGGGGGGCGAAGCCCCCCCCCCCATTTCCCATATGAGGCTTCCTATATTTCAAGTTGGATCAAACTGCACACGGTGTACAAATTTGATTAAAATCGGTTAAGTAGTTTAGGAGTCCATAGCGGAGGAACATGTGACACGTAATTTATATATATTAAGATAAGATAATCACATTATGTATTTATTGAGTTCGTTGGTCAATTGGATTGATAATAACTGTCAGCACTTGTTTCCAAGTTATCAAAATATTATTACAAAATGTATTTACAGTAGCTTTAAATGAAACTGATGAAGTAAATGAAAATAATGAATCAACAGGTTGCGAAAATACAAAAAAAAAGTATCTAAAAAATCGAATAGTAACTCACGATGTTGAGTTAAGAATATTGATCTCAAAGAACACTGTGTTTCGCTAAGTTCATGGTCATAATTTGAACATCGTTGAAGTGTTAATACGTGGGATGGCATTTTTAATAGTCAATTACTTGATAGCGAAGTTATTCATGACAGACTAAATTCAGAAAGATATACTTATTTCTTATTGTTAGAAGAAATGCATTATGAGATGTTGGAAGAGACACTCCACTTCCTATACGACAATAAATGTGGTACCAACATGATGGCGCTCCAGCCTACTATGGACGACAAGTAACTGAATGGCTAGGTAGACATTATCCTAAAGGTGGCTACACACGTAACTGCAAGCTTGACAAGTATAAATGATCAATCTGTTTGTACAAGCACGCACAATTTCCCTGCACCACGGTCTATTTAGTGACGAATCAACATTTAACAATAAAGGAGGAGTTAATCGACATAATTACCATTACTATTCGCGTGATCAACCAAATTGGCAAATGAATCAGGAGTTTCAAAGACAATGGTCAATTAACGTTTGGACTAGTATAGTTGGTAATGAAATAATTGGCCCATATTTTTTTTAAGAAAATTTAAATGGTGAAAATTACTTAAACTTTTTGAAAAATGATTTATTTTTTTGTTAGAAAATATAGATCTCAATACTAGAAATTGAGAGTACTTTAACATAGAGGGGTAGCCAAGTTCGGTTAAATTTTGTTTATACAATTTGACCCACCCTAATATACATATATTAATTAATTTATTTTTATTTAGAAAATATCCTGCAAAGCAGATTATAAAAAATGTGTCATAAATGTGTCTACACCACAAATGCGCCGATTAATTTACAAAATGTCTGGTTGGAAAGTATCAACGACGTCAAAGAGGAAAAAAATTAAATATTAACGCTGTGCCAACATTAAATTTACAGTCAATGGATATAAATTCCAATCTAAGGCCATCGTACGAATTTATGTCATAAAACCATGACCAAAAACCCCGTAGAGTAAAGTATTTAAACTACGATTTTATATACTTTACCTGAAATTATTCTGTTATCAAATTTCATTAAAATAACCCCTGTTTTTCACTAATTTTAGGCAAAATCTTTGGGGGTCTGTAGTTCCCTCATAAAGAGTTTCCAGTAGGGATGTGACATTGTACATAAAAAATCGATTTTTAACTAATCGGTTTTTATTATAGCATGTAAAATCGATTAATAAATAATCGATTATTTATAAAAATAAAATCACGTATTAAAATCGATTTTTACTTTTAAGAAATCGGTTATTAATCGATTATTTCCATAATCGATTATTAATCGTTCGCGTTCCGGGCTCCGGGTCAAAAGACCAAACTTAATGTCGGGGGGTTTGCAGATGAAAAATCGGTAATAATTGATTGAATGATTATAAAAAAATCGATTATTTATAAAAATAAAATCACGTATTAAAATCGATTTTTACTTTTAAAAAATCGATTATTTCCATAATCGATTATTTTTTCACATTCCTAGTTTCCAGACACATGTTCATATGAATTCATATGCTGTTTAAGTTTGTTCTACCTGAACATATAATAAAGAAGAATTGAAATGCAGATGTTTTATTTTTAGCTGATGACAAGATATTTTCCTTCAGGAGAATTTAACACATTACTATGTAAACGTGTAGGTGAGGAGATTCCCTGTATTACTGCTGTCGAATTAATTATATTCTATGACATCCCGGACAAGTCTCTAATCAAATTGATACAGAGCATGATTCATTCGAATAGTCGTAATGCAGGGAAACTCATAGTACTTGCTACTGAAGGCTATGAAAAACTTGTAAATTCATGTCTGTTGATTTTATTGTCGTGGAATTGGTTAATAAAAGATTACAGTTTGAAGTTATTATTTATTAACTACACAACTACACTTTATTTGTATTACAAAATCTAATCTCTTTATTACATACAACGAGTATCTATTATATGAGCAACCGCCTTGCTTGTACCACATCATCTCTTACACACTTCTTCTTCCTCTTTATAAACTTATATATCTTTTCTAGACTATAACTCTACAGAGTTCTATTAATCTTAACAATGTCGAGTTTATTTTCATTTCCTTGTAATTAATAAATGTTAAATAGTATTATAATTATATTGTAATTTTGTGTATTTTTTTGTCACGTATAATACATAATTGCTTTTTGAAAATACAATTGTTTTTTTAAACCATTACTTTTAAATATCCTTCAGCACAGATTCATTCCAGTAAAAAAAGAAAAGTTTGGATGTAACCTTTACTAATTTACCCCTTAATCAGGTTTAGTTCCGCAGGCACCATAAAGAACTACATATATTAGTGTAAAAAAGTATATCTTAACTTAATGGTTTCCGCGGTATCTCGGGCCTGGGAATAGAAATCTGTTTTAAAAATAGGGGGTTGCCATTTTTGTCTTGATCATTTTTCCTGATAATTCCCCCCTGTCGACTTACGCAAGTGTATCCATCTTTTTTCAATTTATTATACAAGGGAAGGGGGAAGAAACTTATGTCATTGGAAAGATACTGTGCCATAAAAATGCACACAAAAAATCATGCGTGTATGTTGCATATGCGATATTAGTATAACACGTCAGTACAAATATTATACCTTATGTATTTGTATTTATTTTGTATAATTATATGATTTATACATCTATGTATGTATACAAATTCATAAACTGTATTTCACAGAAAAGGAAAATTAAAATGATGTCGGCAGAAATAAGAAGATGCAAGAGAATAACTTCAAAACTAAACGAAGAGCTTGTGTAGCGGAGAAATTTTAAACAATGTTGAGCTAGAGATGGCGATTCTTCCCGAAAAACATCGATTTTTAAATCGATTCGAATCGTGACCTAATGAATCGATCCACAAAAAAATCGAGGCCAATAAGATCGATTTCTGAAAAATTGATCTTTTTTCAAGTTTTTGTTTATAAAGTAATATAAATCTATTTTATTAAAAACAAGATACATATTATAATTTAACGATCTCTTATCAGTAAAATCAGGTAATTCGATGATAAAATTTTTTTTTATTGCCATATCAAAACATCAGATCAGGTATAAAACAAAACAAGAAATGTCAGTCACAGATACAAAAAGCCAAAGATTACAAACAACAAAACATAACTTTTTTTATTAAAGAGAGGTGAAGGAATCCAAACATACAGCCATCTCGCTAGTTTTTGAATAATTAACCCTTTAACCGGCAGCACTCTTATAATACGGGTACATTCAATTAATTGTAAATACTTTTTTGGTTTATACCAAAAAATAAAATAAAATCGAATGTCGATTTTCAATGGTGAAATATCGATTCACTGAATCGATTCAGTACTACATATCGATTTAAAAAATCGATCTTTTTGGCTCCAAAAATCGATTATTCGATTAATCGATCTCAGATCGCCATCCCTAATAGAGATCTATGATTATGAGAAATTTAATTGTTGAAACAATTCAAACACTATACTGCTGAAAAAAACACAACTCAAACAAGCTCAAGGTTCAGAACACAAAGAATTAAAAATGTTGCTCCAATATTGCTCAGCAATAACATTGCAAGAGAAATCTATCATAAATTGTGATCAAATATTACTTCTTGATGGCCATATGAAGATTGCCGACTTTACATAAAAATATGTCAGAAGCTAGATATGAAAAGCGTTTGAAATTAAAGTCTTCCTTTCTTACCTTAACAAAAAAAAGATACGATAGTGTATGTAAGAACATAGCAAAAATAAAACAATAGTATGCAGTGCGTAAAAATATACATGTCTATTCACCGGCGCCGACTATGGGGGGGCGAGGGGGGCGATCGCCCCTCCCAGATGTTATACCAGGGGGCTTTGCCCCCCCTGTGCAGCTGAACTCTAGTTTCTTTTAAATTAAAGATACTTTTATCAATAAGATTTTTACTTTAAACAAAGGTGTAAACATTCAATACTTGTCACTTGAGTAAAAATGATCACTAAAAATTTCTTCAAAAAGGAAATTAATACTAAAACATCTTTTATTTCCTTTACAAAGCTTAGTTAGATCAACAACTTTAAAAAATTCTACGACTTTTCTACACTTTACTATATTTTCAGCTAAAATCGTCGTTTACGTTTCATGAGCCTCTGTAAATTAAATATAAATGTCCACATTTCAATTATTTCAAATAATTATATAATAAGTAAAGTTTGATCGATTTTTATCGAAACTATACAATAATTTGATAAAAAAAAATATTTTTTTCACATTATTAGTTGCGTTTCTAAAATTTTTGTCGTTATTACGAAAGTTGGATATTGCACATTTTTTAAGGAAATTTTTTGCACCACTCCCCCCCCCCCCTCAAAAAAAATATGAAAATCTCGCCCCCCCAGGTTAAATGAAAAGTCGGCGCCTATGTGTCTATTATATAAGTTGTTGTTAGAGTGTATGGCAAATTTAATTTTGCATAGATCACTAGAAGAAATGGATGGAAAGACATACTATCTGTAATATTGAGGAAATGGAATAAAGATGTAGAAGCATACATATTGTTAATTAAAGGTAATCTGAATCATAATGAAGACCATGTTAGAACATTTATTGCAAATGAAAACCGAGAAAATGATAATGAAACAAAAGTAAACTATGGATTTTTAAATTCTTATGGCAATAACATAGATTTTTAATTGTTTGAATTTATTTTGTGAAACAATTAAAATTTTAATTATCTGTTTGTTGTAATTTGTAACGTAAAAATTCCGTCACAAGAATTATTTTTCTATTTCATAGTTTCTTCATTTTTTTTGTTAATATATTGCCCAATTCTACCTTACTCAACTAACATATCTATTATCATTTATCACATTTCTATAATTCCAAATTTAAAATCCGATCGTTAAAATCCACACGCAATTTTCGGTCTTATGGCACATTACTTAATGTAACAATGAGTGCTGCAAGTCGGGGTACGCGCGATAACATGCCGGCGCAAGACTGGTAGATACGTTGGCAGTGGATAGATACCAGGCGAACGTGAAAGAACGATCAAAGTACGGTATAGTCTAATTGTTGGGTGCAGGTGAAAATTAACGAGTCAGGAATAGGAGGCCTATCCCGACTCACTTCGCAGAAGGAAATTTTAGCCTACAACACCCATACGATACGACGGGGAGTGGAGGTCCAGCCCCGCCGGACAGCAGGAGTAATTAGGAGACCGTAGATCCAGAACCAGCTAATTTTATCGTCGTACACTGCGACGAAGTATCTCGCCCACGTGCTATGTGTCTTTTTTTTGTGTATGTGTAAAATACAGTATAGTAGTGTGTGCGTGAGAATATATTAGTGTGTCAGTGTCTGAAGTTGGTGTTTATAATTTTAGTATTTCTTTGTATAAATTACACAAAAACATATTTATTTCATAAAGATCATTTTTTTTTGTTTTCCTATTTTTTTGTTGTTTACAATTAATTTAGGAACCCTTGGTGTGGTCACAGCAGGAAGAAAGTACAAAGGTACGATTATTCAATTGTCATTAATATATTTTATTAGGCTAAGTGTACAACAGGATATTTTATTTTTATTTTGATTGTTAAATAACATTTTGTTTTGTTTTTGTTCAAATACACCATTAATGATTCATAATAATAATTGTGGTCTTGATAAATGTTAGTTATCATTTCTCCCCCCGTATACAAAAATCAAGGATATCCAACATTTAAGGAGTTTTGTGGTACCTCCGCAAAAAGACCACGTGGCGCCCAACTACATTGAGATCTGTTAAACCGATTATATATATTTTTTTTAATTTTATTCGAACCACCCCGTCTCCACTGAGCGAGGCATATTTTCGCTGTAACGGCCTAATTTGGCATTACAACTTAATATAATAAAGTTTGTTTCATACTTTGATAATATCATATTTTATATTAAACTATTATTATTAATATGATACATTGAATCGGGAATTATTTTAATGTGTAGTATTAGTTTGTTTCTGCAATTATAACATGCAAATTGTAACAGTCGCGGCCTAGGTACTTGGATTGGATTGGATTGGATTAGGTTGTGATTGATGATGAGGGTTAGATGCCTCTAACACTGCAGCCTTTGGCTTATTGTGTTCTTCATCAATTCACTCATTCAGTGAAAAGGTTTGCCGTTCTTATCAGGTTTAACATCCTTTCCACCAAGTTTTCTCTTGTTAGAGCTTCTCGATAGTTGTCTCCTGCTAGGAGTGTATGTCTCCATTGAGCAAGAGCTTCACAGTCGAATATAATATGGGAGGCTGTTTCGTCCTCTTCATTACACAGTCTGCAGATGGGTTCTTCATCATAGATTCCCATTGTTTGCATGTGTTTCCGTAGGTTACAGTGACCGGTTATCATTCCTGTCACTAGCCTAATTTGTTGTCTACTTAGTTGTAGTATTTCATCCGTTAATTTTCTGGATGGGCCTAGGTACTTACTCTTATTTTTAAAATAAAAGGTTAACTTACTCAATTGTCTAGTTAATTTACCGCGGTTACAAGTAAAAAAAAAAAAAAAAAAAAAAAAAAAAAAAAAAAAAAAAAAAAAAAAAAAAAAAAATATTATGTTATGTGATGTTGCGGGATGGCTTACTTCTAAAAATAACTTGAAGAAACTTTTATAAACTTAATTTATTTTTTATCAAACACTACAAAAAAAAAAAAAAACATACTAATACAGCCTTAACCTAAATCCTTATACTTATAAATTTTATTCCTTTCATTCATTCCCTTTTATCCTTTATTCTGAAATTTCTTATATAGATATATCTATTTTCTTTATTCTTTCTTAAATTCTTATTTTAATAACAAAAAATCTTATACATATTAAACTAAATTCTTAACACTACAACTTATCTTATTTCCGAAGATTCAATAATGTTTCCGTCTTCCCAAACTCCCATTGTTCCGTTAAATCGTTTATAACCATACATATATTTCTTATATTGGGCCACTGTAGCTCTACCAAACTGTCATTTATTGCTGTATCACTGCACTGGTCCGCTGTGTCACTTTCAAATTGCTTGTCTTTGTTTAACCTTTACTTCGCTTGCTTTCAAATGTCTCTCTCACTCGTACTTATTGTTAATGCTCCTTTATTTTATAACAAATGTTTTTCATAGTATTTATTTATTTCGTTTATTTCGTTGCTTTACTTTTTCTTTTATTATTTGCTTGCTATGATTTTAAAATTTGTCTATTATTATATTTGTTAACTTTATTTATTTGTTTTATGTCTGGTTATTGTTGTCACATATTTTACTTATACACATTTGCACTTGCTATCTCTGTCACACTTATGTTATGCTTTATATCTTCTTTCTTGCTCTGACTTGTGTGTTTAGTCCTGTGTTAATTGTTTTAATTTTGCTTTAACTTTTATTTATTAATAATCTTCTTCTTTCGTTGTTTTATATTGTTAATTTATTTTATTTATCACTGGTGTATTTAAATTTCTTTAATATTTGCTTAACTTTTTAATTTTCGTTGTTGAATTTTTTTTCTTTTTAATTGTTATAACGGCTGCCACACGTATTTTAACTTATATGTATTTTGTTTATTACTATATATTTCTTCGCTGTATTTATCACTTTAAAACTTCTTCCCACTATCTTCCACTGCTTCACTTTTTATTATATTTTTATACGGCGTTTTTAATCTCTTCAAATTCACTACTTTATTTCCTTTATTTAATTCTTATATATTTCGACGATGTGTTATCTATTCAACACTCCACATTATTCTGTCTCTGGCTTGACCTAATTAGCTTGCCGAAATCAGTTTCTTTTTCTCACTCTGGCCTATTAATGTTCTCAGTCACACAGTGCTTACATCCCCCCGCCCATGTATGCGTTCCCGCTAACGTCTCTAATTTGTACTTTCAGTGGTTTCAAAACAATTTCCTTTACATTTGCTCTTATAATTACATATATATAAAATATAGATAAAATGGGGTGTACATACTTGACTTCTTACAATATGTAATCGTAGTATATTGTGGAATGAGTGAAGGTGTGTGTCCTCTTTCTCGCACTTACTGTTAGCTGCGTTGTTATTCGGTTTAATTATTGCATAGATTAAAAAGTCATGTTTATCATATTTAGTGCATCAATGAATCGTTGAACATAAGCGACATATTGGGCACAAGTAACAACAGTATTTTTTCTCGTTATATTTTTTCGTATGATGTTTTCTAGCCTTTGCAAACGAAATTCAGTTTGAGTCACATTTACTCTGTCTTCACCTGCTAAGATATGTGGTATTTGAATGCCTAAATATCTTTTTATGCCAGCTTTAAGGCTTGACCATAATACAATAAAATCATAAATTGGTTTATTTGTTGTGTTATCTATTGAATTTACTTAATTATATCCTGTATGAAATGTCTAACTAGAGATGACCAGAACTTAATACAAGTGGTTTCTTTACATAGATATCAAAAACACAATTCTCGTGTAGGAGTTAGTTTGCCAACATTTTTCGGAGCAGACGAAGATGGAGAATTATTGAATTTGAAAAAAATACTTCTTTAAGAGTAGGAGACATTAACTGTTCTAGTATTTTCGAATTAATTTTCACATGCCTCGTACCAATAGAATCTGAGATACTGTAAATAAATACTGATTATACAAATTATTCAAATATTGTAAGTATAATTATTTAACATACAAGACTTGTTTTTTAGGAACGAAACAATTTTTTTTTCAAAAATTTTCTGATTTTCCTTCTTTTGTTGCTAGACAATTATGAAAACAATATCTAGTTTTTTTTTATACGGTTTTAATCTTCATTATTTAGTGTACTACGTGAAGGTTGCACAATTGGATTTAAGCTTCTTACTTACACTTATGTGTGTGTTTGTTTTTTGTCTGACTGTCGGTCTGTAGGGTGTAGCTATTTGTTTAATACCGTGTATTGCCATCTCGACTCTCAATTATTGTTTTTAATCGTTCGGCCATATTGATGCATGGAGAAATTTCAGGTTGCGTGATCGTGTTCCAAATTCGCTGGAGTTTTAATGCAGCTAAGTTAGACAAATTCGAATATTTCTGTCGCAATTGACGATCCATTATATCTCAAACGTACTCAATAGGATTCAGATCGGAACTAATTGCTGGGTGTTGTAACAGTGTAATGTCGTGTTATTCGAAAAGTCGTCTAGTCGTCAGCTAACGTAGCTGAGTGAGGGCGAGCATTATCTTGCATAAAAATTAATGTCCTTACACTTCGTCGTCTAGGCAGTACAATCAGTCGTAAATATTTAAATATTTGGTGGCCGTATATTTTTTTATTCTTCTAATCTAGCGCATTTATTTGTACATTATATGTATAAATCAAATTCTTCATCTGCTTTCATTACCTGTTGTTATAATGAATCTCAGTCTTCTAGAGAAAATGCAAAATTGAAAAGATTAAGACTAGATGATAAATATAAAAAAAGACAGAGTACATCTCATCATGCGAGCAGCATGTGAGACTGACATTTTTGAGGGCTATGCGCTACGGAATAGCGACCTACGGGTGGGGAGCTTACCAACGATTCTTTGACCCTCCTTCCACGTGAGATAGTTCTTGTGCAGTCTTCTTGAGCATAACTATTATAAAACCCTCTATATATCTATACCTAATTATTAATACACATATGTATATTGGTCGATAACCTCCTTTGTCATTTCCTTGGCCTCTTCCTCTGCCTATTATTCTACCCTTGCTATATTTACTATTTTCGCGGGCAACCGGTTTCAACCATTGCTTAGAGAAGTGCAGTAACAAAATTGAAAATATATAAAAGATAAAAGACTACAAAATGTTCTACTATGAATGTTCGAAATGTCTTCCATTTTCATCCAGGCACAAATTAATTCGCCGCTGAAAAGATATTTGCACTGTTCGTAACATTTCAGGGGAAATACTTGCAAAAGCGTTAACAATTCTTTGTTGCATATTTTCTATCGTTGTCGTTGGTTCGTTAAAAACAATTCCCTTCACGTATCCCCACAAAAAAAAAAACAATTTTTGTCGCCAATGGAAGCGAGACTCGTATACCTAAAGACATAATAGGAAATCTTTGCTTCCATACACCATATTATCTTTCTACGGTATTTCGAGTCTATATATGGGTAGTATTATAAAGCCTTTCGGCTATGTTGTTTACATTTAATAATGGTGTTAACAAATACTTTTCATTTTTGTAACCATTATCCCCAAGCAAAAAAGAATTTTTGAATTTGTTAGTTTCAAATTGACGCTTTAGGTTACTATTGTTAAAAAAGGTTTTGATCATGGCAAGTAACATTCGTTATAATTTATCCGGGTTTTGTAATTATGATGAAGGTCATCAGAAGATATAAAAGAAGAAATCGATGGACCGATCTTCTGCAAGATATTGAAATATATGATGAATTTTGAATATGGATATTATAAGTAATAACTTCAGGTAATTAAAGATAATGTTTATATTATGTGATCAGAATAATGTATAGTTTTACAATAAATAAAGGTAAAGTGTTAGTTTAGTAGCTACCTTGTTTGACAATGTAAAAGTAAATGAAAAAAGCGGCTCAGAAACAATGGTATTGAGTTTGAATTTCTGAATTTTCAACATTTCATTTGTACGTATTCAGATATGCCAACGTTTTTAACTCTCTTATATTTTATTTTTCATACATTTTGTATTGCCTTATTGTTAACCTATTGTGAGAACTTTTTTTCTCCTCCGAGAGATTTTGCAAATGATGAAATGTAATATTATTATTATCATAAGGGGCTGTGCGTCTGGGCGCTTCGCGTACCTACCCTAATTCACACCATATTTTGATACACAAACTTACTCGGGTTCCAGCCTCCGACTGCGACCCTCGTATACAGGATGTCCTGATGAAAGTTGATCAGTACAGAGGAGGTCAAAAAATATTGAATCTATTTGAACTTAAAAAGGTAATTTGAAGGTTAACATTGTTAATGTTAATAGGGAACCTATATTTTTTAATTCTTCATAAAATTGTTTCTTTCCACACTTAATTAAGTGTGGAATGTCAAATAAATGAATGATTTAAACCATTTGTCGTAGCCTAATCGCCCACAGAACAAATAATTTTAAAATCTATCAGTTGTTGTGGTTTGTGAAAAATAAAATGAAATTCGTTGTTTCCAACGTTTATTCAATCCCCGAAGTATAAAGCATAGAGCATGATCTGCTTTCTGTTTTGAGGTAATGTTTCCATAATCTACGAGATCGACTAAACCGTTATTTGATTTTTATTCTAAATTCAGCGTCAAATAACTGTCCATTATATGGTGTTTTTCCGATATTGATTTCAGATGCGCGAGTAAGTTCAAACTAATTCCGGTTTTTAAATTAACCTGAGACAGGTGTCCTCAATAACGTTCGCTAACATGGAAGATTTTAAGTTTTTTTATAAACTTTTTAAGACTTTTTTTATAGATTGTTAAAAATAAAGCCTTTTCTTCATTGCTCCATCTACATTTTAACCGTCTTTTTTCAACTGACATAACTAAAATTTTACCCGTCTTCGTCAGTCGCTCAACATTGTTTAAAATATCTCCGCTACACAAGCTCTTCGTTTAGTTTTGAAGTTATTCTCTTGCATCTTCTTATTTCTGCCGACATCATTTTAATTTTCCTTTTCTGTGAAATACAGTTTATGAATTTGTATACATACATAGATGTATAAATCATATAATTATACAAAATAAATACAAATACATAAGGTATAATATTTGTACTGACGTGTTATACTAATATCGCCTCTGGTTTAAATTCGACCTTTATTTTATCTGCTTTAACGGCAACATACACGCATGATTTTTTGTGTACATTTTTATGGCACGGTATCTTTCGAATGACATAAGTTTCTTCCCTCTTCCCTTGTATAATAAATACTGAATAAAGATACGACAATTTTCGAAGTTCATGAATAATATACAGGGTGTTGAAAAAAGATGGATACACCTACGTCAGTCGACAGGGAGGAATTATCAGGAAAAATGATCAAGACAAAAATGGCAACCCCCTATTTTTAAAACAGATTTCTATTCCCTGGCCCGAGATACCCCGGAAACCATTAGGTTAAGATATACTTTTTTACCCTAATATACTTTTTTACACTAATATATGTAGTTCTTTATGGTGCCTGCGGAACTAAACCTGATTAAGGGGTAAATTAGTAAAGGTTACCTCCAAACTTTTCTTTTTTTTACTGGAATGAATCTGTGCTGAAGGATATTTAAAAGTAATGGTTTAAAAAAACAATTGTATTTTCAAAAAGCAATTATGTATTATACGTGACAAAAAAATACACAAAATTACAATATAATTATAATACTATTTAACATTTATTAATTACAAGGAAATGAAAATAAACTCGACATGAATTTACAAGTTTTTCATAGCCTTCAGTAGCAAGTACTATGAGTTTCCCTGCATTACGACTATTCGAATGAATCATGTTCTGTATCAATTTGATTAGAGACTTGTCCGGGATGTCATAGAATATAATTAATTATACAGCCGTTATACAGGGAATCTCCTCACCTACACGTTTACATACATTATACATGTTAAAAATTTATCACATTTAATCATCTGTTAATTCTAAAATGGATCCAAACTAATTATTGGTGCCGGTATAACCTTTTAATAAAACTGGTTTTGTGTCGGTTGGAATTTCTCCTCCTTCTTAAAAGTTTTTTTTTATTTTATTATTATTTAAAATAAAGGTTCAAAAGTTAATGTACAGCATTTATGTAAAAAAATAAAATAAACAAATACAGCAAAATTTAATTTATTTTTTAATTGGCCCAGTGAACAAAAAATACGATTACTTTGCAATTAAATTATATAGTTTTAAACATTAATTAAAATATCTAAAACTATATTTGATGAAAATCAAAACATTTAATAATGTGTAGCTGTCATCATAAATACACGAGTCGCGCCCGCATGTGCAACACAAAATATATGCTCAACGTGATAAATGCAATGAAATTTCGTATTTCTTCGTAACAAAACTGTAAAAGTTGTGTCTTTTACTTAACACAAGTAAATATTTGGAGTAAATATAAAAAATTTCAAGTATTTTCACCGTCCCGTTTATAATTAAATAAAAGTTATAAGTAAAATAAAAACTTAATTTCTGATAAAAAATATTATGGTACAAGCTTTGACAACGCTGCAAAGTATAAACATTTGGCACGGTATTTAAAAATCGTACACGCTGAATATATTGTTATTTTTATTTCAATATTTTTTTTGTTTTCTATTCTGCAATCACTCCCGCACTTTTCACAAATTTTTGTACATTTTATAACATTATGCCGGTATATAAATTCGTATAATTTGTCTTGTTTCCCATTCATTTATTTATTTTATTGAGGGACTGGTGATTCTTTCCAATAGTCCAAATAAAGTTCTATCCACGGTTGATATGTTCTTAGTTGGCTTTTCCCGTCTGCTACGTTGTAGTGGTAATATCGTACGAATTTTCCGTCCAAATAATAATTCTGCTGGTGACAATCCTGATTCTAAAGGAGTACTTCTGTAATCAAGTAGTCCAATATTCGGGTCTTTATTTTTATTTAAAATACTCTTAGCTATTGCCACTGTTAACCCATTGCTCTGTGCATGTTTAGGGCTTGAGGTTTCATGCACAAATCCGAGACTATTGCTGAATTCTTTGAATTCGTATCCCAGAAATTGTGGTCCATTATCACTTCTAATAATTTCTGGGATACCATGACGAGCAATTCTTTGTTTGTTTTGTATTATTATAATATATTTATTGATACAATCTCACAAGTATATTTTATGACAGATTACACTGGTTTACAAAAAAAAAAAAAGTTTATGAATATTTGACGAGACCATTGTATCCTTATGTATTTTGACCTCCTGAATCCGAATCTGAGGTCCGTTGACCTGGGTTAGGTCATTTTCAAGGTCATTTTAAGGTCATTTTTTTAAAAATCGCTAAATGAATCTGGTAAACGGTATAAATAGCTTTTACTGATCGCTGATTCTGAATTTGACGTCCGTTGATCTCTACGAGGTCATATTCAAGGTCATTTCAAGGTCAAAGTGGAAAAAATCGCTCAAAAATTCTGAAAAACAGTACATATAGGTTTTCGGGGTCGCTGAATCAAAATTTGAGGTCCGTAGACCCCTAAAATGTCATTAGTGTCAGGGTCATTTTAAGGTCAAATTTTATAAAATCGCTATAAATGAATCTGATAAAAGTGTTAATGTAGGTTTATTTGTTCGCTGATTCTGAATTTGACGTCTGTTGACCTCTACGAGGTCAGGTTCAGGGTCATTTCAAGGTCAAAGTGAAAAATCGGCTCGAAAATTCAATTTTTCAAAATTTGACATTGAAATGACCTTGAAGCTGACATTGTAGGAGTCTACAGATCTCAAATTTTGATTCAGCGACCCCAAAAACCTATATGTACTGTTTTATCAGAATTTTTTAGCGATTTTTCCCACTTTGACCTTTAAATGACCTTGAACCTGACCTCATAAAGGATAACGGACGTCAAATTCAGAATCAGCGAACAAATAAACTTACATATAACACTTTTATCAGATTTATTTATAGCGATTTTAAAAAAATTGACCTTAAAATGACCTTGAAACTAATGGCATTGTAGGGGTCTACGGACCTCAAATTTTGATTCAGCGACCCCGAAAACCTATATGAACTGTTTTTTCAGAATTTTTGAGCCTTTTTTCCCACTTTGACCTTGAAATGACCTTGAATATGACCTCGAAGAGATCAACGGACGTCAAATTCAGAATCAGCGATCAGTAAAACCTATTTATACCGTTTACCAGATTCATTTAGCGATTTTTAAAAAAATGACCTTAAAATGACCTTGAAAATGACCTAACCCAGGTCAACGGACCTCAGATTCGGATTCAGGAGATCAAAATACATAAGGATACAATGGTCTCGTCAAATATTCATAAACTTTTTTTTTTTGTAAACCAGTGTTATATACTTATTATTTTGATCTTCTCTTCTTTTTCCATTGACCACTATACATAAATTCCTTTATAATACACATAGGGCATGTATTCTTAATCGAGAATTGTCTTTATCTGATCGTCACGAGTCACAAATTAGAATTGTTTTCATTTTACAGCAATTTCCGTTTTTGTTCAGAAAGAATGATATCATTCATGTCTTGGGTTGTCTTGCTTAGTAAGGTAATAAGATTTTGTTTTCTTCGTCGTTTTTCCTAGGCCCCGCCGGTTCTCAATTTCGTTCAGTGCGGTTCTTGTTGATAAATCAGAACTACGAGAGCAAGGAATGCAAATTCTATTTTCTCCATACCCTTCTTCTTCACATCAATGGCGACAGAACACCCCTCAAGCAAACGAACATTTTTACTGCACATACCGCAAACGTGACAGTTAGTCGCATGGTCACCATTTTTACAAGTGAAACATATCGAGATGCCTTGGTTTTTCTGCAAGAATAAATCCTTCAAGGGCTTCTTTCAGTTCTTGTTGATGACTAGTTCTCTGTGATGGTCATAATCTCTTCAGTAACTTGCGAATTGCCGTTTTTTCTTTCAAGGCAGGGTTGGTTGAAACTGAAATCTTCGTTTGGTGATGATTGAAAAGATGATCCACAAAAGTAACTATTTGAGCATTTACAGGTTAGTGTTTAAAAATACATGTTGATTGAAGAGGTGCCCTTCTAGATTTGAGATGGGCAAATCGTTAATCACTTCTTCAAAATCTATGTTTTTGAGCATATCACATTCTATGGACATCAGCGACAAACTGGTTAATCTCTCTTAAAGCATTGTACTTTTAAATTATTATTATTATTTTTTATTTGGAGAAGGAGCGTTCCTGATACGCAAAGAGCGTATCAAGAGTGGAGTAGTTATAGAGTTTATTTATTAATTATTATCTGTGTTCTATCTCATTCTTTCGCATATAAATCCTATAGATGTATATGTTTGTCTCTTGTTACTGTCTATTCATCGAGCATGACATGTTACATCGAGTTTTAAAAATTAATTCCTTTCTTAATTACTGGGAGAAATCTTGGAATAATGTGTATCATTTATCTACTGATAAAAATTATACAAATTCTTCCCTGTTTGACCACGCCATCCTTTTTTGCCTCTACATTTACGTGTTTTGTTACGTTGCCTTTGCAGCGGCTTACCAGCTACTGGTGCTGGGCTGGCTGGTGGTGCTGACGTACCAGCTGGTGGTGCTGACATACCGCTGCCTTTAGACGGGATGCAATTCTGTTCCTCGGCCACCCGATGATAGTAGCCTATCCAAAATTCCGGAGAATTCGTGAATATGGTGTTGGTGTTAACATTCATTCTGTAAATAACAAATTTTTATATTAGTAAAGCAATTTATACTATTAAGTTGATAAATACTTACGGCACATTTCTGATAGTTCTAAAATAAGGATAAAAATATTAATTATATAAAAATTATATTCAATTGTTTTAAAACAAACATGAATTTGTAACAATTAATAAATGAGTCTTCTATGCGATTTCTTACAGAACAAGTTTATAAAATTACTAAAGTTAATTTATCAAAGTTCAATGTATGTCAGTGTTAATCATTATTTTTTTATGCAGTTGAATGGAGCATTTTTTGTTTGTAAATACATTTACAAAAAAATTTAATATCCATGCATTCTTGGTGTAGATGATTCTTTATAGCTTCTTCATTACGTAATTTTTTTTTCTTTTCCAATAAGTATTACACCATGAGGTAGTTCTATACAATCTAGAAGTCTTTCATGATTAAATAAATTCTGACAATAATTAACACAAGTAGCGGAATTTTTCGAAACAGTAATTCGAGAACGTAGCATGATTTTCTTCAGCCATTTATGGGTAATTTGATAACTCACACCCTTAGGTCCATTTACATTTCGTTTACGACAGAAAATAGCATTTTCGAAGGGACACATAGATGAAGCCTACAACGGTCCGCGCCTTTCTCATTGACTCACATAAATGTTAAAGTGAATGTAAATTAAAAGTCATGAATTGAAGTCTATAGAACGATTGAAATTCACCCATAAATTTTAATAAATCATATTCTGATCAACAGATATAATATATTCCTCTGTCATTGAACTTTTCAAGAGAGTATGATCACTTCGCACAAACAATAAATAAGAATCAAAGCATTTTTGATCAAGCACACCGTGTAAACACACTATACTCCAAAACAAAAGCCATGATTTTAACTTGGACACCTTCCATTTATGAATGTTATCAACTGAACCATCGTGTGGTAGTTGTATAGTGTCCAAACTTTCTTGAATTTTTTGACGATCTGTAATCCACAAGGCCCACTCTTCCGAACAACACCTAACAGGCAATTATCCATATAATCAATTAGATAACCCCAAATGCTATCAAATAATGGGATATGTTCAATGAAAGGTGTAATTCCTTTCAGTTCCATATATGTTTTTTGATTGGTCGTGTAGAATTTTTATTAAAATTTACAGCGTGAGTGGCATCTTATATGTAACGTTCATTCGTACGTATATCAGGATCATTTTCTATTTGGATGGGATAGCGCATTGATCCAGAAAAGTATTTTCCTTGGGTGTTATATCAACTACATCCCTAGTAAGCATTAAATTGTACGCGGTTTTGACATAGGTATTGATCGAGTAACTGTATCAACACAACACCAAAACAACGTAAATTTAAAATTCGCCCTCTCTCTATTAACGCAATTGAATGTATCTTTGCCATCATTCATCAAATTAGTAATTTGTTTACATAATTCAGAACTGTATAAATTCATAAGCGGCGGTTTTTTGTCCTTATGAGTTAAAATAATACAGCCCAGAATTATATACTTACATTTTAAATCAGGTGGGAGTTCGTTATTATATAACTGTTGAGGCCAAAAATGTTAATCTCTTTAAAGGAGTGAGTTGTGTATATCACATATATTATAATTTCCTTTGTTTTTCTTTATAATATCTATGTATTGAAAAAAAATAAGATTAAGTTTAGGTTCTGATAAAAGTAACTTTAACTGATACTTAATATCAATTGTCAAAAAAGAATCACAGCTCATTGACGAAAGTTAATAATTTTGCTTTTTTGAGCTGTTCATTTAAAGTTTTTTAAGGTAAAGTAATTTGATGTCCATCAACTTAGCGAAACAATTTCGGAAAATAGAACTGCCATAATACTAAGAATTTGCCGCTAATTAGTTGTTAGATATGAAAAAATTGCCGCTTTTTTTTTTTTTTAATAACGTGAAACAATATCACTAAAAATGACAGCAAAAAATTGAAACAGTGAAAATTTACCGTCTTTTTACCGCTAATTAGTTGTGGAAGAAAATAATTTGCCGCGCTTTTTTTGCAAAAAAAAATGTGATTAATGTGTCAAGTTAGCGAGAAAATATGTCTAAAAATGATACTACCAACAAATTATCAAACGGTGAATTTGCCGTTTTTTGCCGCTTATTTGTCATGGAAAATAAAAATTTACCGCTCTTTTTCGCTAACTTGTCGTCAAGTTAGCGAAACAATATTGATATAAAATGAGTATTAAAAAATGATGAGGGGGTTAATTTGCCGTTTTTTCCGCTAATTTGATAGGGAAACCTAATGCAAACAATTAGTGTAGACTACAAATAAAAAAATCGTAAAACTTCAAAGTATTAGAAATGAATAATAATATGTTTCAATAATCAACGTTTTTAATTCTCTGTATCATTGCAAAACATTAACTGAATTTATAATTTTTCTTTTTAAAATTTTCAGTTTTAAAAAATTGTAACTTCTAAACTTAAAAGGGATAGATAAAAAAATTAAAATAGCAATCACCAGCAAACACTGAACAATCAATGACATTCAGTCAAAATTTTTTCGCACGTATTGGAGGACTAATTTCATAAAGGTTATATTGTGCTTCTAATTTATCTTTTCCTTGAATAAATCACTAATTCCGAATGCAATGTTTGATCTTTTTTCATCATTTTTACCTTAGGTTTTTGATCATCGTAAACAATCCAGTTGCTGTTTCTTCTTACGATTACTGAACAATTGAAGTTGATCGTCTAGGCATTGCAGTTGGTCCCTTATAATCAACGACTCCTAAAATCTGATATTCCTTTCCTTTTTTTGGACAGTTAAACTGTTGTGGAATAAATTCGATGTCAACCCTCCGTTCTGTGTCAACTCCTATTTTAACCTCGGTACGCATTCACCTGAACAGCGAACAATTTCTTGGAAATTCGAGCGAATGAGCGCACTCACTTCGCTCGTGCACTCAACTTCGCTCTCGTGGGCAATCGAGAACTTTTCGCACTAGTTGCACAATATACTATAATTTAATTTTAAATATGACAGTGGCAGTGAAGTACGCGGGTTTGAGTACCCACACAATTTTCCAGATAAATATTTTATATGCGTAACAACAAATTCATGAACTCTCATCGGTTTTGACAAGTTTTTGCAGTCTTGTTTTATAATGTCATTGAAATCAGACTCAACAGCGACACTGCTGGATAGTTTACGATCATATCCAAATTCTACATCGCATACACGCCTTCAAAGACCAATTAAGGCTATTTTCCTCAGGAAATATTCTGCAAATTTAGGATTTTCATAAGGATTATTCTTGTTTCCTTTTATGTAATATTCTTTTATTAGAGTTTCGTCTACTTCTTTTTTTAATATCGAATACGCATTTACACCAATCGTTATTTTATAATTCTTTGTCTATTAAGATTTAATTTTACGAGTTGAGAGACAATATTATCGTCATCTTCAGGATTGTTTTGCACACTGTTTACGACAAAATTATATAAATTATGTGGGGTCAAATCAGGAATATTTTTGGAACAGCTCGAAATTATTGTAGAAAAGCTCGAAATTCTTGTATCAAAAAGTTTTCGATTTTCCATAGTTGTATAGCTAAGATGTCTGACCTGAATTGTATATCATCTATGTATTTATTATTATGTGTGCTGTATGTGTTAATGGTTAAAGAATGATTAAACTGTTGTGGGTATTTTTTTTATTATTATATTATGTATGGTAATTTTATAAAACGTGTATTCTAAATTATCAAAGGTACACTAATTTTTTTCTTACCTCTTATTTGAGACGGTTTTTACATTATAGTAAAACTATTACACCTGACCGATAAGTGTGGTCGATTTTTGAATCGACCACGAGAGTGGTTTTCTCTCATATTATTCGATCGTTGATTGTTAATTGAACGGCTACCACGTGAACCATATCTTCCACGTCCACTTGGTGAAAAAAGTAAATTCTACATTGATTTTAAGTATATGTAATAATTGTAAAATAAATGATGAATAGGTACACTAAAATGGTCAAACTATATTGTCCTTTATTCTTGGTGAATTAAAGTTTCGCCCCTGTATATTAAAAGGAAAAAACAAAACAAAAAACACAGGGATAAATATTATATAATAAACAACACCGCATTACTAATGTTTACAACACCGTGAAACCAGTTATTTGACTCCGTGACATTGGTAAACTTGTCATCCCCCACTACTCTGTTCATGCACAAAACCGCGCGCAGAAATAGTCAGACAGCATCCGGCCCATAAAAATGGGTGACTCTGAAAGTGCTGTTATGAGTTCAAATGAAAAGCTATTTAAATTTAAAGAAATACACGGCGATTTGTTTTCAGCACCGGAAGAATATTCTCTGGCGCATTGCGTTGCAGAAGATTTTCGAATGAGTGCTGGAATCGCAGTTACATTCAGGTAAAATAGTCCATAAAATAGTCCTGTAATCACCGTATTTAGATTAAAATTTGCCAAATAGAAGAAAAAAATCATAAAGTTTTGATATTTTGTCCACGTACTCTCAGAAGGGTTCGGATTAGTTAGGGCATAAAAAACCCTACAATTTGAGATAAAATTATTTTCTCTACGATGGTTTGCCCAAAGATACGCCGTCAATCAATTTATTTTTCTAAATTTAAATTTTTGCGATATTTGAAAATATTTTTTAATGAAACTTGATAGGTTTATTTGGAATCATAATAATGTGTGCTTATCCTGTATAAAATAATTAAATTCTGAATGAATTAACAGGTAGTTCATACTTAAAACTACTTCTGCACCAAAAAACAGGAATAAATCTACATATAAATATACATTGTTAAATTGTCATAAAATCAACCGTTTACGAGAAATCCGATGGAGAAGATAGTTTTGCAGAATTTAACTTAATACGGATGCTAAAAATTACATCGTAAACGGTTGATCTTATGACAACTTAACAATTTATATTTATTGTTTATGTGTATTTTGTATCATATGACCTTATAGAAATACCAAACATAAGAAAAAAGTGAAGAACAGAAAAATACTAGATAAAAATCAGAGGGCCCACAGGCCCCATACATACCCGTCTAAATAATCATTGTTTGATACTGGAAAACGATAACACGTATTATTACTAATCCAGGTATTAATTTTCATTGCTGTATCACAATAGGTTCTCCAGATATTAAATAAAAACCAATTTTAGTCAAAATCTTTGGGAGTCTGTAGCTCCCTCACGAAGAGTTTCCGGACACATGTTTATATGAACTTTTTTGCTTGAAATATTTTTCTTAATCAACGGTTTAAGTTTGTTCCACCTGATATGACTCACCCTGTATATAAAATATACATATCTGTAATTTATAATCAATTTATTAATAAAAAGAGTTAACTTATGTATTTCTTCTGTATCATGATGTATAAAAAAGTCTCGTGCCGACCAGGGCAGATTATTTTTTTTAAATTTCAAGGCAAATATTACATTCTTTTTTAAGTAATAATAGTTGTATATCTTGTTCACTCGGAAGAACTATTTTTTTGTCGTTTTTGGTTTATTTGATCCTCAAGAGCTTTCTTGACTGAGTTTATAACCACATTTTTTTATTAATGTCTGTTATATTTTATATTATATTGAATCAAAAACACACAGTAAAAATACTTTATTTATAACTATTATAATTACATGCCACACATGCTTCTTGTATATTTATTACGTCTTACTTTCAGCTTTCGTTCTTACATACTATATATCCATAGACTACCTACTACATTAATATATCTTATTCTTATTCTAATCCTTAAATACATATTTAATATTTAGTCTATTGACAATCACTACAATGTCGTAAGATTTTGAGAGACTTCTAACGTTTGAAACCACATTGTATTTGTATCCCAGTGGACTTACTATTCTTAAACAATCAAGAGCCTTATCAAAAATGTGTGGTTTAAATATCTGTTTAAAATCATGAATTGCATTATCAAGTGCCATTATTTCGAGTTTCAAACGCCCCAATAAGTGAAGCTGTGCTCTAATCATATCATGTTGATGTGTATATTATCACATAATTTCCAAATTGTATAATCAGTTCATCATATCTGATACATCTTGAGACACCATCATCTCCTAGAACTGGAAAGAAATGTCGACCCAATGTATTATTAGCACAAGACCTGTTATACGTCGCGTAGTAATTTCAAATTATTACCCAAACTAAACAATTCTTTCGGTTATACATTCCATTATTAGAAAAATTAGATTCATCGCTCCACATAATATTTTGAAGTACTTCTCTTGAGCTTTGTACCACAAAATTACAAAACTGCAACCTTCTAGCATGGTCTCCTTCGTGTAAATGTTGAACTGGTGTTAGTTTGAATGGCTTATATTTATGTTTTTTTTTTTAATTTTATGCACCGTGGTGACAGATACATTACATTCTTGAGCTACAATTCTTAGAGATGATTTCGGGTGTGCTTCAAAATAAGCAATAATATTACATTGAATTTCTTCGTTTACCGTTACATTTTCCCTGTAATTCTTTTGCTTGATAAATGTCTTCTCATTTTTCCGTAATTTTATTTCTAGATTATGAAAATAATTAACACCCGGCATTTATCTATAAGGCATAAGGGTGTCGTCTTTGATATTCTATTAATGCGATGCACGGACTTTTATGACATGAAAAGTAAACTTCTAGCATATCGACCTTCTCATTATGAGTGTAAGTTAAATATTATTCATTATAGATAATTATATATTTATTTATTCAATTGTGCACAACAATGTATAAATACGAAACAAACTATTGTTTGAGTGACGTTTGTCATTTATTTTTACTTTAAAATAATTGTCATGGCCTACTATTTCTGGGGTATTTTCTATTATAGTAAAACTTGCTATAACTTGTTTTCTATAAACTTTAACACCATGTATCAACAACACTTTTATACAGAGTACATTCCCAGCTATAAATCCCAATAATAATATACAGGGTGTTCCATTTAAAAAAAAGTTATATTTTAATATATCTCTGAAATTAGACGTTCAATTGTTTTTTTGATACCGCCATTATTCATCACGGAAAAAACACTGATACTTTGTCCATTTAACCGATCTTCTAGCTCCAATAATAACAAAGTTAGCAATGATCACTCGGTTCCCGCGAACACCCTGTATATATTATTTGATAACCTGTATTATATAAAAATTATATTATAACACCTCAGTGCTACAACAAACCAAGTGTCAGAAGTCAACAACCAAAATCAAACTACAAATAATACACATCAATTGTCTACGACCACTCTCGTTCTTCAACATCCAGTAGCGCCATCAACCATCCACCAACACCGCACAACCCCGACGGTCTGATTGTCATACCACAATTGGTGACCCCGACGTGATTTGAACACGCACCACTGCAGACGAAGCGCACCACGGCACAATCGGGAACCACCGCACAATTGGTGACCCCGAGCAAAAGGGCACGTGGGATGACAGTAGAGGTGTAAAAATAACGAAAAAAGCATACCCGTATGTATTCATTACTATAACAACTAGCACTCGTTACTTTCGTATCGTTACTCGTTACTTCTGATACCTCATAACATGCTATATTATGTTAGAGCAACGAATCAAGTCGTATTTGCGTACGTGTACACAGAGCTGGCGCTAGCCAACGTGAAGCCCTGGGCCGTGTACATGTATTTTATTTATGATGTTTTACAATTAATATGGTTGAGATGATTAATTTGATGTATTTTTAGATTTGGATAGACTTTTTATTGACTTTATATAATTTTCGTTGTTGAATTATTCTCTATTGTTTTTTATCAGACTGCTCCGATTATGTATATTAATGCAAAGCATTCTTACATGTTAATGTTTATTTAACAGCGTGATATTTTACAAAATTAAATTAGACAAATTGCAGTATAGAAAAAAATTTTTTTTGTCAAATATGAAAAACAAAATACATTATATAAAATCACTTATTAATATTTTTCTACTATTACAGAAAAATATACTAACATAACGCATGAACATTTATAAAGTATATTCTGTATATTACTAATTTTGTAATATACAGAATATACTTTATAAATGTTCATGCTTTTCAATTACTAAAAAAAGTATTTAATTATTAATAAAACGATACAAATAATAAAACATGGGTTATATTATTTGTGTTTTAATTATTAATACAAAACAAAGCGACAATTATCATATTTTTTCAACAAATAAGAACAGGGGCGCCGACTCCTAAGGGCTCGAGGGGCTCAAGCCCCCCCCAATATTATCGTCGGGGGGGCTGAGCCCCCCCAATAAATTTATGCATTTTGCCTGTGTAGTTGACTATAATAAATGTATATGAAAAGCATACGGCACCACCATGACCACTCACATTATTAAAACTTTTAACAGTTAATTGAGAAAAATATATAAAGCAAAAAACATTATATAAACATGTGTTCGAAAACTTTTAATGGTGCTAAGGCGGCTATTACACTATCAAAGAAATATGTCAAAAATCTTTGACAAAGATTTGATCATATATTAAATTATAAGTAATTTCGTAGCCGAAACCGTCCACGAACACTTTTCAGTCGCCATTTTGATTTATTCGTCAAAAAACTTTGATCAAATATAAGAAACTGTCATTAGCTATGATAAAAGAAATATTATGAAGGTAAATATTACGTAAATATTATAAAAGTTGACGTATTACACTATCTGTATCATATTTCTTTGATCAAAGAAATTTTATCACATTTCTTTGATAGTGTAATAGCCGGCTAAATAGCACTCCAAAGATTTTTCAAACATTTTTTTTAATATCTTGGCAACCTATTGTAATGCAGTTATGTTTGTAGCAAGTAAGCCAGTCTGTTTTTATTTAGTATTTATTTGTTCTTTAATTTTTTCCTAAGCTGAGCACTAATATTAGATTATCTGACACAAAACACGAAAAATATATTTTGCTTATTTGTATCCAAACAAAATAAAGGACTGCAGAATTTTACTGAAATGCTTCAAATTATACGAAATAAACGTATATTCTTATTTATTCTATGATTAAAAATAAGAAAAATATTTCATGGTTATACAGGGTGTCCCATTTTAATCTATCACCCCCCCATTTTTTTTCATCTATCAATTAAATCAAAAAATGCTTCAAATAAAAGTTGTTTGGTTTTGAGGGGGACCCAAAATGGCGTCATTAATTTTATATTTTTTGGACGTCTTCATGGTCAAATAGACCCAACTTTTTTTTTTCAAATGGAAACCTATATTTTTTATTACAATATCTTATTGTTTGGAAAAAAACAAGTAGCTTTTGTTTCAAAAAAATTTTTGTATGACTTCATTTTTTTTAATATTCAACAAAATAATTTTAGATTTTTACTAATTTTTTACTCGAAACCGAGTCGAAGTGTAAAAAACAAAAAATGTTTATTTTAATATGATATAACTAGGAAAATTATTTCAGATTTTTTTATTTTATTTTTTATTTGCTTTAATATTTTGAAGAGGAAAAGTTAACAAAAAATCCTGATATAATTTTCATTGTTATATCAGATTAAAATAAACATTTTTTGTTTTTTACATTTTTCCTCTAAAGTTAATAGGTTTTGAGTAAAAAATTAGTAAAAATCTAAAATCTAAAATTATTTTTTTAAATATTAAAAAAAAAATGAAGTCACACAAATTTTTTTTTAAACAAAAGCTACTTGTTTTGTTCCAAACAATAAGATGCCGTAATAAAAAATATAGGTTTCCATTTGAAAAAAAAAAGTTGGGCCTATTTGACCATGAAGACGTCCAAAAAATAAAAAATTAATAACGCCATTTTGGGTCCCCCTCCAAACCAAACAGCTTTTATTTGAAGCATTTTTTGATTTATTGATAGATAAAAAAAATTAGGGGGGTGATAGATTAAAATGGGACACCCTGTATACCCCTTATCCGTGCCTTAACCACTTATAGCCAGTTATAAATTAAAAATGGCTATTTATTGATAAGGATACATTTTTGGAGATATAAGAATCTTCATTGTGTTATTTGAAGCATCCGTATTAAGTAAAATTTAGTTCATTATTTTGTATCTATATACGACCAATGAGCCTAGTATATTTTTGTATATTTTATATTAGTGTCCAGATCAGGAAAAAATGAAATAACAAAAAATTACTAAGTAGATAAAAACGACGATCCCACTGACCCCATACAGCCCCAGTCTAAACTATTATTAGTTCATACTGGAAATCGATAGCATATTTTATTAATACCAATGAGTTATGAGTTAACTAAATTGGGGAAAATTCTTTAGAAAGCTGTAGCTTCTCCACGAAAAATTTCCAGACACACGATCATATAATGTTTTTTTGCTTAAAATATTTTTCTCAAGTTACTGTTAAAGTTTGACAAAGTCCTGAATCAATTCGCCCAGTCATGAATTTTCAGGGTTCCGTAGAAAACTAGGAATCTTTATTAGTTTCGCTCTATCCGTCTGTCTTTAAAAAAATTAAAGATAATAAGATGTTTGGTATACGGACGTAGATTGATGACCCAAAAACAGAAATGATTTAAAAAAAAAATTTAAGACCTTCCATCAATTGAAACGTATATTTAATTTGTTTTCACTTATGTTAGCCCATTAGTCGCAAAGTATTTGCTCTTCAAAGTCACTATTAGAGTGCCCCCGCCCTCTAATTTCTGAACTATTGATTCAAAAAATCTGAAAAAAATTCAGAATGTAGCTCTTAGTTTGTACTTTCAATGAAAATTATAACGAATACTTTCAAAATTATTTTGAATCGCCCTTCTATAGACTGAAAAGTGTACTCCCATTTTTTTTTCACTTAACCCATTGACTGGGGTGTTTTTGGGAATATGTCTCCTAAAATGCAACAAAAAATATTAAATGACCCTTTGATTTCAACCCTTCAGTCACGATATATTTGCTTTTCAATGTGGTTATCAGTGCCCCTCTTCAAATTACTAATTTATCGATTCAAAAAATCTGAAAACATTTCAGAATGTAGCTTTTAATTAGTAAATTTAAAGATAATTATACCGAACACTGTAGCAAAAATAGTTCTTGAAAATTTTTTAAATAACTTTTTCATATGTAGTAAGAATTACTACGGAACCCTATTATGAGCGTGCCCAACACACATTAGGACGTTTTATTTCCATTATAATCCAATATGGCAAAGAGTTATTTTACAATTAAAATAACTTGGCTGTTTGTTAGGTTAATAAATAAAATTATTGATTAAACGAAAACAAAATCATTGAAATTAAAAAAAAAAAACATCATAACTTTATTTAGGGGGGGGGGTACACGAGATTATTATTTGACCCTTGTAAGGGAGGAAGGGGTCCAAAAAAATTGGGCCCCCCCAATATTTTTAGCAAGTCGGCGCCCCTGAATAAGAAGCATATAACTGTTTGCAAGTATGAACAAGTATAGTTGTGTGCTGCCTCTCTCTAGAGCATGCGAAATCAATATTAGACGTGTCTCTCTCATTCGGATTACATGAATGCTTAATCACTGATTGCAATAATGTATAATTAATAATTAATGATAAATAATTACCTTCAAATGATGGAATTAAGTGTTCCAAATGCCACGATTTTAACAACGATTTTATATTAACATATAATATAGATAATCAGCTCTTGAATTGAATGAGAAAACTTTGGACATAAGTACAAACGAATGCATCGGCAGACGAAAGACGAAACTATAATGATTTGTTCAAATTTGTTGCCATTCATTTAGGCGCGGAGTACAAATGCCGAAAAAAGGAATTCAAATTTTACCAACTAGATAGTAATAAGTAATAAGTATATATGCATTTTATTAAATAATTTTTATATTAAATATTACATTTCTTCGCATAAATCTAATATTAATATAAAAATTCATAAGTACATACACTACGTACTAACGCATATAGGCATTTATTACTTATTTTGGATATTGTAATTTAACCGAAAAAAACACGGTGTTTTTAAAATAATACGTCGAACTAATTTATTGTAAATATCAAATGAAGATTCTACAATATTTTTATTCTGCATTACAAAAGCTGTGCGTGGATATTGATGAGATGAGACCAAATTGTATGATTGTATGAATAATATCCATACATATAATCTTTTATAAACATTATTATAATTACAAATCATACACATATGTATAATTAGGGTTCCGTAGAAAACTAGGAACCCTTATAGTTTCTCCATGTCAGTCCGTCTTCAAACAAAAATTTTTAGATAATAAGATGAAATTTGGTATACGGTCGTAGATTAATGACCCAAAAACAGAAATGATAAGATTTTTGACAAACAAATTTTTTTGGGCCCCCTTTCCATAAAATGACACCCTACACAAACCTTAAAAGTAAAGCAAATTAAATAGAAAAATGCTTATTAAATATACTAAAGTAACTTTTTTTGTCTATTTCACAGACCATGACCCCCTCCCCTATTGTAAATTTAGACTCGCGTCTCTTAGAAAAACGATACCTATTTAGATCTACAAAATTACACTAACATAAATTAATTTATATTTAATATTTTTCAATAATGCCATAACAATATAATACATATACCTACATGTATGCATATAGGATGATATAATAATAATAAAATGAGATACTATAATACATATTTATGTATACATACATTTAAATGAAGAAATAAAGCTAAAACGGCTAAAACTTTTCTATATGTCAATATAATCACTACAAATACAATTTATAATACATACCTGATATTTATATAAAATTTGATAATTTTTCAATAATTTTCTTCAATTTATAATTTATAATCTTCAATAATAATTATCATTTCTATTATTATAAATTATTTGTATTGAGTCATGGCAAAATATTTTGACAAAACATAATTTAATGATATTGTCGAAGCAAACCATGGTTACGAAATAATTTTGTTTATGGAGTATATGTATACATAATCATCTAGTAACCATGTTATTTTATTATATTAGATACATCAAAAAAGACCTTATAATAAAATAACGTAGCTATAAAAATGATAAAAAAGTGCATTGTCACGGAGAATACACCATATTTGAAAATTTGACGAAAATCGTACAACGTTAAAAATCTGTCGCAAGATTTGCATTCCGAGACATACATACATATGTAGTTAGTTCCATACATGTGAAGTTAAGTAAAAGCTTGTAAAAAATAATGTGCTATGCAGATTTAATAATATGCAAACAAATGATTAAATTATTTAAAACAATAGTTTCAGGTTATTATGTCATTTGTTCGCAAATTTTTCATGTTTTTGAATTTGAATGACAGATAAAAAAAATATTTATTATAATTTATTATTTTTCTCATGAATAATGCTCAGAAATGTTAATAATCTGCGAAATAAGGCACAAATACCTGAAATTATTGTTTGAAATTTTTTTATCTTTTGTTTGTATTTTATTAAATCTACATAGCACACAAATTTTCAATATTTTCTATTAATTTTATACTTGTTATAACTTGTTTTCTATCAATTTTACCATCATACATGTATTACACTTTTATAAAGAGAACATTCTCAGCTATAAAATTCAATCATAATATAGAGGGGTTTCTATTTAAAAAAATGTTATATTTCAATATATCTCTGAAATTCGACATTCAATTGTTTTTTTGACACCGCCATTATTCATCTCGGAAAAAATACTGATACTTTGCCCATTTAACCGATCTTCCAGCTTCAATAATAACAAAGTTAGCAATGATCACTCGGTTCCCGTGAACACCCTGTATATTACAAAGCACAATTCATTATAAATTTTGTGCCAATAATATGATATATTCGTCTCACAAGGGGAACCTTTCAGTGGGCCGGTTTGGATTTTCTTCATATTGAAATATGTTGTGAAGGAGGGTCCCCTGATAACACCTATACCCGGTTTTGGGGGCAGATGGGCAATAGTTTAAAAATTATGACCCAAAATATATTTTAATGTTGCATATATACTTATATGTTAAATCTACCCACACAAGCGTTTGTTTGCCCCCTTTTTTTAAATATAGTTCCCACTTTTTTACGGTGGTGGTGGGGGGGGGGCTGTAAAGCCTCCTATGGGAAATGGGGGGGGCTTTGCCCCCCCCCCCCTTTTTTAAGATAGTTCCCACTTTTTTACGGTGGTGGTGGTGGGGGGCTCTAAAGCCCCGTATGGGAAATTGGGGGGGGGGGGCAACCCCCCCCCCCATTTGCTAACTATATTAACTTGGGAACTATATTAAAAAAAAGGGGGCACACAAACGCTCGTGTGGGTAGATTTAACATATAAGTATATATGCAACATTAAAATATATTTTGGGTCATAATTTTTAAACTATTGCCCGTCTGCCCCCAAAACCGGGTATAGGTGTTATCAGGGGACCCCCCTTCACAACATATTTCAATATGAAGAAAATCGAAAGCGGCCCACAGAAGGGTTCCCCTTGTCAGTGTTTTCTATGCCTATTTAATGCATACAATTACAGTAACAACTTTAATATAATCGAGACTATAACATTACAGCAGGGGTTAACATATTCTCCACATACCTCCTGAGACCCTAGAAGAATGCAACATTATAATGGTGAAATAACAATTCAAATTTCAACACTATAGTAATAAGTTATATTTATTGTCTTTATAATTATATTATATTATGTCTTTACAAATCTATTATAAATATTAATTATTATTACACAAAATTATTTATATTTTTTTTAAATTTAAAAAATATTGATAAAGCGATGGCCTCCGCGGTGGTGAGATCGGTTGCCATTTCCGCGACCGCGTCTGTCTTCCCGTCCGTCACCCCGTCTGTCTCCCCGTCCGTTGCCACGACCACGTCCGTCGCCACGAACACGTCCGTCACCACCTCTACCTGGACTCGTTCGAGTTCGTCTGGTCTCGCTGCCCAAAGCTTCAATTCGTGCCATCACATATCTATAACCACGCCAAAAGTCAGGCGTTTCGTGTAATGCCTGACCTTGTTCCTGCCATTGTATGATCAATAAATGATCATTCTATAAAAAAATGATTTAATGTAAGCAAAGTGATTAATAAAGTAAAAATTAAAGGATACTTACTCATTATTTGTTTGGCTACTCGTAATGAAACTGTAATAAATGATATTTTTGAACGATACCTTTACAATTATACAAAATTTTTTGAACGATAATTGATCAAAGCGATTAACATTATTCTTACAAATTGTACTTTACAAATCCTTTTTTCTTGATTGTAATATTAATTCTAATATAAAAACTACTTGAAATGAAACAAAAATTAAACATGTTAAAAATTTATTACATTTAAAAAAATAAAATAAATAATAAACAAACTACGTGTACTTACGATGTTCTATCCTCTTCCATTTCATAATGGCATTCGGCATTGCATTCAGAATGTCTATAAAATAAAACAATTATTTATTTAATTAACAACATTATTAATTTATATTAATTGTAAAAGCGAATAAAAATGAAACTTACTCGTTCGACATTTTTAAGATAAATGGGCTGTAATTTTAGTTTTAGCGTCGTTATAATAAATGAAGATCGGGATTCGTCAGTTTAAATTCTAAATATTCGTCAACAATTAAAGTTACGCAGAACCAATCAATGTTATATTATCAAAGCGCCTGATTCGTCTATTCAAAAAAGTTCATTGTTTGCAATAAAATATTTTCGATAAATTCATTTTTCCATTGGCTTCGATGCGTCCAGTGGTTTAGGTCTGATGATCAGTGGTACATATGCACCAAGAGTTTTATATATTAAGATAGAAACTGTTTCGATTTACCTAGAAAATGTAGTGTTTATTAACATTGTTCGGACAATTGTATCAGCGTTCATGTTATCGGCAGATTGGGTGCCACCGCTTCTATTGCTACTTCATTTTCAAATTAGATATTTTCATTTAGATCTATTGCTATATTGTGAAGGACAAATGTGGCAACTGTCACAAAGACTTTTTCAATATTTATTCTCATTCCTTGAAATAGACACGCAAATCTTTTTTTTACAACACCAAATGCTCTTTCTATTGTGTTTCTTGTCGCTATAAAGGCTTAGTTATATCGTACTTCTGATCCAGTTCGGAGATTTAAAAGTGGCGTCAAGAGATACTTTTTACAAGCATATCCGCTGTCGCCTATTTGAGAATTCTTCATTCTCTAGCCTTTTTTTCAATGGTGACGAGTTGAAAATTGTGCTATTATGCACTGATCCAGGCCAACGAGCTATAACGTCTCTAAATTTTAAACTACTATCACACACAGCCTGCACGTTAACTAGAAATAGTACATAGTACAATGCAATTGTTCCTCTTTATGTCGTTCTCATCAAAAAAATTGTGAATTATATTAAAAATTTCAACGTATGTCAACTTTTCAGGAATAGGGTTACAAAATAATATATCTTCTATTATACATATTATATTCTGCAACATATCGAACATGTGCAAGTAAATGAGCATCTTTAGCTACATCAGTTGCCTCATCTACTTGTATAGCGAATTTCGAAGTACGCAGTCGAGCAACTAACTGATCGCAAAGATCTTCAGATATATCATCGATTCTTCTACAACTGTATTATCAGCAAGTGGTATTTGTCTCAAGTGTTCTGCATATGATTTGCCGAACATTGTTTCAACTATATCAATTTTGCGATTCTGTAAGAAACTTGATACGACGCTAGCAATGCATTTCATGAAACAGGAAGTATTTTTTTAATGTTTGTTTTTGTTTAAAGTTGGAAGTACCTACATAGTACGTTTCGATGCTTTAGACTTCTAGACTTTCCTCTTTCGAATGCATGGTTGCAGATCTCTGTAGCTCTTGCCGTTCTCGAGATAACCGAACTAGAAGTCTTGAAAACAGATACCAAAGTAGGATTTTCAATGTTCTATATTTTCTTCAACCCTTGTGTTGCCATCCAAAAAAACTCACAGTATCTGCCACCCGGGTACCCTCCCTACACAATTCATTGAAAAAGTCGACTGTAATTAAAAATAAATTATATGCATTCCATCAATATATAATTATTCATATTCGAGGAAGGCATTCTTACCTGAATATAACGAAAACTCCATAATTTTTGTCCAACAATTACATTGTAAAATGTGATATTTATTATTATTATAAGAGTTGTTGAAAAAAAGATGGATACACCTGCGTAACTCGCCAGAGAGGAATTATCAGGAAAAATGATCCATACAAAAATGTTAGCATTTTTTCCCAGCTATCACATGGCGATGCCAGTTATGGAGGAGGATCTGCCCCCCGGGGGGAACGCTCCCCCCATCGTATTTTTTAAATAGGAACCCCCTATTTTTATAGCAGATTTCGATTCCCTGGCCCAAAATACCCCGGAATCCGCTAAAATATTTTTTTTATGATATACTATACGAAAATCATGCTTTTTCTATTTGGGTACCCGGGTGGCTCATACGTGTTCTTTTTTTCAATTGCGAAATTCTTTAAGTTAAACAATTTTAAAAAATATGTTGAATGCAAATTTCGATAGAGAATCAGTCAAATCATGGGGATTCGAGAAGATTTTGGCCAAGCTTTCTTAGAAAAAAAATTATTCAACAACACGTACGCTGATGGGTACCCGGGTGGCAACGCAAGGGTTAAAAAATAATTTTCGCGAAACTTTTTGCCCAGTTTATTTTGGGGGTTATAACCGAACACTTTCTGAAAAATTAATCGAAATCGGAGATGATGAGGTGCAGACGCCGGCCTATTTGGCATGGAATGACCCATAGTACAGATGTACCTGAAGAAATGTTTAAAGGAACCATAGCTACTATAAAAGGCTGGCATCTGTACCATTATCTCAAAGTTCTGTTTATATTGGCTTTGCCCTGAAGATCCATCCATGCCCCATTTGCTTTGTAGAACGAATTCCTTTCTTTCATATTGTTGAAGTTCATTTATTGATTTCGTAGATAGAATTTTATTTACTGTATGATCCAAAAGAGATTGCAGTTTAACACTAGCACCCTTTTTTGAAACAATAATATTTTGAGGGTAGCATCTCTCCCTTTTCTGTTGCAATTTTTTATACGATGGAAATATCTCATTAGCCAATTTTTGGTCGAACTGTACATATTTTTTCAACTTTCCATACTTTTCAACAGTTAGTTTTGTTAATTAATAAAGCCAAAGCTGCTCTATCAATTTTTTCTTTATATTATACATGTTCTTGGTAAATATATAAAAAAAACATATTTACTAGTTGAAAAGTGAAAAAATATCCGAATATTTATATTTTCACCTATGTTAAAGTATACTATAATTTTTGTAACTATTGAAAAATAAAATACAATCATCTTTACTATATTTTCCGGGCACTTTATCAGCGGATTTATTTTGGTTGCTCCAGATTATTTGAACTAGTCTTAGAAAGAATTCATAAGCCAATCCAGAAAAATACTTTAAAAAATGCATTTGTCCAGTTCTGCCACACTGTGCGTCGACGATCTGGTCTCTGGTGTTAATGTACTGCACATGTACGCAGCACTGGCGCCGACTACGGGGGGCGATCGCCCCCCAGATATTATACCAGGGGGGCTGCGCCCCCCCTGTGCAGCTGAACTCTAGTTTCTTTTAAATTAAAAATACTTTTGTCAATAAGATTTTTACTTTAAAAAAAGGTGTAAATATTCAAATACTTGTCACTTGAGTAAAAATGATCACTAAAAATTTCTTCAAAAAGGACATTAATACTAAAACATCTTTTATTTCATTTACAAAGCTTAGTTATATCAACAGCTTTAAAAAAAATTCTACGACTTTTCTACACTTTACTATATTTAATTTGATGGAAAAAATTTTTTTTTTCACATTATTAATTGCGTTTCTGAAATTTTTGTCATTATTACGAAAGTTGGATATTGCACATTTTTTAAGGAAATTTTTTGCTTAGAAGAAGTTTAAGTTAAGCGTCCTATGAAACTTTCCATAGCTGTAATCACTAATGTACATGCTGGCGTGGATGTAATCCATTTTAAAATACATTTACATTAGTGAAATTTGCAGAATGTTTTTTTTTTTTTTTTTTTTTTTTCGACAAAATGTTGCGTAACAGATGTTATTACTTAGTATGTAATAGTTTAAAACAGTTTGTGTAACGACGTAACCAGCAAAAAGTCATTTCATCAATGAGATATTTAAAAAAAAACAAGTTGGGGATTAATGGGTTACGGGAAGAACGTGATCTTTTTATTGATAAAAATGATAATAAACGTTCTTCCCTCGATTTGCGTGCCATTTATTACCCCTTCTGTTTTTAAATTTTTTATACGATGTTGCCACCGGGGCTGCAGCACGGGCACTGGTCACGGGGGTTGGAGCAGTACTGGTGGCCAGAGTTGCTCTAACCCCTCTTACAGGGATCTCTGCCAACTCTTCCGCCACCCTGGCGTAATACCCTACCCAATACAGTGGTGCATTATTATACTGGGTGGCACTTGCTCTATAAAAAAAAATTAATATTAGCGAATCAATTTGCATCATAAAGTTGATAAATACTCACGGCACATCATTAATATTTCTGAAACAAGAAAACAATTAATTATTAACAAATATATCCAATTGTTTATAATAAAACAAACAGGAATTTTTAACAATTGAAAAATATTTTATAAAATAAGCATGTGTGAAATTATTTGATTTGTTACAGGACAAGTTTATCATTATTTTGAAAAAAAAATTCTTGGAGCTGAATATAAATGTAAAAATTGCTCTGCATATAAAGAACAATTAAAACAAGTATATAATTTTTCATAACTCTTGAAATTTACTTACTTTCTATTTTCGACCGTCACAACAGCATCATCATTGTTCATTTCATTATCCATCCCAATAAACAGAGAAAAGTATAAAGAACGTATAATATACGTAAGCATGGTATAAAAGTGGATTTACGTATATCGAAAAAACGTTGAATCACTTACCATTTTTAAATACACGTTAATTCCACGTTTTTTTCTACTAGTAGAATGATCGTAGATAGTACTGTTAATTTAAAACATTTAAAAAACGTATAATATATGTTTCTTAAACTAGAATACTAAACGACTTCCAATAAACGCCTTATAGACCTTGGATTTTCAATGTTCATAAAACGTTGCTAAAATAAGTTTTCAATATGTTAAAAATTCAACTATATATACACCTTACCTATTTTGAAACGTTTTTTAAAAGACGTACTATCCACGTATTTAAAAAAACTAAATTTTTACGATTGAAATTTAATTAATATAAAACGTTTATTCAAAGACGTTTAATATTTAGGTTTAATAAATAAGTATTATACGTTTTTTAAATAATAAAAAAATAGTATTATAATCGACGAATTTTTTATTAACGTATTTAAAATTAAACGGATATTAAACGTAACACATATATGACTCATGAACGTACGTTAGATACGATTTCATCATACGTCTCATATTCGTTTAAAAAACGTATGATACACATCTATTTAATTTATATATTAAACTACTATCAAAAAACGTCTTTTAAACGTTATTTAAATACATATTGTCTGCGTATTTCAAATAACAATATATAACATTTGAAATTTAATTAATATAATACGTTTATTCAAAGACGTTTAATATTTAGGTTTAATAAATAAGTATTATACGTTTATTAAATAATAAAAAAATAGTATTATAATCGACGAATTTTCTACTAACGTATTTAAAAATAAACGGATGTTAAACGTAACACATTTATGTCTCATGAACGTAGGTTAGATACGATTTCATCATACGTCTCATATTCGTTTAAAAACGTATGATACATATCTATTTGATTTATATATTAAACTACTATCAAAAAAAACGCCTTTTAAACGTTATTTAAATACGTATTGTCTGCGTATTTCAAATAACATTATATAACATTTGAAATTTAAGTAATATAGTACGTTTATTCAAAGACGTTTAATATTTTGGTTTAATAAATAAGTATTATACGTTTTTTAAATGATGAAAAAAAAAAAAGGTATCTAATAACAATAAAAGATTTGTTGGTAAGTATATAATTTTTATAAAATACGATAAAAACTATTTATTAAAATAAATGTATTTTTTTCAGTTGAACTTCATCAAGGATTAATAATATAACATTACGTTTGACATTATTTTTAATAAAATGAAAAAAGATGTTGATTGAAGAATTGGAATTGACTAACAATTTCACAAAGTAAGTTACCTTTTTAAATTTTTATTTGAATTTTAATAAGACGTAGTTTTAATAACAATTTTTTTTAGATCAACACAAAGTGCTGAGTGACGTTCTTCTCCACGAAATACATATTTACAAAATAATAATACTATTTTTTTTGTAATATATTTGATTAAATAAAATAAATTTACAAAAAATTTAATAAATGTATATGAATATATCCGTACGTAACGTTTTCGTAATACGCAAATAGTTTTTTAAACGTCAAAACTACAGATACGAAAAACGTGTATTGGAAGTAATACATAAATGTTTAAAACAAAGATTCGAAACACGTATATTAAACAAGACATTAAAACGTTTAATATGTGTAAGCTATCTGTACTTAGAATATTCGTTTAAAATAAACGTTTTTTTGACGGATATTTGGAAGGTTTTAAACGTCTTTCATAAACTTCCGAAAAAACGTTATTTAGAAGGACATTTAGCTGGTTCTACAACGTCTTTCATAAAAACGTTTTCGCTACGTGATATATAAAACGTTTAATATGTGTAAGTTATATACTTTATAAATAGGTAACAGTATAACGTTTTTTAAACGTAACAGATGTATTTACTATACGTATAAAATTCGTTTCAATAAACATTAGAAATAAACGTTTTTTTGACGAATATTTAGAAGTATAAAATTCGTTTCAATAAACATTAGAAATAAACGTTTTTTTGACGGATATTTGGAAGGTTTTAAACGTCTTTCATAAACTTCCGAAAAAACGTTATTTAGAAGGACATTTAGCTGGTTCTACAACGTCTTTCATAAAAACGTTTTCGCTACGTGATATATAAAACGTTTAATATGTGTTAGTTATCTACTTTATAAATAGGTAACAGTATAACGTTTTTTAAACGTAACAGATGTATTTACTATACGTATAAAATTCGTTTCAATAAACATTAGAAATAAACGTTTTTTTGACGAATATTTAGAAGTATAAAATTCGTTTCAATAAACATTAGAAATAAACGTTTTTTTGACGGATATTTGGAAGGTTTTAAACGTCTTTCATAAACTTTCGAAAAAACGTTATTTAGAAGGACATTTAGCTGGTTCTACAACGTCTTTCATAAAAACGTTTTCGCTACGTGATATATAAAACGTTTAATATGTGTTAGTTATCTACTTTATAAATAGGTAACAGTATAACGTTTTTTAAACGTAACAGATGTATTTACTATGCGTATAAAATTCGTTTCAATAAACATTAGAAATAAACGTTTTTTTGACGAATATTTAGAAGTATAAAATTCGTTTCAATAAACATTAGAAATAAACGTTTTTTTGACGGATATTTGGAAGGTTTTAAACGTCTTTTATAAACTTCCGAAAAAACGTTATTTAGAAGGACATTTAGCTGGTTCTACAACGTCTTTCATAAAAACGTTTTCGCTACGTGATATATAAAACGTTTAATATGTGTTAGTTATCTACTTTATAAATAGGTAACAGTATAACGTTTTTTAAACGTAACAGATGTATTTACTATACGTATAAAATTCGTTTCAATAAACAGTAGAAATAAACGTTTTTTTGACGAATATTTAGAAGTATAAAATTCGTTTCAATAAACATTAGAAATAAACGTTTTTTTGACGGATATTTGGAAGGTTTTAAACGTCTTTCATAAACTTCTGAAAAAACGTTATTTAGAAGGACATTTAGCTGGTTCTACAACGTCTTTCATAAAAACGTTTTCGCTACGTGATATATAAAACGTTTAATATGTGTTAGTTATCTACTTTATAAATAGGTAACAGTATAACGTTTTTTAAACGTAACAGATGTATTTACTATACGTATAAAATTCGTTTCAATAAACATTAGAAATAAACGTTTTTTTGATGAATATTTAGAAGTATAAAATTCGTTTCAATAAACATTAGAAATAAACGTTTTTTTGACGGATATTTGGAAGGTTTTAAACGTCTTTCATAAACTTCCGAAAAAACGTTATTTAGAAGGACATTTAGCTGGTTCTACAACGTCTTTCATAAAAACGTTTTCGCTACGTGATATATAAAACGTTTAATATGTGTTAGTTATCTACTTTATAAATAGGTAACAGTATAACGTTTTTTAAACGTAACAGATGTATTTACTATACGTATAAAATTCGTTTCAATAAACATTAGAAATAAACGTTTTTTTGACGAATATTTAGAAGTATAAAATTCGTTTCAATAAACATTAGAAATAAACGTTTTTTTGACGGATATTTGGAAGGTTTTAAACGTCTTTCATAAACTTCTGAAAAAACGTTATTTAGAAGGACATTTAGCTGGTTCTACAACGTCTTTCATAAAAACGTTTTCGCTACGTGATATATAAAACGTTTAATATGTGTTAGTTATCTACTTTATAAATAGGTAACAGTATAACGTTTTTTAAACGTAACAGATGTATTACTATACGTATAAAATTCGTTTCAATAAACATTAGAAATAAACGTTTTTTTGACGAATATTTAGAAGGTTTTAAACGTCTTTCATAAACTTCTGAAAAAACGTTGTTTAGAAGGACATTTAGCTGACTCTACAACGTCTTTTGTGAACGTTTTCACTCAACGTACACGACGACATTTGAACGTTTATTAAACCAAACATTGTTTATTGGGATCATATCAAAATGATTTCTGAAAAATACAAATATTATTAATTAAAAATATAAATTTCATTAAAAATTTAAGATAGATACTTACGGTAACGCCATACTTTAGAGCAGTGGTTCCCAAAGTGGTCCCTACGGACCCCAAGGGGTCCCTGGCATCGTTCAGGGGGTCCGTGGAAAATTAAAATCGATTTGGGGGTCCCTGAACAACGTCAGGGGGTCCGCGCACATTTTTATTAATATGGAAGTTAAAATAAATAACAATGAATAAATTACACTGGCCGACAGCCATTTTGCTGCAGGGCATACAACAACTTTTTAATGGTAATTTGGACACGCTGAATCCAAAAATGACCACCATTTTGCTCAATCAGTTCTTGTTTTTGCAATATTGCAAAAAAATGTTTTTTTCGATATGCAAACATTCAAATTCGTATATATATTTTTTGAATCAATGACTTCAACCAAAGATCATTCAGAATGAAGCTTTGGGTCCTAATTGAACTAAAAAGCCTTAAATTATATACATTCATAAAGTTATTCCCTTCGAAAATCATTTTTTAAACGAAAAAAATCTATTTTTTAGCAAAAATTTAGCAATTTTCAAAATTCAAAGCGCATTAACACAAACAATTTTTGTCCAATTTTAATGTTATTCACTAAATTAGTAGCTTTATCTATCTTCTTCATTATGTTAACATTTCAACGTAATCGAATAAGAATTGGCGAAGTGGTACTAAAATCAACTGCACGTGTCAAAATTTAGTAGTTTTTCACCCAGGGTTCGTGGGAAAGTTTTGACTATGAAAGGGGGTCCGTGGGCAAGTTTTGACTATGAAAAAGGGTCCGTGGGCCAAAAGAGTTTGGGAACCACTGCTTTAGAGAATGTCTGCAGTATACTCTGTATCAGTTAATATATAAAAGCCACGTTATTGAAAGAAGGAATATGATTCGTTTATTCAAATACGCAATAATTAAAAATATTGTACTACCAATTAGATCACTTGTAATAAGATCGTTCGTTTAAAAATTTCATTATTTGAAATTTTTATAAATTTATATATAATGTGATTTTTAATAGCATACATATTTAATTTTAGTGTTAATTTAATTATTTAATAATATTAAAATGAGTCAATAATAACAAAAATACGTAATAATCAAAATGCTATAGTAACAATCAAATCACTTGTAATATGTTTCAATTTTGGGAATGGGAAAGAATGTAAAACATCATGTGATTCGTTGATTTTAAACGTTAATTGTTTGAAATTTTTCGATAATAGATGATGTTGAGGCCACTGTCTAATTGTCTTGTTTTGACCGTCTGCGCAACGCAAAATGATCGCGCAGCGTTTCACGTGCAAGTTTGAATGAGTAGTTGTTGAACCGCACAAGTAGAAAAACGTGTAATACGTTAACCGCATAATTATAGTTAATCCCGCATTTGTTGTAGAAATTGTTTATTTGTGTTTAGTTAAAACCACTGCTGTGTAGTTTTTTGTGTATAGTTGTTTGTTTTGTGTAATAGTTTATAATTGACCATAAGTGTCACACAAAAGTTTTGGAAAGAATCAAGCCGAGTAGCGGTGGAGCCGATCGGACGGTATTAAATCCTTTTTCCACGTTATATCCTTTCCTACATTTAATATCTTAGGTAATTTGGATCTATCGAACGAGGTAAGTGCCTTTACAAACCTATGATATATTTTCGAGTGATTTGATTTTGAACCAGCGTTGGTGGATTTTAGCGTTGAGCCGAATGCTACAATTTCTGCGACAGGGATTGTCTCGGCGTACACAGATGATTTTATTTATTTTTAATTAGTTTGTTATGTGCTTTCTTGTAACATACATATTAAGTTTTAATATTATTATTAATTCGTTAATTTTGGTGTTAGTTTAATTATCTATAGTGTTAATATCAAGAGTGTATAATGAACCATCAGAAGACAAATATAAATACTGAACTTTTGGCAAATTTCTTAGAAAATAATACTAAAGATGCTGATGATTTTAAAAGTATAGCAAGAAATTCTCTATTCGGCGTTGCTGCAGAATTGTTTTTAAATACGAACAACAACAGTGCCATTAAAAGACTGTATTACATCTACACGATAATAGATTTGACCTCAAACAAAAAGTTGGTGAAATTTTGGAAAAAAGAAGAGTCGTCGCTATAAGAGAGGATCCTCAAACATTTAGTAATGTCGAAAATGATTTAGAATTCACATATACTAATGATGTAGTACATCATGCAGATGTAGAATTAGCCAGTATCGTGGACAATGTTAACTCCAACAATGAAGAGAACAAGTTTAAAATAAATTTTGAATTTAAAATTATCTTTAAAGAGTTATTTTTGGTAGTAGATGGTAAAATAACATTTAAGAAAACATATACGCCTTATTTTATAAATTTTTATAAATTGTTAATCAGTGAAGTTTATAATAAATGTGAATTGAATATCATATCGAAAAGAATAAACTATAAAACCGCTGTAATACACAGCAAAATGCATTGTAGAATTCGATACAATCTCTGAAGATGGTTACGTAATAGCAAATCTCTTTATTACTGGTTATCTAAAACATGATTTCATCAAATTTAAGCAAATTAGATCAGTTCGTAGAACAGAAGCTAAAAGAGAACTACTTTTTAAGAAACCATATTGTGAGACGGCAAGTAGGTACACCCCTGGTTTTTAGTTTTAAAATCATTTGTTGAAATAGCTACGTGTGAATTTCTAGAAAAGTGGGGGAAATGAACGTTAAATTTGCATACAAGTTTTAGTCGTGTATGGGATATTGACAGAGATGGCGGCTCAGATAAAATGATAAAGAATTTAAAAGAAAAGAAATAGTTAAAAGTAGTGAAGCAGTGTTTAAAAAGTTAAAGAAGAAAGTTTAAAGTAATAGTTATAATAAAATAATAATCGACGCGACGAATAAAAAGAATAAAATATATATAATAAAGTTAAAACGGCGTAAAGAAGAAATAAAGTATTTAGTGTATGAAGAAAGTGTTAAATAAAGTATATAAAAAATAGTTAAATATTAAAAAGAAGATTTAAAGAACGAATAAAGAAGAAGTATTATTAAAATAAAATTTTAAACAATGTAAAAAATCGACGACAATTAAAGTATTTGAAATCTACGACAGAAAAAGTTATTTAAAATCTACGATAGTAAAAAGTATTAAAATACAGTTAAAAGTAAAAAGAAATGAACAAAAATATTAATAAACAACATATAAATTATCAACAGTTAAAATAAAGAAAATTTAAACAATGAACAATATAGTGACAAAACAAAATATAAACAGAGTGACAGAAAGAGAGACGGTGATATAGATAACAGTGGTTAGAACAAAGACAGATAGCTACAAATATAAAACTGAAATCATATGGACATATTTGAAATGAAACAAAGTTTTGATGCGGAAGAATAACATAGAAAAAATCATCGGTGTTTGGAAAGGAAATATAGTATTGAGAGACAAGTTTATAAGATATAAGTATTAAGAATTTTGATTGTTATAATAAATGTAAAGTTAGTTTTTTTTTAAGATTTAGAATTGAAAGAAAATAAAATTTAGAATAAAAGATTAGAGATAAAAAGGAATTCCATAGAGATAAGTTAATTTGTGTTTATTTAAGAAAAATAGAATTTGTAGTAAAGAAAAATATATATGGTATTAGAAAGAGACAATAAATTCAGTTCATTAGGTTTCCTCAATTTTTATTTCAAAATCCCCAAAACTTTAATTATTTCATTTTTTTCAATTTTTCTTGTAACAAGGTTGTGGTAGACATTGAGATGCAAAATATTATCATACCCACGAGGCACAGCATGTTACAATATGCGTTTCGCAAAGAAAGACTCTTGCAATCTGATACTGCTTTGCTTACGATAAAAACTGCACCGGGGCTAGCTACAGTTGCTGCTATCAGGCAAATACGAGTGGAGGCAATGATGTGTATAAAGATGATGCTGCAGATTTGTTGGATCTGACATTGCAAGATAAGTATAAAAAAATAATAAGGGGATGTATGCATACTCAATTTTGGCACGATGCAGCAATAAATTTATATAGAAAAAATAAACAGTTTACATTATATTTAGACGAAACTGGATCAGTCATCAGAAATTTAAATGTAAAATAAAAAGAGTATTCTATTATGCAGACGTCATCCGGGTTCCATCCACAAGTAAGGAGACTTTACCTCTCTTTCAAATGACATCAAGCGTTCACAACTCGGATTACATCACGTTGTTTCTCACAAACGTAGAAACGGATTACCATTTGACTGTGTTATTAAGGCACTTATAACAGTCCACATATGCGTTGCCCATTTTACTAAACTGATTTCAGCGACGCTGTATAATCAGCTGGTAACAGAAACAAAATGTCATTTAATTAAAATTAAAAATTTTCAAGGGAAAATTGGGAAATTTTCCTGAAAATTTTTGTATAACTCAACTTTATTTGTGAAAAGAAAGACCTCTAGCAAAATTTTCAATAAATTTAAAAATTTGAAATTGAAAATTTCGGGAAAATTACCAGAAAATCCGTTTTTATTCAGCGACCCTCAAAACCCCTACAGGTAAAAAAATTTGTCGAAAATCGTATTTAATATATAAAATAACTAATTTATTCAATTTTTCAAAATTTGGGGGGGAGGTGTTTAGTCCGACGACTGGAATGTTTCTGCTTTCAAATATAACGAACATTTTAAAAAAAATCCATCAAAATCGGTGCTGTTTCTGAGGGTTTCGATGTTTTGGCCATTTTCAAGCATCATTGACTCGACTGTACATACTACAACTACTGGTGTAGTTTCCATTCCTTTCTACTCTTACAATTAGTCATTAATAGCTACGTAGATATCTAATTCTAACAAGTTTTCAAATTCGAATCAATTAATTTCAAATTATTACTCAAACTAAACAAGTTCGATTATAGGGTGCTAATTACAAGACATATGTAAATAAATGCAGATATTGTTTTACACTATTGGTGTTTGCATCCCTTTCTACTCTTACAATTAGTGATTCTTCTCACACTTACTATTTTCGTCAGATTTTTTTTCATCAGTAGTTCTCGGTTTGTTCTTTGTCTACAATTGGTCAAATCTTGTCAAATTTTCTTCTCCATTGTTCCCAATTCAATGATACATTTCCATCCATTGACATTTGTATTAGTGGTAGGTAATCCGTTTTTTTATTGAGAATCTGTACGTCTCATATGTTATATTCTTTTTTGGTTTAAAATAATCTTTCTGTAATAGTAATATTTGTATTTTCCCTTTTCCAGATTACGTAAACGTATATTTCTACACATTTATCTCCAATATAATGTAGTAAAATTAGCACATTTTTGTCTCCGCTTATTCACACAGATCCGTCGCTATTAAAAATTTCTCAAATTTTCTCCTCCATTTTTCCCAATGATACATTTCCATTCATTGACATTGGTAGTAATCCTTTTTCCGTCAATTTTACAATACTATTTAATACATATATTATTCATTTTTATTTTTAACAATCTCTATTGAATTATATACTTTCTACAACCGACTGCGCCATGTTGTGTATAGGTTTATATCAGTTAGATGTTGTCGAGTGACTACATAATAATATGTACCTACAACTAAATTTATTTTTAACTTGTTACATCACACTATAATATAAACCCAGCGTATATATATATATATATATATATATATATATATATATATATATATATATATATATATATATATATATATATATATATATATATATATATATTTGTTATCGAGGTAAATGACCATTTTTTAAATTTATTATTTCATAATTTGGGATATTATGGTCAAAAAATAATTTTAATAGTATTAGTTCATACTTTATTACAAAAAAATTGTGCACATGATTTATATTTTTTTCGGAATATCCAAGCTTCCTTCATCAGTGTATAAAAACATCTACAAAACATACAGATACAACAATATTTTTTTTTTTTTTTTAACTATATTTAACAAAATCAAAGTTAAAATCTATATATAACTAATCATACTTACATTAACAATAATTTTTCTTATTAAGAATATAATGGTTGTAAATTACAATTGGTTAATCTAATAATATCATCGCCATCCTTACAATATATATATCTTTTCTTTTTTCTTTTATATAAATTAAATAAATACATTGAAAACAATTTGTAAACATATGTTAAAATTAAGTTAAAAAAGATTTTTTTTAATTAAATTTAGAGTATCACATTTTTATAAATCACATTTTGAGAAAATGATTGATGATATGGCAAATTTAAAACATAGATATCACAGGTATTAAACAGAACTATTAAACATAGATAAAGGCACAAACATCAAGTATTTCATTATATTAAATCAAAAAAATGTAAGGTAGTCAATGTAAGTCTATAGTTAAGTTAACACACTAGTACAAAGAATAAAAGCAACTACTATAATATATGATAATCTGTCACAACAATAATAACCTAAGAAAAAGAGGTAACATTATTGGGAAGTTGTACAAAAACCTAATTAATTATGAATAATACAATGAAAAGTACTGTAATGAGTATGGAAATAATAAAGTAATGAAAAATACACATAAGAGCGAGAAAATAGAATATAAAGAAAAAACACTTTTTTATATAAACCAAAAATAAAACAAACTACGATAATGACATTATGATTATAGAAGGTGCTGATAAAATTGTTTTAGATGATTAATATTTTCCCTATTGTTTATGCAGTTTTCTTCATTAATGATATGTAAAGATTCACTTAGTAGTCTACGCTTTAGAGTTTTTTGATAGTCAAGTATTTCAACATCATTGACTACCTTACATTTTTTTGATTTAATATAATGAAATACTTGATGTTTGTGCCTTTATCTATGTTTAATAGTTCTGTCTAATACCTGTGATATCTATGTTTTAAACTTAAACTTTTTTAACTTAATTTTAACATATGTTTACAAATTGTTTTCAATGTATTTATTTAATTTATATAAAAGAAAAAAGAAAAGATATATATATTGTAAGGATGGCGATGATATTATTAGATTAACCAATTGTAATTTACAACCATTATATTCTTAATAAGAAAAATTATTGTTAATGTAAGTATGATTAGTTATATATAGATTTTAACTTTGATTTTGTTAAATATAGTTAAAAAAAAAAAAAATAAAAAAAATATTGTTGTATCTGTATGTTTTGTAGATGTTTTTATACACTGATGAAGGAAGCTTGGATATTCCGAAAAAAATATAAATCATGTGCACAATTTTTTTGTAATAAAGTATGAACTAATACTATTAAAATTATTTTTTGACCATAATATCCCAAATTATGAAATAATAAATTTAAAAAATGGTCATTTACCTCAATAACAAATTCAAATCCCATGGGAGATATAATGGGAACACTGGACTACACTACAAATATAGAAGAAAACCGATAGTACTATCAACCTTACGACAAGTAAGAAAACAATACATTTACAAGGCAAAATTGGAGGCAAGAAAATTTTTTTTATTAGAATGTAAAAGAAACAAATTTTTTCCTAAATTCCTAAATAGTAAATTTGATAAAATAAGTAACTTTATAACAAGTAATAATTATAAGAATAGAAGTAAATACAAAAATTTGTTAGAGAATTTCAAAATTAAACTTATAAAATTACTTATCACCGAATGTTTCACCAATTTATCTTGTGTAAATAAGAATATAAAAAAGAATCAATCCTCACTTAAAATGAATCTCATGATAGATGATTTCCATCATAAGCTATATCTTGAAAGTACCAATTATCAAAGACAATATCAAACATCATACAACACTATCACTAATAAACTTAAAAGATTACAAAATAATAAAATTACTGATACACAAAAAAAAATCACTGAGTACATAGGTAATTCTAAATCTATAATTAATAAAAGTACTATTTGCAAAATTAAAGAAAATAAACAAATTTCTGATGCTAATAACATAGATAATCAAAATATTAAAGATTACATACTTCCTGAAGATTTACAATTTGATAAAAATAAACATAACTCTAATAATTTTGTGATTAATCTGTCTAATGAAAATATACCTGATTATGTTTTAGAAATGCTAAAATTTGGCAATAATTTTAACCTACCTTATAATGAAAAGAATTTACCTTTGTATGAAATGATTATATCTCTTGAAATTGGTATAGAAGGTATAGATTGTGATAAGAAAAAGAATGAAATTAGAAATAAATTTATTTACAACTTAGACAAATACAAAAAAATGTTAAGTAATGAAAGGTCCTGTAATGAGAATGGCTTTAGGAAAGAACTAAATACTCTAATCCCAAAAACAAAAAAGTTTTTAAATGATAATAAACATATAAAGGTAATCTCAGCTGACAAATCTAATAAAACTGTTATTATACATGAATCAGAATATAGAAAAAAAATGCTAGAACTCATTAATGATCAAAACACTTATTTAAATATTAAAAAAGACCCTACATTGATCTTTCAAACTAAGAATAATAATATTATACAAAATTTTTTTGATAAAGGTTACATAGACTTAGAACTTAGTAATAATTTAAAAATTCATAATAGTACTGCTCCCCAAATTTATGGTTTAATAAAGCTACATAAAGTTAATAACCCCTTACGGCCTATAGTAGCGGCATATAATGCACCACAACAAAAACTATCAAAATTTTTAGCTGACATTTTAAAAAACTTAAATGATAATAATATACATACTATTAAAGACTCTTGGCAATTCCATCAATTTATTAAAAAAGAAAAAATTCCTGTTAACTATAAACTAATTTCTTTAGATGTAAAATCGTTATTCACAAACATACCTATTGATTATACTATTAAGGTAATAGAAAATAAATGGAATGAAATAAAGAATTTTACAAAAATTAGTAAACATGACTTTTTTGAAGCTCTTAACTTTTGTTGTAATACATCATATTTCCAATACGAAGACAAATTCTATACTCAAATATTCGGTGCACCTATGGGCTTAGCTCTTTCTGTAGTTTTAGCAGATATTATTATGAATGAACTGATAGATAATATACTCAGTAAAATAGAATACAATATCCCCTTTTTTAAACGGTACGTTGATGACATTATCACAGTAGTTCCAAATGAAAAAATTGATTCTTTTTGTAGTCTGTTTAATACTTTCCATCCAAAACTTCAATTCACTTATGAAACTGAAAATAATAATAGAGAACTTAACTTTCTGGATATCAAACTAATAATAAATAGAGATTACTCCATCACTACATTATGGTTCACTAAAAATACTTGGTCTGCAAGATACCTTAATTTTCGTTCTTTCTCGTCTTACAAACATAAAAAAAATGTTATAACAGCTATACTAGATAGAGCAATTACTTTCACCGATGAATGTTATAGAAAAGCTATGCTTGAAAAAGTATATAACATCTTTCTACTTAATGACTACCCTATAGAATTCCTAAAAAAAGTAATAAACAATAGACTTAAATTCCTACTTAACAAAATTAATAATGAAAACAATAATAATAATAATATTTGCAATAATGAACATAACTCAACTTTAAATTCAATAAAAAATTTTTTTGCTTTTCCATATGTTCCTAATATATCAGAAAAAATTAAAAATATGTTATACAATTATGACATAAATATAGTTGATCGAAATGTTTATACATCAAAGATTTTTTATTCCAAATTAAAAACCGACATTGATAAAAAAAATTGCTCAAACCTAGTATACAGACTAAAGTGCCAATGTGAGGCCTCGTACGTGGGACAAACAAAACAATATCTTCATAAAAGAATCAATAGTCATAGATATGCAAAATCGGAATCCACTGCTCTTAGTTCCCACATTAAAGAAACAGGACACCATGTTAATTATAATGATGTTGAAATACTTGACTATCAAAAAACTCTAAAGCGTAGACTACTAAGTGAATCTTTACATATCATTAATGAAGAAAACTGCATAAACAATAGGGAAAATATTAATCATCTAAAACAATTTTATCAGCACCTTCTATAATCATAATGTCATTATCGTAGTTTGTTTTATTTTTGGTTTATATAAAAAAGTGTTTTTTCTTTATATTCTATTTTCTCGCTCTTATGTGTATTTTTCATTACTTTATTATTTCCATACTCATTACAGTACTTTTCATTGTATTATTCATAATTAATTAGGTTTTTGTACAACTTCCCAATAATGTTACCTCTTTTTCTTAGGTTATTATTGTTGTGACAGATTATCATATATTATAGTAGTTGCTTTTATTCTTTGTACTAGTGTGTTAACTTAACTATAGACTTACATTGATTACCTTACATTTTTTTGATTTAATATAATGAAATACTTGATGTTTGTGCCTTTATCTATGTTTAATAGTTCTGTATAATACCTGTGATATCTATGTTTTAAACTTGCCATATCATCAATCATTTTCTCAAAATGTGATTTATAAAAATGTGATACTCTAAATTTTATTAAAAAAAATCTTTTTTAACTTAATTTTAACATATGTTTACAAATTGTTTTCAATGTATTTATTTAATTTATATAAAAGAAAAAAGAAAAGATATATATATTGTAAGGATGGCGATGATATTATTAGATTAACCAATTGTAATTTACAACCATTATATTCTTAATAAGAAAAATTATTGTTAATGTAAGTATGATTAGTTATATATAGATTTTAACTTTGATTTTGTTAAATATAGTTAAAAAAAAAAATATATATTGTTGTATCTGTATGTTTTGTAGATGTTTTTATACACTGATGAAGGAAGCTTGGATATTCCGAAAAAAATATAAATCATGTGCACAATTTTTTTGTAATAAAGTATGAACTAATACTATTAAAATTATTTTTTGACCATAATATCCCAAATTATGAAATAATATATATATATATATATATATATATATATATATATATATATATATATATATATATATATATATATATATATATATATATATATATAATAGTTTCTGTGTTATGATTTTTTCGCGAGACACTACGTGAAAAATTCATTAAAATTTAACTGTCAGACTGTATTTAGGAGTTAGGACCATCGGCTTTTGTTTCAGAATTTCTAACATTTACGCGTGCTCTGGTTGATTAAAATGACGTCAGAGCTGTCATTTTTCGTAAAACCACGTGCTTTTTGACGTCTGAGCTGTCATATTTTTTGTGACGTTTATAAAAATATTACATTTTTATTGTAATTGTTCACAAAGTTTCAAATTTGTTCAAAAAAGTTGTAGAATTGATGAAGTCTATCTAAAAATTTATAATTTATTATAATTAAGCCAGGGACAGCGTTTTAAAAGTATTAAAATTTGCATTTTCTAATAAAATTGTATTAAATATAATTTTTAATCGTTTTGTTGTAGGTAGGGGGATTTAGTCAGGTGCTGGTATCGTTTTAAATATATGAAATTTTTGGGAACTGTCACATTTCGTAACGTTTGTAAAATTATTAGATTTTTTTTTAAATTATTCAAAAATTATAAATTTCAGAAAAACATGAAAATTATAATATAAATCAGTAGCGTCTATAAAAAATATTTAATGATTTATTATTATTTTTTTTAAGATTTGAGATTGATATAAATTTATCTAAAAAAATTAATAATAATTAAGTCAGGGGCGTCGCATACATTTTTTTTAAATTGCTATTTTTTTTAAAAATGACGTAAAAAATTAATTTTGATTGAAATTGAATAAAAATTGAAAACTTCAGGAATATATAAAATTAAAAAGTTTACATTAACCATTATCTTATACAGTTTTATAAAAAATAGTCATCGTTCGGCTGTTGTGAAATTGATGTAATTTACCCAAATATTTATATTTAATAATAATTATGTCAGGGGTTTGATCATGAAAATTTTTTAAAAAAGCCTCTTTCTCATATGATTATAATAACAAAAAAAACGTTAAAAAATAAATTAAGCTAATAAATAACATTGAATATGAAAAACATAAAAAAATGTTTGAGGTTCGGTAATTTGTACCTACATGTAATGTTACTGAAAATTGTAATAATGATAAATGATTATCACCGCCAATTTAAAAAAAATTGAGTATCAGAAAGCTGAGACCCGAGTAAGTTTGAGATACCGTAATTTGTACATGTAAGATTACTGAAAATTGTTATGTAAATGACTATCTCCGCTAAATTTAAAAATTAGCTATCAAAAAATAGTGACATATTTTATGTTTGTAAAAAAATTATTTTGAATGAAATTTGTTGATTTTTTTTTAATTGTTGAAATTATTCATTTAAATCAGGGACGGCGTTTCAAATATTTTTAAATTTGTATTTTTTTTAATGAAATTGTATAAAAATATAATTTTTAATAGTTTTGTTACGGCAATTTATTCAAAATTTCACATTTAAAAATAATAATTAGGTCAGGGGCTGGTGTCGTTTTAAATATATGAAATTTTTGGGAACTGTCACATTTCGTAACGTTTGTAAAAACTTAAAAAAAAATTTAATTGTTCAAAAATTAGAAATTTCATAAAAATATGAAAATTATAATATGTCAGTAGCGTCTCGAAAAAAATTATTTATGAATTATTATTTTTTTGAAAGTTCAGATTGATATATTTATATATTTTTTTAAATTATAATTAAGTCAGGGGCGTCGCATGAAAATAATTAAAATTGATATTTTTTAAAAGTGACGTAGACAAATTAATTTTGATTAAAATTGAACAAAAAGTAAAAACTTCAGGAATATATAAAAATTAAAAAGTTAACCATTTAATAAATAACAATACATTTTAGGTTGGGTAATATATACATGTAATATTACTGAAAATTGTAATAATGATAAGTGATTATCACCGCCAATTTAAGAAAAAAATGAGTATCAGCAAAAAGAATGGAAAATTATTATAATACACACATACGAGGGTCGCGGCCGAAGGCTGAGACCCGAGTAAATTTATGATCAGGTATTTAGTACATGTAAGATTACTGAAAATTTTAATATTGATTATCTCCGCCAAATAAAAAAATTTACTATCAAAAAATAGTGGAACGAGTATGATGTATACACATACGAGGGTCGCAGACCCGAGTAAATTTGTGTAAAAAATATGGCGTCAAAGGGGGTTGGGGCGCGAAGCGCCCAGGGGCACAGCCCCTAGTATATATATATATATATATATATATATATTTGGGTCTGACCGATGACTATAAATTTATGGATTTATAAACGTTTCACTAGATTTTTTTCATTTTTTCACAATACTTAGATTCATCTTTGATACAGTGCTTAGGCTAATTATTTTATTCAAAATTTTAATAGTTTTTGGGATATGATTTTTTTCGTGTGACGAAACGAAAAAATTCACTAAAATTTATCCGTAAAACTGATTTTACGATTTAGAACCATAGTGTTTTGTTTCGAAATTTCTAGCATTTCGGCGTGCTCTGGTTGATTAAAATGACGTTAAACCTGTCATTTTTCTTAAAACCACGTGCTTTTTGACGTTTGAGCTGTCATATTTTTTGTGACGTTTATAAAAATATTACATTTTTATTGAAATAGTTCACAAAGTTTCAAATTTGTTCAAAAAAAGTTGTAGAATTGATGTAGTCTATCTAAAAATTTATAATTAATAATAATTAAGCCAGGGACGGCGTTTTAAAAGTATTTAAATTTGCATTTTCGAATAAAATTGAATTAAATATAATTTTTAATCGTTTTGTTGTAGGGGGATTAAGTCGGGGGGGGGGGGGGGGGGTCGTTTTAAATATATGAAATTTTTGGGAACTGAAACATTTCGTAACGTTTGTAAAGATATGAGAGATTTTTTTTACTGTTCAAAAATTATAAATTTCAAAAAAAACATGAAAATTATAATATAGATCAGTAGCGCCTAAAAAAATTATTTAATTATTTGTTATTTTTTTTAAGATTTGAGATTAATATAAATTTATCTAAAAAAAAACATAACATAAACATTAAGTCAGGGGCGTCGAATAAGAAAAATTTTAAATAGCTATTTTTTAAAACTGACGTAAAAAAATTAATTTTGATTGAAATTGAATAAAAATTAAAAACATCAGGAATACATAAAAATAAAAAGTCAAAAAGTTTACATTAACAATTTTCCTATACAATTTTATAAAAAAATAGTTGTTAATCATTCGTCTGTTGTGAAATTGATGTAATTTACCAAAATATTCATATTTAATAATAATTATGTCAGGGGTTTGGTCATGAAAATTTTTAAATAAGCCTTTTTCTCATATGATTATAAAAACGAAAATTAAGCTAATTAATAACATTGAAAATATTTCAACATATTCTTCGAATATGAAAAACATAAGAAATGTTTGAGATTGGGTAATTTGTACCTACATGTAATATTATTGAAAATTGTAATAATGGTTATAATTATCACCGCTAATTTAAAAAAAATTGAGTATCAGCAAAAAGAATGGTAGATTATTACAATATACACATTCGAGGGTCGCAGCCGAAGGCTGAGACCCGAGTAAGTTTGTGATACGGTAATTTGTAATAGATAACTGAAAATTGTTATGTAAATGACAATCACCGCCAAAATAAAAAATTAACTATAAAAAATAGTGGTAGGGGTATACCATATACACATACGAGGGTCGTAGACCCGAGTAAATTTGTGTATAAAAATATGGCATCAAAGGGGGTTGGGGCGCGAAGCGCCCAGGGGCACAGCCCCTAGTATTGTACATATATACATTATTATTCTAAATATTAAATACATATTTAACATATCATAACATGCTTTTAAAATTTAAAAAATGGATTTGAAGACTACTTGGTCTGTAGATCGTCCTTTGATAAAACCATGTTGTTGTGTCGATATAATGTTAAATGTTTCAAAAACGTTTATTAGTCTTTTATATATAATGCTTTTAAAATTTTTGGAAATGATGGTAATATCGAGATTTGTCTGTAATTATTAGTTTTTAGGTTACCACCCTGTTTAAAAATAGGCATAATTATTGATTTTTTAAGGAACTTGGAAATTTACTATCACTAAGAGTTTTGTTTATAATTATACTGAGTGGTTCTGTTATAACATGGGCACATCTTTTAATAAATTCACTGGTTTTATTTTTTAACTTAAAACAAGCGTTATAAACTTTTAATACACTTCAAGGTTTTAAAAATATACTTTTATTGGTATTCTCAATTACATTATCGAAAGTAGGTTTATCGAGTTTCAGTTCATCTACTATGTTTAAAAAATAGTTATTAAATTGTTTTGGAATTTCGTTTTTATTGTGTATTACATTTGATGAATCGTCAGATATTTTATCAATATAATGTTTTTGTCTATTTTGATTTGTGATATTGTTTATAATAGACCAAGTAACTTTGAATTTATATTTTGAATTTTCTATAAGGTTGTTATAAACAAACTGTTCAGTATTTTTTATTAAAGTTTTCATCTGGTTGCAAAGAAATTTATATTTGTTTTTAAAGCCTATATATTAAAACCTCTTTTGTTACATGTTTACAGTAGGTGAAAAGTATCATTTTTCTGTTTCGATAGTTCAATTTGTAATCCATTGTTATATACTAGAATTATGTTGCTTGCAATTTTTTATTGGGAAATATAAGTCATAATAATTGTATTAAAATATCAGAAAATTGTAACCCATTTACTATGGCCATTCGCAGTATATGCCCTTGAGAAATATTTATAACGCAAGTATGGCAAAATTGTCCGTAATTATCATTAGAAGATAAATGAAACACCTTTGACACAAAATCGTCACTATATTTAGTGGAAATAGTAGATTTTAATAACTTTCATATTGAATTTTTATGCCATAGCCTACCACAGCAAGAACATGGACTAGTGTAACCATCTTTGATATTATTAAGGTACCTATAAGTGACATATTTCCAATCTTCAATGTTTTTTGAACGTGTGACTTCCCGAGCTCTACTATTTCTTACTTGTCCTGCTATTTTATAGTGCAGATCTAGTCGAGCTGTACGATGCGCCTCAGTATTACGCTGTTATTCGACCAACCTAAACTCTGGATCTACCTGAGCTGTATGAAATGCTTTAGTATCACGCTTCTATTCAAATGGAATTTGATTAGAGTTAACTTCGTCTTGATGATATATCGCGCTCTTGTTCATTGCGTATTTTTCGTTTATTTGAGCATAAATTGTTTATATGTAGTTATCTTGTTTCTACCCTTTTCTTTTAATATAGCGTCTTCTTCTGATCTCAAAAATCTCTTTCTGTCAAGATTATTATTTCTAGCTTGTTTTTTCGTTGCAGCACTTGCAACTGAATTGGTTGCCTCGTAACATGACTTTTGTATTTGAGATAAATTTTCTTTGGGTGTCTGAGAAATCTGTCGGGTTTCCCGAGCTTTTCCATTTCTTTATCTAAATTTTGTTTATTTTTAATTTGTTTAAATAGATCGATCTCAAAATGTCAGATGTCGGAAATAGCTGTAGTTCACCATTTGACAGTCTAGCATTGACAATAAATGGGCACGCATGTTTTCAACAATATAATTTACATATGTAGGATTTACTTGCAATGCTAAGACATTAGCAAAACAAATTAAGTTAAGTTACTGCTGGACGTTAGGATATTGTATTTGAAAAGAATAAGGGAACAAAACAAATACGTATTTCAGTTGTGATTAACCTAACGCAGCGTGCAAACTATCATTAACCCTTAAAATATCATTTATGTAATATAAATATATAATATACACGTCCAATGACCCACAGACCCAACTTCTTCGTCAAATATGACCTGCAAATGTGATTCGTCTTGAGGTACCTACAGATACGATATACTCCGGGTAAACGATACTTTCCTAGACTGGAAGAGTGTATGACGAGCTAATACATAGAGACACGGTCATCTTATCGTTGAAATAAAACACTGATCATATTATTAAATGTTTGTTTATTAATAAACAGATATTTATTAGCAACGTACAAAGTTAATTGTAAAGTAGACGAAGATTATACAGAATACAATGCAGATGAAAAAAATGAATTGGTATGCTGTTTCGATCAAAAAAGAATGTACGAAAAAAGTAAATTCTACATAGACTTCAAGACTAAAAGTTTTAATTGTAAAGTAGACGAAGATTATACTGACAATGAGTTCACAGAAAATGACTTGTACTGACCTCTCTTTATGGATAAATGTTTGAAAAAGTACATGCCTAAAGCGTCACGATTTGTACGTCTAATGTGTGAACACATCCAAAAAGAAATTGTGTATAAAATTCCAAAAAACACAAGAAGTCCTGAAGTACGTAGAAAAATGGAGGAAAACTACTAAGCGTTCAAACCGCAAAGATAATAAAAATTTGTTATGGAAGAACATGTATCAATTTTATGAATAAAATTGATACACGTTCCCTCGGTTACCCCTCCATTTTTTATTTCCACCTCTTTTGTTTTTGTATCTTTCCTTTTAGAGGTACAGTTGTGACCGGTGCTGCTGCAACCCCTGCGACTGGTGCTCCTTCACTCACCGTGACCACTGCTAGTGCTGCAGCCCCTCTTCTGCTACCCTGCTATAATACCTCACCTAATATAGTGGGGCATTGTTGTATTGGATGGTAGCACTGGTAATGGTATATGAATATGTTCTATAAATATATATATATATATATATATATATATATATATATATATATATATATATATATATATATATATATATATATATATATATATATATATATATATATGAAAATATGTATCTTGGGGTTTTATAGGTCAAATAAAACAATTATTTTTTTAAAATTTTATAAACATCTAGTTTATTTACACATAAAAATTTTTGCGCAATTAAAAATTTTTTTTCGATTATACATCTTCATCAGTGTGTCATATTATCGATAACAATAAAAACAATTTTACTAAAAAAACAGAGAACAGAAATCACAATAATATTTTATACATTTACATGTATCAGAAATCTTAAAATAAAAATTATAAATACTTACAAAGTCAAATTTACATGTGGTTATTATAACCTTAAAATCCAATATTAATATAAATTGCATCCTGAGTTTGGATTATAAAAAAATTCTCCATAATATTTCTTACTTTTTCTTTTTTGTAATTTATAAAACAGCATTATAATAATTTACGATGAATAAAGATAACTTTAATAATAAAACTTATAATTTTAATAAAATACGTGTGCAAATTTCAGTATTGGACATGCAACTGTGCAATACGTCCACTTTACAAATATAAACAAGAAAAATAGATTATAACTAGAAATTATTATAGCATTAAATCAAAAATAAATTTATTCTAATCTATGTTATTTTGATAATTTTATGGTAAATTCATATAAATTTTGAATATTTAATTTATATATCAAAATCACCAAAAAGAAAAAGAAAAAAGGAGAATCTTCATAGTTATCAATTAAATTTTTTTTATATTTTAACTAAGCATAAAAAAAAAAAAAAAAACACAATTAAATTAAAAATAAATAACCCAAAAATAGGGTTATTGAAGTAATCCTAAATAACTTTCTTTGAGATGATTAATATTTTCTCTGGAGTTTAAAACATTATTTTCTTTTAGTATATGAATAGACTCACTTAACAAACGTTTTTTTAATATAGGTTGATGGTCTAATATTTCAACTTCATTATAATCAATATTGTGTTTAGTTTGTTGTAAATGCAATTGTAAAGCTGTTTTTTCATTTCTGGCGTATTTATGACTATTAAGTCTTTTTTGTAAATATTGCTTAGACTGCCCGATGTAACAACTCCCACAATTGCATTTCAATTTATATATAATATTAGAGCATTTAAATTTATCTATATTATTTTTAAGTTTCGAATAAAAAATTTTTGTAGTGTAAAAGTTTTTATTAATTAATTTTAAATTATAATTTCCAACAACCTTTTTTAACTTTTCAGAGAATCTAGGAATATATGGAAAAGAGAAAAATTTTTGTTCAGAGAGGGTTTCATTAGAATTTTTAGTATTGTTATTATTATTTATTTCATTAGGAGAGTGTAATATTTTTTTAATTCTTTTATTAATAATATTTTTCAAAAACTTTATGGGGAAATTGTTATTTAAAAAAATATTGTAAACTTTTTCTATTATATATTTTCTATATTTAAAATGTGTAAAGGTAATAGCTCGGTCAACAATAGCAATTACAACATTACGTTTGTGTTCCATAGAGGAATTAGAATTGAAATTTAAATACCTTGACGAAAAAGTTGGTTTAGTATACCATATGGTATACATATGGTATACTTTTTCGTCAAGGTATTTAAATTTCAATTCTAATTCCTCTATGGAACACAAACGTAATGTTGTAATTGCTATTGTTGACCGAGCTATTACCTTTACACATTTTAAATATAGAAAATATATAATAGAAAAAGTTTACAATATTTTTTTAAATAACAATTTCCCCATAAAGTTTTTGAAAAATATTATTAATAAAAGAATTAAAAAAATATTACACTCTCCTAATGAAATAAATAATAATAACAATACTAAAAATTCTAATGAAACCCTCTCTGAACAAAAATTTTTCTCTTTTCCATATATTCCTAGATTCTCTGAAAAGTTAAAAAAGGTTGTTGGAAATTATAATTTAAAATTAATTAATAAAAACTTTTACACTACAAAAATTTTTTATTCGAAACTTAAAAATAATATAGATAAATTTAAATGCTCTAATATTATATATAAATTGAAATGCAATTGTGGGAGTTGTTACATCGGGCAGTCTAAGCAATATTTACAAAAAAGACTTAATAGTCATAAATACGCCAGAAATGAAAAAACAGCTTTACAATTGCATTTACAACAAACTAAACACAATATTGATTATAATGAAGTTGAAATATTAGACCATCAACCTATATTAAAAAAACGTTTGTTAAGTGAGTCTATTCATATACTAAAAGAAAATAATGTTTTAAACTCCAGAGAAAATATTAATCATCTCAAAGAAAGTTATTTAGGATTACTTCAATAACCCTATTTTTGGGTTATTTATTTTTAATTTAATTGTGTTTTTTTTTTTTTTTATGCTAAGTTAAAATATAAAAAAATTTTAATTGATAACTATGAAGATTCTCCTTTTTTCTTTTTCTTTTTGGTGATTTTGATATATAAATTAAATATTCAAAATTTATATGAATTTACCATAAAATTATCAAAATAACATAGATTAGAATAAATTTATTTTTGATTTAATGCTATAATAATTTCTAGTTATAATCTATTTTTCTTGTTTATATTTGTAAAGTGGACGTATTGCACAGTTGCATGTCCAATACTGAAATTTGCACACGTATTTTATTAAAATTATAAGTTTTATTATTAAAGTTATCTTTATTCATCGTAAATTATTATAATGCTGTTTTATAAATTACAAAAAAGAAAAAGTAAGAAATATTATGGAGAATTTTTTTATAATCCAAACTCAGGATGCAATTTATATTAATATTGGATTTTAAGGTTATAATAACCACATGTAAATTTGACTTTGTAAGTATTTATAATTTTTATTTTAAGATTTCTGATACATGTAAATGTATAAAATATTATTGTGATTTCTGTTCTCTGTTTTTTTAGTAAAATTGTTTTTATTGTTATCGATAATATGACACACTGATGAAGATGTATAATCGAAAAAAATTTTTTAATTGCGCAAAAATTTTTATGTGTAAATAAACTAGATGTTTATAAAATTTTAAAAAAATAATTGTTTTATTTGACCTATAAAACCCCAAGATACATATTTTCAAATAAATAAAAATGGTCATATACATAAACAAAAAAATTTATACCACTGGGGATAATTGGTGGAACCTAAAGCAACTCCAAATGAAATATAAAAATGATGAAGATATAACACGAAGCCTACTTCAAGTAAGAAAACTACAAATTACTAAAGTTAAATTAGAGATTAGAAAATATTTTCTGATACAATGTAAAAAATTAAATGTTTTTCCTAAATTCTTAAATAGTAAGTTTGATGTGGACAAAAATTTTATCACTTTTGACAATAACAATAATAAAAATCGTTATAAGAATATTTTGAATAACTTTAAATTTAAATTGATTAATGTACTTATTTCGGAATCTTTTTCAAACCTTAAAAAAATAGAATTAATATAACTGAAAATCATGAAAAATTAAAACACAAACTTAGCATATATGAATTATATCATGTTTTTTTATGTTGAAAATTCCATTTATCATGTTTCTTATCGAAAAGCTTATAATTCCATAATAGAAAAAATTAAAAAATTAAAAAATGATGCTTACTACAATAACATAAATGAAATCAAAAATAGCATCAATACTTCTAAAAACATCTTAGATGATTGGATTGGATTGGATTGGATTAGGTTGTGATTGATGATGAGGGTTAGATGCCTCTAACACTGCAGCCTTTGGCTTATTGTGTTCTTCATCAATTCACTCATTCAGTGAAAAGGTTTGCCGTTCTTATCAGGTTTAACATCCTTTCCACCAAGTTTTCTCTTGTTAGAGCCTCTCGATAGTTGTCTCCTGCTAGGAGTGCATGTCTCCATTGAGCAAGAGCTTCACAGTCGAATATAATATGGGAGGCTGTTTCGTCCTCTTCATTACACAGTCTGCAGATGGGTTCTTCATCATAGATTCCCATTGTTTGCATGTGTTTCCGTAGGTTACAGTGACCGGTTATCATTCCTGTCACTAGCCTAATTTGTTGTCTACTTAGTTGTAGTATTTCATCCGTTAATTTTCTGGATGGTTTATTTAGCATAGTTTTGCTGTGTTTTTGGCCTTCTACATTATTCCAGTGGTTTTGATGTTGTCTTTTTGTCCAATCAGCTAGCCAACTGCGAATAGTGTTTTTGGTAATTCCAAATACTGGTTCAGGGCCTGTAAATGTTGTTCTTGAGCCCCTTTTTGCCAGAGCATCAGCTTTTTCATTGCCTGCTATCCCTCTATGTCCTGGCACCCACATAAGGGTTACCCTATTGTGGTTTGCCAGGTTAGTGAGGTTTTGTAGGCAATCCCAGACCAGTTTCGAGTTGAACTGATAACTAGCCAAGGCTTTCAGTGCAGCTTGACTATCTGTCAGAACAAGGATATCTTTACCTTGATGGTTCCTGTGTATATTCTCCTGCATGCAAACATCTATTGCATGAGTTTCTGCTTGGAATATTGTGGCATATTTCCCCAGAGATGCATATGCATTAAACTGTGGGGACTCCCCATATATTCCAGCACCGGTGCCGCTGTCAGTTTTGGATCCATCTGTATACCATACAAGTTTGCCTTCCTGACTGCGTCTTTGTACTAGCCCCTCATTCCAGTCTAGCTGGATGTTAAAGGGTTTGTTAAAGTTGTGCCTTATTGGCATTACATCACTTCTCATTTCTAATAATGGGTCTGTGATGGATTCAGTTATCCTGGTATGTCCAGGGTTGGTAGTGGTTTGCCAATTCCCGTTGATTTCCAGCCTGTACGCCGCCATCCTCGCCTCTCCTTTGATAATAATATCTAGAGGAGGCAGGCTTAGCAGGGTTTCCATAGCTGCAGTTGGGGTGGTTCTCATATCTTAGATGATAGTTCAACGTTGATAAATAATATAAATAATCGTAATGAAAATATAGTAGAAAATTGTAATATTCCAGAAAATATTAAATACATACACACTAATCATAATGATAGTAATTTTGTTGTTAACTTAACTAAAGAAACTATACCTAATAATGTTTTAGAAGTATTGAAACTAGGATCTAATTTCAGTTTACCTTATAAAAATAGTAATTTACCTGTTAAAGATATGATTATTTCGTTTGAATATGGAATTGACTCTTTAGATGATGAATTTGATAAATGTGAACTTAGAAACAAATTTATTTACAATTTAAACCAATATAAAGAAAATTTGAATAGTAACAAAAAGATTTACAATAAATATAATAACTTACTTAAATATAATATATCCAGTACAAAAAAGTTTCTAAATGAAAATAAGCATATTTATGTTATTAGAGCAGATAAAACTAACAAAACTGTATTAATTCTTGAAGATGATTATAATAAAAAAATGTTTGATCTTTTGGATGATAAGAGTACTTATATTAAGATTAGTAAAGATCCAACTAATACCTTTCAAATAAGGAATAATAATATTGTTAAAAATTTTTTTGAAAAAGGATATATAAACCAAAATATCAAAGAACAGCTTATAATACATAATGGTACACCACCACAAATTTATGGTCTTATTAAATTACATAAAGAGGGACAACCACTAAGACCCATAGTTGCTTCTTACAATTCTCCACAACAAAAATTGGCTAAATTTATTGCAGATATTTTAAAAAACATAACTCATAATGATTATACAGTTACTGATTCTTGGAATTTTCATAATTTTATAAATAACTTTAAAATACCTAAAAAATATAAAATTATTTCACTAGATGTAAAATCTCTTTTCACTAATATACCAATAGATTTAACAATTGATATTATATCGAAAAAATGGGATGAAATAAAAAAGTTTACTAACATTGAAAAAGAAGATTTTTTAGATGCATTAAAATTTTGTTGTAATACGTCTTACTTTCAATTTAGAGATAATTTTTTTTTACAAATTTTTGGAGCACCCATGGGATCGGCACTTTCTGTAATATTGGCTGATATAATAATGAACGATCTACAGGATAATATTTTAAATAATATTAGTTATAATATACCCTTTTATAAAAGGTATGTAGATGATATAATTACAGCTGTTCCTTCTGATAAAATTAAATCTATATGTAATTTATTTAACTCTTACCATCCAAAATTACAATTTACATATGAAAAAGAGAATAATAACAGAGAAATTAACTTTTTAGATATAAAAATTATAGTAAACCAACATAACTTCATTGAAAAACCATATGGTATACTAAACCAACTTTTTCGTCAAGGTATTTAAATTTCAATTCTAATTCCTCTATGGAACACAAACGTAATGTTGTAATTGCTATTGTTGACCGAGCTATTACCTTTACACATTTTAAATATAGAAAATATATAATAGAAAAAGTTTACAATATTTTTTTAAATAACAATTTCCCCATAAAGTTTTTGAAAAATATTATTAATAAAAGAATTAAAAAAATATTACACTCTCCTAATGAAATAAATAATAATAACAATACTAAAAATTCTAATGAAACCCTCTCTGAACAAAAATTTTTCTCTTTTCCATATATTCCTAGATTCTCTGAAAAGTTAAAAAAGGTTGTTGGAAATTATAATTTAAAATTAATTAATAAAAACTTTTACACTACAAAATTTTTTTATTCGAAACTTAAAAATAATATAGATAAATTTAAATGCTCTAATATTATATATAAATTGAAATGCAATTGTGGGAGTTGTTACATCGGGCAGTCTAAGCAATATTTACAAAAAAGACTTAATAGTCATAAATACGCCAGAAATGAAAAAACAGCTTTACAATTGCATTTACAACAAACTAAACACAATATTGATTATAATGAAGTTGAAATATTAGACCATCAACCTATATTAAAAAAACGTTTGTTAAGTGAGTCTATTCATATACTAAAAGAAAATAATGTTTTAAACTCCAGAGAAAATATTAATCATCTCAAAGAAAGTTATTTAGGATTACTTCAATAACCCTATTTTTGGGTTATTTATTTTTAATTTAATTGTGTTTTTTTTTTTTTTTTATGCTAAGTTAAAATATAAAAAAATTTTAATTGATAACTATGAAGATTCTCCTTTTTTCTTTTTCTTTTTGGTGATTTTGATATATAAATTAAATATTCAAAATTTATATGAATTTACCATAAAATTATCAAAATAACATAGATTAGAATAAATTTATTTTTGATTTAATGCTATAATAATTTCTAGTTATAATCTATTTTTCTTGTTTATATTTGTAAAGTGGACGTATTGCACAGTTGCATGTCCAATACTGAAATTTGCACACGTATTTTATTAAAATTATAAGTTTTATTATTAAAGTTATCTTTATTCATCGTAAATTATTATAATGCTGTTTTATAAATTACAAAAAAGAAAAAGTAAGAAATATTATGGAGAATTTTTTTATAATCCAAACTCAGGATGCAATTTATATTAATATTGGATTTTAAGGTTATAATAACCACATGTAAATTTGACTTTGTAAGTATTTATAATTTTTATTTTAAGATTTCTGATACATGTAAATGTATAAAATATTATTGTGATTTCTGTTCTCTGTTTTTTTAGTAAAATTGTTTTTATTGTTATCGATAATATGACACACTGATGAAGATGTATAATCGAAAAAAATTTTTTAATTGCGCAAAAATTTTTATGTGTAAATAAACTAGATGTTTATAAAATTTTAAAAAAATAATTGTTTTATTTGACCTATAAAACCCCAAGATACATATTTTCAAATAAATAAAAATGGTCATATACATAAACAAAAAAAAATATATATATATATATATTAGCAAATCAATTTACTATTTACATCATAAAGTTGATAAATACTCACGGCACATCATTAATATTTCTGAAACAAGAAAAAAAATTATTATTAACAATTATATCCAATTGTTTATAATAAAACAAACACGAATTTTTAACAATTGAAAAATATTTTATAAATTAAGAAAGCTTAGACCAATTTCACACATACCCGTATTAACCAGTATTTACACCATATAGTTTCTTTTCAGTTTTTTGTAGCAAATGTGGACTTTTTCAGATGTTCAAAGTCGATGCCGCAATGTTATTTCTTTATTTACTGAAATATCCAGTAACCTGCTCCAGTTTGGTTTTGTTGCATCTTCCTCAAATAAACGATCTTGAATGGCGCTTACCCCCATTCAAGCTACAAACTTGTCGCATAAGACCACTTTTATACAGTCGATTAATAAACTACTTTTGGCGTAATTCTGGAATTAATCGACCTTATAAAAAGTAAAATTATTTAGTAATTTTAAATTTACGAAGCAAATAGCACGTGCGTTTTATCAGGGCATTTAAGACGTCGATAAACTCTGTACTTCCCTGCTGCCTCATATTATCAGTCAATTCTATTAAAGAGAATAGATGCGTTGCTGGCAGTCGTACCGGTGGCAACTGCATTAAGTCTCCGAAAACACAAATATTTATATTACCAAAAATTTGTTCACTACTTTTTAATTGCTAAAGGTGCGAATCAATCATGCAGAACATTTCATATGGCACCATTAATATCTCATCAATGAACAAGAACTCAATATCTCGCCACTGTTGCCGCATAACGCGCAGATAATTTCCAGTAAGAATCGACATTTGCACTATTCTTCTGTCTTTTTGGACAGGAAGTTTGAGTGTCGAATGGAACGTTGATCCTCCTACTAAACGTGCCGCCACCCCTGTTAACGCCTGCTTAGTATAGCATCTATTTATTTGATTTTTTAACAAGTTGAACAAAAATGTTTTTCCTATTCCAGCATTCCCTTTTATAAAAAGTCTTAGGCGTTCATCACTGCCGTTCAGTTGTTCCGAAATACTTCGTGTTATAAATGTAAACACTGCGTTCTGCCCCACGTTCATTGCTCGTTGGGCATTGTAGAACTGATCATCAGACATATGTTGTTTTGGTGTCTCTTCATATTCTTCTATATTTTCTTGTTGCGCTTCCCTATCTAATATTTCAAAAGCATGGATCTGGTTGAAAGCATTTTCTAACTGTCTGTCGCGCTCTCTATAAAGCTCCAATCGCGTATTTGTGTCTCTTAAATGAGATTCCCTTGCTAAGAAAGCTTCTCTTGTTGTATCGTAATCAACCACCAGTTCGCTTTCACTTCGATAAGGGACATACTGTAGAAGTAAACTATAGTATGTCCCTTATCGAAGTGAAAGCGAACTGGTGGTTATAGGGTACGTGCACGACAGCAGGTACACTTCTGATCACCATTTTACTATTGTCAATGTGATTAACCGACGTCTTGTCTGCCTTTCTGGCTCATATTGATCAACACTTTCTTCAGAATCTTGTTGTTATTTGGCATAATATGGTTCGAATAACATCGCGAACTCAAGCAGGCACATATTTTCCGGGTGTTGAACAGGACGTTTTCCATACCTGTCGAAAATATTTGCGCAGTAACCTGTAGCATTTCCATTTTCATTAAATTTTAGTACCTTATACCTCTGCTCAGGTTTTCTGGTATTAATAAATATGCACTTTCTCGAACTCTTAAAATTCAACTGGCAAAGCCTATAGGCACATTCACATGCCGAAACTTGCCTTTCTTTTAAGATGCGCATACAAACTTTAAATAGTTTACGTGATACGTCTATCTCCTCACGTTGAATATGACGTATTGGTTGTGCTACACTGGAATCCAGTTTAGTTGGTTCTGATTTAGATACATATTTTGCAATATAGAAAGCTATGGCTTCATTAGAACCACAGGGTTGGATATCCATATTTCCTTACCAAAGCTTTAACACTAGAAAGACAGGAAAATCTACCTACCTACAAAGACGGCGACCGGTCAAATGACTACTAATTTACTAAATATCTTTTTTTATGAGTAATTAATAAATGTCAAGTAAAGAAATAAAAGTAGATGTAATGCACGTTAAGAAAATGTTGAAGTTACTATATAATAATTATACTTTAATATGTTACGAATAAATTATTTTTTAGTAACACAAGAGCATCAGGTAAATACGTAATCTATTTAACTGGTTATTTCTCAACAAACATTGTGACGGCTGTGACAGAAAATTGTGACGGTCGTGACACGTTGAATAAAAGGATACAATAAGAGTATGTTTATTTGCTTTTTGATATTATTAACTAATACTTATAACAATTATTTATCAAATACATCAATAGACTCATTAAATTTATAATAAATGCGGTCACCCTTAGTCATTATTGTTGGTGATGGTAATTTTTTGTTAATTTGGTAAAACGTCACGTTTTATATGTAATTGTCAAAGACTTTTAATAGTTTGCCACGCTCATCACTTATTCTTAAGTAAGTTATTGTGATTTCACCTTATTTATTGTCTTTTTGGAATTTTTTTGTAATTTTTTTTTAATATTTTGAAAATTAACCAACCTTTTTCAAATTTTTTTTTGGTTTATGAAAATTGATGTTAAACAGTCTGTTAATTTTATATTTTAGTATTCATTTTCGTAAAATATTTTTTTGACTATCTGGTATCGATTACCGCGGACTGACCCATATTCAGATATTCTAGATAATTTAAATTGCCAGTTAGGGTGATTTAAACATTACAAAACAAATTTATTATTTAACATTAATAATAATAAAATGTTATATCCTTTCAATACATGTAATTAAATACAAACTATTTTATTTGTAGCCGGACACCTTAATCGAATACGACGGCCCCGAGTTATTATTTACAGAAGATCCGAAACATAGGACAACAATGGTTATAAATATTAAGACTTTCTGGTTAATTGTAATTACAAATTATTAATTAATTTTAACAGTCAAATACCTACTTTATTTTAATATTTTCCCAAATTATTACTATAATTATTATTATTAGCTGATAGTTTGATTAAGTGTCGGTTTGTGTGTAACACCTATTTTGTTTTTGTCGGCAAATGACAAAAGGCGGTGTTTGTTTTTGATGATATGATTATTTAATTGTTTGGTCACATTGTTGCCACAAATGAATAAATCTGGCATATCCCCTCCCCCATCGCAAAAAGCTATCTACGCCACTGAGATACTTTATTATATAATGAGTAATCAACTTAAAATATTTATATGGAATCATTTTACAAAACAAAATGATTTTAAAGCTAAATGTGATTAAGAGGATGCCACAGCAAATTTGATTCGCCATGTAAGAAGCAATCTTCTGAAATTAATTCTGATGATGCCAACACAAATAAACCTAATGAAAATAATATTTGTGAAAGTACCTATCCCTCTAGAAACTAAAAGTAAGCAATGTAGTATCACCACGTTTTTTTAATAAACCCATATCTATAAGCAGGGTCTACCTTTGCGATCCTGCCGCCAAGGGGGAAATTTTTTGGCCCCCGCCCCCAATTTTATTAAGAATTTAATTGAAACAAAAGTTGTTTTATTTAATTGAGATATATTCAAGCGAAGTTAACTCTGTTTATTGCGTATGTTTTAATTAAGGAGCATGACGTAAATACGCGCAACCCCTGAATTTTTCCGCAGAACCCACTTTGGGAAATGCTTTAATCAATTATTAAAATTATAATTTATTCAATAAAAATTTAAAATAAATAATTATTACATTTATTAATATTTTTTATTTATTTATATTAATGTTTAAAAATTTGCTTTTCGCGCCTTCTTATCGGAAAAGTCTTTAATTAGAGTTGTATAATCAAGGTTTTCTGCACTATTGCTCTCAATAGAGAAAGAAGTTAAAGCGGTCAGTCTTGCTTGGGACATTGTCGATATCAAGTATGTTTTTATTAATTTGAGCTTAGAGAAACTACCTTCTCTACTTGCTACACTCACTGATATAGTAAGTAATATGTGTAGTGATCAGAGCTGTCAAAAGTACTTAGTCAAGGTACTTCAAGTACAAGTACCAAGTATTTAGTGACAGTACTTCAAGTTTCAAGTACATTGCGCAATATTTAAAAGTACTTGAAGTAAAGTACTTCAAGTACCGAAAAGTACTTGAAAATTCAAGTAACTTATTTCAAGTACATTTTAAATTTTAATTGTTAGAACCATTAAAATACAAAAAAAAATGGTAATTTTAAATATTTATATATATATTATAGTCCAGTGTCAAAGCCTTTTTGGGGAAAAAAAATTCTCTGCAGGCTGGCGATAGTAAGAATCTACATGAAGCGGTTTCGAAAGGGGGTGGTTTTTAAGGGTTGAAAATGGGTTTTTGCGATTTTCGGCGAAGTATGAATTCCTATCGAGAAATGGTCTACAGTAAAGTTGTAGATAATAAATAAATCTACAATTTTGTCCGGAATTATAAAGTTAAATATTTCCTGAAATATTAACGTTTTTCGAAAAAAAATGAAATTTTTTCAATCGAAAAATTGATCGTAAAAATTTTCGATTTTTTAACTTTTAGGGGGCTCATTTTTTTCGTCTTAAGTTGTACTTTAAGATAGATAAAAAATTAAAATACCTTTACATTTAAAAATTCTGTGAAAAATTAGAAAAAACAAAAATATAGCGATTTGTAAAAACGCAATTTTATTTTTCAATCACTCTAAAAATTTTGTACTAATCATGAAATTTTTGGGCTAAAATACAAAAATAAAATATATTCAATTTAATAAAAGGATAATTTACGAAAAAAAATGTAATACAGTGTAAATTGATAGGAATAGGAAGCTGTAAATAAGTAATTTTTCGGTAATAAATCGTAAAAGCATCATAAATTGAATTTTTTTTACATTTATTTAAAATTACTTTGTTCTAACAAATAAAAGAAAGTTCCATTACATAGTACTTATATTAATTTAAAAAAAAAATCAATATACTATTATTTTTTTTTAAATAAAGTTTTTTATTATTATGCTAAAAATTTTCATTTAATTAATTACAGCATCCTATTCCTATATATATTTTTTTTTTATATTTTTGTTTTTTTCTAATTTTTCACAGAATTTTTGAATGTAAAGGTATTTTAATTTTTTATCTATCTTAAAGTACAACTCAAGACGAAAAAAATGAGCCCCCTAAAAGTTAAAAAATCGAAAAATTTTATGATAAATTTTATTTATTTATTATTAATAAATTATGTTTTTATTATGTGTTTTTTAAGTATTGAATATTTCAGAATGTATGAAACTGATTTTAATTTCTTATTGTTTCTTAAAAATAAATTTTAAAATATTGTTTTATTTATGTCACTCAATTAAAAATTTTAATTGTTAAAACTATTTTTTATAATAGAAAATTATAAATATGTGGCCTATTAGAACCCATCTATAGATTTATGTTGTGTATTTTGAATTATCCGTATTAGATATTAGAGGGCTAGAGGGGCGCTTGAATAACGACTTTGAAAGCAAATATCTCGTGACTGAAGTGTTAAAATCAAAAGGTTCCAAAAAATGTTTTGTTGCATTTTAGAAAACCTATCTAATAACATTCTGGTCAATGCAATGGGGTAACTAAAAAAATTTGAACACTTCGTCTATCAAAAATTTTTTTTAAATCTCATAATTTCTGTTTTTGGACCATCAATCTACGTCATGTATCCCAATTTTCATCTTAAAAGGTATATAAATTAGAGAATAACAAAAAAAGTTTTAAGGGCGAGGGTGTATACCGAGTCACGATTCTTACCGTCAAATCCCCGGCAACCGCTGCAAACTTAAATAAAACAGACTATAGGTGGTAAGTAAGTATATCGTAAATAATCAACGAATATACCTCTTTGATATCTTTAAAATATTTTTAAAGGCTTTATAAATTTCTTTCCATGTTTTTATAAGTGATAAAATTAATTATTTTGTTTAAAAAAACTTTTCTTATGGAAAATCAGTTTATTAAAGTAAGTACTTGAAAAACGACATGGTGTATTTAAAAATATACTTGAAGTAAAATACTTGAAGTATTTTACTTGCAAAATCAAGTACTAAATTGAAGTATTTTTAAAAAATTACTTCAAGTATCAAGTACATTGCGCAATTTTCAAAAGTACTTGAAGTAAAGTACTTCAAGTACTTTTTGGTACTTGAAGTACTTTTTCAAGTATTTTACTTAAAGTATTGACAGCTCTGGTAGTACTATCCATACATTTGGGTATAACTCTTGGATATTACGCTCTTTTATGAAATTTAATGCTTGGGCAGGAGTTATAACCGTTTTATCCTGAAAATAAGCATGAAAACTTATAAGTTCGTCACAAAGTAAATTTCCGTCAATATCTGATTTTGAGCCAGTTGTGAGGTTTATTTGCAAATCAGCACAGTGTTTGATAAGTTGTTCTTTCAGGGGTAAATTGAATAAATTAATAAATAATAAAAAAAATAATAAAAAATTTACCATTACAGTTAAATCTTTTAACTGTGCGTTTTATGTGCGGTGTCCAAGAAGGTATTAAAAAATAGTGCTTCAAACATTTTTTCCGGGTATTGTATAGGTTCGTCAACAGCCACTTCACTAGGTCGACGCTTTATGTATCTTATTTGCTTTGCTGTTTTCAATTTTGGCTCAATATTTAATTGTCTTGCTAAATCAGTCGCTTGTTTGAAGCCTGTTTTTATGTAATTTTCTAAATAAGAACAACAATTTTTTAACATTTCTGTAAACTTCATTAGATCAATGTTTACTGACTAATTAGATATCTGGCATAATTCTGATGATTCACTGTGAAAAATATGTTCGTCTATTATCTCCATTATTAAACAATAATTTAGCAGTTTTACCATGCTTCCCTTCTAAAGTTTCATTTCTGTAATTATCACAATCCTTAAACAAATTTATACAAACTTGATTAGAGATGTGTGGACGAGCATCACTTTCACCGTTAAATTCTTCTAAAAATAATTTGATATCGTTTAACTCATAATCTTGAGATTGTAAAAATCTTTAAATGTAAAAGTTGAAGTGATAAAGAGAGAAGAGGGCGTATTTTTCGGCAGCGATTGATTGTTTCCCAGTGATAAATTATTTAACTGAACTGCTGACTAAAATTTCGCTATCAATAAGCATGTTCGTCAATATATTTTCCTATAGCTTTAAAGAAAGATAACATTATATGGATGATCTAAGTTGAATGAAAAGAGGTTTAAATTCCTCTTATGAAGCTAGGATTCTCAAGGCTATTTTAGCAATAGTTAAATCGGTGGCCGGACAAAATGTCGCGGACAAAATGGTGCGGACAAAATGTCGCGAGGACAAAATGTCGCGAGGACAAAATGTCGCCGGACAAATTGTCGCGAGGACAAAATGTCGCCGGTCAAAATGTCGCCGGACAAAATGTCGCCGGACGAAATGTCGCCGAACAAAGATTTGTGGAAAAAAACATTGTAAATAGTAATTTTATCAAAGTACATATTATATGGTAACAGTTTGAGTTTTTTATGCAACTTTGTCTTTCAAACAAATACTTACTTTAAACATAAATTAATTTTCTTTTATGAACAAAAATTTTAATAAACCTCAAAATCAAACAACATTAATATTGAGAATGCGGGAAATGTCCCCTAGGTATGTGACAGGATCTCGGTTGTTGTAATCTGTTATTTCGAATAACTTTTTCGAAACTTTTACCATCATACACTCGATAAAACCTAGGTTTTACCAAGAGACACGGTAAATGTTGAAAAATAGAGTACCTAGGTATCAAAAATATGTTAAAAAAATATATAGAAAATCACAAATATTAAATTTTGCTAACAAAATATTGAGGCGAATGGGGATTAATCTAGTATAAAATACGGGGATTCAATCTCCACCTTAGTTAGGGCAATCTATTGGGGCGAAAGGGGATTAATCTAGTATAAAAAACGGGGATTCAATCTCCGCCTTGGTTAGGGCAATCTATTGGGGCGAAAGAAGATTAATCTAGTATAAAAAACGGGGATTCAATCTCTGGTTTGGTTATAGCCTAACAAAGGCGGAGATTGAATTTTCGTATTTTATACTAGAATAATCCCCATTCGCCCCAATATTTTGTTAACAAAATTTAATATTTGTGATTTTCTATACATTTTTTTAACATATTTTTGATATCTACGCTATTTTTCAACATTTACCGTGTAGCTTGGTAAAACCTAGGTTTTACCAAGTGTATGATGGTAAAAGTCCGAAATAAACGATAATCACAGACCAATTCGGACTTTTAACATTAACAGTTGGTAAAACCTAGGTTTTACCGGTAAACCATAGGTTTTACCTCAGTTCGGGCTTTTACAGTAACATATACATATACAAAATGTACTTTAATAAAAGAATTATTTTTCCAGAGATTTTTTCCACAAAATTTTTCCGGTAACATTTTGTTCGGCGACATTTTGTCCGGCGACATTTTGTCCGGCGACATTTTGTCCTCGCGACATTTTGTCCGGCGACATTTTGTCCTCGCGACATTTTGTCCTCGCGACATTTTGTCCGGCGACATTTTGTCTGGCGACATTTTGTCCGCGACATTTTGTCCGGCGACATTTTGTCCTAGAACCGTTAAATCATATATAACGTTAAAATACCTTTCTTTTTACACATTCAGAAGCAATCTCCAAACTTATTTGCATCGTCTCCTTGATTATTGCTGGATCTGTGGGGGAATTATTAATTTGAGTCAAATACTCAACATTTTGAATTTTGCTGTTATCCTTAAAAATTTTAGCATTATAAGCTACCCACATTGGGGTATTCTCAATCTGTAATTTGTGTGGAAAATAAACATGACAAGTTTATTTTTGAACAAGTGCAATATTAGCGGAATAGTCTTCTGAAAAGTTTATTGATTGTTCAGTACTTTGTCAAAATTCAGGACGTCTTTGCTTAGCGTTTCTCAAAATTTGTACGTCATCAGTCTAATAAGATCTTTTTCTGCGCCCAGATTCGTCGCGAACATTTAAAGAAAGATTTTGCTGACTTTCCGATTCACTGTTATTCAAAGTATTTAAATATTCTTCTAGAGGAATATCCTGATACATAATGGCTACGGTGTTATGCAAAGTGTTTTTTTCCAGAACTTGTTTCAACAAATCTATCAAAGTTATCTCATGCCACTCCACTAGATAATGACGAAGTCGGAAGTATCCCCGAAGGGCACAATTGCTTCTTACCTGTGCATGAATAAGCTGCAGTTGTTTCGAGCTCTAATATTACGAAATTTAATTATGTCATTGGAGTTTCGAGCTTCTGATTCGAACATTTGGATTAACACCTCACGCATATCTCCCCATAGCGGTGATTTTACGATCCACGTGTTCCCAAAGGTTTTAGCGCGGCCTTTCAACAAGCTAGCAATTTTGGTACATACCTCGTAATCAGTTAGGTTCCACTGTTCTTTGGCTCGATCGACATGTTCGCATCAATCTCGGATCGGTACATCACCATCCGGATCAAACGATGCAATATCAATATCATTAAGCCTAGGTCATTGTGAAGGAGTCATAGATTTAGCTAGTTCGCTAGCAATAAGCTCGTTATTCGCTTTTAAATTGTCTTGTTGTTGGCAAGTCAAATTTGCCAAAATGCTGGCCAGTGACGACAACACTTGATTGGAATCGACACTAGTTGCATAACTACCAGATGGACCGGGGGGCGGGCCCTGATCAATCCTGCTTCTGAGGTCGGAGCATGTAGGGTCATCCACAGGTATGGGCGGCACTGCTGCTTCTCGCGATCGTTAGAAATATTTTTTCTTTCCATGGCGACAGAAAAATAAACACACGTCACTTAAATACACTTAAATAAGCCTTTAATTAAACACACAAAACTATTAAAACACAGAACATAAGACACTGGTACAAATATGTAATAACTGTTATACAAACGATGGATGACGCAATTTACAGTTCAGGCGTGTAACTTGCACACTTAAAGACGCGGTGGCATCGGCTGACGAACTAACTAGCTGATTGCCGTTTTTCCAACAGCACACTCGCTTCCCTCTCCAGCCGATTCCCACTTGGCCACGTCTCCTGATCTGTCGATAGTCGATTGGCGCTAACTCCTGATTCGTGTAGAATATTCAGCGCCAATTTAATTCGGACAATTCCTACACGCCGACATACATAACAGAGAGATCTCATGTATTTGGCAAAAAAAAATATTCAGTGTAAATTCTTGGGTACAGCAAATTATATTGAAAAAAAAGCTGCTGACGGAATGTACAAAGGGCATGTTGAACTTATAGCTGTTCAACTGAACAAAATATATTTTATTACTGGTTACAGATCTCCTGGCGCGAACATAAGTACATTTTTGAACGCTGTTGACGAGATGAGAAGTAAATTTACTGAAGAATATCCTAAACTTCTAATGGACGACTTCAATGTTAACTTGTCTATTTTAGATGATTCTGCGTCTTTCAAACGTCAGCTAAAGTTAGCTTGAAATGAGGTATCTGCAAGTTGCTTTGAAAAGTGAGGTATGCACCACACATATGGCGACTCAAATTGATATCATATGTACAGACACCAATAAGTATAAGTTATTTTTCGGACTACAAGCCAATTTTTATGGAACTCGAAAGCAAAAGAGGTTTGTTATATTCCATTTAACAATTTTATAAATAATAACTTTCAAAATATTAATTCTATAACAACTAACTTTGTAGCTGTTCTGAAAACCCAAGAAATTGTAGAAACATTGACTGAAAATATAACAAAATTAACAAAATGTAATTTATGTAACAAATGTAAATATACAAACAAAGAAAATAATAATCCTAAAGGATCCACCAGTTCACTATCAAATATGGTGAGTAAATACTGATATTCTTTAATATTTAAATATATTTAATAAAATAAACAATAAAGGAATGAGTTCATATGTAATATAATAAACTAGCCATAGGACCCGGTGTTACCCGGGGATATTAAATTAAACTATATTTAACAGGGTGACCAGTATTTCTCTGGAACAAATTTCATTGACTTTTCCCGGTTTTCAAGGAGAATTTTTACCGTTTTTCCCTGTTTTTTATTTAAAAATTTTTGATAAAAAACCTAAAAAAAACCTAAAAAAAGTCACTCTTTAAATATTTGCAAGAATTTGTGTGATTTTGCATTTTTATAAAAATTCCCTGACTTTTCCCTGTATAGCAAAATTCCCTGACTTTTCCCGGTTTTCCAGAAACTGGCCACCCTGTTTAACATACAATCATTTTATACTTACAATTAGTATTTTTTTTAGTTAAATTATTTCTATATTCGAAAATACTATTTTCTAGGTTTTAGTAATAACTTGAAAGACAATCGGTGACAGAAGTAGCTAAATTTTAAAATTCATTCATATATGTGCTTTAGAATACTTTAGATTTTACATAGAAGTTGTAAATCTCACAAATTATTGTTAGTCGTTGACTCTTTTTTTGTACAACTAATATTATTATTAGTAATGAATCGAATAAAAAAAACTTTATATTATAATAAAAACAAAGAATTTTAAAAATGCAAAATATATAAAAAAAAATAAAACCAAAAACTAATATATTTAGTCTGCATCGAAAAGCAATCTACATATATCAGACCCTATATAATGCTATCTCACATAGCATTGATTCAATTTAATGCAGTTTTAATACATCTATAAATCTACATGTTACGATATGTAAAAAATGGATGAGGCTATTTGCAAATACAGTATGTGCATGCAATTGGCTATTTGGACATATCACTAACCTAACGTTAACTAACCTACCTTAACTTAACAACCTAACTTAATTTGGTACATATACAGTATGAGCAAATACCAATACAAATTACATACTGTAAGTGCAAATAACCACTTTTGTAAAAAAATATAATTATGCATTGTCAGCGTTAACCCTTTCACTGCGCAATACGCTTGTGAGATTTCGTGATCGTTGTGTGCACGTATTTCGATGATTGCAAGTTTATTCGTGAGAAACAGTTAACAGTTTTCGGTCCCGTGTATATTCAGTTTATTCTATAATAAAAATGTGTATAACCTGTGTATAACGTTACTCAAAAGTAAGTAAACACAGGGCAAATAGTCGTGTTAAGCATATGGGACACATTTTAATTTTACGAATATATACGGTTTGAACAGCGAAAGGGTTAAGGTCCTCTCAAACCAGAGCGTTACAGGTAGCGATAGTGCTACTGTGATATTTATTAACTTAAGAGATATTTCGATACTGCAGCAATATAATTAAATGACCACCCTGTACCGTAAACCGTCTACAAAAATATTCATATAAAAGTTGATAGATTTGGTGAAATTGTATTCAAAAATTGATTATAAAATGGTCAGAAAGAAACATAAAATATGACAGGAAATAAGAAAAGCACTTTATGAATCAATTTTCTCTTTATCTTTTTATTTAAAGTAAATTTATTTATCAACCATATTGTTTAAGTCAGGGACTTACACCTGAATTTATTCATGGTATATGTTCACGTTCGCTGACTTAAAAATAACCATTATTTATTTAGAAAATTTGGTACTAAAGGACAAAAAACGTATTAGTGTTTTAAATGCTAATGTCTAATATCAAAGTTACCCGATCATATAGTAGGTACTGTCGCCAACCTCTTATACTTAAGCATTTTTTTACTCTGTAATCGGAAAACTTGTTATTGTTTACAATTATTAATAACATGCACACAAACGTGTCAAACTTTCCCATTCTCTATCCATATAGTGTATACGTCAGTGTATTTTAAACGAAATAAAAATTCAGAAGGTGGTAAACAATCATACAATAATGAGATTAGGAGTCGGACAATAATGATGAACAGCCAGTAACAATGTTCCACTGTATTCATAAATTAAAAATATTCCAAATAAGTACTACAAACCTTTAGTTGTAGGAAGATTAGCTTGAGCGCAAACCAAAGGTAAAATTAAATCCAATATCTAATAGGTACATATTGTCTTATACATATTTAAGTAAATGTGATATGTACATTGATGCCTCGCACAACGAACGCTTCGCATAACAAACGCTGCACTGCGCACAACGAACAATCTGTTCGTTCATTACACAACTCACACAACGAACCTCGTTTCACTCAATGAACTGCATCGTATTTCATATTGCCGGCCAAACGCTTATATTACAAATATTTAATCTTAGCTATCCTATACTTCAACTTTGACATTAGTTCGGAAACCAAGTTCATATACATATGAAAGAAAGCCTACAGATGGAAATTATTTTTTTATAATACCTCATGGAATAAATCTTTTAAATATATTGAATAACATTATGCACTTACATGATTTGGAATAACATTTTATGAATATTAGTAGAAATAATTTCATTTTTGTTTTTTCTGCTCATGTATTTCAAAAACTTATAACAATCAATTCCTCTATGTATGTAAATAAATTGATATTTTCAATTCACATTTCTCATAATTTGAATACTTGATATTAATAGTTCTGAAATTGAATACTTTTTTTCAAAAACTGTTTGAGTATAAAATATTACATATTACAAACCTGCAATATATGAGTTTTTGTATTATTTATTAGTTCCATATCTCCTTTATTTAATTAAAAACATTATTCGTACAATTATTCTAGCTTTTTTTCAAAATTATAATATTTAAAAGCATTTCAATTCAATTTACGTTACAATTGACAGCTGATTTTGCAATTTTATTGCAACAATAACATTTATAACCTATTGTATTTTTTTAATAATCGTACGTACAAAAATTTGAACTGTGTTGAAATATATTAACAATTACCTTAGTTAAATCGTTTACATGTTTTTGTATTTGTAGTATTTGAATAGAATATTAGCTACATATTTAAAACTACATAATAGAAAATACCACAAACGCAAGGTTAGTAAATATACAGGTTGTACCATCAGCTTGTCAAAATCAAGAAAGGAGAGAGGGACTACGTCATTTCGGGTGCCCAATCATAACAAATTTGCAAGCCACTTTATTCTATTACATTTGAATGTCACCCGGTGTGACGTAATCTCGCGCGGGTGCTGATTGGTCAAAAGCGATGGTACAACCTGTTTATTTACTAACCTTGCACAAACGTTAGTTTTAATCTGAAACTATTTTGACAGTTTAAATTTTACTAACCTTAATTAATGTCGATTATAACAGTTTAAAATGATTTACAATAGTTTTATATATATTTTATCTTGTATTTCTATATTATAGAATCAAAATAAAAATGGCGACCTGCCAAAAAATTTTCAAATACGAATCAATAAAAATATATGTTTCCATGGTAACAAAATATGAAATTAATTAAATAGACGAATTAAACGGATTTTATGTAAACATCGGGCGTTTATTTATTTATTATGCCCCCGTTAATGGATCTTTTTCAAAAATCAAACACTGGTTTATGGTTGTCAATTAAACGAAGCATTTGATAAAAAATAAATAAATCTAATATCGATTTTCCTTCTAATAGTAATTCATCTCAAAAGTTGGGGTCCCCCTTAAAGGCCCTTTTAAAAAAAGGCAAACATTTGATCTGTACATTGTATCACCCAAAGAAAACAAAAAAAAATAATTAAAAAAATCTGGCGTTTTATTTGAAAAATTGGGGGGCCCTATCTACCCCATTTTTGAACTTATCCAAAAAAGGCCCACTAGTTGTCCTAATAATCACACTTTGAGTCTGTATGCCAAATTTCAACTTTCTGCGATTAGTGGAAATGCTCTAAATCTTGATAGGTGAGTGAGTCAGTCAGTCAGGGCACTTCCTTTTATATAGTAGATAAATAATAAATATAATAAATAATGGTTATATACTAATTTGAGAGCACTGTTTACAAGATATAACTTGGTAATTTTTAAAATTTCAGGTAGAAGTTGGTAATAGTGGTATATTTGTCACAACTGAGCAGTGGTATTCAGCCACGTCCAAAACATCATTTACTAATATGGGAATATCATTATTACTTGCATTGTTCGATATTAATGTGCTTTTAGAAAGTACTTTGAAAGGAGGAAAAAACAGTGGTGGTGAAATTATTCGAAAGCCATTAAATGCGGAAAAACTTAAAATTCTAGAGGGTATAAATATCTATCAATTTGTATATAGACCTTGTTTGCGCCACTCGGCCCGAATGACAAAATGTCCGGGCCGTGGTCCTAAACGGTTTTTTATTCAATTTCAAATTCGTGGACTGTATGTTTTGGGTAGTTGGAGAAACGTCCAGCCGTCCCTCATGGGGTAACAAAATATAAAAAGAATTGTACTCACCGCTTCTGGCTCCGTCCTCGCCGTTAGGGAATTACCCAGATGGTTTAATATAGGGTGATAGGATAACTAGGACCAGGGATTTTACCTGCCCGGGGGGGGGGGGGCTCCGCTAAATGATTTCTTTCCGTATCCCGCTAGCGGACGTACTCCGGATTCTCCTCCAACACTGTTTGTCTTTTTATATTTGTCTTACAACGTTTTCGTGCCCTTATGAAACAATATCCATATAACAATACCCGGCACAATGTTCCGAAAAAATAATAATTTTATATCCCCCCCCCCCCCCCGTCACATAATATTTTTTTTATTCATTACACAAACTCGCAAATATCTCGTTTCCCATGCGAGATAGGGGGTTGTTTTTCCCCCCTAAAACCCCCACTCCCCTAGTATTTTTTTCACCAGATCGAATTAAACTAATTGCAACCCTCCATACGCGACAGGGGATGAAATATTGAAATTTAATATTATTCTCCGCGCCGAAACCCCTGGACCTAGAAACGTGAAATTACAGGTGTGTTTTTCTTTTATTACGTGCGCACTTCAAAAGGATTTTTCGGAATTCAACCCCTATGGAAGTAAAAGGGATGTAAATGTTTGTTTGGGAATTTTTTTTCGTTGGATTTACTTGAAACTTAAATTCTACAATTCAAATAATGAAACATGTATTTCAGCATTTCCTAAAATTCAATCCCTGAGGGGTTGCAAGGGGATTTTACATTTTTTTAAATGTTGATATAATTATCTACATAACTACATATATTAAGGATATGTTTAAGTTATACTTGTACATATAATTATTTTGATAAGAATTAAACAATTATTAATTTCTAGTTTTTTATTGAAGTTCAATCACAATATTGTTCATTAAACATTTAAGTATAAGGTATAAAATATGTTTATCATTAAAGTAAATTCAATATAATATTAGTTACATAGTAGTTTTTATTACATAGGTACGTATGTTATTTTTTTTATAAAAAGTGGTCTGTTTAGACTTTTTCTTCGGACGCCCTTTAAATTTTATTTTTGTTTTAAATTTTATATTTTTAGATAAATCATTGGATTGATTTAAAAGTTCATTATTGCACGATATTTGTTTTTCTTCAGTGTTCAATTGGTTCTCATTTTCAGTTGATCTAATTGTAAGTTGCTTACTTTCAGGTTCGATTGATCCAAGCTGACTACTTTCAGGTTCAACTGATTTATGCTGATTTTTCTCACGTTCAAAAAGATATATTCCATTTCTTGCATTTCTTTCGATTATTTTTAATTCTTCTATATACTTGTTGAAGGTTTGGGTTTCGTAATTTGATAAAATATCTGCAATATTTTTTGTTGTATCCAGTGCTATATTGAATTTTTCCCGATCCGATAATATTTTGTTGGGACAATCATCAATATCATTATATTCATCATTAATATCCACATTTACATCATCAATACTCATATTAGTACTTTGAGATACTATGTATCGTGTGTGGAAACATGTTATTGAAAACAAATCTATATTATTACATTTTCTTAGCATTAAAATGTGTCGACATGGTAAGGTAAACGCACCAGTAATGGACAAGGAACCAGTAATAGACAAAAAATAAAGAAATCATCTAGAATAAGGACATGAACCAGTTTTTTTTTATATTGGCAACACTGTGACATAGACTATAGACATCAAGCTTTCAAAGTTTAACGTTTTATTCAATTCGGTCTCTTAGATAGACAAGATGGCGTGAGTGTAAAGTGATTATGTGATTTTAAATTGATATTAGCGGCTTTTCTTAAGGAAATTGTTAGTGCGGTGAGTAGAACTTTTTATCTGTAAACTGGTATTGCTTTATTTTAATCAGAATGTGTTTAGTTTGTTGGGTTAACCATAAAATTAAGACAACAACGCACATTGTTGTTACTCTAGAGAAGTTATGTTTGTTGATATTTTATTGATGTTTATAACTGGTGCGCTGTAATTGAATATTTCCAATAATGGACAAATGTCGAAACTTAATATTACTTTTATGTATTCAGATTTTTAACTTATTTTACTCTAATTATTATTCTTTACTATAAGCTAGTTGTAAATTATAAAAATGCTGATGTGTACCAGTAATGGACGTATGTGTCCATTATTGGGTATTTTATAGGAATCCAGTTATGGACATTGCACTATGGGCCAGGATACCCTGTTCTGTGGCCAAAAGTCGAGGAGTTATCCGATTTAATTAACATTCATTTTATAAGGGTTTTTTGGGACGCTGATTTCAATTTTTTTATAAAAATTCAAAAATTGAAAATGGCGGATCCAATATGGCGACCAATATACTTTAAATGTTATCCGATTTTAATGAAATTAATTTTATAAGGGTCTTTTGGATCACTGATTTCAAATTTTATACAAAAATTTAAAAATTCAAAATGGTGGATCCAATATGGCGACCAATACATTATATATTTTCAAAGTTATCCAATTTAAATAAAAATTATTTTAGAAGGGTTTTTTTAGACACTATTTTTAAATCTTTTATAAAAATTTTTAAATTCAAAATGGCGGATCCAATATGGCGACTAATATATTTAAAAAATTATCCGATTTAAATAAAATTCATTTTATAAGGGTTCATTGGGACATTGATTTCAAAGGCCATAGGGAGATAAGGATGCTTATGCGATAAGGAATGCGTATGCGAATACGAATATTAGCTGTCGATATTTGCGAATGCGAATGCGAATATTGGCTGGTCGATATTCGCGAATGCGAATATTGACTTTTTGAAAAAAAAAGCTTAAAAAAAGGTTTTCTGATTAAAAAACAATGTTCTTATTTGTTAATACATCATTTTATATTCGCAACTTTACCTGCGAATACGAATGTTTAAAAATTTGCTAATGCGAATGCGAATATTCGTTACATCACTATTAATTATTATCAAATTCATGAACATATATGCCCAGTATTATCAACTTTAACTAAAATGCTCCTTTAACTAACTGTCATATTATCAACAGATCTAAACATAATACATTTAATTAAATAGATTTTAATTTATCTGCAGTATTTCTTCACAACTTATATTATGTCTATTATTCATTGAGAGCTTAAATATTGATTTAAATCATGTTTGTAATACACCAAATTTACTTTAAAGGAGCATTTAGTGCTAAAGGGGCTTTAAATTGGTTTTAGGAACATCTTTTAAATTGCATCTCGACTGGAATAACATTATATCCTCCTCTTTCATTGCTCCCATTGAAAGATTTTTCAGGGCAACAACAAAGTTCAAATCATTTTGTCGCATAACAGTCGTTAGGTCATAATAATTAATATCGAAAATGATCTGATGCAAACAATTTGCTATAAGCCGGATCATTTACAATTGGCTGAAAATCTTGATCAGGATATTTTTTATTCCATTTAGTCTTCTGGTCCCTCAAGTAGTGCTGTGCTTTATAATATATAGGTTTATCTAGTACTGGAGGCAGCTGTCTAGGATCTCCAACGAAAATAATATAAATACCACCAAAAGGTTCATTGACACCAGTAATTTGCTGAGGCCTTGTATCGATTTATTATAACCGATTTCGACCAATTATTGAAAACTCGTCCATAATTAATAACTTCACATCACGCATTTCAGCTCTCAATGTTGTGACAATGCTAGAACTCAAATTTGGAGGAGCATTGAAAATGCCATCAATAGGCAAGTGAAAAAGACTATGGAGCGTAGACCCACCAATCAAGAATGCTGCTTTTCCTGAAGGAGCAGCTAAAATAACTTTGGCTGTATTAATATCTTCACAAGGTATTTTCTTATTATAATAGTATGAAATCACGTTATAGATAATATTAATCAAAAATGATTTTCCCGTACCAGCTTGACCACAGAAGATCAAACGTATCAATTTACCGATTTTATGAGCATGCAAGCAACGCATTAGCACTTGAAGCTGTTGATCATTTGCTTTCAAAAGTCAACTTCATGCATTACTTTTGGGACAGTTATTTTATGACCTTGTCGTTGGAATTAATGCAACCATTATCTGGATCACCAAAAATATCAATTAGTTCACTTTAATCTGACTTTATTTTACCGGAATTGGAGTCATCGTTCTCTTCTTCATTAACGGTGTTTTCTGCATCTTTTAAAATATCTTCCAAATTATTTTCATACATAGCATAGATAGATCAATGACGATTTTTACGAATCAATCCTTTTTTAATTTCATTAATGTTTTGGATTTCATTAATTTCATCTCTGAAAGGATAGTAGAGAAGCATCTGCTCACGGTAGTAATTCGTTGGATCTTGGAATTTATTATAATGGCGTGTACGCAAAATTTTTCGCTTTGCGCGTGTTTTAAATTTGTTTTTACAATTACCATCAGACACAGATGCATTACTGTAATCATCTTTATCCTCGACAATTATTAAGTTTTTATAATCGTTAAAAGCGGTAGCAAAGTCTACCAAACATATTGTCTCATATTGCTTACTGCGCATACAATATTTTTCAATGATGTTTGGATAATAAACATCTGTAGTGTCAGCTGTCAGTTTTTTTTATGATCTTTATTTCGCTTTAATACACGACATCGTTCATTTTGTGGATAAGTCGGTACTTGTATTGCTGTTCAACTAGATTTGAATAAAGGTAAGTGAAGTACAAGGCAAGCAGCTTCTTGCGCAGCAAGAACTCGTGTATTCATTAGCATTTTTTTTTACTTTTTCAAGATTGCTAAAATCTTCTCGTGCAAATTGTTGAATTAATTCGCGAAATACTTTGGCCATTTCTTTTTTAACCTTAAATAAGAAACACAAGCGTATGAAGATCCGTAGTAGACTTAAGTATTATTTTTCTGTGTTATAGGAATTAATCATTATTTCATTGCTTTCGCGTTTTAAGAACACGCGAGTGTTTTTTTATAGGATATTGGCAGCAATAATATACACTTCTATCGACATTTTCAACTCACTAAGTATTTCATTGAATGTAATTTTTCTAGGTGTTTTTTTCTGAGGCAGAGATCGAAGACGAAGTAGTACAAATAATTGGAAACATAGCGAATGAAGAAATTGATTGTGAAATTGTCGATCAATTTGTGATTCAATAAATCGTGAAAATTCTTTTTATTACACATATTTTTCTAATGTCCTCATAAAATATAAAAATATTAAACAATCCAACAGTACCAATGATCTATATTGTTCGCAGTTAGTAGATTATTTATTAACGTAATGAATTCCATATTATCCGTTATGGTTTGCATCGCAAATAAAAAAATTTGGGCTTCTCCGAGATTCCAATAGTTCTATAGAAAATTGGCACAAAATGATTAAACACAATGTCCTTAAAAAAAGTAAAGTCAAAGTTCACAGATTTATTCAACAACAAGAAGAATTATTGGAAGAGGGAATTCATAAACGATCGTATAACGTATTAACAGAAAGAGAAAAAGGAAATAAAAAAATGAAACGGACTGATAGAGATGATGAAACATCTGAGGAATTGTGGCAAAGAGGTTCAAAAACATGCAATGAAAGAAAAAACAGACATTTTTTTCCTAACAAAAATAATTTAAATGAATGTTCTTCTAATAGTTCCCTTTGTAATGAGACCACGTTGGACGAGGAACTCGGAGGTGCATTGTCGTTTTCCCGTCTTAATAAATATCCTCCAAATTTTTGCAATTCAAAGAAACCAATCAGGGATTTCTTAGTTGATGAAGTAGACTTTACATCTTTGTAGAAAAATCAATGGATTACTGACAATATTATAAATGCGTTTGCATCAGACCAAACGGATACAGCACAAGCAAAAGGTGCAAGTATAATCTTTGTAGAAACATCTTTGACAAGTGCTATATTAAAAGGAGTTATTAGTAAAGGTTTTAAAAACTGGTTATCAGATAATCATTTATATGTTTATGATTACTGGATACTACTCCTGCATATTAATGGTACACACTGGACAATGATGTTGATAGATTTCAAACAAAATACGATAGTGTATCTTGATTCGTTTCATCAACTTCCGGAAACTCAGCTACTAAACAAAATTTTATCATTTATTGATATTTTTTCTAATAAAAATGCTAGCAATGTCAAAAAGGATAAGAATTCAATAAAATAAAAAAATTGAAATATTTATTCTCCTACAGATTTTACTCTGCAAAAAGATAGCCATAACTGTGGAGTCTACGTTTGTATTTGGATATATATAATTTGCCAATCATTAGAGTAACATTTATGCATGACGAAACCACATATGCCAGGCCAAGTATATGTAAAATGCTTCTAGACTCAAATGCTGATGAGAATATTGGAAAAGTAAGTCATGATAGTGTCAGAAGAAAAATTTTTGAAAGCATTAGGAAAAAAAGATTTACGGAACACAGAACATGAAATTAAAATATCTCAAACGTGTCCCAAAAAATAAAGTAGTACACTTGAGTACTGTGCAAGTCTATTAAAAAATAAATAAGATCTTGTAAGCCAGTGTGATTTACTATTAGTAACATCGAACACATAACGGCACAGTTAGTGTATGAAAGAATTAAAACACTATCATATCCATTAAGGTAAGAGTTGAGCGGCGAACAGTTTTTCATCATTTAAATACCTACTTAAAAAACGTTTGAGCAAATTGTATCTATGTTTCACCATCCTACCACCTTTTAAAGTCTTAAAAGACTTAGACCTGTGATAGTTTTTCATAAATTTTTCTTTTGCTCCCTGGTGGCCACACATGGAATTAACAGATGTGAAACTGTTGCAAAAAAATCTATACCATCATACTATTCTTCTAATGAGTTTAGTACAAATTCGATATTTTTTTAGTTATGCCACTCTTGTTCCGAGTTGATGATATGTGCTATATCAATACGTATAATGCACTTGGGAATATCATATACAACATCTTGCATATTTTTGATACAATCATCTTCATTTTGAGCTAAACTGATATTATTAAATGCTAGAGATACCGCATTCAACAATGCCATTGCATAATGTGTAACTTCCTTCTGTGGGACATGGTGCCCATTGCGCATCCACTCTTTCAACCAATAAGTTAAAATATTCGCGTCGTCTTTTTCTGAAATCATTTGACATACTGGCAAAATCTTACTTCCGTAAAATGGTACTACTGCTTGATAGAGAAAAATGGAACTAAAGGAACCATCAGGTTTTATTAATTTTCGAATTAGTGATCCAGTTGCATCAATTGATAGCTTATTTTAAAATGTTGATATTTAATACAAATACAGTTGTTCGGGACTCCAATATAATTTATTTACTTTATCGATAGCAAAAAAAGTTAATGGGTTGATGATGTCAAAGAAGAAGTTAAAACGCAAGTGATCGAAGGATTTCTGCCTAATGCATATTATTGTCAAGTTTTTTCGAATCATCTCAAAGTTGATTTACAACATCTTCCTATGTCGAAATTAATTTGGATTCGGGCAGATCCCTGCATCAGATACATTCGTTGAAGGCGTAGTCAACAAACTCAAAAACGTTGATTATGATATAGAACTAGGAAAGATGCGAGTGGACAGATTTTTGGAAGAACATATCCCTATCAAACATGGGTAAATGCTGCTAGCAGATGCTAAACGACATGGTGAAACCCTCGAGAATGTTGAAAAACCGAGGACCGAAGAACTTTTGAATATGAGAACGAAAATGAATGATTCAGACAAATGGATTCATAAAAAAAGTTTTTCAGGATACTTCAGATAGGGTTTGTGACAGTAACACTGCTGATGATTCAACAGTACAAAGAAAAGATCGCGTATTCGAAGAAAACCAATACGAAGAGCGTAGCTGTACTGTCGAAAAAAAATGTCCACTTTGTCCAGCTTTTTGTCAACGCTCTTCCAGCATGTTCCGTATCATTACCAGACACTAGCGAAAGTTATGGAAAGAAGAGGTTGTACTTCGCTGGTCATGAATCTACAACTGCAAAAACGATTGTTGCTTCGAGGTTTGAAGAAAATCGAAAGCGAATTGGGAAAGAGTTCAAAAAAGCAAAAGAGCAGGGCCAGCAAATACTTGAACAATGATGCTCACATGTTTGATATAATAAACTTAATAAAAAAAAATTACCGCATTCCAGTGATGAATAATGGTTTGTATGGAAATTGAATAACAAACAGCAGAACTCGAACCATATGAGTTAAAAACACATACGCTTTCGACTCAATCTTGCAAGTATTGATACTTGCATTTGTGAAAAACCAGCAACTACGAGAAACTTTTGAAACTGGTCAAAATTCTTTCATACAACTAGCACTATATGTGATTAAAAACGGGTTAAAGGGACGATATGCATACAATGAACGCATGAAAGTACTTCCTAAATATTTGAAACACAAGAAAGATCGATTGACACACTTTATAACTGTTCGATTTTGGATTGTACCATAGGAATAGGCACTACACATTTCTTGTAATTACATACAATCAGGGCCGACAACAGGGCTATGCAGGCGATGCAAGAAATCGGGGCCCGGGCTGAATGTATTATGTACAAAAATACGTACATAATTAATAATAATTGAAAAGTATTTGAATCATATTTAACAATAGTTTTTTTATCATGCACACTGCCCTGGGCCCCCCGAAACTTCCCGTTACTTCGGGGCCCGGTTGGGATCTCGGCGACCCTGCATACAGTTTTAATTGTTATTCGACACTTTATTCTGCTGAGTTCATCTGAAGCTTGCAAAACATGTAATATTTTTTTTAAGTAAGACTGAGGAGCAGCTGATTTCTGGAATCCTGGCTATTGTGATTCAATTAAAATTTGATCTCTTCAATGTGCAAAAAATAATGTTTTTTGATTTTTGTTTAGTTTTTAATGTTTAATTTTTGTTTTCTTACATTGGTTACAGTAATTATAAGGTTCACTTGTTTATTCACTTAACATTTGTAAGTAAGAATAAAGAAATACAGTTTTGATAAAGTTTACTTTATTATTCATGTTTAATTCAGTAAAACATATATTTTTTACATAAAAATGCATCCATTAATCCTTTTGTTACATTTTACGGAGAAACTTAACCAGCTAACATGCAAAATAAGAATGTTCGTCACTAAAAATGTGTAGTGTCAAGAAGCCCCAACAAAGGTGCTATTTGAACACCACTTTATTGTATTTGTGTGTGTAATACACATTTTCAATGTTTTATGATAGTTGTGTAATCCGAACGGTGAGGTCAGTATGATGAACATGTTTTTATTGCCCTAACTTTATTTTTTCACTTTGTATCTCGAAAAATGTGTGAAAAACGTGTCCAAGTAACCCTATTTTACGGTACCTGATAATAATAATCATAGAGACACACATAATATATTTTCTATGTTAACAAATAAAACAAAACTTATAGACATTGAAATAATAAAGAGATCAACATCTAGAAGAGAAGTTGATCATTCCTTGACGGTGGTTGTATATCGAGAGATATACAAATATGTCGTATCTAAAGTCAAAGTGGTGATTTGACCCACGTTATCCATCCACCAATCAGAGGTGGATACGCTCAGTAGATAGATACACTCAGCACTCTGCTATACGACCATCCACTACGCGACCGCTCCGTGTTATAATGTGCCGACAGGTCTAACCAACGTCCATAGGTGGGCAAAGTTAATCGAAAAGTTAACTTCGTTAATCGTTGATCCATTAAACCGTTAAAATTCCGAAAATGTAACGAAATTTAAGTTAACCGAAAATTTGAAAATTTAACGAAAGTTAAAGTTAATCGTTAAAAAGTTAATCGTCCAAAAGGTTTGAAGACCTTTTTTTTAGCTATTTCGACAACTTTCTTATGTACTTTTCATCAAACGGAAGTTAACAAAAGCGTTAACATTTTTTTGAGTTAACTCTTAAGTTAATCCGTTAACGATTTTGTTAACTTCGTTAATTAACGATTAATGGATTAACGAGTTAATGCCCACCTATGCCAACGTCCTTCCACCATCCCCACCGTAATACCACCGTGACTGCTATATTTCTGCGAGTTTAAATCCACCAATCCACGTTAAACTCAGCGTAGTGATGGGTGCCCCTCTATCCATCGTATAGTGGAATTTTTGAAATACCGATGCCGTCGTATAGCAGAATGTTGAGTGTAAGCATGTTGCTGATGCATCCGTGTTGTTGGTCAGGGCTGTCATGACAGTGCTAGACGCCACGTGTAACTGGTGTATAAACAGGGGTGTCCACGCACAACTGTGCAAGCGAACAATTTCGCATCAGCACAGTTTTTATGTTGAAATATACCTTCTATAAAAGTCTTAAATTTTTTTATTGTTTACAATTTTTGTTTTGTGCATTTTCGGTTAGGAGGTCACGTTTCGCCAAAAATCGCGAAAACCGATTTCAACCCCTAAAAGCACCCCCATCTCACTTTATCTCGTGTTTAATTTTAGTTTTTTTCTCTTTATTACAACCTTAACTAAATTTTCTGGCTGGTCCTTGCCTGTTATTAATTAATTTATTTTTAGCCTTCAAAATTCGTTCTCGCATAATTTAGAAAATTTTTATAGGTGTGACCCAATTATTTCGGGTACATTTTTTGTGGCTCGTACGAAAGGGGCTTCGATGGAGACCTTAACCCTGAGTTTTTGCAACTGCCCTTTCCGCCGACATCTTTGATTAATTTTTTTATTTTCAATCGCTCATAACTCGCGTTCTAATTATCCGACAGCAATAAATCTGGGCTCGTTGCACTCGTCAGACCTTACTCTTTAATTAAGTTTGCATTAAATTAAACTCTCCGATGTCCTGTAAAAAAAGTTATCAGCGTCCAAAGTTGGAAGAACTTTCCCAAAAGTCATTTCGCCCGCTTTCTCCGCGTGTACCTCTTTTCCAGTGGATCTGACCCCTCGACAGTTTGCTATTTGAAATAGACTCAATTTCCAGAATTTAAAAAAAATCAACCAACCGGGATAATTTTTTTTAAATTCTGGAAGTTGCTAATACTCGCGTAGCGCGCTCTGGCGCATTCGCGGTTCGCGCTGTATTTATCGCTTTTGCGACTAATAAAACAATAATGAATTAATAACAACCACATATTTATTTATACTACGCTAAGGACACGCGTTTTACTTAAATTTAAGGTATTATAGATGCATTTTAAATGTATTTAGGTTAAATAAACTGCCTTGGCAGGCACGAGACTTTTTTATACATCATGACACCGAAGTATTAATATGTGATTACTTTTATAATTTAATATTTGATTTTAAAATTTTTTACTTACAAAATGATTTTCAGTGAATGAAATTGATACATTCTATTTAATATTGACATTAAATATTAAACGAAATCAATTAAGATTAGTGATTATTGTATTAACAAGTATTTATTTTGCTAGATTTCAATTTTGACACTTCTAATAATAAATGCTAAAATTTTCATAGATAACTTGATTTTTTGTATTATTCGAATCATTTTTAAATTAAAACCATTAAAACTAAAATTTTTATTTTTTTGGGTTAATTCATAAGATACAAAAAAAAAGAATAGAACATAAATTATAGAAAATAATATTCTCTACAACTTGTATCTCAAACATTTTTTTCTAATACCTACCGTTTAAAAAATAAATGGAAAAAATATTTTTTTAAAGAAAATCGATTATTTCCTAAAAACAAATTTTGGGGGGGGGGGGAATGAATAGAACATAAATTATAGATAAAAGACCCTTCTACAACTTTAATCTAAAATATTTTTTTCTACTGCGCACCGTTTCAAAAATAATTCGAAAAGTTCAAGAATTGACACCAGTAAACATCCGTTTCCGGTTTAGTGATGGTTTTCAAAAATAGGAGGTGCACATCTAGAGTATACAAGAACCTTAAGTTTAAAATTTCATGTTCGTAAGTCTTGCAGTTTTGGCTGTAGAGCGTTCACAGACACACACACACACACACACACACACACAGACGTCATTGAGTTAATGGTGGTATATGATTCAGGGACCCTCAAAATATGTAATTCCGTTAAAATCTCGAGTTCGAATTTTTTCGTGATCACTATACTTTATTTATACATTACATTTCATGTATGTATAAAAAAGTAAAAAGGACGACTCGAGCTAGGAAAGTTTTTTTTATTTTTCCCAACATTTTCTCAGCTCCTTTCCACACCACCTTTGAGGTAGACTTGAGGGTGCATTTTAAGGGATAATTAGAACGCAAGTTATGAGCGATTGAAATAAAAAAAAGTTATCAAAGATGGCGGCGGAAGGGGCAGTTTGGAGAGAGCGCAAACTCAGGGTTAAGGTCTCCATTGAAGCCTCTTTCGAACGAGCCACAAAAGAAAATATACACCCGAAATAATTGGGTCAGTTACTAAATGCAGTGGACTAATAGCATATTATAGTTATTGCTAACCGTGTTTCCAGTTCAGAGTTATTGCTCATCAAAGTAAAAAAAAATGTTATTTTTATCTAAAAGTACAATATACAACTTGTACATTGAGCGAATAAAAACCTATCCTATTAATTTGGACATTATATACGAATATGCGTGTAATCTATGCATCCAATGACTTTTGGAAAATTTACAGTATTGGAACAAATTTCTTTTAAAATATCTATCATATATGGAAATCGTATGTACAGAAGGGTGATTCATTTCCGCAAAACATTTATTTTTCAAGGTGCTCAAGCAAAATTTTAATCTACATATAGAAAAAAAAATTCTCACCAAGATTGAGCTCTTAATTCCTATTTTAAGTACTTGCAATTTAAATATGAAGTTTTCCCAATTAAAATGCATGTAAAAAAATTTTTTTTTTTCAAATTTCAAATGCTTAGACACCTTTTATCATATTGGGAACCGGTTTGATGGACCTTACGGGAAATTTCACGCTCTTTAAAATTGCCTTAGTTTTTTTTTTTCTGTAACTCACACTGGTTCGCCAGTAGAAATCATCTAAATACAGTTTTTGGAATAAATTGTTTTTTTTTTTTCGTTTTTTTTTAGCAAACCGCAAAAATTAGGGAGAAAAAAAGAGCTGACTCGTAAAAAATAGTTTTTTTATCAATATTTAATGAATTTACAGCTTTTTTAGGCCTTAAAACGCAAGAAATTGATAAATACTAACTAATAATGCTGCATTATTAGTTAGTATTTAGATGACTCCTACTGGCGAACCAGTGTGAGTTACAGAAAAAAATACTAAGGCAATTTTAAAGCATTAGAAATTTGAAAAAAAAAATTTTTTACATGCATTTTAAATGGGAAAACTTCATATTTAAATTGCAAGTACTTAAAATAGGAATTAAGAGCTCAATCTTGGTGAGAATTTTTTTTTCTATTTGTAGATTAAAATTTTGCTTGAGCACCTTGAAAAATAAATGTTTTGCGGAAATAAATCACCCTAATGTACAGCGGTAAAAGTAGGTATGTTATCACTCATGAACTGACAATTGCTTTTTGCATAGTATTTTAATACAAATAAAACTTGTAACTTTGGTGAAACATCAGTTACATGGATATCATTTTTAAGATTTTTAGCAATCATTTCTGTGTTCAACTTTCTGTTTTTTTTCAAATGGTACCTTTTTCTAAATTTATTTTTATTGAAAAATTCATATGAGTTTAATCAATCATGAATAATCTGCAAAGAAATAAATTTCGAATTCCCTGGATCTCCTCAGCTGCAAACACATCATCTACTACCATATAATATAATATCATTAATCTGAAAGAATCGTAGGAACATAATTACTAAAAATTTATTTATTTATTGCTAGAAAATATTCAAAACATGAAATTATTCTAAATAATGGTTGCTATCGATACAATACAAACTTGGTAATCATAAAGCGGTATTCAATAATGAATAAATTTGTATAGGGGTATCGATTATAAATTTAATAAAAATATCTAATATATTTAAATACATAAAATACATTTATTCAAATAATACAATTCATTCGAAAATCGGTATTATAATTAATAAAACAATGTACGTATTTGATATTAAAGCTAATAAATTGTAAACACGTAAACTACATACTAGAAATAATAACAATAATATGCTGTTAAATAGCTAATTATTATTGCTTACTTTAATTTCAATCCATGACAAGTACTGCGCAACGTCTGTATATAGAGCGTACTCGTTCAAGTCGCAGCTATTACTGTTCGGGTCCAAGAGTGAGAGAGAGATAATACCTCTGATAAAGTATCTTCCACCTACCCACATGAAGAGACCACCACCGGAGTCTCCTGTACAAGGGCCTTTACCATCTTTACTTCCTGTAATCAAATGTTAAATGTTATCAAATATGATTTCACTAGAGATACTTTGGTAGGTAGGCTTTTGTTTCTCAATATGAAATATGTAAACAAACATTAACTAACTATCGGCATTTGTTTACAAAACACTACTTGATAACACATTTATGCACATTTGATCCAATTTGTTAACGAATATCGTAAAACAAATGATAATACTGAACGTTTATGCCGGCCACACACGCTACGGTCTACCGGAGAGGTGTACCTGCACAGGTAGACCTGCGCAGGTACACCGCACGTCGGTCGTGTGTTCCGGTGTACCTGTGCGGTCTTCTCTTCTTTTCGCGATGGAATCGATTGAGGACGATGACGCACTGGCATTGGTAGGTCTCGCGTTAATTTTGAAGAAAAAAAGATACAGTTATGACAAATAGTATTTCTACGCACGAAAGATTACACTGGTTTACAAAAAAAAAGTTTATGAATATTTGACGAGACCATTGTATCCTTATGTATTTTAACCTCCTGAATCCGAATCTGAGGTCCGTTGATCTTGGTTAAGTCATTTTTTAGGTCAATTTAAGGTCAAATTTTTAAAAATCGCTAAATGAATCTGGTAAAAGATATAAATAGCTTTTACTGATCGCTGATTCTGAATTTGACGTCCGTTGATCTCTACGAGGTCAGATTCAAGCTCAAAGTGGGAAAAAACGGTCAAAAATTCTGACAAAACAGTACATATAGGTTTTTGGGGTCGCTGAATCAAAATTTGAGGTCCGTAGACCCCTACAATGTCATTAGTTTCAGGATCATTTTAAGGTCAAATTTTAAAAAATTGGTATAAATAAATCTTAAAAAAGTGTTATATGTGGTTTCTTTGGTCGCTGATTCTGAATTTGACGTCCGTTGTCCTCTATGAAGTCAACTTCAAGGTCATTTAAAGGTCAAAGCGGGAAAAATCGCAAAAAAATTCTGATAAAACAGTACATATGGGGTCACTAATCAAAATTTGAGATCTGTAGACTCCTACAATGTCAGTTTCAAGGTCATTTCAATTTCAAATTCTGAAAATTTTTATTTTCGAGCGGATTTTCCACTTTGACCTTGAAATGACCCTGAAATTGACCTTGTAGAGGTCAACAGACGTCAAATTCAGAATCAGCGAACAAAGAAACCTACATATAACACTTTTATCAGATTCATTATAGCGATTTTTTTAACATTTGACCTTAAAATGACCTTGAAACTAATGACATTGTAGGGGTCTACGGACCTCAAATTTTGATTCAGCGACCCCAAAAAGCTATATGTATTGTTTTGTAAGAATTGTTGAGCGTTTTTTCCCCCATTGACCTTGAAATGACAACGGACGTTAAATTCAGAATCAGCGATCAGTAAAAGCCATTTATACCTTTTACCAGATTCATTTAGCGATTTTTAAAAATTTGACCTTGAAATGACCTAAAAAATGACCTAACCAAGGTCAACGGACCTCAGAATCGGATTCAGGAGGTCAAAATACATAAGGATACAATGGTCTCGTCAAATATTCATAAACTTTTTTTTTTTTTGTAAACCAGTGTTATCAATTACTTTGAGATTCCTCGCTACCGGCAGATTTTTATATGTACGATGACCTAAAAAAAATGATTTTCGATCTTGCACCGGTCACCTGTGCAGGTTAAAAATCTGCACAGGTCTATTCCCACACACGCTCCGGCCTACCTGCGCAGGTCTACCTGTGCAGGCAGACCTCTCCGGTAGACCGTAGCGTTTATGGCTTACATTTTACCTATACATATGACATATATTGTTACATCTCCATATCGAAGATACGAGAAGTTTTGTGATCATTTTAAAAAAAGAACAAACAAATTGTTCTCCGATTTCAAAATTTTAACTTGATCTTTCCGTTTCAGGTTAAACTTTGACATATTAAATGTTATTTTGACGTTTACATAACAGAAAAATTTAGAGTTAGATGGAAATTGTCAAAAAATCACTTAAATCCAGCCACAGTTATGTCAAAATTATGGTTAAAAATTTTGTTAAAAGAACGCGAATTTGCCAGCAAAGCCGGTGAGGGTATTTATTAGATTTGTTGTTCCATACATAATTCTCAAATATCTACTTTATTATTCAATCGAAATTTCGGTATTTTTTCAAAAGAACTGTTTTATTGATAATTTAATTTTCCGCTCTTGTTGGTACAGCCTTTATAAGATTAAATAATTTTCTTATTATTTAATCATAGCCTCTTTTATCCAAAATAAATAACTAAATTATTCAATTCAGTCGTTTTTTCACCAATCTCAAAAAAATTATACTAAAATAGATAAAGACGTACTCACCAGCACAAAGTGTTTTATTGTTGACAAAATGTTTAATGTCGCCGCTATACAAGCAATCCAACTGTGACACTATGGGAACACTTAGTTCTCTCGGTGTTGATGTAGTTAGTCGACCAGTTTCATCCTTACCCCATCCAACAACCTAGGAACCATTTCATTTTAACAAAATTTAATTTATATGTATGTCGTATGTAATAAAATTTAAATGCAGTCATTTAGAAACGAAATTAAAAAAATTGTATATTAAAAAGTGTGGGGTATCAAAATGTAGATCTCAATTAATATAATATGATCCAATTTTTTTTCTCAAAAAATGACGCCTGCAAGGGGTTACGAGCAAAAATGAATTCTGCCCCCCCCCCCTCTAACTCGGTAACTACTGGCTCAAAAATCTGAAATAATAAGTAAAAAGTCTTTGATGAAACTACTAACGGCAAATAGTAGTCACCAATATCATCTCAAAATTCGGAGAAATAGGGAGGGGTGTCATGAATTATATTTTTATTATTTTATTTAGGCATGTGGAGAACTAGAATGTAGATCCCAATGACTAGAATATGGCCCTATTTTTTTCTCAAAAATGGCGCCTGCAGGGGGCTCCAAGTAAAATTATTTTATCCCCCACCCTCTAACTGGGTAACCACAGGCTCAAAAATTTTTAAAATAATTTGGCAATGGGGCTTTTGTGTGACTACCAACGACAAATAGAGTAAAGTCGGTATATATGGAACACCATTAATGTTTTCGATAAGAAAACTATGATAATATTATTTAAAATCTGCACTTATCATTTCATTAGACAGAGAATTTAATCTTTTAACGAGATCGAGCAAGTAAAAATAGAATTCTTATATTAAAACAAAAAAATAAAATAAAAACAATCGAAAATCAAACTCTTAAATATGTGCGTGTAATATGGACCACAGTGGTCCATATTACACGCTTGTTATCATAATACAGGATTATCTATATTAGCCAGTTAAAATATTTGTTTTTTAATTAATTTTATTGTTTTTATTTCAAATTTATATGTTGTCAATGTAAATAAAATTACCTGTATATAAAAAATACTTTTTAAAAACAAGCTTTTATTAAAAATGCACTAAAAAGTAAAAAATAAATTTTCAACTATCACAAAAAATTCAGGTTTTTATGACTAAAACCAATAAAAGCGCGGGGCGCTCATGAAGGTAAATGTATAGTTTTTAATTAATTAATTATTTCATTATAGTGAAGTATTATTATAGTTTATCAAAAATTCTACTGTATTTATTTGATTTAATGTGCAAATTTTCCATTGTTACCTTATATCAATTTATATTTCATTTCTTATTCTGCATAAGAATTTTTATTCATACATTTGTCTTTAAAGCGCCCCGCGCTTTTATTGGTTTTAGTCATAAAAACCTGAATTTTTTGTGATAGCTGAAAATTTATTTTTTACTTTTTAGTGCATTTTTAATAAAAGCTTGTTTTTAAAAAGTATTTTTTTATATAATTTTATTTTTAAATTTTTAGTTACTGATTGACTAACTAACTAACATACTAATAGGTAAAGCTCGGCAAACTCTTTCATTTGATACCCATATCAAGATAGTTATAAAGAAAAAGGTAATCCGCCATCTTGGGGCGTCTGCCATATTGTATTTAGAATTACGTCACATAGCTAATCGTATTCTACTCATCAAACCCTTTTATTTGATACCCATATCAAGATGGTTAGAGAGAAATGCAATCCGCCATCTTGGGGCGTCCGCCATATTGGATTTAGAATGACGTCACATAGCTAATCGTATTCTACTCGTCAAACCCTTTCATTTGATACCCATATCAAAATGATTATATAGAAAAAGGTAAATCGCCATCTTGGGGCGTCCGCCATATTGGATTAAGAATGACGTCACATAGCTATTTGTATTCTACTCATCAAACCATTTCATTTGATACCCATATGAAGATGATCATAAAGAAAAAGGTAATCCGCCATCTTGGAACATCCGCCATATTGGATTTAGAACGATATTAGATATACTATATTGCATTGTCACCGGACTCATATATGTATACAAAATTTCAAAGCTCTATCTTAATTAGAACTAGTCGAAATTTTGATTGCAAAATTTGATCTTAACTAACAAACTAACTAACAAACAAGTGAAGTTAAATAAAAGCTTTTAAAAATAGCAGTGGCGTAGCAAAGAGTACGCGGGCAGAACCTCCGTAATAGGAACCTCATTTAGTGGACACCATTATGAAGATTTGTACTAAAAAAAGGATTTTTGTGGAAGCGAATACTTGTAAGGTACTGGATGATAAATATACTTTTCATACTTTTTGCCTCATTACGATTCTAGTTAATTATTATACTTCATAGCCATATAATACCCAATAGTCCATAATACCCGCAACCAGAGTTGGGCAAAATTCATCTGTAAAATTAAAATGACAGATAACAGATAATCTGTATCTGTTATCCGCAACCTACAGATAAAAATAGTTATCTGTATCTGTGGCACTCACAGATACAGATGATTTCTTTTTCATCTGTAGAACTTACAGATGCAGATGATTTATACGTTATTCTATATTTATCTAAGATAAAAAATTAAGGATAAACTTTTGTCTACCTATACTTTAACATAGTAATATAACTTTGATACATTGGGTGGGGGGTGGTGATATTAAATTAATTACAAAGTGATCAGACACGTATTAAGGGGTATTTTAGGCCCGTATTTTTAAAATATCAATTTCACATATACTATATAAAATCCTTGTTTATAATTTAATCATTTTAAAAAAACTTGTACAGATGCGTATTAAGTGCTATTTGAGGCCCGTATTGTTAAAATAACGATTTTACATGTACTATATAGAATTCTTGTTTATAATTTAATCAATTTAAAAAAACTTGTACAAATGCGTATTAAGTGATATTTGAGGCCCGTATTGTAAAAATAACGATTTTACATGTACTATATAGAATTCTTGTTTATAATTTATTCAATTTAAAAAAAATGTACAGATGCGTATTTAGTGATATTTGAGGCTCGTATTGTTAAAATAACAATTTTACATGTACTGTATAGAATTCTTGTTTATAATTTAACCAATTTAAAAAAAACTTGTACAGACGCGTATTAAGTGATATTTGAGGCCCGTATTGTTAAAATAACGATTTTACATGTACTATATAGAATCCTTGTTTATAATTTAATCATTTTAAAAAAACTTGTACAGATGCGTATCAAGTGATATTTGAGGCCCATATTGTTGAAATAACAATTTTACATGTACTATATAGAATTCTTGTTTATAATTTAAACAATTTAAAGAAAATGTACAGATGCGTATTAAGTGATATTTGAGGCCCGTATTGATGAAATAACAATTTTACATATACTATATAAAATTCTTGTTTATTACTTAATCAATTTTAAAAAAATGTACAGATGCGTATTAAGTGATATTTGAGGCCCGTATTGTTGAAATAACAATTTTACATGTACTATATAGAATTCTTGTTTATAATTTAATCAATTTAAAAAAACTTGTACAGATGCGTATTAAGTGATATTTGAGGCCCGTATTGTAAAAATAACGATTTTACATGTACTATATAGAATTCTTGTTTATAATTTATTCAATTTAAAAAAAATGTACAGATGCGTATTTAGTGATATTTGAGGCTCGTATTGTTAAAATAACAATTTTACATGTACTGTATAGAATTCTTGTTTATAATTTAACCAATTAAAAAAAAACTTGTACAGACGCGTATTAAGTGATATTTGAGGCCCGTATTGTTAAAATAACGATTTTACATGTACTATATAGAATCCTTGTTTATAATTTAATCATTTTAAAAAAACTTGTACAGATGCGTATTAAGTGATATTTGAGGCCCGTATTGTTGAAATAACAATTTTACATGTACTATATAGAATTCTTGTTTATAATTTAAACAATTTAAAGAAAATGTACAGATGCGTATTAAGTGATATTTGAGGCCCGTATTGTAAAAATAACGATTTTACATGTACTATATAGAATTCTTGTTTATAATTTATTCAATTTAAAAAAAATGTACAGATGCGTATTTAGTGATATTTGAGGCTCGTATTGTTAAAATAACAATTTTACATGTACTGTATAGAATTCTTGTTTGTAATTTAACCAATTTAAAAAAAAACTTGTACAGACGCGTATTAAGTGATATTTGAGGCCCGTATTGTTAAAATAACGATTTTACATGTACTATATAGAATCCTTGTTTATAATTTAATCATTTTAAAAAAACTTGTACAGATGCGTATTAAGTGATATTTGAGGCCCGTATTGTTGAAATAACAATTTTACATGTACTATATAGAATTCTTGTTTATAATTTAAACAATTTAAAGAAAATGTACAGATGCGTATTAAGTGATATTTGAGGCCCGTATTATTAAAATAACAATTTTACATATACTATATAAAATTCTTGTTTATAACTTAATCAATTTTAAAAAATGTACAGATGCGTATTAAGTGATATTTGAGGCCCGTATGTTGAAATAACAATTTTACATGTAGTATATAGAATTCTTGTTATAATTTCATCAATTAAAAAAAATGTATAGATGCGTATTCAGTGATATTTGAGGCCCGTATTGTTGAAATAACAATTTTACATGTACTATATAAAATTCTTGTTTATAATTTAATCAATTTTAAAAAAATGTACAGATGCGTATTTATTGATATTTGAGGCCCGTATTGTAAAAATAACGATTTTACATGTACTATATAGAATTCTTGTTTATAATTTATTCAATTTAAAAAAAATGTACAGATGCGTATTTAGTGATATTTGAGGCTCGTATTGTTAAAATAACAATTTTACAAGTACTGTGTAGAATTCTTGTTTATAATTTAACCAATTTAAAAAAACTTGTACAGACGCGTATTAAGTGATATTTGAGGCCCGTATTGTTAAAATAACGATTTTACATGTACTATATACAATTCTTGTTTATAATTTAATCAATTTAAAAAACTTGTACAGATGCGTATTAAGTGATATTTGAGGCCCGTATTGTAAAAATAACGATTTTACATGTACTATATAGAATTCTTGTTTATAATTTATTCAATTTAAAAAAAATGTACAGATGCGTATTTAGTGATATTTGAGGCTCGTATTGTTAAAATAACAATTTTACATGTACTGTATAGAATTCTTGTTTATAATTTAACCAATTTAAAAAAAACTTGTACAGACGCGTATTAAGTGATATTTGAGGCCCGTATTGTTAAAATAACGATTTTACATGTACTATATAGAATCCTTGTTTATAATTTAATCATTTTAAAAAAACTTGTACAGATGCGTATTAAGTGATATTTGAGGCCCGTATTGTTGAAATAACAATTTTACATGTACTATATAGAATTCTTGTTTATAATTTAAACAATTTAAAGAAAATGTACAGATGCGTATTAAGTAATATTTGAGGCCCGTATTGATGAAATAACAATTTTACATATACTATATAAAATTCTTGTTTATAACTTAATCAATTTTAAAAAATGTACAGATGCGTATTAAGTGATATTTGAGGCCCGTATTGTTGAAATAACAATTTTACATGTAGTATATAGAATTCTTGTTATAATTTCATCAATTAAAAAAAATGTATAGATGCGTATTCAGTGATATTTGAGGCCCGTATTGTTGAAATAACAATTTTACATGTACTATATAAAATTCTTGTTTATAATTTAATCAATTTTAAAAAAATGTACAGATGCGTATTTATTGATATTTGAGGCCCGTATTGTAAAAATAACGATTTTACATGTACTATATAGAATTCTTCTTTATAATTTATTCAATTTAAAAAAAATGTACAGATGCGTATTTAGTGATATTTGAGGCTCGTATTGTTAAAATAACAATTTTACATGTACTGTATAGAATTCTTGTTTATAATTTAACCAATTTAAAAAAAACTTGTACAGACGCGTATTAAGTGATATTTGAGGCCCGTATTGTTAAAATAACGATTTTACATGTACTATATAGAATCCTTGTTTATAATTTAATCATTTTAAAAAAACTTGTACAGATGCGTATTAAGTGATATTTGAGGCCCGTATTGTTGAAATAACAATTTTACATGTACTATATAGAATTCTTGTTTATAATTTAAACAATTTAAAGAAAATGTACAGATGCGTATTAAGTGATATTTGAGGCCCGTATTGATGAAATAACAATTTTACATATACTATATAAAATTCTTGTTTATAACTTAATCAATTTTAAAAAATGTACAGATGCGTATTAAGTGATATTTGAGGCCCGTATTGTTGAAATAACAATTTTACATGTAGTATATAGAATTCTTGTTATAATTTCATCAATTAAAAAAAATGTATAGATGCGTATTCAGTGATATTTGAGGCCCGTATTGTTGAAATAACAATTTTACATGTACTATATAAAATTCTTGTTTATAATTTAATCAATTTTAAAAAAATGTACAGATGCGTATTTATTGATATTTGAGGCCCGTATTGTAAAAATAACGATTTTACATGTACTATATAGAATTCTTCTTTATAATTTATTCAATTTAAAAAAAATGTACAGATGCGTATTTAGTGATATTTGAGGCTCGTATTGTTAAAATAACAATTTTACAAGTAATGTGTAGAATTCTTGTTTATAATTTAACCAATTTAAAAAAAACTTGTACAGACGCGTATTAAGTGATATTTGAGGCCCGTATTGTTAAAATAACGATTTTACATGTACTATATAGAATTCTTGTTTATAATTTAATCAATTTAAAAAACTTGTACAGATGCGTATTAAGTGATATTTGAGGCCCGTATTGTAAAAATAACGATTTTACATGTACTATATAGAATTCTTGTTTATAATTTATTCAATTTAAAAAAAATGTACAGATGCGTATTTAGTGATATTTGAGGCTCGTATTGTTAAAATAACAATTTTACATGTACTGTATAGAATTCTTGTTTATAATTTAACCAATTTAAAAAAAACTTGTACAGACGCGTATTAAGTGATATTTGAGGCCCGTATTGTTAAAATAACGATTTTACATGTACTATATAGAATCCTTGTTTATAATTTAATCATTTTAAAAAAACTTGTACAGATGCGTATTAAGTGATATTTGAGGCCCGTATTGTTGAAATAACAATTTTACATGTACTATATAGAATTCTTGTTTATAATTTAAACAATTTAAAGAAAATGTACAGATGCGTATTAAGTGATATTTGAGGCCCGTATTGATGAAATAACAATTTTACATATACTATATAAAATTCTTGTTTATAACTTAATCAATTTTAAAAAATGTACAGATGCGTATTAAGTGATATTTGAGGCCCGTATTGTTGAAATAACAATTTTACATGTAGTATATAGAATTCTTGTTATAATTTCATCAATTAAAAAAAATGTACAGATGCGTATTCAGTGATATTTGAGGCCCGTATTGTTGAAATAACAATTTTACATGTACTATATAAAATTCTTGTTTATAATTTAATCAATTTTAAAAAAATGTACAGATGCGTATTTAGTGATATTTGAGGCCCGTATTGTAAAAATAACGATTTTACATGTACTATATAGAATTCTTCTTTATAATTTATTCAATTTAAAAAAAATGTACAGATGCGTATTTAGTGATATTTGAGGCTCGTATTGTTAAAATAACAATTTTACATGTACTGTGTAGAATTCTTGTTTATAATTTAACCAATTTAAAAAAAACTTGTACAGACGCGTATTAAGTGATATTTGAGGCCCGTATTGTTAAAATAACGATTTTACATGTACTATATAGAATCCTTGTTTATAATTTAATCATTTTAAAAAAACTTGTACAGATGCGTATTAAGTGATATTTGAGGCCCGTATTGTAAAAATAACGATTTTACATGTACTATATAGAATTCTTCTTTATAATTTATTCAATTTTAAAAAATGTACAGATGCGTATTAAGTGATATTTGAGGCCCGTATTGTTGAAATAACAATTTTACATATACTATATAAAATTCTTGTTTATAACTTAATCAATTTTAAAAAAATGTACAGATGCGTATTAAGTGATATTTGAGGCCCGTATTGTTGAAATAACAATTTTACATGTACTATATAAAATTCTTGTTTATAATTTAATCAATTTTAAAAAAATGTACAGATGCGTATTTAGTGATATTTGAGGCCCGTATTGTTGAAATAACAATTTTACATATACTATATAAAATTCTTGTTTATAACTTAATCAATTTTAAAAAAATGTACAGATGCGTATTAAGTGATATTTGAGGCCCGTATTGTTAAAATAACAATTTTACATGTACTATATAAAATCCTTGTTTATAATTTAATCAATTTTAAAAAAATGTACAGATGCGTATTTAGTGATATTTGAGGCCCGTATTGTAAAAATAACGATTTTACATGTACTATATAGAATTCTTCTTTATAATTTATTCAATTTAAAAAAAATGTACAGATGCGTATTTAGTGATATTTGAGGCTCGTATTGTTAAAATAACAATTTTACAAGTACTGTGTAGAATTCTTGTTTATAATTTAACCAATTTAAAAAAAACTTGTACAGACGCGTATTAAGTGATATTTGAGGCCCGTATTGTTAAAATAACGATTTTACATGTACTATATAGAATTCTTGTTTATAATTTAATCAATTTAAAAAACTTGTACAGATGCGTATTAAGTGATATTTGAGGCCCGTATTGTAAAAATAACGATTTTACATGTACTATATAGAATTCTTGTTTATAATTTATTCAATTTAAAAAAAATGTACAGATGCGTATTTAGTGATATTTGAGGCTCGTATTGTTAAAATAACAATTTTACATGTACTGTATAGAATTCTTGTTTATAATTTAACCAATTTAAAAAAAACTTGTACAGACGCGTATTAAGTGATATTTGAGGCCCGTATTGTTAAAATAACGATTTTACATGTACTATATAGAATCCTTGTTTATAATTTAATCATTTTAAAAAAACTTGTACAGATGCGTATTAAGTGATATTTGAGGCCCGTATTGTTGAAATAACAATTTTACATGTACTATATAGAATTCTTGTTTATAATTTAAACAATTTAAAGAAAATGTACAGATGCGTATTAAGTGATATTTGAGGCCCGTATTGATGAAATAACAATTTTACATGTACTATATAAAATTCTTGTTTATAATTTAATCAATTTTAAAAAAATGTACAGATGCGTATTTAGTGATATTTGAGGCCCGTATTGTAAAAATAACGATTTTACATGTACTATATAGAATTCTTCTTTATAATTTATTCAATTTAAAAAAAATGTACAGATGCGTATTTAGTGATATTTGAGGCTCGTATTGTTAAAATAACAATTTTACATGTACTGTGTAGAATTCTTGTTTATAATTTAACCAATTTAAAAAAAACTTGTACAGACGCGTATTAAGTGATATTTGAGGCCCGTATTGTTAAAATAACGATTTTACATGTACTATATAGAATCCTTGTTTATAATTTAATCATTTTAAAAAAACTTGTACAGATGCGTATTAAGTGATATTTGAGGCCCGTATTGTAAAAATAACGATTTTACATGTACTATATAGAATTCTTCTTTATAATTTAATCAATTTAAAAAAATTGTACAGATGCGTATTTAGCGATATTTGAGGCCCGTATTGTTGAAATAACAATTTTACATGTACTATATAAAATTCTTGTTTATAATTTAATCAATTTTAAAAAAATGTACAGATGCGTATTTAGTGATATTTGAGGCCCGTATTGTAAAAATAACGATTTTACATGTACTATATAGAATTCTTCTTTATAATTTATTCAATTTAAAAAAAATGTACAGATGCGTATTTAGTGATATTTGAGGCTCGTATTGTTAAAATAACAATTTTACATGTACTGTGTAGAATTCTTGTTTATAATTTAACCAATTTAAAAAAAACTTGTACAGACGCGTATTAAGTGATATTTGAGGCCCGTATTGTTAAAATAACGATTTTACATGTACTATATAGAATCCTTGTTTATAATTTAATCATTTTAAAAAAACTTGTACAGATGCGTATTAAGTGATATTTGAGGCCCGTATTGTAAAAATAACGATTTTACATGTACTATATAGAATTCTTCTTTATAATTTATTCAATTTTAAAAAATGTACAGATGCGTATTAAGTGATATTTGAGGCCCGTATTGTTGAAATAACAATTTTACATATACTATATAAAATTCTTGTTTATAACTTAATCAATTTTAAAAAAATGTACAGATGCGTATTAAGTGATATTTGAGGCCCGTATTGTTGAAATAACAATTTTACATGTACTATATAAAATTCTTGTTTATAATTTAATCAATTTTAAAACAATGTACAGATGCGTATTTAGTGATATTTGAGGCCCGTATTGTTGAAATAACAATTTTACATATACTATATAAAATTCTTGTTTATAACTTAATCAATTTTAAAAAAATGTACAGATGCGTATTAAGTGATATTTGAGGCCCGTATTGTTGAAATAACAATTTTACATGTACTATATAAAATCCTTGTTTATAATTTAATCAATTTTAAAAAAATGTACAGATGCGTATTTAGTGATATTTGAGGCCCGTATTGTAAAAATAACGATTTTACATGTACTATACAGAATTCTTCTTTATAATTTATTCAATTTTAAAAAATGTACAGATGCGTATTAAGTGATATTTGAGGCCCGTATTGTTGAAATAACAATTTTACATATACTATATAAAATTCTTGTTTATAACTTAATCAATTTTAAAAAAATGTACAGATGCGTATTAAGTGATATTTGAGGCCCGTATTGTTGAAATAACAATTTTACATGTAGTATATAGAATTCTTGTTATAATTTCATCAATTAAAAAAAATGTATAGATGCGTATTCAGTGATATTTGAGGCCCGTATTGTTGAAATAACAATTTTACATGTACTATATAAAATTCTTGTTTATAATTTAATCAATTTTAAAAAAATGTACAGATGCGTATTTAGTGATATTTGAGGCCCGTATTGTTAAAATAACAATTTTACATGTACTGTATAGAATTCTTGTTTATAATTTAACCAAATTTAAAAAAACTTGTACAGATGCGTATTAAGTGATATTTGAGGCCCATTTTATTAAAATAACGATTTTACATGTACTATATAGAATTCTTGTTTATAATTTTATCAATTTAAAAAAATTGTACAGATGCGTATTTAGTGATATTTGAGGCCCGTATTGTTAAAATAACGATTTTACATGTACTATATGGGATTCTTGTTTATAATTTAATCAATTAAAAAAAAATTTATTTTTTTACAGATGCGTATTAAGTGAAATTTGAGGCCCGTATTGTTAAAATAACGTTTTTGTACTATATAGAATTCTTGTTTATAATTTAATCAATTTAAAAAAAATAACTGGATGTACGAGTCATTGTGTCACCCCTTGGTGCCTGGCATTCAGGGCGGACCGACCACTCCAACTCCCTTCCTTACACCACCACTGATAGAATAGGATATGTGTATTAGATGAGATTTTAGAGAGTCTCTGTCCGAAATTAAATATCAATACAAAGAGTTCTATAAAGTACATGTAAAATTATTATTTTAACAGTACGTGCCTCAAATATCACTAAATACGCATCTGTATATTTTTTTAAATTGGTTAAATTATAAACAATAACTCTATATAGTACATGTAAAATTGTTATTTTAACAATACGGGCCTCAAATATCACTTAATACGCAACTGTACATTTGTTTAAATTTGATTAAATTATAAACAAGAATTCTATCCAGTACATGTAAAATTGTTATTTTAACAATACGGGCCACAAATATCACTAAATACGCATCTGTACATTTTTTTTAATTTATTAAATTATAAACAAGAATTCTATACAGTACATGTAAAATTGTTATTTTTATCAATACGGGCCTCAAATATCACTTAATACGCATCCGTACAAGTTTTTTTTTAAATGGGTAAATTATAACAAGAATTCTATACAGTACATGTAAAATTGTTGTTTTATCAATACGGACCTCAAATATCACTAAATACGCATCTGTACATTTTTTTTAAATTGATTAAATTATAAACAAGAATTCTATAAAGTACATGTAAAATCGTTATATTAACAATACGGGCCTCAAATATCACTTAATAAGCATCTGTACAAGTTTTTTTAAATTGATTAAATTATAAACAAAAATTCTATATAGTACCTGTAAAATCGTTATTTTAACAATACGGGCCTCAAATATCACTTAATACGCCTCTGTACATTTTTTTTAAATTGGTTAAATTATAAACAAGAATTCTATATAGTACATGTAAAATCGTTATTTTAACAATACGGGCTCAAATAACACTTAATACGCATCTGTACAAGTTTTTTTAAATGATTAAATTATAAACAAGGATTTTATATAGTATATGTGAAATCGATATTTTAAAAATACGGGCCTCAAATATCACTTAATACGCATCTGTACATTTTTTTTAATTGATAAAATTATAAACAAGAATTCTATATAGTACATGTAAAATTGTTATTTTAAAAATACGGGCCTCAAATATCACTAAATACGCATCTGCACTTTTTTTTAAATTGATTAAATTATAAACAAGAATTCTATATAGTACATGTAAAATCGTTATTTAAACAATACGGGCCTCAAATTTCAAATAATACGCATCTGTACAAGTTTTTTTAAAATTGGTTAAATTATGAACAAAAATTCTATATAGTACCTGTAAAATCGTTATTAATACGGGCCTCAAATATCACTTAATACGCCTCTGTACATTTTTTTTAAATTGGTTAAATTATAAACAAGAATTCTATATAGTACATGTAAAATCGTTATTTTAACAATACGGGCTCAAATATCACTTAATACGCATCTGTACAAGTTTTTTTAAATGATTAAATTATAAACAAGGATTTTATATAGTATATGTGAAATTGATATTTTAAAAATACGGGCCTCAAATATCACTTAATACGCATCTGTACATTTTTTTGAATTGATAAAATTATAAACAAGAATTCTATATAGTACATGTAAAATCGTTATTTTAACAATACTGGCCTCAAATATCACTTAATACGCATCTGTACATTTTTTTGAATTGATAAAATTATAAACAAGAATTCTATACAGTACATGTAAAATAGTTATTTTAACAATACGGGCCTCAAATATCGCTAAATACGCATCTGTACAATTTTTTTAAATTGATTAAATTATAAACAAGAATTCTATACAGTACATGTAAAATAGTTATTTTAACAATACGGGCCTCAAATATCACGTAATACGCATCTGCACATTTTTTTTAAATTGGTTAAATTATAAACAAGAATTCTATACAGTACATGTAAAATTGTTATTTTAAGAATACGGGCCTCAAATATCACTAAATACGCATCTGTACATTTTTTAAATTGGTTAAATTATAAATAAGAACTCTATATAGTACATGTAAAATTGTTATTTTAACAATACGGGCCTCAAATATCACTAAATACGCATCTGTACTTTTTTTTAAATTGGTTAAATTATAAACAAGAATTCTATATAGTACATGTAAAATTGTTATTTTAACAATACAGACCTCAAATATCACTAAATACGCATCTGTACAATTTTTTTAAATTGATAAAATTATAAACAAGAATTCTATATAGTACATTTAAAATCGTTATTTTAACAATACGGGCCTCAAATTTCAAATAATACGCATCTGTACAAGTTTTTTTTAAATTGGTTAAATTATGAACAAGAATTCTATATAGTACATGTAAAATCGTTATTTTAACAATACGGGCCTCAAATATCACTTAATACGCATCTGTACATTTTTTTTAAATTGAATAATTTATAAACAAGAATTCTATATAGTACATGTAAAATCGTTATTTTAACAATACGGGCCTCAAATATCACTTAATACACATTTGTACATTTTTTTAAATTGATTAAATTATAAACAAGAATTCTATATAGTACATGTAAAATCGAGATTTTAACAATACGGGCCTCAAATTTCAAATAATACGCATCTGTACAAGTTTTTTTAAAATTGGTTAAATTATGAATAAGAATTCTATACAGTACATATAAAATTGTTATTTTTACAATACGGGTCTCAAATATCACTAAATACGCATCTGTACATTTTCTTTAAATTGATTAAATTATAAACAAGAATTCTATATAGTACATGTAAAATCGTTATTTTAACAATACGGGCCTCAAATATCACTTAATACGCATCTGTACAAGTTTTTTTAAAATGATTGAATTATAAACAAGGATTTTATATAGTATATGTGAAATTGATATTTTAAAAATACGGGCCTAAAATACCCCTTAATACGTGTCTGAACACTTTGTAATTAATTTAATATCACCACCCCCCACCCAATGTATCAAAGTTATATTACTATGTTAAAGTATAGGTAGACAAAAGTTTATCCTTAATTTTTTATCTTAGATAAATATAGAATAACGTATAAATCATCTGCATCTGTAAGTTCTACAGATGAAAAAGAAATCATCTGTATCTGTGAGAGCCACAGATACAGATAACTATTTTTATCCGCAGGTTGCAGATAACAGATACAGATTATCTTTTATCCGCAAATTTCTCATCTAGATGAAAAAAGTATCTAGATGATGCCCAACTCTGCCCGCAACCACATGTATTTAAAAAAAATATCACCGAGGCAATAATTATTACGTGAATTAAAAGCACTGTTTATACGGCCAACCCTTGTATCTATATGTTTAAACAGTAATATAATTAATATAAACAATTTAATACAATGAAAATTTAAATTAATTTAACTTAACACAAATAATCAAAAATGACAATTTTCAATAAATTGCCCTCAATGACATACCGGTACTCCAAACACTGCCATGTCAACTGATACAGTTATTTAGAAGTGTAAGCTTAGATATATATTAATTTTGTGTTTATAAAATATAAATGGAGCAACAAAAGGAGGTGTCCATATTACCCGCCTGGTCCATATATATCGACTTTACTAAAGTCAACAAATATATATTTTTTTAATTGTTGTGATGTGTATTCTGAGTACTATATTAAGTTCTATAGTTATCTTGTAAACCGTTGAGCCTACGATAGAATTTGTCGAACCTTTTTTGTTCACTAGGGTTAAATCATTAAATTTTTTCACAGGCCCAATTCTCTATCATCAATATATTTCACACTATCAGTAAAAAGACTAAAGTGTTCTAAATAGTGTAGTGTACAGGATGATTCATTACTGTCGTGCCAAACTTAAACAGTGTATTAAGAAAAATATTTTAAGTCAAAAACTTCTAATAAATATGTGTCCGGAAATTTTTCGTAAGAGAACTACATGCCTCCAAAGATTTTACTAAAACTGAGTTTTTATTTAATATCTAGAGAACCATTTGTGATAAAATTATGACATTTGTTATTCTGTTTAGTAATAACAAGTGTTATCGATTTCTCGTATTAACTAATTATAATTTAGACCAGGGATGTATGGGGGCAGTGGACTTATTGATTTTTATCTAATATTTTTTGTTCTTTAATTTTTTTATATAGTTGGGCACTTCTTTAAGGTAATATGACGCAAAATACACAAAAACATACTTTTCTTATTTGTCATAGGATAAACCGTTTTCGAGAAATATCGATGGAAAAGAAAGCATGCAGAATTTAACTTAATACGGATGCTTCAAGCTACAAAATTCTTGTTTTATGATTACAGATAAAAGTCCATATAAAGAAACCTCCTAATATGAATCCTCTAAGATCTATAACCAATTGTATAACTTTAATTCATACTTTACTAACTTGGCTAAAAGCCGAAACTAAAAATGGCTATTTGTTGATAAGGATGCATTTTTTAGTGTATACTTATGTCAGTGGCGGCGTAAGGTAGATTGGTACCCTGGGCGGTTTTTTTTGCACCCCCCCCTATAAAAAAGTGTTGCCTTTTTTTCGTTCTCAACTCAAAATTAATTTCAGTTTTCTGATTTTTTGCACCCTTCCCTAGAAAAAAGTGCCGCATTTTTTTTGTTCTCAACTCAATATTAATTTCAGTTTTATGTTTTTTTTGCACCTCCTTCTAGAAAAAAAGTGTCCTTTATTTTATTTTAATTTTTTTTGGTCAATTCAATATTTTTATTTTCATTTATGATCTTAATGACATGTTCTACACACTTTCCAGGGTATTTAAAGAATACTTTGTCACCCCTTGGTGCTTGGCACCCGGGGCGGGCCGCCCCCATCGCCCCCCCCCCTTTCGCCGCCACTGACTTATGTTAACTTTTTGTATTTATTTTTATCATAGAACAAAAATATTAATTTATTATTTGTAATTTGAAGTATCCGTATTAACTTAAACTAAACAGAATACCAAATTTAATAATTTTATCACAAAGGGTTCTCTAGATATTAAATAAAAACTCATTTTGAGCAACATCTTTGGAGAGCTGTGGCTCCCTCACGAAAAATTTCTGAACATTGGTTCATTAAAAGAATTTTGCTTAAAATATTTTTCTCAATTTACTGTTTAAGTTTGGCACGCCAGTGCTAAATCAGCCTGTATATTTTACTATAATTTACAATCAAGGGTTTTTTTACGTGAAATAAGTCAGTATTTTAATAATAAACCCAATTAATTAAAAAAATAATTTATATGTATGTATTTAAATTTAAAAGCAGTCATTTAGAAATGAAAGATTTATTTTAAACTTATTCAATTTAAATTTTTTTTATGGTTTAAGAAGAAACCTTTTCAGTCAAAGCTCAATAGCTCGTTAACTATACCGGGTGTCCCAGATAACTTTTCCAGCATGGGGATCTCAGTATTTATATAGATGTATATCTGTATAGAGGTACAGGTTTGGTTAAATCAGTTTATTTGTTATAATATAATCGTTATAAAGTAGTGTAAAAACATGTTCAAATACGCCATAGCCAACTTAGCGGCCCATAAGAAAAACTAAAGTTAGGGCTCATAACTCGGAAACTAAATGTAATATAAAAATTCTAAATACAACAATCAATTCTACACGAAAAATTGCTTTAAGAAACCGCAAACAAAATTACTTATCTGCTTTGAAAAAAAAGTTAGAGCCATTTAAAGAAATTCCGAATTTTCAGTTTTTTGGGTATACCGCCTAAACTACAAAGAATTATGTATATTTTTTGGGGTAATAATACTCGCCCCTTTCTTACAAATAATTCATCTCATTTAACCAGACATGTATCTCTTATAGATACTGAGATCCCCATGCTGGAAAAGTTATCTGGGACACCCGGTATAAGCTTAAACCTTGAAATTTTTACCGAAAATATAAAATAACGCCTTCTAGTAAAATATGTACAATTTTTTTTAAACTATATTTTAGGAGCTAAGGACACTAAGGAGCTAAAGCTAGGCATGTGGCAAATCATACAATAGGCTGGTGCCAGATTTTGATGGCTAAAAAAATTAATAAAAATAATAAGGTCAAATTATACTTATTGAGATCTACGAGTACATTTCGATACACCAAACTTATTTGCTTTAGTGCTCCCTGCAGGCGCCATTTTTGATAAAGAAAAAAATTAGAGTGTCAAATTACATTGGTTTGGTTATATATTTTGACGTGACACATGCCTTGATATAAAAAATATTTTTGTTGTCTAGCTTTAGCTCCTTAGTGTCCTTAGCTCCTAAAAAATAGTTGTTAAAAAAATTGTACATATTTTACTAGAAGGCGTTATTTTATATGTTCGGTAAAAATTTCAAGGTTATAACTTATACCGGGTGTCCCAGATAACTTTTCCAGCATGGGGATCTCAGTATGTATAAGAGATACATGTCTGGTTAAATCAGATGAATTATTTTACTTGAGGGCATCATTTTACATGTTCATTAAAAAGAAGGTTCTAGCTTATATACTTTACGAGCTATTTTGCTTAAAGGACGGACCAATGGACGATAAAATGAGATTAATAGAGTTTCTTTGAAACCCTAAAAAATATCACAGTGACTTGGTTTCACTTCATAATGACATAACATTATGTCATTATGAAGTGAAAGTGAAACTTACAAAACCTTCTTGTCCAACGATAGTACTTATTTTAGAATCCATACTCCAAAGGCAGACAGTCCTGATATTTGGGAAGTGCTCAAAGTCAACAGTTCTTGTAAACACCAGTATAGCGATGTCATCATTCAACTTCCCACCTTTATTAAACCTCTCGTGTACGTAGTAATGATGCACACCGGAAGTGAACACTCCGGTCTCATCCCAATCGTTGATATTGAATTTACCGACCTTTACGACAAGTTCATTTGGTGGTACCCTAACGCCTTTAACGTTTTGTATGCAATGTGCAGCTAAAGTAAAATAAAAACCTAGTATAATAATTTACAATCATTGATTGATTCTAGCGTACCTGTTAACACATGTTTATCAGTAATAAGATTACCACCGCAAGTAAAATTGCTGGAACCATCTCTACTTCTGAACAAACTGCTCAACCAGAGGTATTGGTCTCGATCCGGTTCTAAACCTCCGTGAATTAACGGGATGTAGTTCTTTGGAAGGCCACAGTTATGGAGAAATTTGTTAATTTTATTGGACTTTGTCGGAGGAGCAGTGTCCTTGTTCGAAGTACTGTTTATTATTTCTGTAATTGGAAATAAGTAATTTACAGATTTAAATATTCTTCGTTAAGTATAACGTATCTATGTAGAAAAAAATACACTAAAATGCAAAATTAACGGATCACTAAATTTTTCAAAAATTTTTAGGTGTTTTTAAATAGCTGGATTTTTGCGATAAATGATGAGAGTTTTAAAAAAACCGTTCTAAAGCTTGAACGTTATAGTTTTTGAATCAATTATTGAAAATTTTATTATCCTTCAGGATAACATCCTTTTCTGAGTTGAAACACCAAAAAATTTTTTTTCAAAAAATTATATTAATTTTGAAAGGCTCTACAGGACATGCGAATTTTTTTTGGTCAAACTAAATAAATGATTGTTGTAGGTCGGACTTTTTTCTTCAATTTACTTTTTTTTATTGCTGTACGATTTTTTTTGACCGAGTTATGTGCAATCGAAGTAAAAATCATATGTTTAATTTTAAGCGCTTATAACTAGGGAATGAATAATCATAAAAAAAAACTTAAGATCAGATTTGGAAAGCTGAAAATATTTTCTTTAACGCACTATAGTTATTCATGTGATAAAAAAATATTTTATTAATGTAAAATTCATTTGAAAGTGACCTAAAAAATAACATATTTTTCATTTTTTATAAAACTTGCCATCTTGTGATTCTCCCACAAGATGGCAAGTTTGATGGCTTGGGGTTCAAACAAAACAAAATCTGGGTGATTCGGGGTTTCGCAGATATTTTAGGTATACTTTGAACTAATAAAAAACATATAGACACTTAAATGATCTCGTGATTCCCCCCACAGTTACCTCATGTTTTATGAAAAATATGCTATTTTTTAGCTGTAGAGCCTCTCAAAATTAATATAATTTTTTGAAAAAAATTATTTTTTTGTCGTTTCTTCTTAAAAAAGGAGGTTACCCTGAAAGATAATAAAATTTTCAATAAATGGTTCAAAAACTATAACGTTCAAGTTTTAAAACAGTTTTTTTTAAACTCTTCTACGACCATTTTTCGCGGAAATCCAGCTACATATTTAAAAACACCTAAAATATTTGAAAAATTTATTGATCCATTAATTTTGCATTTTAGTGTATTTATGTATCTATCTTTAACTTTATAATGTACGCTATGTCTTTTTTGTGTAATTTTTTATATACGGTTTTTTGTGGAACGTAAGTACATACCGCATATAAAAAGACTTTAATGTAGGGTAATGTGTTCGGTTGTGGGCATGGTTCGGTTGTGGACACCCCTCCGTATCTTTTTACAGAAAACAGATTTGGTTTTACTGACCAATACGATTTGTAATTTATGGCAGCACGTTATTTTTGTGCCGGATACCGAAGTAAACAGACGCGTCTGATTTTTGGTGTTAACAAATTTAGTTTTCTGTGCTTGAAAATAATCACAAATTTTTTTTAAACATTTTCAAAAGTGCTGTAAATCGAAGTGAATCAATCGAAAAGGTGAGTGCAATGCATATTTATTCAGTAAATTTATTATACTTTGTGATTCGATATCGATTGCAACCCATATGTTGACACCAAACAAAATTTTCACCACTTTTCAAAATAGCTGCCAAATTCGGTTGTGGGCACCGAAATTGGTTCGGTTGTGGACACCCGTATTTTTTTTTAAATGGTGGAATATCGTCGTTGATGTCAACATAGATTATAGCTCTATTTTTGAGGAACGCTATAGGCTATATAAAATTAAAGTCAGATACGTATTAAGGAAAATTTGGGCCCCGTTTTGTAATTATTTTAAATATTCAGAAAAATAAATAAATAACATGATGTATAGAGTTGTATCAAACATTGACTATATAAAATTAAAGTCAAACACGTATTAAGGTAAATTTAAAGCCCTTTTTACTAAAATATTGTAATATCCTGATTAAAAAAAAATTACGATAGTATTATTAGTTGTGTTCTGTGAAACAAAAACTATAACGGAATTAAGTGAGTCGTGTATTAAATAAGATTTAGCCCCTAACAAATAATAGGTCGGTGTATAGGGCAACTGTAAGTGCGAGATAGTCGATTACAGTTGATCGAGCTTACTTACTGTGTATATTAATGGTGTTTATGCATTTTTCGAATTTTTTAGACATGTCCGAGGATAAATAAAAAAAATCGCCCGATAGTGATTTTAATGCGCCCCAAGTCAGCCAAGAAAGCGACACCAGCCAAGCGCGCCAATTTAACTGCAGTCAAACCATCGGCTAAGTGCGCCAAGCCATCTCCGGTCAAGCGCGCCAAGGCAAAGGAGTATCCGCCATCTGACTATGATATGGACTTCTGCATGATTTGTTTGGAGCTCTTGCCACGCAAATTGACCGCCGACAACTCCATCAATTGCAATGAATGCGATCGGCGCGTCCATTTAAAGTGTGCTGATATGCGCGCCAGCTACTTCACATGTGAACATTGTGCTTCAGACGATGAGTAATCCCAATGAAGGCTTCCAATATAAATAAACTATAAATAAATAAATGTTTTCTATATTCGTGGTGGTTTTTCTTCATATTTTTCCATTTTCAGCAGATTTTCCAAGGGTGCCCACAACCGAACCAAAAAAAATTTTTCGCCAAAAATCATCACTTCACAAAAATAAAAAAAATAAAAGACAGTTTGACGGAATCAGTTTAGTTCTTTCATTAGTAGTTAGCTAAGGTCTCTAGCTTACCATAGATACCCACATGTCCGAATAATATGCACTTGGTCAAAAGTTATGAGCCAAAAACAAAAGGGTGCCCACAACCGAACACATTCCCCTACAATATTATACTATATATTTCAACCTTCGGTTTGGGCCAAACCTTCGGCCCAAATTTGGCCGAAGCCGATTATTCAGCCGAAGGTGGTCGAAGCCGAAGCCGAATGTTCGGTCGGACACTAATTATAAGCTATACATAATCCCCGAAAATCGTATCTCAAATCGTCACACACATTAATTTTTTTCTCAACGTTCGAGGAGAAATGGTACAATATTAGTATTAGATATAATAAAAAATTGTCGAGGACAGACTATACTTAATACTAATATTAATCGATATATTTTTTACTTATAACAATTATCAAATGTTATTATAAATTAATCATGAATAATTTTCAAACTAATTAAGTCAATTCAAAATATGTTTAAATGTATTGTTTTTAATTTGTATTCTTATTCGTATAAAACTATACAATATTCCTCATGACACTTTAAAATAAACAAAAATTTTATTAACAGTCAATATTTGTATTAAATATGATAGTAACGTTCATTTTTGCTTCCTGATCCATTGTAGCATTATTCATAACATTTGTTTTTCAAGTCGTAATCGATAGCAATTAGTATTGCGTAATCCCTTGCTTATGTTTTATTGATAACAATTTTGGAAAAAGGGACGTTACGCAATACTCGTCGAAAATAAGAAATAGTGAAATAAAATCTGGTCAGTCGTTAGTACAGAATGCCTAGAGTACCACAATAAAATTTATAATTGTTCAGTGATTGTTAAATCTACCTAATACTGAAAAACCTACTGCGCGCTGTAATTCACGCCCAGGAGAAAGTGAGACTCTGTAGTACGGCCACGAAAATTACTTTTAAGTTTTTAACGCTTTCTAAAGTTTATTAACACTATTTGGTTATTGTGTTCAACGTCTACTTTAGTTAACTAGTAATCCTATAATGTAGATTATTGTTCATATTAAATAGTGTTTAAAGTGTTATTAAACAGTGTTTAAATTGTTATTAAATAGTGTTTGATTGTTATTAAAAAGTGTTCGCCATTAATAGTGTTAAGCCATTGTTAAACCATTGGCATGAGTAATTGTTATAATTAAATTTATTTTATTAACTGTAGAAGTGTACGTTTCTAGTCACCTATAGGTTATTCTGCCTAGCCGATTAAAGGATAAATAGAATATTGAAAGACATTAGAACCCAAACCGTTACACCATCTCTTCTAAATTTTTTTTAAACGTGTCTCTGATTGAAAATATTGGAAATATTTTATTAAAGGAAATAAAAAATCAATTAGTAAATCCTTGTACGTTGCAATATCAGTTGATGAAACTTCTGATGTAAGTCATTATTGTCAGCTTTCAGTAGTTTATAGATATGTTTATAACGACATTTGTTACGAAAGATTTGTAGGTTTTGTTGATATAAGTGCAAATAGAAGCGCTAGTGTAATTTCGGATTTACTTTTTACTAGTTTTGAAGACTTTGGTTACACCAACAAAGTAGTAGCTCAAACTTATGATGGTGCTGCAGTATTAGCGGGGCATTTAAATGGGGTTCAAGCAAAATAAAAGAAAAAAATCCAGAAGATTTTTTTATTCATTGTTACAACTATCGATTAAACTTGGTTTTATCTCAAGCTGTTTCATTCATTAAAGAGTGTAAAATATTTTTAGTAACATTGAATGGAGTTGCTGCATTTTTCAGCTCATCCTTAAAACGCACTAATTTATTAATTTAATAGTAAAAAAACGTTTACCCAATGTAGCTCCAACGCGTTGGAATTATTCGTAGAGATTAATATGTACTCTACAAGATTATTATGAAGATATGTTAGAATTGTTTCAGAATATTTTAGATAATCAGGAAAAATGGGATGATTTAACAATTAGAGAATCATTTGGGTATATACAGATTTTTAAAGATTTCGAATTTATTTTTCTTTTAAAACTATTTTCAGAAGTGTTTCCACATACCGATGTAATATTCGATATTTTACAAAAAAAAAAAAAACAAATAGACATTTCTTTTTGTTCAAAAAAAATTATAGAATTAGAAAATACTTTTAAAGATATAAGAAATACGTTTTTCAACGATTTATATTAATAGAGTATAGGTAAACAATCCGATAACCCTGATAAGAGAAGAATTCCAACAAATGAAAAAGAAAACTATTATAGAAAATTATTTTACGAAATATTAGACTGCTTTATAATGCAGATTAACACTAGATTTAATGATATTAATAATATGATATTCATTCAGTTAGTTGATTCTTCTAAATTTTCCATTTTCAAAAACAAATTTCCTGAAAATGAATTCATTTCTTTAAGAAATTCATATGGCACAAAATTTGATTTTATTCGTTTAAAATCGGAACTAAAAGTATTATACACTTCGACATCGTTACATACATACTACAACAGTATTAGAACTGCATAAACATTTATTCAATACAGAGATTAATGTTGCGATGCCAGAATTATTTAAATTAACTACAATAATTTTAACAATACCCAGTACATCTGCATCTGTTGAAAGAAGTTTTTCAGCTTTAAAGCGAATTAAGTCTTATGTTAGGAACACAATTGGTAAACAAAGATTAACCTTTCTAGCTTTAATGTCAATAGAAAAAGAATTACTTGACGAACTTAAAAAAAGTGATGAGTTTTATAACAATGTAATTAATGAATTCTGTAAAAAATCTAGACGGTTAGAATTTCAATTTAACCTTCATCTCATCCTTGTGTAGAAAACTACACAAATACCGCTCTTTTTTAATTTTTTTCAAAAACCGCTAATTTAAAGCTAATGGGGTTTCGTGACTTTGTTTCTACCATCATTTTAAGAAAATAAAAATGTTTTTCGATAGTAATTACATTCTTCTGTAGCCGTAATTTTAAAAGTTACGTTGTTCTCCCTATGTGTAGATTTCTACACATATGGACTTATAGTGTTATTTAATGAACATTCTAGTTCTTTTAGTTCACTTTTTTCTGGACTGTACTGTGTTATATGACAGTATTAAATCTCAAAGTTATATTTTTCATTATGAAAATTATCTTTTATCTGGTGTAAAGTACAAAAATTGAACTCATGGGGGGGATTGATCCCCTTAATCTCCCCCTATCTACGCCACTGGTATAATTAAATTAGTTGGTAATTTTGTATTACTTTTTTCATTTAACTATATACCGGGTGTCCCAGATAACTTTTCCAGCATAGGGATCTCAGTATCTATAAGAGATACAGGTTTGGTTAAATGAGATGAATTATTTGTAAGAAAAGGGCGAGTATTACTACACAAAAAAATATTAATAATTCTATGTGGTTTAGGCGGTATACCCAAAAAACTGAAAGTTCGGAATTTCTTTAAATGGCTATAACTTTTTTGTCAAAGTAGATAGGTATTTTTTGTAGACGGTTTCTCAAAGCACTTTTTTGTGTAGAATCGATTGGTGTATTTAGATTTTTTATATCACTTTCAGTTTCTGAGTTATGAGCCCTAACTTTAGTTTTTCTTATAGGCCGCTAAGTTGGCTGTGGCATATTTGAACGTGTTTTTTACTCTACTTTACAACGATATGTCACTTGCCATACTTATTTTCTAAAAAAAATTATAATGTATTTTTTTTAAATAGTTCATTGTTTTCAAATAGTCATTTGTTATTTTGATTGTTGTTATTGTGATTTTTGTTTATAATTTTTGTTTTTCATGGCTCACTTAAATGTTTGTAATAAAATACTTAATAAATATCACTGGCATTTAATACATCGACTTATTTTAGAAAATAAGTATGGCAAGTGACATATCGTTGTAAAGTAGAGTAAAAACACGTTCAAATATGCCACAGCCAACTTAGCGGCCCATAAGAAAAACTAAAGTTAGGGCTCATAACTCGGAAACTAAAAGTGATATAAAAAATCTAAATACACCAATTGATTCTACACAAAAAAGTGCTTTGAGAAACCGTCTACAAAAAATAACTATCTACTTTGACAAAAAAGTTATAGCCATTTAAAGAAATTCCGAATTTTCAGTTTTTTGGGTATACCGCATAAACCACATAGAATTATGAATATTTTTCGGTGTAGTAATACTCACCCCTTTCTTACAAATAATTCATCTCATTTAACCAAACCTGTATCTCTTATAGATACTGAGATCCCCATGCTGGAAAAGTTATCTGGGACACCCGGTATAGCCCAGGCAATAGACTCAAAAAAACGGTCAAACTAAGAAAAAATTCCGACCAAGCTGGATTTTAGTGGAGACTTTTATTTTGATGTCCTAAACATACCCTAAAAAGTCCCCTTAATTTGGATGGCGGGTTTTTATTTTTTAGGGGGTAAAGGGGGGCTGATTCTAGTTTTTTGCAAATATCTCAAAAGTTATTAATTTTTCGAGAAAAATGGATTCAAGAAAATTGTAGCTTATAAAATTCTACATAAAAAAGGTATTTATACTTTTTTCGTATAATCAAAACTTTTTAAGTAAACTGTTAACCCAGTCAAGTGTGCAGTGAAAAGTGCCAAAATCCGAACTTTTAGGGGCAAGCAATTTTATGGTTGATTATTATAGATTTTGGGGCGTAGAATTCGAAAAAAATAACCCGAACTAGCGAAAAGTAGTGTAACACCCTTAAAAAAGGGGTTGAAGGGTGAAAACCCCGTTTTCAATATTTTTTTCAATTTTTCTCAAAATTTAAATCGATGACGGGGTGTTTTTATGGTTAATATTTATTGGAGACACTTAGACGAATCGATCGGGACCAAAAATATTGAATTTGACAGAAAAATACTCTTTCTAGAGGGTTTAAAAAAACGTAAAAATGTTTATTTCGAGGAAAAAATTTTAAAATTAAATTTTTTGTTCAAATCAAAATTGGTCTCAAGTTGTTCCTGAAGTTCTAAAGAATACTGATCAACCATCATTTTTTAAAATATTAATATTTTAACCAATGAAAATCGCTTATATTTATGGGTGGGTAACGTATTTTTTTTTTAACAATTTTCATTGATTAAAATATTAATATTTTTAAAAATGATGGTTGATCAGTATTCTTTAGAACTTCAGGAACAATTTGAGACCAATTTTGATTTGAACAAAAAAGTTAATTTTAAAATTTTTTCCTCGAAATAAACATTTTTACGTTTTTTTAAACCCTCTAGAAAGAGTATTTTTCTGTCAAATTCAATATTTTTGGTCCCGATCGATTCGTCTAAGTGTCTCCTATAAATATTAACCATAAAAACACCCCGTCATCGATTTAAATTTTGAGAAAAATTGAAAAAAATATTGAAAACGGGGTTTTCACCCTTCAACCCCTTTTTTAAGGGTGTTACACTACTTTTCGCTAGTTCGGGTTATTTTTTTCGAATTCTACGCCCCAAAATCTATAATAATCAACCATAAAATTGCTTGCCCCTAAAAGTTCGGATTTTGGCACTCTTCACTGCACCCTTGACTGGGTTAACAGTTTACTTAAAAAGTTTTGATTATACGAAAAAAGTATAAACACCTTTTTTATGTAGAATTTTATAAGCTACAATTTTCTTGAAACCATTTTTCTCGAAAAATTTATAACTTTTGAGATATTTGCAAAAAACTAGAATCAGCCCCCCTTTACCCCCTAAAAAATAAAAACCCGCCATCCAAATTAAGGGGACTTTTTAGGGTATGTTTAGGACATCAAAATAAAAGTCTCCACCAAAATCCAGCTTGGTCGAAATTTTTTCTTAGTAAATACCTCTATTTCCTGGGCTAATATACAGTGAAACATGGATAACTGAAATCTCAAGGGACTAGTTAGTTTATCCCACTTAAAGAGATGTCTCATTTATCCAGTTTCCCAAACATATTTCCAGATGTGACGGGACCTCAGTGTGAATTCTAGTTATAGAAGTTTCCCACTTTTCCAAGTCCTACTTAACCAAGTTTAATTTATAGATAAGATCGATATTTATAAATGTATATATTTGCATTTTTTTTGTATATCGAACCCTCCTCGATATATATGAAAATTTTGAAGATATAGCAATTTTAGCAATATATTTCAATTTCATTAAAATTTGTGACATTACGTTTTTTATTGCCATAAATAACATAAAAATCACGTATTTTCAACAGACAATATTGCATTGATATGAACAACAATTAAAATTTAAACTTTTAGTTTTCGTGTGCGGGCGCTTTTTTATTTTCGTTCGTGAATTTCAAAAATTTAGTGAATATTGTGAATTCTTCACCACCAAAAAGATCGAGAAGCGTTCCATATCGCAATCGAAGAAAATTCTACTACAAAAAATAATGTATATGAAACAATTTGTTATTTTTATGTAAAAGCTGCTTGTAAAAAACAACATAATCGTAATGTATTGTGTAAAATGCATCGAAAAAAAAAATTGATTTGAATCTTTTTTTTATTAAAATAAAATTATAAAAGTTCAGTCATTTCAATCCCAAAAAAGTAGTTAACCATTGAAAATACACTGAAATTCCATATGTGTAGAAATCTACACATGAGGGTAGACAACGTAAGTTTTTCTGAGGATGAGATGAAGGTTAAATAAAAATGTGCCATAAGTACCTAGTATTATAAGTATATAAATATATATAATATATGGTATATATTTAAATAATATATCGATTGTTAAATAATTTTTTGGGAAATATTTATGTATTATAATTATGTATTACAGTTTATAATTTTTTTTGTTCAAAATATTTATGTTTATGATAATAAATGTTATGTAATAATTAGTAAAAATGTCACGCCTCGCCACTGTTACCTACCCTATTAAATGAAACAGTCATACTGTTCTTTTATTTATAATTACATCATTTTACTATTAATGGTAATTTACACAATTTTAAATAGTAGTCGAGCCAATGAAGGTCGAAAATGGCCAAAACTTCGGAACCCTAAGAAACAGCACCGATTTTGATACAATTTTTTTAAAAATATTCGTTATACCATACTATTTGAAAACAGAAACATTCTAGTCGTCGGATTTAACCCCTCCCTCCAAATTTTGAAAATTTGTATAAGTTACTGGTTTCATATATAAAAGTCCGATTTTCGACGAAATTTTTTTACCTGTCGGGGTTTTGATGGTCGCCGAATAAGAATACGTTGTCAAAATAAGGATTTTACGGGAATTTTCCCGAAATTTTCAAAAAGGTTTTTTTTAATTTTTGTCTAAATTTATTAAAAATTTTGATAGAAATGTGTATTCGCGGTGTTTCTTTTCACAAATAAAGTTGAATTATACAAAAATTTTCAGGAATTTTTCAGAAATTTCCCAATTTTTCCTCAAAAATTTTGAATTTGTAATAAATAACATTGTACCATTTAAAAAAAATTACCTAGAGGGCTAAAAATTTTAGAAACATTAGTAGTCGAGTCAATGAAGCTCGAAAATGGCCAAAACTTTGGAACCCTCAGAAACAGCACCGATTTTGATTTTTTTTTTTTTTTAATGTTCGTTATACCATACTATTTGAAATCAGAAACATTCTAGTCGTCGGATTTAACCCCTCCCCCCAAATTTTGAAAATTTGTATAATTTACTGGTTTCATATATTAAGTCCGATTTTCGACGAAATTTTTTTACCTGTAGGGGTTTTGAGGGTCGCTGAATAAGAATACGTTGTCAAAATAAAAATTTTCCGGGAATTTTCCCGAAATTTTCCAAAAGTTTTTTTGAATTTTTGTCTAAATTTATTGAAAATTTTGATAGAAATGTGTATTCGCGGTTTTTCTTTTCACAAATAAAGTTGAATTATACAAAAATTTCCCAAATTTTCCTTAAAAAGTTTTGAATTTGTAATAAATAACATTGTACCATTAAAAAAATGAACCTAGAGGGCTAAAAATTTTAGAAACATTAGGTAAATGTATTTTAAATAAGCATTTTTTTTTTTGTCAAAATTGTTTGTTTATTTGCAAAACGGCAAACGTTTATTGTCTTATATGCGGCACGAGCGGATAGTAAATTTCGTAGCCTAACTAGTTGTAAAATGAAAAATAATGCTAGTGACGTGCTCTTAATTTTTTTGCTGCTAAATTAAATTATTTCAAACAATTATGTAAGATTTCATCAAAATTCAGTAAATATTTTTAACAGAGTAAAAGGATCTTGTCGACGAACGTGCCGCTGACGCGCGAAAAATCTGAGGAATATATTGCTATAGAATTGAAAATAATAAACCAAAAGGGCTAAAACTTTCAAAAACATTAGGTAAGTACTGTACATCTCAAATAAGTACAATTTTTTTGGAAAAAATCGTTTGTTTATTTGCAAAAAGGCAAACGTTTATTTTCTATACGCGACACGAGCGGATAGTAAATTTCGTAGGAAAAAGTAGTTGTAAAATGATAAATAATGTTAATGACGTGCTCTTAATTTGTGTACTGCTAAATTAAAGTAATTCGAACAATTATGCAAAATTTTATAAAAAATCAATAAATATTTTTTACAGAGTAAACGATTATAGCTGACGCGCAAAAAATCTAAAGAATAAACTGCTCTAGAGTTGAAAATAATAATCCTAGAGAGCTAAAACTTTCAGAAACGTTAGGTAAATACATCTCAAATAATTACAATTCTTTTGGACAAAATTGTTTGTTTATTTGCAAAACGGCAAACGTTTATTATTTTATTCGCGGCGTGAGCGGATACGAAATTTCGGAGCAAAACTTGCTGTAAAATGATTATTAATGCAAGTAACGTGCTCTAAAATTTACTACTATTAAATAAGGGTATTTCAAACGATTTTGCTAAATTTCATCAATATTCAATTAATTCTAAATATGTATATTAATTTATGAATTTTTGCGTCAAAATGTCAACGATAATTTACCAAGCAAATTATTTAAATAATGGAACGTTTGCCAATGAAAATTAAAAAAAATTTTTTGCTCATTTCCTCAAATAAAATTTATTCAACTTAGTTATAAAAAAAACACACTTTTGCTCAATTATCCTCGAAAAAAACTTTTTTAATATACATTTTTTTTAGCAAAAAAAATAATTTTTTTTGAGTCCGACGCGACGGCTGGAATATTTCTGATTTCAAATAGTATGGTATAACGAACATTTAAAAAAAATCATAAAAATCGGTGCTGTTTCTGAGGGTTCCGAAGTAAAAACCGACTATTTTTTGTAGAATTTTGTGGAATCACTTTACTTTTTCTATACAGTGTATAAAAATGTTTTGAGATAATATTGTCCTTAAAATCACTAATACTTTACCGATATGTGACATGTTAGGCCAAACAATTTTTTCAATCCAAGGTACGTAGTTCGAGATTCTTGTATATACACTGGGAACATTGGCAATACCACAAAGATAACCAAATGAACTTAGTCCAACAACAGTGTACATACAACGGAATTTTGGATGATATATTTGGAGTGGTGATCCATCTGAACCCTAAAACAACATATATGTACATAAATGATACATTCTCCATACGTTGTCTATTACAACTAATATAGAATGGAGTTTGGCATGTGTTCAGAAAGGCACAAAATGTTTTTAGAATTCCTGAATACAAAAATAAGAATTTTGTATAATTATTAATTATATAACTAAAACAGTAGTTTCTTAATTTAAGTATACAAATCAGGGCCGGCAGAACAGATAAATTTCTAGTGTCGACATACTAAAAAAGTGGGGGGGGGAGGGTGAAGTTGGAGTTTTTTTTAAATATGGTTTTTGAAACATTAAAAATTATCAATGATTCTACAAATCAAAATTCAAATTAGCTTTTTATTCATAATATTGGACTCAATTATTTCGAAGTACATTAATTATTCTGCGATAAGGCGAAAACAGTCGTTATTATTTTTATTAACGATGAATTCGTCCATTAGTTATTCAATGTCTAAATTGTCAACTTATTCTGAATAAATGTGGATCAAAGCCATATGATTTAATCGGTCTTGCATCATTGTTGAACAAAGATAATTTTTCATTCGACACAGGAATGAAAAACTTCGGTAATTGTTCAAGACGATAGGTACATCGAATAAAACATACGTATTCGGGTACGATTCCCATGCACCACCCCTCGTTATCACGTAAAAAAAGTCACGATATCCTTCAACTTTTCAATTTTTGTATAACTTCTTGTCGTCAAATCAATGAACATGTCTCTGTCACTAATTAATCTGTCTTTACCAAAATCGTTTTTGTAAAATCTAATAATATTCTCGATTTCTGTTTTTATACTTTGCCCGATTATAAAAATTTTAAAAAATCTGGATGAATCAGTATCGAAACTGTTATTCAGAGATTGAACTACTTTAATTTTTTTCATTGAAGAAATTAAATGCTTACCCAATCTCTGATGGGTAATTCGACACACGCAAATTTTTCGAGTGTCTAGTACGACATACCGAAGCCTAGACTGATGCCGGCTCTATACATAGACTCTAGACTAGTCTAAACTCTAGGTATCTAGCTAAACAAATTCCGATTTTACCCGACAAATTTCATTATTTGGATATGGACTTCCAGCACATATTTGTGATGATACAATCCCATTCCTCAATCTTTTATTATTCTTGTTATTAAACACAGCATTACATTCTTCATTACTATACTTTTGTAAAGTAGCCTTCATCATATTGTCTGCAGGTTGAAAATCGATTATCCTCCAACCAGAATTAATCAAATTCTGACTAGAAAATTCCTGCAATGTTTGAAGACAAGCAGGACGTATATAAGATGTAATTGTTACATCTTTGTCTAAAAGAATTATAGCGATATCGTTATACTTTTGTGAACCTTTGTAATCAGAATGAACAGTTATTTCTTCAACATTTAAATCTTGAGTTTGCACATCTTCAGTAGTTGATTTGATATCTAACTCTCCAAGACGAACCCATTTTGGTTCACCCCTAAAAATAACAAATTATCATAATTATTTATTGAAACACATTTTATGTCTGGTATTATAATTGTAACTATAATTTGCTCTAGCAGTGGCGTAGTTAGGGGGGGGGGAAGGGGTTCAATCCTCCCCCAAGTGTTTTATAAGATGATTATAACATACGAGCATTTTTTGAATAATTAATACATAAGTAAAGAATATAACCAATTTTTGTAATTTACACCACACAAAATATGATTTTCGTAACGAATTAAATACAAATGACAGTTCACTAATTGCTGTAATCAATTGTATAGTCCTTATTGTTATTTATAGCATATTTACATACTATACAGCAGTGGTTTCCAAACTTTATGTAACTGCGCCTCCCTTAAAAAAATGCAATCTTACCCCGCCCCTCTCCTATTATTTTTTTAAATAATAGACACATTTTTAAAAGGTATAAAATGTTAATACAAAAAATAAAAAAAGTATTATATTCTTCACTTCGATTCAACCAAAACTGAACTAAGGGTTCACTGTGAACTTTTTGTTCGAAGTATCGCATACTAAGTTTTTGTATCAGTTTTTCGTTTTTAATAATTGTTAGTCTAAAACAAAACAGCAACGTGCCTTTCAGGAACAGATAATATACCTATTTAAAATAATAATATTTCGTTTATTTATAAGAAAATATAAAACATTTTTTTAAATTTACATTATATATCTTAACTAGCAGAATCCCGCGGCTTCACTCGCGTAAATTTCGAATTTTTATTCATAACCTATAAAAAATCGTAAATATCTCGGATCTTAGTTAAAAATAACAAAAACCCACCCCCTGCCTACCCCCGCCATTAGGTGTTGAATATCGATTTTTTTTTATTGCAGATTATCTTGCCCGACTCCACCATTATACCTTAAGCAGCTATACAGATATACATATCAAAAACACACACCCTGTCTACCTCCGCCATTATGAGCGGAATGTCGAAATTTTAATTTTAATAGAGGACTATTTTGCCCGAATTTACTTTTATAACTAAAGCAGGTATACAGACAAACATATCTAAATCCATCCTCGTCCCCGTCCAATGCTGTTAGGGGTTAAATGTCAAGCTTTAATTTTTTAATTGAATATTAATATGTCCGAATTTACCTTAAAATCATAAACAGTTATGAATATATAAATACATCAAAATTTTACCCCTCCCTCATTCCCATAGGGGTTGAATTTTCGTAAATGCTATTTATCTTGTAGAGTACCTACTTATGTCATGTTTCATTCGGTGAATACGAAAAAAATATCTTACAAATTTTTCCACCCCCCTAACACTTTAGGGGTTAAATTTTGGGAAGTGCTGAAATAACTGTTTCATTATTTGTATTATAGAGTATTTAAAAGTTTCAATTAAATACGAACAAAAAAAAATTATACAAATTTTGACACCCCGTTTTAACCCCGTAGGGGTTGAATTTCGAAAAATCCTTTCTTAGTGGGTGCTTACATCATAAAATGAAGGCACCTACGAAATTTCACGTTTCTAGGTCCAGGGGTTTGGGCTGTACGTTGATATATGAGTGAGTGAGTGAGTGGTTAAGGACAAACTCTTTTATAGATATAGATGTTATGTTATGAAAATTACACTTCTGTTAAATTTTTCGCGCCTCTCTTGTACTAGTCTGCGCTTCACCAAGGAGGCGCGCCTCCCAGTTTGGAAATAGCTGCTATACAGGATGTACCGTAAACATATCGAAAAACTTTCAGAAGTTGTCAAAGACATTAAAACAATCGCTTTTTGTTAGTAAACCATGTCCACAAACGAGCCGTTTTAACAGTCGATCAAAAGAAAGGACCCCACATAAAATCAATGAATTTTACATTTTGGTTGAAATTTTTTGTAACTTGAGGAAATAATAGTTCAAAGTATGATGATCATTAGTTGTAATGGTTGTTGTTGTTGAAGATTGTTGAAGATAAGTTTGGGGATCACTAAGGATTGTGATACATATAACGTTTATCTACTCATATAGCCATATTTGATTGAATTATAAAATTCATAATATCGTCGTATGATTTTGGTTGTGAAAGCAGTTGTTGAAGGTTGGTAATTTCTATTTTTTTCTTTTTTAGATTATCAGTCAGGGTTGTCCTTTGTTTTGCGTACACTGGGCATTCCATGAATAGGTGCTCTAGGTTAGCTATAGAGTAGTTGTCGCAGATGCATAGAGGTGATGGTTTAACATTTATTTTGTACAGATAATAATGAGGCGTACGAGCCTGGTTAAATCTTAACCTGATTAGAGCTGTAATCAATCTTCGGGGCTTATTTTCAAATTGGTACCATGTTTTTGAGGGGATGTTTGGCTGGATTCTTCCATACCACTGTCCCTTAGTGGCTATCGATATTGTATATTCATTTTGCCATGAGTCGTTAGCCTGTTTTTTTATTTGGGCTCTTAAATCTGGGTGCGGTGTAGAAACGTATACAGTTGGTAGAGATTTGACTAGTCGAGCTAATTCGTCTGCTCTCTCGTTTCCTGGTACACGAACATGGCTTTTGCACCATACAAATGCCAACTTTTTCTTAAGCTCTTTGTATTCCATTATCAACTGTAGGATATCCATGATGAGATAATTAGTTTTTGTATTCCTTTCTCTCAGATTCATAAGAACACTTTTTGAATCTGTTACAATTATTACTTGCATTGCGTCCTCCTTTATATGGTCATCCAGTGCTCGTTTGATAGCGTACGCCTCAGCTGAATATATAGAGTGTGAATGTGATATGTTTACTGAAAGGGATTTCCCATTATTGATATTGTAGTATGCAGATCCCACGTGATCTTCCGATCTTGAGCCGTCTGAGTATATAAAGGTTGCGTTTGGCCATTTTTCTGTTACTCTGCAAATTAACAATGTAGGGTCTTCTTCGTTTTCCTTGAACATATCTAAGACAATCGTTGGAGTTGTAATGGTTACAACTTATGAAAATCTATGATTGAGGACACTTCATTATTTTACTTCTTTGTTCCGAGGGAAATAGAAGTATTGTAATACTGTCGAAAAATTGTTTCCGTGATAAGAGCAGATTCTTATTATAGGTACTACCTTCAAAACGTACAGAAAAGTTTATTTTCGCATGGCGGCTGTGCGTGTGTCTGGATTAAAAATTGTTCGTTCACGATAACTACTGCAAATATGCACCGATTTGAATTATTTTTTAGGGAAATGTTTGTCTAAGTGAGTACTAATGACCTATTGATTTTTGTGCTAATCGGATTAGGAGTTGGTGAGTATTACTATCACAAATTATAAGACTTGAAGAATTATTTTTAAAATTTTAAAACTTTTTCAATTTATTTTATTTAAGCAAAAAAAAATTGTTTAAAAAAATTATAATAATTCTTTAAATTTTATTAGACCAAAATAAACATTTTTTTATATTTTATACTTTTTCCTTAAACCTGATGGTTTGTGAGTAAAAAAATATTGAAAGTTCAAAATCTCGAATTATTTTGTTAGATATCTTGGAAAGGTTTAAGTTGTACAAAAAAGTTTTCAATGAAAGATACGTGTTTTTCACGTAAAATAAAATTACTTGATAAAAACTATAGGTTCCTATTTAAAAAAATGATGTTGACCTTCATATCACCCTGAAAACACCACCTACAAAAATTTCATCCAAGTATGTCTATGTCCCCCTCCAAACCGTGTAACTTTTATCTGAACAGTTTTTTGATAACATTTCATCATAAAAAGTTAATAGAGATGTGCACTTAAAATGGGACATCCTGTATAATCTTCCTGGTTAGATTAGTCAGGTATGGTTTTCCATACCGTTTATTTATGTTTATTATACTAAAGGATCAACATTTTGAAAATTTTGCAATGGATAATATTAGAATTAGCTAAACAAATATTTTTTAATAACTTTTAATTTTATAAAAAAAGTACCTAACAAAAAAACTAAAAAAATATCACCAAATGTTCTAAAAATATAATTTGTGTTCACTAACTAGTTCAAAACACTTTTTATTATTTTCAAATTTTTCTCAAAAAGTTGAACTTTTAGGATAGGAGATAAAAATAAATACAAACATAAAATCATGTACCATCAGCCTCACAAAAACCGTCTGCCACACGAAAGGTCAAATTCGCTTACAACAAATTTAACTATTAAAACAAGCATCATCGGTTATCTTTTTCTGGGGCGGAGCTTATGTAGTTACATGATTTTAAATAAAAAAAAATACACATTAATTAATTTTATATCAAGTTTAACATATTTAACCCTTTCATTGCTCGTAAAATTAAAATGTGTCCCATACGCTGAACACGACTATTTGCGCTGTGTTTACGTATAAGTCAACTACTTTCGAGTCACGTTGTCACACGTTACATTAGTATACTATATCTACTTATTTGTGTTGATTGCGTATAAATATGGTAACAAAAGCAGTCTTTTAATTTATAGGTTATAGAATTTTTTAATATAATATAAACTAAATATACACGTGACCGAAAACTATTAACCGCTCTTCACGAATAAACTTGCAATCATCGAAATACGTGCACACAGCGATAACGAAATCTAAAGGGTATTGCGCAGTGAAAGGGTTAAATACTAATATTCGGAATACCAAATATTTAAATTTAGTTATACAATTTTTAATAGATTACATGACAATGTAAAAGCACAAATATATATGAGTACTATGAACGAAGAGTACTTCTTTATCTAGCAAATGAGTTTCAAATTATCTATCTTTGTTTGGTACATGGAGAAATGATTTAAATATTATTAAAATCAAATGGGCGTGGCTACTCAGTTACTGCTTTGCGAATTTGATTTGAAACTGATCGAGGACTTATGGTGTTGATGGTACCTATTAAATATAAAATGTTTCGATACCACCTTGGGCAAAAAATTTCTTTTAAAATGTGCAATAACTAACTTCAGTAATAACGACCAAATGACCTTAAATGTTTATTGCGGCAAAAAATTACAGAAATACATCAAATTATTGGATATAGCAGCTAAAAAGCTAAAATCATCGTAAAACGGACCATGCAACATCCACTTGGATAACGCTGCCGTCGATACAACATTCATTATTTGTAGTGTAGTTTCGGTAAAAATCGATCAAACTTTAATTATTTGAAATAATTGAAAAGAGGACATTTGTATCTTTGAAATCTTTTTTTTTCATTTGTACATTAGTTTATTAATTTACAGAGGCTCACGAAACGAAAACGACGATTTTAGCTGAAAACTTGTTACTTGGTAGAGAAAAATCATAGATTTTTTTTAAAGCTGATGATCTAACTATGCTTTGTAAAGGAAATAAAGAACATATTCAGTAGTAATTTTATTTTTGAAGAAATTTTTAGTGACATTTTTTTCTCAAGTGACAAGTATTTGAATATTGCACCTTTTTTTAAAGAAAAATCTTATTGACAAATGTATCTTTAATTTAAAAGAAAGTAGAGTGCAGCTTTACGGGGGGGGGGGGGGGGGGCGAAGCCCCACTGGTATAACATCTAGGGGGGCAATCGCCCCCCATAGTCGGCGCCAGTGGGTTGTTCAAGATAAGAGTGAAATAAATGGGTATTTCATAAACGGCATCAGATACAGATTTAATTAAATAAGATGAATTATTTGTAAAGAAGAGGTGAGTATTACTAAATCAAAAAAATATATACTAATACTATACCCAAAAATTGAAAAGTTATTTAAATGGCTATAACTTTTTTGTCAAAGTATATAGGTACTTTTTGTTTGCGGTTTCTAAAAGCACTTTTTGTGTAGAATTGATTAGTTTCTTTAGAATTTTTATATCACTTTTAGTTTTCGAGTTACAAGCCCTTACTTTAGCATTACTATATGCTATAGTAGCTATAGCATATTTGAACGTGTTTTTTTACTTCCATGTTCGAAGAAATGGAAGTATTGTAATACCGTCAAAAAATCATGTCCGAAAAAAAAGCAGATTATGATTGTACTAACTTCAAAACGTAAAGAAAAGTTAATTTCCGCATGGCGGCTGTGCGTGTGTGTGTCTGTGTGTCTGTGTGTCTGTCTGGATGTAGAATTTTCTTCCGTGTACGATAACTATTGTAAATATGCACCGATTTGAATTATATTTGGGGAAAATGTTTGTCTCAGTGAGTACTCCAGACCTATTGATTTTGGTGCTAATCGGATTAGGGGTGTCCGAAATATTCGCAATTTTGTACCAATTATCGTCTGAAAAGTGATTAGTATCTCACCAATTTTGATAAGACTTGGTACACTTGTAGTTCAATACAATCTAAGGGGCACTTAATTCATAATCGTACCGAAATAGCTACTGAAGGGGTGAAAAACACCCTCAAAATTTTAATTTTAAATAACAAAAAATTCATGTTGTCATGGAAACAAGCGCAGTTAAATTCAAATGTCAGATAATTATTACTCTACAAAAATGTGTATTCTACAATTGACATTAGAATATTAGAAAACTAATATTTATAATAGAAAGGTGAGTTTTATATTAACAATTATCTATTGTAAAATATATTATAGAACATGGAAGTCATGTATGGTTCTCCATACCGATATTTACTATACTTTATAACGATATCAGATGTCATAAGTATTTACTATCGAAAAAAAGTAAGAATATTTTTTTGTAATAGTTTATTATTTTCAAATATTCGTTTATTTTTATTGTTTTTATAGTGATTTTTGTTTAACAATTTTTTGCGGCCTACTTAAATGTTTGTAATAAAATGCGTTATAAATATCAATAGTATTTAGTATTTCGACTTATTTTGGAAAATAAATATGACAAGTGACTTAATCTTTGTAAGGTAGAGTAAAAAATACGTTCAAAAAATATATACTAAAGTCAACTTAGTTGCCCATAAGAAAAACTAAAGTTAGGACTTATTATAACTCGGAAACAAAAAGTAATATAAAAATTCTAAATACAACAATCAATTCTACACGAAAAATTGCTTTAAGAAACCGCAAACAAAATGTACCTATCTACTTCGACAAAAAAGTTATAGCCATTTAAGAAATTCTGAATTTTCTTTTTTTTATGTACCGCCAAAACCACATAAAATTATAAATATTTTTTGATTGTAACTAGTAATACTCACCCTTTCTTTACAAATCTCATTTCACCAAATCTGTGTTTCTCACCGTTTAGGAAATTCCCATGCATTTCACGCTTATCTTGGACATCCTGTATATGTAACTGAAATCCTACACACATTCATAATAAATTGACACCTCGCAGATAGCATTACCTTTTCCTTTTTGTCTAGAATAAATTCTTTATAATACCCGACATTATTTATAACTAAAATAATAAATACTTACAAGCGACTAGTGGCACAATGAGCGGCTGTAAGTACATATCTTTCACTTATTAGAAATCCATTGCAATTCCAAGATATAGAATCTTTTTCTCCGAAACCAATTAAAGCCTAAAATATAATAAAGGTATTTTTTTAATGATATGCGTTTTTTAACTTTTATATACAGGGTGTTGAAAAAAGATGGGTACACTTGGAAAGTTGCCCCATCCCGGTAGGAAATGACAGAACAACAAATTCTAATGTCTGAAAAATGTTTCCCCTCACACAAAAACCGTGGAGCAACTTCCCACTATGTCAAGATGGGACAAAATTACATCGCTGATGATTCTCGGAAGTTTTTGGGGGGTGGGTGGCAAAAAAAATATTTTAACGAATTCCGGGGTATTTTAGGCCAGGGAATCGAAATCTGTTATAAAAATATGGGGTTTCCATTTAAAAAATCCTCCTCCCCCACAACTGGCATCGCCATGAGATAGCTAGGAAAAAATGCTATCATTTTTGTCTGGATCATTTTTCCTGATAATTCCTCCCTGTCGACTTATGCAGGTGTATTCATCTTTTTACTTTTTAACACCCTGTATATTTTTTAAGCTAAAGTTGTCACGTCCAGTTTAGAAAGTAAAGGTAAAATTTACTGTTCTATGAAATCCATTTCCATTTTGTAACTTACAACATGAGGAAATTCTTTAGGCTTTACCTTAATTAAACCAGGTACATATTATTGCTGGAAGTCGCAGTTATTTTCTATTGATCCATATTCATTGCATTCTGCAGAAAAAATCAGTTTATAATTAATTACATACAATTTATATTCTACTTGTACAAACAATTATTAGTCGAGTCAATGATGCTTGAAAATGGCCAAAACTTCGGAACCCTCAGAAACAGCACCGATTTTGATTTTTTTTTTAAATGTTCGTTATACCATACTATTTGAAATCAGAAACACTTTTGAAAATTTGTATAATTTGCTGGTTTCATATATTAAGTCCGATTTTCGACAATTTTTTTTACCTATAGGGTTTTTGAGGGTCGCTGAATGAGAATACGTTGTCAAAATAAGGATTGTCCGGGAATTTTCACGAAATTTTCCAAAAGTTTTTTTTAATTTTTGTCTAAATTTATTGAAAATTTTGATAGAAATGTGTATTCGCGGTGTTTCTTTTCACAAATAATGTTGAATTATTTTTTATTTATAAATTTTTTATTTATATTTTTTATATACAATTTTTTTTGAGCAAAAAAAAATAATTTTTTTAGTCCGACGGCTGGAATGTTTCTGATTTCAAATAGTATAGTATAACGAACATTTTCAAAAAAAATTCATCAAAATCGGTGATGTTTCTGAAGATTCCGAAGTAAAAACCTTCATTGACTCGACTATATATCCATGCGACTTTCTTAAACGTATTATTGACAATTAATAATTTACGTGATTCTTATTTTATTAAAACATATTTCTGACCAACTAATAAAAGATAGAATAAAATAAATGAGACATAAACTATAAATTGTATAGATAATATTATTCTCTACATTATGTATCAAATTAATAAAAATATATGTTATTATCAATAATTTATTCCTCCTACATTTTTTTTCCAACATTTTACTTCCATGTTCGAAGAAATGGAAGTATTGTAATACCGTCGAAAAATCGTGTCCGAGATAAGAGCAGATTCTGATTGTACTAACTTCAAAACATAAAGAAAAGTTAATTTCCGCATGGCGGCTGTGCGTGTGTGTGTCTGTGTGTCTGTGTGTCTGTCTGGATGTAGAATTTTCTTCCGTGTACGATAACTACTGTAGATATGCACCGATTTGAATTATTTTTGGGGAAAATGTTTGCCTCAGTGAGTACTCCAGACCTATTGATTTTGGTGCTAATCGGATTAGGGGTTTCCGAAATATTCGAAATTTTGTACCTATTATCGTCTGAAAAGTGAGTATTGTCTCACCAATTTTGATAAGACTTGGTACACTTGTAGTTCAATCCAATCTAAGGGGCACTTATTTCATAAACGTGCTTAGATAGCCACTGAAGGGGTGAAAACCACCCTCAAAATTTTAATTTTAATTACTAATAAATTCATGTTGCCATGGAAACAAGCGCAGTTAAATTCAAATGTCAGATAATTATTATTTTACAAAAATGTCTATTCTACAACTGACATTAGAATATTAGAAAACTAATATTTATAATACAAAGGTGAGTTTTATATTAAAAATTATTGTAAAAGATATTATAGAACATGGAAGTCATGTATGGTTCTCCATACCGATATTTGATTTACAATTAGCCAGAAATATTTTTTTGAAAATAATTATTTAGAATCAGCCACACTGTTCAGAATCAGTATTACGTATAAGAATGTCTATGGTAAACAAGTATACTTTTTAATATCTGTAATACGTATAAGAAAGTCACATGACACTCATGACTATTGTGAACTACTTTTAATTATGTTTTATTTTAATTTTTTTTTTTTTAAATGAATAGAACATTAATTATAGATAATAATGTATACCTACAGTTTTTAACTTGGCCATTTTTATCTAATTCGCAGTTTCAATGTAATTCGAAAAATTAAAAAAACGATCTCAGTAAACATCCGTATTTGGTGCAGAGATCGTTTTCAAAATAAGAGGTTTTTTTTCCCAGACAAAAATTAATCTTAAATATAAAATTTCACCCTTCTACGATTTGTCGTATTTGAGTTACAGCGTCTACAGACCGACCGACAGACAAATCGACACACAAACATCATAGCGAATATAGTCAAAATGGATTCAGAGAAGGTCAAAATGGGTAATTCCACCAAAATCCGGATTTCGAAAAAAATCGACTTCATTATACTTACTTTACTCACTACATATTTATATTATGTACCTATATGTCATCTGCCGATGTCTCTGTTATAATTGTTAGGTTTCTTATTAATCTCAATAGCTTCTTTTTAGAGCCTAGGCCAAAATTTATCGGACCGGGCTAAGACTTTGACATCATTGGTGTCTACTATATTGCCTTGTAGCATCGAATGTTCAGCTACTACTGACTTAGCGATATGCTGGTTTTTCATATCTCTTATGTGTTCATTTGTTCTTGTTCGTATAGATCTGCCGATTTGTCCTATATACACGCTGCCACAACTACATGAGATTTCGTAGAGGCCTGCTGTGTCAAATTTGTCATATTTGTCTTTGATAGATCTGACAAAGTTAGCGATTTTTTGTTTTGCATTAAATATAGTGCGGACTGCTTTTTAGTGTTCCATAGAAAACTAGTAACCCTTATATTCTCTCCATGTCCGTCCGTCTTCGTAGTGAGAATGACTACGGAACCCTATCATGTGCGTGCCCAACACGCACTCGCCCATTTTATTTCATAATACGAATAATCTATAGTCACTATAAGTATCTACTCCTTAGCCGACTTTTTTCGAAATTCGGATTTCGCTGTAATTATTCATTTTGATCTGTAGACGCTGTAATTCAGATATGACAAATCATAGAAGGGTGAAATTTTATATTTAAGATTAATTTTTGAATGGGAAGACTATCTGATATTTTTGAAAAACTCAGATTTAACCGGATACGGATGTATACTTACATATGTAAATCCATTGACAGATCAAAAACGTACGACAATAGCATTGCTGTCTCGGAAAACGAGAAAATCCGAAGATAGCAATTCGCATGACCTCACATGAATACAGCTCGCGTACCGCTACTGATGTTTGCTGGTGTCAATTTTTGAATTTTTCTAATTATTTTTGAAACAGTACGAATGAAAGAAAAACGGACAAGTTAGAAATTGTAGGTAATATTATTATCTATAATTTATGTTCTATTAATTTTTCCAAAATAAAACAAATCTTGAAAGAAAGATTTCAATTGATTAAGCCTGAGTGTCATGGGATTTTCTTATACGTATTTGAGAGATTGCACAGTGTACGTGTTTGCAATAGATATGATATAAACATAAGAAGTACAATTTATAATTTTATGTTTTGTTAATTAATACAAAGCTCCCTATCTATAACTTATTTTGTTCACTAATAGATAAGAGCTTGACCATACCTGAAAATGAAAAATACCAAATTAGTTTTATACTCGTATGTATATTGTAATTAAAAAATATAACAGTATGTAGGGGAAAGGGTTGCACCTTGGGACGGTTTTACCTTGGGACAACTGCTCTAGAAATCTAACCACTCTAGTGGTAACTCTCAGAATTACATCTTATATTGGCAACCCTGTCCTTTGTTTGCTCACCAAATTATTTCAGTTTCAGTCATTATTCGAAGCTTTAAGTGTCAGTTTATTGTTTTCGTACCTTGAAAGTAAAATTTTGCTGCAACTTCTAGATCATATACAAACAAGATAAGCATTTTTATTGACATTATTTGATGTAGTACTATTGCAGCATTACTTAAGCAAGCAATCTATGCAAGAAGTTGTTAAATCGTAAATTTTTTAGAGTTTAGAAAATTTATTTTGTGAAAAGAATGATTGGTTACACCTTGGGACATTTTTCTGGTTGCACCTTGGGACTGAGAAATTTTCAGAAAGCAAAGAAAGCATTTTGTATTCCCCAACGTTGACGACATCAGTAGTGTTAATCCATGCAATATTGTAAAAGTATTTCCAACTCCAACAATACATCGTGGGTTTCATTCATTTAAAATTGCATTCCCACAGAAGCTTAATTTGAAATAAAATTTATTTAATAATAATTATGTATAATTATATTTTCATATTAATAAACATTGACTACGTAAGTCTTACTTCATTTTCACATCTTAAAAGCTATAATATTCACATATTTGCCATGTACCAAGGTAGAACCAATGCTGTCCCAACGTAAAACCACAGGTTGTACCTTGGGACAAAGATCAACAACTTATTAAACAATGAGTAGTGGTGTACGCTTTGGTGATAGCAAAATGATTGTTGATTGAACAGCTGCCTCTACAGAGCTAAAAGATTATTGTATTTGAACGAAAGATGTCAGTGCAATAATTAAAAAAGTAAAAAATGTCCCAAGGTACAACCCTTTCCCCTACGTAATTAAATACATTTACATACATATTTCCGAATAAACAATCAAAATGAAAATGTCGAATATCCTATTATCCTTTTTTTCAACAATACTTCCATAGTAGTCTATACGAATATTATAAATGCGAAAGTGTATCTGTCTGTCTGTTTGTTACCTTTTCACGGCTAAACCGCTAAACCGATCTTAATGAAATTTGGTAGGGAGATAGCTTACACCCTGAGAAAGGACATAGGCTACTTCGAATCTCAAAATTCATCCCATAAAAAATTGAAAGGGGGTGGAAATATTTGTATGGGATTTTTTTTTAATATTTCACCTCCTGTCACATATGAAGGGCAGTAATTATTTTCATTCGATCCGGCGGGAAAAATACTATGGGAATGGGGGTTTTTTGGGGGGAAAACAACCCCCTATCTCCCATAGGAACCGAGATATTAACGATTTTGTATAATGAATGTAAACCAAAACAAATGAAAAAATATATATTTCACCCCCTTTCACATATGAAGGGTTGTAATAAGTTTTATTCGATCTGGCGGGAAAAATACCATGGGGGTGGGAGTTATAAGGAAAAAAACAACAACAACCTATCTTACTTATAAGCCGAGATATTTAAGATTTTAATATTATGAATGCGAAAGTGGATCTGTCTGTCTGTTTGCTATCTTTTCACTGCTAAACCGCTAAACCGATTTTGATGAAATTTGGCAGGGATATAGCTTACACCCTGAGAAAGGACGTAGGCTACTTCGAATCCCAAAAATTCGTCCTCTAAGAAATTGAAAGGGGGTGGAAATGTTTGTATGGAAAAAAAATTAAATTTTATTAAAATATTTCACCACCTGTCACATATGAAAGGTGGTAATTATTTTCAATCGATCTAACGGGAAAAAACACTACGAGGGTGGGGGGTTAAGGGGGAAAAAGTATCTTACTAAGGAACCGAGATATTTACTATTTTGTATCAATACTTAATATTATAAAAAATGCGAAAGTACAATATATGTATGTATATCATTTAATATTAAGTCTACTAACATTATTAAATTCAAATAATTTACATGCTTTTTTTGTTGTTGATAAAGTATAAAAATATTACTATATATCTTGTATATACATATGAATGTTACTTACTATTTAATTCCTGCGCATTAATCATAATCAATGGGAGCAAAAAACACAATATATTAATGTAAACCATGTTTATACGATGCACATATGTATGTAGTTAAACATCTACTAGCTATCTAGACTATCTACCAATGTAATTGTAAACACGTTCTTTTATAAGCAAGTTTTTGAAACAAGTCTTTTTGTAGAAAAAAATCTGCCCTGTTCGGTACAAGACTTTTGTATACAAAATGATTCTCAGTGAATGAACTTACTTTATAATTTTAATATTGACATTAAATATTAAATGAAAGCAATTAAGATTAGTGAATACTTATGTAATTTTCTATAGTGTTTATTATATTTTACTTATTCTAATTTTTATCAATAAACCAATGTTTTATTTATTAATGATAGTAAATAATCACTTTAGATATAGTAATTATACTTTGTATTCATAAAAATGTAAGAAAAATGGTTCAGACAAAAGTTATAAGGTATCGAGAGAGTAAAATACAGGTGACCTTGAATTTCACCTAGACATCTATTTTCAAGGTCAAATGAAGGTCAACTTTGATTTTTTAAATGAGAACCTATATTTTTTATTGCATATTCGTATTATACGGAAAAAAATATGTAACGTTTGTTCTAAAAGTTTTTTTTTTACTGTAAATTTTTGTTTCTATCGAAATTTCTATGCACTTGCAATTTACTAAATAATATTACTATTTATACGGTCGATTAAAAACTACTTTTGGCGTAGTCTTGGAATTATTCGGCTTTATAAAAAGTAAAATTATTTAGTAATTTCAAGTTTACGAAACAAATAGCAAGTGCATAGAAATTTCGTTAAAAACAAAAAATTACATTTAAAAAAACTTTTTGTACAAAAGTTACAGGTTTTTTCCGTATAATACGAATATGCAATAAAAAAATATAGGTTCTCATTTAAAAAATCAAAGTTGGCCTTCATTTGACCTTGAAAATAAATATCAAGGTGAAATTCAAGGTCACCAATATTTGACCCTCTCGATACCTTATAACTTTTGTCTGAACCATTTTTCATTATTAACTTCCCAATAGGGAGTTATTGTAATTGGTCCGAAAATCGAAATCAAAAATTTTAACATATTTTCATGTTTCAAGGGCATTAGAGTATATTGACACCATTTTCAGAAAAATGTCTGTGTGTGTGTGTGTGTGTGTGTGTGTGTGTGTGTGTGTGTGTGTGTGTGTGTGTGTGTGTGTGTGTATGTACGTACGTACGTACGTGTCATTTTTTTCCGGGACGAATTCTCGCGAACAAAAAATGCTATTGACTTCGTTGGGGTGCTAATCGAAGCGTCTTGACGTGAATATGATCTGAAAGAAAGGATTTTTCGAAATTCAACCCCTACGGGGGTAAAAAGGGTGTTTTTTTATTTTTATTTTTTTTCTTGGTCGAATTTAGTCGGAACTTAGAATAAATACTATACAATACAAATAATGAAACGTGTATTTCAGTATTTATTTTTTATATGGGTCCAAACAGCCATTAAAGGGATGAAAACCACCATCAAAATTTGAATTTCATACTAATAAATACATCTAATAATTCATGTTGCCTTGGAAACAACACAATTCAAAATTCAAACTGTCAGATTAGTTTTTTTTTTAATGTGCATTATATTATTGACATTATTAGGATATTATAAAACTAATATTCATAATACAAAGGGTGAGTTTTATTTCTGATAAATTCCATTAAAATTTTTCATATACATATTAAAAAAAATATTTACAAACTATAACATAGTAATATTAATTATGGAAACAATAAGTAATTAGTATTCAAGTATTTTTAGTCATACCATGTTGGGAAGTTGATTGTGTGGACCTAAAGGATCGCACCCCACAGCATTATACGTTATATAGTTTAATTTTATATCCCCGGGTAAAATTGGATCCGACAGCTAGTTTTACTTAGTTCTCGACATATACAAAATTCCAGGTTAAATGAATCATCCTGTATATGTAGATAAGTACTCATATTTGTGATTATATAAATGACCATGTTAATTATATTTAAATTAATTGTGAGTTTATTGACCAAATTAAACAAAATGTATATCAATATATAAATTCATTTATTGCATACGTTTCGGAACTGCTGTTCCTTCCTCAGTGCATTTTTAAAATTATAATTTTGCTTCCTCGCAATATTAAAGATTATCGTTTTAAAACGAGAAAAAAAATTTGTTCTCCGATTTTAAAAATTTTACCGGATCTATCCGTTTTAGGTCAAGACAAACACTTTTTGTTCCGTGTCTGTCTGTCTGTCTGTGTGTGTGTCTGTCTGTTGCCCAATCCTTGTCACACGCTTAACTCATGAACCACTGATGAAACTTGGTTGATTGGTTAGGTCTGGTTTGAGGACGGTCCCATTTCAAAAGTATTAAAATCGTGTGTAAGGGGGAGGTGTGACATCCCAAAATATTTATTTTTTGATTTGAAGATATCTCAAGAAAGACACATGTTACGTGAAAATTGTATAGAACCTTTTTTGTAGAGCATTCAATTCTCTATAATATAGGTCACCTACTTTTGTTGTAAAATATTCCCTTACAAAGATCTATGTCAATTTGACTTAAGAAAATCGTCATTTGTTTTTTTAAAACTGCTTTTTACTTTGACTAATTAAATTGTTCAATAATTAACTACCTTTGATGAATTTAGCACGAGGAAGCACCGTGCATTTACTAAGCAGAGTATTTGTCTTTCTTTCATTTGACATAAATATTTATATTATATAAATATCCAGTGTTATCAATCTCCAAAATTATAGTCGCTATATCGCGACTGAATTTAACAATATCTGGCGAGGTTGGGACCGCGCCCGCCGTGTTAAATTTCGTAAGGAATTATTACAGAATGCATTTATTTAATAAATGAAATTGTGGGAAAATAAACCTGTTATGTAAATACCTATAAGATTGAGGAATAATATGACGGTTGATCAGGCCATCGCAAAATTGTATCTGTTATTTAAACCTTTTGTGTCGAAGCCGCCCCAACATCGAAATTTGCAATTTACGGTCCTATATTAGGTCTACCCCGCTGATAATCTCACAATACGAGATATATGTTTGTATGTTTTAAATCTGTGTGTGACAATAATGTTAATTAAATTTTTGGACTTTACATGTAATTTGTAAGCTTTTCCTTGGACATTCGGTAGAATTCACACTAAATGCACTCTTACACTAAAAACGGCAACTTGGTACTGTGTAGCACAGCGAAATAAACATTGTGTGCAAAAGACACGTGTCTCCGTCGTCCATAGGGAGAGCACCACCCATTTCCCATTCCGCCCCGGTACCCCGTTCCGCCCCGGGTTCCCCTACATATCAAACGTGACGTTTGACTAAATTAAAAAAAAATTACCCTCACCAATAATAATGACTAAGTGTGACCGCATTTATTATAAATTTAATGAGTCTATTGATGTATTTGATAAATAAATAATTGTTATAGGTATTAGTTAATAATATCAATAAGTAATTAAACACACAAATAGTACTCTTATTGTAACCTTTTATTCAACGTGTCACACACGCCACAATTTTCTGTCACACCCGTCACAATGTATGTTGAGTAATAACCAGTTAAATAGATTACTTATTTACCTGATGCTCTTGTGTTACTAAAAAATAATTTATTCGTAACATATTAAAGTATGATTATTATAAAGTAACTTCAATATATTCGTTAAACTTTTGAGATTTTGAATAGAGATTGCAAGAATTGCAATAGTTGGCGTCACACCCGTCACAGAGCTTTGAATGCTGGCATTTTTTTGTAAAATAACCATATATCTTTTACTCTTTCAATATACATGTATTACATTAAGATCTACAGAAAAATGGTAAAACAATGTTATTAACTAGTATTATTTAGAAATTATGAACTCCAATCCGAGTTGAAATGTCACACCCGTCACCGCGGACTGACCCAGTTGTGAACATGAAGAAAAAATTCGCAGCAATTTGCAATTTTGGATAACTTTTTGGAACACTATTAACTAAAAACTGCCCCCCCCCCCCCCTTGCTACGCCAATGAGTTTTAGTATACTTCGATAAGTATGAATTGATAGAAAAATCAGCAACATCGATAACAACAAAAAATTGGGCACGAAAGGGTTAATACCGTTTTGTGGTTTTGTGGTTTTTCATATAAACCTTGTTTAGAGATAAACAGTTAATATTAATAATAAGTGTTTGGAAAGTACATTGGTAGAAATATTGTACAGGAATACAATCATATACATACATCTTCTTAACATGGTTTATACTAAAATATTCTGTTTGTTGTTCCTATTGGTTTTCACGAAAGCACAGTTTAATAGTAAGTACCAAATACAAGATACATAAATATCTATATGTAGTTATTAAAGAAAATGTACACTGTCATCGGGCAAAGTTCATTTGGAAAGAGTTGAGGTATCCCCAATGTGTCTTAAGTGTCTTGATATATAATATACATTAGAAACCAGTTATAACGACATCGGTTAATACGACGTACCGGTTATAACGACATCGGTTAATACGACCTACCGGTTATAACGACTCAGAATAAAAGTCCCGGCTGAATCCCATATAATTGCCTGTTATAATACCGGGTGTCCCAGATAACTTTTCCAGCATGGGGATCTCAGTATCTATAAGAGATACAGGTTTGGTTTAATGAGATGAATTATTTGTGAGAAAGGGGTGAGTATTTCTACATAAAAAAATATTCATAATTCTATGTGGTTTAGGCGGTATACCCAAAAAACTGAAAATTCGGAATTTCTTTAAATGATTATAACATTTTTGTCAAAGTAGATAAATATTTTTTGTAGACGGTTTATCAAAGCAATTTTTTGTGTAGAATCGATTGGTGTATTTAGATTTTTTATATCACTTTTAGTTTCCGAGTTATGAGCCCTAACTTTAGTTTTTCTTATGGACCACTAAGTTGGCTATGGCATATTTGAACGTGTTTTTACTCTACTTTACAACGATATGTCACTTGCCATACTTATTATGGAAAATAAGTCGATGTACTAAATGCCAGTGATAAATACTAAGTATTTTATTACATTTAAATGAGCCATGAAAAACAAAAATTGTAAACAAAAATCACAATAACAACAATCAAAATAACAAATAAGTATTTGAAAACAATTAACTTTAAAAAAAAATACATTATAATTTTTTTTCGACAATAAGTATGGCAAGTGACATATAGTTGAAAAGTAGAGTAAAAAACACGTTCAAATATGCCATAGCCAACTTAGTGGCCCATAAGAAAAACTAAAGTTAGGGCTCATAACTCGGAAACTGATATAAAAAATCTAAATACACCAATCGATTCTACACAAAAAAGTGCTTTGAGAAACCGTTTACAAAAAATACCTATCTACTTTGACAAAAAAGTTATAGCCATTTAAAGAAATTCCGAATTTTCAGTTTTTTGGGTATACCGCCAAAACCACATAGAATTATGAATATTTTTTTATGTAGTAATATTCCGCCCTTTCTTACAAATAACTTATCTCATTTAATCAAACCTGTATCTCTTATAGATACTGAGATCCCCATGCTGGAAAAGTTATCTGGGACACCCGGTATACCGTTTATAACGACATCACTTACAACGAAATATCGCTTTTAATGACTTTCTGTTTACAATATTTTCGGAGAATTTTATCGGTTAAACGACGGACCGACTTTTGTTTCCATTTTTTTAAACCCATTTACGCCCAGAGGTGCGTCAACGAAACATTATGAAAATACTTTTTTTTAATGTTATAAAACTTCTATTTTAATTTTTATCATTTGGTAAAAGAAGAGACTTTCTTTCATTCTTCCTAAATAGAATAATTATATTATTTTTGTTAGAATTTTTACATATATTTAAAAACACGTAAAAATGACAAATTTCACACATGTTTACAATTTCAATAAATATAAGAAACTTGGGAAATTTATTAATATTTCTTTACTCTCATTTTAGCGAATTTTTCGAAGAAAAATATAGCTATTATTGTTTATGAGTCTATCTAACGAATAGACATATTAAAAAAATTAATTGATTATGTTTAGTTGAAAATAAACAAACGAAATATCTAGTGTGCGTTGACGCACTCTTGGGCGTTAATATGAAATAGTTGTGTTCAAGTGGCGATACATATATTATTGTAAAAACCTCAACAGTTCAGTGCATCTTCTTTGTTTTTATGGATCATGGTTTCTGGGCGTAAGCCGCGTCAATATGATCGTATGTATGATAAAATTCAATTAAATGCGAACAAAACAATTTTTTTTATATAATCTTTGACACCCCGTTTTAAACCCGTAGTTAGTAACCTTGCCTTAAAGGTACAGTTTATACGCGTCTAGATTATTTTCTAATTGATTAAATTATTTAATTAACATGTAGGTATTATATAGAGGGTTTTAAAAGTATTTGAAAGTATCGATTGCCATAAAATAAATTAGATCCGACAAATCTTTTTAAAAAAAATCTGAAATCTATTTTGTTTTGCAGTCTTTTTGTTCTAACAAAAAAAACGGCTGAACCGAATTCGATTAAATTTTTCTCAGATCATATTCACGGCAAGACGCTTCGATTGGCTCCCCAACGAAGTCAATCTCATTTTTTATTTGCGAGATTTCGTGTAGGAAAAAAATGACACACAAAATGTGATTATCGGACTGATTATAATAACTTCCTGTTGGGAAGTTAATAATTTCTCGGAAAAAGTTTTACTAAACCATTCTTTTTAAATAAATAACTTATTTTTAAACTATTATGATATAATCAACAACAAAAAAATATTTAAATTATTTTAATTTCGTAACGTTAGTAGACTAGGTATTTAATCCTTAACTGTTCCTCATCTCCAGAATAACATACCTGCCACACTGGGGTCACCTCGTACCCCAGACACTAAAATGTTAACTACTCGTAAGCTATCGAGTATTTTAATTCAATAAAATTCCTCTATCATCTTCGAACGATACGGAATGCACTCCAATCGGTTATATAAAAGATATGTTAATATTTAATATATTTGAAAATTTGTAAACCTTGTAAAAGGACCCCGCAGAATCCTTATGGGAAAGGGGTTACGGTCAAACTCTGTGATACTTTGGATTCTGATAGTCCTTGATGGGTAGATTAAAAGTGTCCTAAAAACTCAAACTTTTAAGATATAGCCCTCTTAAGTTGGGGATCATGCTCACCTTTAATTTACAATAAAAAAAATTGTAGAACCTTAATTTTCGCACAACTATTTGTATGTGTTCCCAAAGACTTATGTTATCGATTGTCAGCATAAAAAAGTAAACTTTTAAATTCTTTAGCCAATGGCAGTACTTAAATCTTATTTTTACGTTTTGTTTTAATTATAAACCAATTTTTTATTATAAAACAATTGGATTTATTTATAATTAAAAAAACGTAACAATAAGATTTAAGTGTTGTCATTTCTCAATGAATTGAAAAGTTTACTTTTTTATTGTGGCAATCGATTGACGATTATAGATGTCTTTGGTAACACATACAAAAAGTTAAGCGAAATTCAGGGCCGGATTTAGGGGAGGGCAACCGGGGCTACAGCCCCGGGGCCTCCACAAAAGAGGAGCCCCCACAATAGAGACTTCGGAAAAAAATCAAATTCAGACTAGTAAATACTAGTAAACAACTTTTCCTTTCATTTTTTTTCTTCGCGTTTTACCTTTACCTACAGTTCTTTGTACAAACATGATTACATTAAATATTAACAGAAATCATCGATCTATATTTGTTCACTCCAATCAGGCAATCAGTAAAATATCAAAATCTCAAATGGCCCTGATAAGCACTTGCAATTTTCGATGACGCGCTTGCACGTGGGTCGCGCGTTATTGGAAAATAATTTGGAGCCAAGGGGCCTCCACTCCTTTGTTGCCCCGAGGCCTCTAGACCTTTAAATTCGGCCCTGGCGAAATTTAAGGTTCTACTGGGTTCTACAAATAAAATATTGTAAATTAAAGACAATCATGATCCCCAACTTCAGAGGGCTATATCTTAAAAGTTTGAGTTTTTAGGAGTTAGTGCCCATTGACACTTTTGATCTACTCATCAAGGACTATTATAATCCAAAGTTTCAAAGAGTTTGACCGAAACCCCTTTCCCATAAGGATTCTGCGGGGTTCTTTAAACAGCTTACATTGGAGTTAAAAAATGTGGGGCGCCTGGTATATCAAAGCAGCAGCTAAGAGATTAAAAATAAAACTATATAATAAAAATTATATGAAAAAAAGTATACCCCATAATATATATTAATATGTATTATATGTATTTTATTATTTTAATTACATCATATGTACAAAACTTATTTGTTTTCAGGTATGATCAAGTTCTTACCTATTAGTGAACAAAGTAAGTTATAGAATATATAAAATAATAGTTATTATACATTTTGTATTATATTTATTTATAAAATATAAATATAATAATTATAAAAACTATGTATAATTTAAATCTGTTTGTAAAAAATAGAATTTAAATTGTATGTAATTAATTATAAACTGATTTTTTCTGCAGAGTGCAATGAATATGGATCAATAGAAAATGATTGCGACTACCAGCAAGAATATGTACCTGGTTTAATTAAGGCAAAGCCTAAAGAATTTCCTCATGTCGTAAGACTCAAAGATTTACTATACTTATTAATTGATATAATGAGATTGTATTTTATAGAATAGTTTAATGAAGTAGAGAAAATCGGGTATTTTCTGAAATGGAATTGATAGCTACAGTTGTCGCAAACACAAATCGTTAATAAATACATTTATTATATTTTAGGCTTTAATTGGTTTCGGAGAAACAGATTCTATATCTTGGAATTGCAATGGATTTCTAATAAGTGAAAGATATGTACTTACAGCCGCTCATTGTGCCACTAGTCGCTTGTAAGTATTTATTATTTTAGTTATAAATAACACAGGTTTACAAATATCGGTAAATTTTTTGACCCGATAAGATAAAAGTGTTTTTTTTTTGCATATTTTTACGCGCTGAATTTAAATATGTTGCTCGTTTTCCGGCATCAGGTCAATTATTTGTGATTTCGTATGTTGGTAGTTAGCTGTTTCCCAACATTTCCTGCGTGAAAAATCAAAGGAGTTTTTGTCGGACCAGATATAAAAAAATTAATTAAAGACGACAACTTTACGAAAAGTTAATCGGTCACAGAAGTAACAGTATTGGCATCATTCGAAACTTCCTCGTTAAAAGAAAAAGTGACGACTACAGACGAATCATCGCTGATCTTTTACCGTAAAATGAGCTCGAATTTTGTTTTCTTCATTCCCAATTCCCATTTAAATTAATTCCCCGGGAAATCTAGCAATGAACAAATGAAGATTTACAAAGAATCGAGAAAAAATAAAGGGTTTTTGGAATGAGAGTAGGTATGCTTATTGTTAGCAATTATCTCTTATACATGAAACTGACAAAATTACAAACGACAGTGCCACTGTGCTGCATTTCGGATTTTAGGTATTTTTTCAAATAAAATGTCAATTTATGATTGAAAAATGCTAAAAATGACTCAATCATTTATCTAATTAAATCAGTTGTCCTCAACCTTTTTGTACCTAAAAGCACATTCTAGAATACCGGTTGGGCGCGATTTTGATTCAGACACTCAGGCGTTTCTCACGCCTAAACTAAAAAAGTCAGACATATGCTCTTGCTGGATTTTTGATGAAAAATTTTGTAATCTACAAAAAGGTTCAGAGGCATTTTTTCATATATTTCTTAATTCCTACGTAAGCCGTGACTGGTAAAAAATGCTATTCATAAAACTTTGATCATTGTTTATAATATTGTTGAACGAATTTGTGCAATGTTTGATATGGGCAAAAATGTTTTTTATTAACAAATCTAAAAAGGTGCGGTTACATCAAGCGCGCCGTGCCGCGCCGCGCTGCGCCGAACACGCAAAATGTTTATGTTTATCTGATGGGGACGGCAATTCGCGCACGAACGCGCATGTTTGTGCGCGTACATTTACGATCCGCTCGGAGTCGGTACATCAAAGAAAAATGCACGTTTGTGCGCGTTCAGTTTAGACGAGTTAAAGAACGTTTAACTGAAATTTTGAACTGTAGTATTGTATTTGACTGGTGTCATTTTAAAGTAAAACAATTAATCGAACTTTATCGAAGTAAAGAAGTCAAAGCTAATCGTTCCTTAGGTGGAATTGCCTTAAAAAATTGGTATCTTTTTTTATGATTCTTGGTCCAATTAAATTCAGTACCTAATAATTCAAAATCTTCGAACGAGACACAATTTTTTTTTAAAGTGTCCAGTATCCAGGGCTGGATTTAAAAATTTGCCGCCCGTAGGCAGTTGCGATAATTGCCGCCCTTTTAGATGAAAAAGTTAAGATTTTGTTATGAAAAAAAATCTAATAATAATAATTTTGAAGACCTTTTTTTTTAGCTTTTTTACCTTTTTTCTTTTTCATACCAAAATTTGCCGCCCCCAAAAATTTGCTGCCAGTATCTATATGTGTAAAAGTGGTAAATTACTACAAACGCTGCAGCAGCAGTAGTTTTATCACAATTCATGGCGAAATTATCATGGAACTTACAAAAACACTAACGTGCATTGACAAATCTCCGCAATCCCGTAGTTTTGCACGAACATAATTTTTTGGTTTTGCGCCGCGCCGAGCGGCTCGGCGCGCTTAATGTAACCGCACCTTGACATACATCAACAAATATACCATTTTCTGATTTTTATTTTTGCTCGCCGCGCCGAGTCCTCCCTAATCCTCGATCCCAGGTTAGAGTCTTGTTAGCCCCCCTCCCTGCCGCTCATGTAGGGGCCACTGTTTCAATTATTATTTAACTTATTATTACGAATATTAATTAGTAAAGATAAGATATATTATCTTTTTTTAATTTTATTAAAAATCAAGCTCCCAATGATTTACTATTACTCAAATTAACAAAGCATAATCAATGCATCAGTTTTGAATCTTTTTGAACATGAGTGACATACCAGCTACAATTAGCAACAATAATATTTTCGCGTATTTTTTTAGCTACTGTAATCGAAACTCAGTTCCAGGCATTTTTCTGTCTTCATCACTGGGTATGTGGTACTTCAATGCCTAAATCACTTTTAACACTAGCTTTTAAACTTAACCATTTTAAAAATGATAATTCCCAATTTGAAATTGATTATTCCCAACTTGCAATAGATTAGTCTCAATTTGAACTTGAAAAAATATAGACCAATAAATCGTTTTTATTTTTAAATATCAATTTATTGTTTTATTTTAATAAATTAAAAAAAACGGTTAACCGGTTTTCATTTTACGAAAAAACCGAAAACCGGTTTTTGAAATTTAGTCGGTTTTTTGCAAGCCCTATGTTGTACTATACGGTATACGTTAAATTTGAGAGAATAAATGTAAAATGATATAATATATTTATAAACAAATATTTTTTCCAAATAAATACGTTTATATTTCTCTAATTAGTTACTAAAAATAAAAAATAAATTACATGTAATTGAAAACTTTTTTTTTCGTTCACAGTCAGCGGCGGGCACACGTAAAACGGGCAGCAGGCACAATGGTGCCCACGGGCATAGGGTTGGGGACCACTGAATTAAATCAAACGAATTGCGAAAGGGGTTAGGTGTAGTCAGAGACATGAAAAAATGACAATTTTAAATAATTTTTTTTGCCAGTAAATTATTTTATTTTATAAAAGTAAAAACATAGCATTATTAAATAAGATTTCGACTTGACTTGAAAGAAATTTTAGAAAAAAAATTAATAATTTTAAAAGTAATGGCTGTTTGTGTTGATCCGGTTCCAACCGAAGCTCCTTGCGGTGACCATCACTTATCCTTGGAGATTCATCCATATCAATCGGACAAAAAAAATTAGTTTTATTAATAGATAATCTAGTGCCTGATCGAAACTTTTTTTTTCTTTCTTAAATTAACAAAATGGCAGCTTCAGGAAATTTTTTTCAAGATTTTCGGGAAAAAAAACCAACAGTTAATTGTTTATAACAAATGGAATTTTAAAAAAAATAAAAAATCCTTCGATCAGGCACTAGTTTTTCATGTTTTCAAAAAGCTGTATAAATTTCATTAAAATCTACCGAGCGGTTTTCGAGCTACAGTGGTCACCAGTTCAAAAAACATAGTTTTGAGAAAAACGCATTTAAAGTTTTACACTCAATTTACGTAAAGTAATATACGTATTATTTAATTACTTACACCGAGTCAACTATTTCTGGGCCATAAAATAGTTCTTCAGCCGTTGTAGCAGCTTCCAAAAATGCAAAAAACAAAAATCGATTTCTTGAAAATTCTGAATACACCTAACCCCTTAAAATTACCACAAAAACATATTTTGACTGATCGGGTCCAAAACCATATAAACCTGTGTAATAATATCCAGCACTGGACATAAATGTTGTTTCAATATATTAATATAGTTAATTTGTTATTATTAGGGGTGAACCAAAACGTGTTCGTCTTGGAGAGTTAGTTATCAAATCAACTAATGACGATGTGCAAACTCAAGATTTAAATGTTGAAGAAATAACTGTCCATCCTGATTACAAAGGTTCACAAAAGTATAACGATATCGCTATAATTCGTTTAGACAAAGATGTAACAATTACATCTTATATACGTCCTGCTTGTCTTCAAACATTGCAGGAATTTTCTAGTCAGAATTTGATTAATTCTGGTTGGAGGATAACCGATTTTCAACCTGCAGACAATATGATGAAAGCTACTTTACAAAAGTATAGTAATGAAGAATGTAATGCTGTGTTTAATAACAAGAATAATAAAAGATTGAGGAATGGGATTGTATCATCACAAATATGTGCTGGAAGTCCATATCCAAATAATGAACTTTGCCGGGTAAAATCAGAATTTTTGTTTAATAACTTCGAGTCCATAGGCGCCGACTTTTCATTTAACCTGGGGGGGGGGGGTGCGAGATTTTCATAAGGTTTTTTTGGGAGGGGGGGATGCAAAAAATTTCCTTAAAAAATGTGCAATATCCAACTTTCGTAATAACGACAAAAAATTCAGAAACGCAACTAATAATGTGAAAAAAAATTGTTTTCATCAAATTATTGTAGTTTCGATAACAATCGATCAAACTTTAATTAATTGAAATAATTGAAAAGTGGAAATTTATATCTTTGAAATCTTTTTTTTTATTTGTACATTAGTTTTTTTTTTATTTACAGAGGCACATGAAACGTAAACGACGATTTTAGCTGAAAATATAGTAAAGTGTAGAAAAGTTGTAGAATTTTTTTAAAGCTGTTGATCTAACTAAGCTTTGTAAAGGAAATAAAAGATGTTTTAGTATTAATTTCCTTTTTGAAGAAATTTTTAGTGATCATTTTTACTCAAGTGACAAGTATTTGAATATTTACACCTTTTTTTAAAGTAAAAATCTTACTGACAAAAGTATCTTTAATTTAAAAGAAACTAGAGTTCAGCTGCACAGGGGGGGGGGGGGGGCAAGCCCCCGTGGTAGTCGGCGCCAGTGTTCGAGTCTCTAGGGTCTATATAGCTGGTGGTCTATTTATGGTAAATTGAGACAAATATCTCGAAAATTAATGTTTTTCAGAAAATTTGCCACAAAAGTTTCAGGGCTAGAAGAGGGGACAATAATGGAGGTAACAATTTTGACCTTGAGTGTAGGTTTGAAGTTCGTTTTGAGGTCAACTTAATTTTTTAATGGAAAACTATTTCTTTTTTGCATATTCATATTTTACAGAAAAAAATACATTCCACCCAAGGTCAAAAATTTTATCTCCATTATTTTTCCCTTTCCTAACCCTGAAAGCTTTGTACCAAATAAAATGAAAAAGAAAATCCTTCATTTTCGATATATTTCCTTGTCTTAGTTAAGATAAAAACCACACTTTTTATAGTTTCGTTACTTACAATTAGATACACGCATAAAAAAATTTACCTAAAATAAGAGAAAATATTATTTCGAAATATTGTTTCAAACAGAATAATTTGTTTTCGTTATATAATAAAACAAGGATTATCTTGGCTCAAGTCGTTTTTTTTCTTGTATAGTTACCATCCGCGTGGGTACCTATTTTTATTAAGGGCTTCCAAAAGAAATTCGTATTTATTATGATGTAAGAGACTTGCGAAACCCTTATAGATGTTCCGGATTTATACATATTATATTTCAAAATCGATTCATAACTTTTCAAGATTCGTATTTTTGTATTCCGGAGAGGATTTTGTGCCTTTCTCTGAAGACATGCCAATCTCCATTCTATATAAGTTGTACTAGACAACGTAATGAAGAATATATCGTTTTAATTATATGTACATTGTACATATATGTTGTTTTAGGGTTCAGATGGATCACCACTCCAAATGTATCATTCAAAATTCCGTTGTATGTACACTGTTGTTGGACTAAGTTCATTTGGTTATCTTTGTGGTATTGCCAATGTTCCCAGTGTATATACAAGAATCTCAAATTACGTACCTTGGATTGAAAAAATTGTATGGCCTAACATATCACATTTCGGTAACGTATTAGAGATTTTAAGGACAAGCTTATCTTATAAAACATTTTTATAATGTATTCTCGGGCCCATTAACCTATGTTGTAGCTTTGGATTCAACGAAAATTTTAGACCTGTAGATCAAACCTGTAATTGTGCAAATCGAGTCTTTCTCCCATTTGATTAACTTGGGAAAAATTACTTTTTTTTACTTTCGCATGATTTTATTTTATTTTCTCACATAAATATTTTGTAGATAATTAAATTTCCTATAAAAAAGATCTTGGATGCTCAATTCTTAGATTCATATTTTTAAAGATATGTTCATTTAAATATTTTGATAGAAATTGGATTTTGGAAAATTTACAATTTTATAAAGATTTTTAAAAGAACATATCTTTACAAATTCTGGATCTATGAATTAAGCACTTACAATCTTTTTTGTTGGAAAGGACACCACACTTTCTTTACGAAATAGTGGTTTCTGTTATTTTTTCTGAAATTTTGATGTTACAGCTCTTAACATGTCAAACAAAAGTCTTAATTGCCGCAAAGGCCGAAAGACCATAATTTCCGAGTTACGACGACTCTCGAATTTCAGAGATATGAGAGTAGCTGTTTGTGTGAATGATATCAAACGAAATAAAACTAATGGTAAATAAAACGGGCAAGTGCTTGTTGGGCACGCACATTATTGACTTTTCTTTCTTTGGTCTACTTGTACTTGGGCCTGTGACAATAAAGAGCATGGAAGTGTAAGCATGGACGATCTGCCCCTGAGGAAAGTTGGATCGACATTTTTTTATAAAAAAGTATGACTAAAAGGTACTCTTCTGCAAACTATTGGGCCTTTGCCCCCACTAATTTTCCGGAAAATTTGAAAAACGTAATTTCGAAAAAAAAAAATTTATACTATAAATTTTTTATACTATAGTATCATATCATTTTTTTTTTAAATCTCCCATTAAAAATAAATAAAAATTTTGAAATTAAAAATTAAAAAAAATAATTTTTTTTTGCTTAAATGGCCTGGTACACCTACGAAATTTTATTCATAAATACTCCTTCGTATGCACAAACACATATATTTTTTTTCAAATTTCTACATTGGGTATATTCGATATGTTTACTGACCCCTATTTCTATAGTATGCATATACCGGGTGTCCCAGATAACTTTTCCAGCATGGGGATCTCAGTATCTATAAGAGTTACAGCTTTGGTTAAATGAGATGAATTATTTGTATGAAAGGGGTGAGTATTACTACATCAAAAAATATTCATAATTCTATGTGGTTTAGGCGGTATACCCAAAAAACTGAAAATTCGGAATTTCTTTTTTGTTAAAGTAGATAGGTACTTTTTGTTTGCGGTTTCTTAAAGCACTTTTTTGTGTAGAATTGATTGGTGTATTTAGAGTTTTAATATCACTTTTAGTTTCCAAGATACAAGCCCTAACTTTAGTTTTTCTTATGGTATTGCATTTCACGCTTATCTTATATATGCATACTATAGAAATAGGGGTCAGTAAACATATCGAATTTTACCCCTTGTGCATAAGAAGGGGTATTTATAAAAAAAAAATTCGTAGGTGTACCAGGCCATTTAAGCAAAAGTGGAGTCGGCACAAAAACATACGACTCCGGTTCCAACTCCGACTCCGACTTTTTACTGTACACATTTTTTTTTTAATTCTATTTTCGGGAAAAAAAATTTTGAATGATTCTCGTTTCGGCCAGAATTGAAAATTTCAAATCATCGTTACTTCAAAATTCAAAACGAACAAAAACTATTAAGTGTGTAAATAAGTAAAAACCATTATTTAATTAAATGAGTCGGAGTCGTTACCTTTTTACCGACTCCGAGCCCTGGTGTAAATATTACTTAACTTTATTTTTTTTGTTCCAACTATACTCAAATTCTTCTTATACTAACTGATTGTTGATAACACTTCATAACGAATTTTGTAGCCAATCGAGAAAAACAAAGCATTCCCATTTTGTCCAAAGTCACCCGAAATTATGGTTACAAAAAAAGTAATTTTCCCATGTTAATCAAATGGGAAAAGACTCGATTTGTGCTGCCCACAGGTTTGATCTACAGGTCTGAAATTTGGGGAAAATTTTCCTTAGATCCAAAGCTAAAATATAGACCAATGGCGGGAAAACACTCTATATATATTAAATATTTAGAAAGTCTTATATTTAAAATTTATTTTCTATTACTACTTACGATATACTTAATGAAGAATTTTAAAATTTTACATTACTTCTTTCCAATTACAGAGACATATAAGAACGGTGAGACTCCTCCGACTAATTCCAATAAGATTAACAGATTTCTCCATAACTGCGGCCTTCCTAAGAACTACATCCCGTTAATTCATGGAGGTTCAGAACCGGACCGAGACCAATACCTCTGGTTGAGCAGTTTGTTCAGAAGTAGAGATGGTTCCAGCAACTTTACTTGCAGTGGTAGTCTTATTACTGATAAACATGTGTTAACAGGTACGCTAGAATCAATTAATGATTGTAAATTATTATACTAGGTTTTTATTTTATTTTAGCTGCACATTGCATACAAAACCTTAAAGGCGTTAGGGTACCACCAAATGAACTTGTCGTAAAGGTCGGTAAATTCAACATCAACGATTGGGATGAGACCGGAGTGTTCACTTCCGGTGTGCATCATTACTACGTACACGAGAGGTTTAATAAAGGTGGGAAGTTGAATGATGACATCGCTATACTGGTGTTTACAAGAACTGTTAACTTTGAGCACTTTCCAAATATCAGGACTGTCTGCCTTTGGAGTATGGATTCTAAAATAAGTACTATCGTTGGACAAAAAGGAGATGTAAGTTAAATTTCATTATATCATTATGAAGTGAAACCAAGTCGCCAAGAGTCACTGTGATCTTGTTTTTTTTTTTTTTTTTACTTTTTCTCAAAGTCGATGATTTCCGTGTAAAATATATCTAGTCAAACAAAAATTGTGTCAGACAAAAGTTTATTGTCGAGTCAATGAAGCTTGAAAATGGCGAATACTTCGGAACCCTCAGAAACAGCACCAATTTTGATGGAATTTTTTTAATGTCCGTTATACCATCCTATTTGAAATCAGAAACATTCCAGTCGTCGGACTAAACCCTTTCCCCACTAATTTTGAAAATTAACATAATTTACTGATTTTATATATTAAGTCCGATTAATACAATTTTTTTTACCTGTAGGGGTTTTTAGGATCGCTGAATAAAAATACATTTGTCAAAATAAGGATTTTCCGGGAATTTTCCCAAAATTTTCCAAAAGTTTTTTTAAATTTATTGAAATTTTTGCTATAAATGTGTATTCGAGATGTTTCTTTTCACAAATAAAGTTGAGTTATGCAAAAAATTTTCAAGAAAATTTTTATTTTCCCATTTTTTTCTGGAAAATTTTGAATTTGTAATAAAAAAACATTGAATGATTAAAAAAAAGAACCTAGAGGGCTACAAATTTCAGAAACGTTAGGTAAATACAAATAAGCATCATTTTTTTGGTCAAAATTGTTTGTTTTTTTGGAAAACGGCAAACGTTTACTGTCTTATACGCGGCACGAGCGGATACTAAATTTCGTAGCCTAACTAGCTGTAAAATGAAAAAAATGTTAGTGACGTACTCTTAATTTTTATACTGCTAAATTAAAATAATTCAAACAATTATGCAAAATTTAATCAAAATTCAGTACATTCTTTTAACAGAGTAAACGATCTTGTCAACGAACGTGCCGTTGACGCGCGAAAAAACTGAGGAATATATTGCTCTAGAATTGAAAATAATAATCCTAGAGTGCTAAAACTTTCAAAAACATTAGATAAATACATCTTAAATAAGTACAATTTTTTTTTTTAAATCGTTTGTTTACTTGCAAAAAGGCAAACGTTTATTGTCTATACGCGACACGAGCGGATACTAAATTTCGTAGGAAAAAGTAGTTGTAAAATGATAAATAATGTTAGTGACGTGGTCTTAATTTGTGTACTGCTAAATTAAAGTAATTTGAACAATTATGTAAAATTTTATAAAAAATCAATAAATATTTTTTACAGAGTAAACGATCTTGTCGACGCGCGAAAAATCTGAGGAATATACTGCTCTAGAATTGAAAATAATTATTATAAAAATTGATTATAATCAATCTAGAGAGCTAAAACTTTCAAAAACGTTAGAAAACAAAAGTTAATTTTAACGAGGCATTTAAGAGTAGGCGCACACTACAGACTTTTAGTCGGCCGATAGTTTGATCGGTCTCTTAATTACCATTGAGATACATATATGCGAGTGCGCACACTACAACGATTCGAAATCGGCCGATCAAAAAGTTTGAAAGGCTGTGCGATTCCCTTCAAACTTTATTAACGTTATGAACCCGACAGTTTAGTTGTAGCAGTGTGCGAGGGTACAGTCCAATCCGACCAAACTATCGGACGATAGTTTGGTCTGTAGTGTGCGCCTACTCTAAAGGTTGTCCCATTTTCTGAAAATAATTATCTATTAAAATATTAAAGTTTTATACTTTCTTAAATATGTAGGTATGTATGTAGAGTAGGTATATATCAAAACTTAAAAAAGTGTATCTCTTTGGCGACCCGTTGATAGAACCTCTATAAAAATAAGACATTGTATATACATAGATAATAGACCTTTAATTTCTTAATTAGATAAAGTTCAAATTTAAATACATATTTAAAACATACCTGTTAAAAGGAAATGGTTCCTAGGTTGTTGGGTGGGGTAAGGATGAAACTGGTCGACTAACTACATCAACACCCAGAGAACTGAATGTCACCATAGTGTCGCAGTTGGATTGCTTGTATAGCGGCGAAATCAAACATTTTGTTACCAATAAAACACTTTGTGCTGGTGAGTACATTTTTCTCTGTTTTACTGTTAAATTAAAAAAGAAAACATCCGTTTGCAGTTTAGTAATTACAATTAATAGTACAGTCAAAGCGTCGGCGTCGTAAAAAATAAGTAATAAGGCAACCGTGCATTTTGGGTAGGCAGCAATTTTTTTAGATGGGTTCGTAGAGGGATCATCCGTGACTCTAAAACTCATTTTTCGGGATTGGGAACAATACTGGGTTTCCGCCATCTTGAAAATAAGAGTGCAATTAGTTTTTTATTTATCTCCATAACAGTCAGCTTAATAAAAATTTTCTAAGAAGCATTTTTGAAGGTAATCAAGCTATCTATAACTTTTATTCTCAACTTTTTGGCGTAACATTAAAAATAAAAATGTTATAAGCAAAAAAGGATAAAAAAATAGGTGATGAAAATCTTTAAGGCAAGATAACTATTGTATTTTTAGTCCTACCAAAAAAAATACTTCTGACCATTTTTGTACAACGTTTCTTAACAAACAATTTAATCTATTCATTTTTATATTTGGTTTATTTTTATTGATGTTTCAGCGTTGTTAAGGGAGGTAAATTTAAAGTATGTGAGTTACGTAGGTACAAAAAATTGTTGATACAAAAAAAGTCTCAAATAAAAGTTGTTCGCCATAATATTTCCAAGAACTCCTTTATTGGAAAATATATTAAAATTTTATTTGTTTATCTGATACGCTAACAAAAGTGACTAAATGCACATTTTTGTAAAGTTTTAATATCTAATTAATTATAATGTTTTTTTAAGTTGTTACCCCCCGAAAATGAACATTTTATAGTAAAGCACATTCATTGTTTTGGGATTGATATCTTTAACTGTTATTGTTTTATTAAACTGTTAATAAATTGTCTTTTGATTAACAGTAAAAGTTTTTCTATAAACTTTTTTTTGCACAATTGTTTATATGGGTTCCAAAAAACTTATATATAGGCGGTTGCTACCATAAAAAAGTCAATTACGAACACTATTCACTGTCAGTATTACGTATATGAAAGTCCCGTGGCACCCATAGCAGATATTTCACATTGAAAGACAATAGCTTAGGTATCTCAATTGAAATAATATGTATTTTTATATCACATGCATTGAAACAACTAGTTTTGAACCCTGTTTTGCCAGTCGAAACAAGACAATTTCAGACCAATGCGATTGTGCCGGGCAAAAACAAAGAAACAACGTTGTTTCTGCCCGGCACATTCATTTATTTATTATTTATTTCAAGTCTGTCAGAATCGCATTTGTAATAAACAAAAGCCAATCTTATTTCTGAATTATTCTATTATTAAAATAGTATAAGATATTACTGCGCTATTTGTCTGAAATAGTCTTACTTCGACTGGCTACAGAAATCAAAACTCGTTGTTTCATTACATGTGATATGAAAAATAGCGTGTGTGGCACGGGATGAAACAAAGACGATTTCAGACCAGAGCGATGACAGCCCTCGCTTCGCTCGGGCAGTCAACTCTCGCCCTCGTCAGAAATCGTCTTGTTTCAACCCTTGCTACACAATATACTATTGATAACATTTAACATTTGATTACAGGAAGTAAAGATGGTAAAGGCCCTTGTACAGGAGACTCCGGTGGTGGTCTCTTCATGTGGGTAGGTGGCAGATACTTTATCAGAGGTATTATCTCTCTTTCACTCTTGGACCCGAACAGTAATAGCTGCGACTTGAACGAGTACGCTCTATATACAGACGTTGCGCAGTACTTGCCATGGATTGAAATGAAAATAGATACCTAGTTATTAGTTGTTTTAACAATTTTAACAGTACTATATTATTATTTTTATTGTTAAGAGTTTTAATTATTTTAGTAGATACAGAATGTTTCAGTTTCAAGAGTGCAGGTATTATAAAAAATGTAGGTACGTTTACAATTTACTAGCAAATATAATACGGAATGGGACATTTCATCTCCGCCGATTCAACGCCAGGACAATTCATCGCCGACCGTTTCATCACCGCCATTTCAGCGCCAGAATCAGTAAATTAAATGAATGTAAATGTGTTTATCGTCAGTTACTTTAATGTAATTGATGTATTTAAAAGACTTAAATAAATATTTTAGATCATCAAAAAATATAACTACAATATAGAAATATTTTATTTAAAAAATGGGAAATAATCACAGTCTGTGCCATGTCATGACAAAACAAATTTAAAAGACAATGCAACAAACAACCTTTACTGCATCCAGATGTCTTGTGTATATATGTAGATGCCAGATGCAATAAATAGTTTACCAGAAAGTATTTCTATTTAGTCCAGAACTGGTACCTATTTTATAATAAAAATAAGCTATTTAACCATTTATTTTCATTCTTTTAAATACTTAAAAAGGCAATACACACAAACACACTTTCATGTTATTTCATTCGAGTCAATTATTAAAATTTTTGATATTATTTTTGCAGTGAACAATAATTTTACTATTAAATATCATATTTACCATTATTGATTTATGTTTTAAATAAGAATTGAAACATACCACTGCACTGACAAAATCTAAATTTGTTTATTTTATCCTTTAAAACAATATATGATTTGTTTTAAAAAAAAATACAAAATAAATTTGAATTATTTACGTGATCATTTTATAATACTCTGAATAGCTTTAAAACACTTTAAAATAAACAAACAAATACACAGTAACCGCCGAAGAACATCTTTATATACATTTAATTTACTGGTTCTTGCGCTGAAACGGCGGTGATGAAACGGCGGTGATGAAACGGCCGGCGCTGAATTGTCCTGGCGCTGAATTGTCCTGGCGCTGAATCGGCGGCGCTGAAACGGCGGCGCTCAAATATCCTAGACCCAATATAATACACGTGCATTATTTAATTAATTATAATACCGACTTTTGAATGAATTTGATGATTTCTATAAATGTATTTTAATATTAAAATAAAATCCTGTATACTCCTGCTAATCATTTAATCAATACCTACTGGAGTGGCCGAATAGGCCGTTTAAGCAGACTGTATGGTATCTGAAAATTGGTCTGTTCTAACTCAAAATCGCACCTACCTTTTATCAGTCGGATGACAGCGACAAGGACAGGTGCAACAGACTCCAGCTTCAGCGTGACGGTTAAGATATGGAAAAGGGAACTTAGGATCGCCACGTTTTCACTAAAATCTATTATTGTTAGTCCAGACAAATTCACAGTAAAACAATATATAATTATCACTTAACACAATTTAACAATTTGAGGGTAACATATACACTTGGTAGTTTATTTGGTCGCTAAATTAATTAACATACAATGCGGTACGGTTTGAACACGGAGTGTTACGATACTATCTCTCAAAATTCAAAAATATATTGCAACTCGCAAATTATTACAATTATAAGTTTGAACACGAATATTTTAATTACCAATGATGCATTTTATATCATGTGGCTACATCTATTGATAAATCGATTTAATATTAATAACAAATTAGGAAACTGTAATCAGTACGCTAAAACACCTACATATAAAAATATTCACTATTGAATACCTTTTTATGTTTACCTGGGTTTTACCAAAAATGAACTTGTTTACAGAAAATCTATATCTATAAAAGAGTCTGTCCTTAACCACTCACTCAACTCACTCATATATCAACGTACAGCCCAAACCCTTGGACCTAGAAACATGAAATTAGTAGTGTCTTCCTTTTATGATGTTAGCACCCACTAAGAAAGGATTTTTCGAAATTCAACCGAAATTTGTAAAAAAAAATTTTTTACAAATTTTGACACTATTGTTCGTATTTATTTAAAACTTATCATAAATACTCTACAATACAAATAATGAAACAGTTATTTCAGCACTTCCCAAAATTTAACCCTTAAGGTGTTAGGAGGATGGAAAAATTTGTAACGTAATTTTTTTGTATTCACCGAATAGAGCATGGCACAAGTACATAGGTACTCTACAAGACAAATAGCATTTACGAAAATTCAACCCTTATGGGAATGGGAGAGGGATAAAATTTGGATATATTTATCTTCATAACTGTTCATGATATTAAGAAAATTCAGATAAATTAATATTCAATTAAATTTGAAAGCTACCCCTAATAGCATTGGACGGGGACGAGGATGGATATAGAATATAGATATCTTTATCTGCACACCTGTTTTAGTTATAAAGGTAAATTCACGCAAAATAGTCATCTATTTAAATAAAAATTTCGACATTCCACCTACAATGGCGGGGGTAGACAGGGTATGTGTTTTTGATATGTTTATCTGCAAAGCTGCTTAAGATATAATGGTCGATTCGGGCAAAATAATCTGTAATAAAAAAAAATCAATATTCAACCCCCAATGGCGGGAATAGACAGGGGGGTGGGCTTTTGCAATTTAAAACTAAGTTCCGAGATATTTACAAAAAAAAATCATTTTTCCTGATAATTACTCCCTGTCGACATACACAGGTATATCCATCCATCTTTTTCCAACACCCCATATATTTAAAAAAATATTATTACTTCTAAAACGGGCATTGTATAGGGCTAATATTATAGATATGATTAAACATCTCAAGAGAAATGTTTAATATGAAAAAAAATTCAGAGAATTCCATTTAAAACAAATTAACTTGCGTGCCACACTTTTTTGTAACAGTCTGTATATTTGAAAATAATTTTTATGTATGCGCTTTTACCAACATTTTACATCTGCATTAGAAAGATTTGTTAATCTATTACGGTGTACGAGCTATCCAACTTCCACGCACTATTGCCTAACCCTGCATAGATAATTATATCAAAAATTTAACACTCCCTGACAATCCCTCAGGAGCTGATGAATTTAGGAAACGCTGAAATTCTTGTTTCATTATTTGTATTTATTTTAAGTTTCAATAAATCCAACCAAAAAAGTATTTTTCCCATACAAACATTTACATTCCCTTTTATCTCCGTAGGGGTTAATTTCGAAAAATCCTTTCTTAGTGGGTGCTTACATGATAAAAGGAAGACACCCATGACATTTCACGTTACTATATTGGTTTAGGGGTTTCGGCTCGGCGATGATGAATCAGTCAGTCAGTCTATGACATGTTATTATAATATGTACCTACAATATAGACGTATAATAGTCAATTACGTATACCTACATACTCATAGGTGGGCACAGTTAATCGAAAAGTTAACTTCGTTAATCGTTAATGCGTTAATAAAAAAGTTAACTTCGTTAACCGTTAAAGCGTTAAAATTCCGAAAATGTAACGGAAGTTAAAGTTAACCGAAAATTCGAAAATTTAACGAAAGTTAAAGTTAATCGTTAAAAAGTTAACCATCCAAAATCTTTGAAGACCTTTTTTTACTATTTCGACAACTTTCTTATGTACGTTTCATCAAACAACCTATGTAACGGACTAAAGTTAACGGAAGTTAACAAAAGCGTTAACATTTTTTTGAGTTAACTTAAAAGTTAATCCGTTAACCATTTTGTTAACTTCGTTAATTAACGATTAACGGATTAACGAGTTAATGCCCACCTATGTACATACTGTATGTATAAATACCCACATCCTAAAATAGTACACCAATACCTCGCTTTGCGTCGTTTCGTTTTGCGTTTTTTCGAAGTTGCGTCGTTGCTGAATTAGTACTAATTTTCACTGTGCGTCGTTAGATTTTCGAAATTGCGTTGTTTTGGGTTCGAGTCTTTAATTTTTTTTTTAAATTAAAACGAGAGTAACTATAAAATGTTTATTATATTATTATATTTAGTTATGTGGTTTTTAGGATGCAACGACATGTATCAACTACAATGTTTGACTAATGTTACATACTACACTGAAAATAAAACTACAATTAACTTTTTTAAATATACTATATGCATCTCATGTCACAAGTGCACCAACCTAATTTGTAATTATATATTAAACATTGACAAATTCAAAATTTCATTGTTGAATTAAAATTATAATGTATGTATGTAATAAAATTTTATATTATTTTTGTTTTTTAAATGTTTACTTTGTTCAATTTTCTTTTTAAAAAGTAGTATTTTTGTAACCTTGGAACCTATCTTCGATCTTTACATGGTTTGCTATAGAAAATCATAATTCACTTTGCGTCGTTTTAATTTGCGTCGTGTTTTTTTGGAACGTAACTACGATGCAAAGTGAGGTATTGGTGTATAGTCAAATTAAATTTTGAGCTGGATTTTCTGGAAATAGCAAAAATTTTATACCATAATGTAGAGGAGATATTGTAGTTTCACCACCCAAAAGTCCCACGAGCTAAACTTTGAGCTAACGTTGGGGTCGTTGGGAGCCCCATTCAAAGTTGGATTTTGTTCAAATATTTGTTATTTTCTTAGCTCATAAAAATATAATTATCTCGAGAACCAAAGTAAATATCGAAAAAAGTTTTGCTGATTGAGAATTATTGATATAAAATGCCAAACAATATAACTTGATAATATTAGAAACTTTACTGAAACGTTTAGGTGTCACGTTCATTTGTTTATCAAAAATCGGTGTAATTTTATTGTTTTTTTTCAACGCCATACTCATTACATTATTAAGTATGAAACCAATTTTTTGTAATTTGCATCTTGTTGGCGCCACTATCCCTATGTGCTCTGCACTGACAGGTGGTGCCCTCCGCGTTTAGATTAAAATTTAATTTTAAGGTTATTGTTCACTGAAAGTCATGGCATCTAGCGAAATTTAGCATGAACTACAGGGTTTTACTATGTCGATAATAAAGAATAAATAGATCTGGCAACAACTTACAATATTAGACAAGAATAGAAGATTTATTTTTAACAATATTATAATTATTACTATTGCTAACAATAGTAATAATTATAATAACAATAGTAACTATTATTATAAATAAAAACATTAAATGTTAATCAATAACTTGCTATTTACAATGGGCGTCAGTTGTCATTACCACGTTTTTATATTTCGAAGAGCGCGCCGAATGCGCTTTTGCCATACCGTATATTTACATCATGTGTTCGGGGAATTTATCAAAGTTAAAAATTAATAATTATTTAAGTAGAAGGTAAATCATTCTAGAATTTTATATATACATTCTTTAATAACCAATCTATAACTTATCCGTTTTTGGTTAAAATCTGACGTTTAGTTTTAATACACGAATTAAACGAATATCGAATTCCAAGTGGATCCCTATGCTTGTAATGTATAAGAGGCTAACTTTGCACGTTTATCCATACTAATATTATAAATGCGTAATTAATATTATAAAAGTGTATCTGTCTGTCTGTCTGTTTGTTACCTTTTCACGGCTAAACCGCTGAACCGATCTTGATGAAATTTGGTAGGGAGATAGCTTACACCCTGAGAAAGGACATAGGCTACTTCGAATCCCAAAAATTCATCCCCTAAAAAATTGAAAGGGGGTGGAAATGTTTGTATGGTAATTTTTTTTTAATATTTCACCCACTGTCACATATGAAGGGCTGTAATTATTTTCATTCAATCTGGCGGGAAAAATACTACGGGAGTGGAGGGTTTTAGTGGGGAAAACAACCCCCTATCTCCCATAGGAACCGAGATATTTACGATTTTGTATAATGAATGTAAACCAAAACAAATGAAAATATATATATTTTACCCCCTTTCACATATAAAGGGTTGTAATAAGTTTCATTCGATCTGGCGGGAAAAAAAACATGGGGGTGGGGGTTAGAAGGAAAAAACAACAACCTATCTTACTAAGGAGCCGATATATTTTGGATTTTAATACATATTATAAATGCGAAAGTGGAACTGTCTCTCTGTTTGCTATATTTTCACGGCTAAACCGCTGAACCGATTTTGATGAAATTTGGCAGGGATATACCTTACACCCCGAGAAAGGACATAGGCTACTTCGAATCTCAAAAATTCATCCCCTAAGAAATTGAAAGGGTGGAAATATTTGTATGGGATTTTTTTTAATATTTCACCCCCTGTCACATATGAAGGGTTGTAATTATTTTCATTCGATCCGGCGGGAAAAATACTACGGGAGTGAAGAGTTTTAGGGGGAAAACAACCCCCTATCTCCCATAGGAACCGAGATATTTACGATTTTATATAATGAATGTAAACCAAAACAAAAGAAAATATATATATTTCACCCCCTTTCACATATGAAGGGTTGTAATAAGTTTCATTCGATCTGGCGAGAAAAAAAACATGAGGGTGGGGGTTAGAAGGAAAAAAACAACAACCTATCTTACTAAGGAGCCGAGATAATAATATGTAAGATTTTAATATTACATATTAATATTATGTATGCATAATGTATAATTGCGAAAGTGGATCTGTTTGCTGTTTTTTTACTGCTAAACCGCTGAACCGATTTTGATGAAATTTGGCAGGGAGATAGCTTGCATCTTAAGAAAGGACATAAGCTACTTCGAATCCAAAAATTTTATCCCCTAAGAAATTTCAAGGGGGTGAAAATGTTTGTGTGGGAAAAAATTAAATTTGGTTAAAATATTTCACCACCTGTCACATATGAAAGGTGGTAATTATTTTCAATCGATCCGGCGGGAAAAACACTACGGGGGTGGGGGGTTTAGGGGGAAAACTATCTTACTAAGGAGCCGAGATATTTACTTTTTTGTATCCATACTTAATATTATAAAAAAATGCGAAAGTGGATCTGTCTTTCTGTCTATTTTTTAGAGGATAGCTTGTATCCTGAGGAAGAACATAGGCTACCTTATATCCCGAAAAATGTATTAGATAAAAAATGGGTGTGTAACATTTGACCTGTTTTATTGATTATCATACAAAAAGCTGTATTATCTATCTGTATTATTTACCCAACTGAACTTAATGTATTTTCACTAACCTAAATTCTACGCGAACGAAGTCGCGGGTACCCGCTAGTACTTAATAAACGAAATGGTAAACTGACCTGAAATTTTTTTTACAAATGTGAACTAGCTTACTTAACACAATATTAAAATTTTAACAAATTCTGTAGTGATCGATTTTAGTGAACAACAACCTTAACCCTCGGAGCCTCTTGTGGGTCAATTTGACCCATACACCGACTTTGATCGTGAATAGCGCTCAGGTATTTTAAATTTTTCGCGATTTTTTTTAAGTATGTTGAATACTTCAAAGGTATGTGTAACACTTATAAATTCATTTACCATGAATTTTGGTAAGTCAAAAGGTTTCGTAGTTGCGGAATTATAGGCGATCAAAAAGTAAGCAGGGTCAAATTGACCCAGAGTGTACTAGTAGGTTGAAAAAAAAGGTGTGTACTCAGAGGGTTAAGTTATAAAATAATATTTCATGTACATATACAATAGGGAAAGGGATAGGAATTAGGCAGAGAAGAAAGGGGTTGATTTTACTTATCCGTATTCGCTTAGATTGTAATGATTCTTTGTAATTAAAAATTTTTTTAACTCTTTTTTGAATATATTAATCGGAAGATATTTTATTTCGTTAGGTAATTTATTAAAAATGTTTATTATTGAAATGTGTGGACCTTTTGTGATTATCGCTAGACTGGTCGATGGAGAGACTAAATTTTCTTGTATTGTAACAATGAGAGCAGAGCCGGCCGAACGGTCAGGTGACTCAGGCCACAGCCTGGGGCGCCAGAATCGCAAAGGCCGGCACTGAATGAGAGTTTATGTTTCCAGAGAATAAATTAGCATTTCTTTTTAGAAAGAGAGTCTACTTCGGAACCCTTATAGCATACACTGGTGTATGTCTTTAAAGATTTTTTGAATTATTTTGACTATACTAAAAATAATAAAAAAGCTGACAACGAACCCGTAATAAGATAACCGGTCTCAAGATATGCCGTGACCTCTGGCACACACACACGTCTGTATATAATGCCATTCAGAGTTTAGATATCATATTGATACTCGTATTTTGTTAATTTTAGCTTATTTTAATTATTAACCTTCCATACATATTATTTAATATTTGTGCCTACTTTAAATAATCATCATGCAAATGATTTTAGTATTTTTATTGATTTGTTCTTTGTGCTCAATAGGTATGTATTAAAATAAAAGTTTATTGCTATTTTATTTTCATTATTTATGTATATTATTTATTTCCCATGATAATACAATAATTGATATTTACTGATTAATAAAGATTAATTGCTGAATTAAAGTATGCATAAATGTCGTTTAATGGTTTAGTAGAGTACCGCTAAACGAGCCATATACGTAGCGTCAAAATAAACAAAATAAAATATTCTTGTTCTAAGATTATAATTCAGGGTGATTCAGCACTGTCGTGCCAAACTTGAACAGTAGATTGAGAAAAATATTTTAAGCAAAAAATTTCCAATAAACATGTGTCCGGAAATTTTTCCTTAGGGAACAACAGGCCTCCAAAGATTTTACTAAAAATGAGTTTTAATTTAATATCTAGAGAACCCTTTGTGATGGAATTATGAAATTTAGTATTTGGTTTAGTAATAATATGTGTTATCAATTTCTAATATTAACCAATTATATTTTAGACTAGGGCTGTATGGGGCCGGTGGGCCCATCGATTTTTATCTAGTATTTGTTTGTTCCTTAATTTTTTTCCTGAGTTAGTACTTTTATAAGATTATATGACACAAAATACATAAAAACATACTTTGCTTGTTTATCATAAGATAAACTGTTTTTGAGAAATGTCAATGGAAAAGAAAACATGCAGAATTTAACATAATACGGATGCTTAAAATTACAATTAATAAATTTATATTCTTGTTCCATGATAAAAAATAAGACAAACAGTTTATATACATACATGTACCTCCGAAAATGCATCCAAATCAACAAATAGCCATTTTAGATTGTTTTTTTAGTCATGTTAATAAAGTACATGTAACAATAATAGAACTAGCTATAGATCTTACAGGATTCATATTAGGAGGTTTATTTACATGAACTTTATTCTAACCTTTAATCATTAAAAAAGAATATAAATTTATTTTTCGTAATTTCAAGCATCCGTATTAAGTTAAATTCTGCATGCTTTCTTTTCCATCGATATTTCTCGAAAACGGTTTATCCCATGATAAACAAGCGAAGTATGTTTTTGTGTATTTTGTGTCATATAATCTTATAAAAGTACCAACTCAGGAAAAAAATTAAGGAACAAACAATTACAAGATCAAAATCGATGGGACCACTGGCCCCATTCAGCCCTGGCCTAAAATATAATTGGTTAATATTAAAAATCGATAACACATATTATTACTAAACCAAATACTAAATTTCATAATTCTATCACAAAGGGTTCTCTAGATATTAAATTAAAACTAATTTTTAATAAAATCTTTAGAAGCCTGTAGTTCCCTAAGGAAAAATTTCCGGACACATGTTTATTGGAAGTTTTTTGCTTAAAATATTTTTCTCAATCTACTGTTCAAGTTTAGCACGACAGTGCTGAATCACCCTGTATAAATAAAATAAAAAGTCATACCTATATATGTCTATATGACCTTATAAAAGTGCCAAATAAAGGGAAAAAACTAAGAATATAAAAAACTAGCTAAAAACCAAAAGGACTATTAGCCTCATACATCCCTTGGTCTAAATGATCATTAGTTGATATTGATTATCGATAATACGTATTCATATTACAACAGGTATCAAATTTTATTGTAATATCACAATAAGGTCTCCAGATATTAAATAAAAACTAATTTTAAGCAAAATCTTTCGGGGTATGTAGCTCCGTCACGAAGAGTTTCCGGACACATGTTCATATGAACTTTTTTACTGAAATATTTTTCTCGATCGATTGTTCAAGTTTGTTCTACCTTATATGACTCATCCTGTACCATAAACCGGGGTTACTTTGATCATTTTTGAAATTTAAAGGTCTGTAAAATCTAAAGTATGGTGAGTAAAAATTTGTCAAAAAAACTGAACCATCGGTTTTTTTCATACTATCGATATGCCAAATAACAAAAAATTAAGCCTAATAGTTTTTGCAAAAAAAAAGTACGTGATCAAAGCTAAACTGAGAGTGGGGTTACTTTGATACACCTTATTTTTATTGCAGAAATTGGAAGATTTAAAAAAAATGGTCAACAAGAACAAAAGTTACAAGCGTTTTTATAATGTAGGGTTACTTATCTTATAGGTAGAAGGCAGGTTTTGAAAAAAAAATGTTATAGTTCAGTCAATCTAGCACTAATGAAATAACAATTCTTTAGTACGTATTTGTGAGGGATAAACAAAACTTTGAAATATCATATAGGTTGATCGATTTGTTTATCTACTTCAATGATGCTAGATTGACTGGACTATTAATAAATAATTTAAAACAAATGACAAAAAAGTTAAAATAACTATAAATAAAAAATTATAAAAAAAACTTTTTTAAAAAACAATTTGCCTTTGAAAACCCAACTAAAAAGATGAAAATAAAATCAGGTTAAAAAAAGTTGATTTTGTTCATACTAGAAGAGTTAAAAAAAGTATCTTCTAGTATGAACAAAATCAACTTTTTTTAACCTGATTTTATTTTCATCTTTTTAGTTGGTTTTTCAAAGGCAAATTGTTTTTTAAAAAAGTTTTTTTTATAATTTTTTATTTTTGAGTTTTTAGTTAAACACATACAAAGAACAAAATTCAAAAAAATTCACGTTGACATACTTCCTGAATCTTTACCAACAAATAATCATTTTTAATTTCGTTTTTATATCAAGATAGTAATGATCATTATTTCATTATACAGTTATATTTTTTCTATATATTAATTATCACTAAAACACATCACGTATATGATGGTACATATATTAATATTTATTGATTTGAATAGATTTCCTTCTATTTCTATCGTTGTCTAATGTCAATAATAAAAAATATTTTCAACTGACAGTAGTGACAGATGGTATTTTTAAAACATGTAGCTATGGAAATGGGATATTTCGGTTGTAACTTAACTCTCGTTATCAATGTGTTTTCTAATTGTATTGGTATATATAGATGATTCGTTGCCACAAACATATAAAGAAATAAATAAATTTATTATAAATAAATAAATAAATAAATAAATAAATATCGCGGTGAGTTAAATAAGGCAAATTTAATAATGCTGTTAGTTACGGGCAGTGATTTAACTGGGGGCTGGCGAAACGGCTCTCAACGGGTGCGCCAAGCCTAGGGGGGAAGCATAGGAATAAAGTCTATGAGCAAGTCTAGAGGAGGAGGGAGATAGACCCGAATGGCACTATTGGGATTAATGTGACATGAGGACTAAAAAAAGGTCATCAGAAACTGGAAGAGGGCGAAAAATAAGTTTTAAGGGCAGAAAAATTATGATGACAACGAAAAATAAGTTCTTTAGTTACACCAGAGGAGGGCGTGCTATTTTCAGTTTTTTATAGCAATGTTCGATAAAGACATGCTGACATGATGTGCCAACATTTTTATGATTATTATAAATAAAAAAGTTATCAGTAAAGTTTTGCAACCTTGAAAATTCATTAAAACATTGTTTACAAACTTTTTATTTTTTTCCTCAAAAAATATCGGCGCATTCGCATGGATTTTCAGGTCCGTTTTTCCTTAAAATGCATATGTACAACGAGTAGACGTTTTTATCAATGTCGCCCCGTGAGTCAAAGTAACCCCGGTTTACGGTATATGTCATCCTACTTTTTGTAAACAAAATTCTTTTAAAATAATGTTTCAGGGTAACATATTCACATATCGGATAGAGAATTGTCTGCTCTTTAATATCTGTTCCATAGATTTTTCACATGAGAAAAGTCGTTTACGAGATATTTGCGGAAGAACGCAAGTTTGAACCGCGCACGTAAATTTTCTCATCATTTAAACCCCCATTTATATGTTAACGGTGGACTCTAATCGCAAAATTTATTATAACAACTTTTGTTTATAATCTAACAAACATTATTTTTAATGTCTTCTATTTTTTTGTCCGAATGACCATTTGCAAAATAAATAATAAAAACAAAACTCGCGGAGATATTTTTGCTCCCAAAAAGAGATCACACGGGTTTTTAAAATGTCGCCATTTCTAGTTTTGTAGTAGAAGATTTAATATATCTATAACCATACCAATTTTCATGTTCCTATCAAAAAACTTTCTTTCTTTTTTCTGAACGTAAACCGGAACTGAACCGATTTATATTTTGCTATTCAAACCGGAACGAAAAAATAACGGATCGAAGTCGTGCTTTTTAGAAACTGACTCATAAATGTCGAAACGCTTATATTTTAATAAAAAAAATGTTTTTTTTTTAATCAATAAAAGTTCATTGTTTAAAACATTTTTTTTATTTGAGGTAAGGATATTGAAACCAAACTTTTAAATAATTTACAAAAATGGTCATTTATATTAACTCAAAATATAAATAAACCTATATACTATTTTTTTTTGCAGGTAGTATAAACATAAATTGGCATGGACATGAACAATTAACATCCGAATTTTTACTTGACCGACACAAACGTCAACTCCCATGCATGTAAGGAATTATAGTATACGTACATTTATAATTCCCGGGAATTTTCCAACGCCGGGAATCGGGAACAGGAAATCGCAATTCCCGGTAATTCCCGGGAAAAACGGGAATTCTCGAAATTTATATACATATTTTTTTACATTTTCATAGCTTCTCTTAAAAAGTAATAATAAGAACAATAAAAAATTAAGAACACTTTTTGAATTTTAATATTAATCGGTGATTATCTAAACACAATACTATTACATTTTAAGAAAAATTGTTAATTGAAAATTATAAAGAAAGAAATAATGAGGTATAGATATAATAATGCTTTGGATGAAGAAAATATTATATAAAATAGAAAAATAGTCTAACAATAAGTGGAAGCAGGAATTATTTTATATTAGAAATAATTTTTTTTTTTAAATTAATTTTTTTTTTTTAATTTGCTGTCTCTAGCAAAATGCGCCCGAAAGTGAGCACCCCCTCTACAAATGGGCAGTAGTAACACAATATAAAGTTATAAAAGCAAATACTATTTTAATAGAATTTTAAAAACAAACAAATATGCCAAATCTTATTGTTAGTTAAGAGTTTAGACTCTATCTAAACTCTAAACAATCATTGAATGCAAACTGACAATTTGAATTTTTACTATAATAAACCTTTTCTTTTTAACTTTAAAATGCATTTTTTATTCTTTCTCAGAAAAATACAATGCACAAACAACTAAAACAATCCTTACAAGAATTGCAAGCTAGTAAGATCATTTTAAATTACATCCTGATGTACCAAACAAAAATTTAACTTCCAATCCATATTCTTAACTAAAAGTACATACCATACATTATTGAATATAATAACAATATAAGTGCCCCTACAGTTGAAAGTATATATTTCAATGATTCTTTTTATTTCCCGAAATTCCCGAGAAATAATTTTATTTTTCCCGGGATTCGGGAACTGAAAAAACAACAAAATTTCCCGGGAATTCCCGGGAGGAAACACTACGTACATTATAACATTGTATATTGTATGGTTAGGTATTTTCTTGTATACATTTGGATACATTTGCGTAAGTCGACAGGGAAGAATTATCAAAAAAAATGATTCAGACAAAAATGTTAGCATTTTTCCCAGCTATCACATGGCGATGCCAGTTGTGAGGGAGGATCTGCTCCCCTGGAGGATATATTTTTTAAATAGAAATCTCCTATTTTTATAACAGATTTCGATTCCCTGGCCCAAAATCCCCAGAAACCGCTAAAATCGTTTTTTTTTTCATTTAAAACATGAATTTCGAAGGCAATAAATTTAAAAATGTGTATAATTTAAGGCTTTTTAGTTTAAGTAGGACCCATATCTACATTCCGAATGATCTTTGGTTGAAGCATTTAATTTAAAAAAATATATGATCGAACTACCTATTTTGACACGCGCAGTTGATTTTAGTAACATTTCGCCAATTTTCATTCGATTACGTTGAAATTTTAACACAATAAAGAAGATAAATAAAGCTACAAATTTAGTGAATATCATTAAAATTGGATAAAAATTGTCTGTGTAACAGCGCTTTGAATTTTGAAAATAAATAAAAATAGTATATCATAGTCGTGGCTTTACGGGGCTCACCCTAACGCCGAAACTCTGAAGATTTTTTTTAATTGTCGAATTTTTGCTCTAAAGAATTTTTTTTTAAATTGCCGAATTTTTGCTAAAAAAAATGTTTTTTTTCGTTTATAACATGATTTTCGATGGAAATAACTTATGAATGTATATAATTTAAGGCTTTTTAGTTCAATTTTAGGAGCCACAGCTTCATACTGAATGATTTTTGGTTGATGTAATTGATTTAAAAAATATATATACGAATTTGAATGTTAAGTATGACATGTGACATATTGTTGTAAAGTAGAGTAAAAAAACACGTTCAAATATGCTATAGCCAACATAGTGGCCCATAAGAAAAACTGTATAGACGAGTACAGAGGTTTTCCAGTTTTCACGGCTAACTAAAATGTAATTCTATTATGTCTTAGGGTTCAACTTTAATGTGTGAACATAACTCGTTCCCACTTCTTTGTAAAAAAATATTTACCCCTTTGAAAATGGGATTTTAAAAAAATTAGATATACGAGTTCAATTACAAAACCCCCCAAAAAATTTTAATAGGGACCCACATTTTTATTCTGCTACAGCTCCTTACCATAATGACTGTATATTATTTGTTATCTACTGTCACTTATATTAAGGTGACCAAACGTACTCCTTTAGGGAGTTTGAACTCCTTTTTTGTGGACAGTACTCCTTTTTAAACTGTACTCTCAAATTACTCCTTTTTGTGATTTTATACTCATTTCTACTTCCAAATACATAAAAAATTACAATGATTACTATTGATTTTCATATTATTTAAAAAATATATCGACAATTACCATAGATCATTATTAGAGATTGGAAAAATAGTTGTTATTTTAAACGAAATAGTTACTATATAGTTGATTTTTTTCTCGTAAAATAGTTGGTAAATAGTTACAAAATATTTTCCGATAGTAATTTTTTTATATTTAATATTACTACAAAAAAGTGTATTACTATTACTAAAAAAAATGAAAAAAAACATTCTATAAGCAAGTATTATATACAACTCAACTATCAGGCTAGTGCCAATACCTTTTTGAAAAAAAAAATTAATCAAACCACTTTTCTGAAATCGATGGAAATATGTAATAAAAATTACAATAGTTGCATTTTTCGCTATAGTTGAAAATCTATTTTTTCCAATCTCTAATCATTACAATTAAACGTCTAAAAAAATGGTTATTACAATTGGACAGAATTTTTTTTAATAATCTTATGACTACTCCTTTTGTGCCAAAAATAATTGGTCACCTTACTTATATGTTACATACACAATATTTACTGGGTACTTTATCTACTGATACATTTTTAGCAGTGCTGCTCTGTTCTTAATTATTATTTTTTAATTTAAGTTCATTTTCAAATGTGTAATTGCATTAATATTTATTTTATTTTAGAATTGACTATCAATGTACATCTGGCGAATGTATAAGTCGATTTAATTTATGTGATGGTCGGAAAGATTGTAGCGATGGATCAGACGAGACAGAGAGACTATGTAAAAACGTTTCATGTGGTGTGGATACCTTCATATGTGCGTATGGTGCTTGTGTTGATAGCGAAGCTAAATGTAATGGTATTCAAGAATGTGCCGATAATTCTGATGAGCTCGATTGTAAATCACCTACAACTCCTCGAGTACCTGTCACAACAATACAGTAAGAGTCATTTAATCAAATTAATTTTATTACTTCACTAGCCATATGACCCGGTGTTACCCGGGGATATTAAATTAAACTATATTTAACATACAACCATGCTATAATATTTTTTTATTTAAATTATTTCTATATTCGAAAATAATATTTTCTAGGTTTTAGAAATAACTTGAAAGACAATCAGTGTCAGAAGTAGCTAAATTTAAAATTCATTAATATCTATGCTTGAGATTTTGTATAGAAGTTATAAATGTCACAAATTATTGTTAGAGTCGTTGACTTATATGAAGCTAAATTTCCCTCCCCTATGACTATTTTGATGAAAATTATAACGATTTTGGTATAATGTACAGCGCAAATACCTGGTCTAACCCGGGATTATGAGTAATTTGCAAGACAATAAAATAGGTGATAAAAGTAGCTAAATTTAAAAAATTCATTAATAAGTATCTGTGCTTAATTTTGTATAAAAGTTAAAAACGTCATTAATTATTGCTAGAGTCGTTGACTTATACAAAGTTATATGTGAAGCAAAATTTCCATCCCCTATGACTATTTTGAAAAAAATTATAATCTATTTTTCATACGTCACAACCTTGGATATCAGCACGAGATCCGGTCAATTTATCGTAAACAGTTAATCGTAAAACAATTAATCGTATGGAGAATTTATAGTAACAACAATGTATCGTAAAACAATTAATCGTATGGAGAATTTACTGTAACAACAATGCATCGTAAAACAATTAATCGTATGGAGAATTTACCGTAACAACAATTTATCGTAAAACAATTAATCGTATGGAGAATTTATTGTAACAACAATTTATCGTAAAACAATTAATCGTATGGAGAATCTACCGTAACAACAATTTATCGTAAAACAATTAATCGTATGAAGAATTTACTGTAACAACAATGTATCGTAAAACAATTAATCGTATGGAGAATTTACCGTAACAACAATTTATCGTAAAACAATTTATCGTATGGACAATTTAACACTGAGATTATCATAAAAAAAATAATACATACCATATGATAGCATGTCGAGATAAACAAATACATGTTATGTAGATACTTCATAAATATAATCAAATATCCATAATTCTGATTTATTCCATCATTATATACTTATTAATAGCTGTTTTGAAACACTTCTAAAAAAGACTCCCACGTGGTAGATACGTCAGAACAAAAAACAGCCCGGAGATCAAGTTCATAAAAAAGCTACAGAAGAAAATGAGTTTTTTACAATAATGCAGACATTTAATCCTTTACTATCAAGATATAATTTGGAATATAACGATTTCCAGGTCTTAGGAGTAACTTGCAAGTTAATCGGTGACAAAAATAGCAAAATTTTATAATTCATGAATATCTGCGCTCTAGTCGTTGACTTAGATATGAAACTAAATTTTATCTGCGCTCTAGTCGTTGACTTATATATAAAACTAAATTTTATCTGCGCTCTAGTCGTTGACTTATATATAAAACTAAATTTTATCTGCGCTCTAGTCGTTGACTTAGATATGAAACTAAATTTTATCTGCGCTCTAGTCGTTGACTTAGATATTAAACTAAATTTTATCTGCGCTCTAGTCGTTGACTTAGATATGAAACTAAATTTTATCTGCGCTCTAGTCGTTGACTTAGATATTAAACTAAATTTTATCTGCGCTCTAGTCGTTGACATAGGGATGTATATGAAACTAATTTTCCCTCTCCTATATAACTATTTTGATGTAAGGCCATAGGGAGATAAGGATGCTAAAATTGCCCCCGGGCTTTTCTGAACGATATTTTCAGGGCATGTTTGTACTATAATAGTACATCGATTTTGAAATTTTTAGATCTCAAAATCAATGGGGTTCCGAGTAACAATTAAAAAAGCCGAAAACAGAAAAACATTTTTTTCTCTTAATTGGCTGCACCGATTTGAATAAAATTTTTATGGTAGTCTGATATCTATATAAGCACTCTTTAAAAAAATAATCAACAGTATAGCTCTGCATTATCATAGGGAAAAAAATTATTTTTTCAGAAAAATATTTTTTTCTATTGTTTTCCTAAAGAGTACAATTCTGAAAATATTTTTTTCGAATTCTTCATCAAAAAACACATAAAATATATTTTTTTCATATTTTTCCTAGAGGTACGCCATATCGAAAAAAAAAATAAATACTGCGAAAAAGTTGTATTTCCCGTTCATTTAACTACAGTGCCCGAACACTATGTCAAAGTTCAATATTTCATTTATTAAAACAAATAGAAGAAAACTTTAAATGCAAAAGTTGTTAGGTTGGAGAAGCAGCAAATTTTGAAAATAGTTACATTTATACAGTGTGTCCCATAAGTGCGTTACAAATAAAAGTTGTGTTTTTTTTAATACAAAATACAAAGCATACTTTCTTAATTGATAATCTAAAAGTATTAATTTTTCTGGGTATTTTGATACAAGCATATGTGGAATTATACAGAGCGGTTTAGAAATATTGACCATTTTTGTAAGAAAATTGGAATATTTTCAACACGTATTTTTCTAATTACAACTATTTTTTTGTTCTTTGCTAGAAGTAATTTTAGCATATGCTCTATTATTGTGATATTACCTACATCAAACATGTGCAAAATTATAGTCTGCGTACAGGATGTATCAAAACTCTGAACCTAATTTTTTTCAAAATTTTCAAATACAACATCTCATATATTTTTACATAAATAATATGTTTTACATTGTCTATTAACAACAAAAATGGATGAAAACACCTACAAACTCTAACGACCTCATCACAATGACAACATATTTTAAACACCATAATGAACAATTAAAACGTTATTTTTAAATTATAATATACCAACATTAACAGAATCAAATAGAAAAAAATATTATTGCAAAAGTTGTAAAAAGGTCAATTTTTCACAATAAAATTAGTATTTATTTTTATTTCCATTAGAAAAAAAGTTTTTTCATAGATTAAATCATCATTCCGGAAAAACAATGATAAGGTTATTTCCCATTCAAATAACCTGTAAAAATGATTCTTTAGAACTAAAGTTATTATTACTGACTAATGGTAATTGATATTCAGTTATCATGAATTAGTAATAATACCTTTAGTACTAAATAATCATTTTTCTATGTTATTTAATTGGGAAATTGTTATTTAATTGCGGCACCTCTTAAAATTGAACTACATGATAATCCCTCGGTGTAGATTTATTTTACCTTTTTTATAACGAGGGCGAATTTTTTTTGAAACAACTTAACTGTATATGTATAATAATGTATAGGTATAGTTAAAAGAACAGGAAATACAACTTTTTCGCAGTTTTTATTATTTTCATTGTGGCGTAACATTAAAAAAATATTTTATGTGTTTTTTAAGGATAAACTCGAAAAAAAATAACTTCATAATCGTATTTTTAGATTATCAATTAAGAAAGTATGTTGTGTATTAAAAAAACACAACTTTTATTTGTAACGCACTTATGGGACACACTGTATAAATGTAACTATTTTCAAAATTTGCTGCTTCTCCAACCTAACAACTTTTGCATTTAAAGTTTTCTTCTATTTGTTTTAATAAATGAAATATTGAACTTTGACATAGTGTTCGGGCACTGTAGTTAAATGAACGGGAAATACAACTTTTTCGCAGTATTTATTTTTTTTTCGATATGGCGTACCTCTAGGAAAAATATGAAAAAAATATATTTTATGTGTTTTTTGATGAAGAATTCGAAAAAAATATTTTCAGAATTGTACTCTTTAGGAAAACAATAGAAAAAAATATTTTTCTGAAAAAATAATTTTTTTCCCTATGATAATGCAGAGCTATACAGTTGATTATTTTTTTAAAGAGTGCTTATATAGATATCAGACTACCATAAAAATTTTATTCAAATCGGTGCAGCCAATTAAGAGAAAAAAATGTTTTTCTGTTTTCGGCTTTTTTAATTGTTACTCGGAACCCCATTGATTTTGAGATCTAAAAATTTCAAAATCGATGTACTATTATTGTATAAACATGCCCTGAAAGTATCGTTCAGAAAAGCCCCGGGGGCAATTTTAGCATCCTTATCTCCCTATGGCCTTTATAAAGGTTTTAATATAATATTTTGTAAATATATAAAATTAATTAGTAAATTTAAATCAGCGAATGATTTTCAAACATATTTGAACATATCGCAGCATTTAAAACCACTGAATATTAATTTGGAACTTTTTTGCGTTTAAACTGATAATGCCCGTTGCATAATTATACGACATGTAGTATATATACTGCATACTTAGAGTCAATCCAGACCATCGAGCTGGTCTCTCTCTAATCAAATGTAAATAAACAATAAACATTGAAATCATTCACACTGCCTGTATAGGAATCGCACAGGTTTCGGTCCAATCTCGTTCCAATACAGCGTAGTACAAAAATTTTACCTAAAATATTCTTTGTACTATGCTTTATCGGAGAGAGATTGCATCGATACCTGAGCCCTGAGCAATACCTTTATTGTAAATGATTTCATTGTTTATTTATATATTGTTGGAGCGAAACCGGCTCGATATTCTGAATATAACCTTATAAGATATTTGTATCTGATACGACAATGACAAAAATTATTTTATGACTTTAATGACATAACTGTATATAGAATTAAAAATATTTCAAATTAATATATTACACATACCTGTAATTTTATATTAAAAAGAGTCTGACATTGGAGTTAAAACATAAGACAAACATAAAATCCTAGAGATGAATCTTACATATAGGTATTATTATGTATGAACAAAAATAATACATTTATATTATCTGTAAAATTAATGACATTAAATAATTATATTAGTAAAATTAGTATCATATTCAAAAAAGAGACGTCATACTTAACATTATCAGTTCATGAATTTGCAATAAATCATTCTTGGTAAGTTTAATTTATTGGTTTTTCAGTTTAACTATATGTACATAGTACATATGTATATTTCTTGTGAAGCATTCTAAAGTACTGACAGCTGTTAAATTGGCTATATATGTACCTATACAAAAATTAACAATGACTTAATTTTGCAACAAATAAAAATTATATATTTTCAAATTTTAAAAGAAAATAATATTTACATACTGTATTGAGACATCTTGTTAACAATTAAAATGGCGACCTGCCAAAAAATTTTCAATAAAAATCAATAAAAGTTATGTTTCCATGGTAACAAAATATGAAATTAATTAAATAGACGAATTTAACGGATTTTATGTAAACATGGGGTGTTTATTTATTTATTATGCCCCCGTTAATGGATCTTTTTCAAAAATCAAACACTGGTTTATGGTTGTCAATTAAACGAAGCATTTGATAAAAAATAAATTAATCTAATATCGATTTTCCTTCTAATAGTAATTCATCTCAAAAGTTGGGGCCCCCCTTAAAGGCCCTTTTAAAAAAAAGCAAACATTTGATCTGTACATTGTATCACCCAAAGAAAACAAAAAAAATAATTAAAAAAATCTGGCGTTTTTTTTTGAAAAATTGGGGGGCCCTATCTACCCCATTTTTGAACTTATCCAAAAAAGGCCCACTAGTTGTTCTTATAATCCCACCTGGAATCTGTATGCCAAATTTGAACCTTCTACGATGCGTGGAAATACGCTAAAAAATGATTATCAGTCAGTCAGGGCACTTCCTTTTATACAGGGTGAGTCATATCAGGTGGAACAAACTTAAACCGTTGATTGAGAAAAATATTTCAAGCAAAAAAGTTCATATAAACATGTGTCCGGAAACTCTTCGTGAGGGAGCTACAGACTCCCAAAGATTTTGACTAAAATTGGTTTTTATTTAATATCTGGAGAACCCATTGTGATACAGCAATGAAAATTAATACCTGGATTAGTAATAATACGTGTTATCGATTTCCAGTATCAAACAATGGTTATTTAGACCAAGGGTGTATAGGCCCTGTGGGCCCTCTGATTTTTATCTAGTATTTTTTTGTTCTTCATTTTTTTCTTATGTTTGGTATTTCTATAAGGTCATATGATACAAAATACACATAAATATACATTGTTAAGTTGTCATAAGATCAACCGTTTACGAGAAATACGATAGGGAAGATAGTTTTGCAGAATTTAACTTAATACGGATGCTAAAAATTACACAAAATAAATTTATATTCTTGTTCTATAATTAAAAACAAGAATAAAGTTGTATGTAAATATACCTGCAAAAATGCATCCTTAACAACAGATAACAGTTTTTAGTTTCATTTTTTAGTCAATTAATAAAGCACGAATTAAAGTAAGACAACTGGCTATAATTCTATAAGGAGTCATATTAAGAGAAATATTCACACCAACTATTTTTCTTATTTTTAGTACTAGAACAAGAATATACATTTATTTTGTGTAATTTTTAGCATCCGTATTAAGTTAAATTCTGCAAAACTATCTTCCCTATCGTATTTCTCGTAAACGGTTGATCTTATGACAACTTAACAATGTATATTTATGTGTATTTTGTATCATATGACCTTATAGAAATACCAAACATAAGAAAAAAATGAAGAACAAAAAAATACTAGATAAAAATCAGAGGGCCCACAGGGCCTATACACCCTTGGTCTAAATAACCATTGTTTGATACTGGAAATCGATAACACGTATTATTACTAATCCAGGTATTAATTTTCATTGCTGTATCACAATCGGTTCTCCAGATATTAAATAAAAACCAATTTTAGTCAAAATCTTTGGGAGTCTGTAGCTCCCTCACGAAGAGTTTCCGGACACATGTTTATATGAACTTTTTTGCTTGAAATATTTTTCTCAATCAACGGTTTAAGTTTGTTCCACCTGATATGACTCACCCTGTATAGTAGATTATACAGGGTGATTAAGCACTGTCGTGCCAAACTTTAACAGTAGATTGAGAAAAATATTTTAAGCAAAAAACTTCCAATAAACATGTGTACGGAAATTTTTCCTTAGGGAACTACAGGCCTCCAAAGATTTTACTAAAAATGAGTTTTATTTAATATCTTGAGAACCCTTTGTGATAGAATTATGAAATTTAGTATTTGATTTAGTAAAAATATGTGTTATCGATGTCTAATATTAACCATTTATATTTTAGGCCAGGGCTGTATGGGGCCAGTGGGCCCATCGATTTTTATCTAGTAACTGTTTGTTCCTTAATTTTTTTCCTGAGTTGGTACTTTTATAAGGTTATATGACACAAAATACACAAAACATACTTGGCTTGTTTATCATAGGATAAACCGTTTTCGAGAAATATCGATGGAAAAGAAAGCATGCAGAATTAACCTTAATACGGATACTTGAAATTAAAAAAAATAAATTTATATTCTTATTTCATGATAACAAATAATTCAAAAAGTTAATATAAATATACCTTCGAAAATGCATCCATATCAACAAATAGCCATTTTTAGTTTGTTTTTTTAGTCATGTTAATAAAGTTCATGTAACAGTAAAAGAACTGACTATACATAGATCTTACAGGATTCATATTAAAAGGTTTATTTAAATGAACTTTATTCTTACCTTTAATTAATAGAAAAATAATATATATATATTTTTTAATTTCAAACATCCGTATTAAGTTAAATTCTGCATGCTTTCTTTTCCATCGACATTTCTCGAAAACGGTTTATCCTATGATAAACAAGCAATTTATGTTTTTGTGTATTTTGTGTCAATACAGGGTGTTGAAAAAAGATGGATACACCCGCGTAACTCGCCAGGGAGGAATTATCAAGAAAAATGATCCAGACAAAAATGTTAGCATTTTTTCCCAGCTATCACATGGCGATGCCAGTTGTGGGGAAGGATCTGCATCTTGACATAGTGGGAAGTTGCCCCCACGTCCTATGTGTGGGGGGAAACATTTTTCAGACATTAGAATTTGTTGTTCTGTCATTTCCTACCGGGATGGGGCAATTTCCCACTATGTCAAGATGGAACAAAAAAGCATCGCTGATGATTCTCAAATGTTTTTGGGGGGAAAAATCGATATTTTCGAAAAAATAACATGGTGCATTTACAAAATGTGGGAGTGGAGGGAGTGGCAAAAAAAAGTTATTTTAGGGGTTTCCGGGGTATTTTGGGCCAGAGAATCGAAATCTGTTATAAAAATAGGGGGTTCCCATTTAAAAATACGAAGGGGGGAGCGTATCCCCGGGGGGAAGATCCTTCCCCACAACTGGCATCACCATGTGATAACTGGGAAAAAATGCTAACATTTTTGTCTGGATCATTTTTCCTGATAATTCCTCCCTGGCGAGTTATGCGGGTGTATCCATCTTTTTTCAACACCCTGTATAATCTTATAAAAGTATCAACTCAGGAAAAAAAATTAAGGAACAAACAATTACAAGATCAAAATCGACGGGCCCACTGGCCCCATACATCCCTGGCCTAAATTATAATTGGTTAATATTAGAAATCGATAACACATATTATTACTAAACCAAATACTCAATTTCATAATTCTATCACAAAGGGTTCTCTAGATATTAAATTAAAACTAATTTTTAGTAAAATCTTTGGAAGCCTGTAGTTCCCTAAGGAAAAATTTTCGGACACATGTTTATTGGAAGTTTTTTGCTTAAAATATTTTTCTCAATCTACTGTTCAAGTTTGGCACGACAGTGCTGAATCACCCCTATATGAGCCATTCCACGTCAAGCGGGACAGTTTTTGACCTCATGTTTTCTGATTACGCTATAATTTTTTTTACAGCTTGTTTGGACCCAATTTATATGTCAAACAATTTTTATTTTATTTTTATCACCCCTAGTTTAGAAGTTACAAGGGGTTGAAATTTCGGAAAAACAGCAAAAAATCGAAAACATGCTCTCCTCCTTTAACTGCTTATATCTCTGGTTCTATTCATACTACAGACTTCAACAAAAAAACATTTTGAAGCTCTTGAATGTCACTTTAATAACGTATTTATTTTATTGTTATAAACAATTTAATTTATTTGTTATAAACAATTATATTATTTAAACGTGGTTTTCAAGGCGAGAACACGTTTTGAAAATTTTGAAAAAAATATCAGCGTATTCCTTGATCAATTCTCTACAAAACTGCTCAGTTACAGAATGGAACTCCGATGAAAACTTTATCAAAAAAAGTGATTTGTACGAAAAACCGCGCGCGCGCGCATATCCGCACGACTTGTGTCGCGGTATTACTCAGTAAAGGAAGAATTTTGAAAAGGTCATAGTTAATTATTATAGATTTTGGTGCGGAGAATTCGAAAAAAATACCTAGGACTGGCGAACAGTGGTGCAACACCCTTAAAAATAGGGTTGAAGGGGGAAAATTCCATTTCCAAGTAATTTGCAATTTATCTCAAAAACCAAAGTGACAACGGGGTATTTTTATGGTTGATATTTATTGGGGTCACTAAAAAAAATCGTATATACTTAGTTTAAGCAAAAATTACCTTCTAGTATAGATTTAAAATAGATAAAAATGCTTCTTTTTGGTCAAAATAGTTAAAAATTAATACATTTGGTTAAAATCATCCAAATGACTCGTAATTGGTCTCAAATTGTTCCTAAATTTTAATAAAAACATTAGGGTTGAATATTTGTTAGTAAAACCATCGTAATTATCTTCTCTTTGTATGTACAAACAAATTGAGTCCCTCTTAAAAAGTATTCAATCACTAGAACAGAAGCAATTGCACTTTAAAGGTCACTGAATTTTTGTTCACCCTATTTTTAAGGGTGTTGCACCACTGTTCGCCAGTCCTAGGTATTTTTTTCGAATTTTCCGCACCAAAATTTATATTAATCAACTATGACCTTTTCAAAATTCTTCCTTTACTGAGTAATACCGCGACACAAGTCGTGCGGATATGCATGGAGACCAATTACGAGTCATTTGGATGATTTTAACCAAATGTATTAATTTTTAACTATTTTGACCAAAAAGAAGCATTTTTATCTATTTTAAATCTATACTAGAAGGTAATTTTTGCTTAAACTAAGTATATACGATTTTTTTTAGTGACCCCAATAAATATCAACCATAAAAATACCCCGTTGTCACTTTGGTTTTTGAGATAAATTGCAAATTACTTGGAAATGGAATTTTCCCCCTTCAACCCTATTTTTAAGGGTGTTGCACCACTTTTCGCCAGTCCTAGGTATTTTTTTCGAATTCTCCGCACCAAAATCTATAATAATCAACTATGACCTTTTCAAAATTCTTCCTTTACTGAGTAATATCGCGACACAAGTCGTGCGGATATGCGCGCGCGCGCGGTTTTTCGTACAAATCACTTTTTTTGATAAAGTTTTCATCGGAGTTCCATTCTGTAACTGAGCAGTTTTGTAGAGAATTGATCAAGGAATACGCTGATATTTTTTTCAAAATTTTCAAAACGTGTTCTCGCCTTGAAAACCACGTTTAAATAATATAATTGTTTATAACAAATAAATTAAATTGTTTATAACAATAAAATAAATACGTTATTAAAGTGACATTCAAGAGCTTCAAAATGTTTTTTTGTTGAAGTCTGTAGTATGAATAGAACCAGAGATATAAGCAGTTAAAGGAGGAGAGCATGTTTTCGATTTTTTGCCGTTTTTCCGAAATTTCAACCCCTTGTAACTTCTAAACTAGGGGTGATAAAAATAAAATAAAAATTGTTTGACATATAAATTGGGTCCAAACAAGCTGTAAAAAAAATTATAGCCAAATCAGAAAACATGAGGTCAAAAACTGTCCCGCTTGACGTGGAATGGCTCATATGGACCAGGCGGGTAATATGGGCACCTCTTTTTGTTGCTCCATTTTACATTTTATAAAGACAAAATTATTATATATGTATCAAAGTTTACACCACTAAATAACTGCATCAATTGACATGGCAGTGTTTGGTGTACCGGTATGTTATTGAGGGCAACTAAATGAAATTTGTCATTTTTAATTATTTATGTTTTGGTAAGTTTATTATATCAATTTGTTTAAATTAATTATATTGCTGTTTAAACATGTAGGTACAAGGGTTGGCCGTATGAACAGTGCTTTTAATCCACGTAATAATTATTGGCTCGGTGATACCAATTTTTTTTTAATACACGTGGTTGCGGGTATTATGGACTAATGGGGTATTATATCACTATGAAGTGTAATAATAAACCTGAATCGTGGTGAGGCAAATAGTATGAACAGTATATTAATCATCTAGTACTTCACACCTATATCCACTTCCGCAAAAAATCATTTTTTTAGTATTTAGTACAAATCTTCATAATCGTGTCCACTAAATGAGGTGACTATTACGGAGGTTCTGCCCGCGTACTCTTTGCTACGCCACTGCTATTTTTTACAGTGACAACATATAAGTTTGAAATAAAAAACAACAGCTAATATAGATAATCCTATGGTATCAAGCGTGTAATATGGACTACTGTGGGCCAAATTACACGCAAATTTTTAAAATGTTGATTTTCGATTGTTTTAGATTTTTATTTTTATTGTTTTAATTTTAAAATTCTATTTTTGCCTGCTTGATCTCGTTAAAAGATTAAATTCTCTGTCCAATGAAATGATAAGGACTGATTTTAAATAATATTAGGTAGCATACTTTTCTTACCTAAAACATGAATGGTGTTCTATACACACTATACAGAGTGATTCATTACTGTCGTACCAAACTTAAACAGTAGATTAAGAAAAATGTTTTAAGTAAACAACTTCTAATGAGCATGTGTCCGGAAATTTTTGGTGAGGGAACTATATCCCTCCAAAGATTTTGCTCAAAATGAGTTTTTATTTAATATCTAGACTTTTGTGATAAAATTATGAAATTTGGTATTCTGTTTAGTAATAATCAGTGTTATCGATTTCTTGCATTAAACAATTATAATTTAGATCAGGGATGTATGGGGCCTGTGGGCCCATCGATTTTTATCTACTATTTTAATTTTTAATTTTTTTTATAAAGTTGGCCACTTATTTAAGTTTATATGACACAAAATACGCAAAAACACACTTTGCTTATTTGTCATAGGATAAACCATTTTCGAGAAATATCGATAGAAATGAAAGCATTCAGAATTTAACATAATACGGATGCTTCAAATAATAAATTTATATTCTTGTTCTATGATTAAAGGTAAGAAAAAAAGTTATTATAAAGAAACCTCCTAATATGAATCCTCTAAGATCTATAGCCAATTGTATTACTGTTACACGTACTTTACTAACCTGACTAAAAAACGAAACTAGAAATGACTATTTGTTGATAAGGATGCATTTTATGAGGTATTGATTTTTATCTTAGAACAATAATATAAAATTATTATTTGTAATTTGAAGCACCCGTATTAAGTTACATTCGGCATGCTTTCTTTTCCATCGATATTTCTCGAAAACGGTTTATTCTATAACAAATAAGCAATGTATGTTTTTGTGTATTTTTTGTTATATAACCTTAAATAAGTACCCAACTTTATTAAAAAATTAAAGAACAAAAAATACTAGATAAAAATCGATAGGCCCACTGGCCCCATACATCCCTAGTCTAAATTATAACTAGTTAATATAAGAAATCGATAATACTTATTATTACTAAACAGAATACCAAATTTCATAATTTTATCACAAAGGGTTCTCTAGATATTAAATAAAAACTCATTTTGAGCAACATTTTTAGAGGGCTGTAGTTCCCTCTCGAAAAATTTTCGGACACATGTTTATCAGATGTTTTTTACTTAAAATATTTTTCCTAATCTACTGTCTAATTGTAAGTTTAGCACGACAATAATGAATCACTCTGTATATACCGACTTTACTCTTATAATATAATGTAATTATTTTTGAAGAAATGGATGCGTATTACCACAAAAATCACAAAACGGTGACTATACATTTCTAGATGGTAGGAAAGTCACACCTGGAGCAGTTGTGCAAATTAATTTCGTAATCAAATTTGCATGCAAAAATAATTATAAATTGATCGGGAATGAATTATTATTTTGTCAGCAGGACAAAACATGGAGTTATGGTATACCCACCTGTTTACGTAAGTTAAATAATGCCTAAAATGAAATAAAATATTTTAAACTTAATTACCAATTTTATTTTATATTTCAGCAACATGTCAACAACTGATATCAACAACGTTAGATATATCATGTAATTGGAAAGGTAATATAGTATCATGTGAAAGTGAAATGGTTAATGAAACAATAGCACAGTATCGTTGTAAAGTTTTATATGAATGGCAACAAGCGGTTAATTTACCTGTTCTCGAAGTTAGATGCAATAATGGAAAATGGAGTGATAAACTTGTATCATGTGTCCCAGGTATATAAGATATTATTTAACATATACAGTAGAAACCGGTTATAACGATATCAGTTAATACGACATATCGGTTTTAACGACTCATAATAAAAGTCCAACTGAATCCCATATAATTGTATTTTTACCGGTTATTACGACTATCCACTTTTTACGACCAATATGACCGGTCCCTTCGATGTCCTTATAACCGGTTTCTATACTGTATACCGGGTGTCCCAGATAACTTTTCCAGCATGGGGATCTCAGTATCTATAATAGATACAGGTTTGGTTAAATGAGATGAATTATTTGTAAAAAAGGGGTGAGTATTACTGCACAAAAAAATATTCATAATTCTATGTGGTTTAGGCGGTTTACCCAAAAAACTGAAAATTCGGAATTTCTTTAAATGGCTACAACTTTTTTGTCAAAGTAGATAGGTATTTTTTGTAGACGGTTTCTCAAAGCACTTTTTTGTGTAGAATCGATTGGTGTATTTAGATTTTTTATATCACTTTTAGTTTCCGAGTTATGAGCCCTAACTTTAGTTTTTCTTATGGGCCACCAAGTTGGCTATGGCATATTTGAACGTGTTTTTTACTCTACTTTACAAAGATATGTCACATGCCATACTTATTGTAAAAAAAATATTTAATGTATTTTTTTTTCAAGTTAATTGTTTTCAAATAGTCATTTGTTATTTTGATTGTTGTTATTGTGATTTTTGTTTACAAATTTTTGTTTTTCATGGCTCACTTAAATGTTTGTAATAAAATACTTAATAAATATCACTGGCATTTAGTACATCGATTTATTTTCGATAATAAGTATGGCATGTGACGTATCGTTGAACAGTAGAGTACAAAACACGTTCAAATATGCCATAGCCAACTTAGCGGCCCATAAGAAAAACTAAAGTTAGGGCTTGTAACTCGGAAACTAAAAGTGATATAAAAAAATATAAATACACCAATCGATTCTACACAAAAAAGTGCTTTGAGAAACCGTATATAAAAAATACCTATCTACTTTGACAAAAAGTTATAGCCATTTAAAGAAATTCCGAATTTTCAGTTTTGTGGGTATACCGCCTAAACCACATAGAATTATGAATATTTTTTTATGTAGTAATACTCACCCCTTTCTTACAAATAATTCATCTCATTTAACCAAACCTGTATCTATTATAGATACTGAGTTCCCCATGCTGGAAAAGTTATCTGGGACACCCGGTACACCGGGTGGACCATATAAACCTTTAATGGAGAATAACTCGACCGCTAAGTGAAATAATAAAAAAAGTTTTTTGATAAAAGTTGTACGGTTTGGAGGGGGACATAGACGTATTTGGATGAATTTTTTTAGGTGGTATTTTCAAGGTGGTATGAAGGTCAACATCTTTTTTTTAAATAGGAACCTATAGTTTTTATCAAGTAATTTTATTAACGTGGAAAGACACGAATCTTTCATTGAAAACTTTTTTTTAACAACTTAACCTTTCCAAGATATCTAACAAAATAATTCGAGATTTTGAACATTCAATATTTTTTTACTCAAAAACCATCAGATTTATTGAAAAAGCATAAAATACAAAAAATGTTTATTTTGGTCTAATAAAACTTGAATTATTTTTAAAATTTTAAAACTTATTCTAAAAATGTTTTGACATTTTTTTTTTGCTTAAATAAAATAAATTAAAGAAGTTTAAAAATTTTAAAAATAATTCTTTAGTTTTATTAGATTAAAATAAACATTTTTTGTTTCTTGAACTTTTTCTCTGAAATTTATGGTTTCTGAGTAAAAAAATATTGAATGTTCAAAATCTCGAATTATTTTGTTAGATATCTTGGAAAGGTTGATAAAAAAAAGTTTTCAATTAAAGATTCGTGTATATTCACGTTAAATAAAATTACTTGATAAAAACTATAGGTTCCTATTTAAAAAAATGATATTAACCTTCATACCACCCTGAAAACACCACCTAAAAATTTTTTATCCATGTACGTCTATGTCCCCCTCCAAACCGTACAACTTTTATCTGAAAACTTTTTTTTATTATTTCACTTACCGGTCGAGTTATTCTCCATTAAAGGTTAAAATGGTCCACCCGGTACATTATACATTCTAGGACAAAATGTCGCCGGACAAAATGTCGCGGACAAAATGGTGCGGACAAAATGTCGCCGGACAAAATGTCGCGAGGACAAAATGTCGCGAGGACAAAATGTCGCCGGACAAAATGTCGCGAGGACAAAATGTCGCCGGACAAAATGTCGCCGAACAGAATGTTACCGGAAAAATTTTGTGGAAAAAATCTCTGTAAATAATTCTTTTATTAAAGTACATTTTGTATATGTGTATAATAAATAATATTCATACCGAGCTAATATGGTAAATAGAATAATACACTGCAGTTAGATGCATCGGACGATCACTAAGAACAAACGTGCAATTTTTCTGCACATGATTCACAAGATAAAATAATATAATTGAGTATCAATTATAGTGAATTTGGTTGATCTTTTGTACAAAATACACATAGCTGGCTGTGAGTCATGTGCAGAAGGATTGCACGTGTGTTCTTAGTGACCGCCCGAATGCATCTATCTGCAGTGTATTATACATATAAGAATAAACACCATTAATAAATAAACACTAGTTTGTTGCGGGGGAGATGAAGTCCCAATTTCTTTATAAATTAACCCCCAACTTCACCACAGGAGATTGGACCCGCAGAGATTGCCCTAACCAAGGACAGAAAAAGTTATTCGAAATAACAGATTACAACAACCGAGATCATGTCACATATCTAGGGGACATTTCCCGCATTCTCAATATTAATGTTGTTTGATTTTGAGGTTTATTAAAATTTTTGTTCATAAAAGAAAATTAATTTATTTTTAAAGTAAGTATTTGTTTGAATGACAAAGTTGCATAAAAAACTCAAACTGTTACCATATAATATGTACTTTGATAAAATTATTGTTTACAATGTTTTTTTCCACAAATCTTTGTTCGGCGACATTTTGTCCGGCGACATTTTGACCGGTGACATTTTGTCCGGCGACATTTTGTCCGGCGACATTTTGTCCTCGCGACAATTTGTCCGGCGACATTTTGTCCTCGCGACATTTTGTCCGGCGACATTTTGTCCTCGCGACATTTTGTCCGCACCTTTTTGTCCGCGACATTTTGTCCGGCGACATTTTGTCCGGCCACCATACAGGGTCCTACAATAGTGATGTATGTATATTCCGCTGGCAGTCCCACTATAGCACCCCTCAAAAAAACCTATTGCATAATTTGTTGCTATTTTGTTGCTATTTTGTGCCACCAAGCCCGATTTTGTAACTTGCTCCATTCTCGAGAAAAATGGGGGGGGGGGGCAGCGTCAGTTCTCGCTAGCAATCCGCTCTATTACTCCGTAACTAATAAAGCTACACAAAATTTTTTTGCAGGATATTTTGTTGCTAGTTGAGTACTTCCGGATACCAATAAAATTTTCACCCCCCCACCCCCCACCCCATTTTTTTTTTTTATAATAATAAATGAAAAAAATAATATTCAAACTTCTAATCTGTTGCATCCAGCAAAATATTCAAACTAGTTTCTAATTTGTTGCAGCCAGTACCCCCCCCAAAAATCGTTCATATTTTAGTTAATACATTGTCAGTTAATATTTTTGAGACCTAAAACATTTTGTTGCTCCGTCATTTTTTCTAAAAAGTTAAAATAAGTGACATTATATGGAGTATAATAATCCAACATGAAAAATTAATATTCAAACTAGTTTCTAATTTGTTGCAGCCAGCACATCCCCAAAAAACCTTCATATTTACCTTAACATATTATTATTTAATGTGTTTAAGCCCTAAAACATTTTGTTGCTCCTTCATTTTATCTAAAAATTTAAAATAAACGTTATCATATGAAGTATAATAATCATACATGTTAAATTAATATTCAAACTAGTTTCTAATTTGTTGCAACCAGCACCCCCCCCCCCCCCCAAATCGTTCATATTTAAGTTAATACATTGTCAGTTAATATTTTTGAGACCTAAAACATTTTTTTGCTCCGTCATTTTTACTAAAATATACACATAAGCGCCAACATATGGAGTATAAAAATAGTACATGAAAATATTATTATTCAAACCAGTTTCTAATTTGTTGCAGTCAGCACCCCAGGCCCGACAAGATGGCGATGCAGGCGATGCAAAAAATCGGGGCCCCGAGCTTGAAGGGGCCCGGAGGTGGTTGAAATTGAAGAAAAAAAAAAAAAAAAAAAAGTCATCACATTGAACAGTATTAAAGTCTTTCAGTCTGTCCGGGGCCCCGGATTCATTTAACATCGGGGCCCGGTTCGGCTCTCGGCGGCCCTGCAGCACCCCCCCAAAAATCGTTCATATTTAAGTTATTACATTGTCAGTTAATATTTCTGAGACCTAAAACATTTTGTTGCTCCTTCATTTTTTTCTAAAAAAGTTAAAATAAGTGCCATTATATGGAGTATTAATAAATCCAACATGAAAAATTAATATTCAAACTAGTTTCTAATTTGTTGCAGCCAGCACCCCCCCCCCCCGCCCCCCCCATCCAAACCTTCATATTTACTTAACATAATAATAATAAATATAATATAATAATAATTAATTATTATAAAAAATATAATAATTTTTTCATGTACTATTTTTATACTCCATATGTTGGCGCTTATGTGAACATTTTAGTAAAAATGACAGAGCAAAAAAATGTTTTAGGTCTCAAAAATATTAACTGACAATGTATTAACTTAAATATGAACGGGGTGCTGGCTGCAACAAATTATAAACTAGTTTGAATATTAATTTAACATGTATGATTATTATACTTCATATGATAGCATTTATTTTAAATTTTTAGATAAAATGAGGGAGCAACAAAATGTTTTAGGGCTTAAACACATTAAATAATAATATATTTAGGTAAATATGAAGGTTTTTTGTGGGGGTGCTGGCGGCAACAAATTAGAAACTAGATAGAATATTACTTTTTCAAGTAAGATTATTATTCTCCATATGATGGCGCTTATGTTAACTTTTTAGATAATATGACAGAGCATGCTTTTTTTGGGGGGGGGAGGGGGTGCTAGATGCAACAAATTAGAAGTTTGAATATTGTTTTTTTCATTTATTATTATAAAAAAAAAAAAAATAGCTTTATTAGTTACGGAGTAATAGAGCGGATTGCTAGCGAGAACTGACGCTGCCCCCCCCCCCCCCCCCATTTTTCTCGAGAATGGAGCAAGTTACAAAATCGGGCTTGGTGGCACAAAATAGCAACAAATTATGCAATAGGTTTTTTTGAGGGGTGCTATAGTGGGACTGCCAGCGGAATATACATCCAATAGTGTGTCCGGCATTCCTAGCGCACTTCCGACAGGAGATAGAAAAAAAAGTTTGCTACATAATATCATATACAGAGTAGTTGTAATATATTTGCACTAGATGTCGCTAAGTCGCTAGGTCAACAAATAAATATGATTGGCTAGTTTAGATTGTCCCAAGGGTCTATCTTTTACATCTTTATTTGTATTAATAAAAAAAATATGAAGAGTCAAAAAATCCATAAAAATACACCTAAAAATATAATACCCCTGAAAAATCCCATCCCACTTATATACCACCTAAATTTGGGGGAAACCCCTAAATTGGGAACCCTGATTGAGTGAGATAAACCTGAATAGAAGCGTAGCTAGAGTGCCCCTGATAAGAACCTGTATCAGAAAAAAATAATTAAGCCTTGTTTAATTACAAGATAATTTTTTTCCATTACCTTGAGCCTTCCAGCAGAAACCAGTTTTGCAAACTCCTAACTACGCATTACCCTTTATTACTCGCGCTTGTGAATTTTGTACACCAGTAACGCATTTTCTGCGATTACTAAATGTATACATTTTTGTGGGACTGTACACCCCCATCTAACCTTTGTTTAGTCGTACTAGAGTGATAGGAATCAGGCTGTCAAAATTTAAGGATTGTAGCAGTTTGTATTAATTTTTTACTTACTAAATGTAAGTGGTATTAACGCACAAATAGCAGCATCCTCCGAGGCGAAGAACCGCGTTTTTGAAGACATTAGTGATGCTGCTGCGATGGAAGACATCTTGTCAAAAGAGCAAAATTAAAAAATTTACCAACAAAAATCAAATTTTTATTATCCGATTTATTGCAAGATGAACATTGAACAGTTTTGTGTACTTTTTTAGATTTATTTTGGTTACTTTTTCTTTCTAATCCTTAATTTTTAGTTGGGTTAATTATAAGAAAATTTTTCTTAGTTCCTCAAAAATAAATAGTACATAATATGAATTGGGCAAAAAAAATTAATATTATACCTTCAAAATTCTCAAAAACTTGCTTTTTTATGTGGTGTACAAAATACACCGCGCGAGTAACTGTGCTACGGTATTTCACGCGAGTAATTAAGGGTTAAAAAATAGCAAAACTTTTAATTTTTGTAAATTTGTAGTATCAATTTTAATACGAGTAATAAATACATTTTTTGCAAAACTTTATTTTTAGTGAATGATACATAGGTATAATTTCTCAATTTCTAGTATGTGGTAGAAAAACTGGTCGAGGTGTTATAAATATAACAGCTAAAATGCACGAGTATCCATGGCATATTGCATTATATTTACGTAAACCCAAACCTACTTACATATGTGGAGGATCTATTATTAATTCTAAATTAATCGTAACAGGTACTGGTACAAATATAACATTTATTTTTATAATTTTAAAATTTAATATATATGTTTTTTTAGCTGCACATTGTTTTGATAAGACTGTACAGAAAGATAATTATATTGTATCAGCTGGAAGATTTTTTAGTACATATGATCATGCTGGAAATGAACATGTGCAAAACAAAGTGGTATACTTATTTAATTTTGTTATATTTATTTTATGTGTGCGTGAAACGTTTGAATCTTAAAATGTCTTTCCACTTTCCACAACTATCAATAATTGTTCATTTAACATTCAAATATACTAAACTCTCCTTGGTATAATTAACTACATAGTACTGTATAATTGAAAAAAAAGAACTTAAAGGGTTAAAATATTCCGTTAAACGTAAGGTCATTAGGTCTCGTATTTTTTTTGTCAATATTTTTATAATTATTTGTAAAACGACAAATATTTATTTTGTTACATGAAAATTTGCAAATCATAATATTCCTGCCTTTTCTTTTAATATGTTATTTTTAAAATATCTTTCACATTAATTTTATTATGTAAGATTTTATTAGAACCCAATTTTTTTTTTCGAATTATCACTGAATTTTTTTATCCATGAGAATTTTTTCTCGCTCGCCAATTTAGGGGGGGGGGGGTGCAAAAAAATCTCGCCCAAAGGAGCATTTAGCGCTAAAGGACCTTTAAATTGGTTGATAATACCTGGCAATAGTATTATAATAATATACTACTTTAATAGTTTAATAATGTAGTACGTAGTATAATATGCAAAATATAAAAAAAATTCAAAAATTCTGAATTACAATTGATACTTTCTGAAATACAATTGACGCTTTCTGAAATTCAATTGATGCTTTCTGAAATACAATTGACTAATCTGAAATTCAATTGATGCTTTCTGAAATACAATTGACTATTCTGAAATACAACTGACGCTTTCTGAAATACAATTGATGCTTTCTGAAATACAATTGGAAAAGGTTATCAGCAATCAGGGCTGCCACTATGCATAAACGGGACAAACACCTGTATGTAGTGTTAATTTGAAATAGGCGCCAAAATGACAATTTTTCAATGCTTACATCCATAACCGGTCTTTACGAATTTGGCGCCCCGGGCCAGATTTTTTCTGCATCATGAAAAAAAATTAAAATTAAAAAATATTTTTTTAAAATTAAAAAAACTGGCGTGCGAGAAAAAATCTGTGATAAAAGATTTAAATTTGTAATTGAAAACCCTAAAACAAAAAAAGGACGGACATTAAATATTTTTTTTTTAAATTGGTCATTAAACTTTCGATGGCCAAAAAAAATCAGTGATAATTTGATATTAAAAAAAAAATTAAGGGCCCGTCAACAACCTCCAATATACCCCATGATAAAAGAGGCCATGTTTCAGCGATTCCCCAACTTATTTTCTTGCTCTTTATTTTCTTTTAATTACTCTATAAATTTATTAAGGTAGTTGGCCCGTAAACATTGTTTGTCAGAATTTGTTTAAATTGCGCAGTAATATTCCCTAGATTAATATCTGAAAAATAGCCCATTTTTATTAAAATTGACCATCACAAAGTTTATATTTTTAACACAGCTTATTTGGACTAACTGTACACCAACGCATGGTGGTTCAGAACGACCTAATCCCTGGCCAAAATTCGAAAAGTGAGAATAATAATTTAAAAAATTCCACTCTCGGGTTTTTGGGGTCGCTGATTATGAATTTGATATCAAAATTACGAAATTCAAAATGGCGGACATTTTGAAAAAATAATTACGTTATGGGTCCGAAAATTTGCACTATTGGGTTTTTGGGATCGCTGATTACGAATTCGATATCAAAATTACGAAATTCAAAATGGTGGACCCAAAATGGCGGACATTTTGAAAAAAAAATTACGTTATGGGTCCGAAAATTTGCGTTATTATTTAAGAAAGGGGCAACTTCGGGCAGCTAATTCCTGTACATTCCATTAATAGATAGTTTAATAAACATGTCCCTGCTAATAAAAGCATCAAGCTCGGCAAAGATTTTTTTGTATCGAAAAAAGTGTAATGCGAAAAAAGCGAAAATATGAAAATCACGACTACCGTTAGCATAACGTTTCATAAATAACAACAAACATTTGCGAATAATGAAGTAGATAAAATGTTTTTACATATATTTATTAACAATATACATTTTGGAAAATCGAAATCGAGCACGTGGTAGCAATTTCACACACTATTTTGTAGAGCCCTGTAAAAGTCGGCAGCGAAGCGTTGCGCGCGTGTTCTACGAGAGGCAACTTTCGACAGTCACAGAGAAAAGCAGGTATACAATATTTTCACTTCGGTTTATGCGATCTGAATGCCTCAAACCCCCCTCTACAAGAACCCATGTCAAAAACATCGACTTTCCAACCTTCATTTTTCGAATTTTGGCCAGGGACTACACCTTTTCCAATTGTATTTCAGAAAGCATCAATTGTATTTCAGAATAGTCAATTGTATTTCAGAAAGCATCAATTGAATTTCAGAATAATCAATTGTATTTCAGAAAGCATCAATTGAATTTCAGATTAATCAATTGTATTTCAGAAAACATCAATTGAATTTCAGATTAGTCAATTGTATTTCAGAAAACATCAATTGAATTTCAGAATAATCAATTGTATTTCAGAAAGCATCAATTGAATTTCAGAATAATCAATTGTATTTCAGAAAGCATCAATTGAATTTCAGATTAATCAATTGTATTTCAGAAAACATCAATTGAATTTCAGATTAATCAATTGTATTTCAGAAAGCATCAATTGAATTTCAGAAAGCTTCAATTGAATTTCAGAAAGCATCAATTGAATTTCAGAATAGTCAATTGTATTTCAGAAAGCATCAAGTGAATTTCAGATTAGTCAATTGTATTTCAGAAAACATCAATTGAATTTCAGATTAGTCAATTGTATTTCAGAAAGCATCAATTGAATTTCAGATTAGTCAATTGTATTTCAGAAAGCATCAAGTGAATTTCAGATTAGTCAATTGTATTTCAGAAAACATCAATTGAATTTCAGAATAGTCAATTGTATTTCAGAAAGTATCAACTGTAGCTCAGAATTTTTTCAAAATTTTTAGTATTTTGCATATTATACTACGCACTATATTATTAAATTATTAAAGTAGTATATTATTATAATATTATATTATATTATATAAATAAATATTTAACTATACTCTATTTCATTTAAGTTTGCAGTGGTTGCCGGGTGATTTGACCGTAAGAGTCGTGATCCGTACGGTCAAATCACCCGGCAACCACTGCAAACCTAAATGAAATAGATTATACATACTATGTAATTTGCACCCTACTGGCATATCGTTCATTGTTGAAGTATGTATACTCAGAGCCGGCCTTTGCGATTTTGGCGCCCTGAGTGAATATTTTTAATTGACTATTCTGAAATTCAATTGATGCTTTCTGAAATACAATTAACTAATCTGAATTACAATTGATGCTTTCTGAAATACAATTAACTAATCTGAAATACAATTGATGCTTTCTGAAATACAATTGGAAAAGGTGTAATGTCAGTTGTATAATACACATTTTTGTAGAATAATAATTATACGACAATTGAATTTGTTGTTTTGGCGTATTTTAATAACACAATAACAAGTTAGCTTTTTATGTAATTTATTTAGAGAAAAAATATATGGAGCAAAATAGTACACTTTCTTCGTGACTTCGTCAGTTACAACATTGACTACAATTATATACATTACATAGACCAAACATATACAGTGATACCAACATAACATAGAATAAGATGTCTATATTTCAACAGAATTTAACTTGTTTCCATGGCAATATCAATTTATTAATATTTAAAATTAAAATTTTGAGGGTGGTTTTCACCCCTTCTATTTCCCCACGTTTATGAAATAAGTGCCTCTTAGATTGGATTGAATTACAAGTGTACCAAGTCTTATCAAAATTAGTAAGATAATACTCACTTTTTAGACGATAACAGATACAAAATTTCGAATATTTCCGAGTTCTGGAGTACTCACTTAGACAAACATTTTGTCTAAAATAATTCAAATCGGTGCATATTTACAGTAGTTATCGTGAACGGAAGAAAATTCTACATCCAGACACACGCACAGCCGCCATTAGTACAATCAGAATCTGCTCTTATCTCGGACACAATTTTTTGACGGTATTACATTTCTTCGAACATTGGAATAAAAATTAATTATTAGCAAAAATAATGGTAGGAATTCATAGATAGTATAAATTACGTATATTTCATTAAATATAACGCAATTGGGGGGTTGTGGAGCGAAGCGCCCAAAGGCACAGCCCCTAGTTTAAAATATTGCTAGAAAAAAATTATGTTTTTTTTTTAATGTTTTACTTTGTTCGTTATAATTTTTTTTCGAACCTGAACCCTGAAATAATAACGGTTTTTGAACTTAAAAAGTTTGCGCCACGCAAATTTTATATTTGATCCCGAACCAAACCTGAACCATAAATAAATTCCGGTTAAAGTACCTGCTTATAATTGTTTCTCTTACATATTTTGGCCAGTAGGAGGGGAATCTACTTATTGTCAGTATCCTTCTTGATTCAATACTGTGTGTAGTGTATGGAAATGCTTGTATGTTTTAACATATGTATATTTGTACTAATTAATGTTAACAATAATAAAGTTATGATACAAGTTTTTATTTACAGGTAGATGATATTAAATTTCCTGCCCGCTATTTAGGTTATATTAATAATTATGCTAACAATATTGCAATTATTGTTCTGAAAGAATCGTTTACATTTAATATTTTTATCTCACCTGTCTGTGTTGACCGAAGTAATTTTTTGTTTCCAATGGAACCACATGAGGCTGGATATGTAAGTAAAACAATCAAAATTTGTACCTAATTAAAAGTGTATCAAATATTAGCTTAAATCTTTCACAAAAAATATTACAATGTGTTAAGTAAGAGCGTGTATGGCATTACTAGCAGCCGGTTAGTTATACAAACTAAAGCAAAAATCAGCTTTTAGAAAGTAGTTGCAAATTTTGGCGCTCACCTCTTGGACTATAAAGAAAACTATCCCAAAAGTTCAGACCTGTGAACGACGCAAATCAAGTCCTTTTCCATTTGATTATTATCAAACATTATCATAAATATTGTATATTTTGCCAAAATCCAATTTATCTATAAGTACATAGTATATTATAAAACACTCTTTTGTTTGTCTATACATGATTTTCTCAGTAACTACTGAACGGATTTCATTCCGGTTTTTACTAATGGTTTTTTTTATAATAGTGAAGAAATAATAAATAATCAGTAGTCAAGTATTCATCACGATTTCGCCGCCCAAATACTTACTTCTGCGTCCTTTTTCAATTTCTGAAGACCTTTTTTCACTAACCACCCATCTTATATATTTTGTCGCTTACAGTCTCTTGATAAAATTTTATTTTTAAATTGTCAGACATTAATTTTTTTTTCACAAAACTTTCCTTTTTTTAGTCATCATCCCATATAGTCCATGGGCCAGCTAGCCAAATTTACGGAAATGGTATAATTTGGGGGTACCAAATTTCTTTTTCACAGCAGTTAGATAGGTTTATTATGATGTTAAAAACCATGACTGCCATCTCAAAATGGTAGCTAACAAAAATGGCCGCCAATCCAAGATGGCGGATATTGAGTTTTAAAAAATCAACCATAACTCGAGAAATATTCGTCCGATTTCATAACTGTTTTTTTTTAAACCAAAGCTCTATATGTGTGCTTCAAATTTTGTTATATGATCTGTTTCGATAAAATGAACCATTAATTAGAAATTAAAAGAAATATTGAAAATTTTATCATTTTTTGTGATACTTTTTTTTTAAATCAAGTGTTTACAAAATATCCTTGTACGTTACAAAAAAAGCTTTAAATGAAGTAAAGTAGTGTATTAAATTATCTTTAATTTGATGTATAACATGTATGGGTTTGATGTCTGAAAACACATGGAAACATGAATTTGATTTTACTTCGGTTGAAATTCACCGTTAACTAAATAACTGCGTACAGAACAGAAAGCTTCAGATAGAAGTTGTAGCGTACACAAATGATGTTTTTAGTATATTTTAATAATTTTAGCATAAATTTAGTAATAATTTAGAATTATACTAGTATGATAGTAGAGTAAAGTCGGTATATATGGACCAGGCGGGTAATATGGACACCATTTTTTTTTTTGCTCCATTTTACATTTTATAAAGACAAAATTAATATGTATCTAAGCTTACACTTCTAAATAACTGTGTCAGTTGACATGACAGTGTTTGGAGTACTGATATGTCATTGAGGGCAACTTAATGAAATTTGTCATTTTTGATTATTTTTGTTAAGTTAGTTTAAATTTTAATTGTATTGAATTGTTTAAATTAATTATATTGCTGTTTAAACTTGTAGATACAAAGGTTTGCCGTACGAACAGTGCTTTTAATCCACGTAATAATTATTGCCTTGGTGATAACTATTTTTTTTAAATACATGTAGTTGCGGGAATTATGAACTATGGGGTATTATATGGCAAAGTGTAATAATTAAGCAGAATCGAGGTGAGGCAAATATAATGAAAAGTATATTAATCATCCATTACTTCACAACTATTCACTTCCGCAAAAATCCTGTTTTTAGTACAAATATTCATGATGGTGCCTAGTAAATGGGGTATCTTTTACGGAAATTCTATCCGCATATTCCTTGCTATGCCACTGTTAATTTTTTACTGTGTCAACATACTAGTTTGAAATAAAAACAACAACAAAATAAATTTTAAAAACAAATGCTCCAACCACCTAATATAGATAATCCTGTATTAAACTAACAAGCGTGTAATATGGACCGCTCTGTTTTTTTTTTATTTTGTGTCATTTAATGATTATATTTTTGCTTGCTAGATCTTATTAAAAGATTAAATTCTCTGTCTAGTGGAATGATAAGTGCTGATTTTAAATATATTATCATAGTTTCCTTACCGAAAACATGAATGATGTTCCATATACAGGGTGATTCAGCACTGTCGTGCCAAACTTGAAAAGAAGATTGAGAAAAATATTTTAAGCAAAAAACTTCCAATAAACATGTGTCCGAAAATTTTTCCTTAGGGAACTACAGGCCTCCAAAGATTTTACTAAAAATGAGTTTTAATTTAATATCTAGAGAACCCTTTGTGATAGAATTATGAAATTTAGTATTTGGTTTAGTAATAATAAGTGTTATCGATTTCTAATATTAACCAATTATATTTTAGACCAGGGCTGTATGGGGCCAGTGGGCCCATCGATTTTTATCTAGTATTTGTTTGTTCCTTAATTTTTTTCCTGAGTTGGTACTTTTATAAGATTATATGACACAAAATACACAAAATCATACTTTGCTTGTTTATCATAGGATAAACCGTTCTCCAGAAATATCAATGGAAAAGAAAGCTTGCAGAATTTAACTTAATACGGATGCTTGAAATTACAAATAATAAATTTATATTCTTGTTCCATGATAAAAAATAAGACAAAAAGTTAATATAAATATACCTCCGAAAATGCATCCATATCAACAAATAGCCATTTTTAGTTTGTTTTTTAGTCATGTTAATAAAGTACATGTAACAGTAATAGAACTGGCTATAGATCTTACAGGATTCATTTTAGGAGGTTTATTTAAATGAACTTTATTCTTATCTTTAATCATTGAAAAAGAATATAAATTTATTTTTTGTAATTTCAAGCATCCGTATTATGTTAAATTCTGCATGTTTTCTTTTCCATCGATATTTCTCAAGAACGGTTTATCCTATGATAAACAAGCAAAGTATGATTTTGTGTATTTTGTGTCATATAATCTTATAAAAGTACCAACTCAGGAAAAAAAATAAGGAACAAACAAATACTAGATAAAAATCGATGGGCCCACTGGCCCCATACAGCCCTGGTCTAAAATATAATTGGTTAATATTAGAAATCGATAACACATATTATTACTAAACCAAATACTAAATTTCATAATTCTATCACAAAGGGTTCTCTAGATATTAAATTAAAACTCATTTTTAGTAAAATTTTTGGAGGCCTGTAGTTCCCTAAGGAAAAATTTTCGGACACATGTTTATTGGAAGTTTTTTGCTTAAAATATTTTTCTCAATCTACTGTTCAAGTTTGGCACGACAGTGCTGAATCACCCTGTATATGCCGACTTAACTCTAATATTAGTTTTGATTTGTTACAGGTAAAAACTAGTATTCGGTTTAAATAATAATTTCTTCAGTGAAAATGTGTGCGGCTACAAATCAAGAAGATGATACAAATATGCAAAGTGAACTAGATATCTGTATAATTTGTGGCAAGATAGAACCATTAAGTGAAGTGCACCCCCCCCCCCCCCCCCCCAAAGACAGACAATCTTGGACAGTGTTATTTAATGCAGCATTAATAAGGAATTTTGAGCCTATTACTAAACGACGTGATATACCGGATAAACTGTTACACACTGTGAAACAGAAACATCACTGCCAATCTAGAGCCAATTTCACCAATATCAAGGCTTTAAGAAAATTACAGACAGAAACGGTTAAAAACAGATGTAAAACAAACTATACACATAAAACAATGCATTTTCTGTGAGAAAGAAAGTAAATATAATGCGGTGTTTACACCGAGAAAACAAAACAGAAACACAGTGTTTTTTTGACAATAAAGCAATAAACCCTATACGTTTTTAAATACGAAGTATTTTAAAGACAAGATACGTTTCTGTTTTGTTTTTTCGATGTAAACACCGCATAAGAAGGGAAGCCGATCTAGGAAACCATTAGTTCAAGTTCTTGAGCTTAGCACTGATAAGAAACTGCGTGAAATTGCTATTGAAATAGGAGGTAAACAAATTATTGCAGAAATTTAATTAAAGCTTTGATATTGGTGAAATTGGCTCTAGTTGACGGTGATATTTCACAGTGTGTAACAGTTTATCCGGTATATCACGTCGTTTAGTAATAGGCTCAAAATTATTTATTAATGTTGCATTAAATAACACTGTCCAAGATTCTTTGTCTTTTGGGGGGTGCACTTCACTTAATGGTTCTATCTCACCACATATTATACACATATCTAGTTCACTTTGCATATTTGCATCATCTTCTTGATTTGTAGCCGCACACATTTTCACTGAAGAAATTATTATCTAAACCGAATACTAGTTTTTACCTGTAACAAATCAAATCTAATATTACTATCATACTGCTATTATTCTCCAAACACTGTCATGTCAACTGACACAGTTATTTAGAAGTGTAAGCTTAGATACATATTAATTTTGTCTTTATAAAATGTAAAATGGAGCAAAAAAAAGAGGTGTCCATATTACCCGCCTGGTCCATATATACCGACTTTACTCTACTATCATATTAGTATTATTCTAAATTATTACTAAATTTATGCTAAAATTATTAAAATATACTAAAAACATCATTTTTGTACGCTACAACTTCTATCTGAAGCTTTCTGTTCTGTACGCAGTTATTTAGTTAACGGTGAATGTTTCCATGTGTTTTCAGACATAAAACCCATACATGTTATACATCAAATGAAAGATAATTTAATACACTACTTTACTTCATTTAAAGCTTTTTTTGTAACGTACAAGGATATTTTGTAAAAACTTGATTTAAAAAAAGTATCACAAAAAATGATAAAATTTTCAATATTTCTTTTAATTTCTAATTAATGGTTCACTTTATCGAAACAGTTTAAAAAAAACAGTTATGAAATCGGACGAATATTTCTCGAGTTATAGTTGATTTTTTAAAACTCAATATCCGCCATCTTGGATTGGCGGCCATTTTTGTTAGCTACCATTTTGAGATGGCAGTCATGGTTTTTTAACATCATAATAAACATATCTAACTCCTGTGAAAAGGAAATTTGGTACCCCCAAATTATACCGATATCTTGGCTGGCCCATGGACTAATAGTGCAAAAAATAGATCTTATAGTCCAGTAAGGAAAGCAGAAATATAGCCCATATCAGGAACTAATTCGGACCAAAATGATTTTTGGTAGAAACGTTCTACTAGTGTCCCTGATCATCCCACAAAAAGTCCGAGCTGATCCGAGTTGTGCTACCGCCGCCATCTTAAAAAAATGGCGGACGGGTCACGTTTTTCCATAGTTTTTCGTGTTTTTCTCTGAAACCGTTCATTTTACGAATACGGTGCAACGGACTTTTTTTTGTAGAATATAAAATTTTCTTTAAAATAAGTCCAAGGTCGTTAAGATCGGTTTATAAACAGTGGCGCCGACTCCTAAGGGCTCGAGGGGCTCAAGCCCCCCCAATATTATCATCGGGGGGGCTGAGCCCCCCCAATAAATTTATGCATTTTGCCTGTGTAGTTGACTATAATAAATGTATATGAAAAGCATACGGCACCACCATGACCACCCACATTATTAAAACTTTTAACAGTTAATTGAGAAAAATATTTAAAGCAAAAAACATTATATAAACATGTGTTCGAAAACTTTTAATGGTGCTAAGGCGGCTATTACACTATCAACGAAATGAGTCAAAGATCTTTGACAAAGATTTGATCATATATTAAATTATAAGTAATTTCGTAGCCGAAACCGTCCACGAACACTTTTCAGTCGCCATTTTGATTTATTCGTCAAAAAACTTTGATCGATCAAATATAAGAAACTGTCATTAGCTATGATAAAAGAAATATTATGAAGGTAAATATTACGTACCTAAATATTATAAAAGTTGACGTATTACACTATCATATTTCTTTGATCAAAGAAATTTTATCACATTTCTTTGATAGTGTAATAGCCGCCTAAATATTTATTTTCAAACATTTTTTTTTAATATCTTGGCAACCTATTGTAATGCAGTTATGTTTATAGCAAGTAAGCCAGTCTTTTTTTATTTAGTATTTATTTGTTCTTTAATTTTTTCCTAAGCTGAGCACTAATATTAGATTATCTGACACAAAACACGAAAAATATATTTTGCTTATTTGTATCCAAACAAAATAAAGGACTGCAGAATTTTACTGAAATGCTTCAAATTATACGAAATAAACGTATATTCTTATTTATTCTATGATTAAAAATAGGAAAAATATTTCATGGTTATATATAGAGATGCCACGAATATTCGGCTACTATTCGGTATTCGGCCTATTCGGCTACTTTTTTACTATTCGGTATTCGGCCGAATAGTTCTGAATATTCAGCCGAATACCGAATACCAAATCGTGAAATTTTTTTTACAAAAACTCAGCATATTTAATACTTAAAATCTATCAGTGGTCAGTTATGATGAAAGAATTTTTTTTTTAGCATTTGTTGTTACACAGATCTTGCTGTTACACAACAAACAAACTGCCAGTTTATTGTCTTCACTAAAAATTTCATTATATTCCCAAATAGGTGATTTTTATTAAATGGTGCCATTTTGTAAAGCTTTTCAAGAACAAACAGTAATATTTTTTAAGATAAACAGTGTATTATATTAAGGTGACCATCTGTCCTCTTTTTTTATTTTCGAAACTTTTGTCCTCTGTTTTTGTTATTTGGTAAAGATGTTATCCATAAAATTACAAAAAAATTTTTTTTTTGTAATTTTATTTTTCTCAAAAATAATAATAATTATTGTAATTAATCATTATTGACTCAAAATTTTCGTCAATAATGATTATTAATTATATGTTAATATTTTTAACTGTCTGGAATTGAAAAAATAAACCCGAATTAAAGTTTATAATTTCATTTTAATTATAAACTGAAAAAAATTATATATAATTCTGTTTTTGTATATTGTACAATACTTATATACGAGTACAAATTTGCAAAAAAGTCCTATCAATTAAATTTTAAATTTTTATAAAATATTCAAGGTTCAAAAATAATATGACCTTTTTCCGAGGAGTTTTCTGAATGGTAGGGGGGTACTCCTATTTTATCCTTTTTTTTATTTTTATAATTCTAGTCACCTTAATTATATCTCAAACAAACAATCAATATATGTACCTACACACTTTTCTTGTAACAATCAACAAATAAATAATGCGTGTTGTGACACGACCTACTCGCAAATGAAACAAATATGCCCACGAAATGCACTAAGTGTCACCGAATATTCGGTATTCGGCCAAATCACTATTCGTGGCATCTCTAGTTATATACCCCTTATCCGTGCCTTAACCACTTATAGACAGTTATAAATTAAAAATGGCTATTTATTGATAAGGATACATTTTTGGAGATATAATAATCTTCATTGTGTTATTTGAAGCATCCGTATTAAGTAAAATTTAGTTCATTCTTTTGTATTTATATACGACCAATGAGCCTAGTATATTTCTGTATATTTTAAATTAGTGTCCAGATTAGGAAAAAATGAAATAACAAAAAATTACTAGATAAAAACGACGGTCCCACTGACCCTATACAGCCCCAGTCTAAACTATTATTAGTTTATACTGGAAATCGATTGCATATTTTATTAATACCAATGAGTTATGAGTTAACTAAATTGGGGAAAAATCTTTAGAAAGCTGTAGCTTCTCCACGAAAAATTTCCTGACACATGATCATATAATGTTTTTTTGCTTAAAATATTTTTCTCAATTTACTGTTAAAGTTTGACAAAGTCCTGAATCAATTCGCCCAGTCATGAATTTTCAGGGCTCCGTAGAAAACTAGGAATCTTTATTAGTTTCACTCTATCCGTCTGTCTTTAAAAAAAATTAAAGATAATAAGATGAAATTTGTTATATGGACGTAGATTGATGACCCAAAAACATAAATGATTTAAAAAAAAATTTAAGACCTTCCATCAATTGAAACGTATATTTAATTTGTTTTCACTTATGTTAGCCCATTAGTCGCAAAGTATTTGCTCTTCAAAGTCACTATTAGAGTGCCCCCGCCCTCTAATTTCTGAACTATTGATTCAAAAAATCTGAAAACATTTCAGAATGTAGCTTTTAATTAGTTTTAAAGATAATTATACCGAACACTGTAGCAAAAATAGTTCTTGAAAATTTTTTAAATAACTTTTTCATATGTAGGGGAAGATGGGGTAAGACGGGGTGGCGAGGTAAGATGGGGACCGTAACAAAACTGATGATACAATGTAGCTAGAATTGTTCTTCTATGGCCATTTGACGTTATTTAGCAGAAGTTATTAATGTCACAAATAGTTTGGTCGAAGGTGTGCACGTTGTGATTTTGTATTTTTTTTAAATTTTTAGTGGTTAGATTCATTAGATCTAATTTTTGAGGTATATAAAGTGCGTGACTGTTCAAAATGTATGGTGTACAAGATGTATGTCATATTTTTTATTGATATTTGTTTATTTTACTATTATAATGACATTAACTCGTTCCGGTTTGCTTCGATTTATAACCTAAAAAAAAAATACAACTTGGGAATCCAGTTTGGGAAAGATGGGGTACCTACTTGCGGGTAAGATGGGGTAGGTATGATTCTTTGGATAACACAACATTCGATCTGGTTAGCCCGAAACAGTTAATGCCGTATCCACGAATTTCCGAAAAAGTTCGAAGAAGAGGAAAAACAGCTATTATTACTGCGTCTCCGTATAAAACAGAGTTAGAGGAAAGACAAAACAGTAAGAAACCAAACCAAAGGTAACAAATAAAAAAAAAATTGAAAAAAAAAACAAATAAAAGATCTAAAAGAACCAAGAAAGCTGATGAGTTCTGAGGACGAAGATACAGAATGTCTGTACTGCCTCGGCTTGTATTATGAGTCTGTACCCCATCTTACCCAATGGGGTACCCCATCTTGCCCTATAGGTGGGGCAAGATGGTGCAAATTAGTTATTTTTTTCAAGTTGATATTTCTATAAGAAGAATTATATTTTTTGTTTTCACTGATTAGAATTTAAGGAAGAAAGGCTGATTATTTTCTTAATAAAAGTTCCTACAATGTGCAATAAAAAATAAAGGGTTTTATTTATGAAATACCTTAAGGTCCCCGTCTTACCCCACCTTCCCCTAGTAAGAATTACTACGGAACCCTATCATGTGCGTGCCCAACACACATTAGGACGTTTTATTTCCATTATATCTTATTTTAGATTCATTTATATTATATTAAAAATTATTTTTATATTATGAATTTATAATAATTTATTATGACTTATTATAATCCAATAAACTGAGAAATGAACGCGATGGCAAAGAGTTATTTTACAATTAAAATAACTTGGCTGTTTGTTAGGTTAATAAATAAAATTATTGATTAAACGAAAACAAAATCATTGAAATAAAAAAAAAACTTTTTCATCATAACTTTATTTAGGGGGGGGGGGGTACACGAGATTATTATTTGACCCTTGTAAGGGAGGAAGGGGTCCAAAAAAATTGCCCCCCCCAATATTTTTAGCAAGTCGGCGCTCCTGTTTATAAATAACACAAGGAGTGCCGGTTTTTAAAATCACAATAAATGGATAAAATAATATTTCGCATTTTATTTCAATTTTAATTGACTCTTAATGCTACTATGATAATTTTATATAGAATTTTTATGAAATATCATAAAGTGCATATAATAAGACCAAAAACATGAAGATTAACATAATGGTAACGGAAAGAGGGTAAATATTCTTAACCCCTACATTAGTGTGTACCAGAATAAGATATATGTCTACTACAGAATTGATGTAAAATGTTCAAATTATAATGATATTTTATTAAATATTGAAAATATAATACTTCAACACCATTAAATAGGTACTTGATGTTTTCAGAGACGGCTTAAGGAGATATCTCAATCCAGGTGTTTCTATGAAAATTTGGCCCATTTAGTGCAAATACACTTTTATTTATTTTGTAAATAACATTTTATTTCAAAATGAAAATGTTTTTTTCTGATAAAAAATGAACTTTTTTAATTTTAATGCAGAACGATGAGAAATAATAAACGTTTGGACGCAAATAAATCGATCAAAATTATGGTTGTATAGTAATACAAATAAAAATTAAATTGAAGAGAAGATAAGAGAAATGTCTGATGTACAAATATAATTAATTATATTTGATCGAAAAAATGCACCACAGGCCATGGGGGCTCTCAAAATTGTAGTCTTAGTATATGCACAAATTTATGATATTTCATAAAGATTCTATATAAATAATTTTTTCTATATGAAATATTTCATAAAGATTCTATATAAAAATTATCATAGTAGCATTAAGAGTCAAGTAAAATTGAAATAAAATGCGAAATATTGTTTTCTCCGTTTATTGTGATTTTAAAAACCGGTACTCCTTGTGTTATTTATAAACCGATCTTAACGACCTTGGACTTATTTTAAAGAAAATTTTATACTTCTACAAAAAAAGTCCGTTGCACCGTATTCGTAAAATGAACGGTTTCAGATAAAAACACGAAAAACTATGGAAAAACGTGACCCGTCCGCCATTTTTTCAAGATGGCGGCGGTAGCACAACTCGGATCAGCTCGGCCTTTTGTGGGATGATCAGGGACACTAGTAGAACGTTTCTACCAAAAATCATTTTGGTCCGAATTATTTCCGGGAAAAAGTCTTATTTGATTGAACTATTATTGCCCTTTTTATCGTTAGCTTAACATTCAAGGGGTGACACCCATTTCATATACAAAAAATAAATTATATTGCCCTTTTTATCATTTGCCTTAACCTTCAAGGGGTACCACCCTTCTGGGTGACACTCGTACCATGTTAACGAATGAAGCTTATAGAGCACATTTCTTATGATATTTTAAGCTTTCAATGGGTGAAATGTGTAAAAAAAAATTAAAAAATGACTTTTTTGGTAATTGAAAATAATTAACCGTTCAATTTATTTAAAAAAAAAAAATTTTCTGTCGTTAAAAATTCACAAGGGGTGACACCCACTTAATATGCAAAAACTATTAACTTTTTTATTGGAGGGGGGGACTCTCGATTTCCGGCCGGGTGTCACCCCCACTAGTGTCGCCACTGATGCTACTACTATATTTACTATTGTACATTGTTTAATAGGTGGCTGGTTGGGGTTTTACATCAGAAGAAAGAACCATAAGTGAAGAATTAAATCACATACAACTCCCCTACATTCCTTATAATGAATGTATAACTAAAGTACCACAAGATTTTATTCCATTAATTGTACTGGATGCGTTTTGTGCTGGTTACACAAACGGTAAACTTCATTGTTATATTATTATATTATATTATAAAAAAATCAGTACCTTGGAATAATAAATACATGTTTATTTTACAGGAACAGGTGCGTGTACTGGAGATTCTGGAGGTGGATTTACTAGAGAAATTGCATTACCTAATGGTGAAATTCGACATTATTTAACTGGCCTTCTTAGTATTGGTCCATCAAAAGAAAACAATTGTGATCCTAATCTATACACTGTATATACAAACATCAGTCAACATATTGAATTTATAAAAGAAATTGAAGCATCATATAGAGATGTATAAAACATTAAAGATGTAGTTCAATACGAGTTCTATTTTGTAAGAAATACATCAAAAAAACTGGCAAATCATTCATCTTAAATGTTAGTTCAGTATCAATCATATCTCAAATTTATGTATCAAGACTGAAAATAGCAACACTATTTATTAGTTTATAATGAAAATTACACTGCCGTGCAAAAATCTTTGGACACCTGTGATTTTGAATGTAAATATACAGATTTCAGTCAATAAAAATACACAAAATAGCGAAAAGAATATATTTACTCCATGAAGTTACAATTAGGAGACTGAAGATGAGGGAAGGGGTAAGCCAAAAAACGCACCCTACAGTAGGCGGTCCGAGTCTCTGCGTAGAACTTTGTACGCAGCAATGTATTCCCGCGCGGCCGTCTGATTGGTCAAATGTTATGTGCGTGGTACGAATGCTCAGTCCCATGAAGTTACATTATACTATTCGCTGGGTGCAAAGTAGGTAGTGGGGGAAACGAAATCGATCACAGCGCACAACGTGGCAAAAAATAACACTTTGGGTACACTAACTGTCATTTTGAATAGGCTCGTTTTAACTGAAAATAGAAAGGTCAACATGGTTAATCCCACTATAGACCAGTATCTTTATTCTGTGCTATAGACTATGTGCGAGGGGGTAAAGTTAGAAATAATGTCGATGCGAGTGTTCGTGGTGAGCAATATTGAAAATTATCGGCGCCAAAATTTGAGGATATGCTGTCAATGTAAACGAATTAATTATTTCTCTATTATACGTCATAATGAAAGAGAAAAAGATACCCAAAATAAATAATTTTCACGTACCTTTTATGCTATACTATTTATATTATATGCAAACAGCTAAATTAAATGATATTTGTTTAATAACAAATTTCACGGTATTAAACATATTAAACAATGATAAAAAGATAGAATCCATTCAATCCTTCTCTATTACCCATTATCGGCGCTAATAGACTTCGTGCACATAGTCAATAGTCATAAATAATCGTCTAAAATGTATAATATACATTTTAGACGATTATTTAAATATTAAGCTAGCAGTCCGCGCGATATCTTTGGTTCCAATTTATCTACAGTTACGTGTCTGGTACCTGAATTTGTGTTTTTGAAAGTACTTATCGAAAAAGTGGTAAAAAAAAGATTTCATGAATTTTCGACCTCAAAATCAGCCAAAAATAAAAAATTGATCCACATAAAAAAATAAAATAAAAAATACAATTTTTTATCGTGCTACCAAGTAATTAGTACTTACTGTAATTTGTATGCTAGCAAACACTGTTCTTATCAAGAAGGATTACAAAATATAGGTATCAATCTGTAATTTCTACTAAAAAAAATACTAAAAACTCTTCTATTTAGTAAAGGCTATAGGGGGATACGAATGGGTAAAGTGCCCCCGCGCCAATTATGGCTGTTATATTTTTTTATAGTAACTACTAACACAGGTAACAATTTGACCAAATTTTAACCCTCAAAAATTTACCCCCAAGGGGTGAGAATTAATTTTGAAAATTTCGTAAAAAATTAATAACTTTTGAAAGAGTCAACCGATTTGAATAAAATTTTAATATGTCATATATGTCACTAAGGTGCTTTATAGAAAAAATCGGTAAACCTGAAAACTTAACATAACCTCAAAAAAAAGTGTTTTATATTTTTCAAAATTTTTTTTTGCTCACTTTCAATTTTGGCACAATCACCAAAATATTTGTGTGACTTTCTAGCATAGTTTTTTATAATATATGTTTTTTTCAGATTTTGTTTCCAGCTGCGTGACACCTAAAAAAATTTTTATATTTTTCTAAAATTTTTTTCACTCACTTTCAATTTTGGTACAGTCACCAAACTTTTTTTGTGATTTTCTGGCATAGTTTTTTATAATATATATTTTTTTCAAATTTTTTTTCCAAGTGCGAGACACAAAAATTTTTCAAAAAATTTTTCAAAATTTTTTTTCGCTCACTTTTAATATTGGTACAATCACCAAATTTTTTCAGTAATTGTCTGGCCTAGGTATTTATAATATATGTTTTTTTTACTTTTTTATTCCAGCTGCGTGATACCTAAAAAAAATAAAAAGTATATTTTGAAATTTTTTTTGAGGTTATGTTTGCCGTACAATCACAAAAAATATTTTGTATCTTTCTATCATAATTTTTTAATAATATTTTATATATTTTTTAGATTTTTTTCCAGTTGCGGGACACAAAAAAATTTTTTTTTTTTAATATTTTTTTCGCTCACTTCAATTTTGGTAGTCATCAAAAAAATTTTGTGGCTTCCAGGCAGAGCTTTCTATAATATATATTTTTTCGGATTTTTTTTACAGCTGCGTGACAAAAAAAAGTTTTTATTTTTTATTTTTTTTTTATTGCTGGTTATGTTTGTATTATTTATTACTCATATATGTAGATGTTTTATTCGTAAAAAACTAAAAGCAAAAATATACGTATGTATGAGTATGTACAAAGTAAACTAAACAAAATTGTAGTTAATCAATACATACAATATAAATAAACGGTTATGATATTAAATACACATAACAAATTGAAAAAAAAATGAGAACTAAATAAAGAATGAAAATAAAAAAGTTATATTCCCTCTCGTAATTATTACATGTACCTATTATACATTTCTTGTATAAAAAATCTTTTAATCTATTTTTGAAAGATATATATCGTCAATATTCTTCAGGTAGTCTGTCTGGCAGTGAAATGTAATATTTACTACCTTTTCATAAAGGGCTATTGCTATATCTAGTTGTCCTACAAAAAATTAATGCATGTATATGTTATTATCCTGTCTTATATTAATATATTTATAATTGTGGTTACCTAAATGTAACTCTAAGTTGCTTAAGATCTGCTTTATGACATATATTATACAAGTGTCCATTATGTCTCTAAAATAATTTTTTTAGAGGGGACCACATTTATGCAATGTTATAGCTCTTGTTAAATTAAAAAGTTTTCGTACTGTTCACAAGCTACTATTCCAAGCAGCTTACGAACTATTTACAATTTTACTTTTTAAAGTAACACGCAGCTGAAAAAAAATCTAGAAAAATACGCCAGAAAGTCACTATAAAAATTTGGTGCCTGTACCAACATTGAAAGTGAGCGAAAAAACATTTTGAAAAAATAAAATATTTTTTGGTGTCACGTAGCAGGAAAAAATCCGAAAAAAATATTTATTATAAAAAAATATGTTAGAAAGTCCGAAAACAATATACAAACATAAACTGCAATAAAAAATAAAAAACTTTTTTTTTGTCACGCAGCTGGAAAAAAAATCCGAAAAAATATATATTATAGAAAGCTATGCCTGGAAGCCACAAAATTTTTTTGATGACTACCAAAATTGAAGTGAGCGAAAAAAATATTAAAAAAAAAAAAAATTTTGTGTCCCGCAACTGGAAAAAAATCTAAAAAATATATAAAATATTATTAAAAAATTATGATAGAAAGATACAAAATATTTTTTGTGATTGTACGGCAAACATAACCTCAAAAAAAATTTCAAAAAATACTTTTTATTTTTTTTAGGTATCACGCAGCTGGAATAAAAAAGTAAAAAAAACATATATTATAAATACCTAGGCCAGACAATTACTGAAAAAATTTGGTGATTGTACCAATATTAAAAGTGAGCGAAAAAAAATTTTGAAAAATTTTTTGAAAAATTTTTGTGTCCCGCACTTGGAAAAAAAATTTGAAAAAAATATATATTATAAAAAACTATGCCAGAAAATCACAAAAAAAGTTTGGTGACTGTACCAAAATTGAAAGTGAGTGAAAAAAATTTTAGAAAAATATAAAAATTTTTTTAGGTGTCACGCAGCTGGAAACAAAATCTGAAAAAACATATATTATAAAAAACTATGCTAGAAAGTCACACAAATATTTTGGTGATTGTGCCAAAATTGAAAGTGAGCAAAAAAAAATTTTGAAAAATATAAAACACTTTTTTTTGAGGTTATGTTAAGTTGTCAGGTTTACCGATTTTTTCTATAAAGCACCTTAGTGACATATATGACATATTAAAATTTTATTCAAATCGGTTGACTCTTTCAAAAGTTATTAATTTTTTACGAAATTTTCAAAATTAATTCTCACCCCTTGGGGGTAAATTTTTGAGGGTTAAAATTTGGTCAAATTGTTACCTGTGTTAGTAGTTACTATAAAAAAATATAACAGCCATAATTGGCGCGGGGGCACTTTACCCATTCTTATCCCCCTATAGCCTTTTATCCGTACAAATTATCCTATGACTCATAGAACCTTATTAAGGTTTACTAAATACAGTACATATATTTTTAGTGCAGGTTGCTATGTAAAACAAATTAAAAATTAGTTTGAATGAAGAAAATCGACAAATATCTTACCGCGCGAATTTTAAAAACGCTTTTAGTTCATAAAAAATATCCGTACAAATTATCGTGTAACTCATAGAACTTTATTAAGGTTTACTAAATACAGTACATATATTTTTAGTGCAGGTTGCTATGTAAAACAAATTAAAAATTAGTTTTAATAAAGAAAATCGACAAATATCCAACCACGCGAATTTTAAAAACGCTTTTAGTTCATTAAAAAATATTCGTACAAATTTATTATCCTATGACTCATAGATCTTTATTCAGGTTTACTAAATACAATGCATATAATTTTAGTGCAGACTGCTATGTAAAACAAATTAAACATTTGTTTGTATGAAGATAATTGACAAATATCCTACCGCCTACCGCGCGAAATGTTAAGATATAAGTTGATTGTTGTGAAAAATATAACGGCTAAAATAAAATATTTTTTTGGAGATGGAACAGTCCAGTCTTACTAGATTATAAAGAAGTGTTTGTGGTTGAAAAATTCCGGCAACATAATTTTTGTGACTTTTGACTATATAATATTTGAGACAAACACGACACCTATCGATTAAGATTTTTTACACGTTATTTAAAACAAGAAAAAAACGCGTATACCAAAAATTAACTAGTTACAAATTTTTACCCAAAAAAATATTAGAGTGACTGGATTAAAATATAATAGTTTTGAGATATGTTTATTGTTGTAAAAAATATAACGGTTATTTTTTTTTTCCTTGTCCTTCCATTTCTGATTTAGCCAGTTCTTTTTTTACATTTTTTATCATTTAACATTTAAACACATGGACACAAAATGGAAATGTGATTGCACCACTGGGCCGCTCAGGGTAGGTTTTACAAACAGTATGGCCGGGGTCCATGAATTTGGGGTTTGGAACACACAATAGGTGACTTTTCAGTTTATAGCTTCAAATTCGTGGTTGTGATGAAAGTGAATATCGAGTCATATGTTTCTTCGTTTCTTAAAACTTCTTCCATTTTTTTTGTTTTTATGTTTAGTTGTTCTATTGAGTGGTTGAAATTTTTCGTTTGTTCTTTGTTTTTTTTTTTTTTGCATTTGAAAAATATGTGGTCTATGTCGCTTATTGTTATTCCATCGCATGAGCATATTTCGGTGTTAACTTTTTTTATTTTGAATAGGTGTTGGGGATAACTTGCATGACCAAATTTGAGTCTTTCAATGGTGGTGATCATTGATCTCGGCAGATCCTTGCGTATCTTGCCCCATATAACGGTTATTAATAGAACCGTAATGTTTTCATTGAAATAGTTAAAATATATAAAATTACGTAAATAGCAAAAATAATAACAATAGTAAATAAATACCTACCTAATATAAAATTTCAGTTTTTTTTTTAATTTATTAAGAACAGAAATTGTAAAGATAAAATGTTGAATTCGCGCGGAAGGAATAAAATATGTACATGTTAATTTTGTTCATTCAAACCCATTTCTAATTTGTTTTACATAGCAACATGCACTAAAAATATATGTACTGTATTTATTAAATCTTAATAAAGTTCTATGAGTTACACGATAATTTGTACGGATATTTTTTATGAACTAAAAGCGTTTTTAAAATTCGCGCGGTAAGATATTTGTCGATTTTCTTCAATCAAACTAATTTTTAATTTGTTTTACATAGCAATCTGCACTAAAAATATATGTACTGTATTTAGTAAACCTTAATAAGGTTCTATGAGTCATAGGATAATTTGTACGGATAAATTTTACTAAATAGAAGAGTTTTTAGTATTTTTTTTAGTAGAAATTACAGATTGATACCTATATTTTGTAATCCTTCTTGATAAGAACAGTGTTTGCTAGCATACAAATTACATTAAGTACCTACTAATTACTTGGTAGCACGATAAAAAAATTTATTTTTTTATGTGGATCAATTTTTTTATTTTTGGCTGATTTTGAGGTCGAAAATTCATCAAATCTTTTTTTTACCACTTTTTCGATAAGTACTTTCAAAAACACAAATTCAGGTACCAGACACGTAACTGTAGATAAATTGGAACCAAAGATATCGCGCGGACTGCTAGCTTAATATTTAAGTTAGCAGTTTTGAGTTTTCTCGAAAATGGGGTAAGGTACAAAATTAATTTTAGGCGTACAAAATTGGTACAAAAAAGCTACAAAATCTCCACCTATTTTTTTTGCAGGCTGCTATAAGGGCATTTCCAACTTAATATACGTCCGACAATAATATATATAAAGTGTTTAGCTTTATTTGTAAGAATTATTGGAGCTTGAATAGGTTATGAAATAGCTAAATTTTATATAAATTGACAATCAAAGTCTTTAAATTTATATAATTTAGTATATTTTTTAGGAATAATATGATTTATACCAATAATTTCAACTTCAGGAAATAGGATATATAATTATTAAAAGTATTGATCAAGATTGATCAGAATATTTTGGAGGTCAAGGAATTTATAAAATATTAACTTTAAATTCTATTTATAATCAAAAGTTTCAAAATAATGATTTTAAAATTTACTTTTTAAGATTTATTTTTTGAATTATTTATTTATATTTATAATTTATTTAAATAGCTTAAATATAAAGCATAGTATTGAAGATACTAAGATTATTTTAAATCTTTAGATATTTATAAAAAACTAAGTTTTATTTTTACAGTGAAAATGTAAGGTTTTTATTAAACTATATAAATAGAAATATATTTCTCCAGTATATGACCTTCTCTATAACGGTAACTACGTCCCTTAGATTATGTTATATAATTACAAAGTAAACAGAACACCCTGTATATATCAATACAACATATTTATATTAAATATGTATTTAAAGTAATTAGTTTATCAATAATCAACTCTAGTTATTTATACACATGTGTCTGTGTGTCTGTCTGTCTGTAAATAAACAACATACATAGATTAAAGATATATATTAAACTACTGTCACAATACATAGATAAATACATTCAATAATACTAAATACATATTGCATTTTGTTAATATTTATTGTTTTAATTATATTTCACAGATAAAAGAATGGTTATCTGTGCAGGGGTGATTAACGAGTGTGCCATCAATAGCCATATATCCACAGTCCCAGCCGCTATCTGTCCTGGGACTACCTGGCCACCATCTGTTATACCCAGACTCACTGGCACGACCACCTGTAAAACAATAACAAATATATTATTTTATATTGATATATTTTGTAGAGAATTTCTAATATTTTAATTATTTTAAGTGAATCTTTAGTGAAACTTCTCAAACTTTACAAATAAAAACAAATGTAAATATAATGAAATGCTGCTCGTTTTACAGAAGATTTACTGTATTTGGTTATTTACCTAAAACAGTTATAAAATCACTAGACGTGGACGTTCTATAGAAGCCTACAAATATACCGTCATAATATTTATTTGTTTTGATAATCCCTTTGAGTAAATCCGCCTCGGCTTGAGAATTAATGACAACTAAATGTGCCCCCTCCTTTACACAGATGTCTCTTGCTTGGTTCCAGCTGAGTGTCCCATTGTTGCTGTGATATTTGTAATAACCATGTCCAGGGTATAACGTATAATCATCACGTACTTTCAACACCTTCTCAACTTCCTTATCTGCTCAACAAATAATTACAAAACATTACTTTATTTATATTTATTAAAATAATAAAACGGGCAAGTGCTTGTTGGGTACGCACATGATAGGGTTCCGTAGTCATTCTCACTACGATTTATAAAAAGTAGTTTTCAAAATTTTCGTGACTGAAGGGTTAAAATCAAAAAGTCATTTGACTTTTATTATTGCATTTTAGGAGACCTATCAAATGACACCCCACTCAATGGGGTAAATGAAAAAAATGTGAGTTCACTTTTCAATCTATGAAAAGGGGGTCCAAAATATTTTTGACAATGTTCGTTATAATTTTCTGTGAAAGTACTAATTAAAATCTACGTTCTGGAATTTTTTCAAATTTTTTTAATTGATAGTTTAGAAAATAGAGGGGGGGGACGCCTTTTTAATTACTTTGGAGAGAAAATACATCGTGATCAAAGGGTAAAAATTAAAAATTTCTGATACATTTTTTGATGCATTTTAGGAGACCTTTCTAACGACACCCCACTCAATGGTGTAGGTGAATTTTGTTTTTGTTCCTAGTTTTCTACGGAACCCTAAAAACTCACCTTTATTCTGAATTGCAGTAGTTGTAGTTGTGGACATTGTGGTCACTTCACTATTTGTATGGTTGGAAGTTACTGTATTATTCTATAATAGATATTATATATAATATTAAACATCAGTTTATAGTTGTAACAATTATAAATAAATACTTACTACATTCAAGACAGGCTCCACAGTATTAACATCAGTGAGTTTTAACCACTTCTTTATATCGACATCCTTACCTGCTCAAACAAATAATTACAAAATATTATAAACAAATTATTTAGATTTATGTATTTAAAAAAAACTCACCATTGATATTAATATTATATACATTATAAATTATTTGCACTGGTCTCTGTTGTTCATCTTGGTAGAAACTATCGTTGGTTGTATTAATCTAGAAAATACATAAATAAATAAGACGTTATTATATTTATAAATATAATAAATAAATACTTACATAGACATTGTAGTTAGTATTTTGAGATGAACAGTTATAAATATTGAAAAATATTAAAAACAAATATACAAATATTTGAGACATGATTCTAGTGTTAAAGTAACTCGTAATTAAACACTGACAGAAATAAATTAACTTACAAGATATTTATAGTCTAACTTATTAGTCATTTGCTGTTTTTTATCACATTTTAATTAATTTTTAAATTAATATATCGACCACATTAACTAATTAAATAAATAATTACTTAATTATAAATTATTTATGGTTTTTGATAACAACAATCAATTTCACAACACGTGTTAAATGTTTGATAATTTTATAAAACTTTGATAAATTATAAATAAATATATTCCATATTAAAGGATGTTCCAATATTCGTATTTGTTTAAAACTATACGTATTTTATATGTTTGAGCTATTAGATAAGGGGCACTTTAAGGTATCTACTTATTATAACTATAAAGGACTAAAATGATATTTTTGATCAACTCACAATTTTATGAATCTTTACATATTTCCCTTGTTATCTAGTTTTCAGACGTAACAAGAAACATACATATTGTATATCTATTGCTAAAAGAATAAAGATTTATTATTATTATAAATAGATATTACAGTTGTTCTGGTACAATGAATGAAAAAATAACTATTCATGTTGTCTTCAATATTGATTTTACAGCATTAAACAAATAGTTTTGCTTTCATGAGAATTATATATGTATAAAATAATATCTTAATTAAATATAGAGATAACAATCTCACCCGATATAACATATTCAGTAGAGAATTATGTGCTTTCAATTTTCATTCAAATCCATATTATTATTTACAAAGTTGTTCGTCTAATAATAGTCTACATTATGTATAATGCATTATTATATTTTACATATGACATAACGGTACCTATACAACACATTATTTATTAATATTAATCAATAATATACTAATAAAACGAACGTAAACTATTCTTACATTACAACAAACAAATATAGTAGTACATTTCAATTGTTTCACAAAACGTCAAACAATTAAAATTTAGCGGTAAATTCAAAATATGTAGAGTACAGCTACACTAGCGCTATGGTGTGTGGAGTGAAAATCTTCATCCCTTCCCATATAAGGTAGCTACCATAGCCTACTGGTTATTAGTTATTAATTTATTTATATTTTTTAAATATTTGTTATGTAAAAAAGAAAGGTATTAGGATGTCCGTTGTTATAAAAACGGTATATTAATTCTTTGTTATTATCTATGGATTTGATTTGGAATTTAGATCAGTAATACTTTATCTTATTTATAACACAGTTGGTGCAGACTCTCAACAATACATAATGTCCTATTTTTTCGCTGTAATAAAAATAAAGATTTTTTAAATGGAACATCCTATAACGTTGTAATTTTTTAACCTCCACATAATCGTCTATTAATTTTTTGATTTAGTGACACTGTTGACAAATTATAAATTTTTTCCGAAAAATAATCATTAAACAGGGTCAAACTTAATAAATCGTAACGACCTCGTTTTTTTTAAGCGATTTACATTTTTAGCAATAATATAATTTTAATTTAGTTATACAGGATGTTAAAAAAAGCCAAAATTTGCAGATTTAAAAATGATTAAAACTCTTTTTTTTTCAAATGTGACTACCTTTTTTTTATTTCGCTATTCGATGGTTTTTTCCCCTTTTCAATTTGCATTGAGGATGTTCTATGTCTAAACCCCATAGTTTCTGACTTATTCAATACTTTTCATAAAAGTACCTAACTGTTTAATTTTCCACTTTTATTCCCCCGAAGTAGGCCGTGCTGATGCAAAACAAAGGCCGGAGAATTGATTTGAGCCTGGATGAAAATAGAAGACGTTTCGAACATTTATTGTGGTTTTTTATCTTTTATGTATTTTCAATTTTGTAACTTTTCATAGTATTTTTAAATAAATGAAATAATTTTATATACTTTATAAGTATTAACCGTTTTAACTATAACATTTAATCAAATATTGCATTGATACTTAAGTACTACATTTTGTCCTTAACCACTCACTCACTCACTCATATATCAACGTACAGTTTCGTAGGTGTCTTCCTTTTATGATGTAAGCACCCACTAAGAAAGGATTTTTCGAAATTCAACCTCTACGGGGTTAAAACGGGGTGTCAAAGTTTGTATAAAAAATATGTATTTGTTCGTATTTAATTGAAACTTATCATAAATATGTACTCTACAATACAAATAATGAAACAGTTATTTGAGCACTTTTCAAAATTTAATCCCCTAAAAAATAAAAGCTCAACATTCAAGCCCTAATTGCATTGGACGGGGACGAGGGTAGTTTTAGATATGTTCATCTGCATACCTACTAGGTACTAGACAGGGGGTGGGTTGTTGCTATTTTTAATTACATCAATAATGATGGCCACCACTTCGAACATCTTCCTTAAATGTAAATTTCATTTAATAAAAAATGTAGTTTTTAATCGTTTTTTCTTCATTTTAAATCTTGTTCAATGATCTTGTGTGATGTATTCTGAACTTGTTTTCAGTTTTTCTATCATATTATGGAAAAAAGAGTACCTAATCAATTTAAAAAAATAAATTGATATCTCCGAAGGGCCTCCCCTTGGACAAAAATTATTATCGCTATATGATAGCCCCCTACGTACCGTATAATTTTGGTTTCACTTGGCGGTAACTTTGGTAATAGTTACTGGCTCATCCTGTATATTGGCTTCCGTAGAATGCTCACAAATAGCGAATATGTATCTGTTTTAGATAAGTAACAAAATACAGTGAAACTTCTCAAAAAAAGTCTAGCATTTTATTTTAAATATTCACTTAAAGTATATAAATGATTAAAATATTCGAAATGAAAAAATGAATGGGGGGTTTTACCCCTTCCCCTTACACACTATTTTGATGATTTTTAAATGGGTCTGTCTTCAAACTAGTCCCAACCAATCAACCAAATTTCATTAATATCGGTTCAGTGGTTCATTATTTATGTGTGTAACAAGGATTAACACGCAATAAAAAGTGTTTGTCTTTATCTGAAAAGAAAAAAATTCAAGTTAAAAATTTGAAACAGGAGAACAATTTTTGTTAATCATTATAAAATAATCACAAAGCTTCTCGTATCTTTGATATTGAGAGCAAACTAAACGATCGCTCTATAATTTTTTTTTTAAATGAATATAAGACGGTACATATTTGTCCCAATGTACTTCAAAGGAAAAAAACTTAAAAAAAACAGTAACAAATGTATATTTTCATATTATTCATCGAAATATCACCTGTAACTATATAAATTAACATGAAAAATTACGAAAAACTATGAGGGACACATATGTCCCATGTACGTCAAAGGGTTAAAAGCTACATTCTGAATTTTTTTCAGATTTTTTAAATTGATAGTTTAGAAAATAGAGGAGGGGGGGGACACTTTTTTAACGACTTTGGAGAGCAAATACATCGTGATTAAAGGGGTAAAATCAAAAAATTTTGATACATTTTTTGTTGCATTTTAGGAGACCTTTTTAACAACACCCCACTCAATGGGGCAGGTGAAAATTTTTTTTTGAAAACACTTCATTTTATGGATAGGGGGCCCAAAAAAATTTTTTTTTTTTTTCAAAAATCTTATCATTACTGTTTTTGGGTCATTAATCTACGACCGTATACTAAATTTCATCTCATTATCTCAAAATTTTTTAAGACGGACGAACATGGAGAACCTTTTTTTTTCTGCTGTCCATATATTATGGTATTAAAATGAATAATTATTAAATTAAATAAATTAGTGTAAACTTGAGTCACAAATGGTTTTAATACGTATATAGGATAACACATTGATTAGTCTTGGTTCTAATTATGGTTGATATGTCATTCATAAATACCGGATTATACAGGATGATTCATTTAACCTGGAATTTTGTATATGTCGAGAACTAATCAAAATAATGAAAAATGGTTTAGACAAAAGTGATTAGGTATTGAGAGAGTCAAATATTAGTGACCTTGAATTTCACCTTGATATTTATTTTCATGGTAAAATGAAGGTCAACTTTGATTTTTTAAATGAAAATCTGTATTTCTTATTGCATATTCGTATTATACAGAAAAAAATATATAACCTTTGTATGAAAGTTTTTTTATTTAATGTAAATTTTTTGTTTCTAACGAAATTTCCATGCACTTGCAATTTACTAAATAATTGTTCTTTTTATACAGTCGATTAATAAATTACTTTTGGCGTAGTTCTGGAATTAATTGACCTTATAAAAAGTAAAACTATTTAGTAATTTCAAATTTACGAAACAAAAAGCAACTGCATAGAAATTTCGTTAGAAACAAAAAATTACATTTAAAAAAAAACTTTTTGTACAAAAGTTACATGTTTTTTCCTGCAATGAAAATATACGTTCTTATTTAAAAAATCAAAGTTGACCATCATTTGACCATGAAAATAATTATCAAGGTGAAATTCAAGGTCACCAATATTTGACCCTTTTGATACCTTATAACATTTGTCTGAACCAATATTTTACTTAGTTCTCGACATATACATAATTCCAGGTTAAATGAATCATCCTGTATAAACAATTTTGCCATCATTTTTAAATTGTATTTACTATCATTGCTACTTTTATTAGCTTTTTCATTTTAAAAATTATTATAAAATCCTAACTGAATCAGTATTTAACAAAATAAACAAATTAAACCAAGAACTACTATGTATCTATTTCAAAAAGCATAATATTTTATTTGTTCTGTATTTATGCTATATTTGAATTTTGTAAAATAGCAGTTTCGTTTGTATTTTTTTACTACCGATTATTTAATTATGTTTTTTACCACTATACTGAATGAATAAATGCAATTTAAAAATAATTTTACATAAAATATAAGCTTTCAAAAACTCATATAATATTAATGTTACAATTAAAATCATTCAATATTTTTTAATAATCATTATTACTAAAATTTAAATTTTCAGCAATTCAAACGCAAGGCAAACACAAAAATTGATTGGCAGAGTAATAGTGTTCCATAAGATGAGCCTATATGTGGTTTTTCAGGAAAACTATGTCCATAAACCTGATTTTCAATTCAACAGTATAGTATCGGGCAGCCAGTGTTGCCAGAACGTACTTTTTAGTACGGTTTTCGTACTATTCATGACACGACCGTACTAAAAACGTACCTCGGTTGAATTCGGCTCTTTCCGTACCTTTTTGCCCCACAAAGATTGTGGTCTGTAAAACTAACAATACTTTTTATTGCGTTGAAAATGTATGTAACAAATTTAGCACCTAATTTTACCATGAATATTTCTGGGGCTGTCTTTATCCGGTTCGAAAGACCATGAATAATTTTTAACTCCAGAACGATAGGACCATGGATATTTGGGAACTGCTGGAAGGATCAATATATTTCTTTCTATCCGGTTCAATATCAATTTATTGTTTCATTTCAATAGATTAAAAAAAAATTCAAAAACCGAAAACCGGTTGAAATTTTATCGGTCGGGTTTTTGCAAACCCTAATACAGGCTGTCCTAAAACTCTGTGGAAGACTTCAATAATGCACTATGTCGATTAATTCCTATTTTAATAAATTAATTCACAAAATACAAAAATATGTTTATTACAATACAAATTATTAATTAAGTTGGGTTTATAGGGTCAAGATTTTCGAGTTATTTTTTTTTTTTTTTTGATCATTAGTTAAACTATTCAAGAATATATTCTTAAAGTTTCAGATCACAATTAGTAATATTTTAAAAGTTATAGAACACATTGTAAGTGAGTGTCGCGCTGGTATTATCTACTGTCATGTGTTTTAGTTTTGAGACGTTTATCTAGAAATATCAGTTTTGTATTTTATTAAAATCTGCGGGAAAGATACAGAAATAACTAATTGATCAACCGACTTGATTTAAATTGCGTTAAGTAAATAATAAACAACCATTCTTTGTGAACTTTAAACATTAGTAAAAATATTATCTAAATATATAAAAGGAAGTGCCCTGACTCACTCACTCACTGATCGAAAATTAACAATCAACCGTACGGTATCTTCCACTGTTCATAGAAAGCTCAAATTTGGAATATATATTCCTTGGTCAGCGTAGGTAAATGTGACGTCGCAATTTTTGGAAAAAAGTTCAGTAGGGGGGTTAAAAAGGCCCCTCTAAATTTTAACGCCTACTAATTTATATTCAAATGTCATGTCGTAACTATGGTTACAGTTTATTTTATTATTTATCGGTGAAACGTCATGTCAGTTTAATTTTATAGTTATAATAAAGTGAATGTGTTTAATATACAATAGAATACAATAATAAAATAAATATAGAGAACATAACGCATTAAAATAAATGCACAACTGAAAGTAATGAATAAATGAAATTTTTACACATTTGTCGAAAAACATGAAGATAAACCATCACGGTTACAAATATACAAAACAAAGGTTGGTACATATAATTTTCTTTAGTAGGGACTTATTTTCGATTTGAAAACATTATTAATTCTTAAGGTTTGTTCAATTTATATTTTAATTATATTTTAACAGGAAAAAACGGCAAAAATTCTCCTGGAAAACCGGGAAAAGTCAGGGAAATTTGTTCCAGAGAAATTCTGGCCACCCCGTTAAATATAGTTTAATTTAATATCCCCGGGTAACACCGGGTTCTATGGCTAGTTTTAAATAATTGTTATTGCATGAAAACGTAGGATATTTTAAATTTTTGTTCAAGTGCTAATTTTTTTGTATTTTACAGTTTTAGAACATGTTCCTCGTTCACATAAAATAAAAATACATGAAAATTATTAATCTTTTTGGTTGCTTTATTTGAGATCGAAATTGCGGGCTATATTTTTCCAGCAGATTGGTAACTCAATTGAAGAGGCGCACAGTGGGTTAAAGTCACACATTTTTATGCGAAATTTCACATCAAGCCAATTTTCAACCAATTTTAATGTTATCACTTGAATTTGAAAGGTAAGTAGTTGTAGTTTCTAAAAATTACCCCATAGATAGTCAATTGACCCACATAATTATTATTTCATTCCCTTAAATCTGAAAAATCGACTAAACGAAAAATTCATAAATTAACAAATCGAGTGAGATAATAGGTACACCTAAATTACACAAATATAAAAAAATACTCTGCCTTGTAAATGCACGGTGCTTCCTCGTGCTAAATTCATCAAAGGTAGTTAATTATTGAACAATTTAAATAAAAACCGATAATGTATTCAGATGAACTGCCTGTCATTGGTTAACCATTTAATTTTCATACTATTTTAATAAAAAAATTTAATTTTACATTTTTCTTAATACGCGCCTGGTTATTATGTCGTATATTTTGAATTTTTTGACAATTTCAATCAAAATCATTATTTTTCTGCTATACGAATGTCAAAATGACATTTAAAATATGTCAAAGTAAATAGCAATTTAAAAAAACAAATGACGATTTTTATAAAGCAAATTGAGATAAATCTTTGTAAGGGAATATTTTACAACAAACGTCACCTACGTTTATATACCTATATTATATTATATACTATATTATAGAAAATTGAATGCTCTACAAAAAAGGTTCTATAAAATTTTCACGTAACATGTATCTTTCTTGAGATATCTTCAAAATATAAATCTTTTGGGATGTCACCCCTCCCCCTTACACACAAATTTAATTATTTTGAAATGGGACTGTCCTCAAGCCAGACTAAACCAACAAACCAAGTTTCATCAATATCGGTTCAGTGGTTCATGAGTTAAGCGTGTGACAAGGATTGGGACACACACACACACACACACACACACACACACAACTGCAACGTGATTTTGGAACGGTTGGCGTAAATTTGGAGGCGATTAGATCCTTACGGAAAGCGTACGGCGGTACTCAAACGGCAGTCGTCAGGCTTCCAGCGGCCATGGCCAAGAGAGTCATTGACAAAGCCAAAATCCGTATAGGATGGGTAGTGTGTAGAGTCCGACCTGTGATTAGACCCACAAAGTGCTTCAAGTGCTGGGATTTTGGTCACCTGGCACGGAACTGCAAGAGTGAAGTCGACAGATCGAAGTGCTGCATGAAGTGCGGCAAAGAAGGACACCGGATTGATAAGTGTGAAGCTGAAGCCCTCTGTCTCTTGTGTAGCGACAAAGGCAGCAAAGAAACTACAGCGCATATTGCGGGTAGTAGTCGATGCCCAGTGTATGCACGGGCACTCCAGACACACACTAACCGACGATTATGAGGATCCTCCAGGTGAACCTAAATCACTGTGAGGCTGCGCACGATTTACTAACGCAGACCGTACGCGAAATGAAGATCGATATAGTGTTTATCTCCGAGCCATATCGTCACTTAGACACGCAACCCTGGGAAGCTGATGCGACCGGCAAGGCCGTGATCTGGTCCTGTGCAGATTATCCTTTTCAGGAAGCAGCGAAGAGAGACGATGGCTTCGTAAGAACAAAAATCAAGGGAGTATATTACTACAGCTGTTATGCGCCTCCCAGACTGACGATTGACGAGTACTCCACTTTTCTCGACAGACTGGTCAAAGATGCCAAGGAACACACACCGGTAGCAATTGCCAGAGATTTCAATGCTTGGGCAACCGAGTGGGGCAGTAAGGAGACAAACAAAAAAGGTCAAGCGCTACTTGAGGCCATCTCCACCTTGGACGTGGTCTTGTTGAACACTGGTGAGAAGCCCACCTTTGTGAAAGGTGAAGCAACCTCCGTAGTGGACCTCACGTTTGTCAGCAGCAGTCTTACCAGGAATGGCAACAGCTGGGTCGTAAGCGACATCTACACGCACAGCGACCATCAGGCGATAATGTGGGAGATACGCAGTGATCAGAGACGCAGAGGCCCATTACTAAAGTCAAATTCTCTCGGCTGGAAAGTTAAGAGTTTCGATGCGGACCTCTTCCGTGAGGCACTGGATCACAATGATCTCACTGGAGACAACGCCACCACAAAATCTAAAGAAGTAATACAAAGGGTCATGGATGCATGCGATGCCACAATGCCCAGAAAGGGATCTGGCAACAAATGGCAGGGGGTGCATTGGTGGAATGACCACATCGCCTCTCTAAGGAAGGAGTGCCATTGCGCCCGAAGACTAGCGCAGCGGGCTAGGAGAAAAGCCACCTTTGAAGCACTGGAAGCAGCGCATAAGGAAGCCCGACTAAAACTCAATAAAGCAATTAAGAGGAGCAAAGATGACAGCTGGCACGAACTTCTCAGCGAAGTGGAGAAAGACCCGTGGGGCAGACCATATAAAGTGGTCATGGCTCGGCTGAAAAGCCAGCCAATGCCATCACCTACCGATCCGGAACTAATGGAGAAAATTGTGAGCCATCTCTTTCCACATCAGCCCGAGCTCAACTACCAAGTAGACCAGGACGAAAAGGAAGATATCCCGCTAATCACAGAGGACGAGATGCACAAAGCTAGTATTAGGGTGGGTAACACTAAGGCCCCTGGCCTAGATGGTATCCCAAATCTAGCTCTAAAGACAGCCATTGCAGCAGCACCAGAGATGTTCCTCGACATGTACAACACATGTCTAAAAGAGGGCATCTTCCCGGATAAATGGAAATGGCAGAGACTTGTGCTCCTCCCGAAAGGGAAAAAGCCACCGGACGAGCCTTCATCTTATCGTCCCCTCTGCATGTTAGACACGGCAGGGAAAATCCTTGAACGCATCGTCCACAATAGGATTGAAGAAGCGGTCGCGGGAACCCTAGCGGACAACCAATATGGCTTCAGGAAGTCTCGATCCACCCTGGACGCAATAAACCTCGTGGTAAATACTGCCAGGGAAGCGATCGCAGGGAAACGGTGGCATAGAGGAGCAAAGGAGTATTGTTTGATAGTCACACTGGACATCAAAAACGCCTTTAACTCGGCGAGATGGGACTGCATCATGGATGCGATGAACCGGATGAAAGTACCACGGTACCTTCGGAACATGGTTGCAAACTATCTAAACGAACGATACCTCATGTACGATACGGAAGATGGACCGCGTAAATACAGGGTGACGGGGGGAGTCCCGCAAGGCTCTGTCCTTGGCCCCCTGCTTTGGATTATTCTTTATAACGCTCTGTTGAAAATGCTACTGCCAGAAGGAGTTAAACTCATTGGGTTTGCTGACGATCTAGCCATGGTGATCACTGGAAAGCTCCGAGAAGTTATCAAAATGCGTTTTGAGCAAGCTTTCTCAGGGATCAGCGAATGGCTTCGATCAGTCGGCCTCCAGCTGGCAGAGCATAAAACGGAAGCCGTGCTCGTGACAAGTAGAAAAGTGGTGGAGACCATGGTCATCACAGTCGGTGATTACGAGATCACCACTCAGCCATTCCTACGGTATCTGGGGGTGATAATAGATATGAGACTCAACTTCAAAGAGCAGGTTAACCAAATCAGCAAAAAGGCGTCCGGAGTCGTTACCTCACTAGCAAGGCTCATGCCTAACGTCGGTGGCCCCAAACAGAAGAGGAGATTGCTGCTTACATCAGTTATCACCTCGGTAATGACATACGGGATTGCCATATGGGGCGACGCGCTGAAAACTCGAGAGTGTAGGCGAAGGGCTGCGGCAGTCTACCGCGTCAGCGCCTTGAGGGTAGCCTGTGCTTTCCGCACAGTCTCAGAGGATGCCATTAATGTCATCGCGGGTATACTACCCATCGAGGTGCTTGCTCAAGAACGTAAAACGCTCTACCAGCAAAGAAGATCTGAGGCGAAGCACACAGCGAGAGAGGAGAGCCTGCGAATATGGCAGACTATGTGGGACACCTCCACGAAGGGAAGGTGGACTCATAGATTAATCCCACGAGTGGAGACCTGGGTGAACCGTTCACATGGGGAATTAAACTATTACCTCACCCAATGGCTATCGGGGCACGGATGCTTTCGGGAGTATCTTTATAAGTTTAATCATGAAGACTCACCGGAGTGTCCAGCCTGCGAAGGGAAGAATGAAAACGCAGAGCATGCATTCTACTACTGTCCACGTTTCGGCAAGTCCCGAGATACCTTAGAGGAGCTGCTCAACGCAAACATCACCCCGGAGAATACGGTGGAGCTAATGACCTCATCGACCTCAGCTTGGGATGCAATTAGCGCCTTTGCTGCCGAGATAATGACAAAGCTTCGCTCCGCCGAGCGAGAGCGGAATAGATGATACTGCATCTGGAGTAAGACGAGGGAGGTGAGGTCATCTCACCACAATGGAGGAAGAGCTGCGGCTATGACCTCTCCCGCGAAGTAGTACCTAACGGTGGTTCCGCGGGAGAAGGAAAAGGTCAATGATGAGAGGTAGGGTTTTAGTCGGTGCGAGTCCGACACACGGGGAAGTTTCACTTCCTTATGGTGCGTAGGCATTTCCCCCTCAGGAAAAAAAAAAAAAAACACACACACACACACACACACACACACACACACACACACACACACACACACACACACACACATAGTATGGCTTAAGGAAGTCAAGATCTACACTGGACGCTATAGGTCATGTAGTCAATACGGCCAAAGAAGCAATATCTGGCGCTCGCTGGAAAAGGGGCAGTAAACAATATTGCCTATTGGTAGCACTCGATGTTAGGAATGCATTCAATTCGGCTCGATGGGACAACATCTGTACTGCCCTAGATAGACTGAATGTGCAATCATACCTCAAAAGAATCGTCGTATGTTACTTTGAGAGTAGATTCCTTTCGTACGACACAGAAGATGGCCCTCGAGAGTATAGAGTCACTGGTGGGGTACCTCAGGGCTCCGTAATCGGGCCACTTTTGTGGAACATCATGTATGATGGTCTGTTAAAGCTGCAACTCCCGCAGGGAGCCCAAATAGTGGCTTTTGCGGACGACGCAGGAGTCGTTATTGTGGGAAAACACCTAGAAGAGCTCCAAAGAACCTTCGACGAAACTTACGACAAGGTACAGTGCTGGATGCAAGCAGCGGGACTCGAACTCGCCGAACACAAGACAGAGGCTGTCCTTTTCACAAGTCGGAAAAAGGTGGAGACGATCGACCTAACTGTAGGGGAACATACCATCACCTCTCAGCCCTACATTAGGTACCTGGGAATTATGCTGGACGCCAGACTCAACTTTAAGGAGCAAGTAAAATATGTTACAGAGAAGGCGTCCAAGGTGGCATCGGCGCTATCACGATTGATGCCTAACATTGGCGGCCCACGACAGGACAGAAGGAAACTACTGACATCAGTGGTTACTTCCGTCCTCATCTACGCGATTGTCATCTGGGGAGAGGCCTTGACAATTCAAGAGTGTCACCGAAGAGTAGCAGCGGTCTGTCGTCTCAGTGCCTTGAGGGTCTCTAGTGCATCCCGCACGGTGTCGGAAGACGCTGTTGCCCTTATAGCGGGTATGATGCCCATCCGAATACTGTGCGAAGAAAGGCGGTCTCTGTCCAAACAAAGGCACCTGTTGGCAGGAGCCCGAGAAGACCAGTGCCGTGAAATTAGAGGCAGTAGCCTGCAACAATGGCAGGTAAACTGGGATGAATCTGCGAAAGGGAGATGGACGCACCGTCTTATCCCTCAGGTGGATAGTTGGGTGAACCGTAGTCACGGGGAAACCAACTATTACCTGACGCAGATGCTCTCAGGGCATGGCTGCTATAGAGCTTACCTCTATAAATTCAAATATGAGGAGTCGCCAGACTGTCCGGCGGGGTGTGGAGTACCGGAGGATGCAGCCCATGTATTCTTCATTTGTCCACGCTTCTTACCTAATAGGGTAAAACTGGAAGAAGTGCTTGGCGAGGCCCCAACACCAGATAATCTGGTTAACTACATGTTGAGGTCGGACAAATATTGGGCTGCCACCAACATCTTTGCCTCCTCAATATTAAAGGAGCTACGTAACGAGGAGCAGAAGAGGAGAGAAAACTCCTCCTGAATGCGGAAAGCTAGCTGATAAATAGCATAAACTGTGGCAAAGCTACGGCTATGACCTCTCCCGCGAAGTAATACCTAACGGTAGTTCCGCGGGAGAAGAAACGGTCAATGAAGTGAGGTTAAGGTTTTAGTCGGTGCGAGTCCGACACACGGGGAAGTTTTACTTCCTTATGGTGCGTAGGCATTTCCCCCTCGTTAAAAAAAAAAAAAAAAAAAAAAAAACACACACACACACACACACACACACACAGACACGGAACAAATTTTCTGCTAAACAAATGTCAAAATGACATTTAAAACGTCAAAATGATATTTAATATATCAAAGTAAATAGCAGTTTTAAAAAACAAATGACGAATTTTTTTAAATCAAATTCAGATAGATCTTTGTAAGGGAATATTTTATAACAAAAGTAGGTGACCTATATTATAGAGAATTGAATGCTCTACAAAAAAGGTTCTATAAAATTTTCACGTAACATGTGTCTTTCTTGAGATATCTTCAAAAAATAAATCTTTTTGGATGTCACCCCTCCCCCTTACACACAATTTTAATTATTTTAAAATGGGACCGTCCTCAAGCCAGACCAAACCAACCAACCAAGTTTCATCAATATCGGTTCAGTGGTTCATGAGTTAAGCGTGTGACAAGGATTGGGGGACAGATACACAGACAGACAGACAGACACACACACACATACACAGACAGAAATATGACACGAAGACCGGTCCGAAAGAGCACATTGTCACTGGAGGAGTACCTCAGGGCTCGGTTCTTGGCCCTCTCTTGTGGAATACCATGTATGACGGGTTACTGAAACTGTCACTACCAAAGGAAGTCAAACTTGTGGCATATGCAGATGACGTGGCCATAGTAATTGTCGCAAAGCATCTCGAAGAGATAAACTTTGCTTTTGACATTACCTTTGAGAAGATCAGCCAGTGGATGGACACAGTTGGCCTAAAGTTAGCAGAGCACAAGACCGAGGCAGTACTCATTACTAGTAGAAAGCAGGTGGAAACCATCACACTACAAGTTGGAGCACATGAAATCAAATCTCAGCCGTTTCTTCGGTATCTGGGAGTAATGATTGATGCCCGACTCAACTTCAAACAGCAGGCAGAGCACATGTGTGCCAAAGCTTCGGTAGTCAGAGCGACTCTATCACGACTGATGCCTAACATAGGAGGCCCGAAGCAGAGAAGGAGGATTTTACTCTCATCAGTAGTGACGTCTGTGCTCACATATGGAATATCCATCTGGGGTGCTGCACTTAAAAGGCAAGAATCACTGAGAAAAATCGCGTCAGTATATCGACTGAGTGCCTTGAGAGTTACCAGCGCTTTCCGCACAGTGTCTGAGGATGCAGTGTGCATTATTGCCGGGATGCTGCCTATTGAAGTACTAGCCGAAGAACGAAAAGCCCTTTACCGGCGAAAAGGATCAACCACACTGAGCCCTGAAGAACTCAGAACAGAGGAACAACAAAATAGCATACGGCGATGGCAAATGCTATGGGATACCACAAACAATGACAGATGGACGTACCGGCTTATTCCAAAGGTGACTGTTTGGCTGAGCCGTGACCATGGCGAAGTCAACCACTACCTAACACAGATGATCTCAGGACATGGGTGCTTTCGAGCATACCTTCATCGTTTTAAGCATGAGGTTTCTCCAGAGTGCCCGTCCTGCCCCGGAGTCAGTGAAGATGCGGAGCACGTGTTCTTTACGTGCCCCCGCTTCTACCCATCACGCAGTACTTGGGAAACTGTCCTCGAACAGAAAGTTCGGCCAGAGTCTTTAGTTCGAGCTATGCTATCATCGAAGGCAGCCTGGGAGGCGACATCCTCTTACGCGACAGAAGTCCTCCAGGAACTCCGTCGCATAGAAAGGCAGCGAATAGAAAAGAAGCCGTGACTTCGACCACTGATGGAAGAGCATAGAGCTAAATCCTCCCTCCGTGAAGTAATGCCTAACGGCGGTTCCGCGGGGGAAACAGAGGCCGATGCCAGAGAAGGTTTTTAGTCGGTATGGGTCTATCCGAGTCCGACATACCAGGCAGAACATCAAAGCCTGACGATACGTAAAGAGTATTTTCCGAACCTCTGGAAAAAAAAAAAAAAAAAAAAAAAAAAAAAAAAAAAAACACACACATACACAGACAGACAGACACGGAACAAAAAGTGTTTGTCTTGACCTGAAACGGATAAATAAAGTAAAATTTTTGAAATCGGAGAACAAATTTTTTTTCTCGTTTAAAAACGATAACGAAGCTTCTCGTATCTTCGATATTGCGAGGAAGCAATATTTATTTGTACTATTATATAGTACTTATGTGTAAATATGTGTGAACATAATCTACATATGCACAGGATGACTCATAAATTAGTATTTGGTTCGATATCTTCTCTGTTAATATTTAGAGAAAAACTCAAATTTTAAATGATATTATATGTAATAATACTTATATTAAAATATCTAGTGTGGCCCCGAAAAGGTGTATTACAGGGTGAGTTGATAGTGCGTATCTCTTCAATATCTCACTTTTTTGTTTAATCTATTTTTAAGATTTAAGGGAATGAAAAGGTAATGCAGAAGGTGAATTGACTATTCTTGGGCTAATGTTCAGAAACTACAACGACTTACATTTCAAATGCGATAGTGATTAAAATTGGCTTGAAGCAAAATTTCACCTAAAAATGAGTGATTGTAACCCACTTTGAGGGGTTTTGATAAGAAATATACTACGGTGTCATTTTGCAATTATTTTACAATATAATTTTTCAAGTAAGCAGTTAAATATAGTTAAAATTTTATAAAACTCCACTGCCTTCTTATCAGTAAAAATAATAAAAAAAATCTCTTTTTGAGCCTCCTAAACCAGGTTCCCTCCTTAAAATAGGTAATATAAAATATTTTAAATAATTAATGTATAATGGTAAATACATTCTGGCGCGTATCTAGCAGGGGATGGGGGGCATCTATAAAGAATGCTATTTTATCAATAATTTCTAAGAACTTTCGCTTCGAATTTGTTATATTTAATAAAAGAGAAAATATTTGAATGTATCTGAAAAATTGTTATTAAAATCCTTATGCACTTTATAAAGTATTATTTCCCAAATAATATCCTAGCTACGCGCCTGAATGTGTTACATACATAATATACCTTAAATCAGGGTTGGCCAACCTAAGTGATCTTGCGGGCCACTTTGTAAATGCATCATAACTCATATGCATATGAAGCTATATATCCCCATATTTGATTTAAATACACTATGGACATTTTTTGGAGTGAAAAATATAAACATAATGAGTTTTTGTTATTGTGTTTACTATTTATTCTTACATGTAAACATAGTGAATAATAATGATAGGTACTATTAAACGTACATTGTAATTTCGCAAGAGATATTTTAGAGTTATTATTTTAAATCAAAGTTAATTTTTTCTCATAATTTCGACAGTTAGTTTTTTAAAATATGTATGCACAAATATTGTATTTTTTAGTACATTGGTTTTCACTACTTTGGCCAATATAAAATAAATATATTTTGTAAAAGTGTGATGAATCTAGCGGGCCGCGGGTTGGCCAATACTGTTTTAAATTATAAAACTTTTTCAGTAGATACAGAAAACAATTTATGAATGTATTATAACCATAGAGATAGTACCATAGTAAGCCAGTCGAAAATCACAACTGTCATTAGAAAGAGAAAAAAATGTACCGCTAAATAATCATGTTTCCGTAGAGATGGCGGTTCACGAACTGTACGAAAGCGTCAAAAGATAAGGACACAAATACGTACACACATGAAGAATAGAATAGTACTTTTTTTCTCTTATTATTTCCGATAATCGTCCACTTACAGAAAGTGCTGTGGCTCACTGCCTCTATGGTATTATCTCTATGATTATAACATGTAATATTACAAATATTGTATATAAATAGAACAGTGTTTACCAAAGTGTGGTACCTTCGTGTACCTCTTGTAGGTGTTTCAAGGGGTCACGGAGTACATCTTAACATTTTTTTATTAAATAATTTTATGTTTTAAAAACCAGATTCTGCAAAGTTGAGATTTTTTTACCCACTCTATTTTCTTTAATTTTGTTAGGCGTATTTGAATATTTTACATGAAAAACAACATTAAAATTGCGATTTGTAATTCATTTTTTCACCGTTCCCCATGTACCCCCTAAGGATACACTCGAGAGTACACCGGTAATATTTAACTCTTAAAATAGGTACATGGGGAGTTTAAATTTGGTAAAGACTGTTATATAATCATTTAATTAATAAAGTATTATCAAATTTTTAATGTATAACTCCTCTTTAATTCTTAAAATTGACTTATGCAGTGTTAGAAATTGAAGAGGAAAGCCACTGTGACGGGAAAAAATGTTGATTCATTTTTTAAAGAATAGGTACTTATTCATAAATATGAAAGAAAATACATATGTTAAAATTCCAAAAATTGCCTGAGTTACAGTCAATTTAGTGAGAGCAGATAGCACGGCTTGGTTATGACCCCGCAGAAAACTTTAAACGTGTTTATCTTGATAAGATTTTTTTCGACCTTGTTCTAATGATTCTTCAAAGACTAATTAACCGATTTCTTTTTAATTTTCGTAATCGCAGTGGCTAAATCTGTATGTAGCTGATTTTTGAAATTTTGATAATTACTAATTGAAGACCGCTTGAATATAAAAGGTTTTAAAAATTAAAAAAAAAATCAAACCGTCGACATTTCGATTGCACAATGGAGAAAATATTTTTTTTGTCGTCACATCGAAGCTCATAACATTGTAAATTTTTAATATTTTTCAATAAAAATTTTTATTGAATAAATTGAATATATACTAAATAAAATGTCCTTTACCCAATTCTAAAATAATCAGTTATACTTGGAGAAAAAATTCCCAAACATTGACAATTTTTGAGCCATGACAGTGGCTTTCCCCTTTAACCGAAGATATTTGTGTATTATTGTTGATCTAGAGCCATATTTGCTCTTACATCTAACTGTTGTTGTGATGATACATAACATTTAGGTTGACTTATTTCACAAACTGAAGGATACTTGGTCTTTGGATCTACTAGATTTGTTTTTCCATTTTGTAAAACTGCTCCGTATTTTTGTGTTTTGTCGCAACCCATTTTCCATTTAAGATATTGTTCTTGCGGTACTTCACCTATAAAAATTAATAGTTATTTAGTAAAGAGGAATAATATACCAACTAAATTTAGTATGTTTCGTCTTATTTTAGTGTCAGTCTGTCTGTCTGTCTGTCACACACAGTCTTCTAGCTACGTAAGTATGGAGGAGGGGGGAAGCTTTATTGTATTGGGCGAAAGGAGGATGGAGTCATATTCTAATGTTAAGGAACATTATTTAAATTTTATGTAAAAAAGAACAAAATTACATTCAGATTGAAGTTTAAAAAAAACTTTCCAGACAGATTTTCTATTTTTCTACAAAATATAAATCTGAAAAAAGATTTCCATTTGAAAAAAAATAGTTGACCCCAAAATGACCTTAAAACCTCCACTCAAGGTCATAAATGTTACCTCTGTTAATTTTGCCCCTTCAAATCCTGAAACTTTTGAAGCAGTCCCAAGATAAAAAAAACTCAACCTGTTTACAGAAAAATTATATAAATATTTATTTTATTTTTAAATAATCAATAAATTTATTATTTTTTATCAGACAAAAGATTCCCCCATCCTCCGTCCTATTTTCTTTCGGCCGCAAGTTTTACATAAAGTATTTTTGAGTTGTGCAGGTCTGTAATTATAGCATCAACATTATTCTGAATAACTATACGTGATGTCAGTGGCGTATACAAGGGGGGTCACGGGGTCATGACCCCCCCCCCAAGAATAAAAAAGATACACTAGATATTATGAAGAAATCTGAAACTTAGGTATTTAAAGTAGTTAAATGAACATAGTTTAAATCACTATCTATTAATAAATTTTTAACTACAATATCATTTGAACAAAAAAATATATGAATTTTGTATTATTATGATAATTAGCTACTTAAATCGTAGAAATGAAGATTGACATACTTTTTTAGTACAATTAATTTTGAACATCACTAAAATAATTATTTTATATGAATTTAATTTGATTTCATTCTAGTTACCGCATATTGTGTATCACTACTACCTTTTATTACAAAATTCCAATTTTTAAGTTATTAATGTTTTTTTTTTTTTTTGCTTTCATTACTGATTATTAAAATTAAAATTAAAGAATTTTACAGTCAAAAAATGTTTGTTAACTAATATCTCGCAAACAACAGCTTTAAATAAATTTTTATTTACAGATTATTAAATCAGCGAATTTTTCCGAATAACTGAAATCATGTTCTGGAATAGCTTGTATATTATTATTTTTTTCGCAATAACTAAACGATGAAATATTTTGAGATTTATTGTACGTTTATTTAAAATATACGTATATATTTATGTATGTTGCTATTACTCGATATTAGCGCCGATTTTGATGTTTTTCGTTATATCATACTATTTGAAATCAGAAACAATTTATACCTGTGTGAAGTTAGCACCGCAAGTTTCGAAAAATTAAAAAAAAGTTAGAGTTCTGGATAGCACTCCAAGAGTTCTGGAGTTCTTTTATATTTTAAAAAAGAGTTCTGTCAATTTAACCCCCCAAAAATGGTTTTTCAAAATGGGGTGCTAACTTCACGCAGCACCGCAAACTCAAAAATAAACAATTTTTTTAGAGTTCTGGAGAGCGTTCAAAGAGTTCTGGAGTTCTCTCATATTTTAAAAAAGAGTTCTGTCAATTTAACCCCCCCAAAACGGATTTTGAAAATACAGTTTTAAAATAACACAGAGCAGTTATCTCGAATAAAACACAATTCTTTTGAGACTTTTAGATGACATTGCATGTGTTAGGGAGTTCACGTAAATAAAAAAATAAAATTATCAATTTACCCCTCACCCCCCTCCACTTCTCAAAAAAAAGATTTAGAAAGCGGTATCATTTCGGCATTGACATAATTAAATATTTTTATTTTCTGTTTAGAGTTCTGTATAGCACTCTTGAAAATGAACATAATATTTCATTAACTCTTTTTCGACAAACGAACAGATAAAAATTTATTTTAATTATTAATATTTCAAAAAATTTAAGAAAATATTTCTTTAAAGTTCTGAGATTTCTGTTTAGAGTTCTGTATAGCACTCTTGAAAATTAACATAATCTTTCATTAACTCTTTTCCGACAAACGAACAGATAAAAACTTATTTTAATAATTAATATTTAAAAAAAAAAAAATTCTTTGAAGTTCTGATATTTCTGTTTAGAGTTCTGAATAGCACTCTTGAAAATGACCATAATATTTCATTAACTTTTTTCCGACAAACAAACAGATAAAAACTTATTTTAATTATTAATATTTCAAAAATTTTAAGAAAATATTTCTTTAAAGTTCTGAGATTTCTGTTTAGAGTTCTGAATAGCACTCTTGAAAATGAACATAATATTTCATTAACTTTTTTCCGACAAACAAACAGATAAAAACTTATTTTAATTATTAATATTTCAAAAATTTTAAGAAAATATTTCTTTAAAGTTCTGAGATTTCTGTTTAGAGTTCTGAATAGCACTCTTGAAAATGAACATAATATTTCATTAACTTTTTTCCGACAAACAAACAGATAAAAACTTATTTTAATTATTAATATTTCAAAAATTTTAAGAAAATATTTCTTTAAAGTTCTGAGATTTCTGTTTAGAGTTCTGAATAGCACTCTTGAAAATGAACATAATCTTTCATTAACTTTTTTCCGACAAACAGATAAAAACTTATTTTAATTATTAATATTTCAAAAATTTTACGAAAATATTTCTTTAAAGTTCTGAGATTTCTGTTTAGAGTTCTGAATAGCACTCTTGAAAATGAACATAATATTTCATTAACTTTTTTCCGACAAACGACCATATAAAAACTTATTTTAATTATTAATATTTCAAAAAATTTTAGATTTTTTTTTTTAAGTTCTGAGATTTCTGTTTAGAGTTCTGAATAGCACTCTTGAAAATGAACATAATCTTTGGCTATGTGAACTTGGCAACTGACATTGGAAATTTAAATTTTTAAAGTGAAACTTTTATTACATCGTCTCAAACTTTTTGGTCTGTGTGTTGCATGTCGCTGACAAGCTGGAACAAGCAGCCATTCATTGTATGACAGTTTATGTACTGTGTGCTATTATACATATTTAGTAAGTTTGAATTGTAATTTGTCAGTGTTTAATGTAAATGTTGTTATTTATTTGCTTTTGGTAAACAACGACACAGCTAGTGAGTCCAAAAAACTGATCAACGAGAAAGAATAGTGCAAAAATGAATGACGATGAATTAATTTTACGCCGTAAAAAACAGAACGCCGACAGAGCACGTGCTTATAGAAAAAGGAAAAAAGATCTTGGTTTTTATATAGAATTTATTAGAATTATTAGAACTTTTTGCTGGTGCATGTTGTTGTTTATGGATTTATTTCAATTTTGAGTGCTTGAATTTATTATTCCGAAAATTTTTAGTTAAATGTCTATAATGTGAAAAAAAGTTTCACTTTTACCGTGGTTTCATAAAACCACACAATCCTTTTTTTTATATGCATTCGTTTGTACCCGTTTGTACCACAAAAATTTTCGTTTGTACCTCAAAGGGCTAAGAGATAAAAAAAACTTAAAAAAGGGTAGCAACCCACATTATGATATTAAAAAACGGTGAACGTCATCGGTTTTGCAATCATTTGTACCCGTTTGTACCGAAAATATTATTGTTTTTATAACAAAGGGCTAAATAATATGAACAAAAAAAGGGTCGAAATACAGTTAAATTAAAATTCTAAAGTAGGTAATTCTAATTTGGATTGTTTAAAAAATTGTTTATCGTAAGCAATTGTTTGTACCTTTTGTGTGTTCGCTTGTACCACCAATAGTTATTTTTTAACTCTAAGGGCTCGAAGGGAAAATCGAAAATAACATCATAGATCATGCAGTTTTCAAAATATTTAAAATCTGTTAACGGCATTGGATTCAGCGTCGTTTGTACTCGTTTGTACCACAAATATTTTTGTTTTTACTTTAAAGGGCCAAAAGGTACAAACGATTGGACATTTGAAATTCTTATTTCAACGTTATTTCAATGTTGGTATATTAAATAAATTATATTTTACATATCTAGTCGTTTGTACCTTTTGTGTTCGTTTGTACTGCCAAAAGTTATTTTTTTAACCCTTAGGGCTCGAAGGGAAAATCGAAAATAACATCATAGATCATGCAGTTTTTAAAATATTTAAAATCTGTTAATGGCATTGGATTCAGCGTCGTTTGTATTCGTTTGTACTACAAATATTTTTGTTTTTACTTTAAAGGGCCAAAAGGTAAAAACGATTGGACATTTGAAAATCTTATTTCAACGTTATTTCAATGTTGATATATTAAATAAATTGTTTAACATATCCAGTCGTTTGTACCTTTTGTGTGTTCGTTTGTACCACCAATAGTTATTTTTTAACTCTAAGGGCTCGAAGGGAAAATCGAAAATAACATCATAGATCATGCAGTTTTCAAAATATTTAAAATCTTTTAACGGCATTGGATTCAGCGTCATTTGTACTCGTTTTTACCACAAATCTTTTTGTTTTTACTTTAAAGGGCCAAAAGGTACAAACGATTGGACATTTGAAAATTTTATTTCAACGTTATTTCAATGATGGTATATTAAATAAATTAATTTACATATCCAGTCGTTTGTACCTTTTGTGTTGTCGTTTGTACCACCAATAGTTATTTTTTAGCTCTAAGGGCTCGAAGGGAAAATCGAAAACATCATCATATCATGCAGTTTTCAAAATATTTAAAATCTGTTAACGGCATTGGATTCAGCACCGTTTGTACTAATTTGTACTGAAAATATTTGTTTGTACCTCAAAGGGCCGAAAGGTACAAACGATTGGATATGTTAAACAATTTATTTAATAATCCAAATTAGTAATAACGTTGAAATCAGACTTTCAAATGTCCAATCGTTTGTACCATTTGGCCCTTTGAGGTACAAACAAAAATGTTTACGGAGTCAGCATGGGTGTCATATTACCGTGGGAGAGGAATGTGGGGAGGGGGGTGACATGCAGGTGTTCGTGTGGGAAATCACGTGTCGGTGGGGTGGGGGGTATGTGCAGGTGTTCGCGTGGGAAGTCACGTGCCAGGGTGTGGGGGTGGGGGGGGGGTCAAGTGTCAGATGCAGGTGTCAGGGGTCAGATTTCAGAATTTCGATTTTCAGGAGTCTGATTTTTGATATCTGATGCTATTGTTGTTGTGAATATTTATATATAATACTAAATATATGTAATTATAAAATGACTAAAATATACAGATTGAAAGAAATAAAACTATAAATTTTTAGAGCTATTGTATACACATACACTAATGTACATATTTGATTATGTTAATGTCAGCGGTCTGCATTTGTGTGGGTATTATAATCGCTTTTATGCTGAATTGTAAATATATCTCTCAACACTTACAGCTCACAACAAATCTATCTTACAATTAAATCGATCGATGTATTTTTATTCTTATGTTAGAATTATGTGTATGTGTAAGTGTGTATTTCTCAACACTTACGGCTCACAATTAAATCGATTAATGTATTTTTATTCTAATATTAGATTTATGTGTATGTGTTTGTGTACATGTGTATATGTTTCAAGAAAATGTGTATGGCCTGTTTTACCTATTTTTTTTATAAATGTGTAGTTGAGTGAAAATTGTGTTATATGTATAACTGTGTAAACCCAGTTTAAGGATTTTAACAGCGTAAGTTTATTTATTTATTAACTTATAGAGCAATAAAAACACTTTAATTAAAAATTTTCAAATCGACTATGTTGTATGAAATTTAAAATAATGAATTAGAATGGATCGTTTAAACAATTAAATATTATATGAAACACAACAATTTAAAGCTAACAGATACATTTTAAGCTAATCAATAAGGACTATTTTAAAAATTATCCGTATATTTTGAGATAAAATTATTTCAAATTATTTTTATTCAATGTCTAATGCATTTTATACTAGATTCATACAACTTATTCAACATGAAATACACTATATATAAATAAAAAAGGATAATAATAATATTAAAATACAATAAATAATAATAATTTGATTTATTTATATGTTACATAATTATTTCACAAATCTATATCTTCCCTTAATATACATATCTAAATCTTCTTGTTGTTGATGGTCATGCGAAAATTGCGATAGTGATGGATGTTCATGTTGTTTTTGTTGTTCGTCTGATAAAGAATCAAAAATGATGAATTTGTCCAACTTTAGTTTGAAAAAACAACCTCTGACGATTTCATGTCTTCGTTTTCACCACTATATGTCATGTACAATTCGGGTGTATTGTTGATCTCTATTATCTCCTGGTCGGTAAGACTCGAAAATCGTGCGGGTAGAAAAACTGAGAAGTTTTGAAATTCTGACAAAATGCGCCTTCCAAATTGAGTTGACAATGGGTTGATTTTCACAACAAGATGTTTTTCACCAGGTATCAAGTCACTTATTTTTTTTAACGGTTTATTTTTAAATGCACCGGCTTTGTTCAATAAATCCATTTTAATATTATTATTGTTAAAAATCTAATTCTTGTTATATGATGGAATCAGTTAAATTAAAATTATATTAAATCATACACGCTATTTATACTAGAAATTTTAGAAATGTCGGGGGTGGGGAGATGTTAAGATGTATGAAACTATCTGTCGTATTCAGTCGTTTACATATTTTCATAAGTATTGTAATACCGATTGTTGTAAATAAACATATCTGATTGTGAAAATAATTGTATATAATTATATATATATTTTTCTAAATCTTAACGTCTGCTACACGATATCAACATTGTACATGAAATAGGAAACCTTGTGAAACAATTTGTATATTGCCAATAAAATATCATAAGAAGAACTGATATTCTCACAGTGTAAGCATATCTTGTACAGAATTTCTCACAACGTAAGCATAAATTCTAACACCTGTGATGTTATAACCCCCACCACCAAGTCTATAAAATGTGTGAACTGTGGATTATTGTTGGTTCATGTTTTTAAAACTCATTCTATAACAGAATAAATAATCACAACAATATCGTAGAGATATAAACTATTCTGTTTGAAGATAAGTTTTGTGAGTGGTTGAAATGGAAGTTTTAAACGTAAGTCAATGTTTGTTTTTATTCAAAAATAATTGTATCGCTAGAGAAAAACTTGTTGATCTGTTACGCCGTATAGATGAGGAGATTATATTCAATAATATTCAGCTAACACCTGATGAAAGTTAAACATATTCACAACTCACTATAGCTGTGAAATCTATCGATATAGATCTAAATGAAGTATATTTCGGCATTCAGAGTGGATCCGGGGAAAACGAATCTAAATTTAAAATTATCTCCCAATCTGAAAAATTTTATCCTAAATTTAAGGCGAATGCAAAAGTGATAAATTTTAAATTTTCAAATCCATCGGCAAATCAAAATCCTTTTGAGTGGATACAAACAGCTATTTCGGACTTACTAGAACACTCCTTAAATAATGTTGAGGGTTCCGATATGGTAGGTTTAACAATATCAAATTCTGTGCATTTACCAGACAAACCTATCGGAATATCTTTTCGACGTAGTGATCAGATTAATGCGGGGTTAATCGGTTCTGTATTTGAAAATATCGTTCAGAGTAATGCAAATTTTCTTATAACCGATAAATTAACATTAAATTTATCAGTTATAAAAATGCCTGTAGGGAAAGGAGGAATTAAGCGAAAATGTTTATCGACATGTGAACTTTCACATATTAAAACAAGTATCGTAACGGTTAAAAATAATAACTCTGAATGTCTTCCTATGGCCCTGGTTATAGCAATAGCTAAAATCGATAAAAACCCAGATTATAGTTTTTTAAGAAGATGTAGAGGTATTGAACCGTATGTTCATGAATTAATTCGTAATGCCAATGTAGATTGTAGTAAAGGATGTGGTATCGCTGAATTAAATTTATTCCAAAATTATTTGAAAGATTATAAAATTGTAGTTTACGATTCACTTTTCAAGCCGAACATTATTTTTGAAGGAAAAGTAAATTCTGATAAACATTTATATTTACTTTACGATAATGAATTACATCATTATAACGTAATTGTTAACATTACAGGTGCATTAGCATCGCGGTTTTATTGTAAGGCATGCCATACGCCATACAAACACCTAAATGAACATAACTGTAAAAAAATGTGTCCTTCATGTCGATCTACACCACCATGCGAGATACATGATAATATTTGTATTACATGCGAAAATTGCAATAGATTTTTTAGAAACAATGAATGTTATACAAAACATAGAACAAATAAATACGGGGATACTAATGTATGTGATTATGTTAAAAAATGTGTACACTGTTTCAAAATTATAGACTCTACTAAACGACATTACAAAAATACACCTCATGTATGTAATGAAATTTATTGTACTATATGTAATAAAAACCAGCCTTACAACCATCTATGTTTTATGAAAAGAAACGAAAAGAAAATCTCCAAAAAATTTATTTTTATATTTTATGACTTCGAGTGCTCACAAGAATTAAAAATAAATGATACGGATTATTTACACGAACCGAATTTTTGCATAGCACAACAAGTCTGTCATAACTGTGTAGACATAGAGAATATAACACAAAATTGTAATATATGCGGTGTTAGAGAACATATATTCAATAATTCTCCAGTAGAACAATTTATCAAATACTGTATGAAAGCTAGGACTTATACAGATAAAGTATATGTTATAGCACATAATTCGAAATCGTACGATAGTCATTTTGTATTAAAATATATGATTGAACGTGGGTGGACACCAACATTACTTTTAAACGGTCTAAAAATTTTTAAAATAGCTTACGATAATGTTATATTTCTAGATTCTATTAATTATCTACCAATGGCTCTTTCAAAATTTAAAAAAGCATTTGGCCTTCAATGTGAAGATAAAGGTTACTATCCACATTTTTTCAATACATTAGAGAATAAAAATTATATAGGTCCTCTACCGGCAATTGAAATGTATGGTCCTGATAACATGTTCGATAATGCAAGAGAAGCATTTTTAAAATGGTATAATCAGCTAACATCACAATCATATATTTTCAATAATAAAAAAGAATTGCAGGAATATTGCATACAAGACGTGAATATTTTACGCCAGGGTTGTCTCCAGTTTTGGCGTAATTTCTTACTGGTTACCGATGTAGATCCATTCCGCGAAGCAGTAACTATTGCATCGTCGTGCGGATTGGCATATCGACGTAATTTTATTCGTGATAATACAATAGGTATTATACCGAATAACGGTTATAGAATGACCGAAAATCAATCAGTCATAGGCTTAAAATGGCTTATCTACATTGAGCAAACAGAAAATATAAAATTAATTCATTCTGCTTATGGTCGCGAATATGTAACAAAATTAGGGAATTTAAAAGTTGATGCGTTTTATTCTGAAACAAACACTGTTTATGAGTTTTACGGATGCTATTTCCATGGATGTCCAAAATGTTGTAATAGAGGTAGATCACCTATAGGTCCTTGCGAAGATTTGATTGACCACAGGTATGAAAAAACTGTGTGCAAATCAAATAAAATCAAATCGTTAGGCTATAATCTTGTGGAGATGTGGGAATGCGATTTTCGAAAATTTCTGAGCGATAATAAAAATATTGAATTAAGACTTTCAGAAAATTATTTAATAAAAAATTCACCATTAGTAATCCGAGATGCTTTGTATGGAGGTCGATGTGAAGCTTATAAACTTTACAAAAAAATTTCACCAGGGGAGAAAATTAAGTATGTAGATTTTACATCCCTATACCCTTATATAAATAAATATTTTAAATACCCTGTTGGTCATCCAAAAATTTATATAGGTGATGACTGCGATGATTCTATTTTAAATAAAGAAGGGATTATAAAGTGTTCTGTTTTACCACCTAAAGGGTTATATCATCCAGTACTTCCATATAAATATAAGAAAAAATTGTATTTTCCGCTATGTTTTACATGTGTTAGAGAAATGATGGATGAATGCCATCATAACGATGAAGAGAGAACTATTTCAGGCACGTGGTTAATAGACGAAGTTAGATTAGCTGTTGCAAAGGGTTATAAAATTATTAAAAAATTTGAATTTTGGGAATACAATATAATGACTTATGATAAAACTTTAAAACATGGCGGGTTATTTACAGAATACGTCAATACATTTTTAAAATTAAAACAGGAATCATCAGGATGGCCTGAATGGTGTAGCACCGATGAACTTAAAGTAAATTATATTCAAAATTATTATAATAATGAGGGGATTCATTTAAATTATAATGATATACAAAAAAAACCTGGTAAACGAGCTCTAGCTAAACTATGTTTAAATAGTTTATGGGGTAAATTTTGTCAGGAGGAAAATAAATCTCAAACAGAGATAGTTGTCTCTTCTGAAGTTTTATTCGAAAAATTAATCTCACCTATGTACGAAGTAAAAAACTTACATTTTATTAACGACGAAACACTTGTTATAAACTATATTTCCGAAAGTTCTAGTTATTCACCGTTAAAAACAACAAATGTTGCTCTAGGTGTGTACACTACAGCTGGTGCCAGATTAAAACTGTACGATCTATTAGAAAAATTAGGAGATGATGTTCTCTATTCAGATACTGACTGTGCTTTTTTTGTTGAACATGAAAATAAGCCATATTCACTTGAAATAGGCGATTATTTAGGTGAATTAACAAACGAGCTCTGTGAGTTTGGAAACGATGCGTATATTACCGAATTCGTTTGTGCCGGGCCAAAAAATTATTGTTATAGAGTATTTTCTCCAAATACAGACAAATATAACGATGTATGTAAAGTTAAAGGCATAACCCTAAATTATCAAAATTCACAACGGGTTAATTTTGAGGTAGTTAAACATTTTGTACTTAAATACGTTGATGAAGATGAAAATCATTCGACTACACTGATTAACTCTAAAAAAATTACAAGGACAAAAAATTTTGAAATAATTTCACGTCCTGAGACGAAAAATTATCGGGTTATGTTCTCAAAACGTAAAATAATAGATAATTATGATTCGGTTCCCTTTGGCTATTCTTAATTTTATACTTTATAATATGAAATTTGATAAATTTTAAATCAGTCTGATATTATACATGTGATAATGCAGTTCGTACATCCTTTTTCAATGATAATAGGCGGTCCTTCAAGTTCCGGTAAAACCACATTTGTTAAAAAGTTATTACAATATTCAGATACTTTAATAAATGTGAAATTTCGTAATATTTTGTGGTGTCTTTCCGAAGAAAATGCGAAACCTAAAAATTTAAATATCAGCAACATATATTTTTATAAGGGTGTACCTCCAGAAAATGAACTTAAAAATTATTATAAGCCTCTTCTCATTATTTTAGATGATCTTATGAATGACGCGTATAATAAAAGTGTATGTGACTTATTCACAAAAGGATCGCATCACAGGGATATTTCGATTATATTAATTACACAGAATATATTTCATCAAGGACGACGGTGTCGTGACATATCTTTGAATGCAAAATATTATATCGTTTTTAAAAATCCACGTGATAAAAATCAATTTTTTTCATTGGCTAGACAAGTGTACCCCGAAAACCCTAGTGAATTACATAAAGTATATAATGATGTGACGGCTACACCACATAGTTATTTAGTGTTAGATTTCGCACAAGACACATGTGATCTATTACGATTTAAAACTAATATTTTTCCTGAAGAAAAACATACTGTGTTCTGTCCATTAAAATATTTACCATCACTATTGGATAATGAAGCACTTATGTGCGAATAAACATTTACTACATGTACTTACATCGTGTCCTACAATCGTAAGAAAATCAATTTTAAAAAATTCAAAATTATCATTGGTAAAAGCTTTGTGTGAAATCTGTTTAAACACCCTGAATGGTAATCATATAATTTCGCGAAAATTAAAAAGTAAGTTAAAGAAACACAGACAGGTGTTACGTAAAATATCGAATTCAGCCATAGATGGAGAACGTGGGTTGAAACACTCACGACAGATATTAATTCAAAAAGGTGGTTTTTTACCTATGTTAATAGCTAGTGTTTTATCGAGTATTATAGGACACTATCTAAAATGAGTTCTTTGAAAAAAATGTTATTAATTTCCCCAGATTTTCTTGACAATTTAAAACACAATTTATTATCAATACCCGATAGTAGGCTCTCGGTACTGGATAAAAAAAAATGGTTGAAATAATTAAAAAACCTGGTATAACTTCGGAACAGAAATGGTATTTATATCGTAAATCTTTAGACGAGTTTTTAAGGTTAACAAAGAAACTGCGAAAACATAATTTAGAAATACCTTTATCACTCAATGAACAACCTGTAGAAAATATAAATAGATTTAAAAAAATTCAGTTAACAGATATAGGTATAAACACAGATTTTGCAAATAAGAATGTACACGATATAAGTATAAGTAATACCAATGATAGTGTTTTCATGTCGCCTGATAGACCACAGAATCAATCGAGAAAAGCGGATAAAATTGAAAAAACACAGCTAGATGATTTAGGTTCACGTATAGACTTTATGGATGATGATGAAATCTATGAAGCTGAAACGAATCTAGATGATAGCGTTTTTATGCATAAAACCGATAATCAAGAATCCTGTGAAAGAAAACTAACTCCGACAGCGCATGCAAGTTTATTAAAACGAAAGGCTAAGATGTCGAATTCTGGGGGATACACCACTGTCTATGACGCAAAAACCAATCAAGTTATAAACACACCACTCACAAGATCACCGGCACTCTTGAAGAGAGGAAAGACTAAATCATCATCATCATCCGAACAGGCTCTATTGAATTTTCATGTTAGAAAACCTGTTACTCGAAGTAAAAGCAAAACTATAGCTACAACACCATCATGGAAAGAAATCAAATAGTAGATCAAAAACTATCTAACATTTACTACAATACATTAAACCCTAATGCGTTCTCTTCAATCGCTAAGATATCGGAATCTGCTAGATCAGAAAAAATTTCGAAAGGTGAGGTTATAAATTGGTTAAAGTCACAAGACACCTACACATTACATAAACCTATTATTAAAAAATTTAAACGAAATCCTTATTTCGTAACAAATATTGACGATGTTTGGGAACTCGATCTTGTAGACATGAGATCTTTATCACGTTTTAATGATAACTTCAATTATTTACTCACTGTAATAGATGTGTTTTCAAAATTCGCTTGGGTTCGTGCAATAAAATCAAAACAATCCAGTGATGTTAAAAAAGCGTTTGCTGATATAATACACAGTGATAATCGCCAACCTCTGGTTTTACAATCCGATAAGGGAAAAGAATTTTTAAATAATATGTTTAACACATTTTTACGACAGAATAATATTAAATATCAGTACACACGAAATCCTGAAATTAAAGCTTCTGTTGTTGAAAGATTTAATCGTACATTGAAATCAAAAATGTATAAATATTTTACATTTACTAACACGTCGCGATATATAGATATTTTACAAAATATTATAAATGGATACAACAATACTAAGCACTCAACAATACGTATGAAACCTGCTGACGTAACTGAAAAAGATGTACTAAAAATCGGGAAAATTTTTAGAGCAAAAAAATTTGGTATACCACAACAAATTCCAAGAATTCGGATTAACTCCACTGTTCGTATCGTTAAGGGAGGAAATAAAGCGTTTTCAAAATCTTATAAAGCAGGTTGGGCTGAAGAAATTTTTAAAGTAAATAAAGTAATAGAACGAAAACCATTCCCGGTCTATGAAATTAAAGATTTATTAGGTAAAAAAGTGGAAGGGGTATTTTATGAAAACGAATTACAAAGCATTAACATTAATAAAGATACCGAATTTATAATAGATAAAATCGTTAAAACACGTGGACATGGTAATAATCGTCAGTTTCTCGTGAGTTTTCGAGGATTTAGGACTAAATTTAATAGTTGGGTTAAACCTTCAGTTATTATAAATCGTTAGTGAAAATGAACGATGATTTTTACGTGTCTTTGGTTAGCAATAGTTCTCATCGTTTTTATCCTAATAATACTCTAGCATGTTTTAACACTAAATTGGCCAGTACATTAGAGCTTCATGACGGTGCATGGTATGTAGGACTTAGCGAAATATTTTTACCATCACAAATATTAACTCTCGGTGACGATGAAGATAATACAACTACGGAAAATATAGATAATCATTTAGGTGTATTTTTGTTTGGGAAAATCCCTGTAACAGTACCTACACATCCATACGAATCATTAGAAAATTTAATAACAACCTTTGAAAAAAATATATCTCTACATTTTTTAGATTCTGTACTTTCTCAATTCTCAGAAATAGTGGTGAAATTGGCTGACGATTTATCGATTATACCCGAGATTAAAAAATCAGAACTCACTACTGAGATAAAAATAGATAATTCTTTTACTGTATATATAGAATCAAAAATGTATAAGTCCTTGTCAGAATTAGTCAAAGCTATTTATTATCAGATACCTATAGGGATTCGATTAGATGTTCACCATAGGGTTAAAAAATTGCTCATAGCGTTAATGAACCCTACGAAATTCAAAAATTATCTCGAGAAATTTAAACGTGAAATTGTATCAAACAATACAATGTATATTTATACAGATATTTTAGAACCAGTACATGTCGGTGATACACTCAGTCGTTGTCTTCGTATTATGTCTACTGAAAGTGAAAAAGATTCTCTACTTGTTCATCATAGATATTCACCCGTCTATTATTTTCCTGTTGAAAAAAAATCATTTGATTCAATTGAAATAATTGTTGCAAACGATCAAGGTGAATTATATCCATTTAAAAGTAACACACAGCCGGTTATTTTAATGTTACATTTCATTAAAAAATAATTTTATTATTATTTAACTATTTTCTAGAAAATAAAATATTATATATATATACTTCAAAATTATACCCAAGCATTTATTACTAGACAAGCTATGGACGTGTACACTGCATACTATCTAAATCAGGCTAAGGGAGTCGGGCCTTTATACAAGGCGTCTTTTATTAATCAAAAAGGTAGAGGTTTTGGTTCATTTTTTAGTGGGTTATGGCGTTTTATAAAACCTCTCGTACAGAGTGGTGCAAAAGCTGTCGGAAAAGAAGTTTTATCGACAGGGGCAAAAATTTTAAGCGATATTGATTCACAACCTTTAAAGAGTTCTGTACGTGATAGAGTAAAAGAAGCAGGGTTGAATCTGAAACGTAAAGCTGAAAGTTCAATTCAGAAAATGGCCGGTAGTGGAATAAATACAGCTAAAAGAAAAAAAACGTGTCAGTTTTCTGTGAGAAACAGTGCTAAGAAGGTCTTACATAAGCTTAATAAAAAAAGCAAAAAAATTAAACGTGGGTTATCGGCTGTACGAGCTAGCGATATATTTTCAAAATGAATTCGTGTATGAAGTCCGAATTAGATATTTTTAGTTCACCACCCGTTCAGACTAATATATTGGGGAGCAATAATGTTTCTTACAAACCCATTTCCTCGTTAGATAATCAGTCTGTAATAGAATTTGTGAGTACTGGACATAGTGACAGTTATAGGGATTTATCAAGTGTTTATCTGAAATTAAAAGTAAAAACGATAAAACGTGATGGTAGTGATTATAAACAAGAAGATATAGATCAACCAGGAGTTGTTAATAATATTTTACATTCGATTTTTAAACAATGTAGCGTTTCATTTAATGGTAAAATTGTGACAGCTTCTGAAAACAATTATCAATACAAAGCGTACATAGAAACACTAACAAATTATGGTGTTGATGCTGCAAATACGCATCTAACATGTTCCGGCTGGTATTTAGATGTAGGTGACAACACTTCCGGAGTGCACGAATCTAATTCTGGATTAAAGAAACGTAAAAATATTTTTAAAAACAGTAACATAGTTGAATTATACGGGCGGCTTCATGCAGATATTTTCAATCAACCACTACTGCTTTTAAACGGTGTCGATGTACGTGTCAAATTAACTACCGATAGACCTGAATTTTATATGATGGAGGATAAAACCGATTCTCTTTTAAAAATTCTAGATGCTACACTTTACATTAGACATGTAAATGTTGCACCACACATTTTACTAGCTCATAACAACACATTGACAAAAACTAATGCAAGATATCATTTCAAACGTGTCGAATTAAAACCCTTTACAGTAGCTGGTCAAGAACATTCTATATCTATAGATAATGCTCTGTTAGGACAAATTCCTAGCATGTTAATTTTCGGTATGGTTAAAAACAGCAGTTTTGCCGGTACACAGAAAGAAAATCCATTCTATTTTGATCATTTTAGCATGGATAGTTTTTCATTGTATGTTAACGGGGTTCAGATTCCTAACGAAGCACTTACACCTGTTGATAATTCTAGTTCATATCGCTGGACACGTGGGTATCATACATTATTTTCCGGGACAGGTATACATTTTAGAGATCAAGGGAATCAAATCACTCAAGAAATGTTTGAACATGGTCATTTTCTCATGGCATTCGATCTCACTCCTGATGCATCAGGACATGAAAATCATACTAGTTTGGGGAATCAGGGAAATATACGTATAGAAGCTAGATTTAATAAAAAATTAGAAACTCCTGTAACATGTGTGGTTTATGTTATTTTCGATGATTTTATTGAAATCGATAAAAATCGAAACGTATTAACAAGTTTTTGAAGTTTTTGTGTCTTATATTTTTATAATATGATTTCATTACGCAACTTACATACCCCCACCTCTGATATGATCTGTATGGTGGGGGTACTGTTATATAATGTAATATGTACTATGTAACGTAGGTTATATTGTATTTTCTATCGTAAACATGAATCATGTAGTGGGATTTATCGATTTACAGTTTATTTATGGAAATTGTCGTCATAGAATTGTGAAAGAAATAGCATTTACATCGACATCCGCATCAAAAATAAAACAATATATTTTCGAACCACCGTATAGTGAAATTGAATTAGATAATTTTGTAATTAAAAAAAATCGTTGGTTAACAGACAATATACATGGTATAAGCTGGCGTGATGGGGAGATTAGTTATCTAGATTTAGATACAATTATCGATACTTTTATTTCTGAAAATAATGTTAACATTATATATGTTAAAGGTGTAGAGAAATCAAAATTTTTAAAAAGGTATGTTAACAATGTTCAAGTTGAAAACATTGAAATTTTAAACTGCCCATCTTTGAAAAAATTAAATTATACATCTACTTTTAATTGTGAGTTTCGTCCTCACATGACTAACATTGCTTTAAATTGTGCGTTCCGGAATGTGTTTAACTTAGTCGAGTGGTATACTAAGTTTGTTGTGGACATACCCCACCAGCGTGATATGAAATTAAATTTAAATAATTTTTTCGATCGATTGAAAACATTTTACTTTTGGCCTTATGCTGAAAACGTATGTGCTTCTTTAGCGCTTAACGGATATTTTTATAGCAATTATTTTGATAGAATTCAATGTTATTTCTGTGGGCATTCTGTTGACAATTGGATTGACGAGAACTCGTTGGAAAAAGTTTTACATTTCAATAGTAAATGTCTACTCAGTAAATAGATGACATGGATTCTTTAGAAATATATAAGATATTAAGCTCGAATAAAAATACCAGAGATAAATTTTTAGGTGTATTTCCAGCAGATAAATTACCACGAAAAATCACGAATAAACCGTGTATAATTGTTGCTAATACCGATACATCTAAATACAGTGGGACACATTGGGTGGCTTTTTTTCTAAATTCGTCAGGTGTTTCTGAATATTTTGATTCGTATGGTTTGTTTCCATTAAATAATTATTTTATAAAATTTTTGAATGATAATTCCAAACATTGGACTTACAATACTAAAACATTACAAAGCGCTACATCTGATGTCTGTGGACGATATTGTTGTGTTTATTCATTACACCGAGCTATGAGGAAAAGCATAAAATCGTTTCTCAACCGATTTGATTCGGACAATCTACATTCAAATGATCAAAAAATCATCAGATTATTTACACGAGCCTTTGGTGAAAAACAGACACGCCAACAACCATACATCGGTGGAGGTACGAGGATACAACATTGCTGTTCGTCTGTAAGGTATGTCTATTGTATATTTAAATCGTATAACTTTATAACTAATTTTCATATTTCTTTTTGTTATAGTAATTATCCGAACAGAAATGTCCGTTATCGTAACAGCCGTCACACTTCCTACATGTAATACAATGCTACTCAACAATGTTTATTTTCTAAATGAAATATGTAATAAATACATATGTGTCGGATTCCATGCAGATGAAGAATTCGCAGCACGTGTACAGATAGGACAAATTAATAAAAGTTCAGTCTATATAGATTATTTCGATTGGGGTGTATTACTCACACTCGCCGACAAAATCAATGTGTTCTTCGATAGTGAAATCAATAAACGTGAACAGTGTTTTATAATCTCAAACAACTTATCTATATACCCTGTATTTTATTTTGGTAAAAAAAATATAGTGATCAAAAATTGTGAATCTAAAACAAAAGTGACAATTAATTCATATGAATGGAAAATTATATTATGTTGTAAATTGTATATAACAAGATTATTATATCGATGTTTCTGTATAGATGATATGGTAAAGCAATATTTTATAGATGTCGTAAATAAAAAATTTAGTAGTGATTTTTTTGTTGAACCAACCATATTCTGTAAACTGATTGATTATGAAAGATTGTTTTTTGAATTCACTATTTACTGTGAAGATAAACTTAAAAATCATCCTATCGTTTCATTCCTCTGAAACATATCCTATGTCTTATAGTATTCTAAGATGTACATATATGTATAATGTGTATGTGTGTGTGGAAGTATCAGTTTACAGATTTTGTCTAGAACATGTTAACATGTATATTTGATATACAAACAATATTGCGTTATCTTATTTTCTATTTATATATTTAATGATTTAATTATTCATATCAATGTTCTGTATTTATGTATATATTTTGTGAATCATTATATTTTCAATCATGTTTTTAATTGTTTAGATATTTTGTGTTAGTAGTTATTATATTTTTTGTATAGCTATAATTTTATAAATTATTTTGTATTACCAATTACCATATATATATATATATCCATATATTTAATTTTTATTTAAATATTAGTTATTATATTATCAATCATGTATATAATTGTGTAGATATTTTGAATTAGTATTTTTTGTTTTAAATAATATAAATATAATATAATAATAATATAACTATATATTTAATTTTATTAATAATATTAAGTTTCACTTACACGAAAGATAAAACACTGTGTTTTTAATTACTTTTGTATTTAAAATAATATTGTTTTGTTGTTATTCTATCAAAGAAATAACGTATTGTTGTTTTATCTTTTTATGTAAAGTCTATATTGTATTTTTATTCAGTTTATAATTATATATATTTAGCATTATATCTTTATACAAAAATAAATTACTTTATTATATTCTCCGACTTTTTGTACTAATATCCTATTTACACATTTCCAGAATATTTTATTCAGCAACAATAAATTATAACAATAGCATCAGATCTCAAAATTCTGACTTCTGAAATTCGAAAATCCGAAATCTGATACCCTGAAATCTGACACCTGCAGCAATATCGGCACGTGCCCCCCCCCCCCCCCCGACACGCGACTACTCACGGTAACACCTGCACATCCCCCCACCCCAACACGTGACTTCTCACGATAACACCTGCATGTCACCCCCCCCCCCCCTCCCCACATTCCTCTCCCACGGTAATATGACACCCATGCTGACTCATCATGACCTTGCACGCCTGGGTACCCTACTACTTACATCTAATAATTCATGTTGCCTTGGAAACAACACAATTCAAAATTCAAACTGTCAGATTAGTTTTTCTAAAAATGTGCATTATATTATTGACATTATTAGGATATTAGAAAACTAATATTCATAATACAAAGGGTGAGTTTTATTTCTGATAAATTCCATTAAAGTTTTTCATATACATATTAAAAAAAATATTTACAAACTATAACATAGTAATATTAATTATGGAAACAATAAGTAATGATTACTTATTGTTTCCATAATTAATATTACTCAGTATTCAAGTATTGTAAATCATACCATGTTGGGAAGTTGATTGTGTGGACCTAAAGGATCGCACCCCACAGCATTATACGTTATATAGTTTAATTTTATATCCCCGGGTAAAATTGGATCCGACAGCTAGTTTCATTTTGGTATCTCTATCAACTGACATCAAAGAATAAATATCATTTAAAAAATTAAAACTTTCGTTGTGTGCGTTCAAAAGCTCAAAACGTTCTTCTATTTTGGAAATTGCTGTATCTAAAATTGTAAAATAAAAATTGATTTTGTAGTGACGTTCTGGATCATCAGTTGTATCATCAGTATTTTCGTAATGAAATAGTGCCTTTTTTTGCGCGGTCTAATACTACTAACTTTTGTTTCGCAATATATTTCTTTTGCAATTGTTGCTGCTTCAGCCAAAATGGTTTCAATACTATTGTCTGATCTGCACACTTTCAAGTAATTATTAACTTGTTGAAGCATTTCGCTTATTTTAGAAGATCTATGTCAGATTTTTGCATTACCTTAATTACAATATTAATTTTTGTTAAAATATTGTACCAAATCACTATTGAACAAATAAATTTGAACAATTTTATTTTAGTTAACAATTACTTTGCTAAATTTCTTGTGTTAGCATCTCGAGATGAATCATCGAATAAATTGTGTAAAGCCGTCATACACTACATGTAAATTATAACGCAGAACTTTTACGGCATCAATCCTGCTTTTCTCATCTTAATCCGAGTAAAAATAAATAGTCTTAATCCGAGACACTTGTGTGGTATCGTTTCTTTAACAAAATTTTCTGCACTGGTTATTGGGCATGTTCATATGGTTAGAGGAAGTAATATACTTTGTAATTTTTCGGCTAACAATGTTTGATCGGGATTAAAATTTGTAAACTCAATGTCTTGACGCCATAAATGTCGAAAATTCGAAATATTTTTTAGCTTCTAATGCCCAAATGCGAAGATCATGGATAATAATGTTTGATCTTTTTGCTTCGTTAAATTTGTCTAAAACAAATTCTTCTATCTCATGAAGTTTGAAATTTCTAGTTCCACCCTTTTCGACTTGTTCTTTCCATCGATAAAGTTGTCTTTTATTTTTTATTTTTCTATAAATATGCTGAACTGTTTCAATTCGCCGTCGTTTCGTCCCTTGCTTCCAAAATTCCACCGCCTTTTTCTTATACTCTAAATCAACATTATCTGAAGACATCGATGGCTCATCAGTTTCTGAATTGTCTTCTTCAGTTTCATTTCTATTTTCTTTGTTTTCATTATCGTCGGCAACTACCAAGTCATTTTCCACTTCAATAACAATGTTCTCGATTTTGAAATGCTGTATGATGTCCACCGGATGGTATTTTAAGTCCACTTCTGATGCAATTATTGAATTCTCAATAAATGTATTTATTGGATACACGCCCAATAACATTTTCACGATATTTACTGGATTGATTTTACTCATTTTCACAGTTGTCCTCGGGCGCTATGTGTAAGGGTGCCCCAAAATAAGAAAAACACAATATCATAATTTATATATTTTATGCGTGAAATTTTTTATAAAAAATAGTTATATCTCTGCCAAAAATGATTGGATTTGTATGATCTAAAGCTCATTCGTAAGCATGTACTTTCTACTTTTTTAATTAAGAGCTCAATTATTTTTGTCATCCCCCGCCACTCTGTGATAAGGGTAAAAAAATACAAATTTAAAAAATAATATAAAATAATTTGGGACGCTAAAACGATAAATAACCCAGATCTAAAATGAAAATATTTTTTGATTATTATTTGATTTGTTTGATTATTTATACACTTCCATTTAAATACATGTCTTGCCATGACACCCTTCCTTGATCAGTCATGAAATATCGCATAAAATCATCTCTAACTTCTTGAGCATTTCTAGTTGAATTCATGGGGTTGTTTTGTAAGGCCTTTAGTTGATTTTCATTGTTTCGTCATGATCCTTGAACAGTTCTTCCAATATTTGTATCTTCGTTATCAAATGATCCAGGCGTAGCATATATATATAATATATATATATATATACTTTGAGCCTGTGGATTTCTACGCAAAAAATTATGAAGATACACACAAGCCATAACAACTGTTCGTAAGTTTTCCAATTTGAGGTTAATAGTTGTATGTAAGATCCGAAAAACTGAAGCCAATATCCCAAATGCATTTTCTAAAACTCTGCGTGCTCGTGATATTCTATAGTTACATACACGTTTAGGTGATCCTATTTTCAAATTAATAGAATAGGGTTTGCAAATATTTTCTGTCAACGGAAATGCATCGTTGGTAAGAAAAACATACGGTTCTTTTATTTCGCTTCCTGGTAGTGATTCCGGTTGTGGTAAATTTAGTGTATTATCCAAAGGAGATTTTCCAAATGCAGTATGTCTAAACACTCCTCCGTCAGATATCCTACCTTGACATCCCACATGAACGTACATAAATTGGTATTGTGCATTTACTACAGAAAATAATACAATGGTGAAAAAATGTTTGAAATTAAAATACCTATCTACTGCCACTATTCGGTGGGCAAACAATTGAGGTGCAGTATTTCAAAACCCTACAAATCGAAAATTTAAAATTTTCAGAATCTAACAAAAACGTTTAGCTACTGTAGTATTTATCTGACGGAAAAAAATTGTTTTGCTAAATTTTGGTTTTTCTTATGTAATTGTAATACCTCTAATTATACAGGGTCCTCCAATAGTGCGTCCGGCATTCCTCACGCACTTCCTGTAGTAGATAGAAAAAAAAGTTTGGTACATAATATTATTGGTTTGAAAAGATCAACGTCGTAAAATTATTTTCAATAATACAGGGTGTCCCATTTTTGCGCTGTAACAAAAACAAACATTTTTTTAAATGGAACCCCCTATAAATTTTTCAGTATTCCGATGTCATATTTTAACCTCCATATTATCATCTATTCATTTTTTGATTTAGTGACAGTGTTGCCAAATTATAAATTTTTTTCCGAAAAATAATCCATAAACAGGGTCAACTTAAAAAAATCGTAGCGACCTCGATTTTTTGGAAGCGATTGATTTTTTAAACAATATTATTAGTCTTGGTAAAGAGTAACATTTTGATAATAACCAATTTGAATTTAGTTGTACAGGCTGTCCATAAAAAAATGTCAAAATTTGCAAACTTAAAAATGATAAAAATCATTTTTTTCAAATGTGACTACCCCTTTTTTATTTCGCTATTCGATTGGAGTTTCTCTCCTTTTCAATTTGTATAGGGGATATCCTATGTCTAAACCCCATAGTTTCTCTGATATTCAATACTTTTAATAAAATTAACCTTTTTAATACACTTTTATGCATCGAAGTAGGCCGTGCTGAACAGTGAATCTGTTATCAATGCGTAATATTATTGACCATTAAAGAAATGAATTATATTAAAAAAATACTTTTTAAAAACAAGCTTTTATTAAAAATGCACTAAAAAATAAATTATCAGCTATCACAAAAATTTAAGGTTTTTATGATTGAAACCAATAAAAGCACGGGGTGCTTACGAAGGCAAATGTATAGTTTTTAATCAATTAATTATTTAATTATTCCATTATTAAATTTATAAAATTGTTATTGTTGCCGCCACATTTCGAATATCAATATAGTTTGATAAGTGACCGAACGCAGCGCTGCAAGCGCAACCGCCTTTTACTACACAACAAGTAAAAACAAGTTTGAATTTTTGATATAAACGTGCAACACGTGAAATTAAATATCAAATCTTTTTCCGGTCAATCCGCATTTTTATATCGTTAAAAAACCGCAAAACGCATTGTCGTGACCACCGCAAATAAAAGTACGCATTTTGGTATGCGTATTATTAAAATATATATTTTTTTGTGATTATTAAAAACATTGCAAATAAACATAACTCAATTAGACAAGTGAATATACTTTTCAAATAAAGTTATATCATTTACAAGTATAAATAAGTGTTCTGTGTAATTGTATCGTATTTGTGAGTATCCAGAACGTTTTATTATAAATAACAGAGAGTGTAGATTGTCAACTGCAGGTGCCACATATAATCCTTATTTTCCATATTTCCTTATCCTTAAATGTATGCTGGAGACAACGCCAAATAAGGTTAGTACAGTTACGCATTATCTGTTATATGTATATGGTCCAATTCATATTAAAGATAAAATCGTCAATAATCAAATTTCAAACGACCAACGCAGAACCCGCAAAAAATAGTTTTATTCGCAATGTCGCTATTGTTTTGTAAACTAATGCGACCGAAATACCAAAATGTATGTAATTTTAATATCCGGCCGAAATACCAAAAATATGGTTGTATGACTAATTGCGTAGATGGTAACTAATTTAAATGGACTGTATATAGGTATGCGATGTAACTATGAATTACACTACTCATGGGCGTACCCAGCTCTTGGCCTAGGGGGGGGGGGGGGGCAAATCAGAAATTTCTTGTAGGTGAATAATTCAACATAAATAGAAATGTGCATTTATTAGATAAAGTTCTTAAGTAATGAGTATTACATGTTTATTTGAAAAGTAATTTTCGTGGATCTTCCGCAAACCGGTTTAGGATGATTTCCGTGAAAGAATCACCCAAACTATTTACAAGTTTTCTATGTACACTGAGCATGCAAAGTCCGTTTAGCCTGTCTTCAATCATTGTTGATCTCAGCCAGGTTTTTACGCGTCTGAGAGTACTAAATGACCTTTCAATGGTAGCTGTAGAATAAGGCATTGCCAATAATATTTGTAGCGCTGTTTTAACGTTTGGATAGAAAGTTTCTGCTTGTTGAATCACATCTGTTATCTCCAAAGTTTCAAAAATTTCCTCTTTGTTTGTCCAAAAAATCCGCCACAGCTCGGCTTCTGACGCAATCCCCTCTAATTCATAAAATTTAGAGACTTCTTCCATACGAATTTTTAAATCTGGAGCTGTAATTTTTGATATCTGAGCAGGATGTAACAATGACAGAGCAAACGCCGGCGATTGAACTTGGCTAAACCTTGCTTCCAATGAGGATAATAACGAGTCTAAATAGGGCACGTATAGCGAGCGGCGAAAATACTCGTTCAATAATGCAGCTGGATGATTTGCCCTGTATTTTTGGCGACCTGCAGTCCGTGGAAGACGCAGCTCTAGGTTTAAAGCTTCAGCTATTTCATTAGCTGACTTTAATAGTTCCTCACTACCTTCTTCGGCAGAACGCCTGTGTTCTGCAACTGCAGTTGATATTGTTTTGATGTGCTCTGCACATTTGATTATGTCCAGAGTTTTAGACTGCAATATGTTCGCGACTGGTTCCAGCAAGGAGTTATACTTGTCTATAATACATAAAGCCAATATGAATGTGGTTTGTCCAACAGCAGAAAACAATTGAAAAGCTAATTTTCTGGTCCCAGTATTTCCTTCTTGAGAAAGCTTTTCTAGACCTTCCACAATTTCAATGAAATGCTTTTTAAACATTGAAATACTTTTATATTTATGGGACCACCTTGTTTCACACAGCAATGGGATTTTTGGTGCATATTTTCGACGCAATGTTGATTCCCTAAAAAAATTAATCGTATCTTTGACAGTTCCAATGCAATTGCGGATCTCAGGAACATTGTTTAAGTCGTTTACAACAAGGTTTAATTTGTGGCAGGCACAGTGAAAATATAAACCCTTCTTATATGTTTCTCTCAATATTTTTTGGACACCACCATCTTTTCCCGCCATCGTAGCACATCCGTCGTATCCCTGCCCCACGCATTTGTTAACACCAATATTCAATGTATCAATGAACTTATTAATTTCAGCAGCTATAGTTTGGGCATCCATTTTTTCTAGTTTGACAAAACCCATAAATTCTTCCCTTACATTTTTTTCCTTTTGGCCATAAAATCTTATTCCTATTGATAGCTGCTCATTTCCTGATATATCAGCTGATTCATCAGCCAAAATGCTATAAGCACTTGCAGCTTTAACATCATCTACTATTTTTTCTCTGATTAGGAGTCCACATATGTTTAAAATCTCATTTTGTATTTTTGGAGACGTGTACTGAGCATTTTTATATCCTTTTTCTAAATGTTTCTTCAAAATTTCATCACCGGAATAAATTTTTAGTTTAAGCAAATCTTGAAAAACACCTTCATCTTTTTCTTTTCCTCTCAATGGTAAATCATGAGTTGCGCAAAAAATAATTGTATTGATAATAGGTCTTAATGCATTTCTATTATCTTCAATGATTTTTTCGTGGCCTGTTTGCATAGCAATATGTACATTTGTTTTTGGGTTGCTAAAAGTTTTGGCAGACGCACTCGACTCTTTGTGCCAGTGACTATTTAAATGTGCTTTACAATCACTGTGTATATCCTTATACTTAGTGAATGGTCGAATAATAAAAGATCCCAGCACACCACGTACAAGTTTCGGCGGAAATAAAACGCAAAACAAACAAAACGCACCTTTCAATTTTTTCGAATAAGTAAGCCAAGGCTTGTACATTTCTAACCAAGTGTAGTTAAATTTACGTTTTAAGTGCATAGCATCGCCAGTAAAATCATAATCTTCTAGAGGCTCCCAGCATCGCCTTAACATTTCCATTCGCTTTTCGGTAGTCATTGCAGAAGATCGCCCAACCCATCGCCCGATATCATTGTCATGACATTCATCTCCATCTTCTAGAACTGACGGAGATGAATCGGAAGATGAATGAGATTGAAAAGCCGCCTGATCATTAATATTAACAATATGTATGGGTTCCGATTCTGATCCATTATCTTGATTCAGTAGTAAGTTACTTTCCATATTGTTATCTATTATATGATGAGGAAGAGATTGTGTTACTATAAAATCATCCTCTTTATTTGTAATTTTCTTCCTTTTTGGTTCTGTTGCTGCAAATAATTAAAAATAAAGACACAGCCAAAAAAGAATGGTTCGATTAATTTGAAGCGAAATTATAATTCAATAGGTAAGTTTGGGTTGGATATCGATTTCATTGAAAATCTGTTTTATTTTAATATCTTATGCTGCTACTTAGGGATTGCAATCCCGATCAAAATTTTCAATCTCGGGATATCGTATTGGACCATTTTCAAATCCCGGGATCGCGTGATTAGAATTTATTTTTGTAATTTTTTTTTAAACTATTTAATAATTAAAATTGGTTAATTCTACACCTAAACACACAGACGCACATTCGCCATGCGGAAATTAACTTTTCTTTACGTTTTGAAGTTAGTACAATCAGAATCTGCTCTTATCTCGGACACGTTTTTTCGACGGTATTACAATACTTCAATTTTTTCGAACATTGACATTTACATCGTACAAATTAAAACAAGAATAAAAAATACTCACAGAAAAAATTACGTATGTCCATTTTTAAGTATTAATTACGTGATACTCTTTATTTATTGTTCAACTAATCAATATCAACCAGAATAGATTTTTTAGTTTAAAGATTAATGAATATTTTTGCTACACTGCACACTGCACTTCTATTCCACCAAAACAAAAACATATGAATGCTAATTTTTGCAACAATATTAACTGTTTCAAAAAAATTTCAAACAATTAAAATTTTCAAATAAGAATACTGGCATGCCATGAAGACTAGGGGTGTGTTCCGTTTATCATTTATGTTATCTTATAAGGTTGGTAGATGCGTGCGCACGATTTTTTACTTTTGTGTTCCACATCATTCAAAAGTTATTGCTTATTGTTGATATTGTATTAATTTTTTTAAATTTACATTTATTTTTAATAATATAAGTCCCGTTAATTATATAAAAAAAACTTGTGACAGGTATCTTAATTGTATAAAACAACTGATATAATTAACACAATATCAACAATAAGCAATAACTTTTGAATGTAACAGCTGATGTGGAACACAAAAAGTCAAAATTCGCGCGCGCGCATATCGCAGCAGTCCGAGCACGAGAAACCACCCATCTCGGAGTCATATTTTGGCTCAACAAATTGTATTACATAGTTACAGAGTACACCCTCCGTATTATATGTTTCATGCCTGAAAGAGAATAACTCGCTATGGCGCGTAGCGCGACTTTTTTTTAAAGTAAACTCATTACGTGAGTTCTGATTGAAAATTTTGAAATACTTATTAATTTTACTTCTTCAATTTCATAAATACAACAGTATTTTAAGTACATAATAAACTAGCTAAATTATGGGGCACGAGGTCCAGGGGGGGGGGCAGCTGCCCCCCCCTGCCCCCCCCCCTGGGTACGCCCATGACACTACTATTAATATAAAAACAGACTTACCTTGCCGGATGTTCTGGCTGCTATTACACCTTTGAGTGTGTAAGGAAAGGGATTGAAAGGATCACTCACTACACTCACCAAATCTACTCTTATATTAATAATAATGTTTATAATGTCTATATTGAAACTTTCTATGTAATTGTCTATATGTAATTGTCTAATGTAACATTCTATATTGTCTTATGGACTGAATCTTTCTATTGTTGAAAAAAACTATATTGCCGTAAAAGACTGAAGCGTTCTATGTAATGATTGCAAACGTACTATATCTTTGTTTTTGAAAATACCAGGAACTAATATCTTCTAAAAATGCTAACAAAAAAAAGTATTTCTGGGTGGTTAAAAATGCACCATAAATTATCCATTGCCAAGTGGTAAAGCCATGCACACAACAAATCGAAAAGACTGTAAAATATGGTCACTTCACCAAGGCACCCCTAAACAAATGTGTTTGTCTAGGTACTAGAGATGTGTAATTCATGAACGATTCGTTCTTTTTGAACGATTCTTTTCGGTGAACAAAACGACTCGAGTCAGTATTTTAAAAAAGATTCGTTCTTTTTTTTATTATATTGTAAAATATAAAAGAAAATAGATTCGTACACTATTTTTTGTGTTAGTTAAAATATTTAGAAAGAAAACAATCGTTATTATTGATATTAATAAAATAATCAATTAAAAAATATTTCTTAATAAATGTAATTATAGAAGTGTATTTTTCAACAACTAAACCAGACAACTTTTTAAATTCGAATTGTTGCAAGGAAAGAAACTGTTACAGTTTAGCTCTGAATAGCAGCGGCGTATCATTCGTGTATTTAAGATACATATGTATGATATTATTTTGAATTGTAAAATTGTTTAATAAACAATTTAATTTAGATTTAGATTATATAGCCGTAGTTCTTAAAATGTGTGTTATTACACATTTATTACCACTGCTCTAAAATCCCGAGAATATTATTGCATTTTAATTTTAGCATTTGTTTTCGAGCGAATTATTTACATATAATACCTGACATTATAAATCAATTTATCTATAAAGATTAGCATGATAAAACGTCTGAGAATAAAAGTTATATTAAATATCAAAGTCAAAATAAAACTATCAGTAACAGTTATTTTAAGTAATATGATAAATTTACACAATTATTATAATAATGAACAAAAGTAAACATAACTTGTACGCCACTGATATATCAAGCAACGTACGGCGGCCAAAAAGTAACAATGTATTTATTTATCCATTCTGTCAGTGATCGGATACGTTCGGATTTTGTCGTACCGACTTGCACTCACTGACTCACTTGTATACAAGTCACATACGAACGATTCCTGTACTGAACGATTCAAAACACTCGTCACTCGCCAATTCATTTTCGTAAGTGAACGACTCATTGAACGAATCAGTTGGAACGAATCTTTTTACTGAATTGTTTCAAATGACTCGAGTCACTAAAAAGACTCATTTTTCCCATCTCTACTAGGTACCCCTCGTGAAGTGCGAAATGATACTTTCCATATGTGTCGCGTGCTGGCTTTAAAAACTAAACTAGATAATAAAATAAATTTATGAATATTGACAATGTTAAAAATGAATATAAAAATTATTAATATGAATATTAACCAGCTATTGTAATGATTTTTATTATTAAAATTATCTTGGCGCAAACAGTTATGTAGTTTATTAAAATTTATATATATTAATTTGATTTAATGTGAAAATCTACTGTTATCTTATATCAATTTATACTTCAGTTCATATTTTGCATAAGAATTTTTATTCATACATTTGTCTTTATAGCGCTCCGCGCTTTTATTGGTTTTAGTCATACAAACCTGAATTTTTGTGACATCTGAAAATTCATTGTTTACTTTTTAATGCATTTTTAATAAAAGCTTGTTTTTAAAACGTATATTTTTATATAATTGTATTTTCAAATTTTTAGTTACTGATTGACTAACTAACTAACACAATAACAGGCAAAGCTCGACAAACTATATGGTTATAAAAAAATAGATTATCCGCCATCTTGGGGCGTCCACCATATTGAATTTAGAATGACGTTCCATAGCTTATTGTATTCTACTCGTCAAACCCTTTCATTTGATAACCATATCAAGATGATTACGACAAAAAAGGTAATTCGCCATCTTGGGGTGTCCGCAATATTGAATTTAGAAAGATATTAGATATACTTTATTGCATTGTCACCGGACCCATACACGTATACAAAATTTCAAAGCTATAGCTTAATTAGAACTAGTCGTAATTTTGATTGCAATATTTGATCTTAACATACTAACTATCTAACACGTTAAGTTGAATACAAGCTTGTAAAAAGAAAATACAATTTGTGGAAAATTTTAGAGGGAGTATGCGACTTTTCTTTTACGACTAAATTATGGCATGTATAAACGACTAGTTATTGTTACTTAAAATTTGCAGCAGCTTTAAAAAAAAGCAAAATTATTAAAAAATTGTTAAAACATTTTTTCGAACACCTTCTTTTTATTTAAATGATATCTTGTGTAAATTTGTGGGAAAAGTCGAAATTTTGTATTTTTAATTTTAATAATTAGCACAGAATATTTAATTATTTTCAAAACTTTGATTATTTGGAACAGAAAAACAGTTCGATGAATCTATTTGTAAATTTTCAGGGTTATTATGGGTACATTGAGCTATAAAAATTACATTATTCGTTTCATCAGAATTGGTAAATAGGCCGTAGATTTTCTAAGAACCCGTTTTTTTTTCTCAAATTATTGTGGAGAATACGTTTAATGAGCACAATAACTATCCCGAATGGTGTAGGTACCGAGAAGAAAAGGTAAATTATAAACACCATGGATTACCGGGTGGAAAAGGTTTGAAGGGTGGTGCTTTGAAAGCTACCCTCCAATCTATCGTTGAAGTGTATGCAAAGAAGTTAGCTGCATGTGGCTCGAGCCAAGCTAATGAGTCATTCAACGCTTTGGTTGCCTCAAAACATCCCAAATCTAAATTTTATGGTGGAAATGGCTCGTATAATGCGAGAGTTGATGCAGCTGTTCTACATAAAAATTATGGCACATCATATGTTGTCGAATTAAATAAAAAATGTGGTGTTTCGCCAGGCAACAATACAGAAAAGTTTAGATCAAAAAAATACAGTGAAATAAACTATAAGAAATAATTAATTCAACAGCCGTCATATAAAAGTAGATGAAAATTATTAAAAAAAAATAAGTCAGCAAAAACATCTAATACAGAACGGAAAGAATGTATTAGTTACCAAACAGGTTACGATCTTTCCCAAAATTTCCAGGTTACTGACTTGATTACTCACAATGAAACTGTGCCTGATGACATAAAGTTCGTTTATTTCGATTTAGAAAGCACAGGTTTCAGTTCTGTATATGCAGAAATTTGTCAACTTGGAGCGAAATTTGGAGAAAAAGTATTCAACGCGTAAAACTCCATTAAATGAAATAAAAAAAAATCCGAACTAACAAAATTATATATCCATGATGGTGAAATGTTTGATAATAGACAATCTGTTGTTTCCCTAAATTTATATAATGCTTTTGAAAACTTTTTAAATTTTTTATGTAATATTGGCAATAAAGTTGTGTTGGTGGTCCATAATGGATTTGGTTTAGACAGTCGTCTAATCCTAAGAGACATTATTTGGGCCACCCTGTACATGGTGCGTTAATAGGAAATCCATTGTGGCACATGTTTTCACATTACCATTTAAGTGAAATCATGCGTCAACGAGACGATGTTCTATTTGCTACAGCATTAAATAACCTCACTAATGGTTACCTAACAACTGAACAAGTTTTTCTCTTGAAAGGACGCCAAGTGGACGACTCATCTATCATTCCATCCGATGCTGTTCATCTCTTTAGAAATAATGCTAACATCAATACTTTTAATGACACAATTATTAATAAAAAGTCTTATATTATCTGTGTCACTGCAAAAGATACTGTCTTGGGAAAAGTAACATTAATTATTAAATACAAGATACTTATGGCTTACCTTCCGTTCTTAAACTAAGCATCGGAATCAAATATATGATGACCATTAATGTCGATACAACCGATGACCTTGTAAATGGAGCGGTGGGTATTTTAAAGCAATGGAAAAAAATCGGAACGGAGAAGTTACAAGATTATGGATATTATTTCATGTAGATGTTTGAAAAAAGAACAGATCCATTCATAAAAACCATACAGATTCAAATCTTAAAGCAGTGATAATGGAACATCAGGCCTAGGAAAACACTACTTTCACAATATTAAGAAAACAGTTTCCATTTACAGGTAGTACGTTACAATACATGCCTACTTTAATTTTAATCATGAAATTCATAAAATATAAAAAATAATTTTTACAGCTTCAGAGAAGCACAAACTTTATATAAATCCCAGGGTTGAACATAAAACGATGCTGCTGTACATCTCAAAAAGGTTATACATTTTATAATAAAACAGCAAAATAATTTAATTTTTTAAAACTCAGTGGTCTTTATCTCATAGACACATTCATCCCACCACCACCAACTTAAAACAATGATTATGTACGACAAGAAGTTCAGAGATTGGCAATTACACCAATAAAAATCTATTTTACTTCTACAAGATCATTTAGATAACAACACAATAATATGCCATAATGTGCAATTTTAACTTAACATGCTAGAGATAACTGATAAATGTTTTACATCATCATCTATAATTCTTCTTGTAGAAACGTATACTAAACAAAAAGACTATCTTATAATTGAAGGTTACACAGAAATTGCCAGACAAGATGTAAGACAACATCGCTACACACATGAAATGTTGGCATTATGTCGAAACAATGAAAATACCAATATCCGTGTTGTGTGGCAATTGCTACACATCTTGCAACCTTTTAGTACTTGTTATGAAAGATGTCGCAATTTGCTGTGGCAACAAGCCGAGTTAAAAAGTCGGCTTGTCAAAATTCTGAAAAAACCTGTCACATCTGAGAATATCAATAACAAGTTATTTTTTTGTACTATTTATGTATTTTTATTTAGTCCAGTAGCTTTAGGTTTTCGCTAGGAAAATAAACTGCCTTGGCAGGCACGAGCCTTTTTTATACATCATGATACCGAAGTATTGATAACATGGTTAATTTTAATTTTTAACATTTGATTTTTAAATATTTTACTTACAAAATGATTTTCAGTGAATGCAATGGATACATTATAATTTTAATAATCCCCAAAATAATGCTCATGCTATACAATGCCATTATCCAATCTCACATTGACTATGGATCCCTCTTCACTGGATCTGCTTCAAATTCAGAAATCAAAAAGCTTGAAATATGCCAATATAAAGGATTAAGAGTATGCATAGGAGCTATGAAATCTACTCCAACAAACGCTCTTTTAGTAGAGTGCACTAAACCTCCTCTGTATCTACGCACACAAGATCTAGCAAGAAGGTTTTTACTTAAACACCTACAAATCAAAGATGACTCAATTATTAGCCAACTACATGACCTGTATATTGAAACATTAACTTCAAAGTATTGGGTAAAGAAAAAAGATCCACCGTTAGTAACAGCATATGCCAAATTAACCGCGATAAAAGAACAAATATACAACTCCCCTTGTTTCCCGATGGTATGATCTAAACTTCCCCACGCTGAGTATAGACTACGACACGATTTTCAACAATGTCAATAATGAAGAGAACTTCAACGGCAACAAAACAAATGAAATTCGCATTTACACCGATGCCTCGAAAACAGATCAGGGTGTAGGATGCGCTTTTATCCTAAACAACAATGAAGAAAGCTTTAAAATACTCAAACTCCCGTCCAATATATCACTTTATACAGCAGAAGCTATAGCGATAAATGAAGTCATAATACACGCAATGGACCTAGAGTTCAAAGAGATTGAAATAGCTTCAGACAGTAAGTCTGTAATCGAGCGAATCTCCAACCCATTAAATAAAGGAAAGGCAAACTACATCATAGTCAATATCCTAAACAACATCCAAAGAATCCAACAGAAAGGAAAAAGTATTAGATTAAAGTAGGTGAAAGCGCACAATGGAATGTACCTAAACGAAGAAGTTGATAGATTAGCAAAAAAAGCCATAAACAAGAGAGGAGTCACAGAATAAAGCCTAGTATACACTAGTAGACCATGTTGCGCGATTTATCTATAGACTGTCTAGAGACAATCTATAGATAAATAGACACGGTCTATAAACTGTCTAGATACACCGTTCTTTGTCTCGTCTAGTGTCCACACTACGATGTGAATTTTTCAGTCTCATCTTCGCAGTAAACAGCCGAACCATACCACTCGATAGTTGTAGATAGACTGGACCGTGTCTCGTCTGTAGACAGCAAGTGACGTCTACACTGTCTAAATGTTGCGCAACATGTCTACCGTTGCATGTGGTCTCCCATTCCGATCGGGAGACTTTAGACCTGCGATTTTTGGTCTCGCAACAGGCCCCTAGACAGGGATTGGTCTATAGACATGTCTACGAGACAACCTGAGACACGTCTCAGAGACCATAATCGCGCAACATGTCTACTAGTGTGTACTAGGCTTTAAAAAATCGTTTTCCATATAATACAGCTGGCCTGTATAAATTTAGTTCTCGTGCCTTTCGAGAGATGGCGACACCGTCTTTTTGTCGATACATTTGTAACGTGAAAATTCCGTTACAAGAACTATTTTCCTATTTTCTAATTTCTTATCTTTTTTTCTTCTAATATATTGTCCAATTTTACCCTACTTACTTAAACATTTATTATTATTTATCAAAATTCTATATTTATAAAATCTAACATACAATTAAAAACCCACATGCAATTTTCGGCCTTATGGCACATTACTTAATGTTACGATGAGTGCTGCAAGTCGGGGTACGCGCGATAACATGCTGGCGCTAGACTGGTAGATACGTTGAGAGTGTATAGTTACCAGGCGAACGCGAGAGAACTGAAATTACGGAAAAGTCTGATTGTTGGGTACAGGCGACAAATAACGAGTCAGGAATAGGAGGTCCATCCCGGCTCACCTTGCATAAGGGAATTTTAGTCTACGATACCCATAAGATACGACGGGGAGTGGACGTCCAGCTCCGCCGGCCAAAAGGAGTGATTAGAAAAACCGTTGAATAATTTTAAAGCAATACACCGCGTCGAAGTACCTCGCCTACGCTCTAAGTGTCCTTTTTTTTTGTGTGTGTGTGTGTGTGTGCGTGTAAATAAATACAGTATAGTAGTGTGTGCCGTAAAAAGTGATTAGGGTGTTAATGTCAAAGTGGGTTTATATAATTTTAAGTATTTCTGTTTGACAAAATCATATGTAATTTAAAAATACAATCTTTGTTGTTTGTTGTTTAAATTTTGTTTATAATTATTAAACAATTCTTTACATATTCATATCACCAACATTGCGAGTCACTAAATGAGCAACTTCCTGTTCAGATAAATGTCTCCTGACCATGATAAAAAATTTAAAAGTAATGAAAAAAAAATCTCATTAAATCTTATTTTTACCAAAAAGAAAGACATTTTGAAAAAAAAACTGTTTTTTAAAACGTAATTAAACTTCTCAGAAAATATCGAAAATCAATCTTATCAATGTATGTAAATTGAAACTGAAATTCAGTTCGGGGTATCGGCTTTGCATTTAAATGAAATGCAGATTAGCATAAATAAGTTGTGTTAAATCAAAAGTCGTCTTTTACCTAAACTGATTTAGTTATGTTTAGATACAGTTCTTTGTGTATTCAGGCACACTGTTCTAGTTTTAAACTTGACAAATCTTGTATTATCACGTATGAAATCAATTATCAGAATTGTGTGTTAAAACAAAACTCAGCCTGGTCCAACGTTGATCGTTTCGTAACATGTCTCATCCACCTTACTTTGTTACATAACTCGTCAAATCCAATATAAACGATATTGTTAAAATAGGGTATTTTAACAATACTTGCCGTAACTTTTTTTAACAAAACGAATGTCTTCTAATCCAAATTTGTTTTCGAAATTAACTTTTTTATTTTTAGGGTTCCGTAGAAAACTAGGAACCCTTATAGTTTCTCCATGTCCGTCCGTCCGTCTTCAAAAATTTTGAGATAATAAGATGAAATTTGGTATACGGTCGTAGATTGATGACCCAAAAACAGAAATGATAGGATTTTTGAAAATAAAAATTTTTTAGACCCCCCTTTCATAAAATGAAAAGTGTTTTAAAAAAAAAATTTCACCTACACCATCTCCTAAAATGCAACAAAAAATGTAACAGAAATTTTTAATTTTAACCCTTCGATCACGATGTATTTTCTCTCCAAAGTCATTAAAAAAGCGTCCCCCCCTCTATTTTCTAAACTATCAATTAAAAAAATCTGAAAAAATTCCAGAACGTAGATTTTAATTAGTACTTTCACTGAAAATTATAACGCAAATTGTCAAAAATATTTTGGACCCCCCTTTCATAGACTGAAAATTGAACTTTCATTTTTTTCCCCACTTACCCTATTGAGTGGGGTGTCATTTAATAGGTCTCGTAAAATGCAATAAAAAACGTCAAATAACTTTTTGATTTTAACCCTTCAGTCGCGATATATTTGCTTTTTAATGTCGCTGTCAGAGCGTCCCCCCCCCCTCTATTTTCTAAACTATTGATTCAAAAAATCTGAAAAAAATTCAGAATGTAGCTTTTAATTAGTACTTTCACTGAAAATTATAACCAACATTGTCAAAAATATTCTGGACCCCCTTTTCATAGATTGAAAAGTGAACTCACATTTTTTTCATTTACCCCATTGAGTAGGGTGTCATTTGATAGGTATCCTAAAATGCAATAATAAAAGCAGGGACCTGAACCTGAACCCGAACCCGAAACCCGAAAAAACCCGTATTTTTCATGAACCCGAACCCGAACCGAACCGTTATATTTCAATGTCAGTGAACCTGAATCTGAACCCGATCCTTTAAATGAATATCCGGTAACCATATATTTTTTAAAGGTTCAAGAATTTTTTTTTAGTATTTTACTAATTTTTCTTCATTGATTATAAAATGTCTAAACTGGTAATCCGTTTGAATTTCGCGGTATAATGTGATGTGACTTATGCACCAAGGTCACTATCGTCACTACAATGATAATAAAAGTTACTACTAACAGACACAGTTTAACCACCGTAGCTCACGGATACTCCCTTTGCCCCTTTCAATCTTGCAAATGTTAATCGTGACAAATTAGGTACTCAGAAAATTGTCGATTAATATTTTTTATTAAAATTGTATGAAAATTCAATGGTTAACCACAATATCGAAGATACAAAAATGAAATAGATTCAAAAAATTGTTCTCCGATTTAAAAATTTTAACTTGATCTTTCCGTTTCAGGTCCGTTTTTGTTTCGTGTTTGTCTCCTGAATTCTTGTCACACATAACTCATGAGCCACTGAACCGATATTAATGAAACTTGGTTGGGTCTGGCTTGAAAACGATCCCATTTCAAAATTATTAAAATCTAGTGCAAGAGGGAGGGGGGGCAACAGTATTGGTAGTTTATTTACTTATATTTCATTTGTTACAAATTCCTTACTATAAAAATTTCATGGTGATGACGTCACAGTAGGTATAGAATAAATGAACTGCAAACTGTCAAACAGACCTTGTATTATTGGATCATGTCTGATCATGATAATTAACTACTTTTGATGAATTTAGCACGAGGAAGCACTGTGCAAATATTTTTTTATTTGAACCCGAACCCGAACCTGAACCTAAAAAAATAACGGTTTTTGAACCCAAAAAATTTGCAACGTGCTGAACCTGAAACTGAACCCGAACCGAAATTTATTGTTGAACCCGAACCCGAACCTGAACCATAAATAAATTCCGGTTCAAGTCCCTGAATAAAAGTCAAATGACTTTTTGATTTTAACCCTTCAGTCACGAAAATTTTGAAAAATACTTTTTATAAATCGTAGTGAGAATGACTACGGAACCCTATCATGTGCGTGCCCAACACGCACTTGCCCGTTTTATTTTTATTTGTTCTTCATAATTTGAATTTGTTATCAATGCGTAATGATATTATTGACCATTAAAGAAATGAAATTATATTAAAAAATACTTTTTAAAAACAAGCTTTTATTAAAAATGCACTAAAAAATAAATTATCAGCTATCACAAAAATTTCAGGTTTTTATGATTGAACCCAATAAAAGCACGGGGTGCTTACGAAGGCAAATGTATAGTTTTTAATCAATTAATTATTTAATTATTCCATTATTAAATTTATAAAATTGTTATGTAGTTTATTAAAATTTCTATATATTTATTTGATTTAATGTGAAAATCTACTGTTATCTTATATCAATTTATACTTCAGTTCATATTTTGCATAAGAATTTTTATTCATACATTTGTCTTTATAGCGCCCCGCGCTTTTATTGGTTTTAGTCATACAAACCTGATTGTTTACTTTTTAATGCATTTTTAATAAAAGCTTGTTTTTAAAACGTATATTTTTATATAATTGTATTTTCAAATTTGTAGTTACTGATTGACTAACTAACTAACATAATAACAGGCAAAGCTCGACAAACTATATGGTTATAAAAAAATAGATTATCCGCCATCTTGGGGCGTCCGCCATATTGAATTTAGAAAGATATTAGATATACTATATTGCATTGTCACCGGACTCATACACGTATACAAAATTTCAAAGCTCTAGCTTAATTAGAACTAGTCGTAATTTTGATTGCAATATTTGATCTTAACATACTAACTAACTAACACGTTAAGTTGAATAAAAGCTTGTAAAAAGAAAATACAATTTGTGGAAAATTTTAGAGGGAGTATGCGATTTTTCTTTTACGACTAAATTATGGCATGTATAAACGACTAGTTATTGTTACTTAAAATTTGCAGCAGCTTTAAAAAAAGCAAAATTATTAAAAAATTGTTAAAACATTTTTTCGAACACCTTCTGTTTATTTAAATGATATCTTGTGTAAATTTGTGGGAAAAGTCGAAATTTTGTATTTTTAATTTTAATAATTATCACAGAATATTTAATTATTTTCAAAACTTTGATTATTTGGAACAGAAAAACAGTTCGATGAATCTATTTGTAAATTTTCAGGGTTATTATGGGTACATTGAGCTATAAAAATTACATTATTCGTTTCATCAGAATTGGTAAATAGGCCGTAGATTTTCTAAGAACCCGTTTTTTTTTCTCAAATTATTGTGGAGAATACGTTTGATGAGCACAATAACTATGCCGAATGGTGTAGGTACCGAGAAGAAAAGGTAAATTATAAACACCATGGATTACCGGGTGGAAAAGGTTTGAAGGGTGATGCTTTGAAAGCTACCCTCCAATCTATCGTTGAAGTGTATGCAAAGAAGTTAGCTACATGTGGCTCGAGCCAAGCTAATGAGTCATTCAACGCTTTGGTTGCCTCAAAACATCCCAAATCTAAATTTTATGGTGGAAATGGCTCGTATAATGCGAGAGTTGATGCAACTGTAACAGCTGCATCAACTCTTATGTAGAACAGTTCTACATAAAAATTATGGCACATCATATGTAGTCGAATTAAATAAAAAATGTGGTGTTTCACCAGGCAAAAATACAGAAAAGTTTACATCAAAAAAATACAGTGAAATAAACTATAAGGAATAATTAATTCAACAGCAGTCACATAAAAGTAGAAGACAAACAAAATTATCTATCCATGATGGTGAAATGTGTGATAATGTACAATCTGTTGTTTTCCTTTTATATAATGCTTTTGAAAACTTTTTAAATTTTTTATGTAATATTGGCAATAAAGTTGTGTTGGTAGTAGAGATGAGCTTAATAGCGATTTATAGATAGCAGTGATCACAGAGAGCAGTTAAGACAAATAGCAGTTAACAGTAGCAGTGATATAATCACAGTTTGTTTAGAACAAAGTTTTTTTTTAATCTATAGGCGTTTCGAGTACTCAAAGGCTATAGGGGGATAAGAATGGGTAAAGTGCCCCCGCGCCGATTTTGGCTGTTATATTTTTTTATAGTAACTACTAACACAGGTAACAATTTGACAAAATTTTAACCCTCAAAAATTTACCCCCAAGGGGTGAGAATTAATTTTGAAAATTTCGTAAAAAAATAATTACTTTTGAAAGAGTCAACCGATTTGAATAAAATTTTAATATGTTATAGATGTCACTAAGGTGCATTATAGAAAAAATCGGTAAACCTGAAAACTTAACATAACCTCAAAAAAAAGTGTTTTATTTTTTTCAAAAATTTTTTTTGCTCACTTTTAATTTTGGTACAATCACCAAAATATTTGTGTGACTTTCTAGCATAGTTTTTTATAACATATATTTTTTTCAGATTTATTTTCCAGCTGCGTGACACCTAAAAAAAATTTTATATTTTTCTAAAATTTTTTTCACTCACTTTCAATTTTGGTACAGTCACCAAAATTTTTTTGTGACTTTCTGGAATACTTTTTTATAATATATATTTTTTTCAGATTTTTTTTCCAAGTGCGGGACACAAATTTTTTTTTTAATTTTTTTTTTTAATTTTTCGCTCATTTTTAATTTTGGTACAATCACCAAATTTTTTCAGTAACTGTCTGGCATAGGTTTTTATAATATATGTTTTTTTCAGATTTTTATTCCAGCTGCGTGATACCTAAAAAAAATAAATCAATTTATTTTAATTGTATCAATTTCTATCATAATTTTTTTAATAAGTATTTATATTTTTTAGATTTTTTTCCTGTTGCGAGACAATTTTTTTTTTTTTCAAATTATTTTTTCGCTCAATATAGTATAATATGTATATGTATACCTAAAGCAAATACATACACTTAAGAAAATATGTATTTGCTTTAATTTTCTGCAAGGGTAGTGAGGGTAAAATTGTAAATAGCCCGTAAACCACTTGGAATTATGGTTTGTGAATAGTATAGAATACATGTGGAACCACCTTAAAATTTTATTTTGGGGGCATAATGGACAACTGTACCTATTCAAAAATTATTTTTTTATTATCTTTCATTAATGAATATAGTCTAGTATTTACAATTTACCTAATGATATCAAATTACGATTTAACATGATTTCAAACTTTTGGAGAAATCGGTAATTTTGTGTTTTCTTATACAGTTATCCCGTCGTATACGTCGTATATGATTATTACTCATATAATAGATGTTTTATTCGTTAAAAAACTATCGAACATGTCAAAAAGCAAAAATATACCTCCTTATGTATGGGTATGTACAAAGTAAATTAAACAAAATTGTAGTTAATCATTACATACAATATAAAGAAACGTTTCTGATATTCAATACACATAACAAATTTAAAATGAAAAAAAAAATGTGAACTAAATAAAGAATGAAAATAAAAAAGTTATTCCCTCTCGTAATTATTAAATGTATCTATTATATATACATTTCTTGTATGAAAAATCTTTTAATCTATTTTTGAAAGATTTAATATCGTCAATATTCTTCAGGTAGTCTGTCTAGCAGTGAAATCTAATATTTACTGCCTTTTCATAAAGGGCTATTGCTATATCTAGTTGTCCTATAAAAAATCAATGTATGTATTACATTGTATTATGTATATTGTGTACGCCTGAAAAATCACTGAAAAAATGTGTCGACAGTACAAACATTGAAAGTGAGCGAAAAAATAATTAAAAAAAAAAAAAATTGTGTCTCGGAACAGGAAAAAAATCTAAAAAATATAAATACTTATTAAAAAAATTATGATAGAAATTGATACAAAATATATTTTGTGATTATACGGCAAACATAACCTCAAAAAAAATATAAAAAATACTTTTTATTTTTTTTAGGTATCACGCAGCTGGAATAAAAATCTGAAAAAAACATATATTATAAAAACCTATACCAGACAGTTACTGAAAAAATTTGGTGATTGTATCAAAATTAAAAATGAGCGAAAAAAATTTTGAAAAAATTAAAAAAAAAATTGTGTCCCGCACTTGGAAAAAAAATCTGAAAAAAATATATATTATAAAAAAGTATTCCAGAAAGTCACAAAAAAATTTTGGTGACTGTACCAAAATTGAAAGTGAGTGAAAAAAATTTTAGAAAAATATAAAATTTTTTTTTTAGTGACATCTATAACATATTAAAATTTTATTCAAATCGGTTGACTCTTTCAAAAGTTATTAATTTTTTACGAAATTTTCAAAATTAATTCTCACCCCTTGGGGGTAAATTTTTGAGGGTTAAAATTTTGTCAAATTGTTACCTGTGTTAGTAGTTACTATAAAAAAATATAACAGCCAAAATCGGCGCGGGGGCACTTTACCCATTCTTATCCCCCTATAGCCTTTATTTACATAAGACAGTGGCGTAGTAATGGGGGGTGGGACACCCCCCCCCCCGAAATATTCAGTGTTCTAAGAAAAACGTATGTTTTGAGAAAACGTATGTTTTGAGAAAACATCAGTTCAAAATACCTTCCAAAATTCCCCCCCCCCCCGAAATTTTTTTAGACATAAATGGGTAGTCTAAATAGCACGTAAAGGTGAAATACATAAATATTAATTAATGCCAAATTATGAAATTAGCTTAAATAATTAAAAAAAAATTTAAATAGTTTTTTAGTTTCTTTAAAATAAAAATTAAACGTTTACTTTTAAACAGAGAAAATAAGATTTACATAAATAGCTAGTAATTATTATACTTTAAAAATAACGTGGGACTGCTACTGCGATTTAAAAGAACACTGTTCTTAATAGCAATCGCAGTAGCATTATCGAAATGTCTATCTCTGTTTGGTACACGGAAAATGTTTTAAAATGGGAAAATAAAAAATGTAATGTCTCTTTTTTTGTCAAAACAATATTTTTGATAAATAAATAAGCTTAACCCTACTGTCAATAACCAGAATTTTTAACGTCGTTCAATAACCAGGGTACCGGGGTACCCAGATAGGTAAAATCTGTCCCTACCATTTACTCGTGTACCTTTTGTTAATTTGTGCTATTGTATTATATTGAACAGTTACTAGTGAATATTATTTATTAGTGCGAAAACCAGTACTATGTATAATGGAAGAATTATCAGCTACAGAATTTACAAGGTACACATATAGATTTATCTTTTAATATCAATACTTATTACTGTTATCATTATTATATATTATAAATATAATTATAATAATTATATTTATATTTATTAGAATTGGAGTATATGACCATTTTGATAATATATTTATAAATTATATTTTTACAGCTTCAATATCACAACTAGCTCTTGATTCAATATATTTCACGAAAAATTGTCGTAGGCTCGTATCATATTTGTTACAAAAGGGAGTTGAGAAAACGAAGAAAGACGCGAAAATCATGCACAGATTGTAAAAAAACCCGGTTGGTGATGAGCATGCTAAAACACTTACTAAATGTAATGAATGTCAAAATTGAAATAAATTATGATAAATAAGTAAATATTTTCAAACTATACATTTCTCTATTTATTCATAAAACAATTATTATTTATTAAACTAAATTAATTCCAGCATTATATAATTATTATAATACGAATAGCATAGTAATATACATGGGTACCCGGGTACCCCAGTTATTGAACGGGCGACTAGCCAGTTTTGATACAACTTTAATATACATATATTGCTAAAATTAATTTGAAAAAAGCATCAGTAGACTTTAAAAAGGTTGTAAAGCGAGGATATTGCCGGAAAAAAATAATTAAAAAGTAAAACAAAAAATATGTTGATTTATAATCTGAAAAGGGTACCCGGGTACCCGGTTATTGACAGTAGGGTTAAGAAAGTTGAAATCAAAATTTTTTTGTTTATTTCTTAGATTAAAAAAAAAAAACAATCAAGAACAGGATAGCAGTGATAGCAGGTATGTTAAAGAGCAGAGCAGTCTGCTCTCTGCTCAGTACAAATAACAGTAGCAGCTATCGCAATATCAGTCTCATCTCTAGTTGGTGGTCCATAATGGATTTGGTTTAGACAGTCGTCTAATCCTAAGAGTCATTAAAATCCATTTTTTTTTTCGTTATTAATGGAGTGGTCAAAGGTTGTTGGTAGTTTTGAAAGACGCATTTTTTTGTTATCGTGCATCGAATTAGATACATCGATTATAAATACAGGCCCTGAAATGCAAATGATATTTGATATATATATATTATGCAAGAAGTGCGAAGTCGATAAAACATAGAAGTGCCTGCTTCACCCAAAGTTGTCTTTCTTTATCCCGATCAATTTTCTTTTGTACACTTGATTGGTTCAAGAATCATAGATTCCGTTGCCAACATTCGTGATAAATTTTCATTTAAAAGAATGCATTTAACAATAGCTCACAACCACGTTCGCACTCCGAATACTCAACGAGGGTTGGACAGTTGGTGAAAAGTTTTCCAGCTATCCACCCAACAACTATGGCACAATCCAGACTGTACAATTGTACCTTGGGTGAAACAACTCTCAGTTCACATATATCCATTAAAATTGTGGCTCTTTTTATAGGGATTAACATTTATAATCCCTTTTCCAACACAAGTTGAAACAGTGGAACTTCACATTTCACTGATATGGTAGCTGAAACAGGTTGAGTTCAGTTTTATGAACGCATTTTACAAGGGAACCTTTTCAAGTCGAAAATTCGTATCGAGTTTAAACTTTGTATATAGTTAGAGGAGGCCAAGGTAAGTAACAAAAAAATTATCATAGCTGCGGTAAAATGGTTTGGGGGTGAAACACCCCTATGAAAATGTGCAAAATAATCATATTTTTCAAATAACTCTGAAACTAATGAAGATTTAAAAAAAAATCTTTAATTTTTTATACTCTTTCGAATGGCGATAGTCAAAATTCGAAAAAATTAAACCGTTAACCCTCACCTTCCATCCACCTCATTATTTATTACAGATTTTTTTTATTAACTAAAATTAATTGTAGTATACAATAGTAATCCAAATATACAGGGAATTTAACCTGTTTTACTTAATAAACTTTTTATTTATTTTACTCAACGTATTTGTATTAAATTTTTCAAATAATTACTCGCCGATTTTGTACAGCTTCTGTTTTTATTTTTATTTATCTATACAGGGTCCTCCAATAGTGTGTCCGGCAATGTTTTACGCCCAAACTATTGAAGATAGAGTTTTAGGATAAAAAATTTATTATATATATTGACCCTAAAGAATTTTAGGAAAATATTTTCAACCCCCTAAAACCGCTCTATGGGGGGTAGTTTGAGGGGTACATACCCGTTTCTCAGTTAAATCAAATGGAATGGTATTTGTAAAGATCATAAAAAAATAAGAAACTTTCGTAAAACAAAAATTTTCATACTTTCAATTGTTTAAAAAATATGGCGACTTGTTCTCAAATTTTACTAAAAGTGCTATAATTTCGTTAAAAATTAATGGAATTTTATTATTTTTTCAAATTTAGAAAGTAGAAATAATGAACTTTGTAAAGATGTATGACTATTTGTGATTTTGATAGTTTAAAGTGTCATACACGATATATCAAAAATTCAAAAGTTCAACTAGGGATAATTCGAAATTTTTAAATACAACGATATATCAATTAGTACTTTTTCTTAAAAAGGATATGTAAATAAACAACTTTTGTTAAGAAAATTTAAAATATAAAATTATAATTTTAAAATTGAAAACTGAAAATTAAAATTTTTAATTTTAATTTTTTTTTATCAAAAACTGTTTATTTACATATCTTCTTTAAGAAAAAGTACTAATTGATATACCATTGTATTTAAAAATTTTGAATTATCCCTAATTGAACTTTTCAATTTTTGGTATGTCGAGTATGACACTTTAAACTATTAAAATCTCAAATAATCATACATCATTACAAAGTTCATTATTTCTACTTTCTAAATTTGAAATAATAATAAAATTCCATAAATATTTAACGAAATTAGAGCACTTTGAGTAAAACTCTAAAATTTGATAACAAGTCGCCATATTTTTTAAACAATTGAAAGTATGAAAATTTTTGTTTTACGAAAGTTTCTTATTTTTTCATTATCTTTACAAATATGTACTTTTTGATATACCATTTCATTTGATTTAACTGAGAAACGGGCATGTACCCCTCAAACTACCCCCCAAGGAGCGATTTTGGGGGGTTTAAAATATTTTCCTGAAATTCTTTAGGGTCGATATATATAGTAAAATTTTTATCCTAACTCTCTATCTTCAATAGTTTGGGCGTAAAACAATGCCGGACGCACTATTGGAGGACCCTGTATATTATACACATTATAGATTTTAACAAAATTTCGTTTTAGTTCATAGTATCAAAAATTAATTATTATTAATTGAAACTTACCTGGCTTTCAGATACTATACGTGTGTATATTCGTCAGTTTGATTTAAGTAATTAGAAGTTAGTGAAGTTTCGTTATTGGAAATATGTTCATTATATTTTGATTTTTTTGTAGGAATTCCCTCAATTCACCAATTTTCTAATTCATTTAAAGCTCCTCTTTTTCTTTGATTAGAGTCTGGTTCAATAACTTCTTGATGATCATCTAAATTATGATTTACAAATTTACCTTGTAGAATAGTGAGGATTTTCTTCAGCTTCAAGTAAAATATCTAATCTGGTTTCATCGTTTATTCGAGGTCGACCTTACCGAGACAAATCATGGACGGATCCCGTTTCAGTAAATTTAGCAACCAATTTACTTTCTGTGGATCTTGCAATAGGCGATCTATCAGGATTTTCTTGGTTGAATAATTGACATGCTTCCTAATGCGTTCTTAGCTTATCACGATATCCAACCATTATTAAAATTTCTATTCTTTTCCCGTTCAGTTAAACGTGTCATTTTTTGTTACGGCAAAGAGAATCCGCTTTTAAAAAAACTTACTATATGCCTTTTTCACACTCAATAAAACACTCAAGAACTATTTTTTTTAAAGTAAAATTTACGAGTATTAGTTTTTGTTTCATCCATCAAAAGTGACACAGACGTGATTACGATATTTTGCATAAACAAAACATTTGCGCTAAATTTGTTTAGTAAAGTTTCATTTTTATTTCTTAAGGTGCCTATACACGTAACGATAAATCGTAGCGATATATCTGTACAGTCCGAACTGCGCAGATTTATCGAATGTATAAGGGGTCACTACACGATACGAGAAATCGCTACGATCGCACTGTACAGTTCCAACGTCACAGTTAAACGTACGTCCACACTGCCTACACATGTTACGACACTACTGTACAGTTATTCATTTCGTTCCGCGATGTCTTCGACAGACGACGTATTAGCAGTTGTTGGATTATTATTCGCTATAAATAAACAAGAGGCAGAAAAAATCAAGAAGCGGAAAAATCGTAAGACTTGGTGTAAAGATTGGCTAATGAGAATCGGTGACTTTCTTGTGTTTTTTTTTTGTATGTTGATCTAATGTTACTAATTTTTTTAACAACCGACTCATTATCCGCTCCGAGTTCGATAATTTTTAATTTATCAATTAATTCCATATTATATGCTAAACGTTTTAATTCACGATTATAATACTCCTTGCCTTTTATCTGCCATATACAAGGTTTACTTCGATATATTTCAATAAACTGTTCTAACCATTCGCGACTACTCATAGAAGACAACTTCACAGCGCAAGCCATTGGCGGCAACTGACAAAAGTATATTTTTTCTTGTATAGTGCGTGCAGGGCAATATTTGAGTAATTTTTTAAGCTTAGATCCCCTAGCTTGTCTAAACGGAATCTCGTCAGTATCATAATGCCTATACGGTATGTTACAATTACTCTTTACATGTAATTTTTATTATTATATTTCCGTTAATTTCGAGTATATCGAATCTAAAATATGCATCATGGCTTAACACTTAACAGTTTGCGTATACTACAAAACTTACACTATTTGCTCGCATGCCTCCATAAAAACGCAAAGGACAAGATCAATTTAAATCCTTCCGCATCCAACTATCTATTAATTCGCGAACCAAGTGATCATCTAAGTGTCTACCATGAGTTGCGATGGTTTGGGTTAAAAATCTACTTAAATACTTTATATTTGGTATCTTTTGTTTTTTGATGTACTTCTTCAGTTTAAAAATATCTATTATATAAATTTTTATTTATAATATTTTGCGCTGACCCTGTAACTATTTCAAATAGAATGTCGATATTATTACATTTTAACATCAAATAAATAGGTTCTGAAGAAACACTGTTAATAATATTATTATTAATAGAATTTATATGATAAAAATGTTTAGATATTTTCCAGATAATTCTTCAATCAAATATTTATTTGAGGTAGCTAATTTATTTGAATTCTTTAACTTATTAAAAATTTTAACAAGTTTAGGTTTACACATAGATGCTAAATGACCGTTCATTGAACATTTCTTGCAAATGTATGATTTATATCTGCATTCTGACGAACTGTGATTTCTGAACCCACAAACAGAACATTTAGGCTTTTTACCTGACATTTGGTCTTCATTTCTGTTCACAGTTACCTCACTTGAAATACTGTGGACTTTTTCAGATGTTCGAAGTCGATGCCGCAATGCTGTATCTTCCTCAAATAAACGATCTTGAATGGCGCTTACCGTCATTCCAGCTACGAACTTGTCACATAAGACCACATTTAGTTCTGTATTGAAACCACAATTACTCGCCAGACTTTGTAACCTTGCTACCCAATCATTAACCAATTCTCAAAATTCTTTATTTGCTGCATATAATTTCAATCTAGCTGCATAATACGTTTTCATAGGCTTGTAATGCTTGCCCAAAATACATAACAATTCTTCATAAGATTTTGTTTCCGGAGTATCAGGAATACACAAGTTTCTCAATACTAAATAAGTTTCTTCCACCAGAGCGTTAAGAAAACAAGAACGCTTAATGACTTCATTCGTTATTTGATTAGCATTACAAGAATTATTTGTACGTGCCTCAAACACTGTGAAGCAATTTACTTTATGATTAAAATCGTTAATCTTTCCCATAACTCTTGATTCTGATTAAATGACAGAAGTATTTTCATTTTTACCATGATTTACTTCAATTTCTATTCTCTTTCCTGATTTTGCCATTGTAGTATACACACGTGAATAAATGTAAATCCTCGTCGCCACTATTATATATTTGGTTAAATTGGTTTTTATTAGATTAAATTACAAAAATTGATTACAAAGTTTTTCAGTATAAAAATATGTAATATATTCTGTTATTTTATTTGTTTTCATAGCTCACTCTTAACATATTGTAAATACATAACACTATGTATATAATGTTACATATTATTAATTATTCTATAAATTATAAATTTAATAGAAAATTTGTTTTTTTAATGAATACATTTTAAAGTAGGTACCTATGTATATAATGTTACATATTATTAATTATTCTATAAACTATAAATTTAATAGAAAATTTGTTTTTTTAATGAACATTTTAATGTTGGTACACTGTCAAAAATTTCCGAGGCAAAATTACAACATATGTTGAAAAAACTATTTTTTTGATTTACAGATTCTACGGTGTTTGAATTTGTAGCATCTGCTACCGGTTCTGACTGCTATATTGAACATTAAATTTGTTTTTGTTTCATACCTTACTGCTAATAGTTGAGAAATTATTTTACGATTTTCAATCAATTTTGTCTTGAGAAAAATGTTCGGATCCGGGTACATTCGTTTAATAGTAAAATTGATGAGAGCCAAATGTTGGATTGCCTCGTCAATCTATAAAAAATTCAATAAATATCAAATCTTAATATTTCAAATAAATATTATCACTTAACATTAAACATATTATATATATGGGTGTTTCCATAAAATCAGGGTCACTTTTGGAAATAATTTGTCTTCATTATATTTTAGATGCTGTTGGATTCCGTATTAGTGTTTATAATGGGTGATTTATTTATTATATCATACTCAAAAGGGCCAGTCACTTTATATAGTATTTTATGAGATATTTAGCATTTTGTGAATTTGGGCATCTAGGGACTGACAGGTATGGTTAGGGACTGATGAACAATGTAATAAAATAAGACGTGTATACATTTTGTTTCACATTTATTATTATTACCATTAAACAATTACATATTACCTATTTATTAACAAAAATAACGCGTAACAATGCTTCTTTCATATTGTTAGTATAATCAGTCATTTATAGATTCTCTGAAGTAAGTTAATCAAATCATTACACAGCCTTAAGTTTTTACAGCTAAACTTAGACTTACAGTTTTTTAATAAGAACTTATCTTTATAAGGTAGAAAATAACATTTTAAGGAAGCTTCTTGCCTTGTAACAAATTATTCAGGTAAAAATAATAGGGACTCTTTGCCCGTAGAATAATCAATCTAAATCAACATTCATAACATATAGGTAGTAGAGATGTAACGAATGTATGATTTTAAACATTCGCGAATGCGAATGCGAATGCGAATATTAACGGCCGACATTCGCGAATGCGAATGCGAATGCGAATGCGAATATTGACTTTTTTTTTTTTTAATTAATGTATTTTTTTTAAATAATGTTGTAGTATTCATATTTTACATATTCAGCTATAGCTAGGATAATTACTTTTATGGAAAACAATTAATTATTATTGATCATTGTTTGTTGAGTTCAAAATATTCCTAATTAATAAAGTAAAATAAATAACATTAAATTGTTGGTGTGTTTAAGTTCTTTGAAAATTTGTTTAAGAAAGACAGAATCTTTGTTTTTGGCTTTTTAAAATAGAATATTATAAAAAATGTCGATCGAGTTTAATACTTTCAGAAGAGTCCTGAAAATGTTCACTGCAATATGTGACGAAACATTGACCGATAACACGACCAAACCAATGCGGCTTACACCCAGAAGCCAAGATCCATGTCGAGTTTAATAAAAATTGAATTGTTAATTAATGTTAAGTTTTGAAAATTCCAATCATTAAATAAAAACAAATTACAAAACACTATACCGGGTGTCCCATATAACTTTTCCAGCATGGGGATCTCAGTATCTATAAGAGATACAGGTTTGGTTAAATGAATTGAATTATATGTATGAAAGGGGTGAGTATTATTACAACAAAAAATATTCATAATTCTATGTGGTTTAGGCGGTATACCCAAAAAACTGAAAATTCGGAATTTCTTTAAATGGCTATAACTTTTTTGTTAAAGTAGATAGGTACTTTTTGTTTGCGTTTTCTTAAAGCACTTTTTTGTGTAGAATTGATTGATGTATTTAGAATTTTTATATCACTTTTAGTTTCTGAGATACAAGCTCTAAATTTAGTTTTTCTTATGGGCCACTAAGTTGACAATATCAGATTTGAACGTGTTTTTTACTCTACTTTACAACGATGTGTCACTTGCCATATTTATTATCGAAAAAAAAAATATATTTTTTCAAATAGTTGATTGTTTCAAATATTCATTTGTTATTTTGATTGTTGTTATTGTGATTTTTGTTTACAATTTTTGTTTTTCATGAGTCACTTAAAAGTTTGTAATAAAATACTTCATAAATATCACTGATATTTAGTATTTCGACTTTTTGTCGATAATAAATATGGTAAGTGACACATCGTTGTAAAGTAGAGTAAAAAACACGTTCAAATATGCCATAGCCAACTAAACGGCCCATAAGAAAAACTGAAGTTAGGGCTTGTATCTCAGAAACTAAAAGTGATATAAAAATTCTAAATAAACCAATCGATTCTACCCAAAAAAGTGCTTAAAGAAACCGTCTACAAAAAGTACCTATCTACTTTGACAAAAAAGTTATAGCCATTTAAAGAAATTCCGAATTTTCAGTTTTTTGGGTATATCGCCTAAAACACATAGATTTATTAATATTTTTATATAGAATTTTTATATAGATACTGAGATCCCCATGCTGGAAAAGTTATCTGGGACACCCGGTATAGATACCACATTATTTATTTATTGGTACTGAAATTTATATTCATTAAGAAACTGTCAGCTAGTGTCTATTAAATACAAAAAAGTACTATTCTAGAAGAAATTAACGATATAGTGAACCATACATGACTTCCATGTTCCATAGAGGTGGGGGGAGGGTGAATATTTCCAAAACCCTTAATTCGATTAGCCCCAAAATCAATAGGTTTGGAGTACTCACTAAGACAAACATCCATTTATTTCAGAACATGGAAGTAAAAATAAATATTTTCTCTTCCTAAGTTCTTAAAAATAATTATTGAATATAAGTAAAAGATAAAAAAAAATTTTTTTATTATTACAAAAAAAAAGTAATATTCGCAAAAATATTCGCACTTTTTTTGCGAATGCGAATGCGAATGCGAATGTTTAAAAATGTGCGAATATTCGCGAATGCGAATGCGAATGCGAATATTCGTTACATCGCTAATAGGTAGTAAGAAACAAATAGTTATTTTCGATACAAACTAATCAGACTTATCTTTGTACTTTGCAGTTTGACTGTATCCTTAATTAGTAACAATAATATACGTAATATCAATATCTAAAGATAAAGTAAATCTCATTTTTCTAAAACATTAACAGCTTTTTTAAATTTGTAAAACACCCTATCATCTTTGACAATCAAACTGGGGATTGGCAGTTTTTCAATCACATCTTCGTAAGGTACATCGGCGATATCATGTTCATCTAATTTAAAGAGTTTTCCTTCTTCGTTACATACTTTAAGAAATGTAACAGTCAATTCTCCTTCTTCGTCGTCATAACACGAGCAAATTGCAGCATAACGATATTGTTTTTTTTTAACGATAATTTGACTAAAACGTAGTCACCACTGCCATAAGTTACATTCAATTTATCTCTCAGATCCTTACTTGTTCCTGCTTGTGCAATAGTTTCGCTTCTGCATAGGTTTTGTAAAGAAATATCCTCTTCAGAATCTGTATAAACCTCAGATACTTTAAACCATTTGGATTGCTGGCTGTATTCTAGAGTGCCTAATTTGTAGTGATCACAAGTTTTATCACAAAAACAGCTCAGTGATTTCATAATGAGTTTGTTTGGACAATATATGTTACCCGTTACTTGATGCACCAGGAGTGTTCCTTTAAAACATTTTAGGTCACTTTCATTCTCTTTAATCAGGTTATTCACTTTCTCGATTTCGGCATCTTCAATAATTGAAATATTTATTCCTGGACAGTTTTCACGCAGAGTATCAACGAACACGTATAAATTAGTTATATCGGCTTTTTGTGCTATAATTTTGTCTGCAGTTCGTTTGCACGTTGCTCCCACGCCATCTGGTGCTCCTTTCCCATGGCCCGCCTCATGGTAATTCCAGGAAAATGTCATAACATTTGAATGAAACTCTTCAATTTTACAGGCCAGTATGAAAAACATTGCTTTGTTTCTATATTGGGTTACTGGCCCGTCACTCAGAAAGTGCAGATTTTGTACAGTTAGGGGCAAAGATGTGAGCACTGGTTGTAAATGTGCCCAAATGGCTGCGACATTGTGAGCTAAATTTAAAGAAACAGTGCAATGACAAGTGGTCGAATCTTTGGTGTAAACGACGACGGTGTGCATAGAAATTTGTGTACGAGAACCACCAAAATGATATGCTTGAATTTCCTGGTTACATTTTGTAGTGAAATTCTCAGAGAAATCCATGTGTATCACTGCGTCCTTTTCTGTCAGTGACTGCTTGAGAGATTTTATAGTTTCATATTGGTGAACAATATTCACTTCGTGATGGAACAATTTTTGAAGATCAGTTTCCAATTGTATAATCAAATTTCGAGGTTTCATACTCTTCGTCTCTTTTTTGTACTTTGAGACGAAACGTTCTTTTTTTGTTTTTGAGTCTATAAAATTTTCCTTACTGTGTGTCCACTGTTTCACTAAGATGTCTTCACTGTTATCAAATTCAGCATACGGTAAAGTTTTCATGGAGCAGTCATTACACTGTCTCAATAAACATTTTTCTGAATAGCGATCACAACATTGTATCTGTAATACTGATTGATAGTTGTCGAATCCAAGAATTTTTGAATTTTTTAAAGCAGATAGTTTGAGGTCGATATTTTCATGTACAACACAGGCACAAGTATCACGGTCCGTAAGTTTAGGGGGTACGACCCAAAATGGACGTAATCGACAAAATAATGAATATCCAATTGTCAAGGTATTTGTTTGAAGAAACTTGGTATGTAAATTTTTAAAGAGTCTAACAAATACCGTTTCTGTTTTTTAATTTTATTGCGAGTAATGCACTCTTTTTTTCCTGCCGCAGTGCGACTATTACTATCATCTTCATAGAATCTTTGAATCATTTGGACTAATCCGTTCTTCTTAACTTTAGTTTTTTTTGTAGAACTATTGTGTCGTAACTTTTTGTATGTTATAGCGCTGTTACACAATCGCCAAAGTTTATATTTGTCTACAGTTGGGCCAGACAAAAGCTTTTTGAAGTTAGATTTCTCTTGATGAGTTTTAGCTTTTGAAAAATTTTCTGTAATTTGGGTCTGTAAAACTTCACCAAACAACGCCTTTTTGACCAGTTCTCTACTTTGATTAGGATCTTCTGCCATTTGTTCAATTTTACTTGCAGGTGTGAGTACTTTCTTTGCCTTCTTGATCTTGTGTTTTAATCTATTATATTTCTTTTGTTGGGTGTTAAGCTTTCTTTTTAAGTCAGCAATAATAGTACATTTTTTCTGCAACGCTATATTTCTTAACTTCCGTTGATGAAGGCTTCTTCTTTTAGCTTCAACTTGTCTAAGGTCAGCATTCGCATTTTGGTTGTTTATATTATTGTTCAGCGGTTCTGGAATTCTATTTTCCTCAGAAAATTCCTCGTCAGATGAAGGAGGCGTATTCTGAGCAATGTAGTTATTACAAACTTTCCTAAATTTTTGGTTCTCTCTATAATCAGATGAGTACTTTTTCCACTTTTTTCGAATTTTTCTTTGCTCACGAGGGGTCATATTCTTAACGCATTTTCGCTGTCCTTTTTCCTTTTTTTTAGATACTTCAGTCTTTCTTTCTCTTTGTATTCAGAAAACAAAGCTGGATTACTTTTAATTTTCTCCAAACGTGCTTTTGCAGCAGCTGACTTTTTTATGGCTATTTCCTCTTTGGACAACTTTGGATTTTTTTTTAGGAGGCATGTTGCTGTAAAACAGATAAACATAACTTATTTAGAAAACATTGCCAATAAGTGTTAGTGAACGTCAGTCCCTGACCACTCCCGTCAGTCCCTAGCCACATTGAAAGCAAGGGCCTGACGGTTCAGGGACTGACGATTCGGACGAAAACTAAAAAATTGTGTACTGGTCAACAATATACTACGATATCTAATGCCATCTACCGAACAAGACCGAGAAAGCATTAGGAAATATTAATTAATTAAAGACAATTTCCTATTATTTAACAATAAAATTACTTACCGAGGGACTGACACAGAGACTGGAATAACACGTGTTTGCACAGCATCTACCGCGGTTGCACTAATTTACAAAATGGCCGACGCAAAGGCAGTGTAGTTTGCGGATAACTTCATGTCTTACTTTAAAATCAACTGGTTTACATTCACTCATTCCTAAATTATGGCGCGAAATTTTAAAATCCGTAGACGGATAGGGCCTGATGATTAAAGTCGTGGACACTAATTTGGCTTGAGGAAACGTAATGATTTTTATTTTAAATTATAATAAGTAGATGTAATTAGGTGTAAATACTCAAATATTGAACAGCTGTAATGAAAATGAAAGTATAAACTAAATGTTTATCGAAATATGGATGTACAAACACAAAATTTCGATACGCGGACATGGCTAGGGACTGACATTTGGGGTCATTACAAAGGATTTGAGATGTACAATATATTATTATTTTAAACAAAGTATGGGTAATAAATAAAACACATTTTGAACTGTTACTTAACAATCTTAATAATAAAAGAATTATTAATTATATCAAGTGAAAAGTACTGCGGACATAGAGTTGCCCGAATTTTGTGGAAACACCCATATAAGTATAATGTACTTAAATTAATTTATTTATTAATCTATTGATACATAGTGTATAGCTTCTAGCTTACCATAACACCACAAGAATCTCAAACAGAGTATAAATATCTGAGAGTCTGCGTAGAGTAGTTTATACATAGTTTAGAATATTATTTATTGATTTGTCATTTTCTTAAAACTTTTTTTTAAAATTACACCAATACAATGTATTAGAAATAATAAAAAAAATAACACTATAAGTATTTTACATTTATTTTATTTATTGCAACTAGAATATTGTATATACATACATAATACGTGTTCTAACCTAACTACGTTTAAATGTTTGTAAAAATTCAACAATTACAATTATTTGAAATTTTGAACGTGTTCCGAAATCATTCTTTTATCATTGTTATGGAATCAAACAGTCGTGATTTCTCAAGGACTGAATTTACTATTAGTGAGTCTGCGTCTCCTTCTGCTTGGTAGACATTGTAACATGATTCTGATAACTCTTTCGTCAGCAGATCGATGAAAGCTTTTTTTGTTATTTTCGTTTCCGACATAATTGAAAATTATGTCTGTAGAACCACGATTTAGTGCCAGCGATATTTGGGTCATCCGAGTAACCGTCAAAAATAATGCTCACAGATAAACCGAAATGATTTTGAACGCACCTCACATACTTTTCGCAAGTTGTTTTCAATGATACGTGCCGTTCCCATATAACAATGTGGAGAAGATATCCTCCATCAATAACAAAATGTTTTTTTTGCCCTAGATCCACAGGTTCATCATGAGGCGAAAAAGCGTTGAACAGTGAGGATTTTGTACCCTTTCGCATGCCCTCCTCGGAAAACAATGGCAGTGGGAAAGGCGCGAGTTCATACTCGAAATATTTTTTCATATCACTGATTACATATTATTGTAGTAGTCACTTCTTTTGTTATTATTATGAACGTGAAAACAAAATACTACTGACTATTTTATCAAATTTTGTGACGGCATTTCAAAATGCACCAATGGCATTCACCCTATGTTAATGTCCTGCCGGTCCTAAATTACCCTGATAGTAACTTATTTTTTAACTTTTTGTGATAAATTTTGGAATTAATATTAGAATCAAAACATAAAAATTACAAACTGCTCAGTAAATTAACTTTTTTTCTTGAATCACACGCACTCTGCAGCACATCTTTCGATTTCCATTTGAATTCCTTGAAAAGTTTAATTTTTAGCAGATGTTTTACAAAGAATTATTTGTGTTTGTCACATTCGCGATTGAACCAATCTGGATAACGGGTGTTTATATTAAATTTCGACAACTGGAAGAGTTGGTCCAGAATGTTCTCTGTATAAACAATTGGTATGTAATGTAATTTGAATGTATTCAATGTGCAGTTGACAATGTCCACAACTTCAACTGTAGGTTTCACAAAATGGTTTAATTCTGTATCAGAAAGTCCATAATCTTTTTAAAAAATCAACATTTCGTGATTATTTTCAATCTCAGTGTTCTCAGAAGTAAAGTTTATCTTACAGTTGAAATATTTAAATTTCTTAAGTGTGCAATTTGCTATATATCCTGCCACGTATGTCACTGAACATGTCTCTATGGATGGAGATAAATCAATAATGCGTGGGATTAAATCATTGCCACATTTTGATTTTAAATCTATATTTTCAACATTTGTGGTATTTTCTTCAGTGATGTTTGGCTGGAATGAAACTAATTCTTCTAACAGCTACCCATCGTTATTAAGTTCGCAATTCGGCGATGTCAGTGAAATCTTAATATCAGAAGTTATTAAATGTTGTAGATTAATTCTGAATATTTTTGTTGTAGGGTTTGAATTAACCCTGTACATCTGTCGAATTTTTGAAAATAAATGTTCCAATGGGTTTTGATTTAATCGACTGGTCATGTCTGACATCTTCACATAAGTTTAAAATCGCTTTTAGTGTTTGAATAAAGCCATCAAAACACGAAGGATTTTTTGTTTTGTTTTTACACGATACTACTTTCCAAAAACTTGTCCAATCAATAGCATCTCTAATTTAACTGCAATAAAATAGGATCGACTGAACACCTGAGTTGCTAATTTTACTCACATTTTTTGAAAGGTGTTGGGATAAATATGAGCTTTTGGTATTTTAACTAAACAACGTGCCATTGGTTGGGACACATTCAATTCTGTATAAATTTTTTACCTCTTTCCAAGATGCACAACCATCCACTGTAATAATATCTTTATTGATTAAATTATTTCGAATAGGTACTTTTTATTAAATGAGGGACATAATATGCATCTTTTTTGCATTATGGATTATGTACGAAGTATCTATGGATATACCCATTTTTTAAAATGCGGACTTGATCGCATGTTATTGCACGGATGGAAAATCCAATTTTATGTATTTAGTTAATTCCCAAATATAACAATTTCATTAAATTGTTAGTTGTTATTCCTGTGCTAATGTAATAGGCAACAGGAAGTTTCCATGCAGAAATAGACCACAAATCATAAAAACGAGTGCATGGGAACAGAGTTTTAGATCTACTCAACGAACCTAAATTTGAAAACCTCTCGATGATTTTTAATTTGGGATTGTAGTCAATGCTTTTTTTATTGCCATTTCATCGAAACATAAAATACTATTTTTGTTTTTAAAAAGGTTTTAATTTTTTTGAAAACCCTGTTTTCAAACGGTACACACTAAGCCACCTTTGAATAGTGTTCACTGATGGTATATTGAAATGCATGTCTATTAAATATTTGTAAGTTTTGGGAGATTTTAAATTCAGTGAAATCGCAATAAAAATTTCTGATTTTTTTCCAGACTTGCTTCGTTTTGTGAAAAAATTGCATGTTTAGAAAAATTTTTACAAAGCAAATTTAATTTTCTAATAAAATTGGATAGGTAACTCGTGTTTTCCTTGCTTATTTTTTGTCTAATACCTTCGATTTTATGACCGCTTGATTTAGTGACGAGCCAAACGCACGATTTAGTGACCTTCCCCTATCCCCACCATAACACTACACTCGTCGCTCCGAACAACGTAGGCATCGATAATTCAAAATCTAACAACGGCAACTAGAGGGGCTCCCACCACCGTGCCGACTTTAACGTTAATTGGTGAATTTAAATTTCGCGCAGAAATAAAGCAGTCACGGTAGTATTGTGTTGGGATAGGGGAAGGTCGTTACATGAAGCCATTAACCAATCGTTTCTCGGAGCGTACGTTAATAGGATGGTCGTCGCTTAGAGATTTGAGTACACCGTGATTGCTATATTTTTGCGCGAAATTTAAATTCACCAATTAATGTAAGTCTTCTATGTAGAATAATGTAGTTTTTACGCACATAAATTGGATTCTGGTGGGACTCAATGTGAAAAAATAAAAAAATGAAATTTCGTTGAATTTGAAATACAGTGAGTACATTGTAGTATATAAAAATGTTAGATACATTTTATTCCAGGTTTGATAATTTGGAAACAATTAGAAATTTTTTTTCAAAAATCAATTTTTCATCTAATATTAAAGCAACGAATAACAATTTGTCTAGAGTCTAAGACAGCGATACTCAACCTTTTTTTCCTCCGGGCCGCATACCGATTTTTTCTATTTCAGGTGGGCAAAAATCTTACTTTTTTTTCTTTGTCACCTAAAATTTTCCACCCCCTATAATGACATAAAATTTTGCTGTTGTTGCAAAGACTTCTTTAAGAAAGCTAATTTTTCACATCTTAAAGGCCCAGGAGGAAAAACGTCATTAAATGATTTGTGTTTCGCGTTATAATGACGAAAAATGTTATATTTTTTTGATATAACATGATCACGACAAATCAAACAAGTTACCGAATCCTGTTTGTTTGGCGCAACAAAATATTCTTCTTCCCACTTGTCTTGAAACATTCTATTTTCTTCAGTTAATTTTCGTTTGCATTTTGAATAAATAATTTGTAGTAATTTACGTTAAAAACAGTCACAATATCGATATATCCACTTTCTGGCACTTGAAATTATATGTAACAATAAACAAAACAGTTTGAAAAACTATAAAAACAATTGTTGACAACAATTAAGAATAAAAAAGTGGGTGGGGATACTTATGCATTATACCTAAATACCTACTTCTTTTCGTGACATCTAGCGAGCAAATGGAAAACTAAAAACATGTTTTACTATAATACAAATCTGTATTATCTACACATCTACACGAATCAACGATATGGAAACCTAACTTCAAAAAACAAAAAAAAAGTATCTGATGACTGATTACTTCGGGCTGCACATAAAAGCTGGCCGGGCCGCATGCGGCCCGCGGGCCGCAGGTTGAGTATCGCTGGTCTAAGAGGATCAAATTTTTAAAATTAATATTTTGTTGAATAAATGTGTTTCCAGGCAATTTTGATAGCTAAAACTTGTTCAAGTTTACTTTAGTTGACAAATATTTAAGGAAGCGATATGAATGAAATGAAGAAAGTGAAATTACACATAATACCAATTATATTAATATTTTATTATAAAATATGTACAAAAATATATTAAAAAACCCATGAAGTATATAATAAGGAGTATGATATATTATATTCGTCTTCTTCATCTGTCAATATATCAAGATACGAACAATTTTCCTCTGCACTATTAATTGGAAGTGGAATGTTTGCGAACTTATGAAGAAGTTCATCATCACTTGTGTTGCGAGGTTTGAATTTTTTTGATCAACCAATTTTCAATCTCGATAGATGTACTCATCGTTGGTAATTAACACTTTTTTTAAATGACTACTACATTGAAAAATATATGTTCAATCACATGCTGCACAAGTGTGAGTGCCACCAGGTTCGTCACCGTTGGCACAAGCTGGACAAAGTGGACATACTTCTTCGATAATACAACCACGTTCTTCGTGTTGGTTTTCTTCGAATACGCGATCTTCTCTTTGTACTGTTGAATCCTCAGCAGTGTTAGTGTCGCGAACCGTATTTGAAGTATCCTAAAAAAACTTTTTCACGAATCCATTGTCTGAATCATTCATTTTCGTTCTCTTATTCAAAAGTTCTTCGATCGTCGGATCGTCAACATTCTCAAGGGTTTCACCATGTCCTTTAGCATCTGCTAGCTGTATTTTGTCATGTATGTTCTTCTAGAAATCTGTCCATCCGCACCTTTTCTAATTCCATATCATAATCAACGTTTCTCAGTTTGTTGACTTCGCCTTCAACGGATGCACTTGATGCAGGGATCCGTCCGAATTCAAACGAATTTCGGTATACACAACTCCACATAGGAATATGTTGTAAATCAGCTTTGAGAGGATTCGAAAAAACATGACAATAATGTGCATAATGCAGAAAACCTTCGATCACCGGGGTTCTAACTTCTTCTTCGCCATCATCAGCCAAGTAACTTTTTTTGCTATCGATAAAGTATTTATATATTATAGTTACAGGAACCCCGATCAACTATATTTGTATAAATACATTTGGATTAAATATCAATATTGTAAAACAATTGATGCAACTAGATCACTAATTCGAAAAATAATAAAACCTGATGGTTCCTTTAGGCCCATTTTTCTCTATCAAGCAGTAGTACCATTTCACGGAAACAAGATTTTACTAGTATGTCAAATGATTTCAGAAAAAACACGACGCGAATATTTTAACTTATTGATTGCACCATGGGGCACCATGTCCTACAGAAGTGGTACAGATTATTCAATGGCATTGTTTCATGCGGTATCTCTAACATTTAATAATATCAGTTTAGCTCAATATGTAGACGATTGTATCAAAAATATGCAAGATGTTGTATATACTATTCCAAGTGCATTATACGTATTGATATAGCACATGTCGTCAACTCGGAACAAGAGTAACATAACTAAAAAAATATCGAATTTGTACTAAACTCATTAGAAGAATAGTAAGATGGTATATATTTTTATGCAAGTGTTTCACAACTGTTAATTCCATGTGTGGCCACCAGGGAGCAAAAGATTCAAAAATTGTATGAAAAACTATCACAAGTCAAAGTCTTTTAGGAATTTAAAAGGTGGTAGGATGGTGAAACATAGATACAATTTGCTCAAACGTTTTTTAAGTAGGTATTTAAATGATGAAAAACTGCTCGCCGGTCAACTCTTTTACCATAATGGATATGATAGTGTTTTAATTCTTTCATACACTAACTGTGCCGTTTATGTTAAATTCGCTCATAACTGACAAGAGCTGCTCACTTGTGTTCGATGTTACTAATAGTAAATCACACTGGCTTACAAGATCTTATTAATTTTTTAATAGACTTGCACAGTACTCAAGTGTACTATTGTAATTTTTGGGACACATTTGAGATATTTTAATTTCATGTTCTGTGTCACGTAAATCTTTTTCCCCAATGCTTTCAAAAATTTTTCTTCTGACACCATCACGACTTACTTTTCCAACATGCTAGTCAGCATTTGAGTCTAGAAGCTTTTTACATATACTTGGCCTGGCATATGTGGTATCGTCATGCGTGAAATGTAACTCTAATGATTGGCAAATTATATATATCCAAATACAAACGTAGACTCCACAGTTATGGCCATCTTTTTGCCGAGTAAAATCTGTAGGAGAATAAATATTTCAATTTTTTAATTTTATTGAATTCTTATCTATTTTGACATTGCTAGCATTTTTATTAGAAAAAATATCAATAAATGATAAAATTCTGTTTAGTAGTTGAGTTTCTGGAAGTTGATGAAACGAATCAAGAAACACTATCGTATTTCGTTTGAAATCTATCAACATAACATGTCCAGTGTGCACCATTAATATGCAGGGGTAGTATCCAGTAATCATAATCATATAAATGGTTAACTGATAACCAGTTTTTACTAATTACGCCTTTTAATATAGCACTTGTCAAAAATGTTTCTAGAAAGATTATACTTGCACCTTTTGCTCGTGCTGTATTCGTTTGGTCTGCAGCAAATGCATTTATAATATTGTCAGTAATCCATTGATTTTTCTTCAAAGATGTAAAGTCTACTTCATCAACTAAGAATCCCCTGATTGTTTTCTTTGAATTGCAAAAATTTGGAGGATATTTATTAAGACGGGAAAACGACAATGTACCTCCGAGTTCCTCGTCTAATGTGGTCTCATTACAAAGAGAACTATTAGAAGAACATTCATTTAAATTATTTTTGTTAGGAAAAAACTTAAAATGTCTGTTTTTTCTTCCATTGCAAGTTATTGAACCTCTTTGCCAAAATTCCTCAGAAGTTTCATCATCTCTATCAGTCCGTTTCATTTTTTTATTTCCTTTTTCTCTTTCTGTTAATACGTTATACGATCGTTCATGAATTCGCCCTTCCAGTAATTCTTCTTGTTGTTGAATAAATCTTGGAACTTTGATTTTACTTTCTTTAAGGACATTGTGTTTAATAATTTTGTGCCAATTTTCTATAGAACTATTGGAATCTCAGAGAAGTCCAAATGTTTTTATTTGGGATGAAGACCATAATGGATAATATGGAATCCAGTACGTTAATAAATAATCTACTAACTGCGAACAATGTAGATCATTGGTACTGTTGGATTGTTTAATATTTTTATATTTTATGAGGACATGAGAAAAAGATGTGTAATAAAAAGAATTTTCACGATTTATTGAATCAGCAAATTGATCGACAGTTTCAAAATCAATTTCTTCATTCGCTATGTTTTCAATTATTTGTTTAACTTCGTCTTCGATCTCTGCCTCTAATTGAATAAAAATTTGGATAAAAT